>JAUIMM010000046.1:1710000-3043750 GCA_031769625.1 Taudactylus pleione | reverse complement strand
TCCTTGTGCCGAGTTTATTTGTTAATGAAAAGGGTTTTTATTATTTTTTTGTAAACATCAGTTAATAAATGTAGCTCTGGTCTCTGTAGCAGTAAATGTAGTGAGAGCATTCTGTGTGAGAAGAATGGAGATAGTTACTGTAGTTACTAATAGTTGGAGTAGGCACAGTAAGTATCTGCAGCCACTATTATAAAGATCTTCAGTGAAGAGACAATGGGGTTGATGCAGATTCTAAATGTGGATTTCCTCCTGACCTCAGAGTTCATCCATCATCTCCTCCGTCTGCTTGTTATATTGTAGCCACCATAAACATGTAGCCCTATACTTCATGCAAGGTACAGTATGTGACCGAAATAAGGCAGGTCTCTGCATACTCCAACCCTGAGGATCCCCCAATTCCTCTTAAGCTGGGTACACACTTGTCCAATCTTCAGCAGATGGGGCTGTTTACACTGCAGACCCCCTCGCAGATCCCACGTCCAATCCTCGCTACTCACCTCCAATCTGTGTCTGCTGATAAAATGCCTTCAGCTGTGCAGGAAAGGTAATTTATTCATGAGGAATTTAATTAATTATTATGGTGAAGATGGGGAGGTCGAGAATTAAGAACCTGATTATTGGATGGGGACAGGATTTAAAAAAAAAACCTAAATACAATGGTGTGGGGTTCCCCCCACAGAGGCATAATCAGCCCCGGTCTCTTTGATCTGGCCCTGGTTCAAAAAAATACAGGGAACAAAACGTTTAGGGGTACCCCATATTTGATGAACCAGCACCAGGCTCTTGAAACTGGCACTGGTTCTAAAATTATGATGGGTTCCCCTGTATTTTCAGAACCAGCACCGGGCTCTATTCAACCCCCCTAACTAGTCATCCCAGGCTGGGATTCCTGGGGAAGTGAGGACCCCCCAATAAAGGGGTCTCCCCTCTTCAGGGCACCCAAGGCCAGTGTTAAAGCCTGGGGCGATCCCTGGCACTCCTGGGCTGTGGGTGCCGAGTTGATAGTCCATTAGTAAAAGTGTAATTTTGTCTTTTACAGGTGGAACTAAAGGTCCCAGGAAACCACCCCTGCATTCTGGTACTTGGAGAACCACAAGTACCAGCAAGTGGGGCATTAAGGGCCCGCTGGTACCTATAGTACCCCTGTAAAAGAAATATTAAAATAAAACCAAAACACTGAATGTTTTAATAATTTATTGTGCTGCACCTTCACCTGGGGGGCGATGGCCTTTAAGCTCTTTTACATAGCTGCCGCCTGCCCCTGGACTTCCCTGGCGTCTTCACGTGGGGGAAGGCAGCCTTAGGCTCTTTTATATGGCTGCTGCTCCCCCAGGACTTCCCTGGCATCTTCACCTGGGGGGCGGCAGCCTTAAGCTCTATTACATGGCTGCCACTCCCCCAGGACTTCTATGGTGTCTTCACCTGGGGGGCGGCAGCCTTAGGCTCTTTTACATGGCTGCCGCTCCCCCAGGACTTCTATGGCATCTTCACCTGGGTGGAGGCGGCCTTTAAGCTCTTGTACATGGCTGTCGCCTCCCCCAGGAGTTCCCTGGCGTCTTCACCTGGGGGGCGATGGCCTTTAAGTTTGTACATGGCTGCCGCCTCCCCCAGGACTTCTATGGCATCTTCACCTGAGGGGCGATGGCCTTTAAGCTCTTTTACATGGCTGCTGCCTCCCCCAGGACTTCCCTGGCGTCTTCACCTGGGTGGCGGCGGCCTTTAAGCTCTTCTATCTTCAGGAGCTCTTCATCGCTCCTCCGACGACGTTGGACTGACACCCGCTGTCTCCTGCTGCCTTATATAAACCAGCATAAAGGGGCTTGTAAAAAAAAATATATGTATTTGGTTATGCTTTTATATCGTGGGAAACCATCTGGTTCTCCCCCATTGATGGTAAAAACATTCAACATCGGCCATAAACCATCCATGAATATGAATCATCGACTGTCGATGGCCATCCCTAGCAGTAAGTGTGGTGTGTTCTCCTGCCATGATGGCTAGTGTACAGCAATAACACAAGTGTTGGATGAACATAGATATTCCAGAAGTGATTTATTAATGTCCTTTCTCAGAGATGTAATCCTCTCCATGATTAATCACAAGACCCGACTCTGACAGTCATGTTACTGTTATCTGACGGATTCCGAGCACCTCGGAAATATCCCAAAGGAGAAAAGTTCATTTAAACATTTATAGGGATTCCTTATTAAAGTTCGTCATCCATTAAAGCATTATGTCTGTCACCGATGCCTTTCTTCATCTCGTCCACTGAGGGATGCTAAGTACCCTTTGTTTTTACAGGGAATTGTTTCCTCATGGACCGGATTGCAAATTCCATGTGACAGTGAGAGAACTGGTGTATTTCCTCGTGTGACACCGGCTGTTATATGGGCCTTTCATTTCTGCTCACATCAGACTTCTGCTGAGACAAACACTTTAAATATTTTACTTAGTTGTTATAATGAAGTACGTGCTCGGGATACTACAGCTTGTGTCTGAGGCAGGTCTCAGGGATGCCTATATTACTGAGAGAATTACTCTGCGGGGCACAACCCAATCGTCAGGGTGCAGACCTTTGGAATTGGAAGTTAGAATCTGTGAGGTCGCAGGAATTGAGAATCAGCTGATGACCAAGGGACACATTATGGCATATTTATTGCAAGAGTCTGAGGGTTTCTTCCTGGAAACAGAAAAAAAAAAGATTGCAGGTTATTTACTAACAAATTAACTGTACAAATACTCATAGCAACCCATCAACAATTAACTGTAATAAACATTTTTGTTGTCTGTTAATGAATGATCAGGGGTCCTTGTAATACAATAGTTTGCATTGCACTCCAGTCGGATGATCCCGTAACTGGTCAGGTTCTGCAATAGCTGACTGCATTAAGCAGCACAGAATGGTCAGAATGACCATCACGTCTTACTGCATTGTATTATGACAATACAGAGGCACCAACAGAAGGATGAAGGGAAAATACTACACAGGAATGCCTTGGGGGCCTGGTGGTGGCAATGATGGTGGTTGTTGATGAGGCAGCTAGTTATTGGGTGTGTGGGGCAAAATTACTTTACAGACCAATAGTCCCTTCTTTTGCACCTCCTCCTCCTGCATCTCATCCTTTAGCAACTCCTCCTTCTGAATCTTCTTCTCCTGCCTCTCCTCATCCTGCATCTCCTCCTCTACGTGTCCTCATCCGTTATCTCCTCATTCTTCATCAACTCTTTCTGCATCTCCTCCTGCATCTCCTTCTTTACAACTCCTGCTACATCTCATCTTCCTGCATCTCCTTCTCTGCATCTCCTGCTACATCTCCTCTTCCTGCATTTCCTCCTCTGCATCTCCTGCTACATATCCTCCTCCTGCATCTTTTCTTGCATCTCCTACATCTCATCCTTCATCTCCTCATCCTGCATCTCTTCCTGCATCTCCTGCTACATCTCCTCCTCCTGCATCTCCTCCTCTTGAAAGAGGAGATGCAGGATGAGGAGATGAAGGATGAGATGTAGGAGATGCATCTCCTGCATCTCCTCCACTGCATTTCCTGCTACATCTCCTCCTCCTGCATCTCCTCCTCCTGCTACATTTCCTCCTCTACATCTCCTCCTCCTGCATCTCCTACATCTCTTCTTGCATCTCCTCCACTGCTTCTCCTGCTACATCTCCTCATCTACATCTCCTCCTCTTGCATCTCCTACATCCCATCCTGCATCTCCTCCTCTGTATCTCCTAATCTACATCTCCTCCTCTTGCATCTCCTACATCCCATCCTGCATCTCCTCCTCTTGCATCTCCTACATCCCATCCTGCATCTCCTCCTCTTGCATCTCCTCCTCCTGCATCTCCTCCATCTCCTTCTGCATCTCCTCCTCTGCATCTCCTGCTACCTGTCCTCTGCATCTCCTCCATCTCCTCCTCTTGCATCTCCTCCATCTCCTTCTGCATCTCCTCCACTGCTTCTCCTGCTACATCACCTCCTCTACATCTCCTCCATCTCCTCCTGCATCTCCTCCACTGCATTTCCTGCTACATCTCCTCCTCCTGCATCTCCTCCTCCTGCTACATTTCCTCCTCTACATCTCCTCCTCCTGCATCTCCTACATCTCTTCTTGCATCTCCTCCACTGCTTCTCCTGCTACATCTCCTCATCTACATCTCCTCCTCTTACATCTCCTACATCCCATCCTGCATCTCCTCCTCTGTATCTCGTAATCTACATCTCCTCCTCTTGCATCTTCTACATCCCATCCTGCATCTCCTCCTCTTGCATCTCCTACATCCCATCCTGCATCTCCTCCTCTTGCATCTCCTCCTCTTGCATCTCCTCCTCCTGCATCTCCTCCATCTCCTTCTGCATCTCCTCCTCTGCATCTCCTGCTACCTGTCCTCTGCATCTCCTCCATCTCCTCCTCTTGCATCTCCTCCATCTCCTTCTGCATCTCCTGCTACCTGTCCTCTGCATCTCCTCCTCCTGCATCTCCTACATGTCCTCCTCCTGCATGTACTCCTTCATCTCCTCTTGCATCTCCGGCTACATTTCCTCCTCTACATCTCCTCCATCTCTTCTTGCATCTCCTCCACTGCTTCTCCTGCTACATCACCTCCTCTACATCTCCTCCTCTTGCATCTCCTACATCCCATCCTGCATCTCCTCCTCTGCATCTCCTCCTCCTGCATCTCCTCCATCTCCTTCTGCATCTCCTCCTCTGCATCTCCTGCTACCTGTCCTCTGCATCTCCTCCTCCTGCATCTCCTACATCTCCTCCTCTTGCATTTCCTACATCTCCTCCTCTGCATCTCCTGCTACATGTCCTCTGCATCTCCTCCTCTGTATCTCCTGCTACATGTCCTCTGCATCTCCTGCTACATGTCCTCTGCATCTCCTCCTTCTGCATCTCCTGCTACATGTCCTCTGCAGCTCATCCTCCAGCATCTCCTGCTAAATGTCCTCTGCAGCTCATCCTCCTGCATCTCCTGCTACATGTCCTCTGCAGTTCTTCCTCCTGCATCTCCTCCTCTGCATCAAAGAGATGCCGGGGGTTTGAGGACTGGGAGAAGATGAGGGAAAGGGCAGTACTGTAGGATGAGAGCATTTGAAATGAAGGAATTCTGCCTTAGAGCGAGATGATCGCTGGAGAAACAGAGTCAAGCGCAGAAGGGAGGCATTGTATAGGGAAGTGAAACAAAAAATACCCAAGTGCTAATAAACATAAAAATAATTAATTTAAAAAGTAATAAGATATAAGAATGTACATATAGAATAAATTGAATACAGCAGCAGAAAACGATATGTGCTTGTGAAGGCACAATATATACCTGAAAAACAGGTGGAACACAAAACTAATAATTGTATTATCTGCGCTAATTGGGATGAAAAGAAGACCTGACTGAAAATAAAACAACATAATTTATCAAAATATAAAAGGAAATTTAATATCCTGAAACAACAATATGACCGGTCATAGAATATCACATATAAGACAATAATATTATTAATTACAGAAAATTAATATAAGCTAAATAAATCAATAATACACTACAATGTATAATAAAACCTAAAGGAGGTGGATCCTAAAAAACCTGGTATTACCAGTATAAGGATTGTATTGTGTGATACTCGCAGAATGTAATGTTACAACAATTGATACCATATATTTGAAGTCCTGTAGCTAGTTCAATAGAACTCAATCAAGGTTCTGTGGACATCCGTAATAGCAATGCTGGCTTTGAGGTATAATCATACGCTGTGCACAGAATATATGGACAGGGGGAGACAAAGGGAGGCACTTCTCCAAACGGAGGTACCAGGCATCAACTTTCTGTCAGATAAGTACAGTCCTGTAACTCACGTAGCCTCAACCGTAACTGCAACAATGTGTCAGCCGTGCAGTACAATGTCTATGTCTCCAGGGCTCCACAACAGTCAGATGTACATGATCTTGTAGATCTCCTGAAGTGCCCAGTTTCCTCAGGGACAGTGGCAGTGTGTCCAGCCACACAATAAAGCAGCCGAATCTCCGGGTCTCCACAGCAAGTGTCAGTGATTATACACAGTGAGTCCAGCAGTCAGCTCTGACATGTTCTGCACCACAGCATGGGAGCTTTGTCTACGAGGGCTACCACTGTCCCAGTTTCAGTCAGGTCTTCTTTTCATCCCAATAAGCGCAGATAATACAATTATTAGTATTGTATAGGGAAGTGGCTTGTTTAGGGCAGGAGAGAAAGAGAATAGAGCAGAGAAGTGAGTTGAGCAGGGAGGATAAGTATATGGTGTCAATAGCCTAAACCTTACACTTAGTGATGGTATGCTTAGGAGGTAGAGGTGGAGAAGTGGAAAGAGATAAGTTAAAGAGAGAAGGTGATGGCCAAAGATATCACAATGGCGAGTGAAAACAGGTCAAGTGAGTGTCCACTCACATGCGAGGGGGAGTTGGTTCATTAGGAGACCAAATGATAATGTGAGGGTAAGGAGTTTAGAGGCAGAGGATTCTGTGGGAATATCGATAGGGATATTAAAGTCACCTAATCTCTGAATCAGGCCCATAATCTATATCGCAAATGAGAGTGTTTCCTCTTTACTTGTCGCTTGTACTCCTCTCCTGGGGCATCTCTTGTCACTGTCCAGCAGTGATCAGCAAGCATGGAAGCATTCCACCTACCCTGATATCCTTCTTCCATTGTTGAAGTGTCTTGGTGGAATTGTTCACCGTGCTCGTCACTCGCTGCTGCCAGGAAAGATGCGCAGATGAGAGTGCAGAAAGTGGATTGTGAGTGAAAAGTTGCAGCCTCATTGATGGTATTTTTCTAGAAGATTGATCACAATCTTAACATAGTTTCCAGCTCTTCTGTTACCCAAGAAGCCATGGACAGCACCCCTACAGGCTTCCCAAGCCACTTTCTCATTAGCCTGGAAGACCTGGTCGCAGTTTTCATCCTTAAGAAGTTGACAGATTTTTCGACCAACTAAGATCCTTCCTTACCTGTAGCATCACCCAGAAGTGGGGATTTTCCTCTAAGCTACTGAAAGCTTCTCTATCTTTTGGTCATCTCCTCTACAAGGTTCTTCATAAGTCTCTGTTTGATGTATAAAGGGGGCGGAGAATTTTACTTCGATCAGCCAGAGGACCGTAATGGACATTTTCTTCCATGGCCTACAGTGACTACATGGCCTACACCGACTACACGGCCTTCAGTGACTACACGGCCTACACTGACTACACGACCTACCCTGACTACACGGCCTACACCGACTACACGGCCTACAGTGACTACATGGCCTACAGTGACCACACGGATTACAGTGAATACACGGCCTACACTGACTACATGGCTTACAGCGACTTCATGGCCTACCCTGACTACACGGCCTACCCTGACCACACGGTTTACACTGACCACACGGTTTACAGTGAATACACGGCCTACACAGCCTACACTGACTACATGGCTTACCCTGACTACACGGCCTACCCTGACTACACGGCCTACCCTGACTACACGGTCTACACGGCTTACAGTGACTACACGGCCTACACTGACTACACGGCCTACACATGGTTCCAGTGACCACATGGTCTACAGTGACTGTATTCAGGTTGCCAGCCTATATATTTTCTAGATGCCAACATTCCCTTGTATTTAACAAGATACCCCTACATCATGATAAATGGGCTATATCTCGGAACTGAGAGCTAAGAGAGTGAAATATCATATGTGTTCTGCACATGCTGAAATAAATTAGAAGTAACTATTTTTATGTCAGCTTGAGACTTTGTTAAGTACATTTCTATACTGTATTTTTCAATCTTCTCTCGTCATCTCTTCCTTTTTAATTAAGTAAACTTCAGCCTTGTAATCTGTACCCTTCCAGGCAATATCGTCTTTTGTGCCCAACATTCAAGTCATTATCATAACTTAGCAATATCATATTTTATTCTCTATTCATACACAGGAGAAAGCCTGGCATTCATTTTTGATGGGAAATATTCATTGTCACTGTACAGCTGTAAATCTCCTTCCCGCTCCTGTTTTATTTCTTCTCCAAGTTATTTATTGCTGCTGAATTCTAACAGTCTCCGAGTCACTTGGGGGAGAGCACTCGGCTGCCCCTCTGAGCCTAACATCTCATATCTCTGAATGATTTAACCCCTTCTGCTGATGTTTTTTGGTCAAATGAAGATACGACCGGTTCATATGTATTTGGGGAAACATCAACCAAGGAGCCTAATCAGGATAAAGAAGCAAATAAATTGTGTCACCATGAACTTTCCTAAAATCTCATGGTAATTTGCATAAAATGGTCACCAGAATATCACAGGGACAGGCAATATGGAGTAAGGGGTCAATACGTAGGTGTAATCTGCATTGTGATCACCTGGCCCAGTTTTCTGTCATGTCATGCTTATTTACTCAGATATTCCCTATTGTCAAAGAATAACAACCAACCATTTTTTTATCGGCTTTGAGTAGAAAAGACCATTTTTGGAACACCCCAAGATCAGGGCATAATCCTTATCATTATGTGGATCAAGGCAATCATTTCCATAATCCATGTATGAGAAGACCTCTGTAGAAATATGTAACCACTGGACTTCGTAAGATAATATTTGCCAATGACATATGTAAGTCTATATGAATAATGTATCTTCCCAAGAAATCAGTATAACGTAATCATATTTCATGTGTATATGTGCACAAAATATGACCAAGTTTAGTGGAATTGATATCCTATATATGCTGTGTTCAATAATAATAAGAATTCCAATACATTTGTAGACTCATTACTAGAACTGCTCTGAAAGACAATAAATCAGTAGTGAAGCAGATTAGGGTTCCGGCACGCCGCTTTGCCGCTGTGATATGTCAGGGGGGGGGGGGATTGGGCAGGGAAGACATTGTAAAGCTTCACGTACAGTATAGACAGACACGGTGCACACACTCGCTTTAGGGTAACTCTGATAAATGAGGCTGTGATAACATTTTCAGGTAAGTGAGGGGGCAACTGAGGACATAGAGATTCTTCATCTAAATCTTACTGGGGGAAGAACTCTGTATTTAATAATGAGTGTGAGATGATTATTAAAGGTATTAAGTCATTTTTAGACATTTTAGGGAGTTTTGGCCTTATTAACCCATTCACAATCAAATTTCATGCAAATATACATGATAAATTAGTTGGTCTTCTATTCAATACATTGTAAATAGAATGTATAACTATGGGAATTTGCTATATGTTGTAGTCCTTTGTGCACTTTGCATATGGCATCACCATTGTTGCCCTGGGTTTCCGATGACTGGTCTGTGCCCCTCTCCCTAGTGCTCTCCTCCCTCCCACTCTTTGTTCTGCTGACACATACTGTACAAAGCACAAAATACCACCAACACGATGACGGGATCACTTTTAGGAACAGATTCCTGAATGAACCAGGAATTAATAAAATGTGAAGCAGTTTGTAGGATATAGGAATACCGGTCTCAGCTCAGACGTAGTTCTGCAATAATACAATCTCATAACCATTGTTCAGTCGTAATCTGATGTTTATGGGTTTTTATGGCAAAGCCTGAACACAACTGCAAGCACCATAGTGTTCACTGTCCAAATGAAATTAAAATTTTATTACATTTATTATTTAAAATTTTATCTAACTTTGGTGTAAAATTTGCATTTAAAAATAATTTTAAAACACTACTTTGAACCTCATACACAAATGGAGAACCTTAAAGGGCATACACGAGTTGAAACGCCGTCAATTTGCAGTTATATAGTGAACAAGTTCCTGGCCATTAAGCTATTAGTATCCAAAATTTTAAACCAGTGTAAAATGTTCTGTCATCTCTATAAGTAGCCATGAAATTTAGCATTGGTGTCATATTGTAACCTTCATAGGTAATCACTTCAGACATCCAGCACTGGGAAACCCCCTCCTGCCACAAAGAAAATTCTTGGACATTTTTTAGCTTAATTATTCAAAAAGTATATTATGTGTTTTAACTTCAGTGACAATTTCCAGTCTGGTGAATACGGCTGTGAGAAGTGAGAGTCTGGTACTGATGGCGAGGAGAGATCATGTCAGTCCTGAGCCGGTCAATTCTTTATCAGACACAGAAAAATCTGTTGTCCTCTCTCAGTATTCATTACAAGAACATCAATTAATTATACCTTATCTATACTAATATCAGAACATTGTGTCTGTGCTTTGGGCCTGTGGTCACATGAATAGGATAGGTTACATAGCAGTCTCTGCACAGGACACACAGTGACATTGGTGAGATAGGTGTGGCATCATGCGTGTGGTTGGTAAGGGGTGGGAGGAAAGGTGCTTTGGGCCCGCGGTCACATGAATAGGATAGGTTACATAGCAGTCTGTGCACAGGGCACACAGTGACATTGGTGAGATAGGTGTGGCACCATATGTGTGGCTGGTAAGGGGTGGGGGGGAGAGGGGCTTTGGGCCTGCGGTCACATGAATAGGATAGGCTACATAGCAGTCTGTGCACAGGGCACACAGTGACATTGGTGAGATAGGTATGGCACCATGTGCGTGGCTGGTAAGGGGTGGGGGGTAGAGATGCTTTGGGCCTGCGGTCACATGAATAGGATAGGCTACATAGCAGTCTGTGCACAGGGCACACAGTGACATTGGTGTGATAGGTGTGGCACCATGTGTGTTGCTGGTAAGGGGTGGGGGGAGAGGGGCTTTGGGCCTGTGGTCACATGAATAGGATAGGCTGCATAGCAGTCTGTGCACAGGACACACAGTGACATTGGTGAGATAGGTGTGGCACCATGTGTGTGGCTCGTAAGGGGTGGGGGGTAGAGATGCTTTGGGCCTGCGGTCACATGAATAGGATAGGCTACATAGCAGTCTGTGCACAGGACACACAGTGACATTGGTGAGATAGGTGTGGCACCATGTGTGTGGCTGGTAAGGGGTGGGGGGTAGAGATGCTTTGGGCCTGCGGTCACATGAATAGGATAGGTTACATAGCAGTCTCTGCACAGGGCACACAGTGACATTGGTGAGATAGGTGTGGCACCATGTGTGTGGCTGGTAAGGGGTGTGGGGAGAGGTGCTTTGGGCCTGCGGTCACATGAACAGGATAGGCTACATAGCAGTCTGTGCACAGGGCACACAGTGACATTGGTGAGATAGGTGTGGTACCATGTGTGTGGCTGGTAAGGGGGGGGGGAGAGGAGCTTTGGGCCTGCTGTCACATGAATAGGATAGGCTACATAGCAGTCTGTGCACAGGGCACACAGTGACATTGGTGAGAAAGGTGTGGCACCATGTGTGTGGCTGGTAAGGGGTGGGGGGGAGAGATGCTTTGGGCCTGCGGTCACATGAATAGGATAGGCTACATAGCAGTCTGTGCACAGGACACACAGTGACATTGGTGAGATAGGTGTGGCACCATGTGTGTGGCTGGTAAGGGGTGGGGGGAGAAGTGATTAGAGCCTGTGGTCACATGAATAGGATAAGTTACATAGCAGTCTGTGCACAGGACACACAGTGACATTGGTGAGAAAGGTGTGGCACCATGTGTGTGGCTGGTAAGGGGTGGGGGGGAGAGATGCTTTGGGCCTGTGGTCACATGAATAGGATAAGTTACATAGCAGTCTGTGCACAGGGCACACAGTGACATTGGTGAGATAGGTGTGGCACCATATGGGTGGCTGGTAAGGGGTGGGGGGGAGAGGGGCTTTGGGCCTGCGGTCACATGAATAGGATAGGCTACATAGCAGTCTGAGCACAGGGCACACAGTGACATTGGTGAGATAGGTGTGGCACCATGTGTGTGGCTGGTAAGGGGTGGGGAGAGAGGTGCTTTGGGCCTGCGGTCACATGAATAGGATAGGCTACATAGCAGTCTGTGCACAGGGCACACAGTGACATTGGTGAGATAGGTGTGGCACCATGTGTGTGGCTGGTAAGGGGTGGGGGGAGAGGGGCTTTGGGCCTGTGGTCACATGAATAGGATAGGCTACATAGTAGGGGTGAGCGGGTTCGGATTTCTGAAATCCGAACCCCCCCGAGCCCCCCCGATCCGAGTCCAATCCGAGTCAGGCTCGACTTTTCCCGCCTGACTCGGATCTGAAATCGAGGCAAAACGTCATCATCCCGCCTTCCGAGTCTCGCAGGTTTTGGATCCTATATAAGGTACCCGCGTCGACGCCATTTTCTCACTCGGCTGTGGACAGTGAAGAGGGAGGGTGGGAGTTAGGGATGTGTAGTGTAGTGTAGTGTAGTGCTGCTGTTGTCCACTACTTCAAAGTCCATAGGGGCTGGCTGTGTTGTGCTGTGCTGCTGTTGTTAATAGGGGCTGTGTCCACTACTTCAAAGTCCATAGGGGCTGGCTGGACTGTGTTGTGCAGTCAGTTCTCCATAGGGGCTGTGTCCACTCCAAAGTCCTGTGCAGTGTCCCAGTCCTAAAGGGGTGCTGTAGTGTTGTCCAGGGGGTGCTCTGTCCATCAGGGGTGCTCCCCCCAAGTGCTAAAAAAATAATATATTTTCTGTGTTTGTGAATTGTGTGCGCAGTAGCCGCACGTGCATCAACAAAGTAGTGCCAAGCGTGCGCCTGTGTCATAAGTAAAGGGCCGGCTGGCTTGACCGTTAAAGGGTGCTGTAACCCCCGAAAGTACACTCCAGTCCAAACCAAAAAAAAAATATTTTCTGTGTTTGTGAATCGTGTGCGCAGTAGCCGCACGTGCATCAACAAAGTAGTGCCAAGCGTGCGCCTGTGTCATAAGTAAAGGGCCGGCTGGCTTGACCGTTAAGGGTGCTGTAACCCCCGAAAGTACACTCCAGTCCAAACCAAAAAAAAATTTATTTTCTGTGTTTGTGAATTGTGTGCGCAGTAGCCGCACGTGCATCAACAAAGTAGTGCCAAGCGTGCGCCTGTGTCATAAGTAAAGGGCCGGCTGGCTTGACCGTTAAAGGGTGCTGTAACCCCCGAAAGTACACTCCAGTCCAAACCAAAAAAAAAATATTTTCTGTGTTTGTGAATCGTGTGCGCAGTAGCCGCACGTGCATCAACAAAGTAGTGCCAAGCGTGCGCCTGTGTCATAAGTAAAGGGCCGGCTGGCTTGACCGTTAAGGGTGCTGTAACCCCCGAAAGTACACTCCAGTCCAAACCAAAAAAAAATTTATTTTCTGTGTTTGTGAATTGTGTGCGCAGTAGCCGCACGTGCATCAACAAAGTAGTGCCAAGCGTGCGCCTGTGTCATAAGTAAAGGGCCGGCTGGCTTGACCGTTAAAGGGTGCTGTAACCCCCAAAGTACACTCCAGTCCAAACCAAAAAAAAAATTATTTTCTGTGTTTGTGAATTGTGTGCGCAGTAGCCGCACGTGCATCAACAAAGTAGTGCCAAGCGTGCGCCTGTGTCATAAGTAAAGGGCCGGCTGGCTTGACCGTTAAAGGGTGCTGTAACCCCCGAAAGTACACTCCAGTCCAAACCAAAAAAAAAATTATTTTCTGTGTTTGTGAATTGTGTGCGCAGTAGCCGCACGTGCATCAACAAAGTAGTGCCAAGCGTGCGCCTGTGTCATAAGTAAAGGGCCGGCTGGCTTGACCGTTAAAGGGTGCTGTAACCCCCGAAAGTACACTCCAGTCCAAACCAAAAAAAAATTATTTTCTGTGTTTGTGAATTGTGTGCGCAGTAGCCGCACGTGCATCAACAAAGTAGTGCCAAGCGTGCGCCTGTGTCATAAGTAAAGGGCCGGCTGGCTTGACCGTTAAAGGGTGCTGTAACCCCCGAAAGTACACTCCAGTCCAAACCAAAAAAAAATTATTTTCTGTGTTTGTGAATTGTGTGCGCAGTAGCCGCACGTGCATCAACAAAGTAGTGCCAAGCGTGCGCCTGTGTCATAAGTAAAGGGCCGGCTGGCTTGACCGTTAAGGGTGCTGTAACCCCCGAAAGTACACTCCAGTCCAAACCAAAAAAAAAAATATTTTCTGTGTTTGTGAATTGTGTGCGCAATAGCCGCACGTGCATCAACAAAGTAGTGCCAAGCGTGCGCCTGTGTCATAAGTAAAGGGCCGGCTGGCTTGACCGTTAAGGGTGCTGTAACCCCCGAAAGTACACTCCAGTCCAAACCAAAAAAATAATTATTTTCTGTGTTTGTGAATTGTGTGCGCAGTAGCCGCACGTGCATCAACAAAGTAGTGCCAAGCGTGCGTCTGTGTCATAAGTAAAGGGCCGGCTGGCTTGACCGTTAAAGGGTGCTGTAACCCCCAAAGTACACTCCAGTCCAAACCAAAAAAAAAATTATTTTCTGTGTTTGTGAATTGTGTGCGCAGTAGCCGCACGTGCATCAACAAAGTAGTGCCAAGCGTGCGCCTGTGTCATAAGTAAAGGGCCGGCTGGCTTGACCATTAAAGGGAGCTGTAACCCCCGAAAGTACACTCCAGTCCAAACCAAAAAAAAATTATTTTCTGTGTTTGTGAATTGTGTGCGCAGTAGCCGCACGTGCATCAACAAAGTAGTGCCAAGCGTGCGCCTGTGTCATAAGTAAAGGGCCGGCTGGCTTGACCATTAAAGGGTGCTGTAACCCCCGAAAGTACACTCCAGTCCAAACCAAAAAAAAATTATTTTCTGTGTTTGTGAATTGTGTGCGCAGTAGCCGCACGTGCATCAACAAAGTAGTGCCAAGCGCGCGTCTGTGTCATAAGTAAAGGGCCGGCTGACTTGACCGTTAAGGGTGCTGTAACCCCCGAAAGTACACTCCAGTCCAAACCAAAAAAAAATTATTTTCTGTGTTTGTGAATTGTGTGCGCAGTAGCCGCACGTGCATCAACAAAGTAGTGCCAAGCGTGCGCCTGTGTCTTAAGTAAAGGGCCGGCTGGCTTGACCGTTAAAGGGTGCTGTAACCCCCAAAGTACACTCCAGTCCAAACCAAAAAAAAAATTATTTTCTGTGTTAGTGAATTGTGTGCGCAGTAGCCGCACGTGCATCAACAAAGTAGTGCCAAGCTTGCGCCTGTGTCATAAGTAAAGGGCCAGCTGGCTTGACCGTTAAGGGTGCTGTAACCCCCGAAAGTACACTCCAGTCCAAACGAAAAAAAAAATTATTTTCTGTGTTTGTGAATTGTGTGCGCAGTAGCCGCACGTGCATCAACAAAGTAGTGCCAAGCGTGCGCCTGTGTCATAAGTAAAGGGCCGGCTGGCTTGACCGTTAAAGGGTGCTGTAACCCCCAAAGTACACTCCAGTCCAAACCAAAAAAAAAATTATTTTCTGTGTTTAGGCGCACGTATATATCAAATCGATATAACATAAATGGAGGACCAAACTTTCTCCGATAAAAATAAAATAGAGAAAGATCAAGAACCACTTCCTCCTAGTGCTGAAGCTGCTGCCACTAGTCATGACATAGACGATAACATGCCATCAACGTCGTCTGCCAAGGCCGATGCCCAATGTCATAGTAGAGGGCACATACAATCCCAAATGGCAAAGTTCAGGAAAATGACCTTGAAAAAGACATTTAAATCAGCTGAAGAGAAACGTAAACTTGCCAATATGCCATTTACGACACGGAGTGGCAAGGAACGGCTAAGGTCGATCCCTAGTATGTTCATGACTAGTGGTTCAGCTTCACATGACGATGGAAGCCCTCCTCCCACTAAAAAAATCAAAAGAGTTAAGCTGGCAAAAGCACAGCGAAGAACTGTGCTTTCTAAGAAGATATCACAAATCCCCAAGGAGAGTCCAAGTGTGGTGGTGGTTGCGATGCCTGACCTTCCCAGCACTGGACGGGAAGAGGTGGCTCTTTCCACCATTTGCACGCCCCCTGCAAGTGCTGAAAGGAGCACCCACAGTCCACTTGCTGATATGCAAATTGAAGATGTCACTGTTGAAGTACAACAGGATGAGGATACTGGTGTAGCTGGCGCTGAGGAGGAAGTTGGCGAGGAGGATTCTGATGGTGATGTGGTTTGTTTAAATCAGGCTCCGGGGGAGACAGTTGTTGTCCGTGGGATGAAAAAGCCCATCACGGTCATGCCTGGGCAGAAGCCCAAACATTCCACCTCTTTGGTCTGGCAATATTTCTATCCAAATCCGGACAACAACTGTCTTGCCATATGTACCATATGTAAAGGTGAAATAAGTAGGGGTAGGGACGTCAACCACCTAGGAACATCCTCCCTTATACGGCACCTGCAGCGCGTTCATAAAAAGTTACTGTCAAGTTCAGAAACTTTGGCTAAGACCGTAAGCAGTCCAGGGACACCTAAATCCCGTTGTCCTGTTGTATCCAAGCGCCTGCAAACCACACCGTCAACTCCCTCCTCGTCAATTTCCTCCTTAGTCAGGATCGGAAGTAGTCCTGCAGGCCATGTCACTGGCATGACTGACTCTCCTATCCGGGATTCCTCTGGAGGATCCTGCATTGCTACGCCTACTGCTGCCGCTGCTGCTGTTGCTGCTGCTGGGAGTCGTTCATCATCCCAGAGAGGAAGTAGGAACACCACTACTTTTACTAAACAATTGACCCTCCAACAGTCCTTAGCGAGGAGGATGAAGTACGACAGCAGTCATCCTGAAGCAAAACGTATAACTGAGGCCTTGACTGCTATGTTGGTGTTAGACGTGCGTCCGGTATCCGCCATTAGTGCAGTGGGATTTAGACAATTGATGGAGGTAGTGTGTCCCCGGTTCCAAATCCTGTCTAGATTCCACTTCACTAGGCAGGCGATACCGAGACTGTACAGAAACGTCAGAAAAAGTGTCCTCAGTGTCCTGAAAAATGCCGTTGTACACAATGTCCACTTAACCACGGACATGTGGACAAGTGGAACAGGGCAGACTAAGGACTATATGACTGTGACAGCCCACTGGGTAGATGTATCACCTTACGCAGCAACAGCAGCAGCGTCACCAGTAGCAGCATCTCAGAAACGCCAGTTCGTTACAAGGCAGGCTACGCTGTGTATCACCGGTTTCAGTAAGAGGCACACCGCCGACAACCTCTTAGAGAAACTGAGGGAAATCATCGCCCAGTGGCTTACCCCACTTAGACTCTCCTGGGGATTTGTGATATCTGACAACGCCACCAATATTGTACGGGCATTACATCTGGGCAAATTCCAGCACGTCCCATGTTTTGCTCACACAATAAACTTGGTGGTGCAGAATTTTCTGAAAAGCGACAGGGGCGTGCAGGAGACGCTTTGGGTGGCCCGAAAAATTTCTGGCCACTTTCGCCATTCAGCGACTGCGTGCCGAAGACTGGAGCGCCAGCAAACACTCTTGAACCTGCCCCGCCATCACCTGAAGCAAGAGGTTGTGACGCGGTGGAACTCAACCCTCTATATGCTTCAGAGGATGGAGGAGCAGCAAAAGGCCATGCAAGCCTATACATCCACCTATGACATAGGCAAAGGAGGGGGTATGCACCTGACTCAAGCGCAGTGGAGAATGACTTCCGTGTTGTGCAAGGTTCTCCAGCCCTTCGAACTTGCCACACGTGAAGTCAGTTCAGACACAGCCAGCTTGAGTCAGGTCATTCCCCTCATCAGGCTTTTGCAGAAGCAGCTGGAGAAAGTGAAGGAGGAGCTAAGATGGAGCGATTCCGCTCGGCATGTGGGACTTGTGGATGAAGCCCTTCATTCGCTTTGCCAGGATTCCAGGGTGGTCAATCTGTTGAAATCAGACCACTACATTTTGGCCACCGTGCTTGATCCTAGGTTTAAAGCCTATGTGGTGTCTCTCTTTCCGGCCGACACAAGCCTGCAGGGGTGCAAAGACCTGCTGGTGAACACACTGTCAGCTGAAGCGGAACATGACACGTCAACGGCTCCTTCTTCATTTTCTCCTGCAACTGGGGCTGCCAGGAAAAAACTTAGGTATCCTAAGCAACCCGCTGGCGGTGATGCAGGGCAGGCAGGACCAAGTTTGGACATCTGGTCCGGACTGAAGGACCTGGCAACAATTTCTGACATGTCTACTGTCACTGCATATGATACTGTCACCATTGACAGAATGGTGGAGGATTACATCGGTGACAGCATCCAAGTAGGCATGTCAGACAGTCCATACCTGTACTGGCAGGAAAAAGAGGCAATTTGGAGGCCCCTGTACAAGCTGGCTCTAATTTACCTGAGTTGCCCCCCCTCCAGTGTGTACTCCGAAAGAGTGTTTAGTGCAGCCGGGAACCTTTTCAGCGAAAGGCGTAGGAGGTTGCTTCCACAGAATGTGGAGAAGATGATGTTCATCAAAATGAATTATCAGCTCTTCCAGGGAGACCAGCCTCCAGAAGGTACAGAGGGACCTGTGGTGGTGGATTCAAGTGGGGATGAGTTAATACTTTGTGAGGATGAGGATGTACACACTGAAGAGGGTGAGGAATTGGTGGATGAGGAGGATGAGGATGACATCTTGCCTCCGTAGAGCCAGTTTGTGCAGGGACACATTAATTGCCAGCTTGTTTTGTGGGGGCCCAAACGAACCAATCATTTCAGCCACAGTTGTGTGGCAGACCCTGGCGCTGAAATGATTGATTTGTTAAAGTGTGCATGTCCTGTTTATACAACATAAGGGTGGGTGGGAGGGCCCAAGGACAATTCCATCTTGCACTTCTTTTTTTTCTTTGCATTATGTACAGTTTGGGGCCTAGTTTTTCTAACTGCCATCCTGTCTGCCACTGCAGTGTCACTCCTAGATGGGTCACGTGTTTGTGCCGCCCACTCGTGTCGCTTAGCATAGTCATCCAGCAACCTCGGTGCAACCTTTTGGACATAAAAACACTATTGTGAGGTGTGAGGTGTTCAGAATAGACTGGAAATGAGTGGAAATTAAGGTTATTGAGGTTAATAATAGCATAGAAGCAGAGAAACCAACAAATTCTGTGATTTTAGCTGTTTTTATGCTTTTTTTAAAAAAAATACAGATCCAAAACACAAAACCCAGAACCCAAAACACGGAAGGGTGGTTTTGGCAAAACCAATCCAGATCCAAAACACGAAGAAAGATCCAGATCCAAAACCAAAACACAAAACACGAAAAGTGGCCGGTGCACACCCCTACTACATAGTAGTCTGTGCACAGGGCACACAGTGACATTGGTGAGATAGGTGTGGCACCATGTGTGTGGTTGGTAAGGGGTGGGGGGAGAGGTGCTTTGGGCCTGCGGTCACATGAATAGGATAGGCTACATAGCAGTCTGTGCACAGGGCAAACAGTGACATTGGTGAGATAGGTGTGGTACCATGTGTGTGGCTGGTAAGGGGTGGGGGGGAGAGGGGCTTTGGGCCTGCGGTCACATGAATAGGATAGGCTACATAGCAGTCTGTTCACAGGGCACACAGTGACATTGGTGAGATAGGTGTGGCACCATGCGTGTGGCAGGTAAGGGGTGAGGGGAGAGGGGCTTTGGGCCTGTGGTCACATGAATAGGATAGGCTACATAGCAGTCTGTGCACAGGGCACACAGTGACATTGGTGAGATAGGTGTGGCACCATGCGTGTGGCTGGTAAGGGGTGGGGGGAGAGAGGCTTTGGGCCTGCGGTCACATGAATAGGATAGGTTACATAGCAGTCTGTACACAGGGCACACAGTGACATTGGTGAGATAGGTGTGGCACCATGTGTGTGGCTGGTAAGGGGTGGGGGGAGAGATGCTTTGTTCCTGTGGTCACTTGAATAGGATAGGCTATATAGCAGTCTGTGCACAGGGCACACAGTGATATTGGTGAGATAGGTGTGGCACCATGTGTGTGGCTGGTAAGGGGTGGGGGGAGAGGTGCTTTGGGCCCATGGTCACATGAATAGGATAGGCTACATAGCAGTCTGTGCACAGGGCATACAGTGACATTGGTGAGATAGGTGTGGCACCATGTGTGCAGGGGGTGGGGGAGGGAGAGGGGCTTTGGGCCTGCGGTCACATGAGTAGGATAGGCTATATAGCAGTCTGTGCACAGGGCACACAGTGATATTGGTGAGATAGGTGTGGCACCATGTGTGTGGCTGGTAAGGGGTGGGGGGAGAGGTGCTTTTGGCCCGTGGTCACATGAATAGGATAGGCTACATAGCAGTCTGTGCACAGGGCACACAGTGACATTGGTGAGATAGGTGTGGTACCATGTGTGTGGCTGGTAAGCGGTGGGGGGGAGAGGTGCTTTGGGCCTGCGGTCACATGAATAGGATAGGTTACATAGCAGTCTGTGCACAGGGCACACAGTGACATTGGTGAGATAGGTGTGGCACCATGTGAGGGGCCGGTAAGGGGTGGGGGGGAGAGGTGCTTTGGGCCTGCGGTCACATGAATAGGATAGGCTTCATAGCAGTCTGTGCACAGGGCACAGAGTGACATTGGTGAGATAGGTGTGGCACCATGTGAGGGGCCGGTAAGGGGTGGGGGGGAGAGGTGCTTTGGGCCTGCGGTCACATGAATAGGATAGGCTACATAGCTGTCTGTGCACAGGACACACAGTGACATTGGTGAGATAGGTGTGGCACCATGTGAGGGGCCGGTAAGGGGTGGAGGGGGAGAGGGGCTTTGGGTCCCCCCAATCTGTCTCTTATCTTTATCCCGCTCCCACATCTCTCTCACCTCCGTCCTCACTCTGTCTATCTCTCTCATCTCTGTCCCCATTCCCTCATCTCTCTGTCTCTCATCTGTCTCCCCCTCCCCGTCATACTTGCTCATCTCTGTACTCCCTGTCCGCAGTCTGTCTCATCTCTGCCCCTAATCTCTCTCTCTCTTCTATGTACCCTCTTCCGGTTGGAAATGATGTGTGTGCAGGTGGAGGTACTGCAGAGTTATACAGGTACACACCAGGAATGGCTCACACTATGCACAGCCCAGTTACTTACCCAACGGTAATGGTTCAGCTGTACTCACTGTTATTTGCACACTGATGATGGAGCAGAGCTTGAGTTAAGTGGGCTTCTATACAGCTCACTAGCCGGTGAGTGTATGCTGCAAATGTGTAGCGGTGCAGGGATCTGGAACAGCTTTATAGCAGGAATTAACTGGGTCTCCCATAAGAGCTAAGTAGGAGACTACGGTCTCCCATCATGTCATGCAACACAGTACACAGTTAAGACAAGATGGTCCCTGCACATACTCATTAGGGATCTTGGTGGCCATCTTGGGACAGGGCATGATTCCTCCCTGGAGGGACAGGAAGACTGGTGTTTTCACAGTAGCGCACCCCTCTTTCAACATTCCCCACCTATCTCTCTTATCTCTTCCCCCGCTCCCTGGTTTCTGTCCTCTCTTCCCACACCTGCCTTTCTGTCTTTTCTCTCTTCATCTTCCTTTCGTCTGTCTCTTGCTCTCATCTCTTCCCCACCTATGTCTCTCAACTCTGTTCCCCTTGTCTGTCTCTCATTGTTGTCCCCTCTTCCCCATCTGCCTTTCTATCTCCTCTCTGTCCTTAATCCTTGTGTCTGTCTCGCTCATTTCTATCTTCCTCCCCCTGATTGCTTACTCTTCTGCCCCTAATCCATGTCTCTCTCATTTCTGTCCCCCCTGTCTGTCTCTCTCATCTCTGTCTTCCTCCCTCTAGTTGCTTACTTTTATACCCCTATCCATGTCTCTCTCATCTGTCTCGTCTATCTCTCTTCTTTACCCCTCTTGCCCATTTGTCTATCTCATCTGTCTCCTCTCTCCCCGTCTGTCTCTCTTATCTCTGTACCCCACCACAAGGGTACAGACATTGTACATCCATACAGCACTGGGGGGGGGAGAAGAGAAGCTGTCAGGCAGCCATTGAGAGCTAGAAGGGGAGGAGGGGAGCCTTTGAACTCTTACTGTGCAGCTGCTAGATGTACCCAGCAGCATATTATATAATAAATGGGGGTTGCCAGCTGTTCTGTAAGTTCAGTGTCCATCCTGCTGTACTAGTTACTGACATTAACCATTATTAAATGTATTTACACTTTTCCAGCAAGAAAATGTTACTTACAACATGTTGCCGGGATTTTCTTTGAAAAAGCCTCCAGTTGTAAGAGGCGAAACGCGTCTGTAAAACTGTCTTTTTGGTGCCCCATTTGATGGTCCTTGGATTTTGAATATCTTGGTATAAATACGGCATTTATCTAACAGCTGACTGGTGTTTGAGCGGTGAAGGTGAGACGATCCTGGCGCTGAACTTTCAGCATTATTGTGTCATCTCGTACCCATTGTCGGCTTCCAGGTAAGAAGAGAAAGTGGCTTCTTAATCGCTTCATTTCTAGCAACACCACGCTAATACTCACCAGCCGTTTTCCATTCTGGTAGATTAATGTGAGTAGCCCACAGCTCGAGAGACATAGTAACAACATTTATCCTGGCAAAGGACAGGAGAGGTGCGTAGCGCAAACAAAACCGCTCTGCTGACAGGAGGATTGAGCTGAAAACACAATCTGAAGCCCCTCAAAATCTCCGCTACAAAGTAGCCAAAGGTGGGAACGCCAGAGAGGTGATCATGATTGTTATAAGGACTGGGATTATATATATACATATCTTCACAATATAAAGTCCAAACAGAAGATATGTATACTTTTTAATACTGGCTGAATATTCTACCTTCAATATAATAGCCGTATGGAATTTTATTCCTTCCAAGAGTGATAACATTTGTTAGAAAAGACTATTTGAGTACTTTTATGGTCATAGGACCTATTTTTACATAAATGTGTACATCGATAAATGATAATCTGTGTTTCTAATCATTTCCTATGCTGTTATAATTATATAAAATTTGTATGATTTATTTGCATATTGATGTTATTGTTTTTTTTTATTATATATATAATTTATTGTCTTTCAATTGGTTCCGACTGATTATTAATTCTGCCACCTTTCAACAAATTTGCTACATTACACTAATATCCATAGGAAGATTAGCGCAGCACATAACAAAATAGCGCTATTGTATATTCGTGCAGGCAGCACCGCTGGCCAAGCTCCCACCTCAGCCCTATGTTACAGAGCTGTATAGAGAATCGGCTGCTCTTTGCTTCGCCACTGATTGGATGTTTTCCAGAATGAGACCAGTTGTAGCTTTTCTATTATTAGATAAAAGTGGTGGTGAGCGGAAATGATGGCTGTAATGTGAATCCATACTGGTCAGTATTAGCGGAGACTCTTCTCCACATAAACCACCTGATGCGTCCATTTGTACAGTGATTTACCAGGTTACATGGGTATCAATAGAGCTATGGTGAGAAAATGATTGTGTAGGTAAGAGGGCATGCTAGGACTTGTAGTTCCATAACGGTGACAGAGGCACTGGTTAAATGAGCCTGATACAGAGTATCACCTCCATGGGAATGTTATGAGATGACTCTTGTATTACATTCAGGTACTAGGTTCAGCTAAGTGGATAACACTCAGGATAATCCTTTTTCTTGTGAGATTTATGATTGTGCCTAAACTTCCAGGAGTGGTGGAACTGGCGCCTGAGGGCAGGATTGGCAACAGCTACAGGCCCCCGAGCTAAGAGGTCTTCTATGTCCTATTATAATTCCCAATTCATTCAGGTTATTCCATATTTTGTGAGATAATAAAGTAGAACAAAAACAAAAGTTACTCTAGTTACAGTAGTTACTTATATAATAGTCCTTGCTCCTGTAGATGGGGGATTGTATCCCTGTGTTCTCCGTCTAACCTATAATAACCCATCAGGATGGCGGCCTGGCAGCCTGTGTCTGTCTGCCATTCTCTCTGTGTTACATGCTGTATTAGGCAATGTGCCAGCCTGGAGCCACAGACAGTGTTCAGCCTGGGGCAGGGGCAGTGTAAGACTGGTGAGCAGGCTGCAGGCCACGCGTGGAAAGCTATAACGTACCTCCAGAACAAGTGATAAAATCCATCAGACCCTTGTATACATTATAAACTGAAAATATGGAGCTGGATTTAATGAATAAACAGACTCCAGCGATTAATATCTGCTCCAAAACTTTATATTATTAA
This sequence comes from Taudactylus pleione, assembly GCA_031769625.1. Classification (NCBI taxonomy): domain Eukaryota; kingdom Metazoa; phylum Chordata; class Amphibia; order Anura; family Myobatrachidae; genus Taudactylus; species Taudactylus pleione. The sequence goes on along the minus strand of JAUIMM010000046.1, from coordinate 3,019,850 downwards.
TATGTATTTATAAGCCACTGAAGCATAATAACGCGGATCACGTGGCGACAGCAGGAGAGATATCACTGATATGAACTGGAATGGACAGTACAGTATGTAGGCAGTTCTAATCTCTCTCACGTGCCGCCAGATATCACCGCAATGTGCGGTGATATCTAATACATTAGGCAATATTTGCTTATTTTCCTGTGCACCTCTATGTGTGTGAGCGAAGGTAATATCTCACCCGACCGTGTTGCCGTCACTCTGTCTGCGCACATTGCCAAGAATTGAATTGTCCCCCTAAACTATTATTTAGATGACCACAGAGGCCAATAGAGGTCATCACCTGACAGTGGGTTCTATAGGACCAGCATCTGCAGTGCACTAATATGATATCTGCCCAATATCTGCTTTGTGTGTGGCCAGTCTAGAGTCTAGACACCCAGGATGCTGTCAGGGACACCAAGTGCTGAGTGGGGTGGGTACAGATGAGATTACCCAAGCCCGACCTGTCTGAGGGGCCCTGCGGGTCCAGGATCAGCAATGCCCACCCTCACCCACAATCGGTGCACTCCTCAGCACACCTTAGAATAAATACATATTATTCAGAGGACATGACCACACCCCCAGGACTGGCCACACCCCCAGGACTGGCCACACCCCCACCTCAGCATCCTGGCTGCTGCGAATACAAATTATACTTTAATTTACCCAGAGTCCAGTGAGAAATACCTTTATGCTTAGTGATGGTATAGACTCATATAGGAACGTCTTCTGAGGACTCTCACAATTTACATCATCTTGTGTTAGTGGGTAAGGCCTGTTTATTGGCTGACAGATGTATTGTGCAAATTTAGGGCCTGATTCAGCAGTGCACGCTAGTGCTCGGGAAACAGCGCAGGCGCATGACCCATTCACAGACTGGCAGCAGACTGAAACGAAGGTGCATCGCCGCCGTTGGTGGGGAGGGAAGAGGCCAGGATGTCCGTCGGCTGATGGAGATTTCCTGGCCTCTTCCTCTCAACTGTGTGACCCCATCGGCCTATGTTACGCAGATTATCAAATGCTGTGTTGGACAACGCAGCTCGGATAAGTAATGCACAGGAGGCGTGATACTGCATTGCCATATCTGCAAGGATCACAATTGCAAAGCTGACTGCATGTATACATCATATATCTATAGCCTGCGTGTATACATCATATATCTATAGCCTGCGTGTATACATCATATATCTATCTATAGCCTGCTTGTATACATCATATATCTATAGCCTGCGTGCATACATCATATATCTATAGCCTGCGTGTATACATCATATATCTATAGCCTGCAGGTATACATCATATATCTATAGCCTGCAGGTATACATCATATATCTATAGCCTGCGTGTATACATCATATATCTATAGCCTGCATGCATACATCATATATCTATAGCCTGCGTGTATACATCATATATCTATAGCCTGTGTGCATACATCCTATATCTATAGCCTGCGTGTATACATCCTATATCTATAGCCTGCGTGTATACATCATATATCTATAGCCTGCGTGGATACATCAAATATCTATAGCCTGCGTGTATACATCATATCTATAGCCTGCTTGTATACATCATATATCTGTAGCCTGCGTGCATACATCATATATCTATAGCCTGCGTGCATACATCATATATCTATAGCCTGTGTGTATACATCATATATCTATAGCCTGCGTGTATACATCATATATCTATAGCCTGTGTGCATATATCCTATATCTATAGCCTGCGTGTATACATCCTATATCTATAGCCTGCGTGGATACATCATATATCTATAGCCTGCGTGTATACATCATATATCTATAGCCTGCATGCATACATCATATATCTATAGCCTGCGTGGATACATCTTAGCAGTTGCGATCCCTGATGAATCAGGCCTGTAGTGTGTTACTCTTTTGTAGGATGAAACACTAATTAAGACTCAGGAATTAAAGGTCACCTGTCACCTACGCTCCCCGGAAGCAGACAATATTCATATGCATTCAGTCAGGTGACATCACTGACGTACGGTACAAGGCACATTGCACCCAGAGGGGGGCTTCTATGGACAGAGGAGTGGTCCTGTTACTTTAGAAGAGCACTGGTGCCCTCCCCCTCCCAATTTTTCAAATAGGGACATAAGACACGTGCCCAAAAAAGGGGCATTGCCTCATGGGGAGGGGCATGATATTTGTCCCGTATGATGATGCCGGTATGATGATGTAGGCGTACCAATCCCCTTGTCACTGCCCAATACAGTGTGACTCCAGTAGCTGCAGGGATGATACACAATAATTATACAGTATAACGCACCAGCTGTAGATGTAGGAGAGCGCTGGGGAAGCTGCACCTTGTCAATCAGAGCAGCCGTGCACAAGCCTGGAGGAGCCGGCAGTGTAGATCCCCGACTGAAGGTATAGAGAGAGCGTTACCTGTAGTGTATATGCAACAAATACCAGCGGCAGGGAAATCCGTGTATGTACCCTGTGCTGGCACTCGAGCTGTGCCAGTAATGCCTGTGTTAGGAACAGGCGGCTGTATTCAGGGCTGCCATCAGGAATTGTGGTGCAGATAGCTCCATGTGTAAGGTGTCTGACTGCCATGTTAGATGCCATGTTAGAGGTGATAGCTATGAGTCCCGGGTATGACAGTATTTTGAAATGTTTGTTAAATATAGACGAAGGTCTTGGAGAGATGGTCAGATGAATGGGGAGCCGGCCAGGGAGGAGATAGGGGCGACCAGGAGATGTTGGGGATAAGAGAAGAGGAAGATACAAGTGAGAATGATTATAAACAGATAACTGGCAGGCCTGAGCAGTGCCCCCTGCCCTGTGGTGCCCTGTGGTGCCCTGTGTCGTGGCACAGATCACACCACCCTAGTTACGGCCCTTAAGAGGAAACAGACAACAGGTCCAGGAAAAAGCAGCATAGGGACAATTTGGGAGGTTTTACAAGTGCTGACAGCCCCCTCACCCTGCTTAGAACACAATGGTAACGGCCATGCCAGATCCTAGGCCCGTCTGCCATCTGCCATCTGCCACTGACCGCAGCAATTCTCCCAATTTCCCTCCTCTAGATCCACCCTTGGTCACCCCAACATCAATGCTTAGTTATACCTTATATAATGTACACTGATTGTTTCTACTTCAGGGTCCATAGGGTATCCACAGGATACCTTGGGGTATAGGTGTGACGTCAGTCGCAGGGCACCAAAGAGTTAAGCTTTCAGCCTCCCAGGATGCACTAGGTCCCCCTCCTATACCCCGCCCCCGGGCCAAGGCACCTCAGTTTAGTTTGGTGCCCGGCCGGAGTCGGGTGCACCTGTTGGAGTGGGGGCTAGAAGAGCCCCTGAAGCTTTTTCTTCATGCAGCTGTGGCTGCACATCTGGATGAACAGCATGGACAGTCAGTCCTGACGTCCATGCTGTCTTCCCTACACCCCGCCGGTACCAGAACGCCGGTACTGATCCGGGGATGCTGGTGGGCGTCTGGGGTCACAGCTAGCGGTGACCCCAGATGCTCCGGACCATGGCCGGATTCAAGGGGGACAGAGGTAAGCAGCGGGGTCCCGCGGTGGGTCCCCGCTGATCACATGGTCCTAAGTCCCCAGGCAGGGGGCTCCCTGGGGACTGGCTGCAGCGTGGAGCCAGGCGACCAACCTGCGCTTCCACTACCCCCTGGGACAGCGGACCGCAGCAGAGCAGTAGCGCTGCAGCGTCCCAGGGGTTAAATGCATGCCAGGGGAGCGCGCCTTCCCTGTCTCACAGCCGGCGCCTCCCCCGCTGCACACAGCCCTCTCTGCACTGTGCTGACTGGTCCTGTGTCAGCGCTCCTCCCCCAGGCCAGCTTCTCTCTGCTCCTCGGCGGCCATCTTCTCTGCAACGCATGGTGAACGCTGCTGGAAGTCTGGAAGGAAGCATCGTGGTCTGGGTCCCCCCGCATACCTCTCCTCCGCTGTGGCTCAGGTCTGTGTATGCAGCGCTGTGTCCTACCAGGCCCTGTGTCTGTGTAGTTGAGTGATCAGCGCTGTTAGTGCAGGAATTGTTATTTCTCTGCATTGTATGTGACTGTGCTAGCGCTGCCTGTAACTTTTCTTCTCTAAACTGTCAGCTTTATTACTGTCCCTGTTCTTTCTGCTAAAGCCCTTGCGGTGCGGTGCTGCAGGGTGGTCTCTCGCCTATTTAATACTTAATTGGTGAGAGAGGTCACATACGTGGTGCCATCATGTCTGAAAGTGATTTTCCCCTCCGGCTACAGTGTACCACGTGCAAAGTACCGTTAGCGGAGGGGGAGGGTAGCGCGGAGGGCCTTTGCCGGCAGTGTTTGTCCATGGCGCGGCCTATTACGGTTACAGCACCGGTACAGGAGCCGCCCTGGGCTTGTTTCGCTCAGGCGTTAACAGCTTTAGTGGGCCAGTTAGCTCCGCAGCCCGCGTTTACTCCGATGGGTTTGTCCCAGCAGTCTGTGGTGTCGTCACCCATGCAGGGGTTCCCACGACAATTGGTGGTACCCCACAGTCTCCCTATTTCCCCGCTCCCGGGTTCTCAGGAGCCAGCGTGGGTTAACTCCCTGACGAGTTCTGTACAGCACTTGTCGGATGTGTTGCAAGGGGAGTCTGTGATGCGGCCTCATAAAAGGCCGGTGGCGTCTCTGTCCGCTCCTTATGAGGATGACGAAGGGACGTCTGATGATGGGGAGATTCTGGATCCTTACGATCAGGAACCTCTCCATACTAAGGACGCTGATGCTAAGTCCAAAGTATATATTCCTGGACTTATTCGGGCGGTCCGCACAGCCTTGGTGATTGAGGACGAAGTTCCCCCAGCGGCTAAATCTAAGTATGCCTTTTTCAAAGATGTGAAGGGCGATGCCACAGTCTTTCCTCTTTCGGGTCAGTTGGTGGACCATTTAGAGGAGGCGTGGAAACAACCTGGCAAAAGATACCAGCCGCAGAGACGCCTGGCGGTGGCTTATCCGTTCGCGGATAATTATTTTGCTAAGTGTGAATCCCCTCCACAGGTGGATTCTCACGTGACCCGTCTTGTCCGTAGTGCCACATTGCCGATGCCATCCATGTCCTCCCTTAAGGATGTTACGGACCGCAAGGTAGAAATCTGCCTGAAGTCCGCTTATTCCCTTGCAGGGGGGGCAGCACGGCCGGCTATGGCCATTTGCTGGGTTGCCAGAGCGATGGAGCGCTGGGCGGATTCATTAGAGGCTTCTTTTGAATCCGACTGTCCGGCCGAACAGGCGGAGTTGATTGGCAATCTCCGTGATTCGGCCACCTACATCAACGAGGCGGCTCTAGACATTAGTACTCTGGTGTCTAGAATTTCTTCAGCAGCGGTAGCTGCTCGTCGCACCTTGTGGCTGCGATCCTGGAAGGCGGACGCAGATCCAAGAAAGGTCTGGAAGCGTTGCCGTTTACCGGAGAAGTTCTCTTCGGTCCGGATCTGGATAAGATTGTGGCCACGCTGGCGGCAGCCAAATCTGCTTGTCTCCCGTCGGCCGCTGCTCCTTCTGGTTCTGGACCATCATCCTTTCGGTCATCTAGGGCCCAGGGCAGACCCAAACCACAGTCGTTTCCTCGACAGGCTGGCCCTAAGAAATCGGTCAAGCCCCGGAAACAGGCATGGAGTACCAGACGTCCGGCCCCCAAGCCAGATGACAAGCCTGCGGCCTGACGGTCCGGGTCTCCCCTTGGGGGATCCCAGGGTGGGAGGCCGCCTGCTGCAGTTCTCCCGGTGTTGGTCGTTCACTACGACAGACACTTGGGTTCTGGAGGTGGTCTCTCACGGGTACGCCCTCTCCTTCCGGCACAGACCCCCGGCTCGATTCTTCACCACGAGTCTACCATCAGACCGGAACAAGGCTACGGAGCTGCGGAAGGTATTGCACACTATGCTCCAGGCTGGAGTTATAGTGCCTGTTCCATTCTCCCAGAGGGGCCAGGGTTTCTATTCAAATCTATTTTTGGTACAGAAACCCAATGGGTCATATCGTCCGATTCTCAACCTCAAAGCACTCAACAAGTCTTTGCAGGTCCCGAAGTTTCGGATGGAGACCCTACGGTCCATCATTCTGGCGCTGGAACCTGGGGACTACATGGTGTCATTGGACATACAGGACGCTATGGTGGTCATGGCGGCTTCTCTGCGGCTGCAAGGAGTCCGCATGTTGCCGTACTTGGACGACCTGTTATTGGTGGCAGGATCTCCAGAGCTCCTGTTACACCACTTGGACCTGACCATTGCACTGCTGCAACGGCACGGCTGGCTAATCAACTGGCAGAAGTCCACTCTAATCCCGTCTCGGAGGATTCTGCATCTTGGAGCCTTATTGGACTCGGGACAGCAAAGGATCTTCGTGACGGAGGACAAGATCTCTGCTTTACAGTCAAGGGTGCGCAGTTGTCTGCACAGCCGCCGGGTGTCCTTACACTCTGCGATGAGGTTACTGGGCTCCATGGTGTCGGTGTTCGACATGGTGGAATACGCCCAGTTTCACTCCAGACCTCTGCAGCACCTGATCCTGTCCAAGTGGAACGGGCTGCCTCAGTCTCTGAAGTTCCAGACGATTGTGCTCACCCCGGAGGTTCGCCTGTCCCTTGCGTGGTGGTTAAAGACGACCCACCTCAACAAGGGACGTCCGTTCTGGGTTCCAAATTGGGTCCTGTTGACAACGGACGCCAGTCTTCGGGGCTGGGGAGCAGTTTCGGGTCCACACTTGTTCCAGGGCAGATGGACGCCGACAGAAGCGGAGCTTCCAATAAATATCTTGGAACTCCGTGCGGTCTTCAATGCTCTCCTGCAGGCACAGCGGTTTCTCCAGGGTCACCCGGTGCAGGTCCAGTCGGACAATGCTACCACCGTGGCCTACATAAACAGGCAAGGAGGAACTCGCAGTCGGGCGGCTCTCGTAGAGGTCTCTCGGATCCTGGTTTGGGCGGAGCGCAATCTTCCGGCCATATCAGCGGTCTTCATCCCGGGAGTGCTAAATTGGGAGGCAGACTTTCTAAGTCGCCAGGACGTTCATCCAGGGGAATGGTCCCTGCACCCGGACGTTTTTCAACTACTGGTGGACAGGTGGGGTCTTCCAGAAATCGACCTCATGGCGTCCCGGCACAACAACAAGTTGCCGGTGTACGGGTCTCGCACAAGAGACGAAGGGGCATCTCTGGTGGATGCTCTGTCCGTCCGGTGGACGTTCAGGTTCGCATACCTGTTCCCTCCGGTCTCCCTTCTTCCACGGGTAATCCGGAAATTCAAACAGGAAGGAGGGACGCTCCTGTTGATAGCTCCCGCGTGGCCCAGACGGCACTGGTTCTCAGACCTTCAGGGTCTGTCCGTGGACAGTCCTCTGCTGTTGCCGCTACGACCGGACCTTCTGTCTCAGGGTCCTTGTCTTCACCCGGACCTGACTCGGCTGTCTTTGGCGGCGTGGCTGTTGAGACGGCCATGCTGAGGTCCTGGGGGTTTTCCAGCTCTGTGGTGCGTACCATGTTACGAGCTCGGAAACCGTCTTCCGCGAGGATATACCATCGCGTGTGGCATACGTTCTTCCAGTGGTGTCGACCGAGAGGTTATGCACCGCGGGAGTTTCGTCTGTCTCGGATTCTCGCCTTCCTGCAAGTGGGACTAGATCATGGGCTTCGCCTTGCTTCTTTGAAGGTACAGGTTTCGGCCCTATCTGTCTGGTTTCACCGTAGGATTGCTACAATCCCGGATGTGCGCACCTTTATGCAAGGTGTTCTCCGTATTCAGCCGCCCTTTGTTCCACCTGTGGCGCCTTGGGATTTGGCTGTGGTCCTGAGGGCTCTCCAAGGACCGCCGTTTGAACCACTGGGCTCAGTGGATATTAAATGGCTAACAGCTAAGACTGTTTTCCTTCTGGCCGTTGCTTCAGCCAGACGAGTTTCTGAGTTAGGGGCTCTTTCTTGTAGACCCCCTTTCTTGGTTTTTCATGGGAACAGGGCAGTGCTCCGCACTCGGCCCGAGTTTCTTCCCAAAGTTGTTTCCCAGTTTCATGTTAACGAGGAAATAGTTGTTCCGTCCTTTAAATCACCGGGTCTTTCCGTGGGTGAGGCCTCTTTGGATGTTGTGCGGGCCTTAAGGACTTATGTTGACCGCACTTCTTTGTTTAGGAAGTCGGACGCTTTGTTGTCCTCTATGGCTTCTGTAAAAAGGGTTGGCCTGCTTCAAAGCAAACTTTGGCAGCCTGGATCCGTATGGCTATTTCTGAAGCTTATCTTCATGAAGGCCTACCGGTCCCTCCTTCTCTGAAGGCTCATTCCACTAGGTCTGTGGGTCCTTTGTGGGCAGCTCGACGTGGTGCCTCGGCAGTTCAGATCTGCAAGGCTGCTACGTGGTCTTCTGTCCATACCTTCGTGAGGTATTACAGGTTTGACACCTTCGCCTCTCAGGATGCTTCCTTCGGGCGGCGGATTCTCCTTTCTGCACAGGAGCGTCCCCACCCTTAAAGGATACTGCTTTGGGACATCCCCAAGGTATCCTGTGGATACCCTATGGACCCTGAAGTAGAAAATATGAGATATGGTAAGAACTTACCCTTGTTATCTCTATTTCTACGAAGTCCATAGGGTTCCACAGGACTCCCGCCCTGTCGCACCTGTGCTGCAGATGGGCTTTGCTCTGGTCACTGGTTTTCCGTCTCCCTCTGGTGAGAATGTGATTCTTGTATGTGTCCAGATCTTTGTTCTCTCTCTTCCTTCTCCTCCTCCGGCCTATGGCTTGGTAACTAACTGAGGTGCCTTGGCCCGGGGGCGGGGTATAGGAGGGGGACCTAGTGCATCCTGGGAGGCTGAAAGCTTAACTCTTTGGTGCCCTGCGACTGACGTCACACCTATACCCCAAGGTATCCTGTGGAACCCTATGGACTTCGTAGAAATAGAGATAACAAGGGTAAGTTCTTACCATATCTCATATTATACAGATGCTTAGTTATACCTTATATAATGTACAATGATTGTATACAGATGCTTAGTTATACCTTATATAATGTACACTGATTGTATACAGGTGCTTAGTTATACCTTATATAATGTACACTGATTGTATACAGATGCTTAGTTATACCTTATATAATGTACACTGATAGTATACAGATGCTTAGTTATACCTTATATAATGTACACTGATTGTATACAGATGCTTAGTTATACCTTATATAATGTACACTGATTGTATACAGATGCTTAGTTATACCTTATATAAAGTACACTGATAGTATACAGATGCTTAGTTATACCTTATATAATGTACACTGATTGTATACAGATACTTAGTTATACCTTATATAATGTACACTGATTGTATACAGATGCTTAGTTATACCTTATATAATGTACACTGATTGTATACAGATACTTAGTTATACCTTATATAATGTACACTGATTGTATACAGATACTTAGTTATACCTTATATAATGTACACTGATTGTATACAGATACTTAGTTATACCTTATATAATGTACACTGATAGTATACAGATGCTTAGTTATACCTTATATAAAGTACACTGATAGTATACAGATGCTTAGTTATACCTTATATAATGTACACTGATTGTATACAGATACTTAGTTATACCTTATATAATGTACACTGATTGTATACAGATGCTTAGTTATACCTTATATAATGTACACTGATTGTATACAGATGCTTAGTTATACCTTATATAATGTACACTGATTGTATACAGGTACTTAGTTATACCTTATATAATGTACACTGATTGTATACAGATGCTTAGTTATACCTTATATAATGTACACTGATTGTATACAGATGCTTAGTTATACCTTATATAATGTACACTGATAGTATACAGATGCTTAGTTATACCTTATATAATGTACACTGATTGTATACAGATGCTTAGTTATACCTTATATAATGTACACTGATTGTATACAGATGCTTAGTTATACCTTATATAATGTACACTGATAGTATACAGATACTTAGTTATACCTTATATAATGTACACTGATTGTATACAGATGCTTAGTTATACCTTATATAATGTACACTGATTGTATACAGATGCTTAGTTATACCTTATATAATGTACACTGATAGTATACAGATGCTTAGTTATACCTTATATAATGTACACTGATTGTATACAGGTGCTTAGTTATACCTTATATAATGTACACTGATAGTATACAGATGCTTAGTTATACCTTATATAATGTACACTGATAGTATACAGATGCTTAGTTATACCTTATATAATGTACACTGATAGTATACAGATACTTAGTTATACCTTATATAATGTACACTGATTGTATACAGATACTTAGTTATACCTTATATAATGTACACTGATAGTATACAAATGCTTAGTTATACCTTATATAATGTACACTGATTGTATACAGATGCTTAGTTATACCTTATATAATGTACACTGATTGTATACAGATGCTTAGTTATACCTTATATAATGTACACTGATAGTATACAGATGCTTAGTTATACCTTATATAATGTACACTGATTGTATACAGATACTTAGTTATACCTTATATAATGTACACTGATTGTATACAGATGCTTAGTTATACCTTATATAATGTACACTGATTGTATACAGATACTTAGTTATACCTTATATAATGTACACTGATTGTATACAGATGCTTAGTTATACCTTATATAATGTACACTGATTGTATACAGATGCTTAGTTATACCTTATATAATGTACACTGATTGTATACAGATGCTTAGTTATACCTTATATAATGTACACTGATAGTATACAGATGCTTAGTTATACCTTATATAATGTACACTGATTGTATACAGATGCTTAGTTATACCTTATATAATGTACACTGATTGTATACAAATGTTTAGTTATACCTTATATAATGTACACTGATAGTATACAGATGCTTAGTTATACCTTATATAATGTACACTGATTGTATACAAATGTTTAGTTATACCTTATATAATGTACACTGATTGTATACAGATGCTTAGTTATACCTTATATAATGTACACTGATTGTATACAAATGTTTAGTTATACCTTATATAATGTACACTGATTGTATACAGATGCTTAGTTATACCTTATATAATGTACACTGATAGTATACAGATACTTAGTTATACCTTATATAATGTACACTGATTGTATACAGATACTTAGTTATACCTTATATAATGTACACTGATAGTATACAAATGCTTAGTTATACCTTATATAATGTACACTGATTGTATACAGATGCTTAGTTATACCTTATATAATGTACACTGATTGTATACAGATGCTTAGTTATACCTTATATAATGTACACTGATTGTATACAGATGCTTAGTTATACCTTATATAATGTACACTGATTGTATACAGATGCTTAGTTATACCTTATATAATGTACACTGATTGTATACAGATGCTTAGTTATACCTTATATAATGTACACTGATTGTATACAGATGCTTAGTTATACCTTATATAATGTACACTGATTGTATACAGATGCTTAGTTATACCTTATATAATGTACACTGATAGTATACAGATGCTTAGTTATACCTTATATAATGTACACTGATTGTATACAGATGCTTAGTTATACCTTATATAATGTACACTGATTGTATACAGATGCTTAGTTATACCTTATATAATGTACACTGATTGTATACAGATACTTAGTTATACCTTATATAATGTACACTGATTGTATACAGATGCTTAGTTATACCTTATATAATGTACACTGATTGTATACAGATACTTAGTTATACCTTATATAATGTACACTGATTGTATACAGATGCTTAGTTATACCTTATATAATGTACACTGATTGTATACAGATCCTTAGTTATACCTTATATAATGTACACTGATTGTATACAGATGCTTAGTTATACCTTATATAATGTACACTGATTGTATACAGATGCTTAGTTATACCTTATATAATGTACACTGATTGTATACAGATGCTTAGTTATACCTTATATAATGTACACTGATTGTATACAGATGCTTAGTTATACCTTATATAATGTACACTGATTGTATACAGATGCTTAGTTATACCTTATATAATGTACACTGATTGTATACAGATGCTTAGTTATACCTTATATAATGTACACTGATTGTATACAGATGCTTAGTTATACCTTATATAATGTACACTGATTGTATACAGATACTTAGTTATACCTTATATAATGTACACTGATTGTATACAGATGCTTAGTTATACCTTATATAATGTACACTGATTGTATACAGATACTTAGTTATACCTTATATAATGTACACTGATTGTATACAGATGCTTAGTTATACCTTATATAATGTACACTGATAGTATACAGATACTTAGTTATACCTTATATAATGTACACTGATTGTATACAGGTGCTTAGTTATACCTTATATAATGTACACTGATAGTATACAGATACTTAGTTATACCTTATATAATGTACACTGATAGTATACAGATGCTTAGTTATACCTTATATAATGTACACTGCTTTTATCATGAATGCAATCCTTTTAACCATTTCATTTCTATACTGACATAAACAGCGGGTACCACTGTGCGCTGCCGAGTGACCCACTTCATCTCTGGCTGGAAAGTCTTGATAAGCAATAACTACAAGTGTTTTCTTAGCGGTTACATCACGTCTGAGAGATAACTCTGCCTTTGGGAAAGTCAGTTCCAGGGTCTGAGACTCTAAAATTAGCCGTGAAGGTTACAGGGCAAAATCTCATTATCCTGATGTATAGTACATTCAGTGATCCGCACTTGTGTTCTGTGGCAACAATATATAAATAGTATTGTCTCCTCGGAATCTCGCCATTCGGGGACCATGTGTTACCAGGTATTTTATGGAGCTCACGCTGTCATTTAAACGTTCCATTATATCAGGAACAGCTGGAACTCTCCAGAGTATGTTTCTGCACTAAAATAATACAATATAGCCAGAGACATTCATCTTGTCATGTTAATATAGCCGCTGATACATTTAGCACAGGCTCGGTGCAATTTCAGTCTGTTTTTTTGTAACCAATACATATTTTATGTACATCTGAGACTTTTAAATCATCACGATACAGAAATAACATTTTTTTGCTAGATAAGTAACTTAATTGGTCAAAAGAGGCCATTACAGGAGATATAAAAAAATAGTGAGATATCTCTGCAAAAGCAGCAGCAAAAAATGTTATAAATTATATAAAATAAATAATTATAAAACTGACAAATCCTATAAATATACCCAGAATAGTGTTACACACATGTACTACAATTTGGGCTGATTCAGCATGTATCACAAATTGCAACCGTGTAAGCAGATCGGCCGATGGTGTTGACTACACAGGTGTATGCACCGCAGTGTGATCCCGCATGGACATACAAAGACATCGCAGAGTGAATGAAAGGATGTCAGCGTTTGGGGGTGGTGGCGGGAGAGTGGTCGGAAAAAACGCAGATATGCCTGTCCTGGGCGCGCATAAATTATCCATTGCGTCGGCCTAAGCAGCTTGTGTACCCACTGCGAGCAACGAGACTTACAATTTCTGAGACAGGTCAAAGCTGCTGTAATTCTGCGTGAGGGGATGATGTTACAGATGTATACACAGGACTGTGAGGTATTACAGATGTGAGATAGCTGTAGTGGGCGTCTCTATGCTGGCTGTGCTGTGGCTGATGTTACAGATGTATACACAGGACTGTGAGGTATTACAGATGTGAGATAGCAGTAGTGGGTGTCTGTATGCTGGCTGTGCTGTAGCTGATGTTACTGATGTATACACAGGACTGTGAGGTATTACAGATGTGAGATAGCAGTAGTGGGTGTCTATGCTGGCTGTGCTGTGGCTGATGTTACTGATGTATACACAGGACTGTGCGGTATTACAGATGTGAGATAGCAGTAGTGGGAGTCTCTATGCTGGCTGTGCTGTGGCTGATGTTACAGATGTATACACAGGACTGTGAGGTATTACAGATGTGAGATAGCAGTAGTGGGGGTCTCTATGCTGGCTGTGCTGTGGCTGATGTTACAGATGTATACACAGGACTGTGAGGTATTACAGATGTGAGATAGCAGTAGTGGGTGTCTATGCTGGCTGTGCTGTAGCTGATGTTACAGATGTATACACAGGACTGTGAGGTATTACAGATGTGAGATAGCTGTAGTGGGTGTCTATGCTGGCTGTGCTGTAGCTGATGTTACAGATGTATACACAGGACTGTGAGGTATTACAGATGTGAGATAGCAGTAGTGGGTGTCTCTATGCTGGCTGTGCTGTGGCTGATGTTACTGATGTATACACAGGACTGTGAGGTATTACAGATGTGAGATAGCAGTAGTGGGTGTCTCTATGCTGGCAGAGCTGTGGCTGATGTTACAGATGTATACACAGGACTGTGAGGTATTACAGATGTGAGATAGCAGTAGTGGGTGTCTCTATACTGGCTGAGCTGTGGCTGATGTTACAGATGTATACACAGGACTGTGAGGTATTACGGATGTGAGATAGCAGTAGTGGGTGTCTCTATGCTGGCTGTGCTGTGGCTGATGTTACAGATGTATACACAGGACTGTGAGGTATTACGGATGTGAGATAGCAGTAGTGGGTGTCTCTATGCTGGCTGAGCTGTGGCTGATGTTACAGATGTATACGTAGGACTGTGAGGTATTACAGATGTGAGATAGCAGTAGTGGGTGTCTCTATGCTGGCTGTGCTGTGGCTGATGTTACAGATGTATACACAGGACTGTGAGGTATTACGGATGTGAGATAGCAGTAGTGGGTGTCTCTATGCTGGCTGAGCTGTGGCTGATGTTACAGATGTATACACAGGACAGTGAGGTATTACAGATGTGAGATAGCAGTAGTGGGTGTCTCTATGCTGGCTGAGCTGTGGCTGATGTTACAGATGTATACACAGGACTGTGAGGTATTACAGATGTGAGATAGCAGTAGTGGGTGTCTCTATGCTGGCTGTGCTGTGGCTGATGTTACAGATGTATACACAGGACTGTGAGGTATTACAGATGCGAGATAGCAGTAGTGGGTGTCTCTATGCTGGCTGTGCTGTGGCTGATGTTACAGATGTATACACAGGACAGTGAGGTATTACAGATGTGAGATAGCAGTAGTGGGTGTCTCTATGCTGGCTGAGCTGTGGCTGATGTTACAGATGTATACACAGGACTGTGAGGTATTACAGATGTGAGATAGCAGTAGTGGGAGTCTCTATGCTGGCTGTGCTGTGGCTGATGTTACAGATGTATACACAGGACTGTGAAGTATTACAGATGTGAGATAGCAGTAGTGGGTGTCTCTATGCTGGCTGAGCTGTAGATGATGTTACCGATGTATACACAGGACTGTGAGGTATTACAGATGTGAGATAGCAGTAGTGGGTGTCTCTATGCTGGCTGTGCTGTGGCTGATGTTACAGATGTATACACAGGACTGTGAGGTATTACAGATGTGAGATAGCAGTAGTGGGTGTCTCTATGCTGGCTGAGCTGTGGCTGATGTTACAGATGTATACACAGGACTGTGAGGTATTACAGATGTGAGATAGCAGTAGTGGGTGTCTCTATGCTGGCTGTGCTGCGGCTGATGTTACAGATGTATACACAGGACTGTGAGGTATTACAGATGTGAGATAGCAGTAGTGGGGGTCTCTATGCTGGCTGTGCTGTGGCTGATGTTACAGATGTATACATAGGACTGTGAGGTATTACAGATGTGAGATAGCAGTAGTGGGTGTCTCTATGCTGGCTGTTCTGTGGCTGATGTTACTGATGTATACACAGGACTGTGAGGTATTACAGATGTGAGATAGCAGTAGTTGGTGTCTCTATGCTGGCTGTGCTGTGGCTGATGTTACTGATGTATACACAGGACTGTGAGGTATTACAGATGTGAGATAGCAGTAGTGGGCGTCTCTATGCTGGCTGATCTGTGGCTGATGTTACAGATGTATACACAGGACAGTGAGGTATTACAGATGTGAGATAGCAGTAGTTGGCGTCTCTATGATGGCTGAGCTGTGGCTGATGTTACAGATGTATACACAGGACTGTGAGGTATTACAGATGTGAGATAGCAGTAGTGGGTGTCTCTATACTGGCTGTGCTGTGGCTGATGTTACTGATGTATACACAGGACTGTGAGGTACTACAGATGTGAGAACGCAGTAGTGGGCGTCTCTATGCTGGCTGAGCTGTGGCTGATGTTACAGATGTATACACAGGACAGTGAGGTATTACAGATGTGAGATAGCAGTAGTGGGTGTCTCTATGCTGGCTGTGCTGTGGCTGATGTTACAGATGTATACACAGGACTGTGAGGTATTACAGATGTGAGATAGCAGTAGTGGTGTCTCTATGCTGGCTGTGCTGTGGCTGATGTTACAGATGTATACACAGGAGTGTAATGTATTACAGATGTGAGATAGCAGTAGTGGGTGTCTCTATGCTGGCTGAGCTGTCGCTGATGTTACAGATGTATACACAGGAGTGTAATGTATTACAGATGTGAGATAGCAGTAGTGGGCGTCTCTATGCTGGCTGTGCTGTGGCTTATGTTACAGATGTATACACGGACTGTGAGGTATTACAGATGTGAGATAGTAGTTGGTCTCTATGCTGGCTGTGCTGTGGCTGATGTTACAGATGTATACACCGGACTGTGAGGTATTACAGATGTGAGATAGCAGCAGTGGGTGTCTCTATGCTGGCTGTGCTGTGGCTGATGTTACAGATATATACACAGGACTGTGAGGTATTACAGATGTGAGATAGCAGTAGTGGGCGTCTCTATGCTGGTTGTGCTGTGGCTGATGTTACAGATGTATACACAGGACTGTGAGGTATTACAGATGTGAGATAGCAGTAGTGGGTGTCTCTATGCTGGATGTGCTGTGGCTGATGTTACAGATGTATACACAGGACAATGTGGTATTACAGATGTGAGATAGCAGTAGTGGGTGTCTCTATGCTGGCTGAGCTGTGGCTGATGTTACAGATGTATACACAGGACTGTGAGGTATTACAGATGTGAGATAGCAGCAGTGGGTGTCTCTATACTGGCTGTGCTGTGGCTGATGTTTCAGATGTATACACAGGACTGTGAGGTATTACAGATGTGAGATAGCAGTAGTGGGTGTCTCTATGCTGGCTGAGCTGTGGCTGATGTTACAGATGTATACACTGGACTGTGAGGTATTACAGATGTGAGATAGCAGTAATGGGTGTCTCTATACTGGCTGTGCTGTGGCTGATGTTACAGATGTATACACAGCACTGTGAGGTATTACAGATGTGAGATAGCAGTAGTGGGTGTCTCTGTGCTGGCTGTGCTGTGACTGATGTTACAGATGTATACACAGGACTGTGAGGTATTACAGATGTGAGATAGCAGTAGTGGGTGTCTCTATGCTGGCTGAGCTGTGGCTGATGTTACAGATGTATACACAGGACTGTGAGGTATTACAGATGTGAGATAGCAGTAGTGGGTGTCTCTATGTTGGCTGAGCGGTGGCTGATGTTACAGATGTATACACAGGACTGTGAGTTATTACAGATGTGAGATAGCAGTAGTGGGTGTCTCTGTGCTGGCTGTGCTGTGACTGATGTTACAGATGTATACACAGGACTGTGAGGTATTACAAATGTGAGATAGCAGTAGTTGGTGTCTCTATGCTGGCTGTGCTGTGGCTGATGTTACAGATGTATACACAGGACTGTGAGGTATTACAGATGTGAGATAGCAGTAGTGGGTGTCTCAATGCTGGCTGAGCTGTGGCTGATGTTACAGATGTATACACAGGACTGTGAGGTATTACAGATGTGAGATAGCAGTAGTAGGTGTTTCTATGCTGGCTGAGCTGTGGCTGATTTTACTGATGTATACACAGGACTGTGAGGTATTACAGATGTGAGATAGCAGTAGTGGGCGTCTCTATGCTGGCTGTGCTGTGGCTTATGTTACAGATGTATACACAGGACTGTGAGGTGTTACAGATGTGAGATAGTAGTGGGTCTCTATGCTGGCTGTGCTGTGGCTGATGTTACTGATGTATACACAGGACTGTGAGGTATTACAGATGTGAGATAGCAGTAGTGGTGTCTCTATGCTGGCTGTGCTGTGGCTGATGTTACAGATGTATACACAGGACTGTGAGGTATTACAGATGTGAGATAGCAGTAGTGGGAGGCTCTATGCTGGCTGTGCTGTGGCTGATGTTACATATGTATACACAGGACTGTGAGGTATTACAGATGTGAGATAGCAGTAGTGGGCGTCTCTATGCTGGCTGAGCTGTGGCTATTGTTACAGACGTATACACAGGACTGTGAGGTATTACAGATGTGAGATAGTAGTAGTGGGGGTCTCTATGCTGGCTGAGCTGTGACTGATGTTACTGATGTATACACAGGTCTGTGAGGTATTACAGATGTGAGATAGCAGTAGTGGGCGTCTCTATGCTGGCTGTGCTGTGGCTGATGTTACCTATGTATACACAGGACTGTGAGGTATTACAGATGTCAGATAGCAGTAGTGGGTCTCTATGCTGGCTGAGCTGTGGCTGATGTTACAGATGTATACACAGGACTGTGATGTATTACAGATGTGAGACAGCAGTAGTGGGTGTCTCTATGCTGGCTGAGCTGTGGCTGATGTTACAGATGTATACACAGCACTGTGAGGTATTACAGAAGTGAGATAGCAGTAGTGGGTGTCTCTATGCTGGCTGTGCTGTGGCTGATGTTACAGATGTATACACAGGACTGTGAGGTATTACAGATGTGAGATAGCAGTAGTGGGTGTCTCTATGCTGGCTGTGCTGTGGCTGATGTTACAGATGTATACACAGGACTGTGAGGTATTACAGATGTGAGATAGCAGTAGTGGGTGGCTCTATGCTGGCTGTGCTGTGGCTGATATTACAGATGTATACACAGGACAGTGAGGTATTACAGATGTGAGATAGCAGTTGTGGGTGTCTCTATGCTGGCTGTGCTGTGGCTGATGTTACAGATGTATACACAGGAATGTGAGGTATTACAGATGTGAGATAGCAGTAGTGGGTGTCTATGCTGGCTTTGCTGTGGCTGATGTTACAGATGTATACACAGGAGTGTGATGTATTACAGATGTGAGATAGCAGTAGTGGGTGTCTCTATGCTGGCTGAGCTGTGGCTGATGTTACAGATGTATACACATGACTGTGAGGTATTACAGATGTGAGATAGCAGTAGTGGGGTCTCTATGCTGGCTGTGCTGTGGCTGATGTTACAGATGTATACACAGGACTGTGAGGTATTACAGATGTGAGATAGCAGTAGTGGGTGTCTCTATGCTGGCTGTGCTGTGGCTGATGTTACAGATGTATACACAGGACAGTGAGGTATTACAGATGTGAGATAGCAGTAGTGGGTGTCTCTATGCTGGCTGAGCTGTGGCTGATGTTACAGATGTATACACAGGACTGTGAGGTATTACAGATGTGAGATAGCAGTAGTGGGTGTCTCTATGCTGGCTGTGCTGTGGCTGATGTTACAGATGTATACACTGGACTGTGAAGTATTACAGATGTGAGATAGTAGTAGTGGGTGTCTCTATGCTGGCTGTGCTGTGGCTGATGTTACAGATGTATACACAGGACTGTGATGTATTACAGATGTGAGATAGCAGTAGTGGGTGTCTCTATGCTGGCTGTGCTGTGGCTGATGTTACAGATGTATATACAGGACTGTGAGGTATTACAGATGTGAGATAGCAGTAGTGGGTGTCTCTATGCTGGCTGGGCTGTGGCTGATGTTACAGATGTATACACAGGACTGTGAATTATTACAGATGTGAGATAGCAGTAGTGGGTGTCTCTATGCTGGCTGTGCTGTGGCTGATGTTACAGATGTATACACAGGACTGTGAGGTATTACAGATGTGAGATAGCAGTAGTGGGTGTCTCTATGCTGGCTGTGCTGTGGCTGATGTTACAGATGTATACACAGCACTGTGAATTATTACAGATGTGAGATAGCAGTAGTGGGTGTCTCTATGCTGGCTGAGCTGTGGCTATTGTTACAGACGTATACACAGGACTGTGAGGTATTACAGATGTGAGATAGTAGTAGTGGGGGTCTCTATGCTGGCTGAGCTGTGACTGATGTTACTGATGTATACACAGGTCTGTGAGGTATTACAGATGTGAGATAGCAGTAGTGGGCGTCTCTATGCTGGCTGTGCTGTGGCTGATGTTACCTATGTATACACAGGACTGTGAGGTATTACAGATGTCAGATAGCAGTAGTGGGTCTCTATGCTGGCTGAGCTGTGGCTGATGTTACAGATGTATACACAGGACTGTGATGTATTACAGATGTGAGACAGCAGTAGTGGGTGTCTCTATGCTGGCTGAGCTGTGGCTGATGTTACAGATGTATACACAGCACTGTGAGGTATTACAGAAGTGAGATAGCAGTAGTGGGTGTCTCTATGCTGGCTGTGCTGTGGCTGATGTTACAGATGTATACACAGGACTGTGAGGTATTACAGATGTGAGATAGCAGTAGTGGGTGTCTCTATGCTGGCTGTGCTGTGGCTGATGTTACAGATGTATACACAGGACTGTGAGGTATTACAGATGTGAGATAGCAGTAGTGGGTGGCTCTATGCTGGCTGTGCTGTGGCTGATATTACAGATGTATACACAGGACAGTGAGGTATTACAGATGTGAGATAGCAGTTGTGGGTGTCTCTATGCTGGCTGTGCTGTGGCTGATGTTACAGATGTATACACAGGAATGTGAGGTATTACAGATGTGAGATAGCAGTAGTGGGTGTCTATGCTGGCTTTGCTGTGGCTGATGTTACAGATGTATACACAGGAGTGTGATGTATTACAGATGTGAGATAGCAGTAGTGGGTGTCTCTATGCTGGCTGAGCTGTGGCTGATGTTACAGATGTATACACATGACTGTGAGGTATTACAGATGTGAGATAGCAGTAGTGGGGTCTCTATGCTGGCTGTGCTGTGGCTGATGTTACAGATGTATACACAGGACTGTGAGGTATTACAGATGTGAGATAGCAGTAGTGGGTGTCTCTATGCTGGCTGTGCTGTGGCTGATGTTACAGATGTATACACAGGACAGTGAGGTATTACAGATGTGAGATAGCAGTAGTGGGTGTCTCTATGCTGGCTGAGCTGTGGCTGATGTTACAGATGTATACACAGGACTGTGAGGTATTACAGATGTGAGATAGCAGTAGTGGGTGTCTCTATGCTGGCTGTGCTGTGGCTGATGTTACAGATGTATACACTGGACTGTGAAGTACTACAGATGTGAGATAGTAGTAGTGGGTGTCTCTATGCTGGCTGTGCTGTGGCTGATGTTACAGATGTATACACAGGACTGTGATGTATTACAGATGTGAGATAGCAGTAGTGGGTGTCTCTATGCTGGCTGTGCTGTGGCTGATGTTACAGATGTATATACAGGACTGTGAGGTATTACAGATGTGAGATAGCAGTAGTGGGTGTCTCTATGCTGGCTGGGCTGTGGCTGATGTTACAGATGTATACACAGGACTGTGAATTATTACAGATGTGAGATAGCAGTAGTGGGTGTCTCTATGCTGGCTGTGCTGTGGCTGATGTTACAGATGTATACACAGGACTGTGAGGTATTACAGATGTGAGATAGCAGTAGTGGGTGTCTCTATGCTGGCTGTGCTGTGGCTGATGTTACAGATGTATACACAGGACTGTGAGGTATTACAGATGTGAGATAGCAGTAGTGGGTGTCTCTATGCTGGCTGTGCTGTGGCTGATGTTACAGATGTATACACAGGACAGTGAGGTATTACAGATGTGAGATAGCAGTAGTGGATGTCTCTATGCTGGCTGTGCTGTGGCTGATGTTACCGATGTATACACAGGACTGTGAGGTATTACAGATGTGAGATAGCAGTAGTGGGTGTCTCTATGCTGGCTGTGCTGTGGCTGATGTTACAGATGTATATACAGGACTGTGAGGTATTACAGATGTGAGATAGCAGTAGTGGGGTCTCTATGCTGGCTGAGCTGTGGCTGATGTTACAGATGTATACACAGGACTGTGAGGTATTACAGATGTGAGATAGCAGTAGTGGTGTCTCTATGCTGGCTGTGCTGTGGCTGATGTTACAGATGTATACACAGGAGTGTAATGTATTACAGATGTGAGATAGCAGTAGTGGGTGTCTCTATGCTGGCTGAGCTGTCGCTGATGTTACAGATGTATACACAGGACTGTGAGGTATTACAGATGTGAGATAGCAGTAGTGGGTGTCTCTATGCTGGCTGAGCTGTGGCTGATGTTACAGATGTATACACATGACTGTGAGGTATTACAGATGTGAGATAGCAGTAGTGGGGTCTCTATGCTGGCTGTGCTGTGGCTGATGTTACAGATGTATACACAGGACTGTGAGGTATTACAGATGTGAGATAGCAGTAGTGGGTGTCTCTATGCTGGCTGTGCTGTGGCTGATGTTACAGATGTATACACAGGACTGTGAGGTATTACAGATGTGAGATAGCAGTAGTGGGTGTCTCTATGCTGGCTGTGCTGTGGCTGATGTTACAGATGTATATACAGGACTGTGAGGTATTACAGATGTGAGATAGCAGTAGTGGGGTCTCTATGCTGGCTGAGCTGTGGCTGATGTTACAGATGTATACACAGGACGGTGAGGTATTACAGATGTGAGATAGCAGTAGTGGGTGTCTCTATGCTGGCTGTGCTGTGACTGATGTTACAGATGTATACACAGGACTGTGAGGTATTACAGATGTGAGATAGCAGTAGTGGATGTCTCTATGCTGGCTGAGCTGTGGCTGATGTTACAGATATATACACAGGACTGTGGTATTACAGATGTGAGATAGCAGTAGTGGTGTCTCTATGCTGGCTGTGCTGTGGCTGATGTTACAGATGTATACACAGGAGTGTGATGTATTACAGATGTGAGATAGCAGTAGTGGGTGTCTCTATGCTGGCTGAGCTGTCGCTGATGTTACAGATGTATACACAGGACTGTGAGGTATTACAGATGTGAGATAGCAGTAGTGGGTGTCTCTATGCTGGCTGAGCTGTGGCTGATGTTACAGATGTATACACATGACTGTGAGGTATTACAGATGTGAGATAGCAGTAGTGGGGTCTCTATGCTGGCTGTGCTGTGGCTGATGTTACAGATGTATACACAGGACTGTGAGGTATTACAGATGTGAGATAGCAGTAGTGGGTGTCTCTATGCTGGCTGAGCTGTGGCTGATGTTACAGATGTATACAGAGGACTGTGAGGTATTACGGATGTGAGATAGCAGTAGTGGTGTCTCTATGCTGGCTGTGCTATGGCTGATGTTACAGATGTATACACAGGACTGTGAGGTATTACAGATGTGAGATAGCAGTAGTGGGTGTCTCTATGCTGGCTGTGCTGTGGCTGATGTTACAGACGTATACACAGGACTGTGAGGTATTACAGATGTGAGATAGCAGTAGTGGTGTCTCTATGCTGGCTGTGCTGTGGCTGATGTTACAGATGTATACAGAGGACTGTGAGGTATTACAGATGTGAGATAGCAGTAGTGGGTGTCTTTATGCAGGCTGTGCTGTGGCTGATGTTACAAATGTATACACAGGACTGTGAGGTATTACAGATGTGAGATAGTAGTAGTGGGTGTCTCTCTGCTGGCTGTGCTGTGGCTGATGTTACAGATGTATACACAGGACTGTGAGGTATTACAGATGTGAGATAGCAGTAGTGGTGTCTCTATGCTGACTGTGCTGTGGCTGATGTTACAGATGTATACACAGGACTGTGAGGTATTACAGATGTGAGATAGCAGTAGTGGGTGTCTCTATGCTGGCTGTGCTGTGGCTGATGTTACAGATGTATACACAGGACTGTGAGGTATTACAGATGTGAGATAGCAGTAGTGGGTGTCTCTATGCTGGCTGTGCTGTGGCTGATGTTACAGATGTATACACAGGACTGTGAGGTATTACAGATGTGAGATAGCAGTAGTGGGTGTCTCTATGCTGGCTGTGCTGTGGCTGATGTTACTGATGTATACACAGGACTGTGAGGTATTACAGATGTGAGATAGCAGTAGTGGGTGTCTCTATGCTGGCTGTGCTGTGGCTGATGTTACTGATGTATACACAGGACTGTGAGGTATTACAGATGTGAGATAGCAGTAGTGGGTGTCTCTCTGCTGGCTGTGCTGTGGCTGATGTTACAGATGTATACACAGGACTGTGAGGTATTTCAGATGTGAGATAGCAGTAGTGGTGTCTCTATGCTGGCTGTGCTGTGGCTGATGTTACAGATGTATACACAGGACTGTGAGGTATTACAGATGTGAGATAGCAGTAGTGGGTGTCTCTATGCTGGCTGTGCTGTGGCTGATGTTACAGATGTAAACACAGGACTGTGAGGTATTACAGATGTGAGATAGCAGTAGTGGGTGTCTCTATGCTGGCTGTGCTGTGGCTGATGTTACTGATGTATACACAGGACTGTGAGGTATTACAGATGTGAGATAGCAGTAGTGGGTGTCTCTATGCTGGCTGTGCTGTGGCTGATGTTACTGATGTATACACAGGACTGTGAGGTATTACAGATCTGATATAGCAGTAGTGGGTGTCTCTATGCTGGCTGTGCTGTGGCTGATGTTACAGACGTATACACAGGACTGTGAGGTATTACAGATGTGAGATAGCAGTAGTGGGTGTCTCTATGCTGGCTGAGCTGTGGCTGATGTTACTGATGTATACACAGGACTGTGAGGTATTACAGATGTGAGATAGCAGTAGTGGGTGTCTCTATGCTGGCTGTGCTGTGGCTGATGTTACAGATGTATACACAGGACTGTGAGGTATTACAGATGTGAGATAGCAGTAGTGGGTGTCTCTATGCTGGCTGTACTGTGGCTAATGTTACAGATGTATACACAGGACTGTGAGGTATTACGGATGTGTGATAGCATTAGTGGGCGTCTCTATGCTGGCTGTGCTGTGGCTGATGTTACAGATGTATACACAGGACTGTGAGGTATTACAGATGTGAGATAGCAGTAGTGGGTGTCTCTATACTGGCTGTACGGTGGCTGATGTTACTGATGTATACACAGGACTGTGAGGTATTACAGATGTGAAATAGCAGTAGTGGGTGTCTCTATGCTGGCTGAGCTGTGGCTGATGTTACTGATGTATACACAGGACTGTGAGGTATTACAGATGTGAGATAGCAGTAGTGGGTGTCTCTATGCTGGCTGAGCTGTGGCTGATGTTACAGATGTATACACAGGACATAGCAGTAGTGGGTGTCTCTATGCTGGCTGTGCTGTGGCTGATGTTACTGATGTATACAGAGGACTGTGAGGTATTACAGATGTGAGATAGCAGTAGTGGGCGTCTCTATGCTGGCTGTGCTCTGGCTTATGTTACAGATGTATACACGGACTGTGAGGTATTACAGATGGGAGATAGTAGTTGGTCTCTATGCTGGCTGTGCTGTGGCTGATGTTACAGATGTATACACCGGACTGTGAGGTATTACAGATGTGAGATAGCAGCAGTGGGTGTCTCTATGCTGGCTGTGCTGTGGCTGATGTTACAGATGTATACACAGGACTGTGAGGTATTACAGATGTGAGATAGCAGGAGTGGGCGTCTCTATGCTGGCTGTGCTGTGGCTTATGTTACAGATGTATACACGGACTGTGAGGTATTACAGATGTGAGATAGTAGTTGGTCTCTATGCTGGCTGTGCTGTGGCTGATGTTACAGATGTATACACCGGACTGTGAGGTATTACAGATGTGAGATAGCAGCAGTGGGTGTCTCTATGCTGGCTGTGCTGTGGCTGATGTTACAGATATATACACAGGACTGTGAGGTATTACAGATGTGAGATAGCAGTAGTGGGCGTCTCTATGCTGGTTGTGCTGTGGCTGATGTTACAGATGTATACACAGGACTGTGAGGTATTACAGATGTGAGATAGCAGTAGTGGGTGTCTCTATGCTGGAGGTGCTGTGGCTGATGTTACAGATGTATACACAGGACAATGTGGTATTACAGATGTGAGATAGCAGTAGTGGGTGTCTTTATGCTGGCTGAGCTGTGGCTGATGTTACAGATGTATACACAGGACTGTGAGGTATTACAGATGTGAGATAGCAGCAGTGGGTGTCTCTATACTGGCTGTGCTGTGGCTGATGTTTCAGATGTATACACAGGACTGTGAGGTATTACAGATGTGAGATAGCAGTAGTGGGTGTCTCTATGCTGGCTGAGCTGTGGCTGATGTTACAGATGTATACACTGGACTGTGAGGTATTACAGATGTGAGATAGCAGTAATGGGTGTCTCTATACTGGCTGTGCTGTGGCTGATGTTACAGATGTATACACAGCACTGTGAGGTATTACAGATGTGAGATAGCAGTAGTGGGTGTCTCTATGTTGGCTGAGCGGTGGCTGATGTTACAGATGTATACACAGGACTGTGAGTTATTACAGATGTGAGATAGCAGTAGTGGGTGTCTCTGTGCTGGCTGTGCTGTGACTGATGTTACAGATGTATACACAGGACTGTGAGGTATTACAGATGTGAGATAGCAGTAGTGGGTGTCTCTATGCTGGCTGAGCTGTGGCTGATGTTACAGATGTATACACAGGACTGTGAGGTATTACAGATGTGAGATAGCAGTAGTGGGTGTCTCTATGTTGGCTGTGCTGTGACTGATGTTACAGATGTATACACAGGACTGTGAGGTATTACAAATGTGAGATAGCAGTAGTTGGTGTCTCTCTGCTGGCTGTGCTGTGGCTGATGTTACAGATGTATACACAGGACTGTGAGGTATTACAGATGTGAGATAGCAGTAGTGGGTGTCTCAATGCTGGCTGAGCTGTGGCTGATGTTACAGATGTATACACAGGACTGTGAGGTATTACAGATGTGAGATAGCAGTAGTAGGTGTTTCTATGCTGGCTGAGCTGTGGCTGATTTTACTGATGTATACACAGGACTGTGAGGTATTACAGATGTGAGATAGCAGTAGTGGGCGTCTCTATGCTGGCTGTGCTGTGGCTTATGTTACAGATGTATACACAGGACTGTGAGGTGTTACAGATGTGAGATAGTAGTGGGTCTCTATGCTGGCTGTGCTGTGGCTGATGTTACTGATGTATACACAGGACTGTGAGGTATTACAGATGTGAGATAGCAGTAGTGGTGTCTCTATGCTGGCTGTGCTGTGGCTGATGTTACAGATGTATACACAGGACTGTGAGGTATTACAGATGTGAGATAGCAGTAGTGGGAGGCTCTATGCTGGCTGTGCTGTGGCTGATGTTACATATGTATACACAGGACTGTGAGGTATTACAGATGTGAGATAGCAGTAGTGGGCGTCTCTATGCTGGCTGAGCTGTGGCTATTGTTACAGACGTATACACAGGACTGTGAGGTATTACAGATGTGAGATAGCAGTAGTGGGCGTCTCTATGCTGGCTGTGCTGTGGCTGATGTTACCTATGTATACACAGGACTGTGAGGTATTACAGATGTCAGATAGCAGTAGTGGGTCTCTATGCTGGCTGAGCTGTGGCTGATGTTACAGATGTATACACAGGACTGTGATGTATTACAGATGTGAGACAGCAGTAGTGGGTGTCTCTATGCTGGCTGAGCTGTGGCTGATGTTACAGATGTATACACAGCACTGTGAGGTATTACAGAAGTGAGATAGCAGTAGTGGGTGTCTCTATGCTGGCTGTGCTGTGGCTGATGTTACAGATGTATACACAGGACTGTGAGGTATTACAGATGTGAGATAGCAGTAGTGGGTGTCTCTATGCTGGCTGTGCTGTGGCTGATGTTACAGATGTATACACAGGACTGTGAGGTATTACAGATGTGAGATAGCAGTAGTGGGTGGCTCTATGCTGGCTGTGCTGTGGCTGATATTACAGATGTATACACAGGACAGTGAGGTATTACAGATGTGAGATAGCAGTTGTGGGTGTCTCTATGCTGGCTGTGCTGTGGCTGATGTTACAGATGTATACACAGGAATGTGAGGTATTACAGATGTGAGATAGCAGTAGTGGGTGTCTATGCTGGCTTTGCTGTGGCTGATGTTACAGATGTATACACAGGAGTGTGATGTATTACAGATGTGAGATAGCAGTAGTGGGTGTCTCTATGCTGGCTGAGCTGTGGCTGATGTTACAGATGTATACACATGACTGTGAGGTATTACAGATGTGAGATAGCAGTAGTGGGGTCTCTATGCTGGCTGTGCTGTGGCTGATGTTACAGATGTATACACAGGACAGTGAGGTATTACAGATGTGAGATAGCAGTAGTGGGTGTCTCTATGCTGGCTGTGCTGTGGCTGATGTTACAGATGTATACACAGGACAGTGAGGTATTACAGATGTGAGATAGCAGTAGTGGGTGTCTCTATGCTGGCTGAGCTGTGGCTGATGTTACAGATGTATACACAGGACTGTGAGGTATTACAGATGTGAGATAGCAGTAGTGGGTGTCTCTATGCTGGCTGTGCTGTGGCTGATGTTACAGATGTATACACTGGACTGTGAAGTATTACAGATGTGAGATAGTAGTAGTGGGTGTCTCTATGCTGGCTGTGCTGTGGCTGATGTTACAGATGTATACACAGGACTGTGATGTATTACAGATGTGAGATAGCAGTAGTGGGTGTCTCTATGCTGGCTGTGCTGTGGCTGATGTTACAGATGTATATACAGGACTGTGAGGTATTACAGATGTGAGATAGCAGTAGTGGGTGTCTCTATGCTGGCTGGGCTGTGGCTGATGTTACAGATGTATACACAGGACTGTGAATTATTACAGATGTGAGATAGCAGTAGTGGGTGTCTCTATGCTGGCTGTGCTGTGGCTGATGTTACAGATGTATTCACAGGACTTTGAGTTATTACAGATGTGAGATAGCAGTAGTGGGTGTCTCTATGTTGGCTGAGCTGTGGCTGATGTTACAGATGTATACACAGGACTGTGAGGTATTACTTAAGTGAGATAGCAGTAGTGGGTGTCTCTATGCTGGCTGTGCTGTGGCTGATGTTACAGATGTATACACAGGACTGTGAGGTATTACAGATGTGAGATAGCAGTAGTGGGTGTCTCTATGCTGGCTGTGCTGTGGCTGATGTTACAGATGTATACACAGGACTGTGAGGTATTACAGATGTGAGATAGCAGTAGTGGGTGTCTCTATGCTGGCTGTGCTGTGGCTGATGTTACAGATGTATACACAGGACAGTGAGGTATTACAGATGTGAGATAGCAGTAGTGGATGTCTCTATGCTGGCTGTGCTGTGGCTGATGTTACAGATGTATACACAGGAGTGTAATGTATTACAGATGTGAGATAGCAGTAGTGGGTGTCTCTATGCTGGCTGAGCTGTCGCTGATGTTACAGATGTATACACAGGACTGTGAGGTATTACAGATGTGAGATAGCAGTAGTGGGTGTCTCTATGCTGGCTGAGCTGTGGCTGATGTTACAGATGTATACACATGACTGTGAGGTATTACAGATGTGAGATAGCAGTAGTGGGGTCTCTATGCTGGCTGTGCTGTGGCTGATGTTACAGATGTATACACAGGACTGTGAGGTATTACAGATGTGAGATAGCAGTAGTGGGTGTCTCTATGCTGGCTGTGCTGTGGCTGATGTTACAGATGTATACACAGGACTGTGAGGTATTACAGATGTGAGATAGCAGTAGTGGGTGTCTCTATGCTGGCTGTGCTGTGGCTGATGTTACAGATGTATATACAGGACTGTGAGGTATTACAGATGTGAGATAGCAGTAGTGGGGTCTCTATGCTGGCTGAGCTGTGGCTGATGTTACAGATGTATACACAGGACGGTGAGGTATTACAGATGTGAGATAGCAGTAGTGGGTGTCTCTATGCTGGCTGTGCTGTGGCTGATGTTACAGATGTATATACAGGACTGTGAGGTATTACAGATGTGAGATAGCAGTAGTGGGTGTCTCTATGCTGGCTGTGCTGTGACTGATGTTACAGATGTATACACAGGACTGTGAGGTATTACAGATGTGAGATAGCAGTAGTGGATGTCTCTATGCTGGCTGAGCTGTGGCTGATGTTACAGATATATACACAGGACTGTGGTATTACAGATGTGAGATAGCAGTAGTGGTGTCTCTATGCTGGCTGTGCTGTGGCTGATGTTACAGATGTATACACAGGAGTGTGATGTATTACAGATGTGAGATAGCAGTAGTGGGTGTCTCTATGCTGGCTGAGCTGTCGCTGATGTTACAGATGTATACACAGGACTGTGAGGTATTACAGATGTGAGATAGCAGTAGTGGGTGTCTCTATGCTGGCTGAGCTGTGGCTGATGTTACAGATGTATACACATGACTGTGAGGTATTACAGATGTGAGATAGCAGTAGTGGGGTCTCTATGCTGGCTGTGCTGTGGCTGATGTTACAGATGTATACACAGGACTGTGAGGTATTACAGATGTGAGATAGCAGTAGTGGGTGTCTCTATGCTGGCTGAGCTGTGGCTGATGTTACAGATGTATACAGAGGACTGTGAGGTATTACGGATGTGAGATAGCAGTAGTGGTGTCTCTATGCTGGCTGTGCTATGGCTGATGTTACAGATGTATACACAGGACTGTGAGGTATTACAGATGTGAGATAGTAGTAGTGGGTGTCTCTATGCTGGCTGTGCTGTGGCTGATGTTACAGATGTATACACAGGACTGTGAGGTATTACAGATGTGAGATAGCAGTAGTGGGTGTCTCTATGCTGGCTGTGCTGTGGCTGATGTTACAGATGTATATACAGGACTGTGAGGTATTACAGATGTGAGATAGCAGTAGTGGGTGTCTCTATGCTGGCTGTGCTGTGGCTGATGTTACAGATGTATACACAGGACTGTGAGGTATTACAGATGTGAGATAGCAGTAGTGGGTGTCTCTGTGTTGGCTGTGCTGTGGCTGATGTTACAGATGTATACACAGGACTGTGAGGTATTACAGATGTGAGATAGCAGTAGTGGGTGTCTCTATGCTGGCTGTGCTGTGACTGATGTTACAGATGTATACACAGGACTGTGAGGTATTACAGATGTGAGATAGCAGTAGTGGGTGTCTCTATGCTGGCTGTGCTGTGGCTGATGTTACTGATGTATACACAGGACTGTGAGGTATTACAGATGTGAGATAGCAGTAGTGGGTGTCTCTATGCTGGCTGTGCTGTGGCTGATGTTACAGATGTATACACAGGACTGTGAAGTATTACAGAAGTGAGATAGCAGTAGTGGGTGTCTCTATGCAGTCTGAGCTGTGGCTGATGTTACAGATGTATACACAGGACTGTGAGGTATTACAGATGTGAGATAGCAGTAGTGGGTGTCTCTATGCAGTCTGAGCTGTGGCTGATGTTACAGATGTATTCACAGGACTGTGAGTTATTACAGATGTGAGATAGCAGTAGTGGGTGTCTCTATGTTGGCTGAGCGGTGGGAGGCATTAGCATATTTTCGCAGCAGAACTGTGTGCGATTACTCAGCCGTGATTTCTATAGCTATCAGTGCTGAATCACGCCCCAAGTGCCTTAGTACCTCTATTTTGTGCAAGTACTACTAACCTCCCTACATCTTGCCCCATGGTCTTCCTATGATCTCTGACATTCTTGTCTAAGGACCTGATTCAGAAATGAACGCAATGGCGATTACGTACACAGATGGAGCGATTGTGTGCATGCGTATAAGTCACACTGCGATTACAGACGTACATAGGAATCCATCTAAGTGTGAGTGATAGGTTGTCAGTGTTTGGGGGTGCTAACGGGGAGTGGTCAGAAAACCTCAGCGCGCCTGCCCCTTTGTACGCTGTTACATGGGTGTACATAAATTAGCCCCTGCGATTGCATACGCAGTTCTGTGTGTCAGAAGAGCTCCCATGGCTGCGGCAGGTCTGACCGATGTGCTTCATTGTTACCATTACTTACGCAGGTAAGTGGTGTCGCACGCAGGTATGATGTCAGCAGTGGGCGTCCTTATGCTCGGGTGATCTTTACAAACAGTATATTTTCGCAGCTGTGTAGCATACGTAATCTCAGCTGCGATCGCATTAGCGTCCATCTTTAAATCAGGCCCTAAGTACCACCCATTTACAACAATGCATGATGGGAGTGGCATTACAAAGATGTGGAGCACGTCTGCGCCATTATTGACATTGTGTCATTGACTTAATTACAGTAATGCCGCTAACTGTCTATATTTCAGAGAGCCTTTACCTCCTTACTTGTCTATATGTGTTACTACATGTTTCTATATGTGTTACTATTAGGGGTGTGCACCGGCCACTTTTCGTGTTTTGTGTTTTTTTGTTTTGGATCTGGATCTTTCTTCGTGTTTTGGATCTGGATCTTTCTTCGTGTTTTGGATCTGGATTGGTTTTGCCAAAACCACCCTTCCGTGTTTTGGGTTCTGGGTTTTGTGTTTTGGATCTGTATTTTTTTTTAAAACAAAGCATAAAAACAGCTAAAATCACAGAATTTGTGTGTTTTTCTGCTCCTTTGCTATTATTAACCTCAATAACCTTAATGTCCACTAATTTCCAGTCTATTCTGAACACCTCACACCTCACAATAGTGTTTTTATGTCCAAAAGGTTGCACCGAGGTAGCTGGATGACTATGCTAAGCGACACGAGTGGGCAGCACAAACACGTGGCCCATCTAGGAGTGACACTGCAGTGGCAGACAGGATGGCAGTTTGAAAAACTAGGCTGCAAACAGTACATAATGCAAAGAAAAAAAAGAGGTGCAAGATGGAATTGTCCTTGGGCCCTCCCACCCACCCTTATGTTGTATAAACAGGACATGCACACTTTAACAAACCAATCATTTCAGTACCAGGGTCTGCCACACGACTGTGGCTGAAATGATTGGTTCGTTTGGGCCCCCACAAAACAAGCTGGCAATTAATCTGTCCCTGCACAAACTGACTCTACGGAGGCAAGATGTTGTCCTCATCCACCGATTCCTCACCCTCTGCAGTGTTGTGTACATCCTCATCCTCACAGACTATTAACTCATCACCACTGGAATCCACCACCACAGGTCCCTCTGTACGTTCTGGAGGCTGGTCTCCCTGGAAGAGTTGGTAATTCATTTTTATGAACATCATCTTCTCCACATTTTGTGGAAGCAACCTCCTATGCCTTTCGCTGACAAGGTTCCCGGCTGCACTAAACACTCTTTCGGAGTACACACTGGAGGGTTGGCAACTCAGGAAAAATAGAGCCAGTTTGTACAGGGGTCTCAAAATTACCTCTTTTTCCTGCCAGTACAGGTACGGACTGTCTGACATGCCTACTTGACTGTTGTCACCGATGTAATCCTCCACCATTCTGGCAATGGTGACAGTATCATATGCAGTGACAGTAGACATGTCAGAAATTGTTGGCAGGTCCTTCAGTCCGGACCAGATTTCCAAACTTGGTCCTGCCTGCCCGGCATCACCGCCAGTGGGTTGCTTAGGATACCTAAGTTTTTTCCTGGCAGCCCCAGTTGCGGGAGAAAATGAAGAAGGAGCTGTTGACGTGTCACGTTCTGCTTCAGCTGACAGTGTTTTCACCAGCAGGTCTTTGCACCTCTGCAGGCTTGTGTTGGCCGGAAAGAGAGACACCACATAGGCTTTAAACCTAGGATCGAGTACGGTGGCCAAAATGTAGTGGTCTGATTTCAACAGATTGACCACCCTGGAATCCTGGCAAAGCGAATGAAGGGCTTCATCCACAAGTTCCACATGCCGAGCAGAATCGCTCCGTCTTAGCTCCTCCTTCACTTTCTCCAGCTGCTTCTGCAAAAGCCTGATGAGGGAATGACCTGACTCAAGCTGGCAGTGTCTGAACTGACTTCACGTGTGGCAAGTTCGAAGGGCTGGAGAACCTTGCACAACACGGAAATCATTCTCCACTGCGCTTGAGTCAGGTGCATACCCCCTCCTTTGCCTATGTCATAGGTGGATGTATAGGCTTGAATGGCCTTTTGCTGCTCCTCCATCCTCTGAAGCATATAGAGGGTTGAATTCCACCGCGTCACAACCTCTCGCTTCAGGTGATGGCAGGGCAGGTTCAAGAGTGTTTGCTGGTGCTCCATTCTTCGGCACACAGTCGCTGAATGGCGAAAGTGGCCAGAAATTTTTCAGGCCACCCAAAGCGTCTCCTGCACGCCCCTGTCGCTTTTCAGAAAATTCTGCACCACCAAGTTTATTGTGTGAGCAAAACATGGGACGTGCTGGAATTTGCCCAGATGTAATGCCCGCACAATATTAGTGGCGTTGTCAGATATCACAAATCCCCCGGAGAGTCTAAGTGGGGTAAGCCACTGGGCGATGATTTCTCTAAGAGGTTGTCGGCGGTGTACCTCTTACTGAAACCGGTGATACACAGTGTAGCCTGCCTTGGAACGAGCTGGCGTTTCTGAGATGCTGCTACTGGTGACGCTGCTGTTGTTGCTGCGTAAGGTGATACATCTACCAAGTGGGCTGTCACAGTCATATAGTCCTTAGTCTGCCCTGTTCCACTTGTCCACATGTCCGTGGTTAAGTGGACATTGGGTACAACCGCATTTTTCAGGACACTGAGGACACTTTTTCTGATGTTTTTGTACAGTCTCGGTATTGCCAGCTTAGTGAAGTGGAATCTAGATGGGATTTGGAACCGGGGACACACTACCTCCATCAATTGTCTAAATCCCACTGCACTAATGGTGGATACCGGACGCACATCTAACACCAACATAGCAGTCAAGGCCTCAGTTATACGTTTTGCTTCAGGATGACTGCTGTCGTACTTCATCCTCCTCGCTAAGGACTGTTGGAGGGTCAATTGTTTAGTAAAAGTGGTGATGTTCCTACTTCCTCTCTGGGATGATGAACGACTCCCAGCAGCAGCAACAGCAGCAGCGGCAGCAGGAGGCGTAGCAATGCAGGATCCTCCGGAGGAATCCCGGATAGGAGAGCCAGTCATCCCAGTGACATGGCCTGCAGGACTACTTCCAATCCTGACTAAGGAGGAAATTGACGAGGAGGGAGTTGACGGTGTGGTTTGCAGGCGCTTGGATACAACAGGACAACGGGATTTAGGTGTCCCTGGACTGCTTACGGTCTTAGCCAAAGTTTCTGAACTTGACAGTAACTTTTTATGAACGCGCTGCAGGTGCCGTATAAGGATGGACAATGACACGCTGACACTGGGGGTGACTGGACAATGACACGCTGACACTGGGGGTGACAGGACAATGACACACTGACACTGGGGGTGATTGGACAATGACACGCTGACACTGGGGGTGACTGGACAATGACACGCTGACACTGGGGGTGACAGGACAATGACACGATGACACTGGGGGTGACAGGAGAATGACACACTGACACTGGGGATGACAGGACAATGACACACTGACACTGGGGGTGACAGGACAATGACACACTGACACTGGGGGGTGACAGGACAATGACACGCTGACACTGGGGGTGACAGGACAATGACACGCTGACACTGGGGGATACAGGACAATGACACACTGACACTGGGGGTTATAGGACAATGACACACTGATAGGGATGTGCGCCGGACCATTTTTGCCGGATTTGGATTTGGATTTGGTTCTAATTCGTCGTCCGGCTTTGGATTTGGATTTGGATTTGCCAAACTGCGGTGACTGGCTTTGGATTTGGATTTGGATTTGGATTTGGATTTTTTTACAAAAATTGACAAAAAAAGCTAAAATCACATAAATTGGTCTTTTTTTTCTTCCTAGAGTATTATTAACCTCAATAACATTAATTTCCAGTCAATTTAGACCATATCACAGCTTATAATATTGTTTTCAACATTATTGGCCAAAGGTTGCAGTGAGCTGACTGGTTACTAAGCGACAAAGCAGCGGCACAACGACACAGACAGCACAGTATAAAGCACATCTATGACACATTGCCACACAGCAGTGGCAGAAATGAAAAGTAGTGCACCCACCCAGTGGGTACGGCCAGCAGAGTCACAGTACTTGTTTACAAAGTGGGCTACGGCCCTAGGAGTCACAGTGCACAATCTTATTAGCATTACACCGCACATAGGGCCTGATTCACATTACACCATAAAGTAGTGTCTCTTATTTATGTTACGACACACAGTAGTGCCCCTTTTACACAATGCCCACAGTAGTGACCCTTTTACACAATGCCCACAGTAGCGGTGTCCCTTACACAATGTCCCCCAGCAGTGGTGCCCCCTATGCAGTCCCCTTAGTAGTAGGGTCCACTATGCAGTGCCCCCAGTAGAATGCCCCCCAGTAGTATGCCCCCCATTAGCAGGCCCCCCCCAGTAGTATGCCCCCCATTAGCAGCCCCCCCCAGTAGTATGCCCCCCATTAGCATGCCACCCAGTAGTATGCCCCCCCAGTAGTATGGCTCCCCCAGTAGTAGGCTGCCCCAGTAGCAGGCCCCCCCAGTAGTAGGCTGCCCCAGTAGTAGCCCCCCTGTAGTATGGGCCCCCCCTGTAGTATGGCCCCCCCTGTAGTAGGCTGCCCCAGTAGCAGCCCCCCCAGTAGTAGTAAGCCCCCCCAGTAGCAGGCCCCTCAGTAGTATGGCCCCCCCAGTAGCAGACCCCCCCAGTAGTATAGCCCCCCCCAGTAGCAGGCCCCTCTGTAGTATAGCCCCCCCAGTAGTATAGCCCCGCCTAGTAGCAGACCCCCCCAGTAGTGCAGACCCCCCCAGTAGTATAGCCCCCCCCCCAGTAGCAGACCCCCCCAGTAGTATAGCCCCCCCCAGTAGCAGGCCCCTCTGTAGTATGGCCCCCCCAGTAGTATTGCCCCCCCCAGTAGCA
The DNA here is from genome assembly GCA_031769625.1 of Taudactylus pleione. Taxonomy (NCBI): domain Eukaryota; kingdom Metazoa; phylum Chordata; class Amphibia; order Anura; family Myobatrachidae; genus Taudactylus; species Taudactylus pleione. The sequence continues at coordinate 2,982,785 of JAUIMM010000046.1, read as the reverse complement.
GACCCCCCCCAGTAGTGCAGACCCCCCCCAGTAGTATAGCCCCCCCCAGTAGCAGGCCCCTCTGTAGTATGGCCCCCCCAGTAGTATAGCCCCCCCCAGTAGCAGACCCCCCCAGTAGTGCAGACCCCCCCCCCCAGTAGCGCCCCCGGACCTTTGACAAGTAAAATAATAAAAAAAATAAAACTTACCTGTATCCCCGCTCCCGCGCCGTCCGCTCTGTCACACGCTGAGGAGGGAGACGGAAGACGGAGCTCATGTGTGAGCTCCAGCCGGCTCCCTCCGTGCAGCAGCCAATGAGAGTCTGTGTGACTCTCATTGGCTGCTGTAACAAACACACAGCTGCCGCTGGCGGCTGTGTGTCTGTGTCTGTGTAGGGCAGAGCGCTATCACTGCGCTCTGCCCTACACGCGAGGAGACCTGATGTCGGATTCTCTAGTGAGAATCCGACATCAGGCGGCCGCCGTTCGGCCCCGAACGGGGATCCGAGTCAGGCGGTGAACACCCGAACAGGGTTCGGGTGGACTCGGATCCCCAATGTTCGGAGCGGTTCGGATTCCACAGAATCCGAACCGCTCATCTCTACACACTGACACTGGGGGTTATAGGACAATGACACACTGACACTGGGGGTGACAGGACAAAGACACACTGACACTGGGGGTGACAGGACAATGACACGCTGACACTGGGGGTTACAGGACAATGACACACTGACACTGGGGATTACAGGATAATGACACGCTGACACTGGGGGTTACAGGAGAATGACACACTGACACTGGGGGTGACAGAACAATGACACACTGACACTGGGGGTTATAGGACAATGACACCCTGACACTGGGGGTTATAGGACAATGACACACTGACACTGGGGGTGACAGGACAATGACACGCTGACACTTTGGGCGACAGGACAAAGACACACTGACACTGGGGGTGACAGGAGAAAGACACACTGACACTGGGGGCGACAGGACAATGACACACTGACACTGGGGGTGACAGGAGAAAGACACACTGACACTTGGGGCGACAGGACAAAGACACACTGACACTGGGGGTGACAGGAGAAAGACACACTGACACTGGGGGCGACAGGACAATGACACACTGACACTGGGGGCGACAGGACAAAGACACACTGACACTGGGGGTGACAGGACAATGACACACTGACACTGGGGATACAGGACAATGACACGCTGACACTGGGGGTGACAGGACAATGACACACTGACACTGGGGGTTATAGGACAATGACACACTGTCACTGGGGGTCACAGGACACTGACACACTGACACTGGGGGTGACAGGACAATGACACACTGACACTGGGGGTGACAGGACAATGACACACTGACACTGGGGGTGACAGGACAATGACACACTGACACTGGGGGTGACAGGACAATGCCACACTGACACTGGGGGTGACAGGAGAAAGACACACTGACACTGGGGGCGACAGGACAAAGGCACACTGACACTGGGGATACAGGACACTGACACACTGACACTGGGGGTCACAGGACACTGACACGCTGACACTGGGGGTTATACGACAATGACACACTGACACTGGGGGTGACAGGATAATGACACGCTGACACTGGGGGATACAGGACAATGACACGCTGACACTGGGAGGATACAGGATAATGACACACTGACACTGGGGATTACAGGACAATGACACGCTGACACTGGGGGTTATAGGAGAATGACACACTGACACTGGGGGTTACAGGACAATGACACACTGACACTGGGGATTACAGGACAATGACACGCTGACACTGGGGATTACAGGACAATGACACGCTGACACTGGGGGTTATAGGAGAATGACACACTGACACTGGGGGTTATAGGACAATGACACGCTGACAATGGGGGTGACAGGACAATGACACGCTGACACTGGGGGTGACAGGACAATGACACACTGACACTGGGGATGACAGAACAATGACACACTGACACTGGGGGTTACAGGACAATGACACACTGACACTGGGGGTTATAGGAAAATGACACACTGACACTTGGGGTGACAGTACAATGACACACTGACACTGGGGGTGACAGGACAATGACACACTGACACTGGGGGTGACAGGACAATGACACACTGACACTGGGGGTTATAGGAGAATGACACACTGACACTGGGGGTTATAGGACAATGACACGCTGACAATGGGGGTGACAGGACAATGACACACTGACACTGGGGGTGACAGGACAATGACACACTGACACTGGGGATGACAGAACAATGACACACTGACACTGGGGGTGACAGGACAATGACACACTGACACTGGGGGTTATAGGAAAATGACACACTGACACTGGGGGTGACAGTACAATGACACACTGACACTGGGGGTGACAGTACAATGACACACTGACACTGGGGGTGACAGTACAATGACACACTGACACTGGGGGTGACAGGACAATGACACACTGACACTGGGGGGATACAGGACAATGACACGCTGACACTGGGGGTGACAGGACAATGACACGCTGACACTGGGGGTTATAGGACAATGACACGCTGACACTGGGGGTGACAGGACAATGACACGCTGACACTGGGGGTGACAGGACAATGACACGCTGACACTGGGGATGACAGGACAATGACACGCTGACACTGGGGGTGACAGGAGAATGACACACTGACACTGGGGGTTATAGGACAATGGCACGCTGACACTGGGGGGTTATAGGACAATGAAACGCTGACACTGGGGGTGACAGGACAATGACACGCTGACACTGGGGGTGACAGGACAATGACACGCTGACACTGGGGGTTATAGGAGAATGACACCCTGACACTGGGGGGTTATAGGACAATGAAACGCTGACACTGGGGGTGACAGGACAATGACACGCTGACAATGGGGGTGACAGGACAATGACACGCTGACACTGGGGGTGACAGGACAATGACACGCTGACACTGGGGATGACAGAACAATGACACACTGACACTGGGGGTTATAGGAAAATGACACACTGACACTGGGGGTGACAGGACAATGACACAATGACACTGGGGGTGACAGGACAATGACACACTGACACTGGGGGTGACAGGAGAAAGACACACTGACACTGGGGGCGACAGGACACTGACACACTGACACTGGGGGTTATAGGAAAATGACACACTGACACTGGGGGTGACAGGACAATGACACAATGACACTGGGGGTGACAGGACAATGACACACTGACACTGGGGGTGACAGGACAATGACACACTGACACTGGGGGTTATAGGAAAATGACACACTGACACTGGGGGTGACAGTACAATGACACACTGACACTGGGGGTGACAGTACAATGACACACTGACACTGGGGGTGACAGTACAATGACACACTGACACTGGGGGTGACAGGACAATGACACACTGACACTGGGGGGATACAGGACAATGACACGCTGACACTGGGGGTGACAGGACAATGACACGCTGACACTGGGGGTTATAGGACAATGACACGCTGACACTGGGGGTGACAGGACAATGACACGCTGACACTGGGGGTGACAGGACAATGACACGCTGACACTGGGGATGACAGGACAATGACACGCTGACACTGGGGGTGACAGGAGAATGACACACTGACACTGGGGGTTATAGGACAATGGCACGCTGACACTGGGGGGTTATAGGACAATGAAACGCTGACACTGGGGGTGACAGGACAATGACACGCTGACACTGGGGGTGACAGGACAATGACACGCTGACACTGGGGGTGACAGGACAATGACACGCTGACACTGGGGATGACAGAACAATGACACACTGACACTGGGGGTGACAGGAGAAAGACACACTGACACTGGGGGCGACAGGACACTGACACACTGACACTGGGGGTTATAGGAAAATGACACACTGACACTGGGGGTGACAGGACTATGACACAATGACACTGGGGGTGACAGGACAATGACACACTGACACTGGGGGTGACAGGACAATGACACACTGACACTGGGGGTTATAGGAAAATGACACACTGACACTGGGGGTGACAGTACAATGACACACTGACACTGGGGGTGACAGTACAATGACACACTGACACTGGGGGTGACAGTACAATGACACACTGACACTGGGGGTGACAGGACAATGACACACTGACACTGGGGGGATACAGGACAATGACACGCTGACACTGGGGGTGACAGGACAATGACACAATGACACTGGGGGTGACAGGACAATGACACACTGACACTGGGGGTGACAGGAGAAAGACACACTGACACTGGGGGCGACAGGACACTGACACACTGACACTGGGGGTTATAGGAAAATGACACACTGACACTGGGGGTGACAGGACTATGACACAATGACACTGGGGGTGACAGGACAATGACACACTGACACTGGGGGTGACAGGACAATGACACACTGACACTGGGGGTTATAGGAAAATGACACACTGACACTGGGGGTGACAGTACAATGACACACTGACACTGGGGGTGACAGTACAATGACACACTGACACTGGGGGTGACAGTACAATGACACACTGACACTGGGGGTGACAGGACAATGACACACTGACACTGGGGGGATACAGGACAATGACACGCTGACACTGGGGGTGACAGGACAATGACACGCTGACACTGGGGGTTATAGGACAATGACACGCTGACACTGGGGGTGACAGGACAATGACACGCTGACACTGGGGGTGACAGGACAATGACACGCTGACACTGGGGATGACAGGACAATGACACGCTGACACTGGGGGTGACAGGAGAATGACACACTGACACTGGGGGTTATAGGACAATGGCACGCTGACACTGGGGGGTTATAGGACAATGAAACGCTGACACTGGGGGTGACAGGACAATGACACGCTGACACTGGGGGTGACAGGACAATGACACGCTGACACTGGGGGTTATAGGAGAATGACACCCTGACACTGGGGGTTATAGGACAATGACACGCTGACAATGGGGGTGACAGGACAATGACACGCTGACACTGGGGGTGACAGGACAATGACACGCTGACACTGGGGATGACAGAACAATGACACACTGACACTGGGGGTTATAGGAAAATGACACACTGACACTGGGGGTGACAGGACAATGACACAATGACACTGGGGGTGACAGGACAATGACACACTGACACTGGGGGTGACAGGAGAAAGACACACTGACACTGGGGGTCACAGGACACTGACACGCTGACACTGGGGGTTATAGGACAATGACACGCTGACACTGGGAGGATACAGGATAATGACACGCTGACACTGGGGGTTACAGGACAATGACAAGCTGACTCTGGGGGTGACAGGACAATGACACGCTGACACTGGGGGTGACAGGACAATGACACGCTGACACTGGGGGTTATAGGAGAATGACACACTGACAATGGGGGTTATAGGACAATGACACGCTGACAATGGGGGTGACAGGACAATGACACGCTGACACTGGGGGTGACAGGACAATGACACGCTGACACTGGGGGTGACAGGACAATGACACACTGACACTGGGGGTTACAGGACAATGACACACTGACACTGGGGGTGACAGGACAATGATACACTGACACTGGGGGTGACAGGACAATGACACACTGACACTGGGGGGATACAGGACAATGACACGCTGACACTGGGGGTTATAGGACAATGACACGCTGACACTGGGGGATACAGGACAATGAAACGCTGACACAGGGGGTGACAGGACAATGACACGCTGACACTGGGGGTGACAGGACAATGACACGCTGACAGGATAATGACACGCTGACACTGGGTGGATAAAGGACAATGACAAGCTGACACTGGGTGGATAAAGGACAGTGACACTGGGGGTTACAGGACAATGACACGCTGACACTGGGGATACAGGACAATGACACGCTGACACTGGGGGTTACAGGACAATGACACACTGACACAGGGGGTGACAGGACAATGACACACTGACACTGGGGATACAGGACAATGACACACTGACACTGGGAGGCTACAGGACAATGACACGCTGACACTGGGGGTGACAGTACAATGACACGCTGACACTGGGGGTTACAGGACAATGACACGCTGACACTGGGAGGCTACAGGACAATGACAGACTGACACTGGGGGTGACAGTACAATGACACGCTGACACTGGGGGTTACAGGACAATGACACGCTGACACTGGGAGGCTACAGGACAATGACAGACTGACCCTGAGGGTGACAGGAGAATGACAAACTGACACTGGGGGTTATAGGACAATGACACGCTGACAGTGGGGGTGACAGGACAATGACACGCTGACACTGGGGGTGACAGGACAATGACACGCTGACACTGGGGGTAATAGGAGAATGACACGCTGACACTAGGGGTGATAGGACAATGACACACTGACAATGGGGGTGACAGGACAATGACACGCTGACACTGGGGGTGACAGGACAATGACACGCTGACACTGGGGATGACAGAACAATGACACGCTGACACTGGGGGTTACAGGACAATGACACGCTGACACTGGGGGTTATAGGAAAATGACACACTGACACTGGGGGTGACAGGACAATGACACACTGACACTGGGGGTGACAGGACAATGACACACTGACACTGGGGGGATACAGGACAATGACACGCTGACACTGGGGGTGACAGGACAATGACGCGCTGACACTGGGGGTTATAGGACAATGACAAGCTGACACTGGGGGTGACAGGACAATGACACGCTGACACTGGGGGTGACAGGACAATGACACGCTGACACTGGGGGTGAGAGGACAATGACACGCTGACAGTGGGGGTTATAGGACAATGACACGCTGACACTGGGGGATACAGGACAATGACACGCTGACACTGCGGGTGACAGGACAATGACACGCTGACACTGCGGGTGACAGGACAATGACACGCTGACACTGGGGGTGACAGGACAATGACACGCTGACACTGGGGGTGACAGGATAATGACACTGACACTGGGGGTTATAGGATAATGACACGCTGACACTGGGGGTTATAGGATAATGACACGCTGACACTGGGGGTGACAGGACAATGACACGCTGACACTGGGGGTGACAGGACAATGACACGCTGACACTGGGGGTGACAGGACAATGACACGCTGACACTGGGGGTTATAGGACAATGACACCCTGATACTGGAGGTGACAGGACAATGACACACTGACACTGGGGGTCCCAGAACAATGATACACTGACACTGGGGGGTCACAGGAGAATGACACGCTGACAATGGGGTGACAGGACAATGACACACTGACACTGGGGGTTATAGCACAATGACACAATGACACTGGGGGTTATAGGACAATGACACGCTGACACTGGGGGTTATAGCACAATGACACAATGACACTGGGGATACAGGACAATGACACAATGACACTGGGGGTTACAGGACAATGACACGCTGACACTGGGGGTTATAGGACAATGACACAATGACACTGGGGGTTATAGGACAATGACACACTGACACTGGGGATGACAGGACAATGACACACTGACACTGGGGGTGACAGGACAATGACACTGGGATGATACAGGACAATGACACACTGACACTGGGGATTACAGGAGAATGACACACTGACACTGGGGGGGATATAGGACAATGACACACTGACACTGGGGGGGATATAGGACAATGACACACTGACACTGGGGGGGATATAGGACAATGACACACTGACACTGGGGATTACAGGAGAATGACACACTGACACTGGGGGGATATAGGACAATGACACACTGACACTGGGGGTTATAGGAAAATGACACACTGACACTGGGGGCGACAGGACAATGACACGCTGACACAGGGGGCGACAGGACAAGACACACTGACACTGGGGGCGACAGGAGAAAGACACACTGACACTGGGGGCGACAGGACAGTGACACACTGACACTGGGGGCGACAGGAGAAAGAAACACTGACACTGGGGATACAGGACACTGACACACTGACACTGGGGGTCACAGGACACTGACACGCTGACACTGGGGGTTATAGGACAATGACACGCTGACACTGGGGGTGACAGGATAATGACACGCTGACACTGGGAGGATACAGGACAATGACACGCTGACACTGGGGGTTACAGGACAATGACACGCTGACACTGGGGGTTACAGGACAATGACACGCTGACACTGGGGGTTATAGGAGAATGACAAGCTGACACTGGGGATTACAGGACAATGACACGCTGACACTGGGGGTGACAGGACAATGACACGCTGACACTGGGGGTGACAGGACAATGACACGCTGACACTGGGGGTGACAGGACAATGACACGCTGACACTGGGGGTTATAGGACAATGACACGCTGACAATGGGGGTGACAGGACAATGACACGCTGACACTGGGGGTGACAGGACAATGACACGCTGACACTGGGGGTTATAGGAAAATGAAACGCTGACACTGGGGGTGGCAGGACAATGACACACTGTCACTGGGGGTGACAGGACAATGACACACTGACACTGGGGGGATACAGGACAATGACACGCTGACACTGGGGGTGACAGGACAATGACAGGCTGACACTGGGGGTGACAGGACAATGACACGCTGACACTGGGGGTGACAGGACAATGACACGCTGACACTGGGGATGACAGGACAATGACACGCTGACACTGGGGGTTACAGGACAATGACACGCTGACACTGGGGGGTTATAGGACAATGACACGCTGACATTGGGGGTGACAGGACAATGACACGCTGACACTGGGGGTGACAGGACAATGACACGCTGACTTTGGGTGTGACAGGACAATGACACGCTGACACTGGGGGATACAGGACAATGACACGCTGACACTGCGGGTGACAGGACAATGACACGCTGACACTGGGGGTGACAGGATAATGACACTGACACTGGGGGTTATAGGATAATGACACGCTGACACTGGGGGTTATAGGATAATGACACGCTGACACTGGGGGTGAAAGGACAATGACACGCTGACACTGGGGGTGACAGGACAATGACACGCTGACACTGGGGGTTATAGGACAATGACACAATAACACTGGGGATACAGGACAATGACACGCTGACACTGGGGGTTATAGGACAATGACACACTGACACTGGGGGTTATAGGACAATGACACACTGACACTGGGGATGACAGGCCAATGACACACTGGCACTGGGGTTTACAGGACAAGGACACACTGACACTGGGGGTGACAGGGCAATGACACGCTGACACTGGGGGTTATAGAAGAATGACACGCTGACACTGGGGGTTATAGGACAATGACACACTGACACTGGTGGTTACAGGACACTGACACCCTGACACTGGGGGTGACAGGACAATGACACTCTGACACTGGGGGTGACAGGAGAATGACACACTGACACTGGGGGGTGACAGGACAATGACACACTGACACTGGGGGTGACAGGACAATGACACTGGGATGATACAGGACAATGACACACTGACACTGGGGGGGATATAGGACAATGACACACTGACACTGGGGGGGATATAGGACAATGACACACTGACACTGGGGGGGATATAGGACAATGACACACTGACACTGGGGATTACAGGAGAATGACACACTGACACTGGGGGGATATAGGACAATGACACACTGACACTGGGGGCGACAGGACAATGACACGCTGACACAGGGGGCGACAGGACAAGACACACTGACACTGGGGGCAACAGGAGAAAGACACACTGACACTGGGGGCGACAGGACAATGACACACTGACACTGGGGGCGACAGGAGAAAGAAACACTGACACTGGGGATACAGGACACTGACACACTGACACTGGGGGTGACAGGACACTGACACGCTGACACTGGGGGTTATAGGACAATGACACGCTGACACTGGGGGTGACAGGATAATGACACGCTGACACTGGGAGGATACAGGATAATGACACGCTGACACTGGGGGTTACAGGACAATGACACGCTGACACTGGGGGTTACAGGACAATGACACGCTGACACTGGGGGTTACAGGAGAATGACACGCTGACACTGGGGATTACAGGACAATGACACGCTGACACTGGGGGTGACAGGACAATGACACGCTGACACTGGGGGTGACAGGACAATGACACGCTGACAATGGGGGTGACAGGACAATGACACACTGACACTGGGGATGACAGGACAATGACACGCTGACACTGGGGGTTATAGGACAATGAAACGCTGACACTGGGGGTGACAGGACAATGACACGCTGACACTGGGGGTGACAGGACAATGACACGCTGACACTGGGGATGACAGGACAATGACACGCTGACACTGGGGGTTATAGGACAATGAAACGCTGACACTGGGGGTGACAGGACAATGATACGCTGACACTGGGGGTGACAGGACAATGACACGCTGACACTGGGGGTGACAGGACAATGACACACTGACACTGGGGGGATACAGGACAATGACACGCTGACACTGGGGGTGACAGGACAATGACAGGCTGACACTGGGGGTGACAGGACAATGACACGCTGACACTGGGGGTGACAGGACAATGACACGCTGACACTGGGGATGACAGGACAATGACACGCTGACACTGGGGGTGACAGGACAATGACACGCTGACACTGGGGGGTTATAGTACAATGACACGCTGACATTGGGGGTGACAGGACAATGACACGCTGACTTTGGGTGTGACAGGACAATGACACGCTGACACTGGGGGATACAGGACAATGACACCTGACACTGCGGGTGACAGGACAATGACACGCTGACACTGGGGGATACAGGAAAATGACACGCTGACACTGGGGGTGACAGGATAATGACACTGACACTGGGGGTTATAGGATAATGACACGCTGACACTGGGGGTTATAGGATAATGACACGCTGACACTGGGGGTGACAGGACAATGACACGCTGACACTGGGGGTGACAGGACAATGACACGCTGACACTGGGGGTGACAGGACAATGACACCCTGACACTGGGGGTGACAGGACAATGACACTGGGAGGATACCTGAGAATGACACGCTGACACTGGGGGTGACAGGACAATGACACTCTGACACTGGGGGTTACAGGAGAATGACACACTGACACTGGGGGGTGACAGGACAATGACACGCTGACACTGGGGGTGACAGGACAATGACACTGGGATGATACAGGACAATGACACACTGACACTGGGGATTACAGGAGAATGACACACTGACACTGGGGGGGATATAGGACAATGACACACTGACACTGGGGGTGACAGGACAATGACACGCTGACACTGGGGGTGACAGGACAATGACACACTGACACTGGGGGTGACAGGACAATGACACTGGGGGTGACAGGACAGTGACACACTGACACTGGGGGGATACAGGACAATGACACACTGACACTGGGATTACAGGACAATGACACACTGACACTGGGGGTGACAGGACAATGACACGCTGACACTGTGGGTGACAGGACAATGACACGCTGACACTGGGGGTGACAGGACAATGACACGCTGACACTGGGGGTGACAGGACAATGACACGCTGACACTGGGGGTTACAGGACAATGACACGCTGACACTGGGGGTGACAGGACAATGACACGCTGACACTGGGGGTGACAGGACAATGACACGCTGACACTGGGAGGATACAGGATAATGACACGCTGACACTGGGGATGACAGGACAATGACACCCTGACACTGGGGGTGACAGGACAATGACACCCTGACACTGGGGGTGACAGGACAATGACACGCTGACACTGGGGGTGACAGGACAATGACACGCTGACACTGGGGGTGACAGGACAATGACACGCTGATAATGGGGGTGACAGGATAATGACACGCTGACACTGGGGGTGACAGGACAATGACACGCTGACACTGGGGGTGACAGGACAATGACACTCTGACACTGGGGGTTACAGGAGAATCACACACTGACACTGGGGGGTGACAGGACAATGACACGCTGACACTGGGGGTGACAGGGCAATGACACGCTGACACTGGGGGTGACAGGACAATGACACTGGGATGATACAGGACAATGACACACTGACACTGGGGATTACAGGAGAATGACACACTGACAGTGGGGGGGATATAGGACAATGACACACTGACACTGGGGGGGATATAGGACAATGACACACTGACACTGGGGGTGACAGGACAATGACACGCTGACACTGGGGGTGACAGGACAATGACACACTGACACTGGGGGTGACAGGACAATGACACTGGGGGTGACAGGACAGTGACACACTGACACTGGGGGGATACAGGACAATGACATACTGACACTGGGATTACAGGACAATGACACGCTGACACTGGGAGGATACTGGACAATGACACGCTGACACTGGGAGGATACAGGACAATGACACTCTGACACTGGGGGTGACAGGACAATGACACGCTGACACTGGGGGTGACAGGAGAATGACACGCTGACACTGGGGGTTATAGGAGAATGACTTGCTGACACTGGGGGTGACAGGACAATGACACGCTGACACTGGGGGTGACAGGACAATGACACGCTGACACTGGGGGTGACAGAACAATGACACGCTGACACTGGGGGTGACAGGACAATGACACGCTGACAATGGGGGTGACAGGACAATGACACGCTGACAATGGGGGTGACAGGACAATGACTCGCTGACACTGGGGGTGACAGGACAATGACACGCTGACACTGGGGGTGACAGGACAATGACACGCTGTCACTGGGGGTGACAGGACAATGACACGCTGACACTGGGGGGATACAGGACAATGACACGCTGACACTGGGGGTGACAGGACAATGACACGCTGACACTGGGGGTGACAGGACAATGACACGCTGACACTGGGGGTGACAGGACAATGACACGCTGACACTGGGGGTGACAGGACAATGTCACGCTGACACTGGGGGTTATAGGACAATGACACGCTGACACTGGGGGTGACAGGACAATGACACGCTGACACTGGGGGTGACAGGACAGTGACACGCTGACACTGGGGGTGACAGGACAGTGACACGCTGACACTGGGGTTGACAGTATAATGACACTGACACTGGGGGTGACAGGAGAAAGAAACACTGACACTGGGGATACAGGACACTGACACACTGACACTGGGGGTCACAGGACACTGACACGCTGACACTGGGGGTTATAGGACAATGACACGCTGACACTGGGGGTGACAGGATAATGACACGCTGACACTGGGAGGATACAGGACAATGACACGCTGACACTGGGGGTTACAGGACAATGACACGCTGACACTGGGGGTTACAGGACAATGACACGCTGACACTGGGGGTTACAGGAGAATGACACGCTGACACTGGGGATTACAGGACAATGACACGCTGACACTGGGGGTGACAGGACAATGACACGCTGACACTGGGGATTACAGGACAATGACACGCTGACACTGGGGGTGACAGGACAATGACACGCTGACACTGGGGGTGACAGGACAATGACACGCTGACACTGGGGGTGACAGGACAATGACACGCTGACACTGGGGGTTATAGGACAATGACACGCTGACAATGGGGGTGACAGGACAATGACACGCTGACACTGGGGGTGACAGGACAATGACACGCTGACACTGGGGGTTATAGGAAAATGAAACGCTGACACTGGGGGTGGCAGGACAATGACACACTGTCACTGGGGGTGACAGGACAATGACACACTGACACTGGGGGGATACAGGACAATGACACGCTGACACTGGGGGTGACAGGACAATGACAGGCTGACACTGGGGGTGACAGGACAATGACACGCTGACACTGGGGGTGACAGGACAATGACACGCTGACACTGGGGATGACAGGACAATGACACGCTGACACTGGGGGTTACAGGACAATGACACGCTGACACTGGGGGGTTATAGGACAATGACACGCTGACATTGGGGGTGACAGGACAATGACACGCTGACACTGGGGGTGACAGGACAATGACACGCTGACTTTGGGTGTGACAGGACAATGACACGCTGACACTGGGGGATACAGGACAATGACACGCTGACACTGCGGGTGACAGGACAATGACACGCTGACACTGGGGGTGACAGGATAATGACACTGACACTGGGGGTTATAGGATAATGACACGCTGACACTGGGGGTTATAGGATAATGACACGCTGACACTGGGGGTGACAGGACAATGACACGCTGACACTGGGGGTGACAGGACAATGACACGCTGACACTGGGGGTTATAGGACAATGACACAATAACACTGGGGATACAGGACAATGACACGCTGACACTGGGGGTTATAGGACAATGACACACTGACACTGGGGGTTATAGGACAATGACACACTGACACTGGGGATGACAGGCCAATGACACACTGGCACTGGGGTTTACAGGACAAGGACACACTGACACTGGGATTGACAGGGCAATGACACGCTGACACTGGGGGTTATAGAAGAATGACACGCTGACACTGGGGGTTATAGGACAATGACACCCTGACACTGGGGGTGACAGGACAATGACACTCTGACACTGGGGGTGACAGGAGAATGACACTGGGATGATACAGGACAATGACACACTGACACTGGGGGGTGACAGGACAATGACACACTGACACTGGGGGTGACAGGACAATGACACTGGGATGATACAGGACAATGACACACTGACACTGGGGGGGATATAGGACAATGACACACTGACACTGGGGGGGATATAGGACAATGACACACTGACACTGGGGGGGATATAGGACAATGACACACTGACACTGGGGATTACAGGAGAATGACACACTGACACTGGGGGGATATAGGACAATGACACGCTGACACTGGGGGTTATAGGAAAATGACACACTGACACTGGGGGCGACAGGACAATGACACGCTGACACAGGGGGCGACAGGACAAGACACACTGACACTGGGGGCAACAGGAGAAAGACACACTGACACTGGGGGCGACAGGACAATGACACACTGACACTGGGGGCGACAGGAGAAAGAAACACTGACACTGGGGATACAGGACACTGACACACTGACACTGGGGGTCACAGGACACTGACACGCTGACACTGGGGGTTATAGGACAATGACACGCTGACACTGGGGGTGACAGGATAATGACACGCTGACACTGGGAGGATACAGGATAATGACACGCTGACACTGGGGGTTACAGGACAATGACACGCTGACACTGGGGATTACAGGACAATGACACGCTGACACTGGGGGTGACAGGACAATGACACGCTGACACTGGGGGTGACAGGACAATGACACGCTGACAATGGGGGTGACAGGACAATGACACGCTGACACTGGGGGTGACAGGACAATGACACGCTGACACTGGGGATGACAGGACAATGACACGCTGACACGGGGTTATAGGACAATGAAACGCTGACACTGGGGGTGACAGGACAATGACACACTGTCACTGGGGGTGACAGGACAATGACACACTGACACTGGGGGGATACAGGACAATGACACGCTGACACTGGGGGTGACAGGACAATGACACACTGACACTGGGGGTGACAGGACAATGACACACTGACACTGGGGGTTATAGGAGAATGACACACTGACACTGGGGGTTATAGGACAATGACACGCTGACAATGGGGGTGACAGGACAATGACACACTGACACTGGGGGTGACAGGACAATGACACACTGACACTGGGGATGACAGAACAATGACACACTGACACTGGGGGTGACAGGACAATGACACACTGACACTGGGGGTTATAGGAAAATGACACACTGACACTGGGGGTGACAGTACAATGACACACTGACACTGGGGGTGACAGTACAATGACACACTGACACTGGGGGTGACAGGACAATGACACACTGACACTGGGGGGATACAGGACAATGACACGCTGACACTGGGGGTGACAGGACAATGACACGCTGACACTGGGGGTTATAGGACAATGACACGCTGACACTGGGGGTGACAGGACAATGACACGCTGACACTGGGGGTGACAGGACAATGACACGCTGACACTGGGGATGACAGGACAATGACACGCTGACACTGGGGGTGACAGGACAATGACACGCTGACACTGGGGGGTTATAGGACAATGACACGCTGACATTGGGGGTGACAGGACAATGACACGCTGACTTTGGGTGTGACAGGACAATGACACGCTGACACTGGGGGATACAGGACAATGACACCTGACACTGCGGGTGACAGGACAATGACACGCTGACACTGGGGGATACAGGAAAATGACACGCTGACACTGGGGGTGACAGGATAATGACACTGACACTGGGGGTTATAGGATAATGACACGCTGACACTGGGGGTTATAGGATAATGACACGCTGACACTGGGGGTGACAGGACAATGACACGCTGACACTGGGGGTGACAGGACAATGACACGCTGACACTGGGGGTGACAGGACAATGACACCCTGACACTGGGGGTGACAGGACAATGACACTGGGAGGATACCTGAGAATGACACGCTGACACTGGGGGTTACAGGAGAATGACACACTGACACTGGGGGGTGACAGGACAATGACACGCTGACACTGGGGGTGACAGGACAATGACACTGGGATGATACAGGACAATGACACACTGACACTGGGGATTACAGGAGAATGACACACTGACACTGGGGGGGATATAGGACAATGACACACTGACACTGGGGGTGACAGGACAATGACACGCTGACACTGGGGGTGACAGGACAATGACACACTGACACTGGGGGTGACAAGACAATGACACTGGGGGTGACAGGACAGTGACACACTGACACTGGGGGGATACAGGACAATGACACACTGACACTGGGATTACAGGACAATGACACACTGACACTGGGGGTGACAGGACAATGACACGCTGACACTGTGGGTGACAGGACAATGACACGCTGACACTGGGGTGACAGGACAATGACACGCTGACACTGGGGGTGACAGGACAATGACACGCTGACACTGGGGGTTACAGGACAATGACACGCTGACACTGGGGGTGACAGGACAATGACACGCTGACACTGGGGGTGACAGGACAATGACACGCTGACACTGGGAGGATACAGGATAATGACACGCTGACACTGGGGATGACAGGACAATGACACCCTGACACTGGGGGTGACAGGACAATGACACCCTGACACTGGGGGTGACAGGACAATGACACGCTGACACTGGGGGTGACAGGACAATGACACGCTGACACTGGGGGTGACAGGACAATGACACGCTGACAATGGGGGTGACAGGATAATGACACGCTGACACTGGGGGTGACAGGACAATGACACGCTGACACTGGGGGTGACAGGACAATGACACGCTGACACTGGGGGCGACAGGACAATGACACTGGGAGGATACCGGAGAATGACACGCTGACACTGGGGGTGACAGGACAATGACACTCTGACACTGGGGGTTACAGGAGAATCACACACTGACACTGGGGGGTGACAGGACAATGACACACTGACACTGGGGGTGACAGGACAATGACACTGGGATGATACAGGACAATGACACACTGACACTGGGGATTACAGGAGAATGACACACTGACAGTGGAGGGGATATAGGACAATGACACACTGACACTGGGGGGGATATAGGACAATGACACACTGACACTGGGGGTGACAGGACAATGACACGCTGACACTGGGGGTGACAGGACAATGAAACACTGACACTGGGGGTGACAGGACAATGACACTGGGGGTGACAGGACAGTGACACACTGACACTGGGATGATACAGGACAATGACACACTGACACTGGGGATTACAGGAGAATGACACACTGACACTGGGGGGGATATAGGACAATGACACACTGACACTGGGGGTGACAGGACAATGACACGCTGACACTGGGGGTGACAGGACAATGACACACTGACACTGGGGGTGACAGGACAATGACACTGGGGGTGACAGGACAGTGACACACTGACACTGGGGGGATACAGGACAATGACACACTGACACTGGGATTACAGGACAATGACACACTGACACTGGGGGTGACAGGACAATGACACGCTGACACTGTGGGTGACAGGACAATGACACGCTGACACTGGGGTGACAGGACAATGACACGCTGACACTGGGGGTGACAGGACAATGACACGCTGACACTGGGGGTTACAGGACAATGACACGCTGACACTGGGGGTGACAGGACAATGACACGCTGACACTGGGGGTGACAGGACAATGACACGCTAACACTGGGAGGATACAGGATAATGACACGCTGACACTGGGGATGACAGGACAATGACACCCTGACACTGGGGGTGACAGGACAATGACACCCTGACACTGGGGGTGACAGGACAATGACACGCTGACACTGGGGGTGACAGGACAATGACACGCTGACACTGGGGGTGACAGGACAATGACACGCTGACAATGGGGGTGACAGGATAATGACACGCTGACACTGGGGGTGACAGGACAATGACACGCTGACACTGGGGGTGACAGGACAATGACACGCTGACACTGGGGGCGACAGGACAATGACACTGGGAGGATACCGGAGAATGACACGCTGACACTGGGGGTGACAGGACAATGACACTCTGACACTGGGGGTTACAGGAGAATCACACACTGACACTGGGGGGTGACAGGACAATGACACACTGACACTGGGGGTGACAGGACAATGACACTGGGATGATACAGGACAATGACACACTGACACTGGGGATTACAGGAGAATGACACACTGACAGTGGAGGGGATATAGGACAATGACACACTGACACTGGGGGGGATATAGGACAATGACACACTGACACTGGGGGTGACAGGACAATGACACGCTGACACTGGGGTTGACAGGACAATGAAACACTGACACTGGGGGTGACAGGACAATGACACTGGGGGTGACAGGACAGTGACACACTGACACTGGGGGGATACAGGACAATGACATACTGACACTGGGATTACAGGACAATGACACGCTGACACTGGGGGTGACAGGACAATGACACGCTGACACTGGGGGTGACAGGACAATGACACGCTGACACAGGGGGTGACAGGACAATGACACGCTGACACTGGGAGGATACTGGACAATGACACGCTGACACTGGGAGGATACAGGACAATGACACTCTGACACTGGGGGTGACAGGACAATGACACGCTGACACTGGGGGTGACAGGAGAATGACACGCTGACACTGGGGGTTATAGGAGAATGACTTGCTGACACTGGGGGTGACAGGACAATGACACGCTGACACTGGGGGTGACAGGACAATGACACGCTGACACTGGGGGTGACAGAACAATGACACGCTGACACTGGGGGTGACAGGACAATGACACGCTGACAATGGGGGTGACAGGACAATGACACGCTGACAATGGGGGTGACAGGACAATGACTCGCTGACACTGGGGGTGACAGGACAATGACACGCTGACACTGGGGGTGACAGGACAATGACACGCTGTCACTGGGGGTGACAGGACAATGACACGCTGACACTGGGGGGATACAGGACAATGACACGCTGACACTGGGGGTGACAGGACAATGACACGCTGACACTGGGGGTGACAGGACAATGACACGCTGACACTGGGGGTGACAGGACAATGACACGCTGACACTGGGGGTGACAGGACAATGTCACGCTGACACTGGGGGTTATAGGACAATGACACGCTGACACTGGGGGTGACAGGACAATGACACGCTGACACTGGGGGTGACAGGACAGTGACACGCTGACACTGGGGGTGACAGGACAGTGACACGCTGACACTGGGGTTGACAGTATAATGACACTGACACTGGGGGTGACAGGACAATGACACACTGACACTGGGGGTGACAGGACAATGACACACTGACACTGGGGGGATACTGGACAATGACACACTTACACTGGGGGGATACAGGACAATGACACACTGACACTGGGGGTGACAGGACAATGACACGCTGACACTGGGGGTTATAGGAAAATGTCACGCTGACACTGGGAGTCCCAGAACAATGATACACTGACACTGGGGGGTCACAGGACAATGACACGCTGACAATGGGGTGACACAGGACAATGACACGCTGACAATGGGGTGACTGGACAATGACACACTGACACTGGGGGTTATAGCACAATGACACGCTGACACTTCGGGTGACAGGACAATGTCACGCTGACACTGGGGGTTATAGGACAATGACACACTGACACTGGGGGTTATAGGACAATGACACGCTGACACCGGGGGGATACAGGAGAATGACACACTGACACTGGGGGGATACTGGACAATGACACACTGACACTGGGGATTACAGGAGAATGACACACTGACACTGGGGGGATATTGGACAATGACACACTGACACTGGGGGTTACTGGACACTGACACACTGACACTGGGGGGATACAGGACAATGACACACTGACACTGGGGATTACAGGACAATGACACACTGACACTGGGGGGATACTGGACAATGACACACTGACACTGGGGGGATACAGGACAATGACACACTGACACTGGGGGGATATAGGACAATGACACACTGACACTGGTGATAACAGGACACTGACACACTGACACTTGGGGGTCGCAGGACAATGAGACGCTGACACTGGGGGTTACAGGACAATGACACGCTGACACTGGGGGGTGAGCACAATGACAAGCTGACACTGGGGGTGACAGGACAATGACACGCTGACACTGGGGGTGACAGGACAATGACACGCTGAC
This sequence comes from Taudactylus pleione, assembly GCA_031769625.1. Classification (NCBI taxonomy): domain Eukaryota; kingdom Metazoa; phylum Chordata; class Amphibia; order Anura; family Myobatrachidae; genus Taudactylus; species Taudactylus pleione. The sequence continues at coordinate 2,961,769 of JAUIMM010000046.1, read as the reverse complement.
ACTGGGGGTGACAGGACAATGACACGCTGACACTGGGGGTGACAGGACAATGACACGCTGACACTGGGGGTTACAGGACAATGACACGCTGACACTGGGGGTGACAGGACAATGACACGCTGACACTGGGGGTGACAGGACAATGACACGCTGACACTGGGGGTGACAGGACAATGACACGCTGACACTGGGGGTGACAGGACAATGACACGCTGACACTGGGGGTGACAGGACAATGACACGCTGACACTGGGGGTGACAGGACAATGACACGCTGACTCTGGGGGTGACAGGGCAATGACACGCTGACACTGGGGGTGACAGGGCAATGACACGCTGACACTGGGGGTGACAGGACAATGACACGCTGACACTGGGGGTTAGAGGACAATGACACGCTGACACTGGGGGTGACAGGACAATGACACGCTGACACAGGGGGTTATAGGACAATGACACCCTGACACTGGGGGTTATAGGACAATGACACGCTGACACTAAGGGTTAGAGGACAATGACACGCTGACACTGTGGGTGACAGGACAATGACACGCTGACACTGGGGGTGACAGTACAATGACACGCTGACACTGGGGGTGAGAGGACAATGACACGCTGACACTGGGGGTAACAGGACAATGACACCCTGACACTGGGGGTTATAGGACAATGACACGCTGACACTATGGGTTAGAGGACAATGACACCCTGACACTGGAGGTGATAGGACAAGGACACGCTGACACTGAAGGTGACAGGACAATGACACGCTGACACTGGGGGTCCCAGAACAATGATACGCTGACACTGGGGGGTCACAGGACAATGACACGCTGACACTGGGGGTGACAGGACAATGACACGCTGACACTGGGGTTTACAGGACAAGGACACACTGACACTGGGGGTGACAGGGCAATGACACACTGACACTGGGGGTGACAGTACAATGACACGCTGACACTGGGGGGCTACAGGACAATGACACGCTGACACTGGGGGTGACAGGACAATGTCACGCTGACACTGGGGGTGACAGGACAATGACACGCTGACACTGGGGGTGACAGGACAATGACACGCTGACACTTGGGGTGACAGGACAATGACACGCTGACACTGGGGGTGACAGGACAATGACACGCTGACACTGGGGGTGACAGGACAATGACACGCTGACACTGGGGGTGACAGGACAATGACACGCTGACCCTGGGGGTGACAGGACAATGACACGCTGACACTGGGGGGATACAGGACAATGACACGCTGACACTGGGGGTTATAGCACAATGACACGCTGACACTGGGGGTGACAGGACAATGACACGCTGACACTGGGGGTGACAGGACAATGACACGCTGACACTGGGGGTGACAGGACAATGACACGCTGACACTGGGGGTGACAGGATAATGACACTGACACTGGGGGTGACAGGACAATGACAAGCTGACACTGGGGGTGACAGGACAATGACACGCTGACACTGGGGAGTTATAGGACAATGACACGCTGACACTGGGGGTGACAGGGCAATGACACGCTGACACTGGGGGTGACAGGACAATGACACGCTGACACTGGGGGTGACAGGACAATGACCCGCTGACACTGGGGGTGACAGGACAATGACAGCTGACACTGGGGGTGACAGGATAATGACACTGGGGGTTATAGGATAATGACACGCTGACACTGGGGGTACAGGACAATGACACGCTGACACTGGGGGTACAGGACAATGACACGCTGACACTGGGAGTGACAGGACAATGACACGCTGACACTGGGGGTGACTGGACAATGACACGCTGACACTGGGGGTGACAGGACAATGACACGCTGACACTGGGGGTGACAGGGCAATGACACGCTGACACTGGGGGTGACAGGGCAATGACACGCTGACCCTGGGGGTGACAGGACAATGACCCGCTGACACTGGGGGTGACAGGACAATGACACGCTGACACTGGGGATACAGGACAATGACAGCTGACACTGGGGGTTATAGGACAATGACACCCTGACACTGGGGGTTATAGGACAATGGCACGCTGACACTGGGGGAGACAGGACAATGACACACTGACACTGGGGGGGTGACAGGACAATGACACACTGACACTGGGGGTGACAGGACAATGACAGTGTGATGATACAGGACAATGACACACTGACACTGTGGGATACAGGACAATGACACACTGACACTGGGGATTACAGGAGAATGACACACTGACACTGGGGGGATACTGGACAATGACACACTGACACTGGGGGGATACAGGACAATGACACGCTGACACTGGGGGTCACAGGACAATGACACGCTGACAATGGGGTGACACAGGACAATGACACGCTGACAATGGGGTGACAGGACAATGACACACTGACACTGGGGATACAGGACAATGACACGCTGACACTGGGGGTTATAGGACAATGACACACTGACACTGGGGGTGACAGGACAATGACACACTGACACTCGGGGTGACAGGACAATGACACACTGACACTGGGGGTGACAGGGCAATGACACGATGACACTGGGGGTGACAGGACAATGACACGCTGACACTGGGGGTTATAGGACAATGACACGCTGACACCGGGGGGTGACAGGACAATGACACGCTGACACTGGGGGTTACAGGACAATGACACTTGGAGGATACAGGAGAATGACACACTGACACTGGGGGTTACTGGACACTGACACGCTGACACTGGGGGTTACAGGAGAATGACACACTGACACTGGGGGGGTGACAGTACAATGACACACTGACACTGGGGGAGACAGGACAATGACACTGGGATGATACAGGACAATGACACACTGACACTGTGGGATACAGGACAATGACACACTGACACTGGGGATTACAGGAGAATGACACACTGACACTGGGGCGATATAGGACAATGACACACTGACACTGGGGGTGACAGGACAATGACACGCTGACACTGGGGGTGACAGGACAATGACACGCTAACACTGGGGGTGACAGGACAATGACACGCTGACATTGGGGGTACAGGACAATGACACGCTGACACTGGGGGTGACAGGACAATGACACTGACACTGGGGGTGACAGGACAATGACACGCTGACACTGGGGGTGACAGGACAATGACACGCTGACACTGGGGGTACAGGACAATGACACGCTGACACTGCGGGTGACAGGACAATGACACGCTGACACTGGGGGTGACAGGACAATGACACGCTGACACTGGGGGTTATAGGATAATGACACGCTGACACTGGGGGTTAGAGGATAATGACACGCTGACACTGGGGATACAGGACAATGACACGCTGACACTGGGGATGACAGGACAATGACACGCTGACACTGGGGGTGACAGGACAATGACAAGCTGACACTGGGGGTGACAGGACAATGACACGCTGACACTGGGGGTGACAGGACAATGACACGCTGACACTGGGGGTTATAGGACAATGACACGCTGACACTGGGGGTGACAGGACAATGACACGCTGACACTGGGGGTGACAGGACAATGACACGCTGACACTGGGGGTGACAGGATAATGACACTGACACTGGGGGTGACAGGACAATGACACGCTGACACTGGGGGTGACAGGAGAATGACACGCTGACACTGGGGGGTTATCGGACAATGACACGCTGACACTGGGGGTGACAGGACAATGACACGCTGACACTGGGGGTGACAGGACAATGACACGCTGACACTGGGGGTTATAGGACAATGACACGCTGACAGTGGGAGTTATAGGACAATAACACGCTGACACTGCGGGTGACAGGACAATGACACGCTGACACTGCGGGTGACAGGACAATGACACGCTGACACTGGGGGTGACAGGATAATGACACTGACACTGGGGGTTATAGGATAATGACACGCTGACACTGGGGGTACAGGACAATGACACGCTGACACTGGGAGTGACAGGACAATGACACGCTGACACTGGGGGTGACAGGACAATGACACGCTGACACTGGGGGTGACAGGACAATGACACGCTGACACTGGGGGTGACAGGACAATGACACGCTGACACTGGGGGTTATAGGACAATGACAGGCTGACACTGGGGGTGACAGGACAATGACACGCTGACACTGGGGGTGACAGGGCAATGACACGCTGACCCTGGGGGTGACAGGACAATTGCCCGCTGACACTGGGGGTGACAGGACAATGACACGCTGACACTGGGGATACAGGACAATGACACACACTGACACTGGGGGTGACAGGACAATGACACGCTGACACTGGGGGTTATAGGACAATGACACCCTGACACTGGGGGTTATAGGACAATGGCACGCTGACACTGGGGGTGACATGACAATGACACGCTGACACTGGGGTTTACAGGAGAATGACACACTGACACTGGGGGGGTGACAGGACAATGACACACTGACACTGGGGGTGACAGGACAAATGACACTGTGGGATACAGGACAATGACACACTGACACTGGGGATTACAGGACAATGACACACTGACACTGGGGGGATACTGGACACTGACACTGGGGGGATACAGGACAATGACACACTGACACTGGGGGGAAATAGGACAATGACACCCTGACACTGGGGGTTATAGGACAATGGCACGCTGACACTGGGGATTACAGGACAATGACACACTGACACTGGGGGGATACTGGACAATGACACACTGACACTGGGGGGATACAGGACAATGACACACTGACACTGGGGGGATATAGGACAATGACACACTGACACTGGGGGTGACAGGACAATGACACGCTGACACTGGGGGTGACAGGACAATGACACGCTAACACTGGGGGTGACAGGACAATGACACGCTGACATTGGGGGTACAGGACAATGACACGCTGACACTGGGGGTGACAGGACAATGACACTGACACTGGGGGTGACAGGACAATGACACGCTGACACTGGGGGTGACAGGACAATGACACGCTGACACTGGGGGGATACTGGACAATGACACACTGACACTGGGGGGATACAGGACAATGACACACTGACACTGGGGGGATATAGGACAATGACACACTGACACTGGGGGTGACAGGACAATGACACGCTGACACTGGGGGTGACAGGACAATGACACGCTAACACTGGGGGTGACAGGACAATGACACGCTGACATTGGGGGTACAGGACAATGACACGCTGACACTGGGGGTGACAGGACAATGACACTGACACTGGGGGTGACAGGACAATGACACGCTGACACTGGGGGTGACAGGACAATGACACGCTGACACTGGGGGTACAGGACAATGACACGCTGACACTGCGGGTGACAGGACAATGACACGCTGACACTGGGGGTGACAGGACAATGACACGCTGACACTGGGGGTTATAGGATAATGACACGCTGACACTGGGGGTTAGAGGATAATGACACGCTGACACTGGGGATACAGGACAATGACACGCTGACACTGGGGATGACAGGACAATGACACGCTGACACTGGGGGTGACAGGACAATGACAAGCTGACACTGGGGGTGACAGGACAATGACACGCTGACACTGGGGGTGACAGGACAATGACACGCTGACACTGGGGGTTATAGGACAATGACACGCTGACACTGGGGGTGACAGGACAATGACATGCTGACACTGGGGGTGACAGGACAATGACACGCTGACACTGGGGGTGACAGGATAATGACACTGACACTGGGGGTGACAGGACAATGACACGCTGACACTGGGGGTGACAGGAGAATGACACGCTGACACTGGGGGGTTATCGGACAATGACACGCTGACACTGGGGGTGACAGGACAATGACACGCTGACACTGGGGGTGACAGGACAATGACACGCTGACACTGGGGGTTATAGGACAATGACACGCTGACAGTGGGAGTTATAGGACAATAACACGCTGACACTGCGGGTGACAGGACAATGACACGCTGACACTGCGGGTGACAGGACAATGACACGCTGACACTGGGGGTGACAGGATAATGACACTGACACTGGGGGTTATAGGATAATGACACGCTGACACTGGGGGTACAGGACAATGACACGCTGACACTGGGAGTGACAGGACAATGACACGCTGACACTGGGGGTGACAGGACAATGACACGCTGACACTGGGGGTGACAGGACAATGACACGCTGACACTGGGGGTGACAGGACAATGACACGCTGACACTGGGGGTTATAGGACAATGACAGGCTGACACTGGGGGTGACAGGACAATGACACGCTGACACTGGGGGTGACAGGGCAATGACACGCTGACCCTGGGGGTGACAGGACAATTGCCCGCTGACACTGGGGGTGACAGGACAATGACACGCTGACACTGGGGATACAGGACAATGACACACACTGACACTGGGGGTGACAGGACAATGACACGCTGACACTGGGGGTTATAGGACAATGACACCCTGACACTGGGGGTTATAGGACAATGGCACGCTGACACTGGGGGTGACATGACAATGACACGCTGACACTGGGGTTTACAGGAGAATGACACACTGACACTGGGGGGGTGACAGGACAATGACACACTGACACTGGGGGTGACAGGACAAATGACACTGTGGGATACAGGACAATGACACACTGACACTGGGGATTACAGGACAATGACACACTGACACTGGGGGGATACTGGACACTGACACTGGGGGGATACAGGACAATGACACACTGACACTGGGGGGAAATAGGACAATGACACCCTGACACTGGGGGTTATAGGACAATGGCACGCTGACACTGGGGTGACAGGACAATGACACGCTGACACTGGGGGTGACAGGACAATGACACACTGACACTGGGGGTCCCAGAACAATGATACTCTGACACTGGGGGTGACAGGGCAATGACACGCTGACACTGGGGGTTACAGGACAATGACACGCTGACACTGGGGGTTATAGCACAATGACACACTGACACTGGGGATACAGGACAATGACACACTGACACTGGTGTGACACAGGACAATGACACGCTGACAATGGGGTGACAGGACAATGACACACTGACACTGGGGGTTATAGCACAATGACACACTGACACTGGGGATACAGGACAATGACACACTGACACTGGGGGTTATAGGACAATGACACACTGACACTGGGGGTGACAGGACAATGACACACTGACACTGGGGGTGACAGGACAATGACACACTGACACTGGGGGTGACAGGGCAATGACACGATGACACTGGGGGTGACAGGACAATGACACGCTGACACTGGGGGTTATAGGACAATGACACGCTGACACCGGGGGGTGACAGGACAATGACACACTGACACTGGGGGTTACAGGACAATGACACTGGGAGGATACAGGAGATTGACACACTGACACTGGGAGTTACAGGACACTGACACGCTGACACTGGGATTTACAGGAGAATGACACACTGACACTGGGGGGATACTGGACAATGACACACTGACACTGGGGGGATACAGGACAATGACACACTGACACTGGGGGGATATAGGACAATGACACACTGACACTGGGGGTGACAGGACAATGACACGCTAACACTGGGGGTGACAGGACAATGACACGCTGACACTGGGGGTACAGGACAATGACACGCTGACACTGCGGGTGACAGGACAATGACACGCTGACACTGGGGGTGACAGGACAATGACACGCTGACACTGGGGGTTATAGGATAATGACACGCTGACACTGGGGGTTAGAGGATAATGACACGCTGACACTGGGGATACAGGACAATGACACGCTGACACTGGGGATGACAGGACAATGACACGCTGACACTGGGGGTGACAGGACAATGACAAGCTGACACTGGGGTTGACAGGACAATGACACGCTGACACTGGGGGTTATAGGATAATGACACGCTGACACTGGGGGTTAGAGGATAATGACACGCTGACACTGGGGATACAGGACAATGACACGCTGACACTGGGGGTCACAGGACAATGACACGCTGAAACTGGGGGTCCAAGAACAATGACACGCTGACACTGGGGGTGACAGGACAATGACACGCTGACACTGGGGGTGACAGGACAATGACACGCTGACACTGGGGGTGACAGGACAATGTCACGCTGACACTGGGGGTGACAGGACAATGTCACACTGACACTGGAGGTGACAGGACAATGACACACTGACACTGGGGGTCCCAGAACAATGATACACTGACACTGGGGGGTCACAGGACAATGAGACGCTGACAATGGGGTGACAGGACAATGAGACGCTGACAATGGGGTGACAGGACAATGACACACTGACACTGGGGCTTATAGGACAATGACACACTGACACTGGGGGTTACAGGACAAGGACACACTGACACTGGGGTTTACAGGACAATGACACACTGACACTGGTGATTACAGGACAATGACACACTGACACTGGGGGTGACAGGACAATGACACACTGACACTGGGGGTGACAGGACAATGACACACTGACACTGGGGGTGATAGGACATGGACATACTGACACTGGGGGGTCACAGGACAATGAGACGCTGACACTGGGGGTTACAGGACAATGACACGCTGACACTGGGGGTTACAGGACACTGACACGCTGACACTGGGGGTTACAGGAGAATGACACACTGACACTGGGGGTGACAGGACAATGACACTCTGACATTGGGGGTGACAGGACAATGACACGCTGACACTGGGGGTGACAGGACAATGACACGCTGACACTGGGGGTACAGGATAATGACACGCTGACACTGGGGGTTACAGGACAATGACACGCTGACACTGGGGGGTTACAGGACAATGACACGCTGACACTGGGGGTGACAGGACAATGACACGCTGACACTGGGGGTGACAGGATAATGACACTGACACTGGGGGTTATAGGACAATGACACGCTGACACTGGGGGTGACAGGACAATGACACGCTGACACTGGGGGTGACAGGACAATGACACTGACACTGGGGGTGACAGGATAATGACACGCTGACACTGGGGATACAGGACAATGACACGCTGACACTGGGGATACAGGACAATGACACGCTGACACTGGGGGTGACAGGACAATGACACGCTGACACTGGGGATGACAGGACAATGACACGCTGACCCTGAGGGTGACAGGAGAATGACACGCTGACACTGGGGGTGACAGGACAATGACACGCTGACACTGGGGGTGATAGGACAATGACACGCTTACACTGGGGGTGACAGGACAATGACACGCTGACACTGGGGGTGACAGGGCAATGACACGCTGACACTGGGGGTGACAGGGCAATGACACGCTGACACTGGGGGTTACAGGACAATGACACGCTGACACTGGGGGTTAGAGGACAATGACACGCTGACACTGGGGGTGACAGGAAATGACACGCTGACACTGGGGGTTATAGGACAATGACACCCTGACACTGGGGGTTATAGGACAATGACACGCTGACACTGGGGATTATAGGACAATGACACGCTGACACTTGGGGTTAGAGGACAAGCTGACACTTGGGGTTAGAGGACAATGACACACTGACACTGGGGGTGACAGGACAATGTCACGCTGACACTGGGGGTGACAGGACAATGACACACTGACACTGGGGATTACAGGAGAATGACACGCTGACACTGGGGGTTATAGGACAATGACACGCTGACACTGGGGGTGACAGGACAATGTCACACTGACACTGGGGGTGACAGGACAATGACATGCTGACACTGGGGATTACAGGAGAATGACACACTGACACTGGGGGTGATAGGACAAGGACACACTGACACTGGAGGTGACAGGACAATGACACACTGACACTGGGGGTCCGAGAACAATGATACACTGACACTGGGGGTTCACAGGACAATGACACGCTGACAATGGGTGCTGACACTGGGGGTTATAGCACAATGACACACTGACACTGGGGATACTGGACAATGACACACTGACACTGGGGGTTATAGGACAATGACACACTGACACTGGGAGTGACAGGACATTGACACACTGACACTGGGGGTTATAGGACAATGACACACTGACACTGGGGGTGACAGGACAATGACACACTGACACTGGGGTTTACAGGACAAGGGCCCTCATTCAGAGCCGTACGCTCTGAGCAGAGCGCACGCTCTGAATGAGGGCCGGGCTCCATTTTCATGGAGCGTCCTCCTGGACGCTCGTATAGCTGTGGGTCACCACCCACAGGCTATACGACCGTGCTTTGTAATGGCCGCGATGGTCGAGACCATCGCGACCATCGAAATTGCGAGCCGGAGCCTGCGGTTGAGGTTTTCAACCGCAAGCTCCGGAGTGATTTTGGCTCTATCAGAGCCAAAATCACTCCCACTGACATCACTAGTGATGTCAGTGGGCCGGCTTCTGACGGGAGGCGTTCCCGTGGGAACGCCCCCGTCAGGGAGGCACGCCCCCGGCACGCCCACCAAAGGAGGCGTGCTGTCAATCAACATTGACAGCACGCCCCCTTTGATCGGACACAACGAGCGAAGGACTTTCCTTCGCTCGTCGCGTCTGGCGCATGCGCACGACGGAGCTCCCTCCGTCGTGCGCATGCTCAGTGCATAACATCGACCCACTTGCGAGCGGACAGCCGCTCGCGAGTGGGTCTGAATCAGGCCCAAGGACACACTGACACTGGTGGTGACAGGGCAATGACACGATGACACTGGGGGTGACAGGACAATGACACTGGGAGGATACAGGAGAATGACACACTGACACTGGGGGGTGACAGGACAATGACACGCTGACACTGGGGGTGACAGGACAAAGACACACTGACACTGGGGATTACAGGACAATGACACGCTGACAGTGGGGGTGACAGGACAATGTCACGCTGACACTGGGGGTGACAGGACAATGACACACTGACACTGGGGGTGATAGGACAAGGACACACTGACACTGGAGGTGACAGGACAATGACACACTGACACTGGGGGTCCGAGAACAATGATACACTGACACTGGGGGTTACATGACAGGACAATGACACGCTGACACTGGGGGTTATAGCACAATGACACACTGACACTGGGGATACTGGACAATGACACACTGACACTGGGGGTTATAGGACAATGACACGCTGACACTGGGAGTGACAGGACAATGACACACTGACACTGGGGGTTATAGGACAATGACACACTGACACTGGGGGTGACAGGACAATGACACACTGACACTGGGGGTGACAGGGCAATGACACGATGACACTGGGGATTAGAGGACACTGACACGCTCACACTGGGGGTTACAGGACAATGACACACTGACACTGGGGGTGACAGGACAATGACACACTGACACTGGGGATTAGAGGACACTGACACGCTGACACTGGGGGTTACAGGACAATGACACACTGACACTGGGGATTAGAGGACACTGACACACTGACACTGGGGGTGATAGGACAATGACACACTGACACTGGGGATTAGAGGACACTGACACGCTGACACTGGGGGTGATAGGACAATGACACACTGACACTGGGGATTTGAGGACACTGACACACTGACACTGGGGGTGATAGGACAATGACACACTGACACTGGGGATTAGAGGACTCTGACACGCTGACACTGGGGATTAGAGGACAATGACACGCTCACACTGGGGGTTACAGGACAATGACACACTGACACTGGGGATTTGAGGACACTGACACACTGACACTGGGGGTGATAGGACAATGACACACTGACACTGGGGATTAGAGGACTCTGACACACTGACACTGGGGATTAGAGGACAATGACACACTGACACTGGGGATTAGAGGACAATGACACACTGACACTGGGGATTAGAGGACAATGACACACTGACACTGGGGATTAGAGGACAATGACACGCTGACACTGGGGGTTATAGGACAATGACACACTGACACTGGGGGTTAGAGGACACTGACACGCTCACACTGGGGGTTACAGGACAATGACACGCTGACACTGGGGGTGACAGGACAATGACACACTGACACTGGGGATTAGAGGACAATGACACACTGACACTGGGGATTAGAGGACAATGACACACTGACACTGGGGATTAGAGGACAATGACACACTGACACTGGGGATTAGAGGACAATGACACGCTGACACTGGGGGTTATAGGACAATGACACACTGACACTGGGGGTTAGAGGACACTGACACGCTCACACTGGGGGTTACAGGACAATGACACGCTGACACTGGGGGTGACAGGACAATGACACACTGACACTGGGGATTAGAGGACAATGACACACTGACACTGGGGATTAGAGGACAATGACACGCTGACACTGGGGGTTATAGGACAATGACACACTGACACTGGGGGTTAGAGGACACTGACACGCTCACACTGGGGGTTACAGGACAATGACACACTGACACTGGGGATTAGAGGACACTGACACGCTGACACTGGGGGTTATAGGACAATGACACTGGGAGGATACAGGACAATGACACGCTGACACTGGGGGTGACAGGACAATGGGCTCTATTTACTACAATCCGCATATTGAATGCGGATTGTAGTGTGATATTACCTAGTGAATTTGCATTGCGAATTCAGGTAATATCACAGAGATTTACTATAAATCCCTTGCAGGGACAGAGCTTGCGATAAAGCTCTGTCCCTGCGGATCCCATCCGCACTCTAGTCGCAGTATTTTCGGAAAAAATACCGCGACTAAGAGCCCGCGCATGCGCCGACCCACCGTCGCTGCTACCCTCCACCGACGCGAAACCCCGCCCACCGGCGCTAAGCCCCGCCCCCCGCGATCGCGGACCCCCGCGATCGCGGACCCCCGCGACCCCCCCTCCCCCCCGCAACACCCCCTCCCTTCATTACACTTACCTGCATCCTCCTGGCCTCCGGTGGTCTTCTCCGTGCTTCCCGATCAGGTGATCTCCCATACTGCACTGGGGCCCGATCACCTGATGACCGGGCCCCAGTGCACTGTTGGAGACCAGCTGACCGGAGAGGAGCCATCACCGGAGCCCCGATCACCGGTCCCTGGATTCAGGGAAGTAAAAAAAAAAATGTTTAATTTTTTTTTTCTTTTTTTTACAGCAATCAACTTGCGGTCTATTTAGACCACATAGCTGATTACTGGTACCGGCTCCTGCCTCTGCTATCCCCGTTAGAGCAGAGTGGGAGCCCGGTAACCGGGGGAGACCCTGGATAACGCCACCTCCAGGTGGCTATCACAGGGCTTCCCCCGGTATTTTTTTACAATTTATTTTTAGTAACTTGCACACAGATCACATTTCCCATTACAATTATGGGAAATGCGATCTGCTTTACTAAAAATAAGTGATACTGGGGGTTGGAGTAGAATTTTACTAATTCTACTCCAATTGCCCTGTAATAAATACAGGTGAAACTAAAATAATGTGAAAAGGGTGTGAAAACACCCTTTTTCACTTTATTTTAGTAAAAATAATGTTAATAAATAGAGCCCAATGACACTGGGATGATACAGGACAATGACACACTGACACTGTGGGATACAGGACAATGACACACTGACACTGGGGGTGACAGGACAATGACACGCTGACACTGGGGGTGACAGGACAATGACACGCTGACACTGGGGGTGACAGGACAATGACACGCTGACACTGGGGGTACAGGACAATGATACGCTGACACTGGGGGTGACAGGACAGTGACACGCTGACACTGGGGGGATATAGGACAATGACACACTGACACTGGGGGTTACAGGACAATGACACGCTGACACTGGGGATGACAGGACAATGACACACTGACACTGGGGGTGACAGGACAATGACACGCTGACACTGGGGGTACAGGACAATGACACGCTGACACTGGGGGTACAGGACAATGACACGCTGACACTGGGGGTGACAGGACAGTGACACACTGACACTGGGGGGATATAGGACAATGACACACTGACACTGGGGGTTATAGCACAATGACACACTGACACTGGGATTACAGGACAATGACACACTGACACTGGGGGTGACAGGACAATGACACGCTGACACTGGGGGTGACAGGACAATGACACGCTGACACTGGGGGTACAGGACAATGACACGCTGACACTGGGGGTTACATGACAGGACAATGACACACTGACACTGGGGATACAGGACAATGACACACTGACACTGGGGGTTATAGCACAATGACACACTGACACTGGGATTACAGGACAATGACACACTGACACTGGGGGTGACAGGACAATGACACGCTGACACTGGGGGTGACAGGACAATGACACGCTGACACTGGGGGTACAGGACAATGACACGCTGACACTGGGGGTTACATGACAGGACAATGACACACTGACACTGGGGATACAGGACAATGACACACTGACACTGGGGGTTATAGCACAATGACACACTGACACTGGGATTACAGGACAATGACACACTGACACTGGGGGTGACAGGACAATGACACGCTGACACTGGGGGTGACAGGACAATGACACGCTGACACTGGGGGTACAGGACAATGATACGCTGACACTGGGGGTGACAGGACAGTGACACGCTGACACTGGGGGGATATAGGACAATGACACACTGACACTGGGGGTTACAGGACAATGACACGCTGACACTGGGGATGACAGGACAATGACACACTGACACTGGGGGTGACAGGACAATGACACGCTGACACTGGGGGTACAGGACAATGACACGCTGACACTGGGGGTACAGGACAATGACACGCTGACACTGGGGGTGACAGGACAGTGACACACTGACACTGGGGGGATATAGGACAATGACACACTGACACTGGGGGTTATAGCACAATGACACACTGACACTGGGATTACAGGACAATGACACACTGACACTGGGGGTGACAGGACAATGACACGCTGACACTGGGGGTGACAGGACAATGACACGCTGACACTGGGGGTACAGGACAATGACACGCTGACACTGGGGGTTACATGACAGGACAATGACACGCTGACACTGGGAGTGACAGGACAATGACACGCTGACACTGGGAGTGACAGTACAATGACACGCTGACACTGGGGGTTATAGGACAATGACACACTGACACTGGGGGTTATAGGACAATGACACACTGACACTGGGGGTTATAGGATAATGACACACTGACACTGGGGGTTATAGGACAACGACACACTGAGGCAGGAGGTTATAGGACACTGACACACTGACACTGGGGGTTACAGGACATTGACACGCTGACACTGGGGGTGACAGGACAATGACACGCTGACACTGGGGGTGACAGGACATTGACACGCTGACACTGGGGGTGACAGGACATTGACACGCTGACACTGGGGGTTATAGGACAATGACACACTGACACTGGGGGTTATAGTACAATGACACACTGACACTGGGGGTTATAGGACAATGACACACTGAGACAGGGGGTTTTAGGACAATGACACACTGACACTGGGGGTTATAGGACAATGACACACTGACACTGGGGGTTATAGGATAATGACACACTGACACTGGGGGTTATAGGACAATGACACACTGACACTGGGGGTTATAGGATAATGACACACTGACACTGGGGGTTATAGGATAATGACACACTGAGACAGGGGGTTATAGGACAATGACACACTGACCATTGATGCTGTGATCCTGTACGTAGCACAATTGTGAAGATTTGCACATGACAGTTGCCGTCTTCTGCACAGAGATTCCCACCCTTGGCGTCTAACATCTGCCGCTTATGTACAAGTACCTGTAAGTACACAATTAGACAAATCTATCACCTTACTCTTTAAAAAGGTGAGTCGGAATCATTGTTTATTAGTGTTGTTTGTGATTAGTGCTTAATCTGGGATTCATTTCACCCCATCCCAACCCCATCCCAGCATCCTTTGCATAGGGAGTAAAATATATCTCAGTCGACATGTGTGACACACAAACCTATATATAAAGTATCACTAAGCTTCGGGCAGCCTTCCAATATTCACTTCCGATGCACTTAGGAGATGTGGTTCTGGAACTCACCTTATGATACAGTAGATAGCCTCCCATTCTTCTACCATCTATCAAGCCAACTGGTACTTAGGGCCTGGTTCAGCAAGGAATGCACGCATCCGGCCACTGCGAGAATATGCTAATCAATGCATGTGCGCAGAGGCCACAGCACAAGAAGCAAACACCCAGCAAAACATAAAGCTGCCTACCTAAGCTGTGATTGACAGCGTACACATTGGGAACATCGAGTGACATCGAAGTTGCATGTAAGCTAAGGGTAGACCTGACCCTACCACAGGACTTGAGAGATTCCTGCATGCAGAGAGGTGCCCGGCTGCGTGCAACGCAGCTGAGAATAATTTGTGCATGCCCCTGTAACGGCATGTGAGTGCACAGGCACGCCTGCATTCGACCGACCACAATCCTGTGACCACCCACAAACGGCACTTCCTGTCAATCAATATCAAAGGTCTCTGCGGGCTCCCTGCATACTCTGAGAGAGCCCTTACTGTACTCAGCAATCTGTTTGCACACACGCAATGCTATGCATATGCATGCGCAGATTGCAAACATTGGTTTGCACCATGTGATCTCTCACTTGCGTTGCTTGTTGAATCAGGCCCTCAGACATGTGATGTTTTATTCACAACAACTTCAATAACAGTGCATATTTGAAACAGAAATACTTTTCTGAATATAAAGTTTAGTCAAGTACATGCAAACACATTTTTAATGCACATAAAATATGCAGAATAACGTTAAGTTTTATTATACTGGAACAGTCTTGTCTCCGGGGCTGTACGTCTGCGAAACTAAATAAGTTAGTTCAAGACAAAGAGCTAAAAGCTTAACGTTTGACTAAAGACACTATTATTCACAACCTCTACATTACATAAGCATTGCAACTAAAGCTGTGTAAACAGGGTCTGATAAAGTGGACGATTTCAGTGATAACGATAACAATCCTATGGTTATCGTTCATATTGTCCAGTTTCTGGCCCCCGCAAATGACCAAACGATGGTCAATGTGCGGGCATGAATGGTCATTATTGACCATTCTCCATCGCCCAGGCAAACCGGCATACATCGTCGATTTCGACCATGTTAGCCTGTTAGCTATAGTGATCCATGATCGTTAATCGCGGGTTGTTATAGCTTAATAGCTTAAGGCATGTGTTGGATGTTCAATAACGATCATCCAACACATGCAGAACAATCAATAACGATCGGCGTGCAGCACCTTAACTGCCAACTATTCCAGTCTTGACATTTTACAAGTTGCTGGCCAGTTAGTTCTGTAAGGTGGTGCACAGTTGTAACTTAGTAGCAATTATAACTTGCAAGTTTTATTTATCCTGAGCCTAGCAATTATATTTCCCTTGGTAAAAGCAAACTTTTTCTGTCACTGATAATTTCACTCTATGGGGCAAATGTAATAGGGTGACGGTTTACAAAATGTGAGAGAAAATTGTCACATTTTTAAACTCAGCCAAAGTAATAAAGTCACAGAACATGCAAACTTCCATGTTTTTCAGACTCATAAAACTCTCAAGATTTAAACTCTCATCCAAGTGTTTTCTGTTTTGAAAATACAACTCGATCAATGTATTAGTGTGAGAGTTTTACTACTAAAATCTCACATTTTGTAAACTCTCACCCTATTACATTTAGCCCTATAAGTTTCTATGCTCACTATCATCTCAAGCAGTAATAGCGATCCTGGCTGATGCTTAGTAGTAAGTAATTATTCATACAAAACTTTACAGTTTTCCTGCAGCATACACCTTCCTTGGCTGTTCTGTACGATAGGTTGCAGCTAATTACACTTATTTAGTCTTTCAAGGAAAGTTCTATGTTATAAGCATTTTGAAGAATTTGAGCAATTACCTAGAGGGGCAATAGCAAGCACTAGATGGAAGTTTATTACGGTTCTATTGTCCGTGACTAAACCCTCCTAATCTGACAGCTGACAATATGAGACAAAATGTGCTCAGTCTTCCCTGATGGCTGCACTGTCTCTCCGGGGAATTGTAGTGCATGATAAATGGGGCCCATTTATCATTGATTATTTTTGCAATGTGATGAGGACATGCCGGTAACGCCCCTGATCGCATTGCAAAAAGTGATCCTATCTGGCAGATGTATCATCCGGGACATGCAGGGACATGGGCTCCAAAAGGATCCCATCCCTGCAATGTCTCCAGAGAGCTGCCAGTAAGTGCAGGTGCTGCTGCGCATGCGTAGTCCCGGGGACTGCACATGTGCCATAGCCGGGGACGGTTCCGGCAGATCCCTCCGCCAGCTAATAGTGCGCAGTGCAGCCCATAGGCTACAGCAGCTAATGCCAACTTCAGATGGCGTTAGCTGCGGGGGCCAATATCTGGAATACATTGCATTCTGGATATTGGTAAATTTGGCAGCATCATATCCCCCATAGAAACCTATGGGGGAGGTGGCTGCCAGTAATAATGGAGGGATCACAGAAGGTATCAGAGATACCTGCTGCAGTCCCTCCTTAATACATCCGGGGGATACTTAGTATTTGAGGTAAACCCCCCAAAATTGGTGTTTTCGGGGAACTCAAATACATTTGATAAATGGGCCCCTATCCCTGCAACTACTTTGGTGAACTGATGTGTCCTTTTAGCTGTCACTCAACGCTTCTCTGCTGTCCTCTTATGAATCAGGTTGCCTAAACCCACCTCACAATCCCTCCTAGTCCTGCCTGCTGCTCACATCCTGGCTGCTGACTGGCACTGTGGGGCACAGAATGAAGGGCTGGCTCGGCTCTCCTCCACCCAGTCCACCCTGGCTCCACCTCCAGTAGCTGCCGTCAATCAAGCTGTGGAGCTTCCCTGCCGTACAGTCACCCTGCTTCTGCCACCGGGAACACAATGCTGACCGGACCTGTGGTGAGTCCTGTCAGCGATATCCTCACCTCACACCAGGCTCCCTCAGGACTCCCAATGGTCCACTGGGCAGACACTTTTATATCCTCTTTGCGGGTTCCCTTGCACATGCCAGCTTCTCTGCCACCGAGGTCGCGTGCTGCATGACCATTTGTTTAGGGGCAGCTGGCCACTGACTACAGCGCAGGCAGGGCTCCCCTCCAATGTCCAGTTGAAGAGCCCTTGCCTCATGCCCCTTATGACCAGCAGTTCAGGCCTGGTAGGGAAGATCATCAAGCTCCAGGATAATGGGGCATAGTCTCTATCCTGGAGGGAAGGGTATAGATGCCAGCCAGGGGAGGTATATCATACATTGGATAATACTATTTAACATATATACAATAAAACAAATACAGAAATTCCCATAGTACTGCAGGGGGTAAGTTACATAAATAATGCTATTAAGGGGTACTTCCAGGCCTGGGGTACCACACTTGGCTAAAGGGGCATTCATATTATTGGTGCACATATGCAGTAGCTAAAAGTGCAACTTGCAGCTGCAAAATGGTGCAAAATGATTGTGCACCCAACCGTCCATCAGCACTATTGTGCTCCTCATATACAGCTAGTATAGTATATATAGTATATAGCATATCCGCCATTGGAAAAGCACTTTGTTGTATATATAAAGACAGTGAATAACCACTTTCCTGGCTGAACATGTCACATTAACCTGCGAGATGACACAATGCAGGGCTGAGTATCTGTAATGGAGATTTCATCCATTTCCCAAAATAGTCTCTATGCTAATGGAAATCCGTATATTTGTGCAGCATTTGTGTCACAGGGTCTCTGCTTGATGGAATGTTTTAGAAAATATTACAGGGAGGCTGAATTGTTCTGCGACGTTCACAGCACCACATTGTATGGAAGAATTTATTATTCCAGCCATTTATGTCACCTTCTCGCTCACCACTAGAAGATGGTGTTACATTTCTGTACGGGATCTCCCACTGTTTCTATAATATTAGCTTTAAATAATTCATTGCTTTCATTGATGTCGTACCCGGTTGTTAGAGATTTCTCTGGCTCAGCTGACATTTGGGTGAAGTATATATTAATTCTTCCATTTATTCAGAGTGCCTGTCACACTAAGCTGCGTAATTACGCGGCGCACCAAATGCTTGATAAGAAAATGGAAGAAATCTGTCAGCGAGATCAAAGGAACAGCTGAAGCTAATTATCAACCACCATTAAATTAATGTATAAGCCAGAACGATTCAACTACACACAAGCGCAGACGAGCACACACACGCACTCACACACGTACTTTGGAATATTGGAAGACAAGGCGTCTATTATATTTTTAGTGAGAGAGGTATAAGAATTGTGCACAAATTAAAATACTGAACTCATACAAGTAATGAAGATATAATAGGGCTAAATGTAATAGCTATACTCGCACATTTTTAGAACTCACATTATGTAACAGGGTGCGCGAATATGAAAACTCGCATGTTTCTCCGCAAATCACAATGGCAAAACATATGGGGGGAAAAAGACGTAGGTTTCCCCCGTATTTTCATCAACCAGTATCAGGCTCGGCAGGCCAGTCCTACACTTTAGTAACCTAGCGGTTCCCACCATTGAACTCAAAGGTGGGAACCACTCATTGGCTAAGAAAGATGGAGACTCGCCTCTCTCAGCCAACGAATGTTCAGCCAATACATTTCTAGAGGAAATGCCGTGGCTGAGACGTCATTCACGAAATACCGTCCTTTGAAGACAGTATTGTCTGTGGGGTCCACGTTTGGTGAATGCCTAAATGGAAAGGAGACGACACGACACAGGGGTAGGGGAGCATGGATTTTTATTTACAGGTCCCGATCTTGGATTCTCCTGGAAAAGGGGACAGACCGGCAATAGGGACAAGGTAAGTACGTGGTATGAGTGCCGGTGAATGTAAGCAGTGCTGCCGTCAGCTCCGCAGTGCCCAGATACAGGGAGGGGGCGCCAGTATCTGGAGGTGAGGGTGCAATTGCTGCCCCTCTCACATAACACAGGGGGAGAGAGGACAGACTGCAGCTTACGCCTCTCTCCCTAGCCCAGCACACAGCGTGACAGTAGCAGTAGCAGACTTTTGGTACCAGAATGAGAGGAAGGCTTGCTGGGACCTCTAGTTCTCCTGCAAAGGACAATATTATTTATTCTATTTTTTTATACAAATAATCCAGCACCCACTCGCTAGGGGTGCTGGGAATAGCCCCGGGCTATCAGCCCAGGCCTTGGGTGTCCTGGAGCAGGGGAACCCCTTTATTGGGTGGTCTCCACCTCCCCAGGGATCCCCGGAATGACTAGTGTGTGGTGATAATACGTTGGCTGGGGGACACAATGAAGCGACTCCCATAGCTATGGCATTACTCCCCCGCTAGAAAGAGTTTGGTGCTGGTAGTGGAAAATATGGGGACCCCTACTCATTTTGTCTCCTGTATTTCCACAACCAGGAATGGTTCACTGAGACTGGTGCTGGTTTATGAAATTACGGGGGGACCCCCATATTTTCACAACCAGGACTTGCTCAGATAAGCTGATGCTAGTTGTGCTTTTAGTGGGGGTCCCACATCTTTTTAATTTTATTGTTTTATAGCTTTTTTACATAGCAAACTTTTTTTGTGCTATTTAGTGAATATAAATTGACTACACATAAATATACTGGATATGATAGAATAAATGAGATCAAGACGCCAATAACATTAACATATAGTTTTATATATTGAATAAAAATAACAGTAACTTTGTACTGATTAAATGGCACTTAAAAAGCACACTTGTATAATAAAAAATAGCAGCAATTCACTTAGATAAAGAATGGTAGGGCTATATCGAGTGACCTAAAAAGTCCCTAACTGAACCATCGATGATAAATGAGTAAATCCATAAATATATATTCTGTCCAAGTAGGAGCCTCACCATATCCAAATTACATATCAGAGCCAGTTCCTACACTCACAGGTCTCCGATTCTGAAGTGGTGTAAGCCGCCCTGTGCTGCAGTAACACTGTGTTCCCACCACTGAAATCAAAGCATGGAAGTGACAGCTTGGTGTCCGATGATACGAGCGGCTCTGCGGGCAGAAGTGAAGTCAGCTTTGTGACGGCCCCACATGATGGTGTATAGGTGGGTAATCCCGGTACTCGGCAGTCCTCCGGGTTTTTCCTTAGGTGAATATCACACAGCAGGATGATAGTAACTTTGCGGTCATATTTCAATAGCAAACCCAGTAGCAATAATTATCCTCTAACGCATTTCACATCACTTGCTCTTTGATAAAGCCTCCAACGGGGAAGCAAAATGCCTATGTATATATAAAGGGAAAGTCTGGTAAGCCTATGTATATATAAAGGGATAGTATGGTAAGCCTATGTATATATAAAGGGATAGTATGGTAATCCTATTTATATATAAAAGGATAGTATGGTAAGTCTATGTATATATAAAGGGATAGTATGGTAAGATTATGTATATATATATAAAGGGATATTACGGTAAGCCTATGTATGTATATAAAGGGATAGTATGATAATCCTATTTATATATAAAAGGATAGTATGGTAAGGCTATGTATATATAAAGGTATAAAGGGATATTACGGTAAGCCTATCTATATATATAAGGGATAGTATGTTAAGCCTATGTATATATAAAGGGATAGTATGTTAAGCCTATGTATATATAAAGGGATAGTATTATAAGCCTATGTATATATATAAAGGGATAGTATGGTAAGCCTATGTGTATATAAAGGGATAGCATGGTCAGCCTATGTATATACTGTATAAAGGGATAGTATGGTAAGCCTATGTAAATATAAAGTGGTAATATGGTAAGTCCATGTAAATAAAGGGATAGTATGGTAAGCGTATGTATATATTAAGGGATATTATGGTAAGCCTATGTGTATATATAAAGTGATAGTATGGTAAGCCTATGTATATAAAGGGATAGTATGGTAAGCCTATGAATATATCAAGTGTAAATATGGTAAGTCCATGTATATAAAGGGATAGTATGGTAAGCCTATGTATATATAATATGATAGTATCGTAAGCCTATGTATACTATATATATAGGATAGTATGGTAAGCCTATGTATATATAAAGGGATAGTATGGTAAGCCTATGTGTATATATAAAGGGATAGTACGGTAAGCCTATGTATATATAAAGGGATAGTATAGTAAGGCTATGTATATAAAGGGATGGTATGGTAAGCCTATATATATATAAAGGGATAGCACGGTAAGTCTTTGTATATAAAGGGATAATATGGTAAGCCTATCTATATATAAAGTGTTAATATGGTAAGTCCATGTATATAAAGGGATAGTATGGTAAGCCTATATATATATATATATATATATATATATATATAAAGGCATAGTATGGTACGCCTATGTATATATAAAGAGATAGTATGGTAAGTCTATGTATATAAAGGGATAGTATGGTAAGCCTATGTATATATAAAGTGGTAATATGGTAAGTCCAAGTATATAAAGGGATTGTATGGTAAGCCTATGTGTATATAAAGGGAAAGTATGGTAAACCTATGTGTATATATAAAGGGATAGTATGGTAAGCCTATGTGTATATATAAAGGGTTAGTATGGTTAGCCTATGTATATATAAAAGGATAGTATGGTAAGGCTATGTTTATGTAAAGGGATAGTATGGTAAGTCTATGTATATATAAAGGGATAGTACGGTAAGCCTATGTATATATAAAGGGATAGTATAGTAAGGCTATGTATATAAAGGGATGGTATGGTAAGCCTATATATATATAAAGGGATAGCACGGTAAGTCTTTGTATATAAAGGGATAATATGGTAAGCCTATCTATATATAAAGTGTTAATATGGTAAGTCCATGTATATAAAGGGATAGTATGGTAAGCCTATATATATATATATATATATATATATATAAAGGCATAGTATGGTACGCCTATGTATATATAAAGAGATAGTATGGTAAGTCTATGTATATAAAGGGATAGTATGGTAAGCCTATGTATATATAAAGTGGTAATATGGTAAGTCCAAGTATATAAAGGGATTGTATGGTAAGCCTATGTGTATATAAAGGGAAAGTATGGTAAACCTATGTGTATATATAAAGGGATAGTATGGTAAGCCTATGTGTATATATAAAGGGTTAGTATGGTTAGCCTATGTATATATAAAAGGATAGTATGGTAAGGCTATGTTTATGTAAAGGGATAGTATGGTAAGTCTATGTATATATAAAGGGATAGTACGGTAAGACTATGTATATAAAGGGATAGTATGGTAAGTCTTTGTATATATAAAGGAATAGTACGGTAAGCCTATGTATATATAAAGGGATACTATGGTAAGCCTATGTATATAAAGGGATAGTATGGTAAGCCTATGTATATATAAAGGGATAGTACAGTAAGCCTATGTATATAAAGGGATAGTACGGTAAGCCTATGTATATATAAAGGGATAGCATGGTAAGCCTATGTATAAATAAAGGGATAGTATGGTAAGCCTATGTGTATATAAAGGGATAGCATGGTCAGCCTACGTATATACTGTATAAAGGGATAGTATGGTAAGCCTATGTATATATAAAGCGGTAATATGGTAAGTCTATGCATATAAAAGGATAGTATGGTAAGCTTATGTATATATAAAGGGATAGCATGGTAAGCCTATGTGTATATATAAAGGGATAGTATGGTAAGCCCATGTATATATAAATGGATAGTATGGTAAGCCTATGTATATATAAATGGATAGTATGGTAAGCCTATGTATATATAAAGGGATAGTAGGGTTAGCCTATGTATATATAAAAGGATAGTATGGTAAGCCTAGGTGTATATAAAGTGATAGTACGGTAAGCCTATGTATATATAAAGGGATAGTATGGTAAGCCTATGTGTTTATATAAAGGGATAGTACGGTAAGGCTATGTGTATATAAAGTGATAGTACGGTAAGCCTATGTGTATATAAAAGGATAGTATGCTAAGCCTATGTATATATATAAAGGGATATTACGGTAAGCCTATATATATATAAAGGCATAGTATGGTAAGCCTATGTATATAAAGGGATAGTATTGTAAACCTATGAGTATATATAAAGGGATAGTATGGTAAGCCTATGTATATAAAATGATAGTATGGTAAGCCTATGTGTATATAAAGGGATAGCACGGTCAGCCTATGTATATACTGTATAAAGGGATAGTATGGTAAGCCTATGTATATATTAAGTGGTAATATGGTAAGTCCATGTATATAAAGGGATAGTATGGTAAGCCTATGTATATATAAAATGATAGTACGGTAAGCCTATGTATATATAAATGGATAGTACGGTAAGCCTATGTATATAAAGGGGCAGTACGGTAAGCCTATGTGTATATAAAGGGATAGTACGGTAATTCTATGTATATAAAGGGATAGTACGGTAAGCCTATGTATATATAAAGGGATAGCATGGTAAGCCTATGTATATATAAAGGGATAGTATGGTAAGCCTATGTATATATAAAGGGATAGTATGGTAAGCCTATGTATATATAAAGGGATAGTATTGTAAGCCTATATATATATATATATATATATATATATATATATAATTATATATATATATAAAGGGATAGTATGGTAAGCCTATGTGTATATAAAGGGATAGCATGGTCAGCCTACGTATATACTGTATAAAGGGATAGTATGGTAAGCCTATGTATATATAAAGTGGTAATATGGTAAGTCCATGTATATAAAAGGATAGTATGGTAAGTTTATGTATATATAAAGGGATAGTATGTAAGCCTATGTATATATAAAGGGATAGTATTGTAAGCCTATGTATATATAAATGGATAGTATGGCAAGCCTATGTATATATAAATGGATAGTATGGTAAGCCTATGTATATATAAAGGGATAGTATGGTAAGCCTATGTGTATATATAAAGGGATAGTATGGTAAGCCTATGTATATATAAATGGATAGTATGGTAAGCCTATGTATATATAAATGAATAGTATGGTAAGCCTATGTATATATATAAATGGATAATAGGGTTAGCCTATGTATATATAAAGGGATAGTATGGTAAGCCTATGTGTATATATAAACGGATAGTAGGGTAAGCCTACATGTATATATAAAGGGATAGTAGGGTAAGCCTATGTGTATATACAAAGGGATAGTATGGTAAGCCTATGTATATAAAGGGATAGTATGGTAAGCCTATGTATATATAAAGGGATAGTACGGTAAGCCTATGTATATAAAGGGATAGTACGGTAAGCCTATGTATATATATATATATATATATATATATATATATAAAGGGATATTACGGTAAAGCTATGTATATATAAAGGGGTAGTATGGTAAGATTATGTATATAAAGGGATAGTATGGTAAGCCTATGTATATATAAAGGGATAGTATGGTAAGCCTATGTATATATAAAGTGTTTATGTTACCTTTAATCAGGTGTTGTACCTTAGTAAGTAATATTCTCAAAACCAGTATACTTAAGAATTTATCATTTTATTAATTAATTAAATAATGAAATAATTAAATAATTAGATCAAGCCCTTAACTGGGGACATATTCTCCCAGGGTTATTGCAGTAGTCAACCACGATTGACATTGTCTCACAATATTTATACATTATTAAATTATTCAGATTATACGCCCCTTATACGCCCACTACCATTATCAGATAATAGACAAAGCTTATTCTTGCTAACTCCTCCTTGACAATCAGAATCAAAACTGAATTCCTTTTGAGTGATACTCATGGCGTGCTGCATCCCATATTTAGTCTGAATAGTTTTCTCAGCACAAGGACTCATATATGGGCATGATCTCGTTCACCTTGTTAGTTAAACAGTTTCCCTAGGGAGCGGCCTTAAAGACATACACTGATTTCCATTTTAATCTGAGTTTGGACAGAGAAACAAAATGGAAGTACCAATGCCCTATCAAATCTCATGTACTGCTTCATTATGTAAATATGGAATTATGTAAATTAGTCTTCGACAGCTCCACCCTTAGATAAGCACATTAATTACATGTGCTATATCTCATTTCCATCTCTTGTATGTTTTCATTTTTTAAAGTAGCCATCTGAATACAGCATAGGCCAACTACAAAGAAAATCAGGATTAAGATTTCAAGAATAAACTTTGTACATAAAATATTTTAAAAAACATTTCTAAACCTGAAAATCAAAAATTAGTAACTAATCATGATCATCATAAATCACTTTAGAGTCTCTATCACAATGTATGCATAGAAATTCTTCTTTTATAGTATAAGCCTCATTTATGCAATTGATAATAATGGTTTCTTCATCTGTAGTATTATTGGTCAAATAACTTCAACAGTGAATTTCAAGATTTGTATAAAAGTTCGATAATATCCTCCAGTCTGTACAATTAAGCAGTCAATTATGGCGGTGTTGTAGTAATAGTTCATTCCGGAATATTTTTAATAAATGTCCTACATATATTAATGTCTTATCATATAAAGTCCAGTATCATTGTCAATAAATTTGTCCAGTTCAATAATTTCATGTTGATTATACAAATATCCCCAATTATCATACGTAAGGATGTTAGCAAAGTTGTTTCCAACATGATGTCTCACTGATGTATCAATCAGAGAAATTTATTTTTATTCACTGGATCAATATCTCTTGTAAAACATCTGGCATCCTGCAAAAGAACTTATCACAAATTATTATGAGTTATAACATAAAACAGTAGTATCAGTTTGCCTAAAAAGGAAATATATTCTGAATTAATTTGTAAACATACTTTCCTCATAGGTAATAAAGATTATCTGGTAACAAGAAAATAACATCAAACCCAAATATCATGGTAGTAATTAGCATTCCTAACATGTCTGAGCTATATGATCTGTATCACTATTTGGAACACTCAATATTGGAACTAATCTCTAGCAGTGTATAATCAAATGCCTCATTGTAAAAAATACATTTATATAATAATTATTTACATAATAAGCATTTAGTCCTTTTAAAATCTTCCTTACATTGTTCATTATAGCCAGGAATTTAAGGTTTGTACACAGTAAAGATTTTATTACAATATTATGACTCATCATTTTCTCCGTGTGTTGGATTAGTAACATTCCTGTATTTATTCAGATCTGAGGTGTAATCTGCTTCATTTCATATACGTTCTTATTAAAACAGAATGGAATACGTTCACTTACATATGAAAATAACATAATTATTAGTGGTTTTGTCAAGTTATAGTTATCAGTAACCTCTTTTCCTGTTTACAACCTTTTTTCACAATTCTCACATGGTTTTATGTTAGTTGTCTCAGTATTTTCAGTATATTTCAACTCAAGAATGGTTCCATTTAATACTTTACCCATCAATGAATATTTTTGTAGAATTGGATACTCTTTTGAATAATATCCATACACCATAGTATACATCTTTCTTCTGGTTTAGTACAGTAAATGCAAATGCACTTTTCAATAGATGATAAATCAGACTTCTGATACTGATCATTTTCCCTGCTTAGAAAAGAGGAAGGAAAGGACTTATTACAATGACCCCATCATCCACACTACGGGATGTGTAGTCATACCAGACCATGAACCCTTGCTCGCCCTCTCTCCAAAATAAAAATAAGTCTCAATGTTGCAATAAACATGATTGTTTCTATCACGCAGCTAAGAAAAATGATGGTTCCTTTGTCATCAGTATATATCATAGTCTATTGTGAGCAATAATCTCCATCTTGATTGAAGACTTCTCATAGTCTTATATCACAGTCTTTATAGCTCAGTCTCTATATCAGCACTTGAGTCTGAGAATAAGTCCCCTTTAAGCTCGGATCTCTCTCTGACCTTTTTCGCTGTGAGCCATGGATCCAGGTGTCCTCAGCAACCTTTATAGCTGTATCTGTTGTCAGCATCACTTTGCCATGCCAAGGACCATCCCATTGGTCTGTAAGGGAACCAGAATGTAACAAACTTCTCATCATACCATCATAGTCTCCAGACTGTATTTCATCTGCTGCATCAAATGCTGATGTTGGTTGAATATCCTGATGAGCTTCCCCAAAAGTCTTCTTGTTGTAGCTGCTTAGACAATTGTATAAAATATTGAACAGTCAAATCATGTTGTAATCTCAAATCAGTCTTTGGTTTAGTAACATCTTCATTGTAGTTCAAAAATTAATAAGGAGAGATTGAGATAAGGCTCAGGTGTGATTCTATTACTATGAAGCACCAAATGTAGGCCTTCAGACAATGCCATTCCTGTCTCTTCTGTAAGTTTAACTCATTTGTTTTTCTATAACACCATTGTGTGTAACTTTCATTTTATTCCCATCATTTCACTTATTTGAAAAACTTCCTTTGTAACTTTCAATAACACTTACACTAAGCAAACTATACGTTACATACAAATTCCTCCAAAATCTCTTCTCTTAGCATTATGGAGCTATAAATTCAGAAAACTCCAAGAACATGCTAACACTATATTTTACAACATCCTGAAACCTTAATAATAACATACTTTAATCCTCTTAAACGACATGCCCCACTCCTTTCTAATCAACATACTCCAAATCCTTCTCATCGACATACTTCAAATCCTTCTCATCGACATACTTCAAATCCTTCTTTTTTTTTTCATTGGTAACTGAATAAAATCAATTATCAATAGTACTTTGAAAATGTTTTAGTAGGTATCATTTTCTCTACATTATTTATCATCTGAATTACATAAACATTCACATATTCACTTTATCTCTGGCTCAAACATATCAGTAAGATTGTACAATGCGATTCATATTATCTGCTCTTACATGTACTAACCCATGAACAACCTCTATAAGGCTTGTAATAATTTCAATTCTACTCAAATACCCATTATCATCTTCTCTTGTAACAATGCTCTAATTTTCAGACATTGACCTTATTGTGAGACGTATTTTCCTGATATTGTCTTAATTGGTCAAATGTGATATCCTTAAACACCATCAACTAAGTTTCTATAACTGGCTCATCATATGTACTTACAATTACCTCTCATACTACCCTTTCAGCTAATATGTTACCCATGAAAATAATATAAATCTCTTTAGTTTGTACCCAACACTTAATTACTACAAGTTATTATTAGTAAACATATCGCTTCTTTCAGTCCTATAACTGTTTGTACATGTAACATTGTAGTTCCCAGAAGCTATGCGGTAACCCCTATGCTTCCAATTGCTATAATCAATACTGTACATTACTTTCAGCTAACTACGTTGAATGTGGTAGTCACTGTAATGCATTCCCTGTAACCAAAAAAAAATATGTCTCCGTCTGTAACAGTTATCATCAGTAAAGAGAACTCAGTCAGGATTATCTAATGAAACTTCTCATTACTGAAAAATATTTTTATATTTCATTATTGCAAACATGTTCATTGTCTTCCTTTTTCCTCACCATTAACCATAATCAGCCATATTCCCCCCTGTTGAGTATAAAGAAGATCAATGTAGCACAATTGAAAATATGACATATGTAAGATTGATATGAGTCTAAAATATTATCTCCCATTGAGAAAATCTGACTGTAGGAACATGTTTAAGTTGAGCATTATTAAATATCTGAATGACAGTATGTAACACCAATAGATACAATTCAACTTAACAATTAATGCCACCCTTTAAGGATATAAATGTCTTCGAGATGGTGGAAAACAATGTCATGTATATTTAAAATTATCAGTATATAGTTTGATTTTGTCCCATTAAATTTTTTACTTGCTTCTGCAAAAGAAACATAATTGTTTGTTATTATCTCTTATTGAAGTTTAAAATAACTTTGAATATAACCACAGATCACTGTTAGATAAGGACGGAGTCATCTGTAAGAACATAAAAAAATGCAGATTATTTTGAAAATATTGTAAACAGTTTGTAAACTTTTTCAGAATATATCCTTTTGCTTTATTAAAACATTATGTAGATACTGCGTATATACTAAAAAGTATGTTCCATAACCTTCTTTTATTAGTACCCTAGCTGAGGTACAAAAGAAACCTATGATGTAAGAATACAGACACAGTTTCATGCTCTGAGATAGTTAAAGCATTTGTCTGAAACAAAGCTTATTTTTTTTTTCCTCTCCTCGGTGCAGCTTCGATCTGGGAGGGGTATAGAGAGAGTAATAAACTCACACTGATGCACTAGTTACACAGAGAGAGTGATAAACTCACACTGATGCACTAGTTACACAGAGAGAGTGATAAACTCACACTGACGCACTAGTTTCACAGATAGAGTGATAAACTCACACTGATGCACTAGTTACACAGAGAGAGTGATAAACTCACACTGATGCACTAGTTACACAGAGAGAGTGATAAACTCACACTGACGCACTAGGTACATAGAGAGAGAGTAATAAACTCACACTGATGCACTAGTTACACAGACAGAGAGTGATAAACTCACACTGACGCACTAGTTACACAGAGAGAGTAATAAACTCACACTGACGCACTAGTTACACAGAGAGAGTGATAAACTCACACTGATGCACTAGTTACACAGACAGAGAGTGATAAACTCACACTGACGCACTAGTTACACAGAGAGAGTGATAAACTCACACTGACGCACTAGGTACACACAGAGAGAGTGATAAACTCACACTGACGCACTAGGTACACAGAGAGAGTGATAAACTCACACTGATGCACTAGTTACACAGAGAGAGTAATAAACTCACACTGACGCACTAGTTACACAGAGAGAGTGATAAACTCACACTGACGCACTAGTTACACAGAGAGAGTGATAAACTCACACTGACGCACTAGTTACACAGAGAGAGTGATAAACTCACACTGACGCACTAGGTACATAGAGAGAGAGTGATAAACTCACACGGAAGCACTAGTTACACAGACAGAGAGTGATAAACTCACACTGACGCACTAGTTACACAGAGAGAGTAATAAACTCACACTGATGCACTAGTTACACAGAGAGAGTAATAAACTCACACTGACGCACTAGGTACATAGAGAGAGAGTGATAAACTCACACGGATGCACTAGTTACACAGACAGAGAGTGATAAACTCACACTGACGCACTAGTTACACAGAGAGAGTAATAAACTCACACTGATGCACTAGTTACACAGAGAGAGTGATAAACTCACACTGACGCACTAGGTACTTAGAGAGAGAGTGATAAACTCACACTGATGCACTAGTTACACAGACAGAGAGTGATAAACTCACACTGACGCACTAGTTACACAGAGAGAGTAATAAACTCACACTGATGCACTAGTTACACAGAGAGAGTGATAAACTCACACTGACGCACTAGGTACACAGAGAGAGAGTGATAAACTCACACTGACGCACTAGGTACACAGAGAGAGTGATAAACTCACACTGACGCACTAGTTACACAGAGAGAGTGATAAACTCACACTGACGCACTAGGTACACACAGAGAGAGTGATAAACTCACACTGACGCACTAGGTACACAGAGAGAGTGATAAACTCACACTGACGCACTAGTTACACAGAGAGAGTAATAAACTCACACTGACGCACTAGTTACACAGAGAGAGTGATAAACTCACACTGACGCACTAGTTACACAGAGAGAGTAATAAACTCACACTGATGCACTAGTTACACAGACAGAGAGTGATAAACTCACACTGACGCACTAGTTACACAGAGAGAGTAATAAACTCACACTGACGCACTAGTTACACAGAGAGAGTAATAAACTCACACTGATGCACTAGTTACACAGACAGAGAGTGATAAACTCACACTGACGCACTAGTTACACAGAGAGAGTGATAAACTCACACTGACGCACTAGGTACACACAGAGAGAGCGATAAACTCACACTGACGCAC
Organism: Taudactylus pleione; assembly: GCA_031769625.1. NCBI lineage: Eukaryota > Metazoa > Chordata > Amphibia > Anura > Myobatrachidae > Taudactylus > Taudactylus pleione. The sequence goes on along the minus strand of JAUIMM010000046.1, from coordinate 2,928,755 downwards.
TAGGTACACAGAGAGAGTGATAAACTCACACTGATGCACTAGTTACACAGAGAGAGTAATAAACTCACACTGATGCTCTAGTTACACAGAGAGAGTGATAAACTCACACTGACGCACTAGTTACACAGAGAGAGTAATAAACTCACACTGATGCACTAGTTACACAGACAGAGAGTGATAAACTCACACTGACGCACTAGTTACACAGAGAAAGTAATAAACTCACACTGACGCACTAGTTACACAGAGAGAGTGATAAACTCACACTGACGCACTAGGTACACAGAGAGAGTGATAAACTCACACTGACGCACTAGGTACACACAGAGAGAATGATAAACTCACACTGACGCACTAGGTACACAGAGAGAGTGATAAACTCACACTGACGCACTAGTTACACAGAGAGAGTAATAAACTCACACTGACGCACTAGTTACACAGAGAGAGTGATAAACTCACACTGACGCACTAGTTACACAGAGAGAGTGATAAACTCACACTGACGCACTAGTTACACAGAGAGAGTGATAAACTCACACTGACGCACTAGGTACACAGAGAGAGTGATAAACTCACACTGACGCACTAGTTACACAGAGAGAGTAATAAACTCACACTGACGCACTAGTTACACAGAGAGAGTAATAAACTCACACTGATGCACTAGTTACACAGACAGAGAGTGATAAACTCACACTGACGCACTAGTTACACAGAGAGAGTGATAAACTCACACTGACGCACTAGGTACACACAGAGAGAGTGATAAACTCACACTGACGCACTAGGTACACAGAGAGAGTGATAAACTCACACTGATGCACTAGTTACACAGAGAGAGTAATAAACTCACACTGACGCTCTAGTTACACAGAGAGAGTGATAAACTCACACTGACGCACTAGTTACACAGAGAGAGTAATAAACTCACACTGATGCACTAGTTACACAGACAGAGAGTGATAAACTCACACTGACGCACTAGTTACACAGAGAAAGTAATAAACTCACACTGACGCACTAGTTACACAGAGAGAGTGATAAACTCACACTGACGCACTAGGTACACAGAGAGAGTGATAAACTCACACTGACGCACTAGGTACACACAGAGAGAATGATAAACTCACACTGACGCACTAGGTACACAGAGAGAGTGATAAACTCACACTGACGCACTAGTTACACAGAGAGAGTAATAAACTCACACTGACGCACTAGTTACACAGAGAGAGTGATAAACTCACACTGACGCACTAGTTACACAGAGAGAGTGATAAACTCACACTGACGCACTAGTTACACAGAGAGAGTGATAAACTCACACTGACGCACTAGGTACACAGAGAGAGTGATAAACTCACACTGACGCACTAGTTACACAGAGAGAGTAATAAACTCACACTGATGCACTAGGTACACAGAGAGAGTGATAAACTCACACTGACGCCCTAGTTACACAGAGAGAGTAATAAACTCACACTGACGCACTAGTTACACAGAGAGAGTGATAAACTCACACTGACGCACTAGTTACACAGAGAAAGTGATAAACTCACACTGACGCACTAGTTACACAGAGAGAGTGATAAACTCACACTGACGCACTAGGTACACAGAGAGAGTGTTATTAACTCACACTGACGCACTAGTTACACAGAGAGAGAGTGATAAACTCACACTGACGCACTAGTTACACAGAGAGAGTGATAAACTCACACTGACGCACTAGTTACACAGAGAGAGTGATAAACTCACACTGACGCACTAGTTACACAGACAGAGAGTGATAAACTCACACTGACGCACTAGGTACATAGAGAGAGAGTGATAAACTCACACTGACGCACTAGTTACACAGAGAGAGTGATAAACACACACTGACGCACTAGTTACACAGAGAGAGTGATAAACTCACACTGACGCACTAGTTACACAGAGTGATAAACTCACACTGACGCACTAGTTACACAGACAGAGAGTGATAAACTCACACTGACGCACTAGGTATATAGAGAGAGAGTGATAAACTCACACTGACGCACTAGTTACACAGAGAGAGTGATAAACACACACTGACGCACTAGGTACACAGAGAGAGTGATAAACTCACACTGACGCACTAGGTACACACAGAGAGAGTGATAAACTCACACTGACGCACTAGTTACACAGAGATAGTGATAAACTCACACTGACGCACTAGTTACATAGAGAGAGTGATAAACTCACACTGACGCACTAGTTACACAGAGAGAGTGATAAACTCACACTGACACACTAGTTACACAGAGAGAGTGATAAACTCACACTGACGCACTAGGTACACAGAGAGAGTGATAAACTCACACTGACGCACTAGGTACACAGAGAGAGTGATAAACTCACACAGACGCACTAGTTACACAGAGAGAGTGACAAAATCACACTGACGCACTAGTTACACACAGAGAGAGTGATAAACTCACACTGACGCACTAGTTACACAGAGAGAGTGATAAACTCACACTGACGCACTAGGTACACAGAGAGAGAGTGATAAACTCACACTGACGGACTAGGTACACAGAGAGAGTGATAAACTCACACTGACGCACTAGGTACACAGAGAGAGAGTGATAAACTCACACTGACGCACTAGTTACACACAGAGAGAGTGATAAACTCACACTGACGCACTAGTTACACAGAGAGAGTGATAAACTCACACTGACGCACTAGTTACACAGAGAGAGTGATAAACTCACACTGACGCACTAGGTACACAGAGAGAGAGTGATAAACTCACACTGATGCACTAGTTACACAGAGAGAGTGATAAACTCACACTGACGCACTAGGTACACAGAGAGAGTGATAAACTCACACTGACGCACTAGTTACACAGAGAGAGTGATAAACTCACACTGACGCACTAGGTACACAGAGAGAGTGATAAACTCACACTGACGCACTAGTTACACAGAGAGAGTGATAAACTCACACTGACGCACTAGTTACACAGACAGAGTGATAAACTCACACTGACGCACTAGTTACACAGAGAGAGTGATAAACTCACACTGACGCACTAGTTACACAGAGAGAGTGATAAACTCACACTGACGCACTAGGTACACAGAGAGAGTGATAAACTCACACTGACGCACTAGTTACACAGAGAGAGTGATAAACTCACACTGACGCACTAGGTACACAGAGAGAGAGTGATAAACTCACACTGACGCACTAGTTACACAGAGAGAGTGATAAACTCACACTGACGCACTAGTTACACAGAGAGAGTGATAAACTCACACTGACGCACTAGTTACACAGAGAGAGTTTGATAAACTCACACTGACGCACTAGTTACACAGAGCGAGTGATAAACTCACACTGACGCACTAGTTACACAGAGAGAGTGATAAACTCACACTGACGCACTAGTTTCACAGATAGAGTGATAAACTCACACTGACGCACTAGTTACACAGAGAGAGTGATAAACTCACACTGACGCACTAGTTACACAGAGAGAGTGATAAACTCACACTGACGCACTAGTTACACAGAGAGAGTGATAAACTCACACTGACGCACTAGGTACACAGAGAGAAAGAGTGATAAACTCACACTGACGCACTAGTTACACAGAGAGAGTGATAAACTCACACTGACGCACTAGTTACACAGAGAGAGTGATAAACTCACACTGACGCACTAGTTACACAGAGAGAGTGATAAACTCACACTGACGCACTAGTTACACAGAGAGAGTAATAAACTCACACTGATGCACTAGTTACACAGACAGAGAGTGATAAACTCACACTGACGCACTAGTTACACAGAGAAAGTAATAAACTCACACTGACGCACTAGTTACACAGAGAGAGTGATAAACTCACACTGACGCACTAGGTACACAGAGAGAGTGATAAACTCACACTGACGCACTAGGTACACACAGAGAGAATGATAAACTCACACTGACGCACTAGGTACACAGAGAGAGTGATAAACTCACACTGACGCACTAGTTACACAGAGAGAGTTATAAACTCACACTGACGCACTAGTTACACAGAGAGAGTGATAAACTCACACTGACGCACTAGTTACACAGAGAGAGTGATAAACTCACACTGACGCACTAGTTACACAGAGAGAGTGATAAACTCACACTGACGCACTAGGTACACAGAGAGAGTGATAAACTCACACTGACGCACTAGTTACACAGAGAGAGTAATAAACTCACACTGACGCACTAGGTACACAGAGAGAGTGATAAACTCACACTGACGCCCTAGTTACACAGAGAGAGTAATAAACTCACACTGACGCACTAGTTACACAGAGAGAGTGATAAACTCACACTGACGCACTAGTTACACAGAGAAAGTGATAAACTCACACTGACGCACTAGTTACACAGAGAGAGTGATAAACTCACACTGATGCACTAGGTACACAGAGAGATTGTTATTAACTCACACTGACGCACTAGTTACACAGAGAGAGAGTGATAAACTCACACTGACGCACTAGTTACACAGAGAGAGTGATAAACTCACACTGACGCACTAGTTACACAGAGAGAGTGATAAACTCACACTGACGCACTAGTTACACAGACAGAGAGTGATAAACTCACACTGACGCACTAGGTACATAGAGAGAGAGTGATAAACTCACACTGACGCACTAGTTACACAGAGAGAGTGATAAACACACACTGACGCACTAGTTACACAGAGAGAGTGATAAACTCACACTGACGCACTAGTTACACAGAGTGATAAACTCACACTGACGCACTAGTTACACAGACAGAGAGTGATAAACTCACACTGACGCACTAGGTATATAGAGAGAGAGTGATAAACTCACACTGACGCACTAGTTACACAGAGAGAGTGATAAACACACACTGACGCACTAGGTACACAGAGAGAGTGATAAACTCACACTGACGCACTAGGTACACACAGAGAGAGTGATAAACTCACACTGACGCACTAGTTACACAGAGAGAGTGATAAACTCACACTGACGCACTAGTTACATAGAGAGAGTGATAAACTCACACTGACGCACTAGTTACACAGAGAGAGTGATAAACTCACACTGACGCACTAGTTACACAGAGAGAGTGATAAACTCACACTGACGCACTAGGTACACAGAGAGAGTGATAAACTCACACTGATGCACTAGGTACACAGAGAGAGTGATAAACTCACACAGACGCACTAGTTACACAGAGAGAGTGACAAAATCACACTGACGCACTAGATACACACAGAGAGAGTGATAAACTCACACTGACGCACTAGTTACACAGAGAGAGTGATAAACTCACACTGACGCACTAGGTACACAGAGAGAGAGTGATAAACTCACACTGACGCACTAGGTACACAGAGAGAGTGATAAACTCACACTGACGCACTAGGTACACAGAGAGAGAGTGATAAACTCACACTGACGCACTAGTTACACACAGAGAGAGTGATAAACTCACACTGACGCACTAGTTACACAGAGAGAGTGATAAACTCACTCTGACGCACTAGTTACACAGAGAGAGTGATAAACTCACACTGACGCACTAGTTACACAGAGAGAGTGATAAACTCACACTGACACACTAGGTACACAGAGAGAGTGATAAACTCACACTGACGCACTAGTTACACAGAGAGAGTGATAAACTCACACTGACGCACTAGTTACACAGACAGAGTGATAAACTCACACTGACGCACTAGGTACACAGAGAGAGTGATAAACTCACACTGACGCACTAGTTACACAGAGAGAGTGATAAACTCACACTGACGCACTAGTTACACAGAGAGAGTGATAAACTCACACTGACGCACTAGGTACACAGAGAGAGAGTGATAAACTCACACTGATGCACTAGTTACACAGAGAGAGTGATAAACTCACACTGACGCACTAGGTACACAGAGAGAGTGATAAACTCACACTGACGCACTAGTTACACAGAGAGAGTGATAAACTCACACTGACGCACTAGGTACACAGAGAGAGTGATAAACTCACACTGACGCACTAGTTACACAGAGAGAGTGATAAACTCACACTGACGCACTAGTTACACAGACAGAGTGATAAACTCACACTGACGCACTAGTTACACAGAGAGAGTGATAAACTCACACTGACGCACTAGTTACACAGAGAGAGTGATAAACTCACACTGACGCACTAGGTACACAGAGAGAGTGATAAACTCACACTGACGCACTAGTTACACAGAGAGAGTGATAAACTCACACTACAGCACTAGGTACACAGAGAGAGAGTGATAAACTCACACTGACGCACTAGTTACACAGAGAGAGTGATAAACTCACACTGACGCACTAGTTACACAGAGAGAGTGATAAACTCACACTGACGCACTAGTTACACAGAGAGAGTTTGATAAACTCACACTGACGCACTAGTTACACAGAGAGAGTGATAAACTCACACTGACTCACTAGTTACACAGAGAGAGTGATAAACTCACACTGACGCACTAGTTTCACAGATAGAGTGATAAACTCACACTGACGCACTAGTTACACAGAGAGAGTGATAAACTCACACTGACGCACTAGTTACACAGAGAGAGTGATAAACTCACACTGACGCACTAGTTACACAGAGAGAGTGATAAACTCACACTGACGCACTAGGTACACATAGAGAGTGATAAACTCACACTGACGCACTAGTTACACAGAGAGAGTGATAAACTCACACTGACGCACTAGTTACACAGAGAGAGTGATAAACTCACACTGACGCACTAGTTACACAGAGAGAGAGTGATAAACTCACACTGACGCACTAGTTACACAGAGAGAATGATAAACTCACACTGACGCACTAGTTACACAGAGAGAGTGATAAACTCACACTGACGCACTAGTTACACAGAGAGAGTGATAAACTCACACTGACGCACTAGTTACACAGAGAGAGTGATAAACTCACACTGACGCACTAGTTACACAGAGAGAGAGTGATAAACTCACACTGACGCACTAGTTACACAGAGAGAGTGATAAACTCACACTGACGCACTAGTTACACAGAGAGAGAGTGATAAACTCACACTGACGCACTAGTTACACAGAGAGAGAGTGATAAACTCACACTGATGCACTAGTTACACAGAGAGAGTGATAAACTCACACTGACGCACTAGTTACACAGAGAGAGTGATAAACTCACACTGATGCACTAGTTACACAGAGAGAGTAATAAACTCACACTGATGCACTAGTTACACAGAGAGAGTAATAAACTCACACTGACGCACTAGGTACATAGAGAGAGAGTGATAAACTCACACGGATGCACTAGTTACACAGACAGAGAGTGATAAACTCACACTGACGCACTAGTTACACAGAGAGAGTAATAAACTCACACTGATGCACTAGTTACACAGAGAGAGTGATAAACTCACACTGACGCACTAGGTACATAGAGAGAGAGTGATAAACTCACACTGATGCACTAGCTACACAGACAGAGAGTGATAAACTCACACTGACGCACTAGTTACACAGAGAGAGTAATAAACTCACACTGACGCACTAGTTACACAGAGAGAGTGATAAACTCACACTGACGCACTAGGTACACAGAGAGAGAGTGATAAACTCACACTGACGCACTAGGTACACAGAGAGAGTGATAAACTCACACTGACGCACTAGTTACACAGAGAGAGTGATAAACTCACACTGACGCACTAGGTACACACAGAGAGAGTGATAAACTCACACTGACGCACTAGGTACACAGAGAGAGTAATAAACTCACACTGACGCACTAGTTACACAGAGAGAGTGATAAACTCACACTGACGCACTAGTTACACAGACAGAGAGTGATAAACTCACACTGACGCACTAGGTACATAGAGAGAGAGTGATAAACTCACACTGACGCACTAGTTACACAGAGAGAGTGATAAACACACACTGACGCACTAGTTACACAGAGAGAGTGATAAACTCACACTGACGCACTAGTTACACAGAGTGATAAACTCACACTGACGCACTAGTTACACAGACAGAGAGTGATAAACTCACACTGACGCACTAGGTATATAGAGAGAGAGTGATAAACTCACACTGACGCACTAGTTACACAGAGAGAGTGATAAACACACACTGACGCACTAGGTACACAGAGAGAGTGATAAACTCACACTGACGCACTAGGTACACACAGAGAGAGTGATAAACTCACACTGACGCACTAGTTACACAGAGATAGTGATAAACTCACACTGACGCACTAGTTACATAGAGAGAGTGATAAACTCACACTGACGCACTAGTTACACAGAGAGAGTGATAAACTCACACTGACGCACTAGTTACACAGAGAGAGTGATAAACTCACACTGACGCACTAGGTACACAGAGAGAGTGATAAACTCACACTGACGCACTAGGTACACAGAGAGAGTGATAAACTCACACAGACGCACTAGTTACACAGAGAGAGTGACAAAATCACACTGACGCACTAGTTACACACAGAGAGAGTGATAAACTCACACTGACGCACTAGTTACACAGAGAGAGTGATAAACTCACACTGACGCACTAGGTACACAGAGAGAGAGTGATAAACTCACACTGACGGACTAGGTACACAGAGAGAGTGATAAACTCACACTGACGCACTAGGTACACAGAGAGAGAGTGATAAACTCACACTGACGCACTAGTTACACACAGAGAGAGTGATAAACTCACACTGACGCACTAGTTACACAGAGAGAGTGATAAACTCACACTGACGCACTAGTTACACAGAGAGAGTGATAAACTCACACTGACGCACTAGGTACACAGAGAGAGAGTGATAAACTCACACTGATGCACTAGTTACACAGAGAGAGTGATAAACTCACACTGACGCACTAGGTACACAGAGAGAGTGATAAACTCACACTGACGCACTAGTTACACAGAGAGAGTGATAAACTCACACTGACGCACTAGGTACACAGAGAGAGTGATAAACTCACACTGACGCACTAGTTACACAGAGAGAGTGATAAACTCACACTGACGCACTAGTTACACAGACAGAGTGATAAACTCACACTGACGCACTAGTTACACAGAGAGAGTGATAAACTCACACTGACGCACTAGTTACACAGAGAGAGTGATAAACTCACACTGACGCACTAGGTACACAGAGAGAGTGATAAACTCACACTGACGCACTAGTTACACAGAGAGAGTGATAAACTCACACTGACGCACTAGGTACACAGAGAGAGAGTGATAAACTCACACTGACGCACTAGTTACACAGAGAGAGTGATAAACTCACACTGACGCACTAGTTACACAGAGAGAGTGATAAACTCACACTGACGCACTAGTTACACAGAGAGAGTTTGATAAACTCACACTGACGCACTAGTTACACAGAGAGAGTGATAAACTCACACTGACGCACTAGTTACACAGAGAGAGTGATAAACTCACACTGACGCACTAGTTTCACAGATAGAGTGATAAACTCACACTGACGCACTAGTTACACAGAGAGAGTGATAAACTCACACTGACGCACTAGTTACACAGAGAGAGTGATAAACTCACACTGACGCACTAGTTACACAGAGAGAGTGATAAACTCACACTGACGCACTAGGTACACAGAGAGAAAGAGTGATAAACTCACACTGACGCACTAGTTACACAGAGAGAGTGATAAACTCACACTGACGCACTAGTTACACAGAGAGAGTGATAAACTCACACTGACGCACTAGTTACACAGAGAGAGTGATAAACTCACACTGACGCACTAGTTACACAGAGAGAGTAATAAACTCACACTGATGCACTAGTTACACAGACAGAGAGTGATAAACTCACACTGACGCACTAGTTACACAGAGAAAGTAATAAACTCACACTGACGCACTAGTTACACAGAGAGAGTGATAAACTCACACTGACGCACTAGGTACACAGAGAGAGTGATAAACTCACACTGACGCACTAGGTACACACAGAGAGAATGATAAACTCACACTGACGCACTAGGTACACAGAGAGAGTGATAAACTCACACTGACGCACTAGTTACACAGAGAGAGTTATAAACTCACACTGACGCACTAGTTACACAGAGAGAGTGATAAACTCACACTGACGCACTAGTTACACAGAGAGAGTGATAAACTCACACTGACGCACTAGTTACACAGAGAGAGTGATAAACTCACACTGACGCACTAGGTACACAGAGAGAGTGATAAACTCACACTGACGCACTAGTTACACAGAGAGAGTAATAAACTCACACTGACGCACTAGGTACACAGAGAGAGTGATAAACTCACACTGACGCCCTAGTTACACAGAGAGAGTAATAAACTCACACTGACGCACTAGTTACACAGAGAGAGTGATAAACTCACACTGACGCACTAGTTACACAGAGAAAGTGATAAACTCACACTGACGCACTAGTTACACAGAGAGAGTGATAAACTCACACTGATGCACTAGGTACACAGAGAGATTGTTATTAACTCACACTGACGCACTAGTTACACAGAGAGAGAGTGATAAACTCACACTGACGCACTAGTTACACAGAGAGAGTGATAAACTCACACTGACGCACTAGTTACACAGAGAGAGTGATAAACTCACACTGACGCACTAGTTACACAGACAGAGAGTGATAAACTCACACTGACGCACTAGGTACATAGAGAGAGAGTGATAAACTCACACTGACGCACTAGTTACACAGAGAGAGTGATAAACACACACTGACGCACTAGTTACACAGAGAGAGTGATAAACTCACACTGACACACTAGTTACACAGAGTGATAAACTCACACTGACGCACTAGTTACACAGACAGAGAGTGATAAACTCACACTGACGCACTAGGTATATAGAGAGAGAGTGATAAACTCACACTGACGCACTAGTTACACAGAGAGAGTGATAAACACACACTGACGCACTAGGTACACAGAGAGAGTGATAAACTCACACTGACGCACTAGGTACACACAGAGAGAGTGATAAACTCACACTGACGCACTAGTTACACAGAGAGAGTGATAAACTCACACTGACGCACTAGTTACATAGAGAGAGTGATAAACTCACACTGACGCACTAGTTACACAGAGAGAGTGATAAACTCACACTGACGCACTAGTTACACAGAGAGAGTGATAAACTCACACTGACGCACTAGGTACACAGAGAGAGTGATAAACTCACACTGATGCACTAGGTACACAGAGAGAGTGATAAACTCACACAGACGCACTAGTTACACAGAGAGAGTGACAAAATCACACTGACGCACTAGATACACACAGAGAGAGTGATAAACTCACACTGACGCACTAGTTACACAGAGAGAGTGATAAACTCACACTGACGCACTAGGTACACAGAGAGAGAGTGATAAACTCACACTGACGCACTAGGTACACAGAGAGAGTGATAAACTCACACTGACGCACTAGGTACACAGAGAGAGAGTGATAAACTCACACTGACGCACTAGTTACACACAGAGAGAGTGATAAACTCACACTGACGCACTAGTTACACAGAGAGAGTGATAAACTCACTCTGACGCACTAGTTACACAGAGAGAGTGATAAACTCACACTGACGCACTAGTTACACAGAGAGAGTGATAAACTCACACTGACGCACTAGTTACACAGAGAGAGTGATAAACTCACACTGACACACTAGGTACACAGAGAGAGTGATAAACTCACACTGACGCACTAGTTACACAGAGAGAGTGATAAACTCACACTGACGCACTAGTTACACAGACAGAGTGATAAACTCACACTGACGCACTAGGTACACAGAGAGAGTGATAAACTCACACTGACGCACTAGTTACACAGAGAGAGTGATAAACTCACACTGACGCACTAGTTACACAGAGAGAGTGATAAACTCACACTGACGCACTAGGTACACAGAGAGAGAGTGATAAACTCACACTGATGCACTAGTTACACAGAGAGAGTGATAAACTCACACTGACGCACTAGGTACACAGAGAGAGTGATAAACTCACACTGACGCACTAGTTACACAGAGAGAGTGATAAACTCACACTGACGCACTAGGTACACAGAGAGAGTGATAAACTCACACTGACGCACTAGTTACACAGAGAGAGTGATAAACTCACACTGACGCACTAGTTACACAGACAGAGTGATAAACTCACACTGACGCACTAGTTACACAGAGAGAGTGATAAACTCACACTGACGCACTAGTTACACAGAGAGAGTGATAAACTCACACTGACGCACTAGGTACACAGAGAGAGTGATAAACTCACACTGACGCACTAGTTACACAGAGAGAGTGATAAACTCACACTACAGCACTAGGTACACAGAGAGAGAGTGATAAACTCACACTGACGCACTAGTTACACAGAGAGAGTGATAAACTCACACTGACGCACTACTTACACAGAGAGAGTGATAAACTCACACTGACGCACTAGTTACACAGAGAGAGTTTGATAAACTCACACTGACGCACTAGTTACACAGAGAGAGTGATAAACTCACACTGACTCACTAGTTACACAGAGAGAGTGATAAACTCACACTGACGCACTAGTTTCACAGATAGAGTGATAAACTCACACTGACGCACTAGTTACACAGAGAGAGTGATAAACTCACACTGACGCACTAGTTACACAGAGAGAGTGATAAACTCACACTGACGCACTAGTTACACAGAGAGAGTGATAAACTCACACTGACGCACTAGGTACACATAGAGAGTGATAAACTCACACTGACGCACTAGTTACACAGAGAGAGTGATAAACTCACACTGACGCACTAGTTACACAGAGAGAGTGATAAACTCACACTGACGCACTAGTTACACAGAGAGAGAGTGATAAACTCACACTGACGCACTAGTTACACAGAGAGAATGATAAACTCACACTGACGCACTAGTTACACAGAGAGAGTGATAAACTCACACTGACGCACTAGTTACACAGAGAGAGTGATAAACTCACACTGACACACTAGTTACACAGAGAGAGTGATAAACTCACACTGACGCACTAGTTACACAGAGAGAGAGTGATAAACTCACACTGACGCACTAGTTACACAGAGAGAGTGATAAACTCACACTGACGCACTAGTTACACAGAGAGAGAGTGATAAACTCACACTGACGCACTAGTTACACAGAGAGAGAGTGATAAACTCACACTGATGCACTAGTTACACAGAGAGAGTGATAAACTCACACTGACGCACTAGTTACACAGAGAGAGTGATAAACTCACACTGACGCACTAGTTACACAGAGAGAGTAATAAACTCACACTGATGCACTAGTTACACAGAGAGAGTAATAAACTCACACTGACGCACTAGGTACATAGAGAGAGAGTGATAAACTCACACGGATGCACTAGTTACACAGACAGAGAGTGATAAACTCACACTGACGCACTAGTTACACAGAGAGAGTAATAAACTCACACTGATGCACTAGTTACACAGAGAGAGTGATAAACTCACACTGACGCACTAGGTACATAGAGAGAGAGTGATAAACTCACACTGATGCACTAGTTACACAGACAGAGAGTGATAAACTCACACTGACGCACTAGTTACACAGAGAGAGTAATAAACTCACACTGACGCACTAGTTACACAGAGAGAGTGATAAACTCACACTGACGCACTAGGTACACAGAGAGAGAGTGATAAACTCACACTGACGCACTAGGTACACAGAGAGAGTGATAAACTCACACTGACGCACTAGTTACACAGAGAGAGTGATAAACTCACACTGACGCACTAGGTACACACAGAGAGAGTGATAAACTCACACTGACGCACTAGGTACACAGAGAGAGTGATAAACTCACACTGACGCACTAGTTACACAGAGAGAGTAATAAACTCACACTGACGCACTAGTTACACAGAGAGAGTGATAAACTCACACTGACGCACTAGTTACACAGAGAGAGTAATAAACTCACACTGATGCACTAGTTACACAGACAGAGAGTGATAAACTCACACTGACGCACTAGTTACACAGAGAGAGTAATAAACTCACACTGACGCACTAGTTACACAGAGAGAGTAATAAACTCACACTGATGCACTAGTTACACAGACAGAGAGTGATAAACTCACACTGACGCACTAGTTACACAGAGAGAGTGATAAACTCACACTGACGCACTAGGTACACACAGAGAGAGTGATAAACTCACACTGATGCACTAGGTACACAGAGAGAGTGATAAACTCACACTGATGCACTAGTTACACAGAGAGAGTAATAAACTCACACTGACGCACTAGTTACACAGAGAGAGTGATAAACTCACACTGACGCACTAGTTACACAGAGAGAGTAATAAACTCACACTGATGCACTAGTTACACAGACACAGAGTGATAAACTCACACTGACGCACTAGTTACACAGAGAAAGTAATAAACTCACACTGACGCACTAGTTACACAGAGAGAGTGATAAACTCACACTGACGCACTAGGTACACAGAGAGAGTGATAAACTCACACTGACGCACTAGGTACACACAGAGAGAATGATAAACTCACACTGACGCACTAGGTACACAGAGAGAGTGATAAACTCACACTGACGCACTAGTTACACAGAGAGAGTAATAAACTCACACTGACGCACTAGTTACACAGAGAGAGTGATAAACTCACACTGACGCACTAGTTACACAGAGAGAGTGATAAACTCACACTGACGCACTAGTTACACAGAGAGAGTGATAAACTCACACTGACGCACTAGGTACACAGAGAGAGTGATAAACTCACACTGACGCACTAGTTACACAGAGAGAGTGATAAACTCACACTGACGCACTAGTTACACAGAGAGAGTGATAAACTCACACTGACGCACTAGTTACACAGAGAAAGTGATAAACTCACACTGACGCACTAGTTACACAGAGAAAGTGATAAACTCACACTGACGCACTAGGTACACAGAGAGAGTGATAAACTCACACTGACGCACTAGTTACACAGAGAGAGTGATAAACTCACACTGACGCACTAGGTACACAGAGAGAGTGTTATTAACTCACACTGACGCACTAGTTACACAGAGAGAGAGTGATAAACTCACACTGACGCACTAGTTACACAGAGAGAGTGATAAACTCACACTGACGCACTAGTTACACAGAGAGAGTGATAAACTCACACTGACGCACTAGTTACACAGACAGAGAGTGATAAACTCACACTGACGCACTAGGTACATAGAGAGAGAGTGATAAACTCACACTGACGCACTAGTTACACAGAGAGAGTGATAAACACACACTGACGCACTAGTTACACAGAGAGAGTGATAAACTCACACTGAAGCACTAGTTACACAGAGTGATAAACTCACACTGACGCACTAGTTACACAGACAGAGAGTGATAAACTCACACTGACGCACTAGGTACATAGAGAGAGAGTGATAAACTCACACTGACGCACTAGTTACACAGAGAGAGTGATAAACACACACTGACGCACTAGGTACACAGAGAGAGTGATAAACTCACACTGACGCACTAGGTACACACAGAGAGAGTGATAAACTCACACTGACGCACTAGTTACACAGAGAGAGTGATAAACTCACACTGACGCACTAGTTACATAGAGAGAGTGATAAATTCACACTGACGCACTAGTTACACAGAGAGAGTGATAAACTCACACTGACGCACTAGTTACACAGAGAGAGTGATAAACTCACACTGACGCACTAGGTACACAGAGAGAGTGATAAACTCACACTGACGCACTAGGTACACAGAGAGAGTGATAAACTCACACAGACGCACTAGTTACACAGAGAGAGTGACAAAATCACACTGACGCACTAGTTACACACAGAGAGAGTGATAAACTCACACTGACGCACTAGTTACACAGAGAGAGTGATAAACTCACACTGACGCACTAGGTACACAGAGAGAGAGTGATAAACTCACACTGACGCACTAGGTACACAGAGAGAGTGATAAACTCACACTGACGCACTAGGTACACAGAGAGAGAGTGATAAACTCACACTGACGCACTAGTTACACACAGAGAGAGTGATAAACTCACTCTGACGCACTAGTTACACAGAGAGAGTGATAAACTCACACTGACGCACTAGTTACACAGAGAAAGTGATAAACTCACACTGACGCACTAGTTACACAGAGAAAGTGATAAACTCACACTGACGCACTAGGTACACAGAGAGAGTGATAAACTCACACTGACGCACTTGTTACACAGAGAGAGTGATAAACTCACACTGACGCACTAGTTACACAGACAGAGGGATAAACTCACACTGACGCACTAGGTACACAGAGAGAGTGATAAACTCACACTGACGCACTAGTTACACAGAGAGAGTGATAAACTCACACTGACGCACTAGTTACACAGAGAGAGTGATAAACTCACACTGACGCACTAGGTACACAGAGAGAGAGTGATAAACTCACACTGACGCACTAGTTACACAGAGAGAGTGATAAACTCACACTGACGCACTAGTTACACAGAGAGAGTGATAAACTCACACTGACGCACTAGTTACACAGAGAGAGTGATAAACTCACACTGACGCACTAGGTACACAGAGAGAGTGATAAACTCACACTGATGCACTAGTTACACAGAGAGAGTGATAAACTCACACTGATGCACTAGTTACACAGACAGAGTGATAAACTCACACTGACGCACTAGTTACACAGAGAGAGTGATAAACTCACACTGACGCACTAGTTACACAGAGAGAGTGATAAACTCACACTGACGCACTAGGTACACAGAGAGAGTGATAAACTCACACTGACGCACTAGTTACACAGAGAGAGTGATAAACTCACACTACAGCACTAGGTACACAGAGAGAGAGTGATAAACTCACACTGACGCACTAGTTACACAGAGAGAGTGATAAACTCACACTGACGCACTAGTTACACAGAGAGAGTGATAAACTCACACTGACGCACTAGTTACACAGAGAGAGTTTGATAAACTCACACTGACGCACTAGTTACACAGAGAGAGTGATAAACTCACACTGACGCACTAGTTACACAGAGAGAGTGATAAACTCACACTGACGCACTAGTTACACAGAGAGAGTGATAAACTCACACTGACGCACTAG
Organism: Taudactylus pleione; assembly: GCA_031769625.1. Classification (NCBI taxonomy): domain Eukaryota; kingdom Metazoa; phylum Chordata; class Amphibia; order Anura; family Myobatrachidae; genus Taudactylus; species Taudactylus pleione. Next base: position 2,911,437 of record JAUIMM010000046.1, on the reverse strand, counting down.
TTACACAGAGAGAGTGATAAACTCACACTGACGCACTAGGTACACAGAGAGAGTGATAAACTCACACTGACGCACTAGTTACACAGAGAGAGTGATAAACTCACACTGACGCACTAGGTACACAGAGAGAGAGAGTGATAAACTCACACTGACGCACTAGTTACACAGAGAGAGTGATAAACTCACACTGACGCACTAGTTACACAGAGAGAGTGATAAACTCACACTGACGCACTAGTTACACAGAGAGAGAGTGATAAACTCACACTGACGCACTAGTTACACAGAGAGAATGATAAACTCACACTGACGCACTAGTTACACAGAGAGAGTGATAAACTCACACTGACGCACTAGTTACACAGAGAGAGTGATAAACTCACACTGACGCACTAGTTACACAGAGAGAGTGATAAACTCACACTGACGCACTAGTTACACAGAGAGAGAGTGATAAACTCACACTGACGCACTAGTTACACAGAGAGAGTGATAAACTCACACTGATGCACTAGTTACACAGAGAGAGAGTGATAAACTCACACTGACGCACTAGTTACACAGAGAGAGTGATAAACTCACACTGACGCACTAGTTACACAGAGAGAGTGATAAACTCACACTGACGCACTTGTTACACAGAGAGAGTGATAAACTCACACTGACGCACTAGGTACACAGAGAGAGTGATAAACTCACACTGACGCACTCGGTACACAGAGAGAGTGATAAACTCACACTGACGCACTAGGTACACAGAGAGAGTGATAAACTCACACTGACGCACTAGGTACACAGAGAGAGTGATAAACTCACACTGACGCACTAGGTACACAGAGAGAGTGATAAACTCACACTGACGCACTAGTTACACAGAGAGAGTGATAAACTCACACTGACGCACTAGTTACACAGAGAGAGAGTGATAAACTCACACTGACGCACTAGTTACACAGAGAGAGTGATAAACTCACACTGGCGCACTAGTTACACAGAGAGAGAGTGATAAACTCACACTGACGCACTAGTTACGCAGAGAGAGTGATAAACTCACACTGACGCACTAGTTACGCAGAGAGAGTGATAAACTCACACTGACGCACTAGTTACGCAGAGAGAGTGATAAACTCACACTGACGCACTAGTTACGCAGAGAGAGTGATAAACTCACACTGACGCACTAGTTATGCAGAGAGAGTGATAAACTCACACTGACGCACTAGGTACGCAGAGAGAGTGATAAACTCACACTGACGCACTAGTTACGCAGAGAGAGTGATAAACTCACACTGACGCACTAGTTACACAGAGAGAGTGATAAACTCACACTGACGCACTAGTTACACAGAGAGAGTGTTAAACTCACACTGACGCACTAGTTACACAGAGAGAGAGTGATAAACTCACACTGACGCACTAGTTACACAGAGAGAGTGATAAACTCACACTGACGCACTAGTTACACAGAGAGAGTGATAAACTCACACTGACGCACTAGTTACACAGAGAGAGAGTCATAAACTCACACTGATGCACTAGTTACACAGAGAGAGTGATAAACTCACACTGACGCACTAGTTACACAGAGAGAGTGATAAACTCACACTGACGCACTAGTTACACAGAGAGAGTGATAAACTCACACTGACGCACTAGGTACACAGAGAGAGTGATAAACTCACACTGACGCACTAGTTACACAGAGAGAGTGATAAACTTACACTGACGCACTATTTACACAGAGAGAGTGATAAACTCACACTGACGCACTCGGTACACACAGAGAGAGTGATAAACTCACACTGATGCACTAGTTACACAGAGAGAGTGATAAACTCACAATGACGCACTAGTTACACAGAGAGAGTGATAAACTCACACTGACGAACTAGTTACACAGAGAGAGAGTGATAAACTCACACTGACGCACTAGTTACACAGAGAGAGTGATAAACTCACACTGACGCACTAGTTACACAGAGAGAGTGATAAACTCACACTGACGCACTAGTTACACAGAGAGAGAGTGATAAACTCACACTGATGCAATAGTTACACAGAGAGAGTGATAAACTCACACTGACGCACTAGTTACACAGAGAGAGTGATAAACTCACACTGACGCACTAGTTACACAGAGAGAGTTATAAACTCACACTGACGCACTAGGTACACAGAGAGAGTGATAAACTCACACTGACGCACTAGTTACACAGAGAGAGTGATAAACTCACACTGACGCACTATTTACACAGAGAGAGTGATAAACTCACACTGACGCACTCGGTACACACAGAGAGAGTGATAAACTCACACTGACGCACTAGTTACACAGAGAGAGTGAAAAACTCACACTGACGCACTAGTTACACAGAGAGAGTGATAAACTCACACTGACGCACTAGTTACACAGAGAGAGTGATAAACTCACACTGACGCACTAGTTACACAGAGAGAGTGATAAACTCACACTGATGCACTAGTTACACAGAGAGAGTGATAAACTCACACTGACGCACTAGTTACACAGAGAGAGTGATAAACTCACACTGACGCACTAGTTACACAGAGAGAGTGATAAACTCACACTGACGCACTAGGTACACAGAGAGAGTGATAAACTCACACTGACGCACTAGGTACACAGAGAGAGTGATAAACTCACACTGACGCACTAGTTACACAGAGAGAGTGATAAACTCACACTGAAGCACTAGTTACACAGAGAGAGTGATAAACTCACACTGACGCACTAGTTACACAGAGAGAGTGATAAACTCACACTGACGCACTAGTTACACAGAGAGAGTGATAAACTCACACTGACGCACTAGTTACACAGAGAGAGTGATAAACTCACACTGACGCACTAGTTACACAGAGAGAGTGATAAACTCACACTGACGCACTCGGTACACACAGAGAGAGTGATAAACACAGTGACGCACTAGTTACACAGAGAGAGTGATAAACTCACACTGACGCACTAGTTACACAGAGAGAGTGATAAACTCACACTGACGCACTAGTTACACAGAGAGAGTGATAAACTCACACTGATGCACTAGTTACACAGAGAGAGTGATAAACTCACACTGACGCACTAGTTACACAGAGAGAGTGATAAACTCACACTGACGCACTAGTTACACAGAGAGAGTGATAAACTCACACTGACGCACTAGGTACACAGAGAGAGTGATAAACTCACACTGACGCACTAGTTACACAGAGAGAGTGATAAACTCACACTACAGCACTAGGTACACAGAGAGAGAGTGATAAACTCACACTGACGCACTAGTTACACAGAGAGAGTGATAAACTCACACTGACGCACTAGTTACACGGAGAGAGTGATAAACTCACACTGATGCACTAGTTACACGGAGAGAGTGATAAACTCACACTGACGCACTAGTTACACGGAGAGAGTGCTAAACTCACACTGACGCACTAGTTACACAGAGAGAGTGATAAACTCACACTGATGCACTAGTTACACAGAGAGAGTGATAAACTCACACTGACGCACTAGTTACACAGAGAGAGTGATAAACTCACACTGACGCACTAGTTACACAGAGAGAGTGATAAACTCACACTGACGCACTAGGTACACAGAGAGAGTGATAAACTCACACTGACGCACTAGGTACACAGAGAGAGTGATAAACTCACACTGACGCACTAGTTACACAGAGAGAGTGATAAACTCACACTGAAGCACTAGTTACACAGAGAGAGTGATAAACTCACACTGACGCACTAGTTACACAGAGAGAGTGATAAACTCACACTGACGCACTAGTTACACAGAGAGAGTGATAAACTCATACTGAAGCACTAGGTACACAGAGAGAGTGATAAACTCACACTGACGCACTAGTTACACAGAGAGAGTGATAAACTCACACTGACGCACTAGTTACACAGAGAGAGTGATAAACTCACACTGACGCACTAGTTACACAGAGAGAGTGATAAACTCACACTGACGCACTATTTACACAGAGAGAGTGATAAACTCACACTGACGCACTCGGTACACACAGAGAGAGTGATAAACACACTGACGCACTAGTTACACAGAGAGAGTGATAAACTCACACTGACGCACTAGTTACACAGAGAGAGTGATAAACTCACACTGACGCACTAGGTACACAGAGAGAGAGAGTGATAAACTCACACTGACGCACTAGTTACACAGAGAGAGTGATAAACTCACACTGACGCACTAGTTACACAGAGAGAGTGATAAACTCACACTGACGCACTAGTTACACAGAGAGAGAGTGATAAACTCACACTGACGCACTAGTTACACAGAGAGAATGATAAACTCACACTGACGCACTAGTTACACAGAGAGAGTGATAAACTCACACTGACGCACTAGTTACACAGAGAGAGTGATAAACTCACACTGACGCACTAGTTACACAGAGAGAGTGATAAACTCACACTGACGCACTAGTTACACAGAGAGAGAGTGATAAACTCACACTGACGCACTAGTTACACAGAGAGAGTGATAAACTCACACTGACGCACTAGTTACACAGAGAGAGAGTGATAAACTCACACTGACGCACTAGTTACACAGAGAGAGAGTGATAAACTCACACTGACGCACTAGTTACACAGAGAGAGTGATAAACTCACACTGACGCACTAGTTACACAGAGAGAGTGATAAACTCACACTGACGCACTCGGTACACAGAGAGAGTGATAAACTCACACTGACGCACTAGTTACACAGAGAGAGTGATAAACTCACACTGACGCACTAGGTACACAGAGAGAGTGATAAACTCACACTGACGCACTAGGTACACAGAGAGAGTGATAAACTCACACTGACGCACTAGTTACACAGAGAGAGTGATAAACTCACACTACAGCACTAGGTACACAGAGAGAGAGTGATAAACTCACACTGACGCACTTGTTACACAGAGAGAGTGATAAACTCACACTGACGCACTAGTTACACAGAGAGAGAGTGATAAACTCACACTGACGCACTAGTTACACAGAGAGAGTGATAAACTCACACTGACGCACTAGTTACACAGAGAGAGAGTGATAAACTCACACTGACGCACTAGTTACACAGAGAGAGAGTGATAAACTCACACTGACGCACTAGTTACACAGAGAGAGTGATAAACTCACACTGACGCACTAGTTACACAGAGAGAGTGATAAACTCACACTGACGCACTCGGTACACAGAGAGAGTGATAAACTCACACTGACGCACTCGGTACACAGAGAGAGTGATAAACTCACACTGATGCACTAGTTACACAGAGAGAGTGATAAACTCACACTGACGCACTAGTTACACAGAGAGAGTGATAAACTCACACTGATGCACTAGGTACACAGAGAGAGTGATAAACTCACACTGACGCACTAGGTACACAGAGAGAGTGATAAACTCACACTGACGCACTAGTTACACAGAGAGAGTGATAAACTCACACTACAGCACTAGGTACACAGAGAGAGAGTGATAAACTCACACTGACGCACTAGTTACACAGAGAGAGTGATAAACTTACTCTGACGCACTAGTTACATGGAGAGAGTGATAAACTCACACTGACGCACTAGTTACACGGAGAGAGTGATAAACTCACACTGACGCACTAGGTACACAGAGAGAGTGATAAACTCACACTGACGCACTAGGTACACAGAGAGAGTGATAAACTCACACTGACGCACTAGTTACACAGAGAGAGTGATAAACTCACACTACAGCACTAGGTACACAGAGAGAGAGTGATAAACTCACACTGACGCACTTGTTACACAGAGAGAGTGATAAACTCACACTGACGCACTAGTTACACAGAGAGAGAGTGATAAACTCACACTGACGCACTAGTTACACAGAGAGAGTGATAAACTCACACTGACGCACTAGTTACACAGAGAGAGAGTGATAAACTCAGACTGACGCACTAGTTACACAGAGAGAGAGTGATAAACTCACACTTACGCACTAGTTACACAGAGAGAGTGATAAACTCACACTGACGCACTAGTTACACAGAGAGAGTGATAAACTCACACTGACGCACTCGGTACACAGAGAGAGTGATAAACTCACACTGACGCACTCGGTACACAGAGAGAGTGATAAACTCACACTGACGCACTAGTTACACAGAGAGAGTGATAAACTCACACTGACGCACTAGGTACACAGAGAGAGTGATAAACTCACACTGACGCACTAGGTACACAGAGAGAGTGATAAACTCACACTGACGCACTAGTTACACAGAGAGAGTGATAAACTCACACTACAGCACTAGGTACACAGAGAGAGAGTGATAAACTCACACTGACGCACTAGTTACACAGAGAGAGTGATAAACTTACACTGACGCACTAGTTACACGGAGAGAGTGATAAACTCACACTGACGCACTAGTTACACGGAGAGAGTGATAAACTCACACTGACGCACTAGTTACACAGAGAGAGTGATAAACTCACACTGACGCACTAGTTACACAGAGAGAGTGATAAACTCACACTGACGCACTAGTTACACAGAGAGTGTGATAAACTCACACTGACGCACTAGGTACACAGAGAGAGTGATAAACTCACACTGACACACTAGTTACACAGAGAGAGTGATAAACTCACAATGACGCACTATTTACACAGAGAGAGTGATAAACTCACACTGACGCACTCGGTACACACAGAGAGATTGATAAACTCACACTGACGCACTAGTTACACAGAGAGAGAGTGATAAACTCACACTGACGCACTAGTTACACAGAGAGAGTGATAAACTCACACTGACGCAAAAGTTACACAGAGAGAGTGATAAACTCACACTGACGCACTAGTTACACAGAGAGAGTGATAAACTCACACTGATGCACTAGTTACACAGAGAGAGTGATAAACTCACACTGACGCACTAGTTACACAGAGAGAGTGATAAACTCACACTGACGCACTAGTTACACAGAGAGAGTGATAAACTCACACTGACGCACTAGGTACACAGAGAGAGTGATAAACTCACACTGACGCACTAGGTACACAGAGAGAGTGATAAACTCACACTGACGCACTAGTTACACAGAGAGAGTGATAAACTCACACTGAAGCACTAGTTACACAGAGAGAGTGATAAACTCACACTGACGCACTAGTTACACAGAGAGAGTGATAAACTCACACTGACGCACTAGTTACACAGAGAGAATGATAAACTCACACTGACGCACTAGGTACACAGAGAGAGTGATAAACTCACACTGACGCACTAGGTACACAGAGAGAGTGATAAACTCACACTGACGCACTAGTTACACAGAGAGAGAGTGATAAACTCACACTGACGCACTAGTTACACAGAGAGAGTGATAAACTCACACTGACGCACTAGTTACGCAGAGAGAGTGATAAACTCACACTGACGCACTAGTTACGCAGAGAGAGTGATAAACTCACACTGACGCACTAGTTACGCAGAGAGAGTGATAAACTCACACTGACGCACTAGTTACGCAGAGAGAGTGATAAACTCACACTGACGCACTAGTTACGCAGAGAGAGTGATAAACTCACACTGACGCACTAGGTACACAGAGAGAGTGATAAACTCACACTGACGCACTAGTTACACAGAGAGAGTGATAAACTCACACTGACGCACTAGTTACACAGAGAGAGTGATAAACTCACACTGACGCACTAGTTACACAGAGAGAGAGTGATAAACTCACACTGATGCACTAGTTACTAGTTACACAGAGAGAGTGATAAACTCACACTGACGCACTAGTTACACAGAGAGAGTGATAAACTCACACTGACGCACTAGGTACACAGAGAGAGTGATAAACTCACACTGACGCACTAGATACACAGAGAGAGTGATAAACTCACACTGACGCACTATTTACACAGAGAGAGTGATAAACTCACACTGACGCACTCGGTACACACAGAGAGAGTGATAAACTCACACTGACGCACTAGTTACACAGAGAGAGTGATAAACTCACACTGACGCACTAGTTACACAGAGAGAGTGATAAACTCACACTGACGCACTAGTTACACAGAGAGAGAGTGATAAACTCACACTGACGCACTAGTTACACAGAGAGAGTGATAAACTCACACTGACGCACTAGTTACACAGAGAGAGTGATAAACTCACACTTACGCACTAGTTACACAGAGAGAGAGTGATAAACTCACACTGATGCACTAGTAACACAGAGAGAGTGATAAACTCACACTGACGCACTAGTTACACAGAGAGAGTGATAAACTCACACTGACGCACTAGTTACACAGAGAGAGTGATAAACTCTCACTGACGCACTAGGTACACAGAGAGAGTGATAAACTCACACTGACGCACTAGTTACACAGAGAGAGTGATAAACTCACACTGACGCACTATTTACACAGAGAGAGTGATAAACTCACACTGACGCACTCGGTACACACAGAGAGAGTGATAAACTCACACTGACGCACTAGTTACACAGAGAGAGTGATAAACTCACACTGACGCACTAGTTACACAGAGAGAGTGATAAACTCACACTGACGCACTAGTTACACAGAGAGAGTGATAAACTCACACTGACGCACTAGTTACACAGAGAGAGTGATAAACTCACACTGATGCACTAGTTACACAGAGAGAGTGATAAACTCACACTGACGCACTAGTTACACAGAGAGAGTGATAAACTCACACTGACGCACTAGTTACACAGAGAGAGTGATAAACTCACACTGACGCACTAGGTACACAGAGAGAGTGATAAACTCACACTGACGCACTAGGTACACAGAGAGAGTGATAAACTCACACTGACGCACTAGTTACACAGAGAGAGTGATAAACTCACACTGACACACTAGTTACACAGAGAGAGTGATAAACTCACACTGACGCACTAGTTACACAGAGAGAGTGATAAACTCACACTGACGCACTAGTTACACAGAGAGAGTGATAAACTCATAGTGAAGCACTAGGTACACAGAGAGAGTGATAAACTCACACTGACGCACTAGTTACACAGAGAGAGTGATAAACTCACACTGACGCACTAGTTACACAGAGAGAGTGATAAACTCACACTGACGCACTAGTTACACAGAGAGAGAGTGATAAACTCACACTGACGCACTAGTTACACAGAGAGAGTGATAAACTCACACTGACGCACTAGTTACACAGAGAGAGTGATAAACTCACACTGACGCACTAGTTACACAGAGAGAGAGTGATAAACTCACACTGACGCACTAGTTACACAGAGAGAGTGATAAACTCACACTGACGCACTAGTTACACAGAGAGAGTGATAAACTCACACTGACGCACTAGTTACACAGAGAGAGTGATAAACTCACACTGACGCACTAGTTACACAGATAGACAGTTTCTCACTCTGAAAATACTGAATGAGTTAAACAGTTGTCATTACAAAAGTTTACAATCCTGCTGTGAACATAGGAAGTATATGGGATCATGTTTATTAGACCCCTCTAATATAGATGAAGTATCTACAGTCTTCTCATCTCATTCCTAATACTCCACAGAAACAGCATTCTCTTCCTATATAAACAATATAATCCCCAGGCTTTCAAGACACTTCCCTTCTTGATTGACATCCTACTTATGTAATCGCTCTTATACTGTGCACTTTTCTGATTCTACCTCCTTTCTTAGCTAACTAATCTGCTCCTTTGATTTTCAATATCATCTGTATGCAGACAATACTCAAATTTTCCTATTCTCCCCAGATTTGTCACTAACTGCACTTATCTGTGTCACTGTATATCTCTCCACCATTACATCTTGGAATGTCATCTCGCCACCTAAAAATTACTATATCCAAAGCAGAATTAATTATATATCTACCAAGTTTAATAGTCACCATGCTGATATCCCTATAACCATTGACAACTTGATAACTCGACAATCACCCCCACTTCACAAGCTCGCTGCCTTGGTGTCATCCTCGACTATAAACTGTCTAATGTTTCTCACATTCAACTGTCTCTAAATCCTGTTACATACATCTAAAAAACATTCGACCATATGTTACGCAAGACAATGCAACAAATCTAGCACATGGAGTCATTATTTCCTCATAGACAATTGTAATAGTCTCAATTATTGGTTTTCCCCACTATACGGCATTTTGAATATAGTTGCGAGGTTGAACTTTCTCATCAAATGTTCAGTGTCTGCTAATCTGCTCTGTCTGACTCTCTATTGGCTCCCTTGTCTTCTACCGTATTCAACTTAAAATACTTACACTCATGAATGACGCTATTAACCAAACCAACCCAACATCTCTTCACTTATATCCAAATATCTTCCAACCCAACATCTCTGTTCTGCACAAGATCTGCATCTGTCCTCTCCTTGTGAAGTTGGCGATTATGTTAAAGGATAGTTCTTCCCACTCTAGATATTAAAATGCTGCCCTATTACGTTATGCATCATTCAGCCTAGCCTTAAAAAGTCCCTTAAGCATGTAATCATGTGGAATCCTTTATGATTAGCATTAACTCTCTTATTCTTATCTAGTCTGATTTAACCTAGTTAACATTTGGCTTATGGTCATTAATAACATCAACACTATTTATCTCAAAAATCACATTTCTTTAAAAATTTGCTGTTTCCAAACTTTCTCTATTGGTTTATGTAACAATGACAATGTAATAAATATATAAGCCTTTATAGCTCTCTTGCTTTTGTAAACTCTGGGCCTGATTCAGAGCCGTTCGCTATTTGCGGTCGTTCGTTCAAAAACAAGGGGTGGCTATTCAAATGATCCGTTCGCAAATTGCAGTCTGTTCACACCTCTAAGTCTGAACGAGCGAGCAAAACACACGCTCGTTTATTTGATAAAAACGCCCCCTGGCCGCTCGCACCATACGTCATGTCCGCTATTTATTAGATTAATCGAGTACATCGTACAGCGTATGAACTGCTCGCTATTCTTGTGGTTGGTTTTTTCAACCGCTATTTTGCAAGCAGTTCTGAGTTTTAAAAAAACCAAGTGATGTGGTCAATGACGCTGCTGTATTAATTATGCACTCCCTTAAAACGCCCGTTTTGACCTTTAAGCACGCCTGCGTTCGGATCTCCACTCCCCCGTTTTCAAGCACCTTCCCCTGTTACCACCCACATATGCCTCATTCTGTCACTCAAAATAGCAGGCACTCGCTATATAGCGTACAAACGATTTTCGGCCGCACTGACTGGTTCGCGCATGCGTACTAAAAACCGTACGCATGCGCAGATGTGCGAACATCGCTCGGAACGAGCGTACGGCTGCTAGCGAGCGGCTCTGAATGAGGGCCTCTGTCTTTTGTCTGGGACATTCTGAACTTATAAGCACTTTTCTTGGCACCCAATAACGTAAACTCTGCCTGTACTGTTTTTGAGATACTAAACACTATTTTAAAGATTTTTAAGAATATTTTTAAACATTACTGACACAACTATAGAAATAGCAGCTGCAGCCTGCCATTGTGTTCCCAACAACGTACATTTGTTTAAGAAATTGTAGAGATTTAAAGACATGAATTACGCATGCGCACGGACTGATCTCTGCATTTAATTTAGAATTACTTATACTAATTATGTAAACATTACAAATTAACACTTTACGCTGCACTTTTTATTTCCATCCACTGGAATACACATTTTATCATCTCTTATCATTTTAACACTCACCATAGAAATGCACATAGTCAGAACAAGCTTTCTATGATCACCTGTTTTTCTCCAAGCAAATACAACCACATTTGTATTACCTCTTGCGACACGTCTGTCTATCGAAAAACAGGTACATCTCCACATTTCATACACTCATAATTCATACATTCTTCACTACACAAATATTACAGAACTGTAGGTGATCAGTCCACAGTTTAAAGTTATTAAAGCATCTTAATACAGTTAACTCTATTTTTTAGCAATATTACTTAAATGCAACAACACACAATATAAAATCATCTCTGAGTTTAACTTTAGCTAAACCACCTTCATCATCTAGTCACCCATTTCCTCTCATTACATAACATCTCGGAGCACAGAAACATACATATATATACACATAATGTATATATATAATTAATTCTGATACTCACGAAGATTCTGGAGATTGGATGTCCCAACTGCTGGCCAGACAGCAGGTACAGCCACTCCTCTCCCATTGTTGAGGTAGTGAGGAAACCTGACAGGTGCACAGGTAGATGATGGATGTTGTAAAGTCATAAGCAAGTGCCTCCAAAACTGTTTATGTTACCTTTAACCAGGTGTTGTACCATAATAAATAATATTCTCCAAACCAGTATACTTAAGAATTTGTCATTTAATTAATTAATTCATTAATTAAATAATTAAATAATTAGATCAAGCCCTTAACTGGGACATATTCTCCCAGGGTTTATGCAGTAGTCAACCACGATTGACATTGTCTCACAATATTTATACATTATTACAATATTCAGATTATACGCCCCTTATACGCCCACTACCATTATCAGATAATAGACAAAGCTTATTCTTGCTAACTCCTCCTTGACAATCAGAATCGAAACTGAATTCCTTTTGAGTGATACTCATGGCGTGCTGCATCCCATATTTAGTCTGAATAGTTTCCTCAGCACAAGGACTCATATATGGGCATGATCTCGTTCACTTTGTTAGTTAAACAGTTTCCCTAGGGAGCGGCCTTAAAGACATACACTGATTTCCATTTAAATCTGAGTTTGGACAGAGAAACAAAATGGAAGTACAAAGGGATAGTATGGTAAGCCTATGTATATATAAAGTGGTAATATGGTAAGTCCATGTATATAAAAGAATAGTATGCTAAGTTTATGTATATATAAAGGGATAATATGTAAGCCTATGTATATATAAAGGGATAGTATGGCAAGCCTATGTATATATAAATGGATAGTAAGGTAAGCCTATGTATATATAAAGGGATAGTATGGTAAGCCTATGTGTATATAAAGGGATAGTATGGTAAGCCTATGTATATAAAGGGATAGTACGGTAAGCCTATGTATATAAAGGTATAGTATGGTAAGCCTATGTATATATAAAGGGATAGTATGGTAAGCCTATGTATATAAAGGGATAGCATGGTAAGCCTATGTGTATATAAAGGAATAGTATGGTAAGCCTATGTATATAAAGGGATAGTACTGTAAGCCTATGTGTATATAAAGGGATAGTACGGTAAGCCTATGTATATATATATATATATATATATATATATAAAGGGATAGTACGGTAAGCCTATGTATATAAAGGGGTAGTACGGTAAGCCTATGTGTATATAAAGTGATAGTATGGTAAGCCTATGTATATATAAAGGGATAGTACGGTAAGCCTATGTATATATAAAGGGATAGTATGGTAAGTCTATGTATATATAAAGGGATAGTATGGTAAGCCTATGTATATAAAAAGGGATAGTATGGTAAACTTATGTATATATAAAGGGATAGTATGGTAAGCCTATGTATATATAAAGGGATAGTATGGTAAGCCTTTGTATATATAGGGATAGTATGGTAAGCCTATGTATATATAAAGGGATAGTATGGTAAGCCTATGTATATATAAAGGGATAGTACGGTAAGCCTATGTATATAAAGGGATAGTACGGTAAGCCTATGTATATATAAAGGGATAGTATGGTAAGCCTACGTATATAAAGGTATAGTATGGTAAGCCTATGTATATATAAAGGGATAGTATGGTAAGCCTATGTATATATAAACGGATAGTGCGATAAGCCTATGGGCTCTATTTACTACAATCCGCATATTGAATGCGGATTGTAGTGTGATATTACCGAGTGAATTCGCATTGCGAATTCAGGTAATATCACAGGGATTTACTATAAATCCCTTGCAGGGACAGAGCTTGCGATAAAGCTCTGTCCCTGCGGATCCCATCCGCACTCTAGTCACGGTATTTTCGGAAAAAATACCGCGACTAAGAGCACGCGCATGCGCCGACCGACAACCGCTACTACCCCCCCACCGACGCTAAGCCCCGACCCGGCGCTAAGCTTTCTTTCACTTTATTTTAGTAAAAATAATGTTAATAAATAGAGCCCTATGTGTGTATATAAAGGGATAGTATGGTAAGCCTATGTATATATATAACCTTCAACAAATACCAACCACAGGGCATTGGGTTAAGAAAACCCCACAGTGGCCCATGTCCCTTAGAGGTGCATAATGCCCTGATAATACACGCAGCGTCACATTGTGCGAGGTACACAGCTATCTGATTGTACAGCATAATGTCCTGATAATACACGCTGCGTCACATTGTGCGAGGTACACGGCTGTCTGATTGTACAGCATAATGTCCTGATAATACACGCAGCGTCACATTGTGCGAGGTACGCGGCTATCTGATTGTACAGCATAATGCCCTGATAATACACGCAGCGTCACATTGTGCGAGGTACTCGGCTATCTGATTGTACAGCATAATGCCCTGATAATACACGCAGCGTCACATTGTGTGAGGTTCGCGGCTGTCTGATTGTACAGCATAATGCCCTGATAATACACGCTGCATCACATTGTGCGAGTTACACGGCTATCTGAGTGTACAGCATAATGCCATGATAATACATGAAGCGTCACATTGTGCGAGGTACTCGGCTATCTGAGTGTACAGCATAATGCCCTGTTAATACACGCAGCGTCACATTGTGTGAGGTTCGCGGCTGTCTGATTGTACAGCATAATGTCCTGATAATACACGCAGCGTCACATTTTGCGAGGTACGCGGCTATCTGATTGTACAGCATAATGCCCTGATAATACACACAGCGTCACATTGTGCGATGTACATGGCTATCTGAGTGTACAGCATAATGTCCTGATAATACACGCAGCGTCACATTGTGCGAGGTACGCGGCTATCTGAGTGTACAGCATAATGTCCTGATAATACACGCAGCATCACATTGTGCGAGGTACACGGCTGTCTGATTGTACAGCATTATGCCCTGATAATATACGCAGCGTCACATTTTGCGAGGTACGCGGCTATCTGATTGTACAGCATAATGCCCTGATAATACACACAGCGTCACATTGTGCGATGTACATGGCTATCTGAGTGTACAGCATAATGTCCTGATAATACACGCAGCGTTACATTGTGCGAGGTACGCGGCTATCTGATTGTACAGCATAATGCCCTGATAATACACACAGCGTCACATTGTGCGAGGTACACGGCTATCTGATTGTACTGCATAATGCCCTGATAATACACACAGCGTCACATTGTGCGAGGTACTCGGCTATCTGAGTGTACAGCATAATGTCCTGATAATACACGCAGCATCACATTGTGCGAGGTACACGGCTGTCTGATTGTACAGCATTATGCCCTGATAATATACGCAGCGTCACATTTTGCGAGGTACGCGGCTATCTGATTGTACAGCATAATGCCCTGATAATACACACAGCGTCACATTGTGCGATGTACATGGCTATCTGAGTGTACAGCATAATGTCCTGATAATACACGCAGCGTTACATTGTGCGAGGTACGCGGCTATCTGATTGTACAGCATAATGCCCTGATAATACACACAGCGTCACATTGTGCGAGGTACACGGCTATCTGATTGTACAGCATAATGCCCTGATAATACACGCAGCATCACATTGTGCGAGGTACACGGCTGTCTGATTGTACAGCATTATGCCCTGATAATATACGCAGTGTCACATTGTGCGAGTTACGCGGCAATCTGATTGTACAGCATAATGCCCTAATAATATACACAGCGTCACATTGTGCGAGGTACGCGGCTATCTGATTGTACAGCATAATGCCCTGATAATACACGCTGCGTCACATTGTGCGAGGTACGCGGCTATCTGATTGTACAGCATAATGCCCAGATAATACACGCTGCGTCACATTGTGCGAGGTACATGGCTATCTGATTGTACCTCATAATGCCCTGATAATACACGCTGCGTCACATTGTGCGAGATACGCGGCTATCTGATTGTACAGCATAATGCCCTGATAATATACAATACGTCACATTGTGCGAGGTACACGGCTATCTGAGTGTACAGCATAATTCCCTGATAATATACGCAGTGTCACATTGTACGAGGTACACGGCTATCTGAGTGTACAGCATAATGCCCTGATAATACACGCTGCGTCACATTGTGCGAGGTACACAGCTATCTGATTGTACAGCATAATGCCCTGATAATACACGCTGCGTCACATTGTGCGAGGTACGCAGCTATCTGATTATACCGCATAATGCCCTGATAATATACGCAGCGTCACATTGTACGAGGTACACGGCTATCTGATTGTACAGCATAATGCCCTGATAATACACGCTGCGTCACATTGTGCGAGGTACACGGCTATCTGAGTGTACAGCATAATGCCCTGATAATATACTCTGCATCACATTGTGCGAGGTACGCGGTTATCTGATTGTACTGCATAATTCCCTGATAATACACGCTGCGTCACATTGTGCGAGGTACGTGGCTATCTGAGTGTACAGCATAATGCCCTGATAATACACACAGCGTCACATTGTGCGAGGTTCACGGCTATCTGATTGTACAGCATAGTGCCCTGATAATACACGCAGCGTCACATTGTGCGAGGTACGCAGCTATCTGATTGTACAGCATAATGCCCTGATAATACACACAGCGTCACATTGTGCGAGGTACTCGGCTATCTGAGAGTACAGCATAATGTCCTGATAATACACGCAGCGTCACATTGTGTGAGGTTCGCGGCTGTCTGATTGTACAGTATAATGTCCTGATAATACACGCAGCGTCACATTGTGCGAGGTACGCGGCTATCTGATTGTACAGCATAATGCCCTGATAATATACTCTGCGTCACATTGTGCGAGGTACACGGCTATCTGATTGTACAGCATTATGCCCTGATAATATACGCTGCGTCACATTGTGCGAGGTACGCGGCTATCTGATAGTACAGCATAATTCCCTGATATTATACGCTGCGTCACATTGTGCGAGGTACACGGCTATCTGATTGTACAGCATAATGCCCTGATAATATACGCTGCGTCACATTGTGCGAGATACGCGGCTATCTGATTGTACAGCATAACGCCCTGATAATACACGCTGCGTCACATTGTGCGAGGTACATGGCTATCTGATTGTACCGCATAATGCCCTGATAATACACACAGCATCGCATTGTGCGTGATACGCGGCTATCTGATTGTACAGCATAATGCCCTGATAATATATACTGCGTCACATTGTGCAAGGTACGCAGCTGTCTGATTGTACAACATAATGCCCTGATAATATACGCAGCGTCACATTGTGCGAGGTATGCGGCTATCTGATTGTACAGCATAATGCCATGATAATACACGCAGCGTTACATTTTGCGAGGTATGCGGCTATCTGATTGTACAGCATAATGCCCTGATAATACACACAGCGTCACATTGTGCGAGGTACGCGGCTATCTGATTGTACAGCATAATGCCCTGATAATACACGCAGCGTTACATTGTGCGAGGTATGCGGCTATCTGATTGTACAGCATAATGCCCTGATAATACACACAGCGTCACATTGTGCGAGGTACGTGGCTATCTGATTGTACAGCATAATGCCCTGATAATACACGCAGCGTTACATTGTGCGAGGTACGCGGCTATCTGATTGTTCAGCATAATGCCCTGATAATACACGCAGCGTCACATTGTATGAGGTACACGGCTATCTGATTGTACAGCATAATGCCCTGATAATACACGCTGCATCACATTGTGCGAGGTACTTGGCTATCTGAGTGTACAGCATAATGCCCTGATAATACACGCAGCATCACATTGTGCGAGGTACATGGCTATCTGATTGTACAGCATAATGTCCTGATAATACACGCAGCATCACATTGTGTGAGGTTCGCGGCTATCTGATTGTACAGCATAATGCCCTGATAATACACGCTGCGTCACATTGTGCGAGGTACACGGCTGTCTGATTGTACAGCATAATGTCCTGATAATACACGCAGCGCCACATTGTGCGAGGTACGCGGCTATCTGATTGTACAGCATAATGCCCTGATAATACACGCAGCGTCACATTGTGCGAGGTACGCGGCTATCTGATTGTACAGCATAATGCCCTGATAATACACGCAGCGTCACATTGTGTGAGGTTCGCGGCTGTCTGATTGTACAGCATAATGCCCTGATAATACACGCTGCGTCACATTGTGCGAGTTACACGGCTATCTGAGTGTACAGCATAATGCCATGATAATACACGAAGCGTCACATTGTGCGAGGTACTCGGCTATCTGAGTGTACAGCATAATGCCCTGTTAATACACGCAGCGTCACATTGTGTGAGGTTCGCGGCTGTCTGATTGTACAGCATAATGTCCTGATAATACACGCAGCGTCACATTTTGCGAGGTACGCGGCTATCTGATTGTACAGCATAATGCCCTGATAATACACACAGCGTCACATTGTGCGATGTACATGGCTATCTGAGTGTACAGCATAATGTCCTGATAATACACGCAGCGTCACATTGTGCGAGGTACGCGGCTATCTGATTGTACTGCATAATGCCCTGATAATACACACAGCGTCACATTGTGCGAGGTACTCGGCTATCTGAGTGTACAGCATAATGTCCTGATAATACACGCAGCGTTACATTGTGCGAGGTACGCGGCTATCTGATTGTACAGCATAATGCCCTGATAATACACACAGCGTCACATTGTGCGAGGTACACGGCTATCTGATTGTACAGCATAATGCCCTGATAATACACGCAGCATCACATTGTGCGAGGTACACGGCTGTCTGATTGTACAGCATTATGCCCTGATAATATACGCAGTGTCACATTGTGCGAGTTACGCGGCAATCTGATTGTACAGCATAATGCCCTAATAATATACACAGCGTCACATTGTGCGAGGTACGCGGCGATCTGATTGTACAGCATAATGCCCTGATAATACACGCTGCGTCACATTGTGCGAGGTACGCGGCTATCTGATTGTACAGCATAATGCCCAGATAATACACGCTGCGTCACATTGTGCGAGGTACATGGCTATCTGATTGTACCTCATAATGCCCTGATAATACACGCTGCGTCACATTGTGCGAGATACGCGGCTATCTGATTGTACAGCATAATGCCCTGATAATATACAATACGTCACATTGTGCGAGGTACACGGCTATCTGAGTGTACAGCATAATTCCCTGATAATATACGCAGTGTCACATTGTACGAGGTACACGGCTATCTGAGTGTACAGCATAATGCCCTGATAATACACGCTGCGTCACATTGTGCGAGGTACACAGCTATCTGATTGTACAGCATAATGCCCTGATAATACACGCTGCGTCACATTGTGCGAGGTACGCAGCTATCTGATTATACCGCATAATGCCCTGATAATATACGCAGCGTCACATTGTACGAGGTACACGGCTATCTGATTGTACAGCATAATGCCCTGATAATACACGCTGCGTCACATTGTGCGAGGTACACGGCTATCTGAGTGTACAGCATAATGCCCTGATAATATACTCTGCATCACATTGTGCGAGGTACGCGGTTATCTGATTGTACTGCATAATTCCCTGATAATACACGCTGCGTCACATTGTGCGAGGTACGTGGTTATCTGAGTGTACAGCATAATGCCCTGATAATACACACAGCGTCACATTGTGCGAGGTTCACGGCTATCTGATTGTACAGCATAATGCCCTGATAATACACGCAGCGTCACATTGTGCGAGGTACGCAGCTATCTGATTGTACAGCATAATGCCCTGATAATACACACAGCGTCACATTGTGCGAGGTACTCGGCTATCTGAGAGTACAGCATAATGTCCTGATAATACACGCAGCGTCACATTGTGTGAGGTTCGCAGCTGTCTGATTGTACAGCATAATGTCCTGATAATACACGCAGCGTCACATTGTGCGAGGTACGCGGCTATCTGATTGTACAGCATAATGCCCTGATAATATACTCTGCGTCACATTGTGCGAGGTACACGGCTATCTGATTGTACAGCATTATGCCCTGATAATATACGCTGCGTCACATTGTGCGAGGTACGCGGCTATCTGATAGTACAGCATAATTCCCTGATATTATACGCTGCGTCACATTGTGCGAGGTACACGGCTATCTGATTGTACAGCATAATGCCCTGATAATATACGCTGCGTCACATTGTGCGAGATACGCGGCTATCTGATTGTACAGCATAACGCCCTGATAATACACGCTGCGTCACATTGTGCGAGGTACATGGCTATCTGATTGTACCGCATAATGCCCTGATAATACACACAGCATTGCATTGTGCGTGATACGCGGCTATCTGATTGTACAGCATAATGCCCTGATAATATATACTGCGTCACATTGTGCAAGGTACGCAGCTGTCTGATTGTACAACATAATGCCCTGATAATATACGCAGCGTCACATTGTGCGAGGTATGCGGCTATCTGATTGTACAGCATAATGCCATGATAATACACGCAGCGTTACATTGTGCGAGGTATGCGGCTATCTGATTGTACAGCATAATGCCCTGATAATACACACAGCGTCACATTGTGCGAGGTACGCGGCTATCTGATTGTACAGCATAATGCCCTGATAATACACGCAGCGTTACATTGTGCGAGGTATGCGGCTATCTGATTGTACAGCATAATGCCCTGATAATACACACAGCGTCACATTGTGCGAGGTACGTGGCTATCTGATTGTACAGCATAATGCCCTGATAATACACGCAGCGTTACATTGTGCGAGGTACGCGGCTATCTGATTGTTCAGCATAATGCCCTGATAATACACGCAGCGTCACATTGTACGAGGTACACGGCTATCTGATTGTACAGCATAATGCCCTGATAATACACGCTGCGTCACATTGTGCGACGTACACGGCTATCTGATTGTACAGCATAATGCCCTGATAATACACGCTGCGTCACATTGTGCGAGGTACACGGCTATCTGAGTGTACAGCATAATGCCCTGATAATACACGCTGCGTCACATTGTGCGAGGTACACGGCTATCTGATTGTACAGCATAATGCCCTGATAATACACGCTGCATCACATTGTGCGAGGTACTTGGCTATCTGAGTGTACAGCATAATGCCCTGATAATACACGCAGCGTCACATTGTGCGAGGTACATGGCTATCTGATTGTACAGCATAATGTCCTGATAATATATACTGCGTCACATTGTGCAAGGTACGCAGCTGTCTGATTGTACAACATAATGCCCTGATAATATACGCAGCGTCACATTGTGCGAGGTATGCGGCTATCTGATTGTACAGCATAATGCCATGATAATACACGCAGCGTTACATTGTGCGAGGTATGCGGCTATCTGATTGTACAGCATAATGCCCTGATAATACACACAGCGTCACATTGTGCGAGGTACGCGGCTATCTGATTGTACAGCATAATGCCCTGATAATACACGCAGCGTTACATTGTGCGAGGTATGCGGCTATCTGATTGTACAGCATAATGCCCTGATAATACACACAGCGTCACATTGTGCGAGGTACGTGGCTATCTGATTGTACAGCATAATGCCCTGATAATACACGCAGCGTTACATTGTGCGAGGTACGCGGCTATCTGATTGTTCAGCATAATGCCCTGATAATACACGCAGCGTCACATTGTACGAGGTACACGGCTATCTGATTGTACAGCATAATGCCCTGATAATACATGCTGCGTCACATTGTGCGACGTACACGGCTATCTGATTGTACAGCATAATGCCCTGATAATACACGCTGCGTCACATTGTGCGAGGTACACGGCTATCTGAGTGTACAGCATAATGCCCTGATAATACACGCTGCGTCACATTGTGCGAGGTACACGGCTATCTGATTGTACAGCATAATGCCCTGATAATACACGCTGCATCACATTGTGCGAGGTACTTGGCTATCTGAGTGTACAGCATAATGCCCTGATAATACACGCAGCGTCACATTGTGCGAGGTACATGGCTATCTGATTGTACAGCATAATGTCCTGATAATACACGCAGCGTCACATTGTGTGAGGTTCGCGGCTATCTGATTGTACAGCATAATGCCCTGATAATACACGCTGCGTCACATTGTGCGAGGTACACGGCTGTCTGATTGTACAGCATAATGTCCTGATAATACACGCAGCGTCACATTGTGCGAGGTACGCGGCTATCTGATTGTACAGCATAATGCCCTGATAATACACGCAGCGTCACATTGTGCGAGGTACGCGGCTATCTGATTGTACAGCATAATGCCCTGATAATACACGCAGCGTCACATTGTGTGAGGTTCGCGGCTGTCTGATTGTACAGCATAATGTCCTGATAATACACGCAGCGTCACATTGTGCGAGGTACACGGCTATATGATTGTACAGCATAATGCCCTGATAATACACACAGCGTCACATTGTGCGAGGTACTCGGCTATCTAAGTGTACAGCAAAATGTCCTGATAATACACGCAGCGTCACATTGTGTGAGGTTCGCGGCTGTCTGATTGTACAGCATAATGCCCTGATAATACACGCTGCGTCACATTGTGCGAGGTACAAGGCTATCTGAGTGTACAGCATAATGCCCTGATAATATACTCTGCATCACATTGTGCGAGGTACGCGGCTATCTGATTGTACTGCATAATTCCCTGATAATACACGCTGCGTCACATTGTGCGAGGTACGTGGCTATCTTAGTGTACAGCATAATGCCCTGATAATACACACAGCGTCACATTGTGCGAGGTTCACGGCTATCTGATTGTACAGCATAATGCCCTGATAATACACGCAGCGTCACATTGTGCGAGGTACGCAGCTATCTGATTGTACAGCATAATGCCCTGATAATACACACAGCGTCACATTGTGCGAGGTACTCGGCTATCTGAGAGTACAGCATAATGTCCTGATAATACACGCAGCGTCACATTGTGTGAGGTTCGCGGCTGTCTGATTGTACAGCATAATGTCCTGATAATACACGCAGCGTCACATTGTGCGAGGTACGCGGCTATCTGATTGTACAGCATAATGCCCTGATAATATACTCTGCGTCACATTGTGCGAGGTACACGGCTATCTGATTGTACAGCATTATGCCCTGATAATATACGCTGCGTCACATTGTGCGAGGTACGCGGCTATCTGATAGTACAGCATAATTCCCTGATATTATACGCTGCGTCACATTGTGCGAGGTACACGGCTATCTGATTGTACAGCATAATGCCCTGATAATATACGCTGCGTCACATTGTGCGAGATACGCGGCTATCTGATTGTACAGCATAACGCCCTGATAATACACGCTGCGTCACATTGTGCGAGGTACATGGCTATCTGATTGTACCGCATAATGCCCTGATAATACACACAGCATCGCATTGTGCGTGATACGCGGCTATCTGATTGTACAGCATAATGCCCTGATAATATATACTGCGTCACATTGTGCAAGGTACGCAGCTGTCTGATTGTACAACATAATGCCCTGATAATATACGCAGCGTCACATTGTGCGAGGTATGCGGCTATCTGATTGTACAGCATAATGCCATGATAATACACGCAGCGTTACATTGTGCGAGGTACGCGGCTATCTGATTGTACAGCATAATGCCCTGATAATACACACAGCGTCACATTGTGCGAGGTACGCGGCTATCTGATTGTACAGCATAATGCCCTGATAATACACGCAGCGTTACATTGTGCGAGGTATGCGGCTATCTGATTGTACAGCATAATGACCTGATAATACACACAGCGTCACATTGTGCGAGGTACGTGGCTATCTGATTGTACAGCATAATGCCCTGATAATACACGCAGCGTTACATTGTGCGAGGTACGCGGCTATCTGATTGTTCAGCATAATGCCCTGATAATACACGCAGCGTCACATTGTACGAGGTACACGGCTATCTGATTGTACAGCATAATGCCCTGATAATACACGCTGCGTCACATTGTGCGACGTACACGGCTATCTGATTGTACAGCATAATGCCCTGATAATACACGCTGCGTCACATTGTGCGAGGTACACGGCTATCTGATTGTACAGCATAATGCCCTGATAATACACGCTGCATCACATTGTGCGAGGTACTTGGCTATCTGAGTGTACAGCATAATGCCCTGATAATACACGCAGCGTCACATTGTGCGAGGTACATGGCTATCTGATTGTACAGCATAATGTCCTGATAATACACGCAGCGTCACATTGTGTGAGGTTCGCGGCTATCTGATTGTACAGCATAATGCCCTGATAATACACGCTGCGTCACATTGTGCGAGGTACACGGCTGTCTGATTGTACAGCATAATGTCCTGATAATACACGCAGCGTCACATTGTGCGAGGTACGCGGCTATCTGATTGTACAGCATAATGCCCTGATAATACACGCAGCGTCACATTGTGCGAGGTACGCGGCTATCTGATTGTACAGCATAATGCCCTGATAATACACGCAGCGTCACATTGTGTGAGGTTCGCGGCTGTCTGATTGTACAGCATAATGTCCTGATAATACACGCAGCGTCACATTGTGCGAGGTACACGGCTATCTGATTGTACAGCATAATGCCCTGATAATACACACAGCGTCACATTGTGCGAGGTACTCGGCTATCTAAGTGTACAGCAAAATGTCCTGATAATACACGCAGCGTCACATTGTGTGAGGTTCGCGGCTGTCTGATTGTACAGCATAATGCCCTGATAATACACGCTGCGTCACATTGTGCGAGGTACACGGCTATCTGAGTGTACAGCATAATGCCCTGATAATATACTCTGCATCACATTGTGCGAGGTACGCGGCTATCTGATTGTACTGCATAATTCCCTGATAATACACGCTGCGTCACATTGTGCGAGGTACGTGGCTATCTGAGTGTACAGCATAATGCCCTGATAATACACACAGCGTCACATTGTGCGAGGTTCACGGCTATCTGATTGTACAGCATAATGCCCTGATAATACACGCAGCGTCACATTGTGCGAGGTACGCAGCTATCTGATTGTACAGCATAATGCCCTGATAATACACACAGCGTCACATTGTGCGAGGTACTCGGCTATCTGAGAGTACAGCATAATGTCCTGATAATACACGCAGCGTCACATTGTGTGAGGTTCGCGGCTGTCTGATTGTACAGCATAATGTCCTGATAATACACGCAGCGTCACATTGTGCGAGGTACGCGGCTATCTGATTGTACAGCATAATGCCCTGATAATATACTCTGCGTCACATTGTGCGAGGTACACGGCTATCTGATTGTACAGCATTATGCCCTGATAATATACGCTGCGTCACATTGTGCGAGGTACGCGGCTATCTGATAGTACAGCATAATTCCCTGATATTATACGCTGCGTCACATTGTGCGAGGTACACGGCTATCTGATTGTACAGCATAATGCCCTGATAATATACGCTGCGTCACATTGTGCGAGATACGCGGCTATCTGATTGTACAGCATAACGCCCTGATAATACACGCTGCGTCACATTGTGCGAGGTACATGGCTATCTGATTGTACCGCATAATGCCCTGATAATACACACAGCATCGCATTGTGCGTGATACGCGGCTATCTGATTGTACAGCATAATGCCCTGATAATATATACTGCGTCACATTGTGCAAGGTACGCAGCTGTCTGATTGTACAACATAATGCCCTGATAATATACGCAGCGTCACATTGTGCGAGGTATGCGGCTATCTGATTGTACAGCATAATGCCATGATAATACACGCAGCGTTACATTGTGCGAGGTACGCGGCTATCTGATTGTACAGCATAATGCCCTGATAATACACACAGCGTCACATTGTGCGAGGTACGCGGCTATCTGATTGTACAGCATAATGCCCTGATAATACACGCAGCGTTACATTGTGCGAGGTATGCGGCTATCTGATTGTACAGCATAATGCCCTGATAATACACACAGCGTCACATTGTGCGAGGTACGTGGCTATCTGATTGTACAGCATAATGCCCTGATAATACACGCAGCGTTACATTGTGCGAGGTACGCGGCTATCTGATTGTTCAGCATAATGCCCTGATAATACACGCAGCGTCACATTGTACGAGGTACACGGCTATCTGATTGTACAGCATAATGCCCTGATAATACACGCTGCGTCACATTGTGCGACGTACACGGCTATCTGATTGTACAGCATAATGCCCTGATAATACACGCTGCGTCACATTGTGCGAGGTACACGGCTATCTGAGTGTACAGCATAATGCCCTGATAATACACGCTGCGTCACATTGTGCGAGGTACACGGCTATCTGATTGTACAGCATAATGCCCTGATAATACACGCTGCATCACATTGTGCGAGGTACTTGGCTATCTGAGTGTACAGCATAATGCCCTGATAATACACGCAGCGTCACATTCTGCGAGGTACATGGCTATCTGATTGTACAGCATAATGTCCTGATAATACACGCAGCGTCACATTGTGTGAGGTTCGCGGCTATCTGATTGTACAGCATAATGCCCTGATAATACACACTGCGTCACATTGTGCGAGGTACACGGCTGTCTGATTGTACAGCATAATGTCCTGATAATACACGCAGCGTCACATTGTGCGAGGTACGCGGCTATCTGATTGTACAGCATAATGCCCTGATAATACACGCAGCGTCACATTGTGCGAGGTACGCGGCTATCTGATTGTACAGCATAATGCCCTGATAATACACGCAGCGTCACATTGTGTGAGGTTCGCGGCTGTCTGATTGTACAGCATAATGTCCTGATAATACACGCAGCGTCACATTGTGCGAGGTACACGGCTATCTGATTGTACAGCATAATGCCCTGATAATACACACAGAGTCACATTGTGCGAAGTACTCGGCTATCTAAGTGTACAGCAAAATGTCCTGATAATACACGCAGCGTCACATTGTGTGAGGTTCGCGGCTGTCTGATTGTACAGCATAATGCCCTGATAATACACGCTGCGTCACATTGTGCGAGTTACACGGCTATCTGAGTGTACAGCATAATGCCATGATAATACACGAAGCGTCACATTGTGCGAGGTACTCGGCTATCTGAGTGTACAGCATAATGCCCTGTTATTACACACAGCGTCACATTGTGCGAGGTACACGGCTATCTGAGTGTACAGCATAATGTCCTGATAATACACG
Source organism: Taudactylus pleione (assembly GCA_031769625.1). Classification (NCBI taxonomy): domain Eukaryota; kingdom Metazoa; phylum Chordata; class Amphibia; order Anura; family Myobatrachidae; genus Taudactylus; species Taudactylus pleione. Next base: position 2,883,983 of record JAUIMM010000046.1, on the reverse strand, counting down.
CAGCGTCACATTGTGCGAGGTACGCGGCTATCTGATTGGACTGCATAATGCCCTGATAATACACACAGCGTCACATTGTGCGAGGTACTCAGCTATCTGATTGTACAGCATAATGCCCTGATAATACACGCTGCGTCACATTGTGCGAGGTACACGGCTATCTGAGTGTACAGCATAATGCCCTCATAATATATGCTGCGTCACATTGTGCGAGGTACACGGCTATCTGAGTGTACAGCATAATTCCCTGATAAAACAATCTGCGTCACATTGTGCGAGGTACACAGCTATCTGATTGTACAGCATAATGCCCTGTTAATACACGCTGCGTCACATTGTGCGAGGTACGCAGCTATCTGATTATACCGCATAATGCCCTGATAATATACGCAGCGTCACATTGTACGAGGTACACGGCTATCTGATTGTACAGCATAATGCCCTGATAATACACGCTGCGTCACATTGTGCGAGGTACACGGCTATCTGATTGTACCGCATAATGCCCTGATAATACACGCTGCGTCACATTGTGCGAGATACGCGGCTATCTGATTGTACAGCATAATGCCCAGATAATACACGCTGCGTCACATTGTGCGAGGTACACAGCTATCTGATTGTACCGCATAATGCCCAGATAATAAACGCTGCGTCACATTGTGCGAGGTACACGGCTATCTGATTGTACCGCATAATGCCCTGATAATACACGCTGCGTCACATTGTGCGAGATACGCGGCTATCTGATTGTACAGCATAATGCCCTGATAATATACACTGCGTCACATTGTGCGAGGTACACGGCTATCTGAGTGTACAGCATAATGCCCTGATAATACACGCTGCGTCACATTGTGCGAGGTACACAGCTATCTGATTGTACAGCATAATGCCCTGATAATACACGCTGCGTCACATTGTGCGAGGTACGCAGCTATCTGATTATACCGCATAATGCCCTGATAATACACGCTGCGTCACATTGTGCGAGGTACACGGCTATCTGAGTGTACAGCATAATGCCCTGATAATATACGCAGTGTCACATTGTGCGAGGTACGCGGCAGTCTGATTGTACAGCATAATGGCCTGATAATACACGCTGCATCACATTGTGCGAGGTACGCGGCTATCTGATTGTACTGCATAATTCCCTGATAATACACGCTGCGTCACATTGTGCGAGGTACGTGGCTATCTGAGTGTACAGCATAATGCCCTGATAATACACACAGCGTCACATTGTGCGAGGTTCACGGCTATCTGATTGTACAGCATAATGCCCTGATAATACACGCTGCGTCACATTGTGCGAGGTACACAGCTATCTGATTGTACAGCATAATGCCCTGATAATACACGCTGCGTCACATTGTGCGAGGTACGCAGCTATCTGATTATACCGCATAATGCCCTGATAATACACGCTGCGTCACATTGTGCGAGGTACACGGCTATCTGAGTGTACAGCATAATGCCCTGATAATATACGCAGTGTCACATTGTGCGAGGTACGCGGCAGTCTGATTGTACAGCATAATGGCCTGATAATACACGCTGCATCACATTGTGCGAGGTACGCGGCTATCTGATTGTACTGCATAATTCCCTGATAATACATGCAGCGTCACATTGTGTGAGGTTCGCGGCTGTCTGAGTGTACAGCATAATGCCCTGATAATACACTCAGCGTCACATTGTGTGAGGTTCGCGGCTGTCTGATTGTACAGCATAATGTCCTGATAATACACGCAGCGTCACATTTTGCGAGGTACGCGGCTATCTGATTGTACAGCATAATGCCCTGATAATACACGCAGCGTCACATTGTGCGAGGTACGCGGCTATCTGATTGTACAGCATAATGCCCTGATAATACACGCAGCGTCACATTGTGTGAGGTTCGCGGCTGTCTGATTGTACAGCATAATGTCCTGATAATACACGCAGCGTCACATTGTGCGAGGTACACGGCTATCTGATTGTACAGCATAATGCCCTGATAATACACACAGAGTCACATTGTGCGAAGTACTCGGCTATCTAAGTGTACAGCAAAATGTCCTGATAATACACGCAGCGTCACATTGTGTGAGGTTCGCGGCTGTCTGATTGTACAGCATAATGCCCTGATAATACACGCTGCGTCACATTGTGCGAGTTACACGGCTATCTGAGTGTACAGCATAATGCCATGATAATACACGAAGCGTCACATTGTGCGAGGTACTCGGCTATCTGAGTGTACAGCATAATGCCCTGTTATTACACGCAGCATCACATTGTGTGAGGTTCGCGGCTGTCTGATTGTACAGCATAATGTCCTGATAATACACGCAGCGTCACATTTTGCGAGGTACGCGGCTATCTGATTGTACATCATAATGCCCTGATAATACACACAGCGTCACATTGTGCGAGGTACACGGCTATCTGAGTGTACAGCATAATGTCCTGATAATACACGCAGCGTCACATTGTGCGAGGTACGCGGCTATCTGATTGGACTGCATAATGCCCTGATAATACACACAGCGTCACATTGTGCGAGGTACTCAGCTATCTGATTGTACAGCATAATGCCCTGATAATACACGCTGCGTCACATTGTGCGAGGTACACGGCTATCTGAGTGTACAGCATAATGCCCTCATAATATATGCTGCGTCACATTGTGCGAGGTACACGGCTATCTGAGTGTACAGCATAATTCCCTGATAAAACAATCTGCGTCACATTGTGCGAGGTACACAGCTATCTGATTGTACAGCATAATGCCCTGTTAATACACGCTGCGTCACATTGTGCGAGGTACGCAGCTATCTGATTATACCGCATAATGCCCTGATAATATACGCAGCGTCACATTGTACGAGGTACACGGCTATCTGATTGTACAGCATAATGCCCTGATAATACACGCTGCGTCACATTGTGCGAGGTACACGGCTATCTGATTGTACCGCATAATGCCCTGATAATACACGCTGCGTCACATTGTGCGAGATACGCGGCTATCTGATTGTACAGCATAATGCCCAGATAATACACGCTGCGTCACATTGTGCGAGGTACACGGCTATCTGATTGTACCGCATAATGCCCAGATAATAAACGCTGCGTCTCATTGTGCGAGGTACACGGCTATCTGATTGTACCGCATAATGCCCTGATAATACACGCTGCGTCACATTGTCCGAGATACGCGGCTATCTGATTGTACAGCATAATGCCCTGATAATATACACTGCGTCACATTGTGCGAGGTACACGGCTATCTGAGTGTACAGCATAATGCCCTGATAATACACGCTGCGTCACATTGTGCGAGGTACACGGCTATCTGATTGTACAGCATAATGCCCTGATAATACACGCTGCGTCACATTGTGCGAGGTACGCAGCTATCTGATTATACCGCATAATGCCCTGATAATACACGCTGCGTCACATTGTGCGAGGTACACGGCTATCTGAGTGTACAGCATAATGCCCTGATAATATACGCAGTGTCACATTGTGCGAGGTACGCGGCAGTCTGATTGTACAGCATAATGGCCTGATAATACACGCTGCATCACATTGTGCGAGGTACGCGGCTATCTGATTGTACTGCATAATTCCCTGATAATACACGCTGCGTCACATTGTGCGAGGTACGTGGCTATCTGAGTGTACAGCATAATGCCCTGATAATACACACAGCGTCACATTGTGCGAGGTTCACGGCTATCTGATTGTACAGCATAATGCCCTGATAATACACGCAGCGACACATTGTGCGAGGTACGCAGGTATTTGATTGTACAGCATAATGCCCTGATAATACACGCTGCGTCACATTGTGCGAGGTACTCGGCTATCTGAGAGTACAGCATAATGTCCTGATAATACACGCAGCGTCACATTGTGTGAGGTTCGCGGCTGTCTGATTGTACAGCATAATGTCCTGATAATACACGCAGCGTCACATGGTGCGAGGTACGCGGCTATCTGATTGTACAGCATAATGCCCTGATAATATACTCTGCGTCACATTGTGCGAGGTACACGGCTATCTGATTGTACAGCATTATGCCCTGATAATATACGCTGCGTCACATTGTGCGAGGTACGCGGCTATCTGATAGTACAGCATAATTCCCTGATATTATACGCTGCGTCACATTGTGCGAGGTACACGGCTATCTGATTGTACAGCATAATGCCCTGATAATATACGCTGCGTCACATTGTGCGAGATACGCGGCTATCTGATTGTACAGCATAACGCCCTGATAATACACGCTGCATCACATTGTGCGAGGTACATGGCTATCTGATTGTACCGCATAATGCCCTGATAATACACACAGCGTCGCATTGTGCGTGATACGCAGCTATCTGATTGTACAGCATAATGCCCTGATAATATACACTGCGTCACATTGTGCGAGATACGCAGCTATCTGATTATTCCGCATAATGCCCTGATAATATACGCTGCGTCACATTGTGCGAGGAACGCAGCTGTCTGATTGTACAACATAATGCCCTGATAATATACGCTGTGTCACATTGTGCGAGGTATTCGGCTATCTGATTGTACAGCATAATGCCCTGATAATACACGCAGCGTTACATTGTGCGAGGTATGCGGCTATCTGATTGTACAGCATAATGCCCTGATAATACACGCAGCGTTACATTGTGCGAGGTATGCGGCTATCTGATTGTACAGCATAATGCCCTGATAATACACACAGCGTCACATTGTGCGAGGTACGTGGCTATCTGATTGTACAGCATAATGCCCTGATAATATACGCAGCGTCACATTGTGCGAGGTATGCGTCTATCTGATTGTACAGCATAATGCCCTGATAATACACGCAGATTTACATTGTGCGAGGTACGCGGCTATCTGAGTGTACAGCATAATGCCCTGATAATACACGCTGCGTCACATTGTGCGAGGTACACGGCTATCTGATTGTACAGCATAATGCCCTGATAATACACGCTGCATCACATTGTGCGAGGTACTTGGCTATCTGAGTGTACAGCATAATGCCCTGATAAGACATGCAGCGTCACATTGTGCGAGGTACATGGCTATCTGATTGTACAGCATAATGTCCTGATAATACACGCTGCGTCACATTGTGCGAGGTACACGGCTGTCTGATTGTACAGCATAATGTCCTGATAATACACGCAGCGTCACATTGTGCGAGGTACGCGGCTATCTGATTGTACAGCATAATGCCCTGATAATACACGCAGCGTCACATTGTGCGAGGTAGCGGCTATCTGATTGTACAGCATAATGCCCTGATAATACACGCAGCGTCACATTGTGCGAGGTACATGGCTATCTGATTGTACAGCATAATGCCCTGATAATACACGCTGCGTCACATTGTGCGAGGTACACGGCTGTCTGATTGTACAGCATAATGTCCTGATAATACACGCAGCGTCACATTGTGCGAGGTACGCGGCTATCTGATTGTACAGCATAATGCCCTGATAATACACGCAGCGTCACATTGTGCGAGGTAGCGGCTATCTGATTGTACAGCATAATGCCCTGATAATACACGCAGCGTCACATTGTGTGAGGTTCGCGGCTGTCTGATTGTACAGCATAATGTCCTGATAATACACGCAGCGTCACATTGTGCGAGGTACACGGCTATCTGATTGTACAGCATAATGCCATGATAATACACGAAGCGACACATTGTGCGAGGTACTCGGCTATCTGAGTGTACAGCATAATGCCCTGATAATACACGCAGCGTCACATTGTGTGAGGTTCGCGGCTGTCTGAGTGTACAGCATAATGCCCTGATAATACACTCAGCGTCACATTGTGTGAGGTTCGCGGCTGTCTGATTGTACAGCATAATGTCCTGATAATACACGCAGCGTCACATTTTGCGAGGTACGCGGCTATCTGATTGTACAGCATAATGCCCTGATAATACACACAGCGTCACATTGTGCGAGGTACACGGCTATCTGAGTGTACAGCATAATGTCCTGATAATACACGCAGCGTCACATTGTGCGAGGTACGCGGCTATCTGATTGTACTGCATAATGCCCTGATAATACACACAGCGTCACATTGTGCGAGGTACTCGGCTATCTGAGTGTACAGCATAATGTCCTGATAATACACGCAGCGTTACATTGTGCGAGGTACACGGCTATCTGATTGTACAGCATAATGCCCTGATAATACACACAGCGTCACATTGTGCGAGGTACACGGCTATCTGATTGTACAGAATAATGCCCTGATAATACACGCAGCGTCACATTGTGCGAGGTACACGGCTGTCTGATTGTACAGCATTATGCCCTGATAATACACGCTGCGTCACATTGTGCGAGGTACACGGCTATCTGATTGTACAGCATAATGCCCTGATAATACACGCTGCGTCACATTGTGCGAGGTACGCGGCTATCTGATTGTACAGCATAATGCCCTGATAATACACGCTGCGTCACATTGTGCGAGTTACGCGGCTATCTGATTGTACAGCATAATGCACTAATAATATACACAGCGTCACATTGTGCAAGGTACGCGGCTGTCTGATTGTACAGCATAATGCCCTGATAATACACGCTGCGTCACATTGTGCGAGGTACGCAGCTATCTGATTGTACAGCATAATGCCCTGATAATACACGCTGCGTCACATTGTGCGAGGTACGCGGCTATCTGATTGTACAGCATAATGCCCTGATAATACACGCTGCGTCACATTGTGCGAGGTACATGGCTATCTGATTGTACAGCATAATGCCCTGATAATATACACTGCGTCACATTGTGCGAGGTACACGGCTATCTGAGTGTACAGCATAATGCCCTCATAATATACGCAGTGTCACATTGTACGAGGTACACGGCTATCTGAGTGTACAGCATAATGCCCTGATAATACACGCTGCATCACATTGTGCGAGGTACACAGCTATCTGATTGTACAGCATAATGCCCTGATAATACACGCTGCGTCACATTGTGCGAGGTACGCAGCTATCTGATTATACCGCATAATGCCCTGATAATATACGCAGCGTCACATTGTGCGAGGTACATGGCTATCTGAGTGTACAGCATAATGCCCTGATAATATACGCAGTGTCACATTGTGCGAGGTACGCAGCTATCTGATTGTACAGCATAAAACCCTGATAATATACGCTGCTTCACATTGTGCGAGGTACGCGGCTATCTGATTGTACAGCATAATGCCCTGATAATACACGCTGCGTCACATTGTGCGAGGTACATGGCTATCTGAGTGTACAGCATAATGCCCTGATAATATACGCAGTGTCACATTGTGCGAGGTACGCGGCAGTCTGATTGTACAGCATGATGGCCTGATAATACACGCTGCGTCACATTGTGCGAGGTACGTGGCTATCTGAGTGTACCACATAATGCCCTGATAATACACACAGCGTCACATTGTGCGAGGTTCACGGCTATCTGATTGTACAGCATAATGCCCTGATAATACACACAGCGTCACATTGTGCGAGGTACGCGGCTATCTGATTGTACAGCATAATGCCCTGATAATACACGCAGCGTCACATTGTGCGAGGTACGCAGGTATCTGATTGCACAGCATAATGCCCTGATAATACACGCTGCGTCACATTGTGCGAGGTACACGGCTATCTGATTGTACCGCATAATGCCCTGATAATACACACAGCGTCGCATTGTGCGTGATACGCGGCTATCTGATTGTACAGCATAATGCCCTGATAATATACACTGCGTCACATTGTGCGAGATACGCAGCTATCTGATTATTCCGCATAATGCCCTGATAATATACGCTGCGTCACATTGTGCGAGGAACGCAGCTGTCTGATTGTACAACATAATGCCCTGTTAATATACGCTGCGTCACATTGTGCGAGGTATGCGGCTATCTGATTGTACAGCATAATGCCCTGATAATACACGCAGCGTTACATTGTGCGAGGTATCCGGCTATCGGATAGTACTGCATAATGCCCTGATAATACACGCAGCGTCACATTGTGCGATGTACGAGGCTATATGATTGTTCAGCATAATGCCCTGATAATACACGCAGCGTAACATTGTACGAGGTACACGGCTATCTGATTGTACAGCATAATGCCTTGATAATACACACTGCGTCACATTGTGCGAGGTACGCGGCTATCTGAGTGTACAGCATAATGCCCTGATAATACACGCTGTGTCACATTGTGCGAGGTACACGGCTATCTGATTGTACAGCATAATGCTCTGATAATACACGCTGCATCACAATGTGCGAGGTACTCGGCTATCTGAGTGTACAGCATAATGCCCTGATAATACACGCAGCGTCACATTGTGCGAGGTACTCGGCTATCTGAGTGTACAGCATAATGCCCTGATAATACACGCTGCGTCACATTGTGCGAGGTACTCGGCTATCTGAGTGTACAGCATAATGCCCTGATAATACACGCAGCGTCACATTGTGCAAGGTACATGGCTATCTGATTGTACAGCATAATGGCCTGATAATACACACAGCGTCACATTGTGTGAGGTTCGCGGCTATCTGATTGTACAGCACAATGCCCTGATAATACACGCAGCGTTAAATTGTGCGAGGTATGCGGCTATCTGATTGTACAGCATAATGCCCTGATAATACACGCAGCGTCACATTGTGCTAGGTACGCAGCTATCTGATTGTACAGCATAATGCCCTGATAATACACGCTGCGTCACATTGTGCGAGGTACTCGGCTATCTGAGTGTACAGCATAATGTCCTGATAATACACGCTGCGTCACATTGTGCGAGGTACACGGCTATCTGAGAGTACAGCATAATGTCCTGATAATACACGCAGCGTCACATTGTGTGAGGTTCGTGGCTGTCTGATTGTACAGCATAATGTCCTGATAATCCACGCTGCGTCACATTGTGCGAGGTACACGGCTATCTGATTGTACAGCATAATGTCCTGATAATACACGCTGCGTCACATTGTGCGAGGTACGTGGCTATCTGATTGTACAGCATAATGCCCTGATAATATACTCTGCGTCACATTGTGCGAGGTACACGGCTATCTGATTGTACAGCATAATGCCCTGATAAAATACGCTGCGTCACATTGTGCGAGGTACGCAGCTATCTGATTGTACAGCATAATTCCCTGATATTATACGCTGCGTCACATTGTGCGAGGTACACGGCTATCTGATTGTACAGCATAATGCTCTGATAATACACGCTGCATCACATTGTGCGAGGTACGCGGCTATCTGATTGTACTGCATAATGCCCTGATAATACACACAGCGTCACATTGTGCGAGGTACTCGGCTATCTGAGTGTACAGCATAATGTCCTGATAATACACGCAGCGTTACATTGTGCGAGGTACGTGGCTATCTGATTGTACAGCATAATGCCCTGATAATACACACAGCGTCACATTGTGCGAGGTACACGGCTATCTGATTGTACAGCATAATGCCCTGATAATACACGCAGCGTCACATTGTGCGAGGTACACGGCTGTCTGATTGTACAGCATTATGCCCTGATAATATACGCAGTGTCACATTGTGCGAGTTACGCGGCTATCTGATTGTACAGCATAATGCACTAATAATATACACAGCGTCACATTGTGCGAGGTACGCGGCTATCTGATTGTACAGCATAATGCCCTGATAATACACGCTGCGTCACATTGTGCGAGGTACGCAGCTATCTGATTGTACAGCATAATGCCCTGATAATACACGCTGCGTCACATTGTGCGAGGTACGCGGCTATCTGATTGTACAGCATAATGCCCTGATAATACACGCTGCGTCACATTGTGCGAGGTACACGGCTATCTGATTGTACAGCATAATGCCCTGATAATACACACTGCGTCACATTGTGCGAGGTACACGGCTATCTGAGTGTACAGCATAATTCCCTGATAATATACGCAGTGTCACATTGTACGAGGTACACGGCTATCTGAGTGTACAGCATAATGCCCTGATAATACACGCTGCGTCACATTGTGCGAGGTATGCAGCTATCTGATTGTACAGCATAATGCCCTGATAATACACGCTGCGTCACATTGTGCGAGGTACGCAGCTATCTGATTATACCGCATAATGCCCTGATAATATACGCAGCGTCACATTGTACGAGGTACGCAGCTATCTGATTGTACAGCATAATGCCCTGATAATATACGCTGCTTCACATTGTGCGAGGTACGCGGCTATCTGATTGTACAGCATAATGCCCTGATAATACACGCTGCATCACATTGTGCGAGGTACATGGCTATCTGAGTGTACAGCATAATGCCCTGATAATATACGCAGTGTCACATTGTGCGAGGTACGCGGCAGTCTGATTGTACAGCATAATGGCCTGATAATACACGCTGCATCACATTGTGCGAGGTAAGCAGCTATCTGATTGTACAGCATAATGCCCTGATAATACACGCTGCGTCACATTGTGCGAGGTACGTGGCTATCTGAGTGTACAGCATAATGCCCTGATAATACACGCAGCGTCACATTGTGCGAGGTACGCGGCTATCTGATTGTACAGCATAATGCCCTGATAATACACGCAGCGTCACATTGTGCGAGGTACGCAGGTATCTGATTGCACAGCATAATGCCCTGATAATACACGCTGCGTCACATTGTGCGAGGTACTCGGCTATCTGAGAGTACAGCATAATGTCCTGATAATACACGCAGCGTCACATTGTGCGAGGTACGCGGCTATCTGATTGTACAGCATAATTCCCTGATATTATACGCTGCGTCACATTGTGCGAGGTACATGGCTATCTGATTGTACATCATAATGCCCTGATAATATACGCTGTGTCACATTGTGCGAGGTACGCGGCTATCTGATTGTACAGCATAACGCCCTGATAATACACGCTGCGTCACATTGTGCGAGGTACACGGCTATCTGATTGTACCGCATAATGCCCTGATAATACACACAGCGTTGCATTGTGCGTGATACGCGGCTATCTGATTGTACAGCATAATGCCCTGATAATATACACTGCGTCACATTGTGCGAGATACGCAGCTATCTGATTATTCCGCATAATGCCCTGATAATATACGCTGCGTCACATTGTGCGAGGAACGCAGCTGTCTGATTGTACAACATAATGCCCTGATAATATACGCTGCGTCACATTGTGCGAGGTATGCGGCTATCTGATTGTACAGCATAATGCCCTGATAATACACGCAGCGTTACATTGTGCGAGGTATGCGGCTATCTGATTGTACAGCATAATGCCCTGATAATACACGCAGCGTTACATTGTGCGAGGTATGCGGCTATCTGATTGTACAGCATAATGCCCTGATAATACACACAGCGTCACATTGTGCGAGGTACGCGGCTATCTGATTGTACAGCATAATGCCCTGAAAATATACGCAGCGTCACATTGTGCGAGGTATCCGGCTATCTGATAGTACTGCATAATGCCCTGATAATACACGCAGCGTCACATTGTGCGAGGTACGAGGCTATATGATTGTTCAGCATAATGCCCTGATAATACACGCAGCGTAACATTGTACGAGGTACACGGCTATCTGATTGTACAGCATAATGCCTTGATAATACACGCTGCATCACATTGTGCGAGGTACGCGGCTATCTGAGTGTACAGCATAATGCCCTGATAATACACGCTGTGTCACATTGTGCGAGGTACACGGCTATCTGATTGTACAGCATAATGCTCTGATAATACACGCTGCATCACAATGTGCGAGGTACTCGGCTATCTGAGTGTACAGCATAATGCCCTGAAAATACACGCAGCGTCACATTGTGCGAGGTACTCGGCTATCTGAGTGTACAGCATAATGCCCTGATAATACACGCTGCATCACATTGTGCGAGGTACTCGGCTATCTGAGTGTACAGCATAATGCCCTGATAATACACGCAGCGTCACATTGTGCAAGGTACATGGCTATCTGATTGTACAGCATAATGGCCTGATAATACACACAGCGTCACATTGTGTGAGGTTCGCGGCTATCTGATTGTACAGCACAATGCCCTGATAATACACGCAGCGTTAAATTGTGCGAGGTATGCGGCTATCTGATTGTACAGCATAATGCCCTGATAATACACGCAGCGTCACATTGTGCGAGGTACGCAGCTATCTGATTGTACAGCATAATGCCCTGATAATACACGCTGTGTCACATTGTGCGAGGTACTCGGCTATCTGAGTGTACAGCATAATGTCCTGATAATACACGCTGCGTCACATTGTGCGAGGTTCACGGCTATCTGATTGTACAGCATAATGCCCTGATAATACACGCAGCGTCACATTGTGCGAGGTACACGGCTATCTGAGAGTACAGCATAATGTCCTGATAATACACGCAGCGTCACATTGTGCGAGGTACGCAGCTATCTGATTGTACAGCATAATTCCCTGATATTATACGCTGCGTCACATTGTGCGAGGTACATGGCTATCTGATTGTACAGCATAATGCCCTGATAATATACGCTGTGTCACATTGTGCGAGGTACGCGGCTATCTGATTGTACAGCATAATGCCCTGATAATACACACAGCGTCGCATTGTGCGTGATACGCGGCTATCTGATTGTACAGCATAATGCCCTGATAATATACACTGCATCACATTGTGCGAGATACGCAGCTATCTGATTATTCCGCATAATGCACTGATAATATACGCTGCGTCACATTGTGCGAGGAACGCAGCTGTCTGATTGTACAACATAATGCCCTGATAATATACGCTGCGTCACATTGTGCGAGGTATGCGGCTATCTGATTGTACAGCATAATGCCCTGATAATACACGCAGCGTTACATTGTGCGAGGTATGCGGCTATCTGATTGTACAGCATAATGCCCTGATAATACACGCAGCGTTACATTGTGCGAGGTATGCGGCTATCTGATTGTACAGAATAATGCCCTGATAATACACACAGCGTCACATTGTGCGAGGTACGCGGCTATCTGATTGTACAGCATAATGCCCTGAAAATATACGCAGCGTCACATTGTGCGAGGTATCCGGCTATCTGATTGTACAGCATAATGCCTTGATAATACACGCTGCGTCACATTGTGCGAGGTACGCGGCTATCTGAGTGTACAGCATAATGCCCTGATAATACACGCTGTGTCACATTGTGCGAGGTACACGGCTATCTGATTGTACAGCATAATGCTCTGATAATACACGCTGCATCACATTGTGCGAGGTACTCGGCTATCTGAGTGTACAGCATAATGCCCTGATAATACACGCAGCGTCACATTGTGCGAGGTACTCGGCTATCTGAGTGTACAGCATAATGCCCTGATAATACACGCTGCGTCACATTGTGCGAGGTACTCGGCTATCTGAGTGCAGCATAATGCCCTGATAATACACGCAGCGTCACATTGTGCGAGGTACTCGGCTATCTGAGTGTACAGCATAATGCCCTGATAATACACGCTGCGTCACATTGTGCGAGGTACTCGGCTATCTGAGTGTACAGCATAATGCCCTGATAATACACGCAGCGTCACATTGTGCAAGGTACATGGCTATCTGATTGTACAGCATAATGGCCTGATAATACACACAGCGTCACATTGTGTGAGGTTCGCGGCTATCTGATTGTACAGCACAATGCCCTGATAATACACGCAGCGTTAAATTGTGCGAGGTATGCGGCTATCTGATTGTACAGCATAATGCCCTGATAATACACGCAGCGTCACATTGTGCGAGGTACGCAGCTATCTGATTGTACAGCATAATGCCCTGATAATACACGCTGCGTCACATTGTGCGAGGTATTCGGCTATCTGAGTGTACAGCATAATGTCCTGATAATACACACTGCGTCACATTGTGCGAGGTTCACGGCTATCTGATTGTACAGCATAATGCCCTGATAATACACGCAGCGTCACATTGTGCGAGGTACACGGCTATCTGAGAGTACAGCATAATGTCCTGATAATACACGCAGCGTCACATTGTGTGAGGTTCGTGGCTGTCTGATTGTACAGCATAATGTCCTGATAATACACGCTGCGTCACATTGTGCGAGGTACGTGGCTATCTGATTGTACAGCATAATGCCCTGATAATATACTCTGCGTCACATTGTGCGAGGTACACGGCTATCTGATTGAACGGCATAATTCCCTGATATTATACGCTGCGTCACATTGTGCGAGGTACACGGCTATCTGATTGTACAGCATAATGCCCTGATAAAATACGCTGTGTCACATTGTGCGAGGTACGCGGCTATCTGATTGTACAGCATAATTCCCTGATTTTATACGCTGCGTCACATTGTGCGAGGTACATGGCTATCTGATTGTACAGCATAATGCCCTGATAAAATACGCTGCGTCACATTGTGCGAGGTACGAGGCTGTCTGATTGTTCAGCATAATGGCTTGATAATACACGCTGCATCACATTGTGCGAGGTAAGCAGCTATCTGATTGTACAGCATAATGCCCTGATAATACACGCTGCGTTACATTTTGCGAGGTACGCGGCTATCTGATTGTACTGCATAATTCCCTGATAATACACGCTGCGTCACATTGTGCGAGGTACGTGGCTATCTGAGTGTACCACATAATGCCCTGATAATACACACAGCGTCACATTGTGCGAGGTTCACGGCTATCTGATTGTACAGCATAATGCCCTGATAATACACGCAGCGTCACATTGTGCGAGGTACGCGGCTATCTGATTGTACAGCATAATGCCCTGATAATACACGCAGCGTCACATTGTGCGAGGTACGCAGGTATCTGATTGCACAGCATAATGCCCTGATAATACACGCTGCGTCACATTGTGCGAGGTACTCGGCTATCTGAGAGTACAGCATAATGTCCTGATAATACACGCAGCGTCACATTGTGCGAGGTACGCGGCTATCTGATTGTACAGCATAATTCCCTGATTTTATACGCTGCGTCACATTGTGCGAGGTACACGGCTATCTGATTGTACAGCATAATTCCCTGATATTATACGCTGCGTCACATTGTGCGAGGTACATGGCTATCTGATTGTACAGCATAATGCCCTGATAATATACGCTGTGTCACATTGTGCGAGGTACGCGGCTATCTGATTGTACAGCATAACGCCCTGATAATACACGCTGCGTCACATTGTGCGAGGTACACGGCTATCTGATTGTACCACATAATGCCCTGATAATACACACAGCGTCGCATTGTGCGTGATACGCGGCTATCTGATTGTACAGCATAATGCCCTGATAATATACACTGCGTCACATTGTGCGAGATACGCAGCTATCTGATTATTCCGCATAATGCCCTGATAATATACGCTGCGTCACATTGTGCGAGGAACGCAGCTGTCTGATTGTACAACATAATGCCCTGATAATATACGCTGCGTCACATTGTGCGAGGTATGCGGCTATCTGATTGTACAGCATAATGCTCTGATAATACACGCAGCGTTACATTGTGCGAGGTATGCGGCTATCTGATTGTACAGCATAATGCCCTGATAATACACGCAGCGTTACATTGTGCGAGGTATGCGGCTATCTGATTGTACAGCATAATGCCCTGATAATACACGCAGCGTAACATTGTACGAGGTACACGGCTATCTGATTGTACAGCATAATGCCATGATAATACACGCTGCGTCACATTGTGTGAGGTACGCGGCTATCTGAGTGTACAGCATAATGCCCTGATAATACACGCTGTGTCACATTGTGCGAGGTACACGGCTATCTGATTGTACAGCATAATGCTCTGATAATACACGCTGCATCACATTGTGCGAGGTACTCGGCTATCAGAGTGTACAGCATAATGCCCTGATAATACACGCAGCGTCACATTGTGCGAGGTACTCGGCTATCTGAGTGTACAGCATAATGCCCTGATAATACACGCTGCGTCACATTGTGCGAGGTACTCAGCTATCAGAGTGTACAGCATAATGCCCTGATAATACACGCAGCGTCACATTGTGCAAGGTACATGGCTATCTGATTGTACAGCATAATGGCCTGATAATACACACAGCGTCACATTGTGTGAGGTTCGCGGCTATCTGATTGTACAGCACAATGCCCTGATAATACACGCAGCATTAAATTGTGCGAGGTATGCGGCTATCTGATTGTACAGCATAATGCCCTGATAATACACGCAGCGTCACATTGTGCGAGGTACGCAGCTATCTGATTGTACAGCATAATGCCCTGATAATACACGCTGCGTCACATTGTGCGAGGTACTCGGCTATCTGAGTGTACAGCATAATGTCCTGATAATACACGCTACGTCACATTGTGCAAGGTTCACGGCTATCTGATTGTACAGCATAATGCCCTGATAATACACTCAGTGTCACATTGTGCGAGGTACACGGCTATCTGAGAGTACAGCATAATGTCCTGATAATACACGCAGCGTCACATTGTGTGAGGTTCGTGGCTGTCTGATTGTACAGCATAATGTCCTGATAATACACGCTGCGTCACATTGTGCGAGGTACGTGGCTATCTGATTGTACAGCATAATGCCCTGATAATATACTCTGCGTCACATTGTGCGAGGTACACGGCTATCTGATTGAACGGCATAATTCCCTGATATTATACGCTGCGTCACATTGTGCGAGGTACACGGCTATCTGATTGTACAGCATAATGCCCTTATAAAATACGCTGCGTCACATTGTGCGAGGTACGCGGCTATCTGATTGTACAGCATAATTCCCTGATATTATATGCTGCGTCACATTGTGCGAGGTACACGGCTATGTGATTGTACAGCATAATGCCCTGATAAAATACGCTGCGTCACATTGTGCGAGGTACGCGGCTATCTGATCGTACAGCATAATGCCCTGATAATACACGCTGCGTCACATTGTGCGAGGTACACGGCTATCTGATTGTACTGCATAATGCCCTGATAATACACACAGCGTCGCATTGTGCGAGATACGTGGCTATCTGATTGTACAGCATAATGCCCTGATAATATACACTGCGTCACATTGTGCGAGATACGCAGCTATCTGATTATACCGCATAATGCCCTGATAATATACGCAGCGTCACATTGTGCGAGGTATGTGGCTATCTGATTGTACAGCATAATGCCATGATAATACACGCAGCGTTACATTGTGCGAGGTACGCGGCTATCTGATTGTACAGCATAATGCCCTGATATTACACACAGCGTCACATTGTGCGAGGTACGCGGCTATCTGATTGTACAGCATAATGCCCTGATAATACACGCAGCGTTCAATTGTGCGAGGTATGCGGCTATCTGATTGTACAGCATAATGCCCTGATAATACATGCAGCGTTACATTGTGCGAGGTATGCGGCTATCTGATTGTACAGCATAATGCCCTGATAATACACACAGCGTCACATTGTGCGAGGTACGTGGCTATCTGATTGTACAGCATAATGCCCTGATAATATACGCAGCGTCACATTGTGCGAGGTATGCGGCTATCTGATTGTACAGCATAATGCCCTGATAATACACGCAGCGTTACATTGTGCGAGGTACGCGGCTATCTGATTGTACAGCTTAATGCCCTGATAATACACGCAGCATTACATTGTGCGAGGTACGCGGCTATCTGATTGTTCAGCATAATGCCCTGATAATACAAGCAGCGTCACATTGTACGAGGTACACGGCTATCTGATTGTACAGCATAATGCCCTGATAATACACGCTGCGTCACATTGTGCGAGGTACACGGCTATCTGAGTGTACGCGGCTATCTGATTGTACAGCATAATGCCCTGATAATACACGCTGCGTCACATTGTGCGAGGTACACGGCTATCTGATTGTACAGCATAATGCCCTGATAATACACGCAGCGTCTCATTGTGCGAGGTACGCGGCTATCTGATTGTACAGCATAATGCCCTGATAATACACGCAGCATCACATTGTGCAAGGTATGCAGGTATCTGATTGTTCAGCATAATGCCCTGATAATACACGCTGCGTCACATTGTGCGAGGTACTCGGCTATCTGAGAGTACAGCATAATGTCCTGATAATACACGCAGCGTCACATTGTGCGAGGTACGCGGCTATCTGATTGTACAGCTTAATGCCCTGATAATACACGCAGCGTTACATTGTGCGAGGTACGCGGCTATCTGATTGTTCAGCATAATGCCCTGATAATACAAGCAGCGTCACATTGTACGAGGTACACGGCTATCTGATTGTACAGCATAATGCCCTGATAATACACGCTGCGTCACATTGTGCGAGGTACACGGCTATCTGAGTGTACGCGGCTATCTGATTGTACAGCATAATGCCCTGATAATACACGCTGCGTCACATTGTGCGAGGTACACGGCTATCTGATTGTACAGCATAATGCCCTGATAATACACGCAGCGTCTCATTCTGCGAGGTACGCGGCTATCTGATTGTACAGCATAATGCCCTGATAATACACGCAGCATCACATTGTGCAAGGTATGCAGGTATCTGATTGTTCAGCATAATGCCCTGATAATACACGCTGCGTCACATTGTGCGAGGTACTCGGCTATCTGAGAGTACAGCATAATGTCCTGATAATACACGCAGCGTCACATTGTGCGAGGTACGCGGCTATCTGATTGTACAGCATAATTCCCTGATATTATACGCTGCGTCACATTGTGCGAGGTACACGGCTATCTGATTGTACAGCATAATGCCCTGATAATATACGCTGCGTCACATTGTGCGAGGTACGCGGCTATCTGATTGTACAGCATAACGCCCTGAGAATACACGCTGCGTCACATTGTGCGAGGTACACTGTTATCTAATTGTACCGCATAATGCCCTGATAATACACACAGTGTCGCCTTGTGCGTGATACGCGGCTATCTGATTGTACAGCATAATGCCCTGATAATATACACTGCGTCACATTGTGCGAGATACGCAGCTATCTGATTATTCCGCATAATGCCCTGATAATATACGCTGCGTCACATTGTGCGAGGAACGCAGCTGTCTGATTGTACAACATAATGCCCTGATAATATACGCTGCGTCACATTGTGCGAGGTATGCGGCTATCTGATTGTACAGCATAATGCCCTGATAATACACGCAGCGTTACATTGTGCGAGGTATGCGGCTATCTGATTGTACAGCATAATGCCCTGATAATACACGCAGCATTACATTGTGCGAGGTATGCGGCTATCTGATTGTACAGCATAATGCCCTGATAATACACGCAGCGTTACATTGTGCGAGGTATGCGGCTATCTGATTGTACAGCATAATGCCCTGATAAAACACACAGCGTCACATTGTGCGAGGTTCACGGCTATCTGATTGTACAGCATAATGCCTTGATAATACACGCAGCGTCACATTGTGCGAGGTACACGGCTATCTGAGAGTACAGCATAATGTCCTGATAATATACTCTGCGTCACATTGTGCGAGGTACACGGCTATCTGATTAAACGGCATAATTCCCTGATATTATACGCTGCGTCACATTGTGCGAGGTACACGGCTATCTGATTGTACAGCATAATGCCCTGATAAAATACGCTGCGTCACATTGTGCGAGGTACGCGGCTATGTGATTGTACAGCATAATTCCCTGATATTATACGCTGCGTCACATTGTGCGAGGTACACGGCTATCTGATTGTACAGCATAATGCCCTGATAAAATACGCTGCGTCACATTGTGCGAGGTACGCGGCTATCTGATTGTACAGCATAATGCCCTGATAATACACGCTGCGTCACATTGTGCGAGGTACACGGCTATCTGATTGTACTGCATAATGCCCTGATAATACACACAGCGTCGCATTGTGCGAGATACGCGGCTATCTGATTGTACAGCATAATGCCCTGATAATATACACTGCGTCACATTGTGCGAGATACGCAGCTATCTGATTATACCGCATAATGCCCTGATAATATATGCTGCGTCACATTGTGCAAGGTACGCAGCTGTCTGATTGTACAACATAATGCCCTGATAATATACGCAGCGTCACATTGTGCGAGGTATGCGGCTATCTGATTGTACAGCATAATGCCATGATAATACACGCAGCGTTACATTGTGCGAGGTACGCGGCTATCTGATTGTACAGCATAATGCCCTGATAATACAGACAGCGTCACATTGTGCGAGGTACGCGGCTATTTGATTGTACAGCATAATGCCCTGATAATACACGCAGCGTTCAATTGTGCTAGGTATGCGGCTATCAGATTGTACAGCATAATGCCGTGATAATACATGCAGCGTTACATTGTGCGAGGTATGCGGCTATCTGATTGTACAGCATAATGCCCTGATAATACACACAGCGTCACATTGTGCGAGGTTCGTGGCTATCTGATTGTACAGCATAATGCCCTGATAATATACGCAGCGTCACATTGTGCGAGGTATGCAGCTATCTGATTGTACAGCATAATACCCTGATAATACACGCAGCGTTACATTGTGCGAGGTACGCGGCTATCTGATTGTTCAGCATAATGCCCTGATAATACAAGCAGCGTCACATTGTACGAGGTACACAGCTATCTGATTGTACAGCATAATTCCCTGATATTATACGCTGCGTCACATTGTGCGAGGTACACGGCTATCTGATTGTACAGCATAATGCCCTGATAATATACGCTGCGTCACATTGTGCGAGGTACACGGCTATCTGATTGTACAGCATAATGCCCTGATAATACACGCAGCGTCACATTGTGCAAGGTACGCAGGTATCTGATTGTACAGCATAATGCCCTGATAATACACGCTGCGTCACATTGTGTGAGGTACTCGGCTATCTGAGAGTACAGCATAATGTCCTGATAATACACGCAGCGTCACATTGTGCGAGGTACGCGGCTATCTGATTGTACAGCATAATTCCCTGATATTATACGCTGCGTCACATTGTGCGAGGTACACGGCTATCTGATTGTACAGCATAATGCCCTGATAATATACGCTGCGTCACATTGTGCGAGGTACGCGGCTATCTGATTGTACAGCATAACGCCCTGATAATACACGCTGCGTCACATTGTGCGAGGTACACGGCTATCTGATTGTACCGCATAATGCCCTGATAATACACACAGCGTCGCCTTGTGCCTGATACGCGGCTATCTGATTGTACAGCATAATGCCCTGATAATATACACTGCGTCACATTGTGCGAGATACGCAGCTATCTGATTATTCCGCATAATGCCCTGATAATATACGCTGCGTCACATTGTGCGAGGAACGCAGCTGTCTGATTGTACAACATAATGCCCTGATAATATACGCTGCGTCACATTGTGCGAGGTATGCGGCTATCTGATTGTACAGCATAATGCCCTGATAATACACGCAGCGTTACATTGTGCGAGGTATGCGGCTATCTGATTGTACAGCATAATGCCCTGATAATACACGCAGCATTACATTGTGCGAGGTATGCGGCTATCTGATTGTACAGCATAATGCCCTGATAATACACGCAGCATTACATTGTGCGAGGTATGCGGCTATCTGATTGTACAGCATAATGCCCTGATAAAACACACAGCGTCACATTGTGCGAGGTTCACGGCTATCTGATTGTACAGCATAATGCCCTGATAATACACGCAGCGTCACATTGTGCGAGGTACACGGCTATCTGAGAGTACAGCATAATGTCCTGATAATACACGCAGCGTCACATTGTGTGAGGTTCGTGGCTGTCTGATTGTACAGCATAATGTCCTGATAATACACGCTGCGTCACATTGTGCGAGGTACGTGGCTATCTGATTGTACAGCATAATGCCCTGATAATATACTCTGCGTCACATTGTGCGAGGTACACGGCTATCTGATTAAACGGCATAATTCCCTGAAATTATACGCTGCGTCACATTGTGCGAGGTACACGGCTATCTGATTGTACAGCATAATGCCCTGATAAAATACGCTGCGTCACATTGTGCGAGGTACGCGGCTATCTGATTGTACAGCATAATGCCCTGATAAAATACGCTGCGTCACATTGTGCGAGGTACACGGCTATCTGATTGTACTGCATAATGCCCTGATAATACACACAGTGTCGCATTGTGCGAGATACGCAGCTATCTGATTGTACAGCATAATGCCCTGATAATATACACTGCGTCACATTGTGCGAGATACGCAGCTATCTGATTATACCGCATAATGCCCTGATAATATATGCTGCGTCACATTGTGCAAGGTACGCAGATGTCTGATTGGACAACATAATGCCCTGATAATATACGCAGCGTCACATTGTGCGAGGTATGCGGCTATCTGATTGTACAGCATAATGCCATGATAATACACGCAGCGTTACATTGTGCGAGGTACGCGGCTATCTGATTGTACAGCATAATGCCCTGATAATACACACAGCGTCACATTGTGCGAGGTACGTGGCTATTTGATTGTACAGCATAATGCCCTGATAATACACGCAGCGTTCAATTGTGCGAGGTATGCGGCTATCTGATTGTACAGCATAATGCCCTGATAATACATGCAGCGTTACATTGTGCGAGGTATGCGGCTATCTGATTGTACAGCATAATGCCCTGATAATACACACAGCGTCACATTGTGCGAGGTACGTGGCTATCTGATTGTACAGCATAATGCCCTGATAATATACGCAGCGTCACATTGTGCGAGGTATGCGGCTATCTGATTGTACAGCATAATACCCTGATAATACACGCAGCGTTACATTGTGCGAGGTACGCGGCTATCTGATTGTTCAGCATAATGCCCTGATAATACAAGCAGCATCACATTGTACGAGGTACACGGCTATCTGATTGTACAGCATAATGCCTTGATAATACACGCTGCGTCATATTGTGCGACGTACACGGCTATCTGATTGTACAGCATAATGCCCTGATAATACACGCAGCGTCACATTGTGCGAGGTACGCGGCTATCTGATTGTACAGCATAATGCCCTGATAATACACGCAGCGTCACATTGTGCGAGGTACGCAGGTATCTGATTGTACAGCATAATGCCCTGATAATACACGCTGCGTCACATTGTGCGAGGTACTCGGCTATCTGAGAGTACAGCATAATGTCCTGATAATACACGCAGCGTCACATTGTGCGAGGTACGCGGCTATCTGATTGTACAGCATAATTCCCTGATATTATACGCTGCGTCACATTGTGCGAGGTACACGGCTATCTGATTGTACAGCATAATGCCCTGATAATATACGCTGCGTCACATTGTGCGAGGTACGCGGCTATCTGATTGTACAGCATAACGCCCTGATAATACACGCTGCGTCACATTGTGCGAGGTACACGGCTATCTGATTGTACCGCATAATGCCCTGATAATACACACAGCGTCGCATTGTGCGTGATACGCGGCTATCTGATTGTACAGCATAATGTCCTGATAATATACACTGCGTCACATTGTGCGAGATACGCAGCTATCTGATTATTCCGCATAATGCCCTGATAATATACGCTGCGTCACATTGTGCGAGGAACGCAGCTGTCTGATTGTACAACATAATGCCCTGATAATATACGCTGCGTCACATTGTGCGAGGTATGCGGCTATCTGATTGTACAGCATAATGACCTGATAATACACGCAGCGTTACATTGTGCGAGGTATGCGGCTATCTGATTGTACAGCATAATGCCCTGATAATACACGCAGCGTTACATTGTGCGAGGTATGCGGCTATCTGATTGTACAGCATAATGCCCTGATAATACACACAGCGTCACATTGTGCGAGGTACGCGGCTATCTGATTGTACAGCATAATGCCCTGAAAATATACGCAGCGTCACATTGTGCGAGGTATCCGGCTATCTGATAGTACTGCATAATGCCCTGATAATACACGCAGCGTCACATTGTGCGAGGTACGAGGCTATATGATTGTTCAGCATAATGCCCTGATAAGACACGCAGCGTAACATTGTACGAGGTACACGGCTATCTGATTGTACAGCATAATGCCTTGATAATACACGCTGCGTCACATTGTGCGAGGTACGCGGCTATCTGAGTGTACAGCATAATGCCCTGATAATACACGCTGTGTCACATTGTGCGAGGTACACGGCTATCTGATTGTACAGCATAATGCTCTGATAATACACGCTGCATCACATTGTGCGAGGTACTCGGCTATCTGAGTGTACAGCATAATGCCCTGATAATACACGCAGCGTCATATTGTGCGAGGTACTCGGCTATCTGAGTGTACAGTTTAATGCCCTGATAATACACGCTGGGTCACATTGTGCGAGGTACTCGGCTATCTGAGTGTACAGCATAATGCCCTGATAATACACGCAGCGTCACATTGTGCAAGGTACATGGCTATCTGATTGTACAGCATAATGGCCTGATAATACACACAGCGTCACATTGTGTGAGGTTCGCGGCTATCTGATTGTACAGCATAATGCCCTGAAAATACACGCAGCGTTAAATTGTGCGAGGTATGCGGCTATCTGATTGTACAGCATAATGCCCTGATAATACACGCAGCGTCACATTGTGCGAGGTACGCAACTATCTGATTGTACAGCATAATGCCCTGATAATACACGCTGCGTCACATTGTGCGAGGTACTCGGCTATCTGAGTGTACAGCATAATGTCCTGATAATACACGCTGCGTCACATTGTGCGAGGTTCACGGCTATCTGATTGTACAGCATAATGCCCTGATAATACACGCAGCGTCACATTGTGCGAGGTACACGGCTATCTGAGAGTACAGCATAATGTCCTGATAATACACGCAGCGTCACATTGTGCGAGGTTCGTGGCTGTCTGATTGTACAGCATAATGTCCTGATAATACACGCTGCGTCACATTGTGCGAGGTACGTGGCTATCTGATTGTACAGCATAATGCCCTGATAATATACTCTGCGTCACATTGTGTGAGGTACACGGCTATCTGATTGAACGGCATAATTCCCTGATATTATACGCTGCGTCACATTGTGCGAGGTACACGGCTATCTCATTGTACAGCATAATGCCCTGATAAAATACGCTGCGTCACATTGTGCGAGGTACGCGGCTATCTGATTATACAGCATAATTCCCTGATATTATACGCTGCGTCACATTTTGCGAGGTACACGGCTATCTGATTGTACAGCATAATGCCCTGATAAAATACGCTGCGTCACATTGTGCGAGGTACGCGGCTATCTGATTGTACAGCATAATGCCCTGATAATACACGCTGTGTCACATTGTGCGAGGTACACGGCTATCTGATTGTACTGCATAATGCCCTGATAATAAACACAGCGTCGCATTGTGCGAGATACGTGGCTATCTGATTGTACAGCATAATGCCCTGATAATATACACTGCGTCACATTGTGCGAGATACGCAGCTATCTGATTATACCGCATAATGCCCTGATAATATACGCTGCGTCACATTTTGCAAGGTACGCAGCTGTCTGATTGTACAACATAATGCCCTGATAATATACGCAGCGTCACATTGTGCGAGGTATGTGGCTATCTGATTGTACAGCATAATGCCATGATAATACACGCAGCGTTACATTGTGCGAGGTACGCGGCTATCTGATTGTACAGCATAATGCCCTGATAATACACACAGCGTCACATTGTGCGAGGTACGCGGCTATCTGATTGTACAGCATAATGCCCTGATAATACACGCAGCGTTCAATTGTGCGAGGTATGCAGCTATCTGATTGTACAGCATAATGCCCTGATAATACATGCAGCGTTACATTGTGCGAGGTATGTGGCTATCTGATTGTACAGCATAATGCCATGATAATACACGCAGCGTTACATTGTGCGAGGTACGCGGCTATCTGATTGTACAGCATAATGCCCTGATAATACACACAGCGTCACATTGTGCGAGGTACGCGGCTATCTGATTGTACAGCATAATGCCCTGATAATACACGCAGCGTTCAATTGTGCGAGGTACACGGCTATCTGATTGTACAGCATAATGCCCTGATAATATACGCTGTGTCACATTGTGCGAGGTACGCGGCTATCTGATTGTACAGCATAACACCCTGATAATACACGCTGCGTCACATTGTGCGAGGTACACGGCTATCTGATTGTACCGCATAATGCCCTGATAATACACACAGCGTCGCCTTGTGCGTGATACGTGGCTATCTGATTGTACAGCATAATGCCCTGATAATATACACTGCGTCACATTGTGCGAGATACGCAGCTATCTGATTATTCCGCATAATGCCCTGATAATATACGCTGCGTCACATTGTGCGAGGAACGCAGCTGTCTGATTGTACAACATAATGCCCTGATAATATACGCTGCGTCACATTGTGCGAGGTATGCGGCTATCTGATTGTACAGCATAATGCCCTGATAATACACGCAGCGTTACATTGTGCGAGGTATGCGGCTATCTGATTGTACAGCATAATGCCCTGATAATACACGCAGCGTTACATTGTGCGAGGTATGCGGCTATCTGATTGTACAGCATAATGCCCTGATAATACACGCAGCGTTACATTGTGCGAGGTATGCGGCTATCTGATTGTACAGCATAATTCCCTGATAAAATACACAGCGTCACATTGTGCGAGGTTCACGGCTATCTGATTGTACAGCATAATGCCCTGATAATACACGCAGCGTCACATTGTGCGAGGTACACGGCTATCTGAGAGTACAGCATAATGTCCTGATAATACACGCAGCGTCACATTGTGTGAGGTTCGTGGCTGTCTGATTGTACAGCATAATGTCCTGATAATACACGCTGCGTCACATTGTGCGAGGTACGTGGCTATCTGATTGTACAGCATAATGCCCTGATAATATACTCTGCGTCACATTGTGCGAGGTACATGGCTATCTGATTGAACGGCATAATTCCCTGATATTATACGCTGCGTCACATTGTGCGAGGTACACGGCTATCTGATTGTACAGCATAATGCCCTGATAAAATACGCTGCGTCACATTGTGCGAGGTACGCGGCTATCTGATTGTACAGCATAATTCCCTGATATTATACGCTGCGTCACATTGTGCGAGGTACACGGCTATCTGATTGTAAAGCATAATGCCCTGATAAAATACGCTGCGTCACATTGTGCGAGGTACGCGGCTATCTGATTGTACAGCATAATGCCCTGATAATACACGCTGCGTCACATTGTGCGAGGTACACGGCTATCTGATTGTACTGCATAATGCCCTGATAATACACACAGCGTCACATTGTGCGAGGTACACGGCTATCTGATTGTACCGCATAATGCCCTGATAATACACACAGCGTCGCCTTGTGCGTGATACGTGGCTATCTGATTGTACAGCATAATGCCCTGATAATATACACTGCGTCACATTGTGCGAGATACGCAGCTATCTGATTATTCCGCATAATGCCCTGATAATATACGCTGCGTCACATTGTGCGAGGAACGCAGCTGTCTGATTGTACAACATAATGCCCTGATAATATACGCTGCGTCACATTGTGCGAGGTATGCGGCTATCTGATTGTACAGCATAATGCCCTGATAATACACGCAGCGTTACATTGTGCGAGGTATGCGGCTATCTGATTGTACAGCATAATGCCCTGATAATACACGCAGCATTACATTGTGCGAGGTATGCGGCTATCTGATTGTACAGCATAATGCCCTGATAATACACGCAGCGTTACATTGTGCGAGGTATGCGGCTATCTGATTGTACAGCATAATTCCCTGATAAAATACACAGCGTCACATTGTGCGAGGTTCACGGCTATCTGATTGTACAGCATAATGCCCTGATAATACACGCAGCGTCACATTGTGCGAGGTACACGGCTATCTGAGAGTACAGCATAATGTCCTGATAATACACGCAGCGTCACATTGTGTGAGGTTCGTGGCTGTCTGATTGTACAGCATAATGTCCTGATAATACACGCTGCGTCACATTGTGCGAGGTACGTGGCTATCTGATTGTACAGCATAATGCCCTGATAATATACTCTGCGTCACATTGTGCGAGGTACATGGCTATCTGATTGAACGGCATAATTCCCTGATATTATACGCTGCGTCACATTGTGCGAGGTACACGGCTATCTGATTGTACAGCATAATGCCCTGATAAAATACGCTGCGTCACATTGTGCGAGGTACGCGGCTATCTGATTGTACAGCATAATTCCCTGATATTATACGCTGCGTCACATTGTGCGAGGTACACGGCTATCTGATTGTACAGCATAATGCCCTGATAAAATACGCTGCGTCACATTGTGCGAGGTACGCGGCTATCTGATTGTACAGCATAATGCCCTGATAATACACGCTGCGTCACATTGTGCGAGGTACACGGCTATCTGATTGTACTGCATAATGCCCTGATAATACACACAGCGTCGCATTGTGCGAGATACGCGGCTATCTGATTGTACAGCATAATGCCCTGATAATACACGCAGCGTCACATTGTGCGAGGTACGCAGGTATCTGATTGTACAGCATAATGCCCTGATAATACACGCTGCGTCACATTGTGCGAGGTACTGGGCTATCTGAGAGTACAGCATAATGTCCTGATAATACACGCAGCGTCACATTGTGCGAGGTACGCGGCTATCTGATTGTACAGCATAATGCCCTGATAATATACGCTGCGTCACATTGTGCGAGGTACGCGGCTATCTGATTGTACAGCATAACGCCCTGATAATACACGCTGCGTCACATTGTGCGAGGTACAGGGCTATCTGATTGTACCGCATAATGCCCTGATAATACACACAGCGTCGCATTGTGCGTGATACGCGGCTATCTGATTGTACAGCATAATGTCCTGATAATATACACTGCGTCACATTGTGCGAGATACGCAGCTATCTGATTATTCCGCATAATGCCCTGATAATATACGCTGCGTCACATTGTGCGAGGAACGCAGCTGTCTGATTGTACAACATAATGCCCTGATAATATACGCTGCGTCACATTGTGTGAGGTATGCGGCTATCTGATTGTACAGCATAATGCCCTGATAATACACGCAGCGTCACATTGTGTGAGGTTCGTGGCTGTCTGATTGTACAGCATAATGTCCTGATAATACACGCTGCGTCACATTGTGCGAGGTACGTGGCTATCTGATTGTACAGCATAATGCCCTGATAATATACTCTGCGTCACATTGTGCGAGGTACACGGCTATCTGATTAAACGGCATAATTCCCTGATATTATACGCTGCGTCACATTGTGCGAGGTACACGGCTATCTGATTGTACAGCATAATGCCCTGATAAAATACGCTGTGTCACATTGTGCGAGGTACGCGGCTATCTGATTGTACAGCATAATGCCCTGATAAAATACGCTGCG
Organism: Taudactylus pleione; assembly: GCA_031769625.1. NCBI lineage: Eukaryota > Metazoa > Chordata > Amphibia > Anura > Myobatrachidae > Taudactylus > Taudactylus pleione. Next base: position 2,854,371 of record JAUIMM010000046.1, on the reverse strand, counting down.
TCACATTGTGCGAGGTACGCGGCTATCTGATTGTACAGCATAATGCCCTGATAATACACGCTGCGTCACATTGTGCGAGGTACACGGCTATCTGATTGTACTGCATAATGCCCTGATAATACACACAGCGTCGCATTGTGCGAGATACACGGCTATCTGATTGTACAGCATAATGCCCTGATAATATACACTGCGTCACATTGTGCGAGATACGCAGCTATCTGATTATACCGCATAATGCCCTGATAATATATGCTGCGTCACATTGTGCAAGGTACGCAGCTGTCTGATTGTACAACATAATGCCCTGATAATATACGCAGCGTCACATTGTGCGAGGTATGCGGCTATCTGATTGTACAGCATAATGCCATGATAATACACGCAGCGTTACATTGTGCGAGGTACGCGGCTATCTGATTGTACAGCATAATGCCCTGATAATACACACAGCGTCACATTGTGCGAGGTACGCGGCTATTTGATTGTACAGCATAATGCCCTGATAATACACGCAGCGTTCAATTGTGCGAGGTATGCGGCTATCTGATTGTACAGCATAATGCCCTGATAATACATGCAGCGTTACATTGTGCGAGGTATGCGGCTATCTGATTGTACAGCATAATGCCCTGATAATACACACAGCGTCACATTGTGCGAGGTACGTGGCTATCTGATTGTACAGCATAATGCCCTGATAATATACGCAGCGTCACATTGTGCGAGGTATGCGGCTATCTGATTGTACAGCATAATACCCTGATAATACACGCAGCGTTACATTGTGCGAGGTACGCGGCTATCTGATTGTTCAGCATAATGCCCTGATAATACAAGCAGCATCACATTGTACGAGGTACACGGCTATCTGATTGTACAGCATAATGCCTTGATAATACACGCTGCGTCATATTGTGCGAGGTACACGGCTATCTGAGTGTACGCGGCTATCTGATTGTACAGCATAATGCCCTGATAATACACGCTGCGTCACATTGTGCGAGGTACACGGCTATCTGATTGTACAGCATAATGCCCTGATAATACACGCAGCGTCACATTGTGCGAGGTACGCGGCTATCTGATTGTACAGCATAATGCCCTGATAATACACGCAGCGTCACATTGTGCGAGGTACGCAGGTATCTGATTGTACAGCATAATGCCCTGATAATACACGCTGCGTCACATTGTGCGAGGTACTCGGCTATCTGAGAGTACAGCATAATGTCCTGATAATACACGCAGCGTCACATTGTGTGAGGTACGCGGCTATCTGATTGTACAGCATAATTCCCTGATATTATACGCTGCGTCACATTGTGCGAGGTACACGGCTATCTGATTGTACAGCATAATGCCCTGATAATATACGCTGCGTCACATTGTGCGAGGTACGCGGCTATCTGATTGTACAGCATAACGCCCTGATAGTACACGCTGCGTCACATTGTGCGAGGTACACGGCTATCTGATTGTACCGCATAATGCCCTGATAATACACACAGCGTCGCATTGTGCGTGATACGCGGCTATCTGATTGTACAGCATAATGTCCTGATAATATACACTGCGTCACATTGTGCGAGATACGCAGCTATCTGATTATTCCGCATAATGCCCTGATAATATACGCTGCGTCACATTGTGCGAGGAACGCAGCTGTCTGATTGTACAACATAATGCCCTGATAATATACGCTGCGTCACATTGTGCGAGGTATGCGGCTATCTGATTGTACAGCATAATGACCTGATAATACACGCAGCGTTACATTGTGCGAGGTATGCGGCTATCTGATTGTACAGCATAATGCCCTGATAATACACGCAGCGTTACATTGTGCGAGGTATGCGGCTATCTGATTGTACAGCATAATGCCCTGATAATACACACAGCGTCACATTGTGCGAGGTACGCGGCTATCTGATTGTACAGCATAATGCCCTGAAAATATACGCAGCGTCACATTGTGCGAGGTATCCGGCTATCTGATAGTACTGCATAATGCCCTGATAATACACGCAGCGTCACATTGTGCGAGGTACGAGGCTATATGATTGTTCAGCATAATGCCCTGATAAGACACGCAGCGTAACATTGTACGAGGTACACGGCTATCTGATTGTACAGCATAATGCCTTGATAATACACGCTGCGTCACATTGTGCGAGGTACGCGGCTATCTGAGTGTACAGCATAATGCCCTGATAATACACGCTGTGTCACATTGTGCGAGGTACACGGCTATCTGATTGTACAGCATAATGCTCTGATAATACACGCTGCATCACATTGTGCGAGGTACTCGGCTATCTGAGTGTACAGCATAATGCCCTGATAATACACGCAGCGTCATATTGTGCGAGGTACTCGGCTATCTGAGTGTACAGTATAATGCCCTGATAATACACGCTGCGTCACATTGTGCGAGGTACTCGGCTATCTGAGTGTACAGCATAATGCCCTGATAATACACGCAGCGTCACATTGTGCAAGGTACATGGCTATCTGATTGTACAGCATAATGGCCTGATAATACACACAGCGTCACATTGTGTGAGGTTCGCGGCTATCTGATTGTACAGCATAATGCCCTGAAAATACACGCAGCGTTAAATTGTGCGAGGTATGCGGCTATCTGATTGTACAGCATAATGCCCTGATAATACAAGCAGCGTCACATTGTGCGAGGTACGCAGCTATCTGATTGTACAGCATAATGCCCTGATAATACACGCTGCGTCACATTGTGCGAGGTATTCGGCTATCTGAGTGTACAGCATAATGTCCTGATAATACACGCTGCGTCACATTGTGCGAGGTTCACGGCTATCTGATTGTACAGCATAATGCCCTGATAATACACGCAGCGTCACATTGTGCGAGGTACACGGCTATCTGATTGAACGGCATAATTCCCTGATATTATACGCTGCGTCACATTGTGCGAGGTACACGGCTATCTGATTGTACAGCATAATGCCCTGATAAAATACGCTGCGTCACATTGTGCGAGGTACGCGGCTATCTGATTGTACAGCATAATTCCCTGATATTATACGCTGCATCACATTGTGCGAGGTACACGGCTATCTGATTGTACAGCATAATGCCCTGATAAAATACGCTGCGTCACATTGTGCGAGGTACGCGGCTATCTGATTGTACAGCATAATGCCCTGATAATACACGCTGTGTCACATTGTGCGAGGTACACGGCTATCTGATTGTACAGCATAATGCCCTGATAATATACACTGCGTCACATTGTGCGAGATACGCAGCTATCTGATTATACCGCATAATGCCCTGATAATATACGCTGCGTCACATTTTGCAAGGTACGCAGCTGTCTGATTGTACAACATAATGCCCTGATAATATACGCAGCTTCACATTGTGCGAGGTATGTGGCTATCTGATTGTACAGCATAATGCCATGATAATACACGCAGCGTTACATTGTGCGAGGTACGCGGCTATCTGATTGTACAGCATAATGCCCTGATAATACACGCAGCGTTCAATTGTGCGAGGTATGCAGCTATCTGATTGTACAGCATAATGCCCTGATAATACATGCAGCGTTACATTGTGCGAGGTATGCGGCTATCTGATTGTACAGCATAATGCCCTGATAATACACACAGCGTCACATTGTGCGAGGTACATGGCTATCTGATTGTACAGCATAATGCCCTGATAATATACGCAGCGTCACATTGTGCGAGGTATGCGGCTATCTGATTGTACAGCATAATGCCCTGATAATACACGCAGCGTTACATTGTGCGAGGTACGCGGCTATCTGATTGTTCAGCATAATGCCCTGATAATACAAGCAGCGTCACATTGTACGAGGTACACGGCTATCTGATTGTACAGCATAATGCCCTGATAATACACGCTGCGTCACATTGTGCGAGGTACACGGCTATCTGAGTGTACAGCATAATGCCCTGATAATACACGCAGCGTCTCATTGTGCGAGGTACGCGGCTATCTGATTGTACAGCATAATGCCCTGATAATACACGCAGCGTCACATTGTGCGAGGTACGCAGGTATCTGATTGTACAGCATAATGCCCTGATAATACACGCTGCGTCACATTGTGCGAGGTACTCGGCTATCTTAGAGTACAGCATAATGTCCTGATAATACACGCAGCGTCACATTGTGCGAGGTACGCGGCTATCTGATTGTACAGCATAATTCCCTGATATTATACGCTGCGTCACATTGTGCGAGGTACACGGCTATCTGATTGTACAGCATAATGCCCTGATAATATACGCTGTGTCACATTGTGCGAGGTACGCGGCTATCTGATTGTACAGCATAACACCCTGATAATACACGCTGCGTCACATTGTGCGAGGTACACGGCTATCTGATTGTACCGCATAATGCCCTGATAATACACACAGCGTCGCCTTGTGCGTGATACGTGGCTATCTGATTGTACAGCATAATGCCCTGATAATATACACTGCGTCACATTGTGCGAGATACGCAGCTATCTGATTTTTCCACATAATGCCCTGATAATATACGCTGCGTCACATTGTGCGAGGAACGCAGCTGTCTGATTGTACAACATAATGCCCTGATAATATACGCTGCGTCACATTGTGCGAGGTATGCGGCTATCTGATTGTACAGCATAATGCCCTGATAATACACGCAGCGTTACATTGTGCGAGGTATGCGGCTATCTGATTGTACAGCATAATGCCCTGATAATACACGCAGCGTTACATTGTGCGAGGTATGCGGCTATCTGATTGTACAGCATAATGCCCTGATAATACACGCAGCGTTACATTGTGCGAGGTATGCGGCTATCTGATTGTACAGCATAATGCCCTGATAAAACACACAGCGTCACATTGTGCGAGGTTCACGGCTATCTGATTGTACAGCATAATGCCCTGATAATACACGCAGCGTCACATTGTGCGAGGTACACGGCTATCTGAGAGTACAGCATAATGTCCTGATAATACACGCAGCGTCACATTGTGTGAGGTTCGTGGCTGTCTGATTGTACAGCATAATGTCCTGATAATACACGCTGCGTCACATTGTGCGAGGTACGTGGCTATCTGATTGTACAGCATAATGCCCTGATAATATACTCTGCGTCACATTGTGCGAGGTACACGGCTATCTGATTGAACGGCATAATTCCCTGATATTATACGCTGCGTCACATTGTGCGAGGTACACGGCTATCTGATTGTACAGCATAATGCCCTGATAAAATACGCTGCGTCACATTGTGCGAGGTACGCGGCTATCTGATTGTACAGCATAATTCCCTGATATTATACGCTGCGTCACATTGTGCGAGGTACACGGCTATCTGATTGTACAGCATAATGCCCTGATAAAATACGCTGCGTCACATTGTGCGAGGTACGCGGCTATCTGATTGTACAGCATAATGCCCTGATAATACACGCTGCGTCACATTGTGCGAGGTACACGGCTATCTGATTGTACTGCATAATGCCCTGATAATACACACAGCGTCGCATTGTGCGAGATACGCGGCTATCTGATTGTACAGCATAATGCCCTGATAATATACACTGCGTCACATTGTGCGAGATACGCAGCTATCTGATTATACCGCATAATGCCCTGATAATATACGCTGCGTCACATTGTGCAAGGTACGCAGCTGTCTGATTGTACAACATAATGCCCTGATAATATACGCAGCGTCACATTGTGCGAGGTATGCGGCTATCTGATTGTACAGCATAATGCCATGATAATACACGCAGCGTTACATTGTGCGAGGTACGCGGCTATCTGATTGTACAGCATAATGCCCTGATAATACACACAGCGCCACATTGTGCGAGGTACGCGGCTATCTGATTGTACAGCATAATGCCCTGATAATACACGCAGCGTTCAATTGTGCGAGGTATGCGGCTATCTGATTGTACAGCATAATGCCCTGATAATACATGCAGCGTTACATTGTGCGAGGTATGCGGCTATCTGATTGTACAGCATAATGCCCTGATAATACACACAGCGTCACATTGTGCGAGGTACGTGGCTATCTGATTGTACAGCATAATGCCCTGATAATATACGCAGCGTCACATTGTGCAAGGTATGCGGCTATCTGATTGTACAGCATAATACCCTGATAATACACGCAGCGTTACATTGTGCGAGGTACGCGGCTATCTGATTGTTCAGCATAATGCCCTGATAATACAAGCAGCGTCACATTGTACGAGGTACACGGCTATCTGATTGTACAGCATAATGCCCTGATAATACACGCTGCGTCATATTGTGCGAGGTACACGGCTATCTGAGTGTACGCGGCTATCTGATTGTACAGCATAATGCCCTGATAATACACGCTGCGTCACATTGTGTGAGGTACACGGCTATCTGATTGTACAGCATAATGCCCTGATAATACACGCAGCGTCACATTGTGCGAGGTACGCAGCTATCTGATTGTACAGCATAATGCCCTGATAATACACGCAGCGTCACATTGTGCGAGGTACGCAGGTATCTGATTGTACAGCATAATGCCCTGATAATACACGCTGCGTCACATTGTGCGAGGTACTCGGCTATCTGAGAGTACAGCATAATGTCCTGATAATACACGCAGCGTCACATTGTGCGAGGTACGCGGCTATCTGATTGTACAGCATAATGCCCTGATAATATACGCTGCGTCACATTGTGCGAGGTACGCGGCTATCTGATTGTACAGCATAACGCCCTGATAATACACGCTGCGTCACATTGTGCGAGGTACAGGGCTATCTGATTGTACCGCATAATGCCCTGATAATACACACAGCGTCGCATTGTGCGTGATACGCGGCTATCTGATTGTACAGCATAATGTCCTGATAATATACACTGCGTCACATTGTGCGAGATACGCAGCTATCTGATTATTCCGCATAATGCCCTGATAATATACGCTGCGTCACATTGTGCGAGGAACGCAGCTGTCTGATTGTACAACATAATGCCCTGATAATATACGCTGCGTCACATTGTGCGAGGTATGCGGCTATCTGATTGTACAGCATAATGCCCTGATAATACACGCAGCGTTACATTGTGCGAGGTATGCGGCTATCTGATTGTACAGCATAATGCCCTGATAATACACGCAGCATTACATTGTGCGAGGTATGCGGCTATCTGATTGTACAGCATAATGCCCTGATAATACACGCAGCGTTACATTGTGCGAGGTATGCGGCTATCTGATTATACAGCATAATGCCCTGATAAAACACACAGCGTCACATTGTGCGAGGTTCACGGCTATCTGATTGTACAGCATAATGCCCTGATAATACACGCAGCGTCACATTGTGCGAGGTACACGGCTATCTGAGAGTACAGCATAATGTCCTGATAATACACGCAGCGTCACATTGTGTGAGGTTCGTGGCTGTCTGATTGTACAGCATAATGTCCTGATAATACACGCTGCGTCACATTGTGCGAGGTACGTAGCTATCTGATTGTACAGCATAATGCCCTGATAATATACTCTGCGTCACATTGTGCGAGGTACACGGCTATCTGATTGAACGGCATAATTCCCTGATATTATACGCTGCGTCACATTGTGCGAGGTACACGGCTATCTGATTGTACAGCATAATGCCCTGATAAAATACGCTGCGTCACATTGTGCGAGGTACGCGGCTATCTGATTGTACAGCATAATTCCCTGATATTATACGCTGCGTCACATTGTGCGAGGTACACGGCTATCTGATTGTACAGCATAATGCCCTGATAAAATACGCTGCGTCACATTGTGCGAGGTACGCGGCTATCTGATTGTACAGCATAATGCCCTGATAATACACGCTGCATCACATTGTGCGAGGTACACGGCTATCTGATTGTACTGCATAATGCCCTGATAATACACACAGCATCGCATTGTGCGAGATACGCGGCTATCTGATTGTACAGCATAATGTCCTGATAATATACACTGCATCACATTGTGCGAGATACGCAGCTATCTGATTATTCCGCATAATGCCCTGATAATATACGCTGCGTCACATTGTGCGAGGAACGCAGCTGTCTGATTGTACAACATAATGCCCTGATAATATACGCTGCGTCACATTGTGCGAGGTATGCGGCTATCTGATTGTACAGCATAATGCCCTGATAATACACGCAGCGTTACATTGTGCGAGGTATGCGGCTATCTGATTGTACAGCATAATGCCCTGATAATACACGCAGCGTTACATTGTGCGAGGTATGCGGCTATCTGATTGTACAGCATAATGCCCTGATAATACACACAGCGTCACATTGTGCGAGGTACGCGGCTATCTGATTGTACAGCATAATGCCCTGAAAATATACGCAGCGTCACATTGTGCGAGGTATCCGGCTATCTGATAGTACTGCATAATGCCCTGATAATACACGCAGCGTCACATTGTGCGAGGTACGAGGCTATATGATTGTTCAGCATAATGCCCTGATAAGACACGCAGCGTAACATTGTACGAGGTAAATGGCTATCTGATTGTACAGCATAATGCCTTGATAATACACGCTGCGTCACATTGTGCGAGGTACGCGGCTATCTGAGTGTACAGCATAATGCCCTGATAATACATGCTGTGTCACATTGTGCGAGGTACACGGCTATCTGATTGTACAGCATAATGCTCTGATAATACACGCTGCATCACATTGTGCGAGGTACTCGGCTATCTGAGTGTACAGCATAATGCCCTGATAATACACGCAGCGTCACATTGTGCGAGGTACTCGGCTATCTGAGTGTACAGTATAATGCCCTGATAATACACGCTGCGTCACATTGTGCGAGGTACTCGGCTATCTGAGTGTACAGCATAATGCCCTGATAATACACGCAGCGTCACATTGTGCAAGGTACATGGCTATCTGATTGTACAGCATAATGGCCTGATAATACACACAGCGTCACATTGTGTGAGGTTCGCGGCTATCTGATTGTACAGCATAATGCCCTGATAATACACGCAGCGTTAAATTGTGCGAGGTATGCGGCTATCTGATTGTACAGCATAATGCCCTGATAATACACGCAGCGTCACATTGTGCGAGGTACGCAGCTATCTGATTGTACAGCATAATGCCCTGATAATACACGCTGCGTCACATTGTGCGAGGTACTCGGCTATCTGAGTGTACAGCATAATGTCCTGATAATACATGCTGCGTTACATTGTGCGAGGTACACGGCTATCTGAGAGTACAGCATAATGTCCTGATAATACACGCAGCGTCACATTGTGTGAGGTTCGTGGCTGTATGATTGTACAGCATAATGTCCTGATAATACACGCTGCGTCACATTGTGCGAGGTACGTGGCTATCTGATTGTACAGCATAATGCCCTGATAATACACACTGCTTCACATTGTGCGAGGTACACGGCTATCTGATTGAACGGCATAATTCCCTGATATTATACGCTGCGTCACATTGTGCGAGGTACGCGGCTATCTGATTGTACAGCATAATGCCCTGATAAAATACGCTGCGTCACATTGTGCGAGGTACGCGGCTATCTGATTGTACAGCATAATTCCCTGATATTATACGCTGCGTCACATTGTGCGAGGTACACGGCTATCTGATTGTACAGCATAATGCCCTGATAAAATACGCTGCATCACATTGTGCGAGGTACGCCGCTATCTGATTGTACAGCATAATGCCCTGATAATACACGCTGCGTCACATTGTGCGAGGTACACGGCTATCTGATTGTACTGCATAATGCCCTGATAATACACACAGCGTCGCATTGTGCGAGATACGTGGCTATCTGATTGTACAGCATAATGCCCTGATAATATACACTGCGTCACATTGTGCGAGATACGCAGCTATCTGATTATACCGCATAATGCCCTGATAATATACGCTGCGTCACATTGTGCAAGGTATGCAGCTGTCTGATTGTACAACATAATGCCCTGATAATATACGCAGCGTCACATTGTGCGAGGTATGTGGCTATCTGATTGCACAGCATAATGCCATGATAATACACGCAGCGTTACATTGTGCGAGGTACGCGGCTATCTGATTGTACAGCATAATGCCCTGATAATACACACAGCATCACATTGTGCGAGGTACGCGGCTATCTGATTGTACAGCATAATGCCCTGATAATACACGCAGCGTTCAATTGTGCGAGGTATGCGGCTATCTGATTGTACAGCATAATGCCCTGATAATACATGCAGCGTTACATTGTGCGAGGTATGCGGCTATCTGATTGTACAGCATAATGCCCTGATAATACACACAGCGTCACATTGTGCGAGGTACGTGGCTATCTGATTGTACAGCATAATGCCCTGATAATATACGCAGCGTCACATTGTGCGAGGTATGCGGCTATCTGATTGTACAGCATAATGCCCTGATAATACACTCAGCGTTACATTGTGCGAGGTACGCGGCTATCTGATTGTTCAGCATAATGCCCTGATAATACAAGCAGCGTCACATTGTACGAGGTACACGGCTATCTGATTGTACAGCATAATGCCCTGATAATACACGCTGCATCACATTGTGCGAGGTACACGGCTATCTGAGTGTACGCGGCTATCTGATTGTACAGCATAATGCCCTGATAATACACGCTGCGTCACATTGTGCGAGGTACACGGCTATCTGATTGTACAGCATAATGCCCTGATAATACACGCAGCGTGTCATTTTGTGAGGTACGCGGCTATCTGATTGTACAGCATAATGCCCTGATAAAATACGCTGCGTCACATTGTGCGAGGTACGCGGCTATCTGATTGTACAGCATAATTCCCTGATATTATACGCTGCGTCACATTGTGCGAGGTACACGGCTATCTGATTGTACAGCATAATGCCCTGATAAAATACGCTGCGTCACATTGTGCGAGGTACGCGGCTATCTGATTGTACAGCATAATGCCCTGATAATACACGCTGCGTCACATTGTGCGAGGTACACGGCTATCTGATTGTACTGCATAATGCCCTGATAATACACACAGCGTCGCATTGTGCGAGATACGCGGCTATCTGATTGTACAGCATAATGCCCTGATAATATACACTGCGTCACATTGTGCGAGATACGCAGCTATCTGATTATACCGCATAATGCCCTGATAATATACGCTGCGTCACATTGTGCAAGGTACGCAGCTGTCTGATTGTACAACATAATGCCCTGATAATATACGCAGCGTCACATTGTGCGAGGTATGCGGCTATCTGATTGTACAGCATAATGCCATGATAATACACGCAGCGTTACATTGTGCGAGGTACGCGGCTATCTGATTGTACAGCATAATGCCCTGATAATACACACAGCGCCACATTGTGCGAGGTACGCGGCTATCTGATTGTACAGCATAATGCCCTGATAATACACGCAGCGTTCAATTGTGCGAGGTATGCGGCTATCTGATTGTACAGCATAATGCCCTGATAACACATGCAGCGTTACATTGTGCGAGGTATGCGGCTATCTGATTGTACAGCATAATGCCCTGATAATACACACAGCGTCACATTGTGCGAGGTACGTGGCTATCTGATTGTACAGCATAATGCCCTGATAATATACGCAGCGTCACATTGTGCGAGGTATGCGGCTATCTGATTGTACAGCATAATACCCTGATAATACACGCAGCGTTACATTGTTCGATGTACGCGGCTATCTGATTGTTCAGCATAATGCCCTGATAATACAAGCAGCGTCACATTGTACGAGGTACACGGCTATCTGATTGTACAGCATAATGCCCTGATAATACACGCTGCGTCATATTGTGCGAGGTACACGGCTATCTGAGTGTACGCGGCTATCTGATTGTACAGCATAATGCCCTGATAATACACGCTGCGTCACATTGTGCGAGGTACACGGCTATCTGATTGTACAGCATAATGCCCTGATAATACACGCAGCGTCACATTGTGCGAGGTACGCAGCTATCTGATTGTACAGCATAATGCCCTGATAATACACGCTGCATCACATTGTGCGAGGTACACGGCTATCTGAGTGTACGCGGCTATCTGATTGTACAGCATAATGCCCTGATAATACACGCTGCATCACATTGTGCGAGGTACACGGCTATCTGATTGTACAGCATAATGCCCTGATAATACACGCAGCGTGTCATTGTGTGAGGTACGCGGCTATCTGATTGTACAGCATAATGCCCTGATAAAATACGCTGCGTCACATTGTGCGAGGTACGCGGCTATCTGATTGTACAGCATAATTCCCTGATATTATACGCTGCGTCACATTGTGCGAGGTACACGGCTATCTGATTGTACAGCATAATGCCCTGATAAAATACGCTGCGTCACATTGTGCGAGGTACGCGGCTATCTGATTGTACAGCATAATGCCCTGATAATACACGCTGCATCACATTGTGGGAGGTACACGGCTATCTGATTGTACTGCATAATGCCCTGATAATACACACAGCGTCGAATTGTGCGAGATACGCGGCTATCTGATTGTACAGCATAATGCCCTGATAATATACACTGCGTCACATTGTGCGAGATACGCAGCTATCTGATTATACCGCATAATGCCCTGATAATATACGCTGCGTCACATTGTGCAAGGTACGCAGCTGTCTGATTGTACAACATAATGCCCTGATAATATACGCAGCGTCACATTGTGCGAGGTATGCGGCTATCTGATTGTACAGCATAATGCCATGATAATACACGCAGCGTTACATTGTGCGAGGTACGCGGCTATCTGATTGTACAGCATAATGCCCTGATAATACACACAGCGCCACATTGTGCGAGGTACGCGGCTATCTGATTGTACAGCATAATGCCCTGATAATACACGCAGCGTTCAATTGTGCGAGGTATGCGGCTATCTGATTGTACAGCATAATGCCCTGATAATACATGCAGCGTTACATTGTGCGAGGTATGCGGCTATCTGATTGTACAGCATAATGCCCTGATAATACACACAGCGTCACATTGTGCGAGGTACGTGGCTATCTGATTGTACAGCATAATGCCCTGATAATATACGCAGCGTCACATTGTGCGAGGTATGCGGCTATCTGATTGTACAGCATAATACCCTGATAATACACGCAGCGTTACATTGTTCGAGGTACACGGCTATCTGATTGTTCAGCATAATGCCCTGATAATACAAGCAGCGTCACATTGTACGAGGTACACGGCTATCTGATTGTACAGCATAATGCCCTGATAATACACGCTGCGTCATATTGTGCGAGGTACACGGCTATCTGAGTGTACGCGGCTATCTGATTGTACAGCATAATGCCCTGATAATACACGCTGCGTCACATTGTGCGAGGTACACGGCTGTCTGATTGTACAGCATAATGCCCTGATAATACACGCAGCGTCACATTGTGCGAGGTACGCAGCTATCTGATTGTACAGCATAATGCCCTGATAATACATGCTGCATCACATTGTGCGAGGTACACGGCTATCTGAGTGTACGCGGCTATCTGATTGTACAGCATAATGCCCTGATAATACACGCTGCGTCACATTGTGCGAGGTACACGGCTATCTGATTGTACAGCATAATGCCCTGATAATACACGCAGCGTGTCATTGTGTGAGGTACGCGGCTATCTGATTGTACAGCATAATGCCCTGATAAAATACGCTGCGTCACATTGTGCGAGGTACGCGGCTATCTGATTGTACAGCATAATTCCCTGATATTATACGCTGCGTCACATTGTGCGAGGTACACGGCTATCTGATTGTACAGCATAATGCCCTGATAAAATACGCTGCGTCACATTGTGCGAGGTACGCGGCTATCTGATTGTACAGCATAATGCCCTGATAATACACGCTGCGTCACATTGTGCGAGGTACACGGCTATCTGATTGTACTGCATAATGCCCTGATAATACACACAGCGTCGCATTGTGCGAGATACGCGGCTATCTGATTGTACAGCATAATGCCCTGATAATATACACTGCGTCACATTGTGCGAGATACGCAGCTATCTGATTATACCGCATAATGCCCTGATAATATACGCTGCGTCACATTGTGCAAGGTACGCAGCTGTCTGATTGTACAACATAATGCCCTGATAATATACGCAGCGTCACATTGTGCGAGGTATGCGGCTATCTGATTGTACAGCATAATGCCATGATAATACACGCAGCGTTACATTGTGCGAGGTACGCGGCTATCTGATTGTACAGCATAATGCCCTGATAATACACACAGCGCCACATTGTGCGAGGTACGCGGCTATCTGATTGTACAGCATAATGCCCTGATAATACACGCAGCGTTCAATTGTGCAAGGTATGCGGCTATCTGATTGTACAGCATAATGCCCTGATAATACATGCAGCGTTACATTGTGCGAGGTATGCGGCTATCTGATTGTACAGCATAATGCCCTGATAATACACACAGCGTCACATTGTGCGAGGTACGTGGCTATCTGATTGTACAGCATAATGCCCTGATAATATACGCAGCGTCACATTGTGCGAGGTATGCGGCTATCTGATTGTACAGCATAATACCCTGATAATACACGCAGCGTTACATTGTTCGAGGTACGCGGCTATCTGATTGTTCAGCATAATGCCCTGATAATACAAGCAGCGTCACATTGTACGAGGTACACGGCTATCTGATTGTACAGCATAATGCCCTGATAATACACGCTGCGTCATATTGTGCGAGGTACACGGCTATCTGAGTGTACGCGGCTATCTGATTGTACAGCATAATGCCCTGATAATACACGCTGCGTCACATTGTGCGAGGTACACGGCTATCTGATTGTACAGCATAATGCCCTGATAATACACGCAGCGTCACATTGTGCGAGGTACGCAGCTATCTGATTGTACAGCATAATGCCCTGATAATACACGCAGCGTCACATTGTGCGAGGTACGCAGGTATCTGATTGTACAGCATAATGCCCTGATAATACACGCTGCGTCACATTGTGCGAGGTACTCGGCTATCTGAGAGTACAGCATAATGTCCTGATAATACACGCAGCGTCACATTGTGCGAGGTACGCGGCTATCTGATTGTACAGCATAATTCCCTGATATTATACGCTGCGTCACATTGTGCGAGGTACACGGCTATCTGATTGTACAGCATAATGCCCTGATAATATACGCTGCGTCACATTGTGCGAGGTACGCGGCTATCTGATTGTACAGCATAACGCCCTGATAATACACGCTGTGTCACATTGTGCGAGGTACAGGGCTATCTGATTGTACCGCATAATGCCCTGATAATACACACAGCATCGCATTGTGCGTGATACGCGGCTATCTGATTGTACAGTATAATGTCCTGATAATATACGCTGCGTCACATTGTGCGAGGAACGCAGCTGTCTGATTGTACAACATAATGCCCTGATAATATACGCTGCGTCACATTGTGCGAGGTATGCGGCTATCTGATTGTACAGCATAATGCCCTGATAATACACGCAGCGTTACATTGTGCGAGGTATGCGGCTATCTGATTGTACAGCATAATGCCCTGATAATACACGCAGCGTTACATTGTGCGAGATATGCGGCTATCTGATTGTACAGCATAATGCCCTGATAATACACACAGCGTCACATTGTGCGAGGTACGCGGCTATCTGATTGTACAGCATAATGCCCTGAAAATATACGCAGCGTCACATTGTGCGAGGTATCCGGCTATCTGATAGTACTGCATAATGCCCTGATAATACACGCAGCGTCACATTGTGCGAGGTACGAGGCTATATGATTGTTCAGCATAATGCCCTGATAAGACACGCAGCGTAACATTGTACGAGGTACACGGCTATCTGATTGTACAGCATAATGCCTTGATAATACACGCTGCGTCACATTGTGCGAGGTACACGGCTATCTGAGTGTACAGCATAATGCCCTGATAATACACGCTGTGTCAAATTGTGCGAGGTACACGGCTATCTGATTGTACAGCATAATGCTCTGATAATACACGCTGCATCACATTGTGCGAGGTACTCGGCTATCTGAGTGTACAGCATAATGCCCTGATAATACACGCAGCGTCACATTGTGCGAGGTACTCGGCTATCTGAGTGTACAGTATAATGCCCTGATAATACACGCTGCTTCACATTGTGCGAGGTACTCGGCTATCTGAGTGTACAGCATAATGCCCTGATAATACACGCAGCGTCACATTGTGCAAGGTACATGGCTATCTGATTGTACAGCATAATGGCCTGATAATACACACAGCATCACATTGTGTGAGGTTCGCGGCTATCTGATTGTACAGCATAATGCCCTGATAATACACGCAGCGTTAAATTGTGCGAGGTATGCGGCTATCTGATTGTACAGCATAATGCCCTGATAATACACGCAGCGTCACATTGTGCGAGGTACGCAGCTATCTGATTGTACAGCATAATGCCCTGATAATACACGCTGCGTCACATTGTGCGAGGTACTCGGCTATCTGAGTGTACAGCATAATGTCCTGATAATACACGCTGCGTCACATTGTGCGAGGTACACGGCTATCTGAGAGTACAGCATAATGTCCTGATAATACACGCAGCGTCACATTGTGTGAGGTTCGTGGCTGTCTGATTGTACAGCATAATGTCCTGATAATACACGCTGCGTCACATTGTGCGAGGTACGTGGCTATCTGATTGTACAGCATAATGCCCTGATAATACACACTGCTTCACATTGTGCGAGGTACACGGCTATCTGATTGAACGGCATAATTCCCTGATATTATACGCTGCGTCACATTGTGCGAGGTACCCGGCTATCTGATTGTACAGCATAATGCCCTGATAAAATACGCTGCGTCACATTGTGCGAGGTACGCGGCTATCTGATTGTACAGCATAATTCCCTGATATTATACGCTGCGTCACATTGTGCGAGGTACACGGCTATCTGATTGTACAGCATAATGCCCTGATAATACACGCTGCGTCACATTGTGCGAGGTACACGGCTATCTGATTGTACTGCATAATGCCCTGATAATACACACAGCGTCGCATTGTGCGAGATACGTGGCTATCTGATTGTACAGCATAATGCCCTGATAATATACACTGCGTCACATTGTGCGAGATACGCAGCTATCTGATTATACCGCATAATGCCAAGATAATATACGCTGCGTCACATTGTGCAAGGTATGCAGCTGTCTGATTGTACAACATAATGCCCTGATAATATACGCAGCGTCACATTGTGCGAGGTATGTGGCTATCTGATTGTACAGCATAATGCCATGATAATACACGCAGCGTTACATTGTGCGAGGTACGCGGCTATCTGATTGTACAGCATAATGCCCTGATAATACACACAGCGTCATATTGTGCGAGGTACGCGGCTATCTGATTGTACAGCATAATGCCCTGATAATACACGCAGCGTTCAATTGTGCGAGGTATGCGGCTATCTGATTGTACAGCATAATGCCCTGATAATACATGCAGCGTTACATTGTGCGAGGTATGCGGCTATCTGATAGTACAGCATAATGCCCTGATAATACACACAGCGTCACATTGTGCGAGGTACGTGGCTATCTGATTGTACAGCATAATGCCCTGATAATATACGCAGCGTCACATTGTGCGAGGTATGCGGCTATCTGATTGTACAGCATAATGCCCTGATAATACACGCAGCGTTACATTGTGCGAGGTACGCGGCTATCTGATTGTTCAGCATAATGCCCTGATAATACAAGCAGCGTCACATTGTACGAGGTACACGGCTATCTGATTGTACAGCATAATGCCCTGATAATACACGCTGCGTCACATTGTGCGAGGTACTCGGCTATCCGAGTGTACGCGGCTATCTGATTGTACAGCATAATGCCCTGATAATACACGCTGCGTCACATTGTGCGAGGTACACGGCTATCTGATTGTACAGCATAATGCCCTGATAATACACGCAGCGTGTCATTGTTCGAGGTACGCGGCTATCTGATTGTACAGCATAATGCCCTGATAATACACGCAGCGTCACATTGTGCGAGGTACGCAGGTATCTGATTGTACAGCATAATGCCCTGATAATACACGCTGCGTCACATTGTGCGAGGTACTCGGCTATCTGAGAGTACAGCATAATGTCCTGATAATACACGCAGCGTCACATTGTGCGAGGTACGCGGCTATCTGATTGTACAGCATAATTCCCTGATATTATATGCTGCGTCACATTGTGCGAGGTACACGGCTATCTGATTGTACAGCATAATGCCCTGATAATATACGCTGTGTCACATTGTGCGAGGTACGCGGCTATCTGATTGTACAGCATAACGCCCTGATAATACACGCTGCGTCACATTGTGCGAGGTACACGGCTATCTGATTGTACCGCATAATGCCCTGATAATACACACAGCGTCGCCTTGTGCGTGATACGTGGCTATCTGATTGTACAGCATAATGCCCTGATAATATACACTGCGTCACATTGTGCGAGATACGCAGCTATCTGATTATTCCGCATAATGCCCTGATAATATACGCTGCGTCACATTGTGCGAGGAACGCAGCTGTCTGATTGTACAACATAATGCCCTGATAATATACGCTGCGTCACATTGTGCGAGGTATGCGGCTATCTGATTGTACAGCATAATGCCCTGATAATACACGCAGCGTTACATTGTGCGAGGTATGCGGCTATCTGATTGTACAGCATAATGCCCTGATAATACACGCAGCATTACATTGTGCGAGGTTTGCGGCTATCTGATTGTACAGCATAATGCCCTGATAATACACGCAGCGTTACATTGTGCGAGGTATGCGGCTATCTGATTGTACAGCATAATGCCCTGTTAAAACACACAGCGTCACATTGTGCGAGGTTCACGGCTATCTGATTGTACAGCATAATGCCCTGATAATACACGCAGCGTCACATTGTGCGAGGTACACGGCTATCTGAGAGTACAGCATAATGTCCTGATAATACACGCAGCGTCACATTGTGTGAGGTTCGTTGCTGTCTGATTGTACAGCATAATGTCCTGATAATACACGCTGCGTCACATTGTGCGAGGTACGTGGCTATCTGATTGTACAGCATAATGCCCTGATAATATACTCTGCGTCACATTGTGCGAGGTACACGGCTATCTGATTGAACGGCATAATTCCCTGATATTATACGCTGCGTCACATTGTGCGAGGTACACGGCTATCTGATTGTACAGCATAATGCCCTGATAAGATATGCTGCGTCACATTGTGCGAGGTACGCGGCTATCTGATTGTACAGCATAATTCCCTGATATTATACGCTGCATCACATTGTGCGAGGTACACGGCTATCTGATTGTACAGCATAATGCCCTGATAAAATACGCTGCGTCACATTGTGCGAGGTACGCGGCTATCTGATTGTACAGCATAATGCCCTGATAATACACGCTGCGTCACATTGTGCGAGGTACACGGCTATCTGATTGTACTGCATAATGCCCTGATAATACACGCAGCGTCACATTGTGCGAGATACGCAGCTATCTGATTATACCGCATAATGCCCTGATAATATACGCTGCGTCACATTGTGCAAGGTACGCAGCTGTCTGATTGTACAACATAATGCCCTGATAATATACGCAGCGTCACATTGTGCGAGGTATGCGGCTATCTGATTGTACAGCATAATGCCATGATAATACACGCAGCGTTACATTGTGCGAGGTACGCGGCTATCTGATTGTACAGCATAATGCCCTGATAATACACACAGCGCCACATTGTGCGAGGTACGCGGCTATCTGATTGTACAGCATAATGCCCTGATAATACACGCAGCGTTCAATTGTGCGAGGTATGCTGCTATCTGATTGTACAGCATAATGCCCTGATAATACATGCAGCGTTACATTGTGCGAGGTATGCGGCTATCTGATTGTACAGCATAATGCCCTGATAATACACACAGCGTCACATTGTGCGAGGTACGTGGCTATCTGATTGTACAGCATAATGCCCTGATAATATACGCAGCGTCACATTGTGCGAGGTATGCGGCTATCTGATTGTACAGCATAATACCCTGATAATACACGCAGCGTTACATTGTGCGAGGTACGCGGCTATCTGATTGTTCAGCATAATGCCCTGATAATACAAGCAGCGTCACATTGTACGAGGTACACGGCTATCTGATTGTACAGCATAATGCCCTGATAATACATGCTGCGTCATATTGTGCGAGGTACACGGCTATCTGAGTGTACGCGGCTATCTGATTGTACAGCATAATGCCCTGATAATACACGCTGCGTCACATTGTGCGAGGTACACGGCTATCTGATTGTACAGCATAATGCCCTGATAATACACGCAGCGTCACATTGTGCGAGGTACGCGGCTATCTGATTGTACAGCATAATGCCCTGATAATACACGCAGCGTCACATTGTGCGAGGTACGCAGGTATCTGATTGTACAGCATAATGCCCTGATAATACATGCTGCATCACATTGTGCGAGGTACTCGGCTATCTGAGAGTACAGCATAATGTCCTGATAATACACGCAGCGTCACATTGTGCGAGGTACGCGGCTATCTGATTGTACAGCATAATGCCCTGATAATATACGCTGCGTCACATTGTGCGAGGTACGCGGCTATCTGATTGTACAGCATAACGCCCTGATAATACACGCTGCGTCACATTGTGCGAGGTACATGGCTATCTGATTGTACCGCATAATGCCCTGATAATACACACAGCGTCGCATTGTGCGTGATACGCGGCTATCTGATTGTACAGCTTAATGTCCTGATAATATACACTGCGTCACATTGTGCGAGATACGCAGCTATCTGATTATTCCGCATAATGCCCTGATAATATACGCTGCGTCACATTGTGCGAGGAACGCAGCTGTCTGATTGTACAACATAATGCCCTGATAATATACGCAGCGTCACATTGTACGAGGTACGCAGCTATCTGATTGTACAGCATAATGCCCTGATAATACACGCTGCGTCACATTGTGCGAGGTACGCGGCTATCTGATTGTACAGCATAATGCCCTGATAATACACGCTGCGTCACATTGTGCGAGGTACGCGGCAGTCTGATTGTACAGCATAATGGCCTGATAATACACGCTGCATCACATTGTGCGAGGTAAGCAGCTATCTGATTGTACAGCATAATGCCCTGATAATACACGCTGCGTCACATTTTGCGAGGTACGCGGCTATCTGATTGTACTGCATAATTCCCTGATAATACACGCTGCGTCACATTGTGCGAGGTACGTGGCTATCTGAGTGTACCACATAATGCCCTGATAATACACACAGCGTCACATTGTGCGAGGTTCACGGCTATCTGATTGTACAGCTAAATGCCCTGATAATACACGCAGCGTCACATTGTGCGAGGTACGCTGCTATCTGATTGTACAGCATAATGCCCTGATAATACACGCAGCGTAACATTGTGCGAGGTACGCAGGTATCTGATTGTACAGCATAATGCCCTGATAATACACGCTGCGTCACATTGTGCGAGGTACTCGGCTATCTGAGAGTACAGCATAATGTCCTGATAATACACGCAGCGTCACATTGTGTGAGGTTCGCGGCTGTCTGATTGTACAGCATAATGTCCTGATAATACACGCAGCGTCACATTTTGCGAGGTACGCGGCTATCTGATTGTTCAGCATTATGCCCTGATAATATACGCTGCGTCACATTGTGCGAGGTACGCGGCTATCTGATTGTACAGCATAATTCCCTGATATTATACGCTGCGTCACATTGTGCGAGGTACACGGCTATCTGATTGTACAGCATAATGCCCTGATAATATACGCTGCGTCACATTGTGCGAGGTACGCGGCTATCTGATTGTATAGCATAACGCCCTGATAATACACGCTGCGTCACATTTTGCGAGGTACGCGGCTATCTGATTGTACCGCATAATGCCATGATAATATACACTGCGTCACATTGTGCAAGATACGCAGCTATCTGATTATACCGCATAATGCCCTGATAATATACGCTGCGTCACATTGTGCGAGGAACGCAGCTGTCTGATTGTACAACATAATGCCCTGATAATATACGCTGCGTCACATTGTGCGAGGTATGCGGCTATCTGATTGTACAGCATAATTCCCTGATAATACATGCTGCGTCACATTGTGCGAGGTACGTGGCTATCTGAGTGTACCACATAATGCCCTGATAATACACACAGCGTCACATTGTGCGAGGTTCACGGCTATCTGATTGTACAGCTAAATGCCCTGATAATACACGCAGCGTCACATTGTGCGAGGTACGCGGCTATCTGATTGTACAGCATAATGCCCTGATAATACACGCAGCGTAACATTGTGCGAGGTACGCAGGTATCTGATTGTACAGCATAATGCCCTGATAATACACGCTGCGTCACATTGTGCGAGGTACTCGGCTATCTGAGAGTACAGCATAATGTCCTGATAATACACGCAGCGTCACATTGTGTGAGGTTCGCGGCTGTCTGATTGTACAGCATAATGTCCTGATAATACACGCAGCGTCACATTTTGCGAGGTACGCGGCTATCTGATTGTTCAGCATTATGCCCTGATAATATACGCTGCGTCACATTGTGCGAGGTACGCGGCTATCTGATTGTACAGCATAATTCCCTGATATTATACGCTGCGTCACATTGTGCGAGGTACACGGCTATCTGATTGTACAGCATAATGCCCTGATAATATACGCTGCGTCACATTGTGCGAGGTACGCGGCTATCTGATTGTACAGCATAACGCCCTGATAATACACGCTGCGTCACATTTTGCGAGGTACGCGGCTATCTGATTGTACCGCATAATGCCCTGATAATACACACAGCGTCGCATTGTGCATGATACGCGGCTATCTGATTGTACAGCATAATGCCATGATAATATACACTGCGTCACATTGTGCAAGATACGCAGCTATCTGATTATACCGCATAATGCCCTGATAATATACGCTGCGTCACATTGTGCGAGGAACGCAGCTGTCTGATTGTACAACATAATGCCCTGATAATATACGCTGCGTCACATTGTGCGAGGTATGCGGCTATCTGATTGTACAGCATAATGCCCTGATAATACACGCAGCGTCACATTGTGCGAGGTATGCGGCTATCTGATAGTACAGCATAATGCCCTGATAATACATGCAGCGTCACACTGTGCGAGGTACGCGGCTATATGATTGTTCAGCATAATGCCCTGATAATACACGCAGCGTCACATTGTACGAGGTACACGGCTATCTGATTGTACAGCATAATGCCTTGATAATACACGCTGCGTCACATTGTGCGAGGTACACGGCTATCTGAGTGTACAGCATAATGCCCTGATAATACACGCTGCGTCACATTGTGCGAGGTACACGGCTATCTGATTGTACAGCATAATGCTCTGATAATACACGCTGCGTCACATTGTGCGAGGTACGTGGCTATCTGAGTGTACCACATAATGCCCTGATAATACACACAGCGTCACATTGTGCGAGGTTCACGGCTATCTGATTGTACAGCTAAATGCCCTGATAATACACGCAGCGTCACATTGTGCGAGGTACGCTGCTATCTGATTGTACAGCATAATGCCCTGATAATACACGCAGCGTAACATTGTGCGAGGTACGCAGGTATCTGATTGTACAGCATAATGCCCTGATAATACACGCTGCGTCACATTGTGCGAGGTACTCGGCTATCTGAGAGTACAGCATAATGTCCTGATAATACACGCAGCGTCACATTGTGTGAGGTTCGCGGCTGTCTGATTGTACAGCATAATGTCCTGATAATACACGCAGCGTCACATTTTGCGAGGTACGCGGCTATCTGATTGTTCAGCATTATGCCCTGATAATATACGCTGCGTCACATTGTGCGAGGTACGCGGCTATCTGATTGTACAGCATAATTCCCTGATATTATACGCTGCGTCACATTGTGCGAGGTACACGGCTATCTGATTGTACAGCATAATGCCCTGATAATATACGCTGCGTCACATTGTGCGAGGTACGCGGCTATCTGATTGTACAGCATAACGCCCTGATAATACACGCTGCGTCACATTTTGCGAGGTACGCGGCTATCTGATTGTACCGCATAATGCCATGATAATATACACTGCGTCACATTGTGCAAGATACGCAGCTATCTGATTATACCACATAATGCCCTGATAATATACGCTGCGTCACATTGTGCGAGGAACGCAGCTGTCTGATTGTACAACATAATGCCCTGATAATATACGCTGCGTCACATTGTGCGAGGTATGCGGCTATCTGATTGTACAGCATAATTCCCTGATAATACACGCTGCGTCACATTGTGCGAGGTACGTGGCTATCTGAGTGTACCACATAATGCCCTGATAATACACACAGCGTCACATTGTGCGAGGTTCACGGCTATCTGATTGTACAGCTAAATGCCCTGATAATACACGCAGCGTCACATTGTGCGAGGTACGCGGCTATCTGATTGTACAGCATAATGCCCTGATAATACACGCAGCGTAACATTGTGCGAGGTACGCAGGTATCTGATTGTACAGCATAATGCCCTGATAATACACGCTGCGTCACATTGTGCGAGGTACTCGGCTATCTGAGAGTACAGCATAATGTCCTGATAATACACGCAGCGTCACATTGTGTGAGGTTCGCGGCTGTCTGATTGTACAGCATAATGTCCTGATAATACACGCAGCGTCACATTTTGCGAGGTACGCGGCTATCTGATTGTTCAGCATTATGCCCTGATAATATACGCTGCGTCACATTGTGCGAGGTACGCGGCTATCTGATTGTACAGCATAATTCCCTGATATTATACGCTGCGTCACATTGTGCGAGGTACACGGCTATCTGATTGTACAGCATAATGCCCTGATAATATACGCTGCGTCACATTGTGCGAGGTACGCGGCTATCTGATTGTACAGCATAACGCCCTGATAATACACGCTGCGTCACATTTTGCGAGGTACGCGGCTATCTGATTGTACCGCATAATGCCCTGATAATACACACAGCGTCGCATTGTGCATGATACGCGGCTATCTGATTGTACAGCATAATGCCATGATAATATACACTGCGTCACATTGTGCAAGATACGCAGCTATCTGATTATACCGCATAATGCCCTGATAATATACGCTGCGTCACATTGTGCGAGGAACGCAGCTGTCTGATTGTACAACATAATGCCCTGATAATATACGCTGCGTCACATTGTGCGAGGTATGCGGCTATCTGATTGTACAGCATAATGCCCTGATAATACACGCAGCGTTACATTGTGCGAGGTATGCGGCTATCTGATTGTACAGCATAATGCCCTGATAATACACACAGCATCACATTGTGCGAGGTACGCGGTTATCTGATTGTACAGCATAATGCCCTGATAATATACGCAGCGTCACATTGTGCGAGGTATGCGGCTATCTGATAGTACAGCATAATGCCCTGATAATACATGCAGCGTCACATTGTGCGAGGTACGCGGCTATATGATTGTTCAGCATAATGCCCTGATAATACACGCAGCGTCACATTGTACGAGGTACACGGCTATCTGATTGTACAGCATAATGCCTTGATAATACACGCTGCGTCACATTGTGCGAGGTACACGGCTATCTGAGTGTACAGCATAATGCCCTGATAATACACGCTGCGTCACATTGTGCGAGGTACACGGCTATCTGATTGTACAGCATAATGCTCTGATAATACACGCTGCATCACATTGTGTGAGGTACTCGGCTATCTGAGTGTACAGCATAATGCCCTGATAATACACGCAGCGTCACATTGTGCGAGGTACACGGCTATCTGATTGTACAGCATAATGCTCTGATAATACACGCTGCATCACATTGTGTGAGGTACTCGGCTATCTGAGTGTACAGCATAATGCCCTGATAATACACGCAGCGTCACATTGTGCGAGGTACTCGGCTATCTGAGTGTACAGCATAATGCCCTGATAATACACGCTGCGTCACATTGTGCGAGGTACTCGGCTATCTGAGTGTACAGCATAATGCCCTGATAATACACGCAGCGTCACATTGTGCAAGGTACATGGCTATCTGATTGTACAGCATAATGGCCTGATAATACACGCAGCATCACATTGTGTGAGGTTCGCGGCTATCTGATTGTACAGCATAATGCCCTGATAATACACGCTGCGTCACATTGTGCGAGGTACACGGCTGTCTGATTGTACAGCATAATGTCCTGGTAATACACGCAGCGTCACATTGTACGAGGTACGCGGCTATCTGATTGTACAGCATAATGCCCTGATAATACACGCAGCGTCACATTGTGCGAGGTACGCGGCTATCTGATTGTACAGCATAATGTCCTGATAATACAAGCAGCGTCACATTGTGTGAGGTTTGCGGCTATCTGATTGTACAGCATAATGCCCTGATAATACACGCTGCGTCACATTGTGCGAGGTACACGGCTGTCTGATTGTACAGCATAATGTCCTGATAATACACGCAGCGTCACATTGTGCGAGGTACGCGGCTATCTGATTGTACAGCATAATGCCCTGATAATACACGCAGCGTCACATTGTGCGAGGTACGCGGCTATCTGATTGTACAGCATAATGCCCTGATAATACACGCACCGTCACATTGTGCGAGGTACGCGGCTATCTGAGTGTACAGCATAATGCCCTGATAATACACGCAGCGTCACATTGTGTGAGGTTCGCGGCTATCTGATTGTACCGCATAATGCCCTGATAATACACGCTGCATCACATTGCACGAGGTACGTGGCTATCTGATTGTACCGCATAATGCCCTGATAATTTACGCAGCGTCACATTGTGCGAGGTTCGCGGCTATCTGATTGTACTGCTTAATGCCCTGATAATACACACAGCGTCACATTGTACGAGGTACGCGGCTGTCTGATTGTACAGCATTATGCCCTGATAATACACGCTGCGTCACATTGTGCGAGGTTCACGGCTATCTGATTGTACAGCATAATGCCCTGATAATACACGCTGCGTCACATTGTGCGAGGTTCATGGCTATCTGATTGTACAGCATAATGCCCTGACATTACACGCTGCGTCACATTGTTCGAGGTACGCAGCTATCTGAGTGTACAGCATAATGCCCTGATAATATACGCTGCATCACATTGTGCGAGGTACGCGGATATCTGATTGTACAGCATAATTCCCTTATAATACACGCTGCATCACATTGTGCGAGGTACACTGCTGTCTGATTGTACAGCATAATGTCCTGATAATACACGCAGCGTCACATTGTGCGAGGTACGCAGCTATCTGATTGTACAGCATAATGTCCTGATAATACACACAGCGTCACATTGTTCGAGGTACGCAGCTATCTGAGTGTACAGCATAATGCCCTGATAATATACGCTGCATCACATTGTGCGAGGTACGCGGATATCTGATTGTACAGCATAATTCCCTTATAATATACGCTGCGTCACATTGTGCGAGGTACACGGCTATCTGATTGTTCAGCATAATGCCCTGATAATATACGCTGCGTCACATTGTGCGAGGTACACGGCTATCTGATTGTACAGCATAATGCCCTGATAATACACACTGCGTGACATTGTGCAAGGTACACGGCTATCTGATTGTACCGCATAATGCCCTGATAATACACGCAGCGTCACAATGTGCGAGGTACGCGGCTATCTGAGTGTACAGCATAATGGCCTGATAATACACACAGCGTCGAATTGTGCGAGATACGCAGCTATCTGATTGTACAGCATAATGCCCTGATAATATACACTGCGTCACATTGTGCGAGATACTCGGCTATCTGATTATACCGCATAATGCCCCGATAATATACGCTGCGTCACATTGTGCGAGGTACGCAGCTGTCTGATTGTCCGACATATTGCCCTGATAATACAAGCTGCGTCACATTGTATGAGGTACGCAGCTATCTGATTGTACAGCATAATGCCCTGATAATACACGCTGCGTCACATTGTGCGAGGTACGCGGCTATCTGATTGTACAGCATAATGCCCTGATAATACACGCAGCGTCACATTGTGCGAGGTACACGGCTGTCTGAGTGTACAGCATAATGCCCTGATAATACACGCTGCATCACATTGTGCGAGGTACACGGCTATCTGAGTGTACAGCATAATGTCCTGATAATACACGCTGCGTCACATTGTGCGAGTTTGAAGGCTATCTGATTGTACAGCATAATGCCCTGACATTACACGCTGCGTCACATTGTGCGAGGTACATGGCTGTCTGATTGTACAGCATAATATCCTGATAATACACGCAGCGTCACATTGTGCGAGGTACGCGGCTATCTGATTGTACAGCATAATGCCCTGATAATACACGCTGCGTCACATTGTGCGAGGTAGACGGCTATCTGAGTGTACAGCATAATTCCCTGATAATACACACTGCGTCACATTGTGCGAGGTACGCAGCTATCTGATTGTACAGCATAATGCCCTGAAAATACACGCTGCGTCACATTGTGCGAGGTACACTGCTGTCTGATTGTACAGCATAATGTCCTGATAATACACGCAGCGTCACATTGTGCGAGGTACGCAGCTATCTGAGTGTACAGCATAATGCCCTGATAATATACGCTGCGTCACATTGTGCGAGGTACGCGGCTATCTGATTGTACAGCATAATTCCCTTATAATATACGCTGCGTCACATTGTGCGAGGTACACGGCTATCTGATTGTACAGCATAATGCCCTGATAATACACGCTGCATCACATTGTGCGAGGTAAGCGGCTATCTGATTGTACAGCATAATTTCCTGATAATACACGCTGCATCACATTGTGCGAGGTACACGGCTGTCTGAGTGTACAGCATAATGTCCTGATAATACACGCTGCATCACATTGTGCGAGGTACGCGGCTATCTGAGTGTACAGCATAATGCCCTGATAATACACACAGCGTCACATTGTGCGAGGTACGCGGCTATCTGATTGTACAGCATAATGCCCTGATAATACACGCAGCGTCACATTGTGCGAGGTACACGGCTATCTGATTGTACAGCATAATGCCCTGATAATACACGCAGCGTCACATTGTGCGAGGTACACGGCTATCTGATTGTACAGCATAATGTCCTGATAATACACGCTGCGTCACATTGTGCGAGGTACACGGCTGTCTGATTGTACAGCATAATGTCCTGATAATACACGCAGCGTCACATTGTGCGAGGTACGCGGCTATCTGAT
Source organism: Taudactylus pleione (assembly GCA_031769625.1). NCBI lineage: Eukaryota > Metazoa > Chordata > Amphibia > Anura > Myobatrachidae > Taudactylus > Taudactylus pleione. The sequence continues at coordinate 2,824,845 of JAUIMM010000046.1, read as the reverse complement.
TGTACAGCATAATGCCCTGATAATATACGCTGCGTCACATTGTGCGAGGTACGCAGCTATCTGAGTGTACAGCATAATGCCCTGATAATACACGCAGTGTCACATTGTGCGCGGTACGCGGCTATCTGATTGTACGGCATAATGCCCTGATAATATACGCTGCGTCACATTGTGCGAGGTACACGGCTATCTGATTGTACAGCATAATGCCCTGATAATACACGCTGCATCACATTGTGCGAGGTAAGCGGCTATCTGATTGTACAGCATAATTTCCTGATAATACACGCTGCATCACATTGTGCGAGGTACACGGCTGTCTGAGTGTACAGCATAATGTCCTGATAATACACGCTGCATCACATTGTGCGAGGTACGCGGCTATCTGAGTGTACAGCATAATGCCCTGATAATACACACAGCGTCACATTGTGCGAGGTACGCGGCTATCTGATTGTACAGCATAATGCCCTGATAATACACGCAGCGTCACATTGTGCGAGGTACACGGCTATCTGATTGTACAGCATAATGCCCTGATAATACACGCAGCGTCACATTGTGCGAGGTACACAGCTATCTGATTGTACAGCATAATGTCCTGATAATACACGCTGCGTCACATTGTGCGAGGTACACGGCTGTCTGATTGTACAGCATAATGTCCTGATAATACACGCAGCGTCACATTGTGCGAGGTACGCGGCTATCTGATTGTACAGCATAATGCCCTGATAATATACGCTGCGTCACATTGTGCGAGGTACGCAGCTATCTGAGTGTACAGCATAATGCCCTGATAATACACGCAGTGTCACATTGTGCGCGGTACGCGGCTATCTGATTGTACGGCATAATGCCCTGATAATACACGCTGCGTCACATTGTGCTAGGTTCGCAGCTATCTGATTGTACAGCATAATGCCCTGATAATACATGCTGCGTCACATTGTGCGAGGTACACGACTATCTGATTGTACAGCATAATGCCCTGATAATACACGCAGCATCACATTGTGCGAGGTACGCGGCTATCTGATTGTAGAGCATAATGCCCTGATAATACACGCAGCGTCACATTGTGCGAGGTTCGCGGCTATCTGATTGTACAGCATAATGCCCTGTTAACACACGCAGCGTCACATTGTGCGAGGTACATGGCTATCTGATTGTACAGCATAATGCCCTGATAATATACGCAGAGTCACATTGTGCGAGGTTCGCGGCTATCTGATTGTACCGCATAATGCCCTGATAATATACGCAGCATCACATTGTGCGAGGTTCGCGGCTATCTGATTGTACCGCATAATGCCCTGATAATATATGCAGCGTCACATTGTGCGAGGTTCGCGGCTATCTGATTGTACCGCTTAATGCCCTGATAATACACGCAGCATCACATTGTGCGAGGTACACGGCTATCTGATTGTACAGCATAATGTCCTGATAATACACGCTGCGTCACATTGTGCAAGGTACACGGCTGTCTGATTGTACAGCATAATGTCCTGATAATACACGCAGCGTCACATTGTGCGAGGTACGCGGCTATCTGATTGTACAGCATAATGCCCTGAAAATATACGCTGCGTCACATTGTGCGAGGTACGCAGCTATCTGAGTGTACAGCATAATGCCCTGATAATACACGCAGTGTCACATTGTGCGCGGTACGCGGCTATCTGATTGTACGACATAATGCCCTGATAATACACGCTGCGTCACATTGTGCGAGGTTCGCAGCTATCTGATTGTACAGCATAATGCCCTGATAATACACGCAGCGTCACATTGTGCGAGGTACGCGGCTATCTGATTGTACAGCATAATGCCCTGTTAACACACGCAGCGTCACATTGTGCGAGGTACGCAGCTATCTGAGTATACAGCATAATGCCCTGATAATACACGCAGCGTCACATTGTGCGAGGTACACGGCTATCTGATAGTACAGCTTAGTGCCCTGATAATATACACAGCGTCACATTGTGCGAGGTACACGGCTATCTGATTGTACAGCATAATGCCCTGATAATACATGCAGCGTCACATTGTGCGAGGTACGCGGCTATATGATTGTTCAGCATAATGCCCTGATAATACACGCAGCGTCACATTGTACGAGGTACACGGCTATCTGATTGTACAGCATAATGCCTTGATAATACACGCTGCGTCACATTGTGCGAGGTACACGGCTATCTGAGTGTACAGCATAATGCCCTGATAATACACGCTGCGTCACATTGTGCGAGGTACACGGCTATCTGATTGTACAGCATAATGCTCTGATAATACACGCTGCATCACATTGTGTGAGGTACTCGGCTATCTGAGTGTACAGCATAATGCCCTGATAATACACGCAGCGTCACATTGTGCGAGGTACACGGCTATCTGATTGTACAGCATAATGCTCTGATAATACACGCTGCATCACATTGTGTGAGGTACTCGGCTATCTGAGTGTACAGCATAATGCCCTGATAATACACGCAGCGTCACATTGTGCGAGGTACTCGGCTATCTGAGTGTACAGCATAATGCCCTGATAATACACGCTGCGTCACATTGTGCGAGGTACTCGGCTATCTGAGTGTACAGCATAATGCCCTGATAATACACGCAGCGTCACATTGTGCAAGGTACATGGCTATCTGATTGTACAGCATAATGGCCTGATAATACACGCAGCATCACATTGTGTGAGGTTCGCGGCTATCTGATTGTACAGCATAATGCCCTGATAATACACGCTGCGTCACATTGTGCGAGGTACACGGCTGTCTGATTGTACAGCATAATGTCCTGGTAATACACGCAGCGTCACATTGTACGAGGTACGCGGCTATCTGATTGTACAGCATAATGCCCTGATAATACACGCAGCGTCACATTGTGCGAGGTACGCGGCTATCTGATTGTACAGCATAATGTCCTGATAATACAAGCAGCGTCACATTGTGTGAGGTTTGCGGCTATCTGATTGTACAGCATAATGCCCTGATAATACACGCTGCGTCACATTGTGCGAGGTACACGGCTGTCTGATTGTACAGCATAATGTCCTGATAATACACGCAGCGTCACATTGTGCGAGGTACGCGGCTATCTGATTGTACAGCATAATGCCCTGATAATACACGCAGCGTCACATTGTGCGAGGTACGCGGCTATCTGATTGTACAGCATAATGCCCTGATAATACACGCACCGTCACATTGTGCGAGGTACGCGGCTATCTGAGTGTACAGCATAATGCCCTGATAATACACGCAGCGTCACATTGTGTGAGGTTCGCGGCTATCTGATTGTACCGCATAATGCCCTGATAATACACGCTGCATCACATTGCACGAGGTACGTGGCTATCTGATTGTACTGCATAATGCCCTGATAATTTACGCAGCGTCACATTGTGCGAGGTTCGCGGCTATCTGATTGTACTGCTTAATGCCCTGATAATACACACAGCGTCACATTGTACGAGGTACGCGGCTGTCTGATTGTACAGCATTATGCCCTGATAATACACGCTGCGTCACATTGTGCGAGGTTCACGGCTATCTGATTGTACAGCATAATGCCCTGATAATACACGCTGCGTCACATTGTGCGAGGTTCATGGCTATCTGATTGTACAGCATAATGCCCTGACATTACACGCTGCGTCACATTGTTCGAGGTACGCAGCTATCTGAGTGTACAGCATAATGCCCTGATAATATACGCTGCATCACATTGTGCGAGGTACGCGGATATCTGATTGTACAGCATAATTCCCTTATAATACACGCTGCATCACATTGTGCGAGGTACACTGCTGTCTGATTGTACAGCATAATGTCCTGATAATACACGCAGCGTCACATTGTGCGAGGTACGCAGCTATCTGATTGTACAGCATAATGTCCTGATAATACACACAGCGTCACATTGTTCGAGGTACGCAGCTATCTGAGTGTACAGCATAATGCCCTGATAATATACGCTGCATCACATTGTGCGAGGTACGCGGATATCTGATTGTACAGCATAATTCCCTTATAATATACGCTGCGTCACATTGTGCGAGGTACACGGCTATCTGATTGTTCAGCATAATGCCCTGATAATATACGCTGCGTCACATTGTGCGAGGTACACGGCTATCTGATTGTACAGCATAATGCCCTGATAATACACACTGCGTGACATTGTGCAAGGTACACGGCTATCTGATTGTACCGCATAATGCCCTGATAATACACGCAGCGTCACAATGTGCGAGGTACGCGGCTATCTGAGTGTACAGCATAATGGCCTGATAATACACACAGCGTCGAATTGTGCGAGATACGCAGCTATCTGATTGTACAGCATAATGCCCTGATAATATACACTGCGTCACATTGTGCGAGATACTCGGCTATCTGATTATACCGCATAATGCCCCGATAATATACGCTGCGTCACATTGTGCGAGGTACGCAGCTGTCTGATTGTCCGACATATTGCCCTGATAATACAAGCTGCGTCACATTGTATGAGGTACGCAGCTATCTGATTGTACAGCATAATGCCCTGATAATACACGCTGCGTCACATTGTGCGAGGTACGCGGCTATCTGATTGTACAGCATAATGCCCTGATAATACACGCAGCGTCACATTGTGCGAGGTACACGGCTGTCTGAGTGTACAGCATAATGCCCTGATAATACACGCTGCATCACATTGTGCGAGGTACACGGCTATCTGAGTGTACAGCATAATGCCCTGATAATATACGCTGCGTCACATTGTGCGAGGTACGCGGCTATCTGATTGTACAGCATAATGCCCTGATAATACACGCAGCGTCACATTGTGCGAGGTACGTGGCTATCTGATTGTACAGCATAATTCCCTTATAATATACGCTGCGTTACATTGTGCAAGATACACGGCTATCTGATTGTACCGCATAATGCCCTGATAATATACGCTGCGTCACATTGTGCGAGGTACGTGGCTATCTGATTGTACAGCATAATTCCCTTATAATATACGCTGCGTCACATTGTGCGAGGTACTATCTGATTGTACAGCATAATGCCCTGATAATATACGCAGCGTCACATTGTGCGAGGTACGCGGCTATCTGAGTGTACAGCATAATGGCCTGATAATACACACAGCGTCGCATTGTGCGAGATACGCGGCTATCTGAGTGTACAGCATAATGGCCTGATAATACACGCAGCGTCACATTGTGCGAGGTACACGGCTATTTGAGTGTACAGTATAATGTCCTGATAATACACGCAGCGTCACATTGTGTGAGGTTCGCGGCTGTCTGATTGTACAGCATAATGTCCTGATAATACACGCAGCGTCATATAGTGCGAGGTACGCGGCTATCTGATTGTACAGCATAATGCCCTGATAATACACGCTGCGTCACATTGTGCGTGGTACACGGCTGTCTGATTGTACAGCATAATGTCCTGATAATACACGCAGCGTCACATTGTGCGAGGTACGCGGCTATCAGATACTACAGCATAATGTCCTGATAATACACGCAGCATCACATTGTGCGAGGTACGCTGCTATCTGATTGTACAGCATAATGCCCTGATAATACACGCAGCGTCACATTGTGCGAGTTACACGGCTATCTGATAGTACAGCTTAGTGCCCTGATAATATACACAGCGTCACATTGTGCGAGGTACACGGCTATCTGATTGTACAGCATAATGCCCTGATAATATACGCTGCGTCACATTGTGCGAGGTACGCGGCTATCTGATTGTACAGCATAATGCCCTGATAATACACGCTGCATCACATTGTGCAAGGTACACGGCTATCTGATTGTACCGCATAATGCCCTGATAATATACGCTGCGTCACATTGTGCGAGGTACGCGGCTATCTGATTGTATAGCATAATTCCCTTATAATATACGCTGCGTCACATTGTGCGAGGTACACGGCTATCTGATTGTACAGCATAATGCCCTGATAATATACGCTTCGTCACATTGTGCGAGGTTCGCGGCTATCTGATTGTACGGCATAATGCCCTGATAATACACGCAGCGTCACATTGTGCGAGGTACGCAGCTATCTGATTGTACAGCATAATGCCCTGATAATACACGCTGCGTCACATTGTGGGAGGTACGCGGCTATCTGATTGTACAGCATAAAGCACTGATAATACATGCAGTGTCACATTGTGCGAGGTACGCGGCTATCTGATTGTACAGCATAATGCCCTGATAATACACGCAGCGTCACATTGTACGAGGTACGCAGCTATCTGAGTGTACAGCATAATGCCCTGATAATACACGCAGCGTCACATTGTGCGAGGTTCGCGGCTAACTGATTGTACGGCATAATGCCCTGATAATACACGCAGCATCACATTGTGCGAGGTACGCGGCTATCTGATTGTACAGCATAATGCCCTGATAATACACGCTGCGTCACATTGTGGGAGGTACGCGGCTATCTGATTGTACAGCATAATGCACTGATAATACATGCAGTGTCACATTGTGCGAGGTACGCGACTATCTGATTTTACAGCATAATGCCCTGATAATACACGCAGCGTCACATTGTACGAGGTACGCAGCTATCTGAGTGTACAGCATAATGCCCTGATAATACACGCTGCGTCACATTGTGCGAGGTACACGGCTATCTGATTGTACAGCATAATGTCCTGATAACACACGCTGTGTCACATTGTGCGAGGTACGCGGCTATCTGATTGTACAGCATAATGCCCTGATAATACACACTGCGTCACATTGTGCGAGGTACACAGCTATCTGATTGTACAGCATAATGCCCTGATAATACACGCAGCGTCACATTGTGCGAGGTGCGCAGCTATCTGATTGTACAGCATAATGCCCTGATAATACACACTGCGTCACATTGTGCGAGGTACACAGCTATCTGATTGTACAGCATAATGCCCTGATAATACACGCAGCGTCACATTGTGCGAGGTGCGCAGCTATCTGATTGTACAGCATAATGCCCTGATAATACACGCTGCGTCACATTGTGCGAGGTACGTGGCTATCTGATTCTACAGCATAATGTCCTGATAACACACGCTGTGTCACATTGTGCGAGGTACACGGCTATCTGATTGTACAGCATAATGCCCTGATAATACACACTGCGTCACATTGTGCGAGGTACACAGCTATCTGATTGTACAGCATAATGCCCTGATAATACACGCAGCGTCACATTGTGCGAGGTGCGCAGCTATCTGATTGTACAGCATAATGCCCTGATAATACACGCTGCGTCACATTGTGCGAGGTACGTGGCTATCTGATTCTACAGCATAATGTCCTGATAATACACACAGCGTCACATTGTGTGAGGTACACGGCTATCTGAGTGTACAGCATAATGCCCTGATAATACACGCTGCGTCACATTGTGCGAGGTACGTGGCTATCTGAGTGTACGGCATAATGCCCTGATAATATACGCAGCGTCACATTGTGTGAGGTACACGGCTATCTGAGTGTACAGCATAATGCCATGATAATACACGCTGCGTCACATTGTGCGAGGTACACGGCTATCTGATTGTACAGCATAATGCCCTGATAATATACGCTGCGTCACATTTTGCAAGGTTCGCGGCTATCTGATTGTACAGCATAATGCCCTGATAATACACGCAGCGTCACATTGTGCGAGGTACGCAGCTATCTGATTGTACAGCATAATGCCCAGATAATACACGCTGCGTCACATTGTGCGAGGTACGTGGCTATCTGAGTGTACAGCATAATGTCCTGATAATACACGCAGCGTCACATTGTGTGAGGTACACGGCTATCTGAGTGTACAGCATAATGCCCTGATAATACACGCTGCGTCACATTGTGCGAGGTACACGGCTATCTGATTGTACAGCATAATGCCCTGATAATACACGCAGCGTCACATTGTGCGAGGTACGCGGCTATCTGATTGTACAGCATAATGCCCTGATAATACACGCAGCGTCACATTGTGCGAGGTACGCAGCTATCTGATTGTACAGCATAATGCCCTGATAATACACGCTGCGTCACATTGTGCGAGGTACACGGCTATCTGATTGTATGGCATAATGCCCTGATAATACACGCAGCGTCACATTGTGCGAGGTACGAAGCTATCTGATTATACAGCATAATGCCCTGATAATATACGCTGCGTCACATTGAGCAAGGTTCGCGGCTATCTGATTGTACAGCATAATGCCCTGATAATACACGCTGCGTCTCATTGTGCGAGGTACGCAGCTATCTGATTGTACAGCATAATGCCCTGATAATATACGCAGCGTCACATTGTGCGAGGTACGCGGCTATCTGAGTTTACAGCATAATGGCCTGATAATACACACAGCGTCGCATTGTGCGAGATACGCGGCTATCTGACTGTACAGCATAATGCCCTGATAATATACACTGCGTCACATTGTGCGAGATACGCAGCTATCTGATTGTACAGCATAATGCCCTGATAATATACGCTGCGTCACATTGTGCGAGGTTCGCGGCTATCTGATTGTACGGCATAATGCCCTGATAATACACGCAGCGTCACATTGTGCGAGGTACGCAGCTATCTGATTGTACAGCATAATGCCCTGATAATACACGCTGCGACACATTGTGGGAGGTACGCGGCTATCTGATTGTACAGCATAAAGCACTGATAATACATGCAGTGTCACATTGTGCGAGGTACGCGGCTATCTGATTGTACAGCATAATGCCCTGATAATACACGCAGCGTCACATTGTACGAGGTACGCAGCTATCTGAGTGTACAGCATAATGCCCTGATAATACACGCAGCGTCACATTGTGCGAGGTTCGCGGCTATCTGATTGTACGGCATAATGCCCTGATAATACACGCAGCATCACATTGTGCGAGGTACGCGGCTATCTGATTGTACAGCATAATGCCCTGATAATACACGCTGCGTCACATTGTGGGAGGTACGCAGCTATCTGAGTGTACAGCATAATGCCCTGATAATACACGCTGCGTCACATTGTGCGAGGTACACGGCTATCTGATTGTACAGCATAATGTCCTGATAACACACGCTGTGTCACATTGTGCGAGGTACGCGGCTATCTGATTGTACAGCATAATGCCCTGATAATACACACTGCGTCACATTGTGCGAGGTACACGGCTATCTGATTGTACAGCATAATGCCCTGATAATACACGCAGCGTCACATTGTGCGAGGTGCGCAGCTATCTGATTGTACAGCATAATGCCCTGATAATACACGCTGTGTCACATTGTGCGAGGTACGTGGCTATCTGAGTGTACAGCATAATGTCCTGATAATACACGCAGCGTCACATTGTGTGAGGTACACGGCTATCTGAGTGTACAGCATAATGCCCTGATAATACACGCTGCGTCACATTGTGCGAGGTACACGGCTATCTGATTGTACAGCATAATGCCCTGATAATACACGCAGCGTCACATTGTGCGAGGTATGCAGCTATCTGATTGTACAGCATAATGCCCTGATAATACACGCAGTGTCACATTGTGCGCGGTACGCGGCTATCTGATTGTACGGCATAATGCCCTGATAATACACGCTGCGTCACATTGTGCGAGGTACACGACTATCTGATTGTATAGCATAATGCCCTGATAATACACGCAGCGTCACATTGTGCGAGGTACGCGTCTATCTGATTGTACAGCATAATGCCCTGATAATACACGCAGCGTCACATTGTGCGAGGTACGCGGCTATCTGATTGTTCAGCATAATGCCCTGTTAACACACGCAGCGTCACATTGTGCGAGGTACGTGGCTGTCTGAGTGTACAGCATAATGCCCTGATAATACACGCAGCGTCACATTGTGCGAGGTGCGCAGCTATCTGATTGTACAGCATAATGCCCTGATAATACACGCTGCGTCACATTGTGCGAGGTACGTGGCTATCTGAGTGTACAGCATAATGTCCTGATAATACACGCAGCGTCACATTGTGTGAGGTACACGGCTATCTGAGTGTACAGCATAATGCCCTGATAATACACGCTGCGTCACATTGTGCGAGGTACACGGCTATCTGATTGTACAGCATAATGCCCTGATAATACACGCAGCGTCACATTGTGCGAGGTACGCAGCTATCTGATTGTACAGCATAATGCCCTGATAATACACGCAGTGTCACATTGTGCGCGGTACGCGGCTATCTGATTGTACGGCATAATGCCCTGATAATACACGCTGCGTCACATTGTGCGAGGTACACGACTATCTGATTGTATAGCATAATGCCCTGATAATACACGCAGCGTCACATTGTGCGAGGTACGCGGCTATCTGATTGTACAGCATAATGCCCTGATAATACACGCAGCGTCACATTGTGCGAGGTACGCGGCTATCTGATTGTTCAGCATAATGCCCTGTTAACACACGCAGCGTCACATTGTGCGAGGTACGTGGCTGTCTGAGTGTACAGCATAATGTCCTGATAATACACGCAGCGTCACATTGTGTGAGGTACACGGCTATCTGAGTGTACAGCATAATGCCCTGATAATACATGCTGCGTCACATTGTGCGAGGTACACGGCTATCTGATTGTACAGCATAATGCCCTGATAATACACACAGCGTCACATTGTGCGAGGTACGCGGCTATCTGATTGTACAGCATAATGCCCTGATAATACACGCAGCGTCACATTGTGCGAGGTACGCGGCTATCTGATTGTACAGCATAATGCCCTGATAATATACGCTGCGTCACATTGTGCGAGGTACGCAGCTATCTGAGTGTACAGCATAATGCCCTGATAATACACGCAGTGTCACATTGTGCGCGGTACGCGGCTATCTGATTGTACGGCATAATGCCCTGATAATACACGCTGCGTCACATTGTGCGAGGTACACGACTATCTGATTGTATAGCATAATGCCCTGATAATACACGCAGCGTCACATTGTGCGAGGTACGCGGCTATCTGATTGTACAGCATAATGCCCTGATAATACACGCAGCGTCACATTGTGCGAGGTACGCGGCTATCTGATTGTACAGCATAATGCCCTGTTAACACACGCAGCGTCACATTGTGCGAGGTACGCAGCTATCTGAGTATACAGCATAATGCCCTGATAATACACGCAGCGTCACATTGTGCGAGGTACACGGCTATTTGAGTGTACAGCATAATGTCCTGATAATACACGCAGCGTCACATTGTGTGAGGTTCTCGGCTGTCTGATTGTACAGCATAATGTCCTGATAATACACGCAGCGTCATATAGTGCGAGGTACGCGGCTATCTGATTGTACAGCATAATGCCCTGATAATACACGCTGCGTCACATTGTGCGTGGTACACGGCTGTCTGATTGTACAGCATAATTTCTTGATAATACACGCAGCGTCACATTGTGCGAGGTACGCGGCTATCAGATACTACAGCATAATGTCCTGATAATACACGCAGCATCACATTGTGCGAGGTACGCTGCTATCTGATTGTACAGCATAATGCCCTGATAATACACGCAGCGTCACATTGTGCGAGTTACACGGCTATCTGATAGTACAGCTTAGTGCCCTGATACTATACACAGCGTCACATTGTGCGAGGTGCACGGCTATCTGATTGTACAGCATAATGCCCTGATAATATACGCTGCGTCACATTGTGCGAGGTACGCGGCTATCTGATTGTACAGCATAATGCCCTGATAATACACGCTGCGTCACATTGTGCAAGGTACACGGCTATCTGATTGTACCGCATAATGCCCTGATAATATACGCTGCGTCACATTGTGCGAGGTACGCGGCTATCTGATTGTACAGCATAATTCCCTTATAATATACGCTGCGTCACATTGTGCGAGGTACACGGCTATCTGATTGTACAGCATAATGCCCTGATAATACACGCAGCGTCACATTGTGCGAGGTACACGGCTGTCTGAGTGTACAGCATAATGCCCTGATAATACACGCTGCATCACATTGTGCGAGGTACACGGCTATCTGAGTGTACAGCATAATGTCCTGATAATACACGCTGCGTCACATTGTGCGAGTTTGAAGGCTATCTGATTGTACAGCATAATGCCCTGACATTACACGCTGCGTCACATTGTGCGAGGTACATGGCTGTCTGATTGTACAGCATAATATCCTGATAATACACGCAGCGTCACATTGTGCGAGGTACGCGGCTATCTGATTGTACAGCATAATGCCCTGATAATACACGCTGCGTCACATTGTGCGAGGTAGACGGCTATCTGAGTGTACAGCATAATTCCCTGATAATACACACTGCGTCACATTGTGCGAGGTACGCAGCTATCTGATTGTACAGCATAATGCCCTGAAAATACACGCTGCGTCACATTGTGCGAGGTACACTGCTGTCTGATTGTACAGCATAATGTCCTGATAATACACGCAGCGTCACATTGTGCGAGGTACGCAGCTATCTGAGTGTACAGCATAATGCCCTGATAATATACGCTGCGTCACATTGTGCGAGGTACGCGGCTATCTGATTGTACAGCATAATTCCCTTATAATATATGCTGCGTCACATTGTGCGAGGTACACGGCTATCTGATTGTACAGCATAATGCCCTGATAATATACGCTGCGTCACATTGTGCGAGGTACACGGCTATCTGATTGTACAGCATAATGCCCTGATAATACACGCTGCATCACATTGTGCGAGGTAAGCGGCTATCTGATTGTACAGCATAATTTCCTGATAATACACGCTGCATCACATTGTGCGAGGTACACGGCTGTCTGAGTGTACAGCATAATGTCCTGATAATACACGCTGCATCACATTGTGCGAGGTACGCGGCTATCTGAGTGTACAGCATAATGCCCTGATAATACACACAGCGTCACATTGTGCGAGGTACGCGGCTATCTGATTGTACAGCATAATGCCCTGATAATACACGCAGCGTCACATTGTGCGAGGTACACGGCTATCTGATTGTACAGCATAATGCCCTGATAATACACGCAGCGTCACATTGTGCGAGGTACACGGCTATCTGATTGTACAGCATAATGTCCTGATAATACACGCTGCGTCACATTGTGCGAGGTACACGGCTGTCTGATTGTACAGCATAATGTCCTGATAATACACGCAGCGTCACATTGTGCGAGGTACGCGGCTATCTGATTGTACAGCATAATGCCCTGATAATATATGCTGCGTCACATTGTGCGAGGTACGCAGCTATCTGAGTGTACAGCATAATGCCCTGATAATACACGCAGTGTCACATTGTGCGCGGTACGCGGCTATCTGATTGTACGGCATAATGCCCTGATAATATACGCTGCGTCACATTGTGCGAGGTACACGGCTATCTGATTGTACAGCATAATGCCCTGATAATACACGCTGCATCACATTGTGCGAGGTAAGCGGCTATCTGATTGTACAGCATAATTTCCTGATAATACACGCTGCATCACATTGTGCGAGGTACACGGCTGTCTGAGTGTACAGCATAATGTCCTGATAATACACGCTGCATCACATTGTGCGAGGTACGCGGCTATCTGAGTGTACAGCATAATGCCCTGATAATACACACAGCGTCACATTGTGCGAGGTACGCGGCTATCTGATTGTACAGCATAATGCCCTGATAATACACGCAGCGTCACATTGTGCGAGGTACACGGCTATCTGATTGTACAGCATAATGCCCTGATAATACACGCAGCGTCACATTGTGCGAGGTACACGGCTATCTGATTGTACAGCATAATGTCCTGATAATACACGCTGCGTCACATTGTGCGAGGTACACGGCTGTCTGATTGTACAGCATAATGTCCTGATAATACACGCAGCGTCACATTGTGCGAGGTACGCGGCTATCTGATTGTACAGCATAATGCCCTGATAATATACGCTGCGTCACATTGTGCGAGGTACGCAGCTATCTGAGTGTACAGCATAATGCCCTGATAATACACGCAGTGTCACATTGTGCGCGGTACGCGGCTATCTGATTGTACGGCATAATGCCCTGATAATACACGCTGCGTCACATTGTGCTAGGTTCGCAGCTATCTGATTGTACAGCATAATGCCCTGATAATACATGCTGCGTCACATTGTGCGAGGTACACGACTATCTGATTGTACAGCATAATGCCCTGATAATACACGCAGCATCACATTGTGCGAGGTACGCGGCTATCTGATTGTAGAGCATAATGCCCTGATAATACACGCAGCGTCACATTGTGCGAGGTTCGCGGCTATCTGATTGTACAGCATAATGCCCTGTTAACACACGCAGCGTCACATTGTGCGAGGTACATGGCTATCTGATTGTACAGCATAATGCCCTGATAATATACGCAGAGTCACATTGTGCGAGGTTCGCGGCTATCTGATTGTACCGCATAATGCCCTGATAATATACGCAGCATCACATTGTGCGAGGTTCGCGGCTATCTGATTGTACCGCATAATGCCCTGATAATATACGCAGCGTCACATTGTGCGAGGTTCGCGGCTATCTGATTGTACCGCTTAATGCCCTGATAATACACGCAGCATCACATTGTGCGAGGTACACGGCTATCTGATTGTACAGCATAATGTCCTGATAATACACGCTGCGTCATATTGTGCAAGGTACACGGCTGTCTGATTGTACAGCATAATGTCCTGATAATACACGCAGCGTCACATTGTGCGAGGTACGCGGCTATCTGATTGTACAGCATAATGCCCTGAAAATATACGCTGCGTCACATTGTGCGAGGTACGCAGCTATCTGAGTGTACAGCATAATGCCCTGATAATACACGCAGTGTCACATTGTGCGCGGTACGCGGCTATCTGATTGTACGGCATAATGCCCTGATAATACACGCTGCGTCACATTGTGCGAGGTTCGCAGCTATCTGATTGTACAGCATAATGCCCTGATAATACACGCAGCGTCACATTGTGCGAGGTACGCGGCTATCTGATTGTACAGCATAATGCCCTGTTAACACACGCAGCGTCACATTGTGCGAGGTACGCAGCTATCTGAGTATACAGCATAATGCCCTGATAATACACGCAGCGTCACATTGTGCGAGGTACACGGCTATCTGATAGTACAGCTTAGTGCCCTGATAATATACACAGCGTCACATTGTGCGAGGTACACGGCTATCTGATTGTACAGCATAATGCCCTGATAATATACGCTGCGTCACATTGTGCGAGGTACGCGGCTATCTGATTGTACAGCATAATGCCCTGATAATACACGCAGCGTCACATTGTGCGAGGTACGTGGCTATCTGATTGTACAGCATAATTCCCTTATAATATACGCTGCGTTACATTGTGCAAGATACACGGCTATCTGATTGTACCGCATAATGCCCTGATAATATACGCTGCGTCACATTGTGCGAGGTACGTGGCTATCTGATTGTACAGCATAATTCCCTTATAATATACGCTGCGTCACATTGTGCGAGGTACTATCTGATTGTACAGCATAATGCCCTGATAATATACGCAGCGTCACATTGTGCGAGGTACGCGGCTATCTGAGTGTACAGCATAATGGCCTGATAATACACACAGCGTCGCATTGTGCGAGATACGCGGCTATCTGAGTGTACAGCATAATGGCCTGATAATACACGCAGCGTCACATTGTGCGAGGTACACGGCTATTTGAGTGTACAGTATAATGTCCTGATAATACACGCAGCGTCACATTGTGTGAGGTTCGCGGCTGTCTGATTGTACAGCATAATGTCCTGATAATACACGCAGCGTCATATAGTGCGAGGTACGCGGCTATCTGATTGTACAGCATAATGCCCTGATAATACACGCTGCGTCACATTGTGCGTGGTACACGGCTGTCTGATTGTACAGCATAATGTCCTGATAATACACGCAGCGTCACATTGTGCGAGGTACGCGGCTATCAGATACTACAGCATAATGTCCTGATAATACACGCAGCATCACATTGTGCGAGGTACGCTGCTATCTGATTGTACAGCATAATGCCCTGATAATACACGCAGCGTCACATTGTGCGAGTTACACGGCTATCTGATAGTACAGCTTAGTGCCCTGATAATATACACAGCGTCACATTGTGCGAGGTACACGGCTATCTGATTGTACAGCATAATGCCCTGATAATATACGCTGCGTCACATTGTGCGAGGTACGCGGCTATCTGATTGTACAGCATAATGCCCTGATAATACACGCTGCATCACATTGTGCAAGGTACACGGCTATCTGATTGTACCGCATAATGCCCTGATAATATACGCTGCGTCACATTGTGCGAGGTACGCGGCTATCTGATTGTATAGCATAATTCCCTTATAATATACGCTGCGTCACATTGTGCGAGGTACACGGCTATCTGATTGTACAGCATAATGCCCTGATAATATACGCTTCGTCACATTGTGCGAGGTTCGCGGCTATCTGATTGTACGGCATAATGCCCTGATAATACACGCAGCGTCACATTGTGCGAGGTACGCAGCTATCTGATTGTACAGCATAATGCCCTGATAATACACGCTGCGTCACATTGTGGGAGGTACGCGGCTATCTGATTGTACAGCATAAAGCACTGATAATACATGCAGTGTCACATTGTGCGAGGTACGCGGCTATCTGATTGTACAGCATAATGCCCTGATAATACACGCAGCGTCACATTGTACGAGGTACGCAGCTATCTGAGTGTACAGCATAGTGCCCTGATAATACACGCAGCGTCACATTGTGCGAGGTTCGCGGCTAACTGATTGTACGGCATAATGCCCTGATAATACACGCAGCATCACATTGTGCGAGGTACGCGGCTATCTGATTGTACAGCATAATGCCCTGATAATACACGCTGCGTCACATTGTGGGAGGTACGCGGCTATCTGATTGTACAGCATAATGCACTGATAATACATGCAGTGTCACATTGTGCGAGGTACGCGGCTATCTGATTTTACAGCATAATGCCCTGATAATACACGCAGCGTCACATTGTACGAGGTACGCAGCTATCTGAGTGTACAGCATAATGCCCTGATAATACACGCTGCGTCACATTGTGCGAGGTACACGGCTATCTGATTGTACAGCATAATGTCCTGATAACACACGCTGTGTCACATTGTGCGAGGTACGCGGCTATCTGATTGTACAGCATAATGCCCTGATAATACACACTGCGTCACATTGTGCGAGGTACACAGCTATCTGATTGTACAGCATAATGCCCTGATAATACACGCAGCGTCACATTGTGCGAGGTGCGCAGCTATCTGATTGTACAGCATAATGCCCTGATAATACACACTGCGTCACATTGTGCGAGGTACACAGCTATCTGATTGTACAGCATAATGCCCTGATAATACACGCAGCGTCACATTGTGCGAGGTGCGCAGCTATCTGATTGTACAGCATAATGCCCTGATAATACACGCTGCGTCACATTGTGCGAGGTACGTGGCTATCTGATTCTACAGCATAATGTCCTGATAACACACGCTGTGTCACATTGTGCGAGGTACACGGCTATCTGATTGTACAGCATAATGCCCTGATAATACACACTGCGTCACATTGTGCGAGGTACACAGCTATCTGATTGTACAGCATAATGCCCTGATAATACACGCAGCGTCACATTGTGCGAGGTGCGCAGCTATCTGATTGTACAGCATAATGCCCTGATAATACACGCTGCGTCACATTGTGCGAGGTACGTGGCTATCTGATTCTACAGCATAATGTCCTGATAATACACACAGCGTCACATTGTGTGAGGTACACGGCTATCTGAGTGTACAGCATAATGCCCTGATAATACACGCTGCGTCACATTGTGCGAGGTACGTGGCTATCTGAGTGTACGGCATAATGCCCTGATAATATACGCAGCGTCACATTGTGTGAGGTACACGGCTATCTGAGTGTACAGCATAATGCCATGATAATACACGCTGCGTCACATTGTGCGAGGTACACGGCTATCTGATTGTACAGCATAATGCCCTGATAATATACGCTGCGTCACATTTTGCAAGGTTCGCGGCTATCTGATTGTACAGCATAATGCCCTGATAATACACGCAGCGTCACATTGTGCGAGGTACGCAGCTATCTGATTGTACAGCATAATGCCCAGATAATACACGCTGCGTCACATTGTGCGAGGTACGTGGCTATCTGAGTGTACAGCATAATGTCCTGATAATACACGCAGCGTCACATTGTGTGAGGTACACGGCTATCTGAGT
This sequence comes from Taudactylus pleione, assembly GCA_031769625.1. Classification (NCBI taxonomy): domain Eukaryota; kingdom Metazoa; phylum Chordata; class Amphibia; order Anura; family Myobatrachidae; genus Taudactylus; species Taudactylus pleione. Next base: position 2,806,459 of record JAUIMM010000046.1, on the reverse strand, counting down.
GTACAGCATAATGCCCTGATAATACACGCTGCGTCACATTGTGCGAGGTACACGGCTATCTGATTGTACAGCATAATGCCCTGATAATACACGCAGCGTCACATTGTGCGAGGTACGCGGCTATCTGATTGTACAGCATAATGCCCTGATAATACACGCAGCGTCACATTGTGCGAGGTACGCAGCTATCTGATTGTACAGCATAATGCCCTGATAATACACGCTGCGTCACATTGTGCGAGGTACACGGCTATCTGATTGTATGGCATAATGCCCTGATAATACACGCAGCGTCACATTGTGCGAGGTACGAAGCTATCTGATTATACAGCATAATGCCCTGATAATATACGCTGCGTCACATTGAGCAAGGTTCGCGGCTATCTGATTGTACAGCATAATGCCCTGATAATACACGCTGCGTCTCATTGTGCGAGGTACGCAGCTATCTGATTGTACAGCATAATGCCCTGATAATATACGCAGCGTCACATTGTGCGAGGTACGCGGCTATCTGACTGTACAGCATAATGCCCTGATAATATACACTGCGTCACATTGTGCGAGATACGCAGCTATCTGATTGTACAGCATAATGCCCTGATAATATACGCTGCGTCACATTGTGCGAGGTTCGCGGCTATCTGATTGTACGGCATAATGCCCTGATAATACACGCAGCGTCACATTGTGCGAGGTACGCAGCTATCTGATTGTACAGCATAATGCCCTGATAATACACGCTGCGACACATTGTGGGAGGTACGCGGCTATCTGATTGTACAGCATAAAGCACTGATAATACATGCAGTGTCACATTGTGCGAGGTACGCGGCTATCTGATTGTACAGCATAATGCCCTGATAATACACGCAGCGTCACATTGTACGAGGTACGCAGCTATCTGAGTGTACAGCATAATGCCCTGATAATACACGCAGCGTCACATTGTGCGAGGTTCGCGGCTATCTGATTGTACGGCATAATGCCCTGATAATACACGCAGCATCACATTGTGCGAGGTACGCGGCTATCTGATTGTACAGCATAATGCCCTGATAATACACGCTGCGTCACATTGTGGGAGGTACGCAGCTATCTGAGTGTACAGCATAATGCCCTGATCATACACGCTGCGTCACATTGTGCGAGGTACACGGCTATCTGATTGTACAGCATAATGTCCTGATAACACACGCTGTGTCACATTGTGCGAGGTACGCGGCTATCTGATTGTACAGCATAATGCCCTGATAATACACACTGCGTCACATTGTGCGAGGTACACGGCTATCTGATTGTACAGCATAATGCCCTGATAATACACGCAGCGTCACATTGTGCGAGGTGCGCAGCTATCTGATTGTACAGCATAATGCCCTGATAATACACGCTGCGTCACATTGTGCGAGGTACGTGGCTATCTGAGTGTACAGCATAATGTCCTGATAATACACGCAGCGTCACATTGTGTGAGGTACACGGCTATCTGAGTGTACAGCATAATGCCCTGATAATACACGCTGCGTCACATTGTGCGAGGTACACGGCTATCTGATTGTACAGCATAATGCCCTGATAATACACGCAGCGTCACATTGTGCGAGGTACGCAGCTATCTGATTGTACAGCATAATGCCCTGATAATACACGCAGTGTCACATTGTGCGCGGTACGCGGCTATCTGATTGTACGGCATAATGCCCTGATAATACACGCTGCGTCACATTGTGCGAGGTACACGACTATCTGATTGTATAGCATAATGCCCTGATAATACACGCAGCGTCACATTGTGCGAGGTACGCGGCTATCTGATTGTACAGCATAATGCCCTGATAATACACGCAGCGTCACATTGTGCGAGGTACGCGGCTATCTGATTGTTCAGCATAATGCCCTGTTAACACACGCAGCGTCACATTGTGCGAGGTACGTGGCTGTCTGAGTGTACAGCATAATGTCCTGATAATACACGCAGCGTCACATTGTGTGAGGTACACGGCTATCTGAGTGTACAGCATAATGCCCTGATAATACATGCTGCGTCACATTGTGCGAGGTACACGGCTATCTGATTGTACAGCATAATGCCCTGATAATACACACAGCGTCACATTGTGCGAGGTACGCGGCTATCTGATTGTACAGCATAATGCCCTGATAATACACGCAGCGTCACATTGTGCGAGGTACGCGGCTATCTGATTGTACAGCATAATGCCCTGATAATATACGCTGCGTCACATTGTGCGAGGTACGCAGCTATCTGAGTGTACAGCATAATGCCCTGATAATACACGCAGTGTCACATTGTGCGCGGTACGCGGCTATCTGATTGTACGGCATAATGCCCTGATAATACACGCTGCGTCACATTGTGCGAGGTACACGACTATCTGATTGTATAGCATAATGCCCTGATAATACACGCAGCGTCACATTGTGCGAGGTACGCGGCTATCTGATTGTACAGCATAATGCCCTGATAATACACGCAGCGTCACATTGTGCGAGGTACGCGGCTATCTGATTGTACAGCATAATGCCCTGTTAACACACGCAGCGTCACATTGTGCGAGGTACGCAGCTATCTGAGTATACAGCATAATGCCCTGATAATACACGCAGCGTCACATTGTGCGAGGTACACGGCTATTTGAGTGTACAGCATAATGTCCTGATAATACACGCAGCGTCACATTGTGTGAGGTTCTCGGCTGTCTGATTGTACAGCATAATGTCCTGATAATACACGCAGCGTCATATAGTGCGAGGTACGCGGCTATCTGATTGTACAGCATAATGCCCTGATAATACACGCTGCGTCACATTGTGCGTGGTACACGGCTGTCTGATTGTACAGCATAATTTCTTGATAATACACGCAGCGTCACATTGTGCGAGGTACGCGGCTATCAGATACTACAGCATAATGTCCTGATAATACACGCAGCATCACATTGTGCGAGGTACGCTGCTATCTGATTGTACAGCATAATGCCCTGATAATACACGCAGCGTCACATTGTGCGAGTTACACGGCTATCTGATAGTACAGCTTAGTGCCCTGATACTATACACAGCGTCACATTGTGCGAGGTACACGGCTATCTGATTGTACAGCATAATGCCCTGATAATATACGCTGCGTCACATTGTGCGAGGTACGCGGCTATCTGATTGTACAGCATAATGCCCTGATAATACACGCTGCGTCACATTGTGCAAGGTACACGGCTATCTGATTGTACCGCATAATGCCCTGATAATATACGCTGCGTCACATTGTGCGAGGTACGCGGCTATCTGATTGTACAGCATAATTCCCTTATAATATACGCTGCGTCACATTGTGCGAGGTACACGGCTATCTGATTGTACAGCATAATGCCCTGATAATATACGCTGCGTCACATTGTGCGAGGTTCGCGGCTATCTGATTGTACGGCATAATGCCCTGATAATACACGCAGCGTCACATTGTGCGAGGTACGCGGCTATCTGATTGTACAGCATAATGCCCTGATAATACACGCTGCGTCACATTGTGGGAGGTACGCGGCTATCTGATAGTACAGCATAAAGCACTGATAATACACGCAGCGTCACATTGTACGAGGTACGCAGCTATCTGAGTGTACAGCATAATGCCCTGATAATACACGCAGCGTCACATTGTGCGAGGTTCGCGGCTATCTGATTGTACGGCATAATGCCCTGATAATACACGCAGCATCACATTGTGGGAGGTACGCGGCTATCTGATTGTACAGCATAATGCCCTGATAATACACGCTGCGTCACATTGTGGGAGGTACGCGGCTATCTGATTGTACAGCATAATGCACTGATAATACATGCAGTGTCACATTGTGCGAGGTACGCGGCTATCTGATTGTACAGCATAATGCCCTGATAATACACGCAGCGTCACATTGTACAAGGTACGCAGCTATCTGAGTGTACAGCATAATGCCCTGATAATACACGCTGCGTCACATTGTGCGAGGTACACGGCTATCTGATTGTACAGCATAATGTCCTGATAACACACGCTGTGTCACATTGTGCGAGGTACGCGGCTATCTGATTGTACAGCATAATGCCCTGATAATACACACTGCGTCACATTGTGCGAGGTACACGGCTATCTGATTGTACAGCATAATGCCCTGATAATACACGCAGCGTCACATTGTGCTAGGTTCGCAGCTATCTGATTGTACAGCATAATGCCCTGATAATATATGCTGCGTCACATTGTGCGAGGTACACGACTATCTGATTGTACAGCATAATGCCCTGATAATACACGCAGCATCACATTGTGCGAGGTACGCGGCTATCTGATTGTAGAGCATAATGCCCTGATAATACACGCAGCGTCACATTGTGCGAGGTACGCGGCTATCTGATTGTACAGCATAATGCCCTGTTAACACACGCAGCGTCACATTGTGCGAGGTACATGGCTATCTGATTGTACAGCATAATGCCCTGATAATATACGCAGAGTCACATTGTGCGAGGTTCGCGGCTATCTGATTGTACCGCATAATGCCCTGATAATATACGCAGCATCACATTGTGCGAGATTCGCGGCTATCTGATTGTACCGCATAATGCCCTGATAATATACGCAGCGTCACATTGTGCGAGGTTCGCGGCTATCTGATTGTACCGCTTAATGCCCTGATAATACACGCAGCATCACATTGTGCGAGGTACACGGCTATCTGATTGTACAGCATAATGTCCTGATAATACACGCTGCGTCACATTGTGCAAGGTACACGGCTGTCTGATTGTACAGCATAATGTTCTGATAATACACGCAGCGTCACATTGTGCGAGGTACGCGGCTATCTGATTGTACAGCATAATGCCCTGAAAATATACGCTGCGTCACATTGTGCGAGGTACGCAGCTATCTGAGTGTACAGCATAATGCCCTGATAATACACGCAGTGTCACATTGTGCGCGGTACGCGGCTATCTGATTGTACGGCATAATGCCCTGATAATACACGCTGCGTCACATTGTGCGAGGTTCGCAGCTATCTGATTGTACAGCATAATGCCCTGATAATACACGCAGCGTCACATTGTGCGAGGTACGCGGCTATCTGATTGTACAGCATAATGCCCTGTTAACACACGCAGCGTCACATTGTGCGAGGTACGCAGCTATCTGAGTATACAGCATAATGCCCTGATAATACACGCAGCGTCACATTGTGCGAGGTACACGGCTATCTGATAGTACAGCTTAGTGCCCTGATAATATACACAGCGTCACATTGTGCGAGGTACACGGCTATCTGATTGTACAGCATAATGCCCTGATAATATACGCTGCGTCACATTGTGCGTGGTACGCGGCTATCTGATTGTACAGCATAATGCCCTGATAATACACGCAGCGTCACATTGTGCGAGGTACGTGGCTATCTGATTGTACAGCATAATTCCCTTATAATATACGCTGCGTTACATTGTGCAAGGTACACGGCTATCTGATTGTACCGCATAATGCCCTGATAATATACGCTGCGTCACATTGTGCGAGGTACGCGGCTATCTGATTGTACAGCATAATTCCCTTATAAACTACGCTGCGTCACATTGTGCGAGGTACTATCTGATTGTACAGCATAATGCCCTGATAATATACGCAGCGTCACATTGTGCGAGGTACGTGGCTATCTGAGTGTACAGCATAATGGCCTGATAATACACACAGCGTCGCATTGTGCGAGATACGCGGCTATCTGATTGTACAGCATAATGGCCTGATAATACACGCAGCGTCACATTGTGCGAGGTACACGGCTATTTCAGTGTACAGCATAATGTCCTGATAATACACGCAGCGTCACATTGTGTGAGGTTCGCGGCTGTCTGATTGTACAGCATAATGTCCTGATAATACACGCAGCGTCATATAGTGCGAGGTACGTGGCTATCTGATTGTACAGCATAATGCCCTGATAATACACGCTGCGTCACATTGTGCGTGGTACACGGCTGTCTGATTGTACAGCATAATGTCCTGATAATACACGCAGCGTCACATTGTGCGAGGTACGCGGCTATCAGATACTACAGCATAATGTCCTGATAATACACGCAGCATCACATTGTGCGAGGTACGCTGCTATCTGATTGTACAGCATAATGCCCTGATAATACACGCAGCGTCACATTGTGCGAGTTATACGGCTATCTGATAGTACAGCTTAGTGCCCTGATAATATACACAGCGTCACATTGTGCGAGGTACACGGCTATCTGATTGTACAGCATAATGCCCTGATAATATACGCTGCGTCACATTGTGCGAGGTACGCGGCTATCTGATTGTACAGCATAATGCCCTGATAATATACGCTGCGTCACATTGTGCGAGGTTCGCGGCTATCTGATTGTACGGCATAATGCCCTGATAATACACGCAGTGTCACATTGTGCGAGGTACGCGGCTATCTGATTGTACAGCATAATGCCCTGATAATACACGCTGCGTCACATTGTGGGAGGTACGCGGCTATCTGATTGTACAGCATAAAGCACTGATAATACATGCAGTGTCACATTGTGCGAGGTACGCGGCTATCTGATTGTACAGCATAATGCCCTGATAATACACGCAGCGTCACATTGTACGAGGTACGCAGCTATCTGAGTGTACAGCATAATGCCCTGATAATACACGCAGCGTCACATTGTGCGAGGTTCGTGGCTATCTGATTGTACGGCATAATGCCCTGATAATACACGCAGCATCACATTGTGCGAGGTACGCGGCTATCTGATTGTACAGCATAATGCCCTGATAATACACGCTGCGTCACATTGTGGGAGGTACGCGGCTATCTGATTGTACAGCATAATGCACTGATAATACATGCAGTGTCACATTGTGCGAGGTACGCGGCTATCTGATTTTACAGCATAATGCCCTGATAATACACGCAGCATCACATTGTACGAGGTACGCAGCTATCTGAGTGTACAGCATAATGCCCTGATAATACACGCTGCGTCACATTGTGCGAGGTACACGGCTATCTGATTGTACAGCATAATGTCCTGATAACACAAGCTGTGTCACATTGTGCGAGGTACGCGGCTATCTGATTGTACAGCATAATGCCCTGATAATACACACTGCGTCACATTGTGCGAGGTACACGGCTATCTGATTGTACAGCATAATGCCCTGATAATACACGCAGCGTCACATTGTGCGAGGTGCGCAGCTATCTGATTGTACAGCATAATGCCCTGATAATACACGCTGCGTCACATTGTGCGAGGTACGTGGCTATCTGATTCTACAGCATAATGTCCTGATAATACACACAGCGTCACATTGTGTGAGGTACACGGCTATCTGAGTGTACAGCATAATGCCCTGATAATACACGCTGCGTCACATTGTGCGAGGTACGTGGCTATCTGAGTGTACAGCATAATGTCCTGATAATACACGCAGCGTCACATTGTGTGAGGTACACGGCTATCTGAGTGTACAGCATAATGCCCTGATAATACACGCTGCATCACATTGTGCGAGGTACACGGCTATCTGATTGTACAGCATAATGCCCTGATAATATACGCTGCGTCACATTGTGCAAGGTTCGCGGCTATCTGATTGTACAGCATAATGCCCTGATAATACACGCAGCGTCACATTGTGCGAGGTACGCAGCTATCTGATTGTACAGCATAATGCCCAGATAATACACGCTGCGTCACATTGTGCGAGGTACGTGGCTATCTGAGTGTACAGCATAATGTCCTGATAATACACGCAGCGTCACATTGTGTGAGGTACACGGCTATCTGAGTGTACAGCATAATGCCCTGATAATACACGCTGCGTCACATTGTGCGAGGTACACGGCTATCTGATTGTACAGCATAATGCCCTGATAATACACGCAGCGTCACATTGTGCGAGGTACGCGGCTATCTGATTGTACAGCATAATGCCCTGATAATACATGCAGCGTCACATTGTGCGAGGTACGCAGCTATCTGATTGTACAGCATAATGCCCTGATAATACACGCTGCGTCACATTGTGCGAGGTACACGGCTATCTGATTGTACGGCATAATGCCCTGATAATACACGCAGCGTCACATTGTGCGAGGTACGAAGCTATCTGATTATACAGCATAATGCCCTGATAATATACGCTGCGTCACATTGAGCAAGGTTCGCGGCTATCTGATTGTACAGCATAATGCCCTGATAATACACGCTGCGTCTCATTGTGCGAGGTACGCAGCTATCTGATTGTACAGCATAATGCCCTGATAATATACGCAGCGTCACATTGTGCGAGGTACGCGGCTATCTGAGTGTACAGCATAATGGCCTGATAATACACACAGCGTCGCATTGTGCGAGGTACGTGGCTATCTGAGTGTACAGCATAATGTCCTGATAATACACGCAGCGTCACATTGTGTGAGGTACACGGCTATCTGAGTGTACAGCATAATGCCCTGATAATACACGCTGCATCACATTGTGCGAGGTACACGGCTATCTGATTGTACAGCATAATGCCCTGATAATACACGCTGCGTCTCATTGTGCGAGGTACGCAGCTATCTGATTGTACAGCATAATGCCCTGATAATATACGCAGCGTCACATTGTGCGAGGTACGCGGCTATCTGAGTGTACAGCATAATGGCCTGATAATACACACAGCGTCGCATTGTGCGAGGTACGTGGCTATCTGAGTGTACAGCATAATGTCCTGATAATACACGCAGCGTCACATTGTGTGAGGTACACGGCTATCTGAGTGTACAGCATAATGCCCTGATAATACACGCTGCATCACATTGTGCGAGGTACACGGCTATCTGATTGTACAGCATAATGCCCTGATAATACACGCTGCGTCTCATTGTGCGAGGTACGCAGCTATCTGATTGTACAGCATAATGCCCTGATAATATACGCAGCGTCACATTGTGCGAGGTACGCGGCTATCTGAGTGTACAGCATAATGGCCTGATAAAACACACAGCGTCGCATTGTGCGAGGTACGTGGCTATCTGAGTGTACAGCATAATGTCCTGATAATACACGCAGCGTCACATTGTGTGAGGTACACGGCTATCTGAGTGTACAGCATAATGCCCTGATAATACACGCAGCGTCACATTGTGCGAGGTACGCAGCTATCTGATTGTACAGCATAATGCCCAGATAATACACGCTGCGTCACATTGTGCGAGGTACGTGGCTATCTGAGTGTACAGCATAATGTCCTGATAATACACGCAGCGTCACATTGTGTGAGGTACACGGCTATCTGAGTGTACAGCATAATGCCCAGATAATACACGCTGCGTCACATTGTGCGAGGTACACGGCTATCTGATTGTACAGCATAATGCCCTGATAATACACGCAGCGTCACATTGTGCGAGGTACGCGGCTATCTGATTGTACAGCATAATGCCCTGATAATACACGCAGCGTCACATTGTGCGAGGTACGCAGCTATCTGATTGTACAGCATAATGCCCTGATAATACACGCTGCGTCACATTGTGCGAGGTACACGGCTATCTGATTGTACGGCATAATGCCCTGATAATACACGCAGCGTCACATTGTGCGAGGTACGAAGCTATCTGATTATACAGCATAATGCCCTGATAATATACGCTGCGTCACATTGAGCAAGGTTCGCGGCTATCTGATTGTACAGCATAATGCCCTGATAATACACGCTGCGTCTCATTGTGCGAGGTACGCAGCTATCTGATTGTACAGCATAATGCCCTGATAATATACGCAGCGTCACATTGTGCGAGGTACGCGGCTATCTGAGTGTACAGCATAATGGCCTGATAATACACACAGCGTCGCATTGTGCGAGATACGCGGCTATCTGACTGTACAGCATAATGCCCTGATAATATACACTGCGTCACATTGTGCGAGATACGCAGCTATCTGATTGTACAGCATAATGCCCTGATAATATACGCTGCGTCACATTGTGCGAGGTTCGCGGCTCTCTGATTGTACGGCATAATGCCCTGATAATACACGCAGCGTCACATTGTGCGAGGTACGCAGCTATCTGATTGTACAGCATAATGCCCTGATAATACACGCTGCGTCACATTGTGGGAGGTACGCGGCTATCTGATTGTACAGCATAAAGCACTGATAATACATGCAGTGTCACATTGTGCGAGGTACGCGGCTATCTGATTGTACAGCATAATGCCCTGATAATACACGCAGCGTCACATTGTACGAGGTACGCAGCTATCTGAGTGTACAGCATAATGCCCTGATAATACACGCAGCGTCACATTGTGCGAGGTACGCGGCTATCTGATTGTACAGCATAATGCCCTGATAATATACGCTGCGTCACATTGTGCGAGGTTCGCGGCTATCTGATTGTACGGCATAATGCCCTGATAATACACGCAGTGTCACATTGTGCGAGGTACGCGGCTATCTGATTGTACAGCATAATGCCCTGATAATACACGCTGCGTCACATTGTGGGAGGTACGCGGCTATCTGATTGTACAGCATAAAGCACTGATAATACATGCAGTGTCACATTGTGCGAGGTACGCGGCTATCTGATTGTACAGCATAATGCCCTGATAATACACGCAGCGTCACATTGTACGAGGTACGCAGCTATCTGAGTGTACAGCATAATGCCCTGATAATACACGCAGCGTCACATTGTGCGAGGTTCGTGGCTATCTGATTGTACGGCATAATGCCCTGATAATACACGCAGCATCACATTGTGCGAGGTACGCGGCTATCTGATTGTACAGCATAATGCCCTGATAATACACGCTGCGTCACATTGTGGGAGGTACGCGGCTATCTGATTGTACAGCATAATGCACTGATAATACATGCAGTGTCACATTGTGCGAGGTACGCGGCTATCTGATTTTACAGCATAATGCCCTGATAATACACGCAGCATCACATTGTACGAGGTACGCAGCTATCTGAGTGTACAGCATAATGCCCTGATAATACACGCTGCGTCACATTGTGCGAGGTACACGGCTATCTGATTGTACAGCATAATGTCCTGATAACACAAGCTGTGTCACATTGTGCGAGGTACGCGGCTATCTGATTGTACAGCATAATGCCCTGATAATACACACTGCGTCACATTGTGCGAGGTACACGGCTATCTGATTGTACAGCATAATGCCCTGATAATACACGCAGCGTCACATTGTGCGAGGTGCGCAGCTATCTGATTGTACAGCATAATGCCCTGATAATACACGCTGCGTCACATTGTGCGAGGTACGTGGCTATCTGATTCTACAGCATAATGTCCTGATAATACACACAGCGTCACATTGTGTGAGGTACACGGCTATCTGAGTGTACAGCATAATGCCCTGATAATACACGCTGCGTCACATTGTGCGAGGTACGTGGCTATCTGAGTGTACAGCATAATGTCCTGATAATACACGCAGCGTCACATTGTGTGAGGTACACGGCTATCTGAGTGTACAGCATAATGCCCTGATAATACACGCTGCATCACATTGTGCGAGGTACACGGCTATCTGATTGTACAGCATAATGCCCTGATAATATACGCTGCGTCACATTGTGCAAGGTTCGCGGCTATCTGATTGTACAGCATAATGCCCTGATAATACACGCAGCGTCACATTGTGCGAGGTACGCAGCTATCTGATTGTACAGCATAATGCCCAGATAATACACGCTGCGTCACATTGTGCGAGGTACGTGGCTATCTGAGTGTACAGCATAATGTCCTGATAATACACGCAGCGTCACATTGTGTGAGGTACACGGCTATCTGAGTGTACAGCATAATGCCCTGATAATACACGCTGCGTCACATTGTGCGAGGTACACGGCTATCTGATTGTACAGCATAATGCCCTGATAATACACGCAGCGTCACATTGTGCGAGGTACGCGGCTATCTGATTGTACAGCATAATGCCCTGATAATACACGCAGCGTCACATTGTGCGAGGTACGCAGCTATCTGATTGTACAGCATAATGCCCTGATAATACACGCTGCGTCACATTGTGCGAGGTACACGGCTATCTGATTGTACGGCATAATGCCCTGATAATACACGCAGCGTCACATTGTGCGAGGTACGAAGCTATCTGATTATACAGCATAATGCCCTGATAATATACGCTGCGTCACATTGAGCAAGGTTCGCGGCTATCTGATTGTACAGCATAATGCCCTGATAATACACGCTGCGTCTCATTGTGCGAGGTACGCAGCTATCTGATTGTACAGCATAATGCCCTGATAATATACGCAGCGTCACATTGTGCGAGGTACGCGGCTATCTGAGTGTACAGCATAATGGCCTGATAATACACACAGCGTCGCATTGTGCGAGGTACGTGGCTATCTGAGTGTACAGCATAATGTCCTGATAATACACGCAGCGTCACATTGTGTGAGGTACACGGCTATCTGAGTGTACAGCATAATGCCCTGATAATACACGCTGCATCACATTGTGCGAGGTACACGGCTATCTGATTGTACAGCATAATGCCCTGATAATACACGCTGCGTCTCATTGTGCGAGGTACGCAGCTATCTGATTGTACAGCATAATGCCCTGATAATATACGCAGCGTCACATTGTGCGAGGTACGCGGCTATCTGAGTGTACAGCATAATGGCCTGATAATACACACAGCGTCGCATTGTGCGAGGTACGTGGCTATCTGAGTGTACAGCATAATGTCCTGATAATACACGCAGCGTCACATTGTGTGAGGTACACGGCTATCTGAGTGTACAGCATAATGCCCTGATAATACACGCTGCATCACATTGTGCGAGGTACACGGCTATCTGATTGTACAGCATAATGCCCTGATAATACACGCTGCGTCTCATTGTGCGAGGTACGCAGCTATCTGATTGTACAGCATAATGCCCTGATAATATACGCAGCGTCACATTGTGCGAGGTACGCGGCTATCTGAGTGTACAGCATAATGGCCTGATAATACACACAGCGTCGCATTGTGCGAGGTACGTGGCTATCTGAGTGTACAGCATAATGTCCTGATAATACACGCAGCGTCACATTGTGTGAGGTACACGGCTATCTGAGTGTACAGCATAATGCCCTGATAATACACGCAGCGTCACATTGTGCGAGGTACGCAGCTATCTGATTGTACAGCATAATGCCCAGATAATACACGCTGCGTCACATTGTGCGAGGTACGTGGCTATCTGAGTGTACAGCATAATGTCCTGATAATACACGCAGCGTCACATTGTGTGAGGTACACGGCTATCTGAGTGTACAGCATAATGCCCAGATAATACACGCTGCGTCACATTGTGCGAGGTACACGGCTATCTGATTGTACAGCATAATGCCCTGATAATACACGCAGCGTCACATTGTGCGAGGTACGCGGCTATCTGATTGTACAGCATAATGCCCTGATAATACACGCAGCGTCACATTGTGCGAGGTACGCAGCTATCTGATTGTACAGCATAATGCCCTGATAATACACGCTGCGTCACATTGTGCGAGGTACACGGCTATCTGATTGTACGGCATAATGCCCTGATAATACACGCAGCGTCACATTGTGCGAGGTACGAAGCTATCTGATTATACAGCATAATGCCCTGATAATATACGCTGCGTCACATTGAGCAAGGTTCGCGGCTATCTGATTGTACAGCATAATGCCCTGATAATACACGCTGCGTCTCATTGTGCGAGGTACGCAGCTATCTGATTGTACAGCATAATGCCCTGATAATATACGCAGCGTCACATTGTGCGAGGTACGCGGCTATCTGAGTGTACAGCATAATGGCCTGATAATACACACAGCGTCGCATTGTGCGAGATACGCGGCTATCTGACTGTACAGCATAATGCCCTGATAATATACACTGCGTCACATTGTGCGAGATACGCAGCTATCTGATTGTACAGCATAATGCCCTGATAATATACGCTGCGTCACATTGTGCGAGGTTCGCGGCTCTCTGATTGTACGGCATAATGCCCTGATAATACACGCAGCGTCACATTGTGCGAGGTACGCAGCTATCTGATTGTACAGCATAATGCCCTGATAATACACGCTGCGTCACATTGTGGGAGGTACGCGGCTATCTGATTGTACAGCATAAAGCACTGATAATACATGCAGTGTCACATTGTGCGAGGTACGCGGCTATCTGATTGTACAGCATAATGCCCTGATAATACACGCAGCGTCACATTGTACGAGGTACGCAGCTATCTGAGTGTACAGCATAATGCCCTGATAATACACGCAGCGTCACATTGTGCGAGGTTCGCGGCTATCTGATTGTACGGCATAATGCCCTGATAATACACGCAGCATCACATTGTGCGAGGTACGCGGCTATCTGATTGTACAGCATAATGCCCTGATAATACACGCTGCGTCACATTGTGGGAGGTACGCAGCTATCTGAGTGTACAGCATAATGCCCTGATAATACACGCTGCGTCACATTGTGCGAGGTACACGGCTATCTGATTGTACAGCATAATGTCCTGATAACACACGCTGTGTCACATTGTGCGAGGTACGCGGCTATCTGATTGTACAGCATAATGCCCTGATAATACACACTGCGTCACATTGTGCGAGGTACACGGCTATCTGATTGTACAGCATAATGCCCTGATAATACACGCTGCGTCACATTGTGCGAGGTGCGCAGCTATCTGATTGTACAGCATAATGCCCTGATAATACACGCTGCGTCACATTGTGGGAGGTACGTGGCTATCTGAGTGTACAGCATAATGTCCTGATAATACACGCAGCGTCACATTGTGTGAGGTACACGGCTATCTGAGTGTACAGCATAATGCCCTGATAATACACGCTGCGTCACATTGTGCGAGGTACACGGCTATCTGATTGTACAGCATAATGCCCTGATAATATACGCTGCGTCACATTGTGCAAGGTTCGCGGCTATCTGATTGTACAGCATAATGCCCTGATAATACACGCAGTGTCACATTGTGCGCGGTACGCGGCTATCTGATTGTACGGCATAATGCCCTGATAATACACGCTGCGTCACATTGTGCGAGGTACACGACTATCTGATTGTATAGCATAATGCCCTGATAATACACGCAGCGTCACATTGTGCGAGGTACGCGGCTATCTGATTGTACAGCATAATGCCCTGATAATACACGCAGCATCACATTGTGCGAGGTACGTGGCTGTCTGAGTGTACAGCATAATGTCCTGATAATACACGCAGCGTCACATTGTGTGAGGTACACGGCTATCTGAGTGTACAGCATAATGCCCTGATAATACATGCTGCGTCACATTGTGCGAGGTACACGGCTATCTGATTGTACAGCATAATGCCCTGATAATACACACAGCGTCACATTGTGCGAGGTACGCGGCTATCTGATTGTACAGCATAATGCCCTGATAATACACGCAGCGTCACATTGTGCGAGGTACGCGGCTATCTGATTGTACAGCATAATGCCCTGATAATATACGCTGCGTCACATTGTGCGAGGTACGCAGCTATCTGAGTGTACAGCATAATGCCCTGATAATACACGCAGTGTCACATTGTGCGCGGTACGCGGCTATCTGATTGTACGGCATAATGCCCTGATAATACACGCTGCGTCACATTGTGCGAGGTACACGACTATCTGATTGTATAGCATAATGCCCTGATAATACACGCAGCGTCACATTGTGCGAGGTACGCGGCTATCTGATTGTACAGCATAATGCCCTGATAATACACGCAGCGTCACATTGTGCGAGGTACGCGGCTATCTGATTGTACAGCATAATGCCCTGTTAACACACGCAGCGTCACATTGTGCGAGGTACGCAGCTATCTGAGTATACAGCATAATGCCCTGATAATACACGCAGCGTCACATTGTGCGAGGTACACGGCTATTTGAGTGTACAGCATAATGTCCTGATAATACACGCAGCGTCACATTGTGTGAGGTTCGCGGCTGTCTGATTGTACAGCATAATGTCCTGATAATACACGCAGCGTCATATAGTGCGAGGTACGCGGCTATCTGATTGTACAGCATAATGCCCTGATAATACACGCTGCGTCACATTGTGCGTGGTACACGGCTGTCTGATTGTACAGCATAATTTCTTGATAATACACGCAGCGTCACATTGTGCGAGGTACGCGGCTATCAGATACTACAGCATAATGTCCTGATAATACACGCAGCGTCACATTGTGCGAGGTACGCTGCTATCTGATTGTACAGCATAATGCCCTGATAATACACGCAGCGTCACATTGTGCGAGTTACACGGCTATCTGATAGTACAGCTTAGTGCCCTGATACTATACACAGCGTCACATTGTGCGAGGTACACGGCTATCTGATTGTACAGCATAATGCCCTGATAATATACGCTGCGTCACATTGTGCGAGGTACGCGGCTATCTGATTGTACAGCATAATGCCCTGATAATACACGCTGCGTCACATTGTGCAAGGTACACGGCTATCTGATTGTACCGCATAATGCCCTGATAATATACGCTGCGTCACATTGTGCGAGGTACGCGGCTATCTGATTGTACAGCATAATTCCCTTATAATATACGCTGCGTCACATTGTGCGAGGTACACGGCTATCTGATTGTACAGCATAATGTCCTGATAATATACGCTGCGTCACATTGTGCGAGGTTCGCGGCTATCTGATTGTACGGCATAATGCCCTGATAATACACGCAGCGTCACATTGTGCGAGGTACGCGGCTATCTGATTGTACAGCATAATGCCCTGATAATACACGCTGCGTCACATTGTGGGAGGTACGCGGCTATCTGATAGTACAGCATAAAGCACTGATAATACACGCAGCGTCACATTGTACGAGGTACGCGGCTATCTGATTGTACGGCATAATGCCCTGATAATACACGCAGCATCACATTGTGGGAGGTACGCGGCTATCTGATTGTACAGCATAATGCCCTGATAATACACGCTGCGTCACATTGTGGGAGGTACGCGGCTATCTGATTGTACAGCATAATGCACTGATAATACATGCAGTGTCACATTGTGCGAGGTACGCGACTATCTGATTGTACAGCATAATGCCCTGATAATACACGCAGCGTCACATTGTGCGAGGTACGCGGCTATCTGATTGTACAGCATAATGCCCTGATAATATACGCTGCGTCACATTGTGCGAGGTACGCAGCTATCTGAGTGTACAGCATAATGCCCTGATAATACACGAAGTGTCACATTGTGCGCGGTACGCGGCTATCTGATTGTACGGCATAATGCCCTGATAATACACGCTGCGTCACATTGTGCGAGGTACACGACTATCTGATTGTATAGCATAATGCCCTGATAATACACGCAGCGTCACATTGTGCGAGGTACGCGGCTATCTGATTGTACAGCATAATGCCCTGATAATACACGCAGCGTCACATTGTGCGAGGTACGCGGCTATCTGATTGTACAGCATAATGCCCTGTTAACACACGCAGCGTCACATTGTGCGTGGTACGCAGCTATCTGAGTATACAGCATAATGCCCTGATAATACACGCAGCGTCACATTGTGCGAGGTACACGGCTATTTGAGTGTACAGCATAATGTCCTGATAATACACGCAGCGTCACATTGTGTGAGGTTCGCGGCTGTCTGATTGTACAGCATAATGTCCTGATAATACACGCAGCGTCATATAGTGCTAGGTACGCGGCTATCTGATTGTACAGCATAATGCCCTGATAATACACGCTGCGTCACATTGTGCGTGGTACACGGCTGTCTGATTGTACAGCATAATTTCTTGATAATACACGCAGCGTCACATTGTGCGAGGTACGCGGCTATCAGATACTACAGCATAATGTCCTGATAATACACGCAGCGTCACATTGTGCGAGGTACGCTGCTATCTGATTGTACAGCATAATGCCCTGATAATACACGCAGCGTCACATTGTGCGAGTTACACGGCTATCTGATAGTACAGCTTAGTGCCCTGATACTATACACAGCGTCACATTGTGCGAGGTACACGGCTATCTGATTGTACAGCATAATGCCCTGATAATATACGCTGCGTCACATTGTGCGAGGTACGCGGCTATCTGATTGTACAGCATAATGCCCTGATAATACACGCTGCGTCACATTGTGCAAGGTACACGGCTATCTGATTGTACCGCATAATGCCCTGATAATATACGCTGCGTCACATTGTGCGAGGTACGCGGCTATCTGATTGTACAGCATAATTCCCTTATAATATACGCTGCGTCACATTGTGCGAGGTACACGGCTATCTGATTGTACAGCATAATGTCCTGATAATATACGCTGCGTCACATTGTGCGAGGTTCGCGGCTATCTGATTGTACGGCATAATGCCCTGATAATACACGCAGCGTCACATTGTGCGAGGTACGCGGCTATCTGATTGTACAGCATAATGCCCTGATAATACACGCTGCGTCACATTGTGGGAGGTACGCGGCTATCTGATAGTACAGCATAAAGCACTGATAATACACGCAGCGTCACATTGTACGAGGTACGCGGCTATCTGATTGTACGGCATAATGCCCTGATAATACACGCAGCATCACATTGTGGGAGGTACGCGGCTATCTGATTGTACAGCATAATGCCCTGATAATACACGCTGCGTCACATTGTGGGAGGTACGCGGCTATCTGATTGTACAGCATAATGCACTGATAATACATGCAGTGTCACATTGTGCGAGGTACGCGACTATCTGATTGTACAGCATAATGCCCTGATAATACACGCAGCGTCACATTGTACGAGGTACGCAGCTATCTGAGTGTACAGCATAATGCCCTGATAATACACGCTGCGTCACATTGTGCGAGGTACACGGCTATCTGATTGTACAGCATAATGTCCTGATAACACACGCTGTGTCACATTGTGCGAGGTACGCGGCTATCTGATTGTACAGCATAATGCCCTGATAATACACACTGCGTCACATTGTGCGAGGTACACGGCTATCTGATTGTACAGCATAATGCCCTGATAATACACGCAGCGTCACATTGTGCGAGGTACGCAGCTATCTGATTGTACAGCATAATGCCCTGATAATACACGCTGCGTCACATTGTGCGAGGTATTTGGCTATCTGAGTGTACAGCATAATGTCCTGATTATACACGCAGTGTCACATTGTGTGAGGTACACGGCTATCTGATTGTACAGCATAATGCCCTGATAATACACGCAGCGTCACATTGTGCGAGGTACGCGGCTATCTGATTGTACAGCATAATGCCCTGATAATACACGCAGCGTCACATTGTGCGAGGTACGCAGCTATCTGATTGTACAGCATAATGCCCTGATAATACACGCTGCGTCACATTGTGCGAGGTACACGGCTATCTGATTGTACGGCATAATGCCCTGATAATACACGCAGCGTCACATTGTGCGAGGTACGCAGCTATCTGATTATACAGCATAATGCCCTGATAATATACGCTGCGTCACATTGAGCAAGGTTCGCGGCTATCTGATTGTACAGCATAATGCCCTGATAATACACGCTGCGTCTCATTGTGCGAGGTACGCAGCTATCTGATTGTACAGCATAATGCCCTGATAATATACACAGCGTCACATTGTGCGAGGTACGCGGCTATCTGAGTGTACAGCATAATGGCCTGATAATACACACAGCGTCGCATTGTGCGAGATACGCGGCTATCTGATTGTACAGCATAATGCCCTGATAATATACACTGCATCACATTGTGAGAGATACGCAGCTATCTGATTGTACAGCATAATGCCCTGATAATATACGCTGCGTCACATTGTGCGAGGTTCACGGCTATCTGATTGTACGGCATAATGCCCTGATAATACACGCAGCGTCACATTGTGCGAGGTACGCGGATATCTGATTGTACAGCATAATGCCCTGATAATTCACGCTGCGTCACATTGTGCGAGGTATTTGGCTATCTGAGTGTACAGCATAATGGCCTGATAATACACACAGCGTCACATTGTGCGAGGTACGCGGCTATCTGAGTGTACAGCATAATGGCCTGATAATACACACAGCGTCGCATTGTGCGAGATACGCGGCTATCTGATTGTACAGCATAATGCCCTGATAATATACGCTGCGTCACATTGTGCGAGGTTCACGGCTATCTGATTGTACGGCATAATGCCCTGATAATACACGCAGCGTCACATTGTGCGAGGTACGCGGATATCTGATTGTACAGCATAATGCCCTGATAATTCATGCTGCGTCACATTGTGCGAGGTATTTGGCTATCTGAGTGTACAGCATAATGTCCTGATAATACACGCAGTGTCACATTGTGTGAGGTACACGGCTATCTGATTGTACAGCATAATGCCCTGATAATACACGCAGCGTCACATTGTGCGAGGTACGCGGCTATCTGATTGTACAGCATAATGCCCTGATAATACACGCAGCGTCACATTGTGCGAGGTACGCAGCTATCTGATTGTACAGCATAATGTCCTGATAATACACGCTGCGTCACATTGTGCGAGGTACACGGCTATCTGATTGTACGGCATAATGCCCTGATAATACATGCAGCGTCACATTGTGCGAGGTACGCAGCTATCTGATTATACAGCATAATGCCCTGATAATATACGCTGCGTCACATTGAGCAAGGTTCGCGGCTATCTGATTGTACAGCATAATGCCCTGATAATACACGCTGCGTCTCATTGTGCGAGGTACGCAGCTATCTGATTGTACAGCATAATGCCCTGATAATACAAGCTGCGTCACATTGTGCGAGGTACACGGCTATCTGATTGTACGGCATAATGCCCTGATAATACACGCAGCGTCACATTGTGCGAGGTACGCAGCTATCTGATTATACAGCATAATGCCCTGATAATATACGCTGCGTCACATTGAGCAAGGTTAGCGGCTATCTGATTGTACAGCATAATGCCCTGATAATACAGGCTGCGTCTCATTGTGCGAGGTACGCAGCTATCTGATTGTACAGCATAATGCCCTGATAATATACGCAGCGTCACATTGTGCGAGGTACGCGGCTATCTGAGTGTACAGCATAATGGCCTGATAATACACACAGCGTCGCATTGTGCGAGATACGCGGCTATCTGATTGTACAGCATAATGCCCTGATAATATACACTGCGTCACATTGTGCGAGATACGCAGCTATCTGATTGTACAGCATAATGCCCTGATAATATACGCTGCGTCACATTGTGCAAGGTTCGCGGCTATCTGATTGTACGGCATAATGCCCTGATAATACACGCAGCGTCACATTGTGCGAGGTACGCGGCTATCTGATTGTACAGCATAATGCCCTGATAATACACGCTGCGTCACATTGTGGGAGGTACGTGGCTATCTGATTGTACAGCATAAAGCACTGATAATACATGCAGTGTCACATTGTGCAAGGTACGCGGCTATCTGATTGTACAGCATAATGCCCTGATAATACACGCAGCGTCACATTGTACGAGGTACGCAGCTATCTGAGTGTACAGCATAATGCCCTTATAATACACGCAGCGTCACATTGTGCGAGGTTCGCGGCTATCTGATTGTACGGCATAATGCCCTGATAATACACGCAGCATCACATTGTGCGAGGTACGCGGCTATCTGATTGTACAGCATAATGCCCTGATAATACACGCTGCGTCACATTGTGGGAGGTACGCGGCTATCTGATTGTACAGCATAATGCACTGATAATACATGCAGTGTCACATTGTGCGAGGTACGCGGCTATCTGATTGTACAGCATAATGCCCTGATAATACACGCAGCGTCACATTGTACGAGGTACGCAGCTATCTGATTGTACAGCATAATGCCCTGATAATACACACTGCGTCAAATTGTGCGAGGTACATGGCTATCTGATTGTACAGCATAATGCCCTGATAATACACGCAGCGTCACATTGTGCGAGGTGCGCAGCTATCTGATTGTACAGCATAATGCCCTGATAATACACGCTGCGTCACATTGTGCGAGGTACGTGGCTATCTGAGTGTACAGCATAATGTCCTGATAATACACGCAGCGTCACATTGTGTGAGGTACACGGCTATCTGAGTGTACAGCATAATGCCCTGATAATACACGCTGCGTCACATTGTGCGAGGTACACGGCTATCTGATTGTACAGCATAATGCCCTGATAATATACGCTGCGTCACATTGTGCAAGGTTCTCGGCTATCTGATTGTACAGCATAATGCCCTGATAATACACGCAGCGTCACATTGTGCGAGGTACGCAGCTATCTGATTGTACAGCATAATGCCCTGATAATACACGCTGCGTCACATTGTGCGAGGTACGTGGCTATCTGAGTGTACAGCATAATGTCCTGATAATACACGCAGCGTCACATTGTGTGAGGTACACGGCTTTCTGAGTGTACAGCATAATGCCCTGATAATACACTCTGCGTCACATTGTGCGAGGTACACGGCTTCTGATTGTACAGCATAATGCCCTGATAATACACGCAGCGTCACATTGTGCGAGGTACGCGGCTATCTGATTGTACAGCATAATGCCCTGATAATACACGCAGCGTCACATTGTGCGAGGTACGCAGCTATCTGATTTTACAGCATAATGCCCTGATAATACACGCTGCGTCACATTGTGCGAGGTACACGGCTATCTGATTGTACGGCATAATGCCCTGATAATACACGCAGCGTCACATTGTGCGAGGTACGCAGCTATCTGATTATACAGCATAATGCCCTGATAATATACGCTGCGTCACATTGAGCAAGGTTCGCGGCTATCTGATTGTACAGCATAATGCCCTGATAATACACGCTGTGTCTCATTGTGCGAGGTACGCAGCTATCTGATTGTACAGCATAATGCCCAGATAATACACGCAGCGTCACATTGTGCGAGGTACACGGCTATCTGATTGTACAGCATAATGCCCTGATAATACACCCTGCGTCACATTGTGCGAGATACGCGGCTATCTGATTGTACAGCATAATGTCCTGATAATACACACTGCGTCACATTGTGCGAGGTACACGGCTGTCTGATTGTACAGCATAATGCCCTGATAATACACGCTGCATCACATTGTGCGAGGTACACGGCTATCTGATTGTACAGCATAATGTCCTGATAATACACGCTGCATCACATTGTGCGAGGTACACGGCTATCTGATTGTACAGCATAATGCCCTGATAATACACGCTGCATCACATTGTGCGAGGTACACGGCTATCTGATTGTACAGCATAATGCCCTGATAATACACGCTGCATCAAATTGTGCGAGGTAAGCGGCTATCTGAGTGTACAGCATAATGCCCTGATAATACACGCTGCATCACATTGTGCGAAGTACACGGCTATCTGATTGTACAGCATAATTTCCTGATAATACATGCTGCGTCACATTGTTCGAGGTTCACGGCTGTCTGAGTGTACAGCATAATGTCCTGATAATACACGCTGCATCACATTGTGCGAGGTACGCGGCTATCTGAGTGTACAGCATAATGCCCTGATAATACACACAGCGTCACATTGTGCGAGGTACTCGGCTATCTGATTGTACAGCATAATGCCCTGATAATACACGCAGCATCACATTGTGCGAGGTACACGGCTATCTGATTGTACAGCATAATGCCCTGATAATATACGCAGCGTCACATTGTGCGAGGTTCGCGGCTATCTGATTGTACCGCATAATGCCCTGATAATATACGCAGCGTCACATTGTGCGAGGTACGCGGCTATCTGATTGTACAGCATAATGCCCTGATAGTACACGCTGCGTCACATTGTGCGAGGTACACGGCTATCTGAGTGTACAGCATAATGCCCTGATAATACACACTGCGTCACATTGTGCGAGGTACACGGCTATCTGATTGTACAGCATAATGCCCTGATAATACACGCTGCGTCACATTGTGCGAGGTACTCGGCTATCTGAGTGTACAGCATAATGTCCTGATAATACACGCTGCGTCACATTGTGCGAGGTACGCAGCTATCTGATTGTACAGCATAATGCCCTGATAATACACGCAGCGTCACATTGTGTGAGGTTCGCGGCTATCTGATTGTACAGCATAATTCCCTGATAATACACGCTGCGTCACATTGTGCGAGGTACACGGCTGTCTGATTGTACAGCATAATGCCCTGATAATACACGCTGCGTCACATTTTGCGAGGTACACGGCTATCTGATTGTACGGCATAATGCCCTGATAATACACGCAGCGTCACATTGTGCGAGGTATGCAGCTATCTGATTATACAGCATAATGCCCTGATAATATACGCTGCGTCACATTGAGCAAGGTCCGCGGCTATCTGATTGTACAGCATAATGCCCTGATAATACACGCTGCGTCTCATTGTGCGAGGTACACGGCTATCTGATTGTACAGCATAATGCCCTGATAATACACGCAGCGTCACATTGTGCGAGGTTCACGGCTATCTGATTGTACCACATAATGCCCTGATAATACACGCTGCGTCATATTGTGCGAGGTACGCGGCTATCTGAGTGTACAGCATAATGGCCTGATATTACCCGCTGCTTCACATTGTGCGAGGTACGCAGCTATCTGATTGTACGGCATAATGCCCTGATAATATATGCTGCATCACATTGTGCGAGGTACGCGTCTATCTGATTGTACAGCATAATGCCCTGATAATACACGCAGCGTCACATTGTGCGAGGTACACGGCTATCTGATTGTACAGCATAATGCCCTGATAATACACGCTGCGTCACATTGTGCGAGGTACGCGGCTATCTGATTGTACAGCATAATACCCTGATAATACACGCAGCGTCACATTGTGCGAGGTACGCGGCTATCTGATTGTACAGCATAATGCCCTGATAATACACGCAGCGTCACATTGTGCGAGGTTCACGGCTATCTGATTGTACCACATAATGCCCTGATAATACACGCTGCGTCATATTGTGCGAGGTACGCGGCTATCTGAGTGTACAGCATAATGGCCTGATATTACACGCAGCGTCACATTGTGCGAGGTACGCGGCTATCTGAGTGTACAGCATAATGCCCTGATAATACACGCAGCGTCACATTGTGCGAGGTACGTGGCTATCTCAGTGTACAGCATAATGCCCTGATAATACACGCAACGTCACATTGTGCAAGTTACGCGGCTATCTGATTGTACAGCATAATGCCCTGATAATACACGCTGCTTCACATTGTGCGAGGTACGCGGCTATCTGAGTGTACAGCATAATGCCCTGATAATACACGCAGCGTCACATTGTGCGAGGTACGCGGCAATCTGATTGTACAGCATAATGCCATGATAATACACGCAGCGTCACATTGTGCGAGGTTCGCGGTTATCTGATTGTACAGCATAATGCCCTGATAATACATGCTGCGTCACATTGTGCGAGGTACACGGCTATCTGATTGTACAGCATAATGCCCTGATAATACACGCAGCGTCACATTGTGCGAGGTTCACGGCTATCTGATTGTACAGCATAATGCCCTGATAATACACGCAGCGTCACATTGTGCGAGATACACGGCTATCTGATTGTACAGCATAATGCCCTGATAATACACGCTGCATCACATTGTGCGAGGTACACAGCTATCTGAGTGTACAGCATAATGCCAGATAATACACGCAGCGTCACATTGTGCGAGGTACGCGGCTATCTGATTGTACAGCATAATGCCCTGATAATACACACTGCGTCACATTGTGCGAGGTACACAGCTATCTGATTGTACAGCATAATGCCCTGATAATACACGAGGCGTCACATTGTGCGAGATACGCGGCTGTCTGATTGTACAGCATAATGCCCTGATAATACACACTGCGTCACATTGTGTGAGATACGCAGCTATCTTATTGTACAGCATAATGCCCGGATAATACACGCAGCATCACATTGTGTGAGGTACACGGCTATCTGATTGTACAGCATAATGCCCTGATAATACACGCTGCGTCACATTGTGCGAGGTACACGGCTATCTGATTGTACTGCATAATGTCCTGATAATATACGCTGCATCACATTGTGCGAGGTACGCGGCTATCTGATTGTACAGCATAATGCCCTGATAATACACTCTGCGTCACATTGTGCGACGTAGGCAGCTATCTGATTGTACAGCATAATGCCCTGATAATACACACTGCGTCACATTGTGCGAGGTACACGGCTATCTGATTGTACAGCATAATGCCCTGATAATATACACTGCGTCACATTGTGCGAGGTACGCGGCTATCTGATTGTACAGCATAATGCCCTGATAATACACGTAGCATCACATTGTGCGAGGTACGCGGCTATCTGAGTGTACAGCATAATGCCATGATAATACACGCAGCGTCACATTGTGCACGGTACGCGGCTATCTGTTGTACGGCATAATGCCCTGATTATACACGCAGCGTCACATTGTGCGAGGTTCGCGGCTATCTTAGTGTACAGCATAATGCCATGATAATACACGCAGCATCACATTGTGCGAGGTATGCAGCTATCTGATTGTACAGCATAATGCCCTGATAATACACGCTGCGTCACATTGTGCGAGGTACACGGCTATCTGAGTGTACAGCATAATGCCCTGATAATACACACTGCATCACATTGTGCGAGGTACACGGCTATCTGATTATGCAGCATAATGCCCTGATAATACACACTTCGTCACATTGTGCGAGGTTCGCGGCTATCTGATTGTACGGCATAATGCCCTGATAATACACGCTGCGTCACATTGTGCGAGGTACGCCGCTATCTGATTGTACCGCATAATGCCCTGATAATATACTCTGCGTCACATTGTGCGAGGTACGCGGCTATCTGATTGTACAGCATAATGCCCTGATAATACACACAGCGTCACATTGTGCGAGGTATGCGGCTATCTGATTGTACAGCATAATGCCCTGATAATATACGCTGCGTCACATTGTGCGAGGTACATGGCTATCTGATTGTACAGCATAATGCCCTGATAATACACGCAGCGTCACATTGTGCGAGGTTCGCGGCTATCTGAGTGTACAGCATAATGCCCTGATAATATACGCAGCATCACATTGTGCGAGGTTCGCGGCTATCTGATTGTACAGCATAATGCCCTGATAATACACGCTGCGTCACATTGTGCGAGGTACGCGGCTATCTAATTGTACAGCATTATGCCCTGATAATACATGCTGCGTCACATTGTGCGAGGTTTGCGGCTATCTGATTGTACGGCATAATGCCCTGATAATACATGCTGCGTCACAGTGTGTGAGGTATACAGCTATCTGATTGTACAGCATAATGCCCTGATAATACACGCTGCGTCACATTGTGCGAGGTACGCGGCTATCTGATTGTACAGCATAATGCCCTGATAATATACGCTGCGCCACATTGTGCGAGGTACACAGCTATCTGAGTTTACAGCATAATGCCCTGATAATACACACAGCGTCACATTGTATGAGGTACATGGCTATCTGATTGTACAGCATAATGCCCTGATAATACACGCAGCGTCACATTGTACGAGGTACGCGGCTGTCTGATTGTACAGCATAATGCCCTGATAATACACGCAGCGTCACATTGTGCGAGGTTCGCGGCTATCTGATTGTACGGCATAATGCCCTGATAATACACGCAGCATCACATTGTGCGAGGTACGCGGCTATCTGATTGTACAGCATAATGCCCTGATAATACACGCTGCGTCACATTGTGGTAGGTATGCGGCTATCTGATTGTACAGCATAATGCACTGATAATACATGCAGTGTCACATTGTGTGAGGTACGCGGCTATCTGAGTGTACAGCATAATGCCCTGATAATACACGCTGCGTCACATTGTGCGAGGTACACGGCTATCTGATTGTACAGCATAATGTCCTGATAATACACGCAGCGTCACATTGTACGAGGTACGCGGCTGTCTGATTGTACAGCATAATGCCCTGATAATACACGCAGCGTCACATTGTGCGAGGTTCGCGGCTATCTGATTGTACGGCATAATGCCCTGATAATACACGCAGCATCACATTGTGCGAGGTACGCGGCTATCTGATTGTACAGCATAATGCCCTGATAATACACGCTGCGTCACATTGTGCGAGGTACGCGGCTATCTGATTGTTCAGCATAATGCCCTGATAATACACGCAGCGTCACATGGTACGAGGTACGCAGCTATCTGAGTGTACAGCATAATGCCCTGATAATACACGCTGCGTCACATTGTGCGAGGTACACGGCTATCTGATTGTACAGCATAATGTCCTGATAATACACGCTGTGTCACATTGTGCGAGGTACGCGGCTATCTGATTGTACAGCATAATGCACTGATAATACATGCAGTGTCACATTGTGCGAGGTACGCGGCTATCTGATTGTTCAGCATAATGCCCTGATAATACACACTGCGTCACATTGTGCGAGGTACACGGCTATCTGATTGTACAGCATAATGCCCTGATAATACACGCTGCGTCACATTGTGCGAGGTACTCGGCTATCTGAGTGTACAGCATAATGTCCTGATAATACACACTGCGTCACATTGTGCGAGGTACGCAGCTATCTGATTGTACAGCATAATGCCCTGATAATACACGCAGCGTCACATTGTGTGAGGTTCGCGGCTATCTGATTGAACAGCATAATTCCCTGATAATACACGCTGCGTCACATTGTGCAAGGTACACGGCTGTCTGATTGTACAGCATAATGTCCTGATAATACACGCAGCGTCACATTGTGCGAGGTACGCGGCTATCTGATTGTACAGCATAATGCCCTGATAATATACGCTGCTTCACATTGTGCAAGGTTCGCGGATATCTGATTGTTCAGCATAATGCCCTGATAATACACGCAGCGTCACATTGTGCGAGGTACGCAGCTATCTGATTGTACAGCATAATGCCCTGACAATACACGCTGCGTCACATTGTGCGAGGTACGTGGCTATCTGAGTGTACAGCATAATGTCCTGATAATACACGCAGCGTCACATTGTGTGAGGTACACGGCTATCTGAGTGTACAGCATAATGCCCTGATAATACACGCTGGGTCACATTGTGCGAGGTACACGGCTATCTGATTGTACAGCATAATGCGCTGATAATACACGCAGCGTCACATTGTGCGAGGTACACGGCTATCTGATTGTACAGCATAATGCCCTGATAATACACGCAGCGTCACATTGTGCGAGGTACGCAGCTCTCTGATTGTACGGCATAATGCCCTGATAATATATGCTGCATCACATTGTGCGAGGTACGCGTCTATCTGATTGTACAGCATAATGCCCTGATAATACACGCAGCGTCACATTGTGCGAGGTACACGGCTATCTGATTGTACAGCATAATGCCCTGATAATACACGCTGCGTCACATTGTGCGAGGTACGCGGCTATCTGATTGTACAGCATAATACCCTGATAATACACGCAGCGTCACATTGTGCGAGGTACGCGGCTATCTGATTGTACAGCATAATGCCCTGATAATACACGCAGCGTCACATTGTGCGAGGTTCACGGCTATCTGATTGTACCACATAATGCCCTGATAATACACGCTGTGTCATATTGTGCGAGGTACGCGGCTATCTCAGTGTACAGCATAATGGCCTGATATTACACGCAGCGTCACATTGTGCGAGGTACGCGGCTATCTGAGTGTACAGCATAATGCCCTGATAATACACGCAGCGTCACATTGTGCGAGGTACGCGGCTATCTGAGTGTACAACATAATGCCCTGATAATACATGCTGCGTCACATTGTTCGAGGTACGTGGCTATCTCAGTGTACAGCATAATGCCCTGATAATACAAACAGCGTCACTTTGTGCGAGGTACGCGGCTATCTGATTGTACAGCATAATGCCCTGATAATACACGCTGCGTCACATTGTGCGAGGTACGCGGCTATCTGAGTGTACAGCATAATGCCCTGATTATACACGCAGCTTCACATTGTGCGAGGTAAGCGGCTATATGATTGTACAGCATAATGCCCTGATAATACACGCAGCGTCACATTGTGCGAGGTACGCGGCTATCTGAGTGTACAGCATAATGCCCTGATAATACACGCAGCATCACATTGTGCGTGGTACACGGCTATCTGATTGTACAGCATAATGCCCTGATAATACACGCAGCGTCACATTGTGCGATGTTCGCGGCTATCTGATTGTACAGCATAATGCCCTGATAATACACGCAGCGTCACATTGTGCGAGGTACACAGCTATCTGAGGAGTGTACAGCATAATGCCAGATAATACACACTGCATCACATTGTGCGAGGTACACAGCTATCTGAGTGTACAGCATAATGCCAGATAATACACGCAGCGTCACATTGTGCGAGGTACGCGGCTATCTGATTGTACAGCATAATGCCCTGATAATACACACTGCGTCACATTGTGCGAGGTACACAGCTATCTGATTGTACAGCATAATGCCCTGATAATACACGCAGCGTCACATTGTGCGATGTCCACGGCTATCTGATTGTACAGCATAATGCCCTGATAATACACGCTGCGTCACATTGTGCGAGGTACACTGCTATCTGATTGTACTGCATAATGTCCTGATAATATACGCTGCATCACATTGTGCAAGGTACGTGGCTATCTGATTGTACATCATAATGCCCTGATAATACACGCTGCGTCACATTGTGCGACGTAGGCAGCTATCTGATTGTACAGCATAATGCCCTGATAATACACACTGCGTCACATTGTGTGAGGTACACGGCTATCTGATTGTACAGCATAATGCCCTGATAATATACACTGCGTCACATTGTGCGAGGTACGCGGCTATCTGATTGTACAGCATAATGCCCTGATAATACACGCAGCGTCACATTGTGCGAGGTACGCGGCTATCTGAGTGTACAGCATAATGCCCTGATAATACACGCAGCGTCACATTGTGCACGGTACGCGGCTATCTGTTGTACGGCATAATGCCCTGATAATACACGCAGCGTCACATTGTGCGAGGTTCGCGGCTATCTTAATGTACAGCATAATGCCCTGATAATACACGCAGCGTCACATTGTGTGAGGTACGCGGCTATCTGATTGTACAGCATAATGCCCTGATAATACACGCAGCATCACATTGTGCGAGGTACACGGCTATCTGAGTGTACAGCATAATGCCCTGATAATACACACTGCATCACATTGTGCGAGGTACACGGCTATCTGATTGTGCAGCATAATGCCCTGATAATACACACTGCGTCACATTGTGCGAGGTTCGCGGCTATCTGATTGTACGGCATAATGCCCTGATAATACACGCTGCGTCACATTGTGCGAGGTACGCCGCTATCTGATTGTACCGCATAATGCCCTGATAATATACTCTGCGTCACATTGTGCGAGGTACGCGGCTATCTGATTGTACAGCATAATGCCCTGATAATACACACAGCGTCACATTGTGCGAGGTATGCGGCTATCTGATTGTACAGCATAATACCCTGATAATACACGCTGCGTCACATTGTGCGAGGTATGCGGCTATCTGATTGTACAGCATAATGCCCTGATAATACACGCTGCGTCACATTGTGCGAGGTACGCGGCTATCTGAGTGTACAGCATAATGCCCTGATAATACACGCAGCGTCACATTCTGCACGGTACGCGGCTATCTGTTGTACGGCATAATGCCCTGATAATACACGCAGCGTCACATTGTGCGAGGTTCGCTGCTATCTTAATGTACAGCATAATGCCCTGATAATACATGCAGTGTCACATTGTGCGAGGTACGCGGCTATCTGATTGTTCAGCATAATGCCCTGATAATACACACTGCGTCACATTGTGCGAGGTACACGGCTATCTGATTGTACAGCATAATGCCCTGATAATACACGCTGCGTCACATTGTGCGAGGTACTCGGCTATCTGAGTGTACAGCATAATGTCCTGATAATACACACTGCGTCACATTGTGCGAGGTACGCAGCTATCTGATTGTACAGCATAATGCCCTGATAATACACGCAGCGTCACATTGTGTGAGGTTCGCGGCTATCTGATTGAACAGCATAATTCCCTGATAATACACGCTGCGTCACATTGTGCAAGGTACACGGCTGTCTGATTGTACAGCATAATGTCCTGATAATACACGCAGCGTCACATTGTGCGAGGTACGCGGCTATCTGATTGTACAGCATAATGCCCTGATAATATACGCTGCTTCACATTGTGCGAGGTACGTGGCTATCTGAGTGTACAGCATAATGTCCTGATAATACACGCAGCGTCACATTGTGTGAGGTACACGGCTATCTGAGTGTACAGCATAATGCCCTGATAATACACGCTGGGTCACATTGTGCGAGGTACACGGCTATCTGATTGTACAGCATAATGCCCTGATAATATACGCTGCGTCACATTGTGCGAGGTACACGGCTATCTGATTGTACGGCATAATGCCCTGATAATACACGCAGCGTCACATTGTGCGAGGTACGCAGCTATCTGATTATACAGCATAATGCCCTGATAATATACGCTGCGTCACATTGAGCAAGGTTCGCGGCTATCTGATTGTACATCATAATGCCCTGATAATACACGCTGCGTCTCATTGTGCGAGGTACGCAGCTCTCTGATTGTACGGCATAATGCCCTGATAATATATGCTGCATCACATTGTGCGAGGTACGCGTCTATCTGATTGTACAGCATAATGCCCTGATAATACACGCAGCGTCACATTGTGCGATGTACACGGCTATCTGATTGTACAGCATAATGCCCTGATAATACACGCTGCGTCACATTGTGCGAGGTACGCGGCTATCTGATTGTACAGCATAATACCCTGATAATACACGCAGCGTCACATTGTGCGAGGTACGCGGCTATCTGATTGTACAGCATAATGCCCTGATAATACACGCAGCGTCACATTGTGCGAGGTTCACGGCTATCTGATTGTACCACATAATGCCCTGATAATACACGCTGCATCATATTGTGCAAGGTACGCGGCTATCTCAGTGTACAGCATAATGGCCTGATATTACACGCAGCGTCACATTGTGCGAGGTACGCGGCTATCTGAGTGTACAGCATAATGCCCTGATAATACACGCAGCGTCACATTGTGCGAGGTACGCGGCTATCTGAGTGTACAACATAATGCCCTGATAATACATGCTGCGTCACATTGTGCGAGGTACGTGGCTATCTCAGTGTACAGCATAATGCCCTGATAATACACACAGCGTCACTTTGTGCGAGGTACGCGGCTATCTGATTGTACAGCATAATGCCCTGATAATACACGCTGCGTCACATTGTGCGAGGTACGCGGCTATCTGAGTGTACAGCATAATGCCCTGATTATACACGCAGCTTCACATTGTGCGAGGTAAGCGGCTATATGATTGTACAGCATAATGCCCTGATAATACACGCAGCGTCACATTGTGCGAGGTACGCGGTTATCTGAGTGTACAGCATAATGCCCTGATAATACACGCAGCATCACATTGTGCGAGGTACGCGGCTATCTGATTGTACAGCATAATGCCCTGATAATACACGCAGCGTCACATTGTGCGAGGTTCGCGGTTATCTGATTGTACAGCATAATGCCCTGATAATACACGCTGCGTCACATTGTGCGAGGTACACGGCTATCTGATTGTACAGCATAATGCCCTGATAATACACGCAGCGTCACATTGTGCGAGGTTCGCGGCTATCTGATTGTACAGCATAATGCCCTGATAATACACGCAGCGTCACATTGTGCGAGGTACACAGCTATCTGAGGAGTGTACAGCATAATGCCAGATAATACACACTGCGTCACATTGTGCGAGGTACACAGCTATCTGAGTGTACAGCATAATGCCAGATAATACACGCAGCGTCACATTGTGCGAGGTACGCGGCTATCTGATTGTACAGCATAATGCCCTGATAATACACACTGCGTCACATTGTGCGAGGTACACAGCTATCTGATTGTACAGCATAATGCCCTGATAATACACGCAGCGTCACATTGTGCGAGATACGCGGCTATCTGATTGTACAGCATAATGCCCTGATAATACACACTGCGTCACATTGTGTGAGATACACAGCTATCTGATTGTACAGCATAATGCCCTGATAATACACGCAGCGTCACATTGTGCGATGTCCACGGCTATCTGATTGTACAGCATAATGCCCTGATAATACACGCTGCGTCACATTGTGCGAGGTACACTGCTATCTGATTGTACTGCATAATGTCCTGATAATATACGCTGCATCACATTGTGCAAGGTACGCGGCTATCTGATTGTACAGCATAATGCCCTGATAATACACACTGCGTCACATTGTGCGAGGTACACGGCTATCTGATTGTACAGCATAATGCCCTGATAATATACACTGCGTCACATTGTGCGAGGTACGCGGCTATCTGATTGTACAGCATAATGCCCTGATAATACACGCAGCGTCACATTGTGCGAGGTACGCGGCTATCTGAGTGTACAGCATAATGCCCTGATAATACACGCAGCGTCACATTGTGCACGGTACGCGGCTATCTGTTGTACGGCATAATGCCCTGATAATACACGCAGCGTCACATTGTGCGAGGTTCGCGGCTATCTTAATGTACAGCATAACATCCTGATAATACACGCAGCGTCACATTGTGTGAGGTACGCGGCTATCTGATTGTACAGCATAATGCCCTGATAATACACGCAGCGTCACATTGTGCGAGGTTCGCGGCTATCTGAATGTTCAGCATAATGCCCTGTTAATACACGCAGCGTCACATTGTGCGAGGTACACAGCTATCTGAGGAGTGTACAGCATAATGCCAGATAATACACACTGCGTCACATTGTGCGAGGTACACAGCTATCTGAGTGTACAGCATAATGCCAGATAATACACGCAGCATCACATTGTGCGAGGTACGCGGCTATCTGATTGTACAGCATAATGCCCTGATAATACACACTGCGTCACATTGTGCGAGGTACACAGCTATCTGATTGTACAGCATAATGCCCTGATAATACACGCAGCGTCACATTGTGCGATGTCCACGGCTATCTGATTGTACAGCATAATGCCCTGATAATACACGCTGCGTCACATTGTGCGAGGTACACTGCTATCTGATTGTACTGCATAATGTCCTGATAATATACGCTGCATCACATTGTGCGAGGTACGCGGCTATCTGATTGTACATCATAATGCCCTGATAATACACGCTGCGTCACATTGTGCGACGTAGGCAGCTATCTGATTGTACAGCATAATGCCCTGATAATACACACTGCGTCACATTGTGCGAGGTACACGGCTATCTGATTGTACAGCATAATGCCCTGATAATATACACTGCATCACATTGTGCGAGGTACGCGGCTATCTGATTGTACAGCATAATGCCCTGATAATACACGCAGCGTCACATTGTGCGAGGTACGCGGCTATCTGAGTGTACAGCATAATGCCCTGATAATACACGCAGCGTCACATTGTGCACGGTACGCGGCTATCTGTTGTACGGCATAATGCCCTGATAATACACGCAGCGTCACATTGTGCGAGGTTCGCGGCTATCTTAATGTACAGCATAATGCCCTGATAATACACGCAGCGTCACATTGTGCGAGGTACGCGGCTATCTGATTGTACAGCATAATGCCCTGATAATACACACTGCATCACATTGTGCGAGGTACACGGCTATCTGATTGTGCAGCATAATGCCCTGATAATACACACTGCGTCACATTGTGCGAGGTTCGCGGCTATCTGATTGTACGGCATAATGCCCTGATAATACACGCTGCGTCACATTGTGCGAGGTACGCCGCTATCTGATTGTACCGCATAATGCCCTGATAATACACACAGCGTCACATTGTGCGAGGTACGCGGCTATCTGATTGTACAGCATAATGCCCTGATAATACACACAGCGTCACATTGTGCGAGGTATGCGGCTATCTGATTGTACAGCATAATGCCCTGATAATACACGCTGCGTCACATTGTGCGAGGTATGCGGCTATCTGATTGTACAGCATAATGCCCTGATAATACACGCTGCGTCACATTGTGCGAGGTACGCGGCTATCTGAGTGTACAGCATAATGCCCTTATAATACACGCAGCGTCACATTCTGCACGGTACGCGGCTATCTGTTGTACGGCATAATGCCCTGATAATACACGCAGCGTCACATTGTGCGAGGTTCGCTGCTATCTTAATGTACAGCATAATGCCCTGATAATACATGCAGTGTCACATTGTGCGAGGTACTCGGCTATCTGATTGTTCAGCATAATGCCCTGATAATACACACTGCGTCACATTGTGCGAGGTACACGGCTATCTGATTGTACAGCATAATGCCCTGATAATACACGCTGCGTCACATTGTGCGAGGTACTCGGCTATCTGAGTGTACAGCATAATGTCCTGATAATACACACTGCGTCACATTGTGCGAGGTACGCAGCTATCTGATTGTACATCATAATGCCCTGATAATACACGCAGCGTCACATTGTGTGAGGTTCGCGGCTATCTGATTGAACAGCATAATTCCCTGATAATACACGCTGCGTCACATTGTGCAAGGTACACGGCTGTCTGATTGTACAGCATAATGTCCTGATAATACACGCAGCGTCACATTGTGCGAGGTACGCGGCTATCTGATTGTACAGCATAATGCCCTGATAATATACGCTGCTTCACATTGTGCGAGGTACGTGGCTATCTGAGTGTACAGCATAATGTCCTGATAATACACGCTGGGTCACATTGTGCGAGGTACACGGCTATCTGATTGTACAGCATAATGCGCTGATAATACACGCAGCGTCACATTGTGCGAGGTACACGGCTATCTGATTGTACAGCATAATGCCCTGATAATACACGCAGCGTCACATTGTGCGAGGTACGCAGCTATCTGATTGTACAGCATAATGCCCTGATAATACACGCTGCGTCACATTGTGCGAGGTACACGGCTATCTGATTGTACGGCATAATGCCCTGATAATACACGCAGCGTCACATTGTGCGAGGTACGCAGCTATCTGATTATACAGCATAATGCCCTGATAATATACGCTGCGTCACATTGAGCAAGGTTCGCGGCTATCTGATTGTACATCATAATGCCCTGATAATACACGCTGCGTCTCATTGTGCGAGGTACGCAGCTCTCTGATTGTACGGCATAATGCCCTGATAATATATGCTGCATCACATTGTGCGAGGTACGCGTCTATCTGATTGTACAGCATAATGCCCTGATAATACACGCAGCGTCACATTGTGCGAGGTACACGGCTATCTGATTGTACAGCATAATGCCCTGATAATACACGCTGCGTCACATTGTGCGAGGTACGCGGCTATCTGATTGTACAGCATAATACCCTGATAATACACGCAGCGTCACATTGTGCGAGGTACGTGGCTATCTCAGTGTACAGCATAATGCCCTGATAATACACACAGCGTCACTTTGTGCGAGGTACGCGGCTATCTGATTGCACAGCATAATGCCGTGATAATACACGCTGCGTCACATTGTGCGAGGTACGCGGCTATCTGATTGCACAGCATAATGCCGTGATAATACACGCTGCGTCACATTGTGCGAGGTACGCGGCTATCTGATTGTACATCATAATGCCCTGATAATACACGCTGCGTCTCATTGTGCGAGGTACGCAGCTCTCTGATTGTACGGCATAATGCCCTGATAATATATGCTGCATCACAT
This sequence comes from Taudactylus pleione, assembly GCA_031769625.1. NCBI lineage: Eukaryota > Metazoa > Chordata > Amphibia > Anura > Myobatrachidae > Taudactylus > Taudactylus pleione. Next base: position 2,768,340 of record JAUIMM010000046.1, on the reverse strand, counting down.
TGTGCGAGGTACGCGTCTATCTGATTGTACAGCATAATGCCCTGATAATACACGCAGCGTCACATTGTGCGAGGTACACGGCTATCTGATTGTACAGCATAATGCCCTGATAATACACGCTGCGTCACATTGTGCGAGGTACGCGGCTATCTGATTGTACAGCATAATACCCTGATAATACACGCAGCGTCACATTGTGCGAGGTACGTGGCTATCTCAGTGTACAGCATAATGCCCTGATAATACACACAGCGTCACTTTGTGCGAGGTACGCGGCTATCTGATTGCACAGCATAATGCCGTGATAATACACGCTGCGTCACATTGTGCGAGGTACGCGGCTATCTGAGTGTACAGCATAATGCCCTGATTATACACGCAGCTTCACATTGTGCGAGGTAAGCGGCTATATGATTGTACAGCATAATGCCCTGATAATACACGCAGCGTCACATTGTGAGAGGTACGCGGCTATCTGAGTGTACAGCATAATGCCCTGATAATACACGCAGCATCACATTGTGCGAGGTACGCGGCTATATGATTGTACAGCATAATGCCCTGATAATACACGCAGCGTCACATTGTGCGAGGTTCGCGGTTATCTGATTGTACAGCATAATGCCCTGATAATACACGCTGCGTCACATTGTGCGAGGTACACGGCTATCTGATTGTACAGCATAATGCCATGATAATACACGCAGCGTCACATTGTGCGAGGTTCGCGGCTATCTGATTGTACAGCATAATGCCCTGATAATACACGCAGCGTCACATTGTGCGAGGTACACAGCTATCTGAGGAGTGTACAGCATAATGCCAGATAATACACACTGCGTCACATTGTGCGAGGTACACAGCTATCTGAGTGTACAGCATAATGCCAGATAATACACGCAGCGTCACATTGTGCGAGGTACGCGGCTATCTGATTGTACAGCATAATGCCCTGATAATACACACTGCGTCACATTGTGCGAGGTACACAGCTATCTGATTGTACAGCATAATGCCCTGATAATACACGCAGCGTCACATTGTGCGAGATACGCGGCTATCTGATTGTACAGCATAATGCCCTGATAATACACACTGCGTCACATTGTGTGAGATACACAGCTATCTGATTGTACAGCATAATGCCCTGATAATACACGCAGCGTCACATTGTGCGATGTCCACGGCTATCTGATTGTACAGCATAATGCCCTGATAATACACGCTGCGTCACATTGTGCGAGGTACACTGCTATCTGATTGTACTGCATAATGTCCTGATAATATACGCTGCATCACATTGTGCGAGGTGCGCGGCTATCTGATTGTACATCATAATGCCCTGATAATACACGCTGCGTCACATTGTGTGACGTAGGCAGCTATCTGATTGTACAGCATAATGCCCTGATAATACACACTGCGTCACATTGTGCGAGGTACACGGCTATCTGATTGTACAGCATAATGCCCTGATAATATACACTGCGTCACATTGTGCGAGGTACGCGGCTATCTGATTGTACAGCATAATGCCCTGATAATACACGCAGCGTCACATTGTGCGAGGTACGCGGCTATCTGAGTGTACAGCATAATGCCCTGATAATACACGCAGCGTCACATTGTGCACGGTACGCGGCTATCTGTTGTACGGCATAATGCCCTGATAATACACGCAGCGTCACATTGTGCGAGGTTCACGGCTATCTTAATGTACAGCATAATGCCCTGATAATACACGCAGCGTCACATTGTGCGAGGTACGCGGCTATCTGATTGTACAGCATAATGCCCTGATAATACACGCAGCATCACATTGTGCGAGGTACACGGCTATCTGAGTGTACAGCATAATGCCCTGATAATAAACACTGCATCACATTGTGCGAGGTACACGGCTATCTGATTGTGCAGCATAATGCCCTGATAATCCACACTGCGTCACATTGTGCGAGGTTCGCGGCTATCTGATTGTACGGCATAATGCCCTGATAATACACGCTGCGTCACATTGTGCGAGGTACGCCGCTATCTGATTGTACCGCATAATGCCCTGATAATATACTCTGCGTCACATTGTGCGAGGTACGCGGCTATCTGATTGTACAGCATAATGCCCTGATAATACACACAGCTTCACATTGTGCGAGGTATGCGGCTATCTGATTGTACAGCATAATGCCCTGATAATACACGCTGCGTCACATTGTGCGAGGTATGCGGCTATCTGATTGTACAGCATAATGCCCTGATAATACACGCTGCGTCACATTGTGCGAGGTACGCGGCTATCTGAGTGTACAGCATAATGCCCTGATAATACACGCAGCGTCACATTCTGCATGGTACGCGGCTATCTGTTGTACGGCATAATGCCCTGATAATACACGCAGCGTCACATTGTGCGAGGTTCGCTGCTATTTTAATGTACAGCATAATGCCCTGATAATACACGCAGCGTCACATTGTGCGAGGTACGCGGCTATCTGATTGTACAGCATAATGCCCTGATAATACACGCAGCGTCACATTGTGCGAGGTACACGGCTATCTGAGTGTACAGCATAATGCCCTGATAATACACACTGCATCACATTGTGCGAGGTACACGGCTATCTGATTGTGCAGCATAATGCCCTGATAATACACACTGCGTCACATTGTGCGAGGTTCGCGGCTATCTGATTGTACGGCATAATGCCCTGATAATACACGCTGCGTCACATTGTGCGAGGTTCGCGGCTATCTGATTGTACAGCATAATGCCCTGATAATACACGCTGCGTCACATTGTGCAAGGTACGCAGCTATCTGATTGTACAGCATTATGCCCTGATAATACACGCTGCGTCACATTGTGCGAGGTTCGCGGCTATCTGATTGTACGGCATAATGCCCTGATAATACACGCTGCGTCACATTGTGCGAGGTATACAGCTATCTGATTGTACAGCATAATGCCCTGATAATACACGCTGCGTCACATTGTGCGAGGTACGCGGCTATCTGATTGTACAGCATAATGCCCTGATAATATACGCTGCGCCACATTGTGCGAGGTACACAGCTATCTGAGTTTACAGCATAATGCCCTGATAATACACACAGCGTCACATTGTACGAGGTACATGGCTATCTGATTGTACAGCATAATGCCCTGATAATACACGCAGCGTCACATTGTACGAGGTACGCGGCTGTCTGATTGTACAGCATAATGCCCTGATAATACACGCAGCGTCACATTGTGCGAGGTTCGCGGCTATCTGATTGTACGGCATAATGCCCTGATAATACACGCAGCATCACATTGTGCGAGGTACGCGGCTATCTGAGTGTACAACATAATGCCCTGATAATACACACTGCGTCACATTGTGCGAGGTACACGGCTTTCTGATTGTACAGCATAATGCCCTGATAATACACGCTGCGTCACATTGTGCGAGGTACTCGGCTATCTGAGTGTACAGCATAATGTCCTGATAATACACGCTGCGTCACATTGTGCGAGGTACGCAGCTATCTGATTGTACAGCATAATGCCCTGATAATACACGCAGCGTCACATTGTGTAAGGTTCGCGGCTATCTGATTGTACAGCATAATTCCCTGATAATACACGCTGCGTCACATTGTGCGAGGTACACGGCTGTCTGATTGTACAGCATAATGTCCTGATAATACACGCAGCGTCACATTGTGCGAGGTACGCGGCTATCTGATTGTACAGCATAATGCCCTGATAATATACGCTGCGTCACATTGTGCAAGGTTCGCGGATATCTGATTGTACAGAATAATGCCCTGATAATACACGCAGCGTCACATTGTGCGAGGTACGCAGCTATCTGATTGTACAGCATAATGCCCTGATAATACACGCTGCGTCACATTGTGCGAGGTACGTGGCTATCTGAGTGTACAGTATAATGTCCTGATAATACACGCAGCGTCACATTGTGTGAGGTTCACGGCTATCTGAGTGTACAGCATAATGCCCTGATAATACACGCTGCATCACATTGTGCGAGGTACACGGCTATCTGATTGTACAGCATAATGCCCTGATAATACACGCAGCGTCACATTGAGCAAGGTTCGCTGCTATCTGATTGTACAGCATAATGCCCTGATAATACACGCTGCGTCTCATTGTGCGAGGTACTAAGCTATCTGATTGTACGGCATAATGCCCTGATAATATATGCTGCATCACATTGTGCGAGGTACGCGTCTATCTGAGTGTACAGCATAATGCCCTGATAATACACGCAGCGTCACATTGTGCGAGGTACACGGCTATCTGATTGTACAGCATAATGCCCTGATAATACACGCTGCGTCACATTGTGCGAGGTACTAAGCTATCTGATTGTACGGCATAATGCCCTGATAATATATGCTGCATCACATTGTGCGAGGTACGCTTCTATCTGATTGTACAGCATAATGCCCTGATAATACACGCTGCATCATATTGTGCGAGGTACGCTGCTATCTGAGTGTACAGCATAATGGCCTGATATTACACACAGCGTCACATTGTGCGAGGTACGCGGCTATCTGAGTGTACAGCATAATGCCCTGATATTACACGCAGCGTCACATTGTGCGAGGTACGCGGCTATCTGATTGTACAGCATAATGCCCTGATAATATACGCTGCGCCACATTGTGCGAGGTACACAGCTATCTGAGTTTACAGCATAATGCCCTGATAATACACACAGCGTCACATTGTACGAGGTACACGGCTATCTGATTGTACAGCATAATGCCCTGATAATACACGCAGCGTCACATTGTACGAGGTACGCGGCTGTCTGATTGTACAGCATAATGCCCTGATAATACACGCAGCGTCACATTGTGCGAGGTTCGCGGCTATCTGATTGTACGGCATAATGCCCTGATAATACACGCAGCATCACATTGTGCGAGGTACGCGGCTATCTGATTGTACAGCATAATGCCCTGATAATACACGCTGCGTCACATTGTGGTAGGTACGCGGCTATCTGATTGTACAGCATAATGCACTGATAATACATGCAGTGTCACATTGTGCGAGGTACGCGGCTATCTGATTGTTCAGCATAATGCCCTGATAATACACGCAGCGTCACATTATGCGAGGTACGCAGCTATCTGAGTGTACAACATAATGCCCTGATAATACATGCTGCGTCACATTGTGCGAGGTACGTGGCTATCTCAGTGTACAGCATAATGCCCTGATAATACACACAGCGTCACTTTGTGCGAGGTACGCGGCTATCTGATTGTACAGCATAATGCCCTGATAATACACGCTGCGTCACATTGTGCGAGGTACGCGGCTATCTGAGTGTACAGCATAATGCCCTGATTATACACGCAGCTTCACATTGTGCGAGGTAAGCGGCTATATGATTGTACAGCATAATGCCCTGATAATACACGCAGCGTCACATTGTGCGAGGTACGCGGTTATCTGAGTGTACAGCATAATGCCCTGATAATACACGCAGCATCACATTGTGCGAGGTACGCGGCTATCTGATTGTACAGCATAATGCCCTGATAATACACGCAGCGTCACATTGTGCGAGGTTCGCGGTTATCTGATTGTACAGCATAATGCCCTGATAATACACGCTGCGTCACATTGTGCGAGGTACACGGCTATCTGATTGTACAGCATAATGCCCTGATAATACACGCAGCGTCACATTGTGCGAGGTTCGCGGCTATCTGATTGTACAGCATAATGCCCTGATAATACACGCAGCGTCACATTGTGCGAGGTACACAGCTATCTGAGGAGTGTACAGCATAATGCCAGATAATACACACTGCGTCACATTGTGCGAGGTACACAGCTATCTGAGTGTACAGCATAATGCCAGATAATACACGCAGCGTCACATTGTGCGAGGTACGCGGCTATCTGATTGTACAGCATAATGCCCTGATAATACACACTGCGTCACATTGTGCGAGGTACACAGCTATCTGATTGTACAGCATAATGCCCTGATAATACACGCAGCGTCACATTGTGCGAGATACGCGGCTATCTGATTGTACAGCATAATGCCCTGATAATACACACTGCGTCACATTGTGTGAGATACACAGCTATCTGATTGTACAGCATAATGCCCTGATAATACACGCAGCGTCACATTGTGCGATGTCCACGGCTATCTGATTGTACAGCATAATGCCCTGATAATACACGCTGCGTCACATTGTGCGAGGTACACTGCTATCTGATTGTACTGCATAATGTCCTGATAATATACGCTGCATCACATTGTGCAAGGTACGCGGCTATCTGATTGTACAGCATAATGCCCTGATAATACACACTGCGTCACATTGTGCGAGGTACACGGCTATCTGATTGTACAGCATAATGCCCTGATAATATACACTGCGTCACATTGTGCGAGGTACGCGGCTATCTGATTGTACAGCATAATGCCCTGATAATACACGCAGCGTCACATTGTGCGAGGTACGCGGCTATCTGAGTGTACAGCATAATGCCCTGATAATACACGCAGCGTCACATTGTGCACGGTACGCGGCTATCTGTTGTACGGCATAATGCCCTGATAATACACGCAGCGTCACATTGTGCGAGGTTCGCGGCTATCTTAATGTACAGCATAACATCCTGATAATACACGCAGCGTCACATTGTGTGAGGTACGCGGCTATCTGATTGTACAGCATAATGCCCTGATAATACACGCAGCGTCACATTGTGCGAGGTTCGCGGCTATCTGAATGTTCAGCATAATGCCCTGTTAATACACGCAGCGTCACATTGTGCGAGGTACACAGCTATCTGAGGAGTGTACAGCATAATGCCAGATAATACACACTGCGTCACATTGTGCGAGGTACACAGCTATCTGAGTGTACAGCATAATGCCAGATAATACACGCAGCATCACATTGTGCGAGGTACGCGGCTATCTGATTGTACAGCATAATGCCCTGATAATACACACTGCGTCACATTGTGCGAGGTACACAGCTATCTGATTGTACAGCATAATGCCCTGATAATACACGCAGCGTCACATTGTGCGATGTCCACGGCTATCTGATTGTACAGCATAATGCCCTGATAATACACGCTGCGTCACATTGTGCGAGGTACACTGCTATCTGATTGTACTGCATAATGTCCTGATAATATACGCTGCATCACATTGTGCGAGGTACGCGGCTATCTGATTGTACATCATAATGCCCTGATAATACACGCTGCGTCACATTGTGCGACGTAGGCAGCTATCTGATTGTACAGCATAATGCCCTGATAATACACACTGCGTCACATTGTGCGAGGTACACGGCTATCTGATTGTACAGCATAATGCCCTGATAATATACACTGCATCACATTGTGCGAGGTACGCGGCTATCTGATTGTACAGCATAATGCCCTGATAATACACGCAGCGTCACATTGTGCGAGGTACGCGGCTATCTGAGTGTACAGCATAATGCCCTGATAATACACGCAGCGTCACATTGTGCACGGTACGCGGCTATCTGTTGTACGGCATAATGCCCTGATAATACACGCAGCGTCACATTGTGCGAGGTTCGCGGCTATCTTAATGTACAGCATAATGCCCTGATAATACACGCAGCGTCACATTGTGCGAGGTACGCGGCTATCTGATTGTACAGCATAATGCCCTGATAATACACACTGCATCACATTGTGCGAGGTACACGGCTATCTGATTGTGCAGCATAATGCCCTGATAATACACACTGCGTCACATTGTGCGAGGTTCGCGGCTATCTGATTGTACGGCATAATGCCCTGATAATACACGCTGCGTCACATTGTGCGAGGTACGCCGCTATCTGATTGTACCGCATAATGCCCTGATAATACACACAGCGTCACATTGTGCGAGGTACGCGGCTATCTGATTGTACAGCATAATGCCCTGATAATACACACAGCGTCACATTGTGCGAGGTATGCGGCTATCTGATTGTACAGCATAATGCCCTGATAATACACGCTGCGTCACATTGTGCGAGGTATGCGGCTATCTGATTGTACAGCATAATGCCCTGATAATACACGCTGCGTCACATTGTGCGAGGTACGCGGCTATCTGAGTGTACAGCATAATGCCCTTATAATACACGCAGCGTCACATTCTGCACGGTACGCGGCTATCTGTTGTACGGCATAATGCCCTGATAATACACGCAGCGTCACATTGTGCGAGGTTCGCTGCTATCTTAATGTACAGCATAATGCCCTGATAATACATGCAGTGTCACATTGTGCGAGGTACTCGGCTATCTGATTGTTCAGCATAATGCCCTGATAATACACACTGCGTCACATTGTGCGAGGTACACGGCTATCTGATTGTACAGCATAATGCCCTGATAATACACGCTGCGTCACATTGTGCGAGGTACTCGGCTATCTGAGTGTACAGCATAATGTCCTGATAATACACACTGCGTCACATTGTGCGAGGTACGCAGCTATCTGATTGTACATCATAATGCCCTGATAATACACGCAGCGTCACATTGTGTGAGGTTCGCGGCTATCTGATTGAACAGCATAATTCCCTGATAATACACGCTGCGTCACATTGTGCAAGGTACACGGCTGTCTGATTGTACAGCATAATGTCCTGATAATACACGCAGCGTCACATTGTGCGAGGTACGCGGCTATCTGATTGTACAGCATAATGCCCTGATAATATACGCTGCTTCACATTGTGCGAGGTACGTGGCTATCTGAGTGTACAGCATAATGTCCTGATAATACACGCTGGGTCACAGTGTGCGAGGTACACGGCTATCTGATTGTACAGCATAATGCGCTGATAATACACGCAGCGTCACATTGTGCGAGGTACACGGCTATCTGATTGTACAGCATAATGCCCTGATAATACACGCAGCGTCACATTGTGCGAGGTACGCAGCTATCTGATTGTACAGCATAATGCCCTGATAATACACGCTGCGTCACATTGTGCGAGGTACACGGCTATCTGATTGTACGGCATAATGCCCTGATAATACACGCAGCGTCACATTGTGCGAGGTACGCAGCTATCTGATTATACAGCATAATGCCCTGATAATATACGCTGCGTCACATTGAGCAAGGTTCGCGGCTATCTGATTGTACATCATAATGCCCTGATAATACACGCTGCGTCTCATTGTGCGAGGTACGCAGCTCTCTGATTGTACGGCATAATGCCCTGATAATATATGCTGCATCACATTGTGCGAGGTACGCGTCTATCTGATTGTACAGCATAATGCCCTGATAATACACGCAGCGTCACATTGTGCGAGGTACACGGCTATCTGATTGTACAGCATAATGCCCTGATAATACACGCTGCGTCACATTGTGCGAGGTACGCGGCTATCTGATTGTACAGCATAATACCCTGATAATACACGCAGCGTCACATTGTGCGAGGTACGCGGCTATCTGATTGTACAGCATAATGCCCTGATAATACACGCAGCGTCACATTGTGCTAGGTTCACGGCTATCTGATTGTACCACATAATGCCCTGATAATACACGCTGCGTCATATTGTGCGATGTACGCGGCTATCTCAGTGTACAGCATAATGGCCTGATATTACACGCAGCGTCACATTGTGCGAGGTACGCGGCTATCTGAGTGTACAGCATAATGCCCTGATAATACACGCAGCGTCACATTGTGCGAGGTACGCGGCTATCTGAGTGTACAACATAATGCCCTGATAATACATGCTGCGTCACATTGTGCGAGGTACGTGGCTATCTCAGTGTACAGCATAATGCCCTGATAATACACACAGCGTCACTTTGTGCGAGGTACGCGGCTATCTGATTGCACAGCATAATGCCGTGATAATACACGCTGCGTCACATTGTGCGAGGTACGCGGCTATCTGAGTGTACAGCATAATGCCCTGATTATACACGCAGCTTCACATTGTGCGAGGTAAGCGGCTATATGATTGTACAGCATAATGCCCTGATAATACACGCAGCGTCACATTGTGAGAGGTATGCGGCTATCTGAGTGTACAGCATAATGCCCTGATAATACACGCAGCATCACATTGTGCGAGGTACGCGGCTATATGATTGTACAGCATAATGCCCTGATAATACACGCAGCGTCACATTGTGCGAGGTTCGCGGTTATCTGATTGTACAGCATAATGCCCTGATAATACACGCTGCGTCACATTGTGCGAGGTACACGGCTATCTGATTGTACAGCATAATGCCATGATAATACACGCAGCGTCACATTGTGCGAGGTTCGCGGCTATCTGATTGTACAGCATAATGCCCTGATAATACACGCAGCGTCACATTGTGCGAGGTACACAGCTATCTGAGGAGTGTACAGCATAATGCCAGATAATACACACTGCGTCACATTGTGCGAGGTACACAGCTATCTGAGTGTACAGCATAATGCCAGATAATACACGCAGCGTCACATTGTGCGAGGTACGCGGCTATCTGATTGTACAGCATAATGCCCTGATAATACACACTGCGTCACATTGTGCGAGGTACACAGCTATCTGATTGTACAGCATAATGCCCTGATAATACACGCAGCGTCACATTGTGCGAGATACGCGGCTATCTGATTGTACAGCATAATGCCCTGATAATACACACTGCGTCACATTGTGTGAGATACACAGCTATCTGATTGTACAGCATAATGCCCTGATAATACACGCAGCGTCACATTGTGCGATGTCCACGGCTATCTGATTGTACAGCATAATGCCCTGATAATACACGCTGCGTCACATTGTGCGAGGTACACTGCTATCTGATTGTACTGCATAATGTCCTGATAATATACGCTGCATCACATTGTGCGAGGTGCGCGGCTATCTGATTGTACATCATAATGCCCTGATAATACACGCTGCGTCACATTGTGTGACGTAGGCAGCTATCTGATTGTACAGCATAATGCCCTGATAATACACACTGCGTCACATTGTGCGAGGTACACGGCTATCTGATTGTACAGCATAATGCCCTGATAATATACACTGCGTCACATTGTGCGAGGTACGCGGCTATCTGATTGTACAGCATAATGCCCTGATAATACACGCAGCGTCACATTGTGCGAGGTACGCGGCTATCTGAGTGTACAGCATAATGCCCTGATAATACACGCAGCGTCACATTGTGCACGGTACGCGGCTATCTGTTGTACGGCATAATGCCCTGATAATACACGCAGCGTCACATTGTGCGAGGTTCACGGCTATCTTAATGTACAGCATAATGCCCTGATAATACACGCAGCGTCACATTGTGCGAGGTACGCGGCTATCTGATTGTACAGCATAATGCCCTGATAATACACGCAGCATCACATTGTGCGAGGTACACGGCTATCTGAGTGTACAGCATAATGCCCTGATAATAAACACTGCATCACATTGTGCGAGGTACACGGCTATCTGATTGTGCAGCATAATGCCCTGATAATACACACTGCGTCACATTGTGCGAGGTTCGCGGCTATCTGATTGTACGGCATAATGCCCTGATAATACACGCTGCGTCACATTGTGCGAGGTACGCCGCTATCTGATTGTACCGCATAATGCCCTGATAATATACTCTGCGTCACATTGTGCGAGGTACGCGGCTATCTGATTGTACAGCATAATGCCCTGATAATACACACAGCTTCACATTGTGCGAGGTATGCGGCTATCTGATTGTACAGCATAATGCCCTGATAATACACGCTGCATCACATTGTGCGAGGTATGCGGCTATCTGATTGTACAGCATAATGCCCTGATAATACACGCTGCGTCACATTGTGCGAGGTACGCGGCTATCTGAGTGTACAGCATAATGCCCTGATAATACACGCAGCGTCACATTCTGCATGGTACGCGGCTATCTGTTGTACGGCATAATGCCCTGATAATACACGCAGCGTCACATTGTGCGAGGTTCGCTGCTATTTTAATGTACAGCATAATGCCCTGATAATACACGCAGCGTCACATTGTGCGAGGTACGCGGCTATCTGATTGTACAGCATAATGCCCTGATAATACACGCAGCGTCACATTGTGCGAGGTACACGGCTATCTGAGTGTACAGCATAATGCCCTGATAATACACACTGCATCACATTGTGCGAGGTACACGGCTATCTGATTGTGCAGCATAATGCCCTGATAATACACACTGCGTCACATTGTGCGAGGTTCGCGGCTATCTGATTGTACGGCATAATGCCCTGATAATACACGCTGCGTCACATTGTGCGAGGTTCGCGGCTATCTGATTGTACAGCATAATGCCCTGATAATACACGCTGCGTCACATTGTGCGAGGTACGCAGCTATCTGATTGTACAGCATTATGCCCTGATAATACACGCTGCGTCACATTGTGCGAGGTTCGCGGCTATCTGATTGTACGGCATAATGCCCTGATAATACACGCTGCGTCACATTGTGCGAGGTATACAGCTATCTGATTGTACAGCATAATGCCCTGATAATACACGCTGCGTCACATTGTGCGAGGTACGCGGCTATCTGATTGTACAGCATAATGCCCTGATAATATACGCTGCGCCACATTGTGCGAGGTACACAGCTATCTGAGTTTACAGCATAATGCCCTGATAATACACACAGCGTCACATTGTACGAGGTACATGGCTATCTGATTGTACAGCATAATGCCCTGATAATACACGCAGCGTCACATTGTACGAGGTACGCGGCTGTCTGATTGTACAGCATAATGCCCTGATAATACACGCAGCGTCACATTGTGCGAGGTTCGCGGCTATCTGATTGTACGGCATAATGCCCTGATAATACACGCAGCATCACATTGTGCGAGGTACGCGGCTATCTGAGTGTACAACATAATGCCCTGATAATACACACTGCGTCACATTGTGCGAGGTACACGGCTTTCTGATTGTACAGCATAATGCCCTGATAATACACGCTGCGTCACATTGTGCGAGGTACTCGGCTATCTGAGTGTACAGCATAATGTCCTGATAATACACGCTGCGTCACATTGTGCGAGGTACGCAGCTATCTGATTGTACAGCATAATGCCCTGATAATACACGCAGCGTCACATTGTGTAAGGTTCGCGGCTATCTGATTGTACAGCATAATTCCCTGATAATACACGCTGCGTCACATTGTGCGAGGTACACGGCTGTCTGATTGTACAGCATAATGTCCTGATAATACACGCAGCGTCACATTGTGCGAGGTACGCGGCTATCTGATTGTACAGCATAATGCCCTGATAATATACGCTGCGTCACATTGTGCAAGGTTCGCGGATATCTGATTGTACAGAATAATGCCCTGATAATACACGCAGCGTCACATTGTGCGAGGTACGCAGCTATCTGATTGTACAGCATAATGCCCTGATAATACACGCTGCGTCACATTGTGCGAGGTACGTGGCTATCTGAGTGTACAGTATAATGTCCTGATAATACACGCAGCGTCACATTGTGTGAGGTTCACGGCTATCTGAGTGTACAGCATAATGCCCTGATAATACACGCTGCATCACATTGTGCGAGGTACACGGCTATCTGATTGTACAGCATAATGCCCTGATAATACACGCAGCGTCACATTGAGCAAGGTTCGCTGCTATCTGATTGTACAGCATAATGCCCTGATAATACACGCTGCGTCTCATTGTGCGAGGTACTAAGCTATCTGATTGTACGGCATAATGCCCTGATAATATATGCTGCATCACATTGTGCGAGGTACGCGTCTATCTGAGTGTACAGCATAATGCCCTGATAATACACGCAGCGTCACATTGTGCGAGGTACACGGCTATCTGATTGTACAGCATAATGCCCTGATAATACACGCTGCGTCACATTGTGCGAGGTACTAAGCTATCTGATTGTACGGCATAATGCCCTGATAATATATGCTGCATCACATTGTGCGAGGTACGCGTCTATCTGATTGTACAGCATAATGCCCTGATAATACACGCTGCATCATATTGTGCGAGGTACGCTGCTATCTGAGTGTACAGCATAATGGCCTGATATTACACACAGCGTCACATTGTGCGAGGTACGCGGCTATCTGAGTGTACAGCATAATGCCCTGATATTACACGCAGCGTCACATTGTGCGAGGTACGCGGCTATCTGATTGTACAGCATAATGCCCTGATAATATACGCTGCGCCACATTGTGCGAGGTACACAGCTATCTGAGTTTACAGCATAATGCCCTGATAATACACACAGCGTCACATTGTACGAGGTACACGGCTATCTGATTGTACAGCATAATGCCCTGATAATACACGCAGCGTCACATTGTACGAGGTACGCGGCTGTCTGATTGTACAGCATAATGCCCTGATAATACACGCAGCGTCACATTGTGCGAGGTTCGCGGCTATCTGATTGTACGGCATAATGCCCTGATAATACACGCAGCATCACATTGTGCGAGGTACGCGGCTATCTGATTGTACAGCATAATGCCCTGATAATACACGCTGCGTCACATTGTGGTAGGTACGCGGCTATCTGATTGTACAGCATAATGCACTGATAATACATGCAGTGTCACATTGTGCGAGGTACGCGGCTATCTGATTGTTCAGCATAATGCCCTGATAATACACGCAGCGTCACATTATGCGAGGTACGCAGCTATCTGAGTGTACAGCATAATGCCCTGATAATACACGCTGCGTCACATTGTGCGAGGTACACGGCTATCTGATTGTACAGCATAATGTCCTGATAATACACGCTGTGTCACATTGTGCGAGGTACGCGGCTATCTGATTGTACAGCATAATGCACTGATAATACATGCAGTGTCACATTGTGCGAGGTACGCGGCTATCTGATTGTTCAGCATAATGCCCTGATAATACACGCAGCGTCACATTGTACGAGGTACGCAGCTATCTGAGTGTACAGCATAATGCCCTGATAATACACGCTGCGTCACATTCTGCGAGGTACACGGCTATCTGATTGTACAGCATAATGTCCTGATAATACACGCTGTGTCACATTGTGCGAGGTACGCGGCTATCTGATTGTACAGCATAATGCCCTGATAATACACGCTGCGTCACATTGTGCGAGGTACTCGGCTATCTGAGTGTACAGCATAATGCCCTGATAATACACACTGCGTCACATTGTGCGAGGTACACGGCTATCTGATTGTACAGCATAATGCCCTGATAATACACGCTGCGTCACATTGTGCGAGGTACTCAGCTATCTGAGTGTACAGCATAATGTCCTGATAATACACGCTGCATCACATTGTGCGAGGTACGCAGCTATCTGATTGTACAGCATAATGCCCTGATAATACACGCAGCGTCACATTGTGTGAGGTTCGCGGCTATCTGATTGTACAGCATAATTCCCTGATAATACACGCTGCGTCACATTGTGCGAGGTACACAGCTGTCTGATTGTACAGCATAATGTCCTGATAATACACGCAGCGTCACATTGTGCGAGGTACGAGGCTATCTGATTGTACAGCATAATGCCCTGATAATATACGCTGCGTCACATTGTGCAAGGTTCGCGGATATCTGATTGTACAGCATAATGCCCTGGTAATACACGCAGCATCACATTGTGCGAGGTACGCAGCTATCTGATTGTACAGCATAATGCCCTGATAATACACGCTGCGTCACATTGTGCGAGGTACGTGGCTATCTGAGTGTACAGCATAATGTCCTGATAATACACGCTGCGTCACATTGTGTGAGGTACACGGCTATCTGAGTGTACAGCATAATGCCCTGATAATACACGCTGCGTCACATTGTGCGAGGTACACGGCTATCTGATTGTACAGCATAATGCCCTGATAATACACGCAGCGTCACATTGTGCGAGGTACACGGCTATCTGATTGTACAGCATAATGCCCTGATAATACACGCAGCGTCACATTGTGCGAGGTACGCAGCTATCTGATTGTACAGCATAATGCCCTGATAATACACGCTGCGTCACATTGTGCGAGGTACACGGCTATCTGATTGTACGGCATAATGCCCTGATAATACACGCAGCGTCACATTGTGCGAGGTACGCAGCTATCTGATTATACAGCATAATGCCCTGATAATATACGCTGCGTCACATTGAGCAAGGTTCGCGGCTATCTGATTGTACATCCTAATGCCCTGATAATACACGCTGCGTCTCATTGTGCGAGGTACGCAGCTATCTGATTGTACGGCATAATGCCCTGATAATACACGCTGCATCACATTGTGCGAGGTACGCGTCTATCTGATTGTACAGCATAATGCCCTGATAATACACGCTGCATCACATTGTGCGAGGTACGCGGCTATCTGATTGTACAGCATAATACCCTGATAATACACGCAGCGTCACATTGTGCGAGGTACGCGGCTATCTGATTGTACAGCATAATGCCCTGATAATACACGCAGCGTCACATTGTGCGAGGTTCACGGCTATCTGATTGTACCACATAATGCCCTGATAATACACACTGCGTCATATTGTGCGAGGTACGCGGCTATCTCAGTGTACAGCATAATGGCCTGATATTACATGCAGCGTCACATTGTGCGAGGTACGCGGCTATCTGAGTGTACAGCATAATGCCCTGATAATACACGCAGCGTCACATTGTGCGAGGTACGCGGCTATCTGAGTGTACAACATAATGCCCTGATAATACATGCTGCGTCACATTGTGCGAGGTACGTGGCTATCTCAGTGTACAGCATAATGCCCTGATAATACATGCAACGTCACATTGTGCGAGGTAAGCGGCTATATGATTGTACAGCATAATGCCCTGATAATACACGCTGCTTCACATTGTGCGAGGTACGCGGCTATCTGAGTGTACAGCATAATGCCCTGATAATACACGCAGCGTCACATTGTGCGAGGTACGCGGCTATCTGAGTGTACAGCATAATGCCCTGATAAAACACGCAGCGTCACATTGTGCGAGGTACGCGGCTATCTGATTGTACAGCATAATGCCCTGATAATGCACGCAGCGTCACATTGTGCGAGGTTCGCGGTTATCTGATTGTACAGCATAATGCCCTGATAATACACGCTGCGTCACATTGTGCGAGGTACATGGCTATCTGATTGTACAGCATAATGCCCTGATAATACACGCAGCGTCACATTGTGCGAGGTTCGCGGCTATCTGATTGTACAGCATAATGCCCTGATAAAACACGCAGCGTCACATTGTGCGAGATACACGGCTATCTGATTGTACAGCATAATGCCCTGATAATACACGCTGCGTCACATTGTGCGAGGTACACGGCTATCTGAGGAGTGTACAGCATAATGCCAGATAATACACACTGCGTCACATTGTGCGAGGTACACAGCTATCTGATTGTACAGCATAATGCCCTGATAATACACGCAGCGTCACATTGTGCGAGATACGCGGCTATCTGATTGTACAGCATAATGCCCTGATAATACACGCTGCATCACATTGTGCGAGGTACACAGCTATCTGAGGAGTGTACAGCATAATGCCAGATAATACACACTGCGTCACATTGTGCGAGGTACACAGCTATCTGATTGTACAGCATAATGCCCTGATAATACACGCAGCGTCACATTGTGCGAGATACGCGGCTATCTGATTGTACAGCATAATGCCCTGATAATACACACTGCGTCACATTGTGTGAGATACGCAGCTATCTGATTGTACAGCATAATGCCCTGATAATACACGCAGCGTCACATTGTGCGAGGTCCACGGCTATCTGATTGTACAGCATAATGCCCTGATAATACACGCTGCGTCACATTGTGCGAGGTACACGGCTATCTGATTGTACTGCATAATGTCCTGATAATATACGCTGCATCACATTGTGCGAGGTACGCGGCTATCTGATTGTACATCATAATGCCCTGATAATACACGCTGCGTCACATTGTGCGACGTAGGCAGCTATCTGATTGTACAGCATAATGCCCTGATAATACACACTGCGTCACATTGTGCGAGGTACACGGCTATCTGATTGTACAGCATAATGCCCTGATAATATACACTGCGTCACATTGTGCGAGGTACGCGGCTATCTGATTGTACAGCATAATGCCCTGATAATACACGCAGCGTCACATTGTGCGAGGTATGCGGCTATCTGAGTGTACAGCATAATGCCCTGATAATACACGCAGCGTCACATTGTGCATGGTACGCGGCTATCTGTTGTACGGCATAATGCCCTGATATTACACGCAGCGTCACATTGTGCGAGGTTCGCGGTTATCTTAATGTAGAGCATAATGCCCTGATAATACACGCAGCGTCACATTGTGCGAGGTACGCGGCTATCTGATTGTACAGCATAATGCCCTGATAATACACGCAGCGTCACATTGTGCGAGGTACACGGCTATCTGAGTGTACAGCATAATGCCCTGATAATACACACTGCATCACATTGTGCGAGGTACACGGCTATCTGATTGTGCAGCATAATGCCCTGATAATACACGCTGCGTCACATTGTGCGAGGTACGCCGCTATCTGATTGTACCGCATAATGCCCTGATAATATACTCTGCGTCACATTGTGTGAGGTACGTGGCTATCTGATTGTACAGCATAATGCCCTGATAATACACACAGCGTCACATTGTGCGAGGTATGCGGCTATCTGATTGTACAGCATAATGCCCTGATAATACATGCTGCGTCACATTGTGCGAGGTACGCGGCTATCTGAGTGTACAGCATAATGCCCTGATAATACACGCAGCGTCACATTGTGCACGGTACGCGGCTATCTGTTGTACGGCATAATGCCCTGATAATACACGCAGCGTCACATTGTGCGAGGTTCGCGGCTATATTAATGTACAGCATAATGCCCTGATAATACACGCAGCGTCACATTGTGCGAGGTACGCGGCTATCTGATTGTACAGCATAATGCCCTGATAATACACGCAGCGTCACATTGTGCGAGGTACACGGCTATCTGAGTGTACAGCATAATGCCCTGATAATACACACTGCATCACATTGTGCGAGGTACACGGCTATCTGATTGTGCAGCATAATGCCCTGATAATACACACTGCGTCACATTGTGCGAGGTTCGCGGCTATCTGATTGTACGGCATAATGCCCTGATAATACACGCTGCGTCACATTGTGCGAGGTTCGCGGCTATCTGATTGTACAGCATAATGCCCTGATAATACACGCTGCGTCACATTGTGCGAGGTACGCGGCTATCTGATTGTACAGCATTATGCCCTGATAATACACGCTGCGTCACATTGTGCGAGGTTCGCGGCTATCTGATTGTACGGCATAATGCCCTGATAATACACGCTGCGTCACATTGTGCGAGGTATACAGCTATCTGATTGTACAGCATAATGCCCTGATAATACACGCTGCGTCACATTGTGCGAGGTACTCGGCTATCTGATTGTACAGCATAATGCCCTGATAATACACGCTGCATCACATTGTGCGAGGCACACAGCTATCTGAGGAGTGTACAGCATAATGCCAGATAATACACACTGCGTCACATTGTGCGAGGTACACAGCTATCTGAGTGTACAGCATAATGCCAGATAATACACGCAGCGTCACATTGTGCGAGGTACGCGGCTATCTGATTGTACAGCATAATGCCCTGATAATACACACTGCGTCACATTGTGCGAGGTGCACAGCTATCTGATTGTACAGCATAATGCCCTGATAATACACGCAGCGTCACATTGTGCGAGATACGCGGCTATCTGATTGTACAGCATAATGCCCTGATAATACACACTGCGTCACATTGTGTGAGATACGCAGCTATCTGATTTTACAGCATAATGCCCTTATAATACACACAGCGTCACATTGTGCGAGGTCCACGGCTATCTGATTGTACAGCATAATGCCCTGATAATACACGCTGCGTCACATTGTGCGAGGTACACGGCTATCTGATTGTACTGCATAATGTCCTGATAATATACGCTGCATCACATTGTGCGAGGTACGCGGCTATCTGATTGTACATCATAATGCCCTGATAATACACGCTGCGTCACATTGTGCGAGGTACTCGGCTATCTGAGTGTACAGCATAATGCCCTGATAATACACGCTGCGTCACATTGTGCGAGGTACACGGCTATCTGATTGTACTGCATAATGTCCTGATAATATACGCTGCATCACATTGTGCGAGGTACGCGGCTATCTGAGTGTACAACATAATGCCCTGATAATACACACTGCGTCACATTGTGCGAGGTACACGGCTTTCTGATTGTACAGCATAATGCCCTGATAATACACGCTGCGTCACATTGTGCGAGGTACTCGGCTATCTGAGTGTACAGCATAATGTCCTGATAATACACGCTGCGTCACATTGTGCGAGGTACGCAGCTATCTGATTGTACAGCATAATGCCCTGATAATACACGCAGCGTCACATTGTGTAAGGTTCGCGGCTATCTGATTGTACAGCATAATTCCCTGATAATACACGCAGCGTCACATTGTGCGAGGTACGCGGCTATCTGATTGTACAGCATAATGCCCTGATAAAATACGCTGCGTCACATTGTGCAAGGTTCGCGGATATCTGATTGTACAGAATAATGCCCTGATAATACACGCAGCGTCACATTGTGCGAGGTACGCAGCTATCTGATTGTACAGCATAATGCCCTGATAATACACGCTGCGTCACATTGTGCGAGGTACGTGGCTATCTGAGTGTACAGTATAATGTCCTGATAATACACGCAGCGTCACATTGTGTGAGGTTCACGGCTATCTGAGTGTACAGCATAATGCCCTGATAATACACGCTGCATCACATTGTGCGAGGTACACGGCTATCTGATTGTACAGCATAATGCCCTGATAATACACGCAGCGTCACATTGTGCGAGGTACACGGCTATCTGATTGTACAGCATAATGCCCTGATAATACACGCAGCGTCACATTGTGCGAGGTACGCAGCTATCTGATTGTACAGCATAGTGCCCTGATAATACACGCTGCGTCTCATTGTGCGAGGTACACGGCTATCTGATTGTACGGCATAATGCCCTGATAATACACGCAGCGTCACATTGTGCGAGGTACGCAGCTATCTGATTATACAGCATAATGCCCTGATAATATACACTGCGTCACATTGAGCAAGGTTCGCTGCTATCTGATTGTACAGCATAATGCCCTGATAATACACGCTGCGTCTCATTGTGCGAGGTACTAAGCTATCTGATTGTACGGCATAATGCCCTGATAATATATGCTGCATCACATTGTGCGAGGTACGCGTCTATCTGATTGTACAGCATAATGCCCTGATAATACACGCAGCGTCACATTGTGCGAGGTACACGGCTATCTGATTGTACAGCATAATGCCCTGATAATATACACTGCGTCACATTGTGCGAGGTACGCGGCTATCTGATTGTACAGCATAATGCCCTGATAATACACGCAGCGTCACATTGTGCGAGGTATGCGGCTATCTGAGTGTACAGCATAATGCCCTGATAATACACGCAGCGTCACATTGTGCATGGTACGCGGCTATCTGTTGTACGGCATAATGCCCTGATAATACACGCAGCGTCACATTGTGCGAGGTTCGCGGTTATCTTAATGTAGAGCATAATGCCCTGATAATACACGCAGCGTCACATTGTGCGAGGTACGCGGCTATCTGATTGTACAGCATAATGCCCTGATAATACACGCAGCGTCACATTGTGCGAGGTACACGGCTATCTGAGTGTACAGCATAATGCCCTGATAATACACACTGCATCACATTGTGCGAGGTACACGGCTATCTGATTGTGCAGCATAATGCCCTGATAATACACGCTGCGTCACATTGTGCGAGGTACGCCGCTATCTGATTGTACCGCATAATGCCCTGATAATATACTCTGCGTCACATTGTGTGAGGTACGTGGCTATCTGATTGTACAGCATAATGCCCTGATAATACACACAGCGTCACATTGTGCGAGGTATGCGGCTATCTGATTGTACAGCATAATGCCCTGATAATACATGCTGCGTCACATTGTGCGAGGTACGCGGCTATCTGAGTGTACAGCATAATGCCCTGATAATACACGCAGCGTCACATTGTGCACGGTACGCGGCTATCTGTTGTACGGCATAATGCCCTGATAATACACGCAGCGTCACATTGTGCGAGGTTCGCGGCTATATTAATGTACAGCATAATGCCCTGATAATACACGCAGCGTCACATTGTGCGAGGTACGCGGCTATCTGATTGTACAGCATAATGCCCTGATAATACACGCAGCGTCACATTGTGCGAGGTACACGGCTATCTGAGTGTACAGCATAATGCCCTGATAATACACACTGCATCACATTGTGCGAGGTACACGGCTATCTGATTGTGCAGCATAATGCCCTGATAATACACACTGCGTCACATTGTGCGAGGTTCGCGGCTATCTGATTGTACGGCATAATGCCCTGATAATACACGCTGCGTCACATTGTGCGAGGTTCGCGGCTATCTGATTGTACAGCATAATGCCCTGATAATACACGCTGCGTCACATTGTGCGAGGTACGCGGCTATCTGATTGTACAGCATTATGCCCTGATAATACACGCTGCGTCACATTGTGCGAGGTTCGCGGCTATCTGATTGTACGGCATAATGCCCTGATAATACACGCTGCGTCACATTGTGCGAGGTATACAGCTATCTGATTGTACAGCATAATGCCCTGATAATACACGCTGCGTCACATTGTGCGAGGTACTCGGCTATCTGATTGTACAGCATAATGCCCTGATAATACACGCTGCATCACATTGTGCGAGGTACACAGCTATCTGAGGAGTGTACAGCATAATGCCAGATAATACACACTGCGTCACATTGTGCGAGGTACACAGCTATCTGAGTGTACAGCATAATGCCAGATAATACACGCAGCGTCACATTGTGCGAGGTACGCGGCTATCTGATTGTACAGCATAATGCCCTGATAATACACACTGCGTCACATTGTGCGAGGTGCACAGCTATCTGATTGTACAGCATAATGCCCTGATAATACACGCAGCGTCACATTGTGCGAGATACGCGGCTATCTGATTGTACAGCATAATGCCCTGATAATACACACTGCGTCACATTGTGTGAGATACGCAGCTATCTGATTTTACAGCATAATGCCCTTATAATACACACAGCGTCACATTGTGCGAGGTCCACGGCTATCTGATTGTACAGCATAATGCCCTGATAATACACGCTGCGTCACATTGTGCGAGGTACACGGCTATCTGATTGTACTGCATAATGTCCTGATAATATACGCTGCATCACATTGTGCGAGGTACGCGGCTATCTGATTGTACATCATAATGCCCTGATAATACACGCTGCGTCACATTGTGCGAGGTACTCGGCTATCTGAGTGTACAGCATAATGCCCTGATAATACACGCTGCGTCACATTGTGCGAGGTACACGGCTATCTGATTGTACTGCATAATGTCCTGATAATATACGCTGCATCACATTGTGCGAGGTACGCGGCTATCTGAGTGTACAACATAATGCCCTGATAATACACACTGCGTCACATTGTGCGAGGTACACGGCTTTCTGATTGTACAGCATAATGCCCTGATAATACACGCTGCGTCACATTGTGCGAGGTACTCGGCTATCTGAGTGTACAGCATAATGTCCTGATAATACACGCTGCGTCACATTGTGCGAGGTACGCAGCTATCTGATTGTACAGCATAATGCCCTGATAATACACGCAGCGTCACATTGTGTAAGGTTCGCGGCTATCTGATTGTACAGCATAATTCCCTGATAATACACGCAGCGTCACATTGTGCGAGGTACGCGGCTATCTGATTGTACAGCATAATGCCCTGATAAAATACGCTGCGTCACATTGTGCAAGGTTCGCGGATATCTGATTGTACAGAATAATGCCCTGATAATACACGCAGCGTCACA
Organism: Taudactylus pleione; assembly: GCA_031769625.1. Taxonomy (NCBI): domain Eukaryota; kingdom Metazoa; phylum Chordata; class Amphibia; order Anura; family Myobatrachidae; genus Taudactylus; species Taudactylus pleione. The sequence continues at coordinate 2,744,162 of JAUIMM010000046.1, read as the reverse complement.
TTGTGCGAGGTACGCAGCTATCTGATTGTACAGCATAATGCCCTGATAATACACGCTGCGTCACATTGTGCGAGGTACGTGGCTATCTGAGTGTACAGTATAATGTCCTGATAATACACGCAGCGTCACATTGTGTGAGGTTCACGGCTATCTGAGTGTACAGCATAATGCCCTGATAATACACGCTGTATCACATTGTGCGAGGTACACGGCTATCTGATTGTACAGCATAATGCCCTGATAATACACGCAGCGTCACATTGTGCGAGGTACACGGCTATCTGATTGTACAGCATAATGCCCTGATAATACACGCAGCGTCACATTGTGCGAGGTACGCAGCTATCTGATTGTACAGCATAGTGCCCTGATAATACACGCTGCGTCTCATTGTGCGAGGTACACGGCTATCTGATTGTACGGCATAATGCCCTGATAATACACGCAGCGTCACATTGTGCGAGGTACGCAGCTATCTGATTATACAGCATAATGCCCTGATAATATACACTGCGTCACATTGAGCAAGGTTCGCTGCTATCTGATTGTACAGCATAATGCCCTGATAATACACGCTGCGTCTCATTGTGCGAGGTACTAAGCTATCTGATTGTACGGCATAATGCCCTGATAATATATGCTGCATCACATTGTGCGAGGTACGCGTCTATCTGATTGTACAGCATAATGCCCTGATAATACACGCAGCGTCACATTGTGCGAGGTACACGGCTATCTGATTGTACAGCATAATGCCCTGATAATACACGCTGCGTCACATTGTGCGAGGTACTAAGCTATCTGATTGTACGGCATAATGCCCTGATAATATATGCTGCATCACATTGTGCGAGGTACGCGTCTATCTGATTGTACAGCATAATGCCCTGATAATACACGCTGTGTCACATTGTGCGAGGTACGCGGCTATCTGATTGTACAGCATAATGCCCTGATAATACACGCAGCGTCACATTGTGCGAGGTTCACGGCTATCTGATTGTACCACATAATGCCCTGATAATACACGCTGCATCATATTGTGCGAGGTACGCGGCTATCTGAGTGTACAGCATAATGGCCTGATATTACACGCAGCGTCACATTGTGCGAGGTACGCGGCTATCTGAGTGTACAGCATAATGCCCTGATAATACACGCAGCATCACATTGTGCGAGGTACGCGGCTATCTGATTGTACAGCATAATGCCCTGATAATATACGCTGCGCCACATTGTGCGAGGTACACAGCTATCTGAGTTTACAGCATAATGCCCTGATAATACACACAGCGTCACATTGTACGAGGTACACGGCTATCTGATTGTACAGCATAATGCCCTGATAATACACGCAGCGTCACATTGTACGAGGTACGCGGCTGTCTGATTGTACAGCATAATGCCCTGATAATACACGCAGCGTCACATTGTGCGAGGTTCGCGGCTATCTGATTGTACGGCATAATGCCCTGATAATACACGCAGCATCACATTGTGCGAGGTACGCGGCTATCTGATTGTACAGCATAATGCCCTGATAATACACGCTGCGTCACATTGTGGTAGGTACGCGGCTATCTGATTGTACAGCATAATGCCCTGATAATACACGCAGCGTCACATTATGCGAGGTACGCAGCTATCTGAGTGTACAGCATAATGCCCTGATAATACACGCTGCGTCACATTGTGCGAGGTACACGGCTATCTGATTGTACAGCATAATGTCCTGATAATACACGCTGTGTCACATTGTGCGAGGTACGTGGCTATCTGATTGTACAGCATAATGCACTGATAATACATGCAGTGTCACATTGTGCGAGGTACGCGGCTATCTGATTGTTCAGCATAATGCCCTGATAATACACGCAGCGTCACATTGTACGAGGTACGCAGCTATCTGAGTGTACAGCATAATGCCCTGATAATACACGCTGCGTCACATTCTGCGAGGTACACGGCTATCTGATTGTACAGCATAATGTCCTGATAATACACGCTGTGTCACATTGTGCGAGGTACGCGGCTATCTGATTGTACAGCATAATGCCCTGATAATACACGCTGCGTCACATTGTGCGAGGTACACGGCTATCTGAGTGTACAGCATAATGCCCTGATAATACACACTGCGTCACATTGTGCGAGGTACACGGCTATCTGATTGTACAGCATAATGCCCTGATAATACACGCTGCGTCACATTGTGCGAGGTACTCGGCTATCTGAGTGTACAGCATAATGTCCTGATAATACACGCTGCGTCACATTGTGCGAGGTACGCAGCTATCTGATTGTACAGCATAATGCCCTGATAATACACGCAGCGTCACATTGTGTGAGGTTCGCGGCTATCTGATTGTACAGCATAATTCCCTGATAATACACGCTGCGTCACATTGTGCGAGGTACACAGCTGTCTGATTGTACAGCATAATGTCCTGATAATACACGCAGCGTCACATTGTGCGAGGTACGCGGCTATCTGATTGTACAGCATAATGCCCTGATAATATACGCTGCGTCACATTGTGCAAGGTTCGCGGATATCTGATTGTACAGCATAATGCCCTGGTAATACACGCAGCGTCACATTGTGCGAGGTACGCAGCTATCTGATTGTACAGCATAATGCCCTGATAATACACGCTGCGTCACATTGTGCGAGGTACGTGGCTATCTGAGTGTACAGCATAATGTCCTGATAATACACGCTGCGTCACATTGTGTGAGGTACACGGCTATCTGAGTGTACAGCATAATGCCCTGATAATACACGCTGCGTCACATTGTGCGAGGTACACGGCTATCTGATTGTACAGCATAATGCCCTGATAATACACGCAGCGTCACATTGTGCGAGGTACACGGCTATCTGATTGTACAGCATAATGCCCTGATAATACACGCAGCGTCACATTGTGTGAGGTACGCAGCTATCTGATTGTACAGCATAATGCCCTGATAATACACGCTGCGTCACATTGTGCGAGGTACACGGCTATCTGATTGTACGGCATAATGCCCTGATAATACACGCAGCGTCACATTGTGCGAGGTACGCAGCTATCTGATTATACAGCATAATGCCCTGATAATATACGCTGCGTCACATTGAGCAAGGTTCGCGGCTATCTGATTGTACATCATAATGCCCTGATAATACACGCTGCGTCTCATTGTGCGAGGTACGCAGCTATCTGATTGTACGGCATAATGCCCTGATAATACACGCTGCATCACATTGTGCGAGGTACGCGTCTATCTGATTGTACAGCATAATGCCCTGATAATACACGCAGCGTCACATTGTGCGAGGTACACGGCTATCTGATTGTACAGCATAATGCCCTGATAATACACGCTGCGTCACATTGTGCGAGGTACGCGGCTATCTGATTGTACAGCATAATACCCTGATAATACACGCAGCGTCACATTGTGCGAGGTACGCGGCTATCTGATTGTACAGCATAATGCCCTGATAATACACGCAGCGTCACATTGTGCGAGGTTCACGGCTATCTGATTGTACCACATAATGCCCTGATAATACACACTGCGTCATATTGTGCGAGGTACGCGGCTATCTCAGTGTACAGCATAATGGCCTGATATTACACGCAGCGTCACATTGTGCGAGGTACGCGGCTATCTGAGTGTACAGCATAATGCCCTGATAATACACGCAGCGTCACATTGTGCGAGGTACGCGGCTATCTGAGTGTACAACATAATGCCCTGATAATACATGCTGCGTCACATTGTGCGAGGTACGTGGCTATCTCAGTGTACAGCATAATGCCCTGATAATACATGCAACGTCACATTGTGCGAGGTAAGCGGCTATATGATTGTACAGCATAATGCCCTGATAATACACGCTGCTTCACATTGTGCGAGGTACGCGGCTATCTGAGTGTACAGCATAATGCCCTGATAATACACGCAGCATCACATTGTGCGAGGTACGCGGCTATCTGAGTGTACAGCATAATGCCCTGATAAAACACCCAGCGTCACATTGTGCGAGGTACGCGGCTATCTGATTGTACAGCATAATGCCCTGATAATGCACGCAGCGTCACATTGTGCGAGGTTCGCGGTTATCTGATTGTACAGCATAATGCCCTGATAATACACGCTGCGTCACATTGTGCGAGGTACACGGCTATCTGATTGTACAGCATAATGCCCTGATAATACACGCAGCGTCACATTGTGCGAGGTTCGCGGCTATCTGATTGTACAGCATAATGCCCTGATAAAACACGCAGCGTCACATTGTGCGAGATACACGGCTATCTGATTGTACAGCATAATGCCCTGATAATACACGCTGCATCACATTGTGCGAGGTACACAGCTATCTGAGGAGTGTACAGCATAATGCCAGATAATACACACTGCGTCACATTGTGCGAGGTACACAGCTATCTGATTGTACAGCATAATGCCCTGATAATACACGCAGCGTCACATTGTGCGAGATACGCGGCTATCTGATTGTACAGCATAATGCCCTGATAATACACACTGCGTCACATTGTGTGAGATACGCAGCTATCTGATTGTACAGCATAATGCCCTGATAATACACGCAGCGTCACATTGTGCGAGGTCCACGGCTATCTGATTGTACAGCATAATGCCCTGATAATACACGCTGCATCACATTGTGCGAGGTACACGGCTATCTGATTGTACTGCATAATGTCCTGATAATATACGCTGCATCACATTGTGCGAGGTACGCGGCTATCTGATTGTACATCATAATGCCCTGATAATACACGCTGCGTCACATTGTGCGACGTAGGCAGCTATCTGATTGTACAGCATAATGCCCTGATAATACACACTGCGTCACATTGTGCGAGGTACACGGCTATCTGATTGTACAGCATAATGCCCTGATAATATACACTGCGTCACATTGTGCGAGGTACGCGGCTATCTGATTGTACAGCATAATGCCCTGATAATACACGCAGCGTCACATTGTGCGAGGTATGCGGCTATCTGAGTGTACAGCATAATGCCCTGATAATACACGCAGCGTCACATTGTGCACGGTACGCGGCTATCTGTTGTACGGCATAATGCCCTGATAATACACGCAGCGTCACATTGTGCGAGGTTCGCGGCTATCTTAATGTAGAGCATAATGCCCTGATAATACACGCAGCGTCACATTGTGCGAGGTACGCGGCTATCTGATTGTACAGCATAATGCCCTGATAATACACGCAGCGTCACATTGTGCGAGGTACACGGCTATCTGAGTGTACAGCATAATGCCCTGATAATACACACTGCATCACATTGTGCGAGGTACACGGCTATCTGATTGTGCAGCATAATGCCCTGATAATACACGCTGCGTCACATTGTGCGAGGTACGCCGCTATCTGATTGTACCGCATAATGCCCTGATAATATACTCTGCGTCACATTGTGTGAGGTACGCGGCTATCTGATTGTACAGCATAATGCCCTGATAATACACACAGCGTCACATTGTGCGAGGTATGCGGCTATCTGATTGTACAGCATAATGCCCTGATAATACATGCTGCGTCACATTGTGTGAGGTACGCGGCTATCTGAGTGTACAGCATAATGCCCTGATAATACACGCAGCGTCACATTGTGCACGGTACGCGGCTATCTGTTGTACGGCATAATGCCCTGATAATACACGCAGCGTCACATTGTGCGAGGTTCGCGGCTATATTAATGTACAGCATAATGCCCTGATAATACACGCAGCGTCACATTGTGCGAGGTACGCGGCTATCTGATTGTACAGCATAATGCCCTGATAATACACGCAGCGTCACATTGTGCGAGGTACACGGCTATCTGAGTGTACAGCATAATGCCCTGATAATACACACTGCATCACATTGTGCGAGGTACACGGCTATCTGATTGTGCAGCATAATGCCCTGATAATACACACTGCGTCACATTGTGCGAGGTTCGCGGCTATCTGATTGTACGGCATAATGCCCTGATAATACACGCTGCGTCACATTGTGCGAGGTTCGCGGCTATCTGATTGTACAGCATAATGCCCTGATAATACACGCTGCGTCACATTGTGCGAGGTACGCGGCTATCTGATTGTACAGCATTATGCCCTGATAATACACGCTGCGTCACATTGTGCGAGGTTCGCGGCTATCTGATTGTACGGCATAATGCCCTGATAATACACGCTGCGTCACATTGTGCGAGGTATACAGCTATCTGATTGTACAGCATAATGCCCTGATAATACACGCTGCGTCACATTGTGCGAGGTACTCGGCTATCTGATTGTACAGCATAATGCCCTGATAATACACGCTGCATCACATTGTGCGAGGTACACAGCTATCTGAGGAGTGTACAGCATAATGCCAGATAATACACACTGCGTCACATTGTGCGAGGTACACAGCTATCTGAGTGTACAGCATAATGCCAGATAATACACGCAGCGTCACATTGTGCGAGGTACGCGGCTATCTGATTGTACAGCATAATGCCCTGATAATACACACTGCGTCACATTGTGCGAGGTGCACAGCTATCTGATTGTACAGCATAATGCCCTGATAATACACACTGCGTCACATTGTGTGAGATACGCAGCTATCTTATTTTACAGCATAATGCCCTGATAATACACACAGCGTCACATTGTGCGAGGTCCACGGCTATCTGATTGTACAGCATAATGCCCTGATAATACACGCTGCGTCACATTGTGCGAGGTACACGGCTATCTGATTGTACTGCATAATGTCCTGATAATATACGCTGCATCACATTGTGCGAGGTACGCGGCTATCTGATTGTACATCATAATGCCCTGATAATACACGCTGCGTCACATTGTGCGACGTAGGCAGCTATCTGATTGTACAGCATAATGCCCTGATAATACACACTGCGTCACATTGTGCGAGGTACACGGCTATCTGATTGTACGGCATAATGCCCTGATAATATACACTGCGTCACATTGTGCGAGGTACGCGGCTATCTGATTGTACGGCATAATGCCCTGATAATATACACTGCGTCACATTGTGCGAGGTACACGGCTTTCTGATTGTACAGCATAATGCCCTGATAATACACGCAGCATCACATTGTGCGAGGTACTCGGCTATTTGAGTGTACAGCATAATGTCCTGATAATACACGCTGCGTCACATTGTGCGAGGTACGCAGCTATCTGATTGTACAGCATAATGCCCTGATAATACACGCTGCGTCACATTGTGCGAGGTACGTGGCTATCTGAGTGTACAGCATAATGTCCTGATAATACACGCAGTGTCACATTGTGTGAGGTTCACGGCTATCTGAGTGTACAGCATAATGCCCTGATAATATACGCTGCGTCACATTGTGCAAGGTTCGCGGATATCTGATTGTACAGCATAATGCCCTGATAATACACGCAGCGTCACATTGTGCGAGGTACGCAGCTATCTGATTGTACAGCATAATGCCCTGATAATACACGCTGCGTCACATTGTGCGAGGTACGTGGCTATCTGAGTGTACAGCATAATGTCCTGATAATACACGCAGTGTCACATTGTGTGAGGTTCACGGCTATCTGAGTGTACAGCATAATGCCCTGATAATACACGCTGCGTCACATTGTGCGAGGTACGTGGCTATCTGAGTGTACAGCATAATGTCCTGATAATACACGCAGTGTCACATTGTGTGAGGTTCACGGCTATCTGAGTGTACAGCATAATGCCCTGATAATACACGCTGCGTCACATTGTGCGAGGTACACGGCTATCTGATTGTACAGCATAATGCCCTGATAATACACGCAGCGTCACATTGTGCGAGGTACGCAGCTATCTGATTGTACAGCATAATGCCCTGATAATACACGCTGCGTCTCATTGTGCGAGGTACACGGCTATCTGATTGTACGGCATAATGCCCTGATAATACACGCAGCGTCACATTGTGCGAGGTACGCAGCTATCTGATTATACAGCATAATGCCCTGATAATATACGCTGCGTCACATTGAGCAAGGTTCGCGGCTATCTGATTGTACAGCATAATGCCCTGATAATACACGCTGCGTCTAATTGTGCGAGGTACGCGGCTATCTGATTGTACATCATAATGCCCTGATAATACACGCTGCGTCACATTGTGCGACGTAGGCAGCTATCTGATTGTACAGCATAATGCCCTGATAATACACACTGCGTCACATTGTGCGAGGTACACGGCTATCTGATTGTACGGCATAATGCCCTGATAATATACACTGCGTCACATTGTGCGAGGTACGCGGCTATCTGAGTGTACAGCATAATGCCCTGATAATACACACTGCGTCACATTGTGCGAGGTACACGGCTTTCTGATTGTACAGCATAATGCCCTGATAATACACGCAGCATCACATTGTGCGAGGTACTCGGCTATTTGAGTGTACAGCATAATGTCCTGATAATACACGCTGCGTCACATTGTGCGAGGTACGCAGCTATCTGATTGTACAGCATAATGCCCTGATAATACACGCAGCGTCACATTGTGTGAGGTACGCAGCTATCTGATTGTACAGCATAATGCCCTGATAATACACGCTGCGTCACATTGTGCGAGGTACGTGGCTATCTGAGTGTACAGCATAATGTCCTGATAATACACGCAGTGTCACATTGTGTGAGGTTCACGGCTATCTGAGTGTACAGCATAATGTCCTGATAATACACGCAGTGTCACATTGTGTGAGGTTCACGGCTATCTGAGTGTACAGCATAATGCCCTGATAATATACGCTGCGTCACATTGTGCAAGGTTCGCGGATATCTGATTGTACAGCATAATGCCCTGATAATACACGCAGCGTCACATTGTGCGAGGTACGCAGCTATCTGATTGTACAGCATAATGCCCTGATAATACACGCTGCGTCACATTGTGCGAGGTACGTGGCTATCTGAGTGTACAGCATAATGTCCTGATAATACACGCAGTGTCACATTGTGTGAGGTTCACGGCTATCTGAGTGTACAGCATAATGCCCTGATAATACACGCTGCGTCACATTGTGCGAGGTACACGGCTATCTGATTGTACAGCATAATGCCCTGATAATACACGCAGCGTCACATTGTGCGAGGTACACGGCTATCTGATTGTACAGCATAATGCCCTGATAATACACGCAGCGTCACATTGTGCGAGGTACGCAGCTATCTGATTGTACAGCATAATGCCCTGATAATACACGCTGCGTCTCATTGTGCGAGGTACACGGCTATCTGATTGTACGGCATAATGCCCTGATAATACACGCAGCGTCACATTGTGCGAGGTACGCAGCTATCTGATTATACATCATAATGCCCTGATAATATACGCTGCGTCACATTGAGCAAGGTTCGCGGCTATCTGATTGTACAGCATAATGCCCTGATAATACACGCTGCGTCTAATTGTGCGAGGTACTAAGCTATCTGATTGTACAGCATAATGCCCTGATAATATATGCTGCATCACATTGTGCGAGGTACGCGTCTATCTGAATGTACAGCATAATGCCCTGATAATACACGCAGCGTCACATTGTGCGAGGTACACGGCTATCTGATTGTACAGCATAATGCCCTGATAATACACGCTGCGTCACATTGTGCGAGGTACGCGGCTATCTGATTGTACAGCATAATACCCTGATAATACACGCAGCGTCACATTGTGTGAGGTTCACGGCTATCTGATTGTACCACATAATGCCCTGATAATACACGCTGCGTCATATTGTGCGAGGTACGCGGCTATCTGAGTGTACAGCATAATGGCCTGATATTACACGCAGCGTCACATTGTGCGAGGTACGCGGCTATCTGAGTGTACAGCATAATGCCCTGATAATACACGCAGCGTCACATTGTGCGAGGTACGCGGCTATCTGAGTGTACAGCATAATGCCCTGATATTACATGCTGCGTCACATTGTGCGACGTAGGCAGCTATCTGATTGTACAGCATAATGCCCTGATAATACACACTGCGTCACATTGTGCGAGGTACACGGCTATCTGATTGTACAGCATAATGCCCTGATAATATACACTGCGTCACATTGTGCGAGGTACGCGGCTATCTGATTGTACAGCATAATGCCCTGATTATACACGCAGCGTCACATTGTGTGAGGTACGCGGCTATCTGTTGTACGGCATAATGCCCTGATAATACACGCAGCGTCACATTGTGCGAGGTTCGCGGCTATCTGATTGTACAGCATAATGCCCTGATAATACACGCAGCGTCACATTGTGCGAGGTTCGCGGCTATCTTAGTGTACAGCATAATGCCCTGATAATACACGCAGCATCACATTGTGCGAGGTACGCGGCTATCTGATTGTACAGCATAATGCCCTGATAATACACGCAGCGTCACATTGTGCGAGGTACACGGCTATCTGAGTGTACAGCATAATGCCCTGATAATACGCACTGCGTCACATTGTGCGAGGTACACGGCTATCTGATTGTGCAGCATAATGTCCTCATAATACACACTGCGTCACATTGTGCGAGGTTCGCGGCTATCTGATTGTACGGCATAATGCCCTGATAATACACGCTGCGTCACATTGTGCGAGGTACGCGGCTATCTGATTGTACGGCATAATGCCCTGATAATATATGCTTCATCACATTGTGCGAGTTACGCGTCTATCTGATTGTACAGCATAATGCCCTGATAATACACGCAGCGTCACATTGTGCGAGGTACACGGCTATCTGATTGTACAGCATAATGCCCTGATAATACACGCTGCGTCACATTGTGCGAGGTACGCGGCTATCTGATTGTACAGCATAATACCCTGATAATACACGCAGCTTCACATTGTGCGAGGTACGCGGCTATCTGATTGTACAGCATAATGCCCTGATAATACACGCAGCGTCACATTGTGCAAGGTTCACGGCTATCTGATTGTACCACATAATGCCCTGATAATACACGCTGCGTCATATTGTGCGAGGTACGCGGCTATCTGAGTGTACAGCATAATGGCCTGATATTACACGCAGCGTCACATTGTGCGAGGTACGCGGCTATCTGAGTGTACAGCATAATGCCCTGATATTACACGCAGCGTCACATTGTGCGAGGTACGCGGCTATCTGAGTGTACAGCATAATGCCCTGATAATACATGCTGCGTCACATTGTGCGACGTAGGCAGCTATCTGATTGTACAGCATAATGCCCTGATAATACACACTGCGTCACATTGTGCGAGGTACACGGCTATCTGATTGTACAGCATAATGCCCTGATAATATACACTGCGTCACATTGTGCGAGGTACGCGGCTATCTGATTGTACAGCATAATGCCCTGATAATACACGCAGCGTCACATTGTGCGAGGTACGCGGCTATCTGAGTGTACAGCATAATGCCCTGATAATACACGCAGCATCACATTGTGCGCGGTACGCGGCTATCTGTTGTACGGCATAATGCCCTGATAATACACGCAGCGTCACATTGTGCGAGGTTCGCGGCTATCTGATTGTACAGCATAATGCCCTGATAATACACGCAGCGTCACATTGTACGAGGTTCGCGGCTATCTTAGTGTACAGCATAATGCCCTGATAATACACGCAGCATCACATTGTGCGAGGTACGCGGCTATCTGATTGTACAGCATAATGCCCTGATAATACACGCAGCGTCACATTGTGCGAGGTACACGGCTATCTGAGTGTACAGCATAATGCCCTGATAATACACACTGCGTCACATTGTGCGAGGTACACGGCTATCTGATTGTGCAGCATAATGCCCTGATAATACACACTGCGTCACATTGTGCGAGGTTCGCGGCTATCTGATTGTACGGCATAATGCCCTGATAATACACGCTGCGTCACATTGTGCGAGGTACGCGACTATCTGATTGTACCGCATAATGCCCTGATAATATACTCTGCGTCACATTGTGCGAGGTACGCGGCTATCTGATTGTACAGCATAATGCCCTGTTAATATACGCTGCGTCACATTGTGCGAGGTACACGGCTATCTGATTGTACAGCATAATGCCCTGATAATACACGCTGCGTCACATTGTGCGAGGTTCGCGGCTATCTGAGTGTACAGCATAATGCCCTGATAATATACACAGCGTCACATTGTGCGAGGTTCGCGGCTATCTGATTGTACAGCATAATGCCCTGATAATACACGCTGCATCACATTGTGCGAGGTACGCGGCTATCTGATTGTACAGCATTATGCCCTGATAATACACGCTGCGTCACATTGTACGAGGTTCGCGGCTATTTGATTGTACGGCATAATGCCCTGATAATACACGCTGCGTCACATTGTGCGAGGTATACAGCTATCTGATTGTACAGCATAATGCCCTGATAATACACGCTGCGTCACATTGTGCGAGGTACGCGGCTATCTGATTGTACAGCATAATGCCCTGATAATATACGCTGCGCCACATTGTGCGAGGTACACAGCTATCTGAGTTTACAGCATAATGCCCTGATAATACACACAGCGTCACATTGTACGAGGTACATGGCTATCTGATTGTACAGCATAATGCCCTGATAATACACGCAGCGTCACATTGTACGAGGTACGCGGCTGTCTGATTGTACAGCATAATGCCCTGATAATACAGGCAGCATCACATTGTGCAAGGTACGTGTCTATCTGATTGTACAGCATAATGCCCTGATAATACACACAGCGTCACATTGTGCGAGGTACGCGGCTATCTGAGTGTACCGCATAATGCCCTGATAATATACGCAGCGTCACATTGTGCGAGGTTCGCGGCTGTCTGATTGTACAACATAATGCCCTGATAATATACGCAGCGTCACATTGTGCGAGGTACGCGGCTATCTGATTGTACAGCATAATGCCCTCATAATACACACTGCGTCACATTGTGCGAGGTTCGCGGCTATCTGATTGTACGGCATAATGCCCTGATAATACACTCTGCGTCACATTGTGCGAGGTACTCGGCTATCTGATTGTACAGCATAATGCCCTGATAATACACGCTGCATCACATTGTGCGAGGTACACAGCTATCTGAGTGTACTGCATAATGCCCTGATAATACACGCTGCGTCACATTGTGCGAGGTACACGGCTATCTGATTGTACAGCATAATGCACTGATAATACATGCAGTGTCACATTGTGCGAGATACGCTGCTATCTGATTGTACAGCATAATACCCTGATAATACACGCTGCGTCACATTGTGCGAGGTACGAGGCTATCTGATTGTACAGCATAATGCCCTGATAATATACGCAGCGTCACATTCTGCGAGGTACGAGGCTATATGATTGTACAGCATAATGCCCTGATAATACATGCAGCGTCACATTGTGCGAGGTACACGGCTATCTGATTGTACCACATAATGCCCTGATAATACACGCTGCGTCACATTGTGCGAGGTATACAGCTATCTGATTGTACAGCATAATGCCCTGATAATACACGCTGCGTCACATTGTGCGAGGTACGCGGCTATCTGATTGTACAGCATAATGCCTTGATAATATACGCTGCGCCACATTGTGCGAGGTACACAGCTATCTGAGATTACAGCATAATGCCCTGATAATACACGCAGCGTCACATTGTACGAGGTACGCGGCTATCTGATTGTACAGCATAATGCCCTGATAATACACGCAGCGTCACATTGTGCGAGGTACGCGGCTATCTGATTGTACAGCATAATGCCCTGATAATACACGCAGCATCACATTGTGCGAGGTACGTGGCTATCTGATTGTACAGCATAATGCCCTGATAATACACTCTGCGTCACATTGTGCGAGGTACGCAGCTATCTGATTGTACCGCATAATGCCCTGATAATATACTCTGCGTCACATTGTGCGAGGTACTCGGCTATCTGATTGTACAGCATAATGCCCTGATAATACACACAGCGTCACATTGTGCGAGGTATGCGGCTATCTGATTGTACAGCATAATGCCCTGATAATATACGCTGCGTCACATTGTGCGAGGTACACGGCTATCTGATTGTACAGCATAATGCCCTGATAATACACGCTGCGTCACATTGTGCGAGGTTCGCGGCTATCTGAGTGTACAGCATAATGCCCTGATAATATACGCAGCGTCACATTGTGCGAGGTTCGCGGCTATCTGATTGTACAGCATAATGCCCTGATAATACACGCTGCGTCACATTGTGCGAGGTACACGGCTATCTGATTGTACAGCATTATGCCCTGATAATACACGCTGCGTCACATTGTGCGAGGTTCGCGGCTATCTGATTGTACGGCATAATGCCCTGATTATACACGCTGGGTCACATTGTGCGAGGTATACAGCTATCTGATTGTACAACATAATGCCCTGATAATACACGCTGCGTCACATTGTGCGAGGTACGCGGCTATCTGATTGTACAGCATAATGCCCTGATAATATACGCTGCGCCACATTGTGCGAGGAACACAGCTATCTGAGTTTACAGCATAATGCCCTGATAATACACGCAGAATCACATTGTACGAGGTACGCGGCTGTCTGATTGTACAGCATAATGCCCTGATAATACACGCAGCATCACATTGTGCAAGGTACGTGTCTATCTGATTGTACAGCATAATGCCTTAATAATACACACAGCGTCACATTGTGCGAGGTACGCGGCTATCTGAGTGTACCGCATAATGCCCTGATAATATACGCAGCGTCACATTGTGCGAGGTTCGCGGCTGTCTGATTGTACAACATAATGCCCTGATAATATACGCAGCGTCACATTGTGCGAGGTACGCGGCTATCTGATTGTACCGCATAATGCCCTGATAATACACTCTGCGTCACATTGTGCGAGGTACACGGCTATCTGATTGTACGGCATAATGCCCTGATAATACACTCTGCGTCACATTGTGCGAGGTACGCGGCTATCTGATTGTACAGCATAATGCCCTGATAATACACGCTGCGTCACATTGTGCGAGGTACACAGCTATCTGAGTGTACTGCATAATGCCCTGATAATACACTCTGCATCACATTGTGCGAGGTACACGGCTATCTGATTGTACAGCATAATGCACTGATAATACATGCAGTGTCACATTGTGCGAGATACGCGGCTATCTGATTGTACAGCATAATACCCTGATAATACACGCTGCGTCACATTGTGCGAGGTACGAGGCTATCTGATTGTACAGCATAATGCCCTGATAATATACGCAGCGTCACATTGTGCGAGGTACGAGGAGCATCATGCCCTGATAATACATGCAGCGTCACATTGTGCGAGGTACGAGGCTATCTGATTGTACAGCATAATGCCCTGATAATACACGCTGCGTCACATTGTGCGAGGTATACAGCTATCTGATTGTACAGCATAATGCCCTGATAATACACGCTGCGTCACATTGAGCGAGGTATGCGGCTATCTGATTGTACAGCATAATGCCTTGATAATATACGCTGCGCCACATTGTGCGAGGTACACAGCTATCTGAGTTTACAGCATAATGCCCTGATAATACACGCAGCGTCACATTGTACGAGGTACGCGGCTATCTGATTGTACAGCATAATGCCCTGATAATACACGCAGCATCACATTGTGCGAGGTACGTGGCTATCTGATTCTACAGCATAATGCCCTGATAATACACGCTGCTTCACATTGTGCGAGGTACGCAGCTATCTGATTGTACAGCATAATGTCCTGATAATATACTCTGCGTCACATTGTGCGAGGTACGCGGCTGTCTGAGTGTACCGCATAATGCCCTGATAATATACGCAGCGTCACATTGTGCGAGGTTCGCGGCTATCTGATTGTACAGAATAATGCCCTGATAATATACGCAGCGTCACATTGTGCGAGGTAAGCGGCTATCTGAGTGTACCGCATAATGCCCTGATAATATACGCAGTGTCACATTGTGCGAGGTTCGCGGCTATCTGATTGTACAGCATAATGCCCTGATAATATACGCAGTGTCACATTGTGCGAGGTTCGCGGCTATCTGAGTGTACAGCTTAATGCCCTGATAATATACGCTGCGTCACATTGTGCGAGGTACGCGGCTATCTGATTGTACAGCATAATGCCCTGATAATACACGCTGCGTCACATTGTGCGAGGTACGCGGCTATCTGATTGTACAGCATAATGCCCTGATAATACACGCTGCGTCACATTGTGCGAGGTACGTGGCTATCTGATTGTACAGCATAATGCCCTGATAATACACGCAGCGTCACATTGTGCGAGGTACGCGGCTATCTGAGTGTACAGCATAATGCCCTGATAATACACGCTGCGTCACATTGTACGAGGTACACGGCTATCTGATTGTACAGCATAATGCCCTGATAATACACGCTGCGTCACATTGTGCGAGGTACGCCGCTATCTGATTGTACAGCATAATGCCCTGATAATACACGCTGCATCACATTGTGTGAGGTACGCAGCTATCTGAGTGTACAGCATAATGCCCTGATAATACACGATGCGTCAAATTGTGCGAGGTACACGGCTATCTGATTGTACAGCATAATGCCCTGATAATATACGCTGCGTCACGTTGTGCGAGGTACACGGCTATCTGATTGTACAGCATAATGCCCTGAGAATACACGCTGCGTCACATTGTGCGATGTTCGCAGCTATCTGAGTGTACAGCATAATGCCCTGATAATACACGCAGCGTCACATTGTGCGAGGTTCGCGGCTATCTGATTGTACAGCATAATGCCCTGATAATACACGCAGCGTCACATTGTGCGAGGTACGCGGCTATCTGATTGTACAGCATTATGCCCTGATAATACACGCTGCGTCACATTGTGCGAGGTACTCGGCTATCTGATTGTACAGCATAATGCCCTGTTAATACACGCAGTGTCACATTGTGCGAGGTACGAGGCTATCTGATTGTACAGCATAATGCCCTGATAATACACACTGCTTCACATTGTGCGAGGTTCGCGGCTATCTGATTGTACGGCATAATGCCCTGATAATACACGCAGCGTCACATTGTGCGAGGTATACAGCTATCTGATTGTACAGCATAATGCCCTGATAATACACGCTGCATCACATTGTGGGAGGTACGCGGCTAGCTGATTGTACAGCATAATGCCACGATAATACACGCTGCGCCACATTGTGCGAGGTACACAGCTATCTGAGTTTACAGCATAATGCCCTGATAATACACGCAGCATCACATTGTGCGAGGTACGTGGCTATCTGATTGTACAGCATAATGCCCTAATAATACACACAGCGTCACATTGTGCGAGGTACGCGGCTATCTGAGTGTACCGCATAATGCCCTGACAATATATGCAGCGTCACATTGTGCGAGGTTCGCGGCTGTCTGATTGTACAACATAATGCCCTGATAATATACGCAACGTCACATTGTGCGAGGTACGCGGCTATCTGATTGTACAGCATAATGCCCTGATAATACACTCTGCGTCACATTGTGCGAGGTTCGCGGCTATCTGATTGTACGGCATAATGCCCTGATAATACACTCTGCGTCACATTGTGCGAGGTACGCGGCTATCTGATTGTACAGCATAATACCCTGATAATACACGCTGCGTCACATTGTGCGAGGTACACAGCTATCTGAGTGTACTGCATAATGCCCTGATAATACACTCTGCGTCACATTGTGCGAGGTACACGGCTATCTGATTGTACAGCATAATGCACTGATAATACATGCAGTGTCACATTGTGCGAGATACGCGGCTATCTGATTGTACAGCATAATACCCTGATAATACACGCTGCGTCACATTGTGCGAGGTACGAGGCTATCTGATTGTACAGCATAATGCCCTGATAATATACGCAGCATCACATTGTGCGAGGTACGAGGAGCATCATGCCCTGATAATACATGCAGCGTCACATTGTGCGAGGTACGCGGCTATCTGATTGTACCACATAATGCCCTGATAATACTTGCAGCGTCACATTGTGGAGGTACACGGCTATCTGATTGTACCACATAATGCCCTGATAATACACGCTGCGTCACATTGTGCGAGGTATACAGCTATCTGATTGTACAGCATAATGCCCTGATAATACACGCTGCGTCACATTGAGCGAGGTACGCGGCTATCTGATTGTACAGCACAATGCCTTGATAATATACGCTGCGCCACATTGTGCGAGGTACACAGCTATCTGAGTTTACAGCATAATGCCCTGATAATGCACGCAGCGTCACATTGTACGAGGTACGCGGCTATCTGATTGTACAGCATAATGCCCTGATAATACACGCAGCATCACATTGTGCGAGGTACGTGGCTATCTGATTCTACAGCATAATGCCCTGATAATACACGCTGCTTCACATTGTGCGAGGTACGCAGCTATCTGATTGTACAGCATAATGTCCTGATAATATACTCTGCGTCACATTGTGCGAGGTACGCGGCTATCTGAGTGTACCGCATAATGCCCTGATAATATACGCAGTGTCACATTGTGCGAGGTTCGCGGCTATCTGATTGTACAGCATAATGCCCTGATAATATACGCAGTGTCACATTGTGCGAGGTTCGCGGCTATCTGAGTGTACAGCTTAATGCCCTGATAATATACGCTGCGTCACATTGTGCGAGGTACGCGGCTATCTGATTGTACAGCATAATGCCCTGATAATACACGCTGCGTCACATTGTGCGAGGTACGCGGCTATCTGATTGTACAGCATAATGCCCTGATAATACACGCTGCGTCACATTGTGCGAGGTACGTGGCTATCTGATTGTACAGCATAATGCCCTGATAATACACGCAGCATCACATTGTGCGAGGTACGCGGCTATCTGAGTGTACAGCATAATGCCCTGATAATACACGCTGCGTCACATTGTACGAGGTACACGGCTATCTGATTGTACAGCATAATGCCCTGATAATACACGCTGCGTCACATTGTGCGAGGTACGCCGCTATCTGATTGTACAGCATAATGCCCTGATAATACACGCTGCATCACACTGTGTGAGGTACGCAGCTATCTGAGTGTACAGCATAATGCCCTGATAATACACGATGCGTCAAATTGTGCGAGGTACACGGCTATCTGATTGTACAGCATAATGCCCTGATAATATACGCTGCGTCACGTTGTGCGAGGTACACGGCTATCTGATTGTACAGCATAATGCCCTGAGAATACACGCTGCATCACATTGTGCGATGTTCGCAGCTATCTGAGTGTACAGCATAATGCCCTGATAATACACGCAGCGTCACATTGTGCGAGGTTCGCGGCTATCTGATTGTACAGCATAATGCCCTGATAATACACGCAGCGTCACATTGTGCGAGGTACGCGGCTATCTGATTGTACAGCATTATGCCCTGATAATACACGCTGCGTCACATTGTGCGAGGTACTCGGCTATCTGATTGTACAGCATAATGCCCTGTTAATACACGCAGCGTCACATTGTGCGAGGTACTCGGCTATCTGATTGTACAGCATAATGCCCTGATAATACACACTGCTTCACATTGTGCGAGGTTCGCGGCTATCTGATTGTACGGCATAATGCCCTGATAATACACGCAGCGTCACATTGTGCGAGGTATACAGCTATCTGATTGTACAGCATAATGCCCTGATAATACACGCTGCGTCACATTGTGGGAGGTACGCGGCTAGCTGATTGTACAGCATAATGCCACGATAATACACGCTGCGCCACATTGTGCGAGGTACACAGCTATCTGAGTTTACAGCATAATGCCCTGATAATACACGCAGCATCACATTGTGCGAGGTACGTGGCTATCTGATTGTACAGCATAATGCCCTGATAATACACACAGCGTCACATTGTGCGCGGTACGCGGCTATCTGTTGTACGGCATAATGCCCTGATAATACACGCAGCGTCACATTGTGCGAGGTTCGCGGCTATCTGATTGTACAGCATAATGCCGTGATAATACACGCAGCGTCACATTGTGCGAGGTTCGCGGCTATCTTAGTATACAGCATAATGCCCTGATAATACACGCAGCATCACATTGTGCGAGGTACGCGGCTATCTGATTGTACAGCATAATGCCCTGATAATACACGCAGCGTCACATTGTGCGAGGTACACGGCTATCTGATTGTACAGCATAATGCCCTGATAATACACACTGCGTCACATTGTGCGAGGTACACGGCTATCTGATTGTGCAGCATAATGCCCTGATAATACACACTGCGTCACATTGTGCGAGGTTCGCGGCTATCTGATTGTACGGCATAATGCCCTGATAATACACGCTGCGTCACATTGTGCGAGGTACGCGGCTATCTGATTGTACCGCATAATGCACTGATAATATACTCTGCGTCACATTGTGCGAGGTACGCGGCTATCTGATTGTACAGCATAATGCCCTGATAATACACACAGCGTCACATTGTGCGAGGTATGCGGCTATCTGATTGTACAGCATAATGCCCTGATAATATACGCTGCGTCACATTGTGCGAGGTACACGGCTATCTGATTGTACAGCATAATGCCCTGATAATACACGCTGCGTCACATTGTGCGAGGTTCGCGGCTATCTGAGTGTACAGCATAATGCCCTGATAATATACACAGCGTCACATTGTGCGAGGTTCGCGGCTATCTGATTGTACAGCATAATGCCCTGATAATACTCGCTGCGTCACATTGTGCGAGGTACGCGGCTATCTGATTGTACAGCATTATGCCCTGATAATACACGCTGCGTCACATTGTGCGAGGTTCGCGGCTATCTGATTGTACCACATAATGCCCTGATAATACACGCTGCGTCACATTGTGCGAGGTATACAGCTATCTGATTGTACAGCATAATGCCCTGATAATACACGCTGCGTCACATTGTGCGAGGTACGCGGCTATCTGATTGTACAGCATAATGCCCTGATAATATACGCTGCGCCACATTGTGCGAGGTACACAGCTATCTGAGTTTACAGCATAATGCCCTGATAATACACATAGCGTCACATTGTACGAGGTACATGGCTATCTGATTGTACAGCATAATGCCCTGATAATACACGCAGCGTCACATTGTACGAGGTACGCGGCTGTCTGATTGTACAGCATAATGCCCTGATAATACAGGCAGCATCACATTGTGCAAGGTACGTGTCTATCTGATTGTACAGCATAATGCCCTGATAATCACACAGCGTCACATTGTGCGAGGTACGCGGCTATCTGAGTGTACCGCATAATGCCCTGATAATATACGCAGCGTCACATTGTGCGAGGTTCGCGGCTGTCTGATTGTACAACATAATGCCCTGATAATATACGCAGCGTCACATTGTGCGAGGTACGCGGCTATCTGATTGTACAGCATAATGCCCTGATAATACACACTGCGTCACATTGTGCGAGGTTCGCGGCTATCTGATTGTACGGCATAATGCCCTGATAATACACTCTGCGTCACATTGTGCGAGGTAAGCGGCTATCTGATTGTACAGCATAATGCTCTGATAATACACGCTGCGTCACATTGTGCGAGGTACACAGCTATCTGAGTGTACTGCATAATGCCCTGATAATACACGCTGCGTCACATTGTGCGAGGTGCACGGCTATCTGATTGTACAGCATAATGCACTGATAATACATGCAGTGTCACATTGTGCGAGATACGCTGCTATCTGATTGTACAGCATAATACCCTGATAATACACGCTGCGTCACATTGTGCGAGGTACGAGGCTATATGATTGTACAGCATAATGCCCTGATAATATACGCAGCGTCACATTGTGCGAGGTACGAGGCTATATGATTGTACAGCATAATGCCCTGATAATACATGCAGCGTCACATTGTGCGAGGTACGCGGCTATCTGATTGTACCACATAATGCCCTGATAATACACGCAGCGTCACATTGTGGAAGTACACGGCTATCTGATTGTACCACATAATGCCCTGATAATACACGCTGCGTCACATTGTGCGAGGTATACAGCTATCTGATTGTACAGCATAATGCCCTGATAATACACGCTGCGTCACATTGTGCGAGGTACGCGGCTATCTGATTGTACAGCATAATGCCTTGATAATATACGCTGCGCCACATTGTGCGAGGTACACAGCTATCTGAGATTACAGCATAATGCCCTGATAATACACGCAGCGTCACATTGTACGAGGTACGCGGCTATCTGATTGTACAGCATAATGCCCTGATAATACACGCAGCATCACATTGTGCGAGGTATGTGGCTATCTGATTGTACAGCATAATGCCCTGATAATACACTCTGCGTCACATTGTGCGAGGTACGCAGCTATCTGATTGTACCGCATAATGCCCTGATAATATACTCTGCGTCACATTGTGCGAGGTATGCGGCTATCTGATTGTACAGCATAATGCCCTGATAATATACGCTGCGTCACATTGTGCGAGGTACACGGCTATCTGAGTGTACAGCATAATGCCCTGATAATATACGCAGCGTCACATTGTGCGAGGTTCGCGGCTATCTGATTGTACAGCATAATGCCCTGATAATACACGCTGCGTCACATTGTGCGAGGTACGCGGCTATCTGATTGTACAGCATTATGCCCTGATAATACACGCTGCGTCACATTGTGCGAGGTATACAGCTATCTGATTGTACAACATAATGCCCTGATAATACACGCTGCGTCACATTGTGCGAGGTACGCGGCTATCTGATTGTACAGCATAATGCCCTGATAATATACGCTGCGCCACATTGTGCGAGGAACACAGCTATCTGAGTTTACAGCATAATGCCCTGATAATACATATAGCGTCACATTGTACGAGGTACATGGCTATCTGATTGTACAGCATAATGCCCTGATAATACACGCAGCGTCACATTGTACGAGGTACACAGCTATCTGAGTGTACAGCATAATGCCCTGATAATACACGCTGCGTCACATTGTGCGAGGTACACGGCTATCTGATTGTACAGCATAATGCACTGATAATACACGCAGTGTCACATTGTGCGAGGTGCGCGGCTATCTGATTGTACAGCATAATGCCTTGATAATACACGCAGCGTCTCATTGTGCGAGGTACGCGGCTATCTGAGTGTACCGCATAATGCCCTGATAATACACGCTGCGTCACATTGTGCGAGGTACGCGGCTATCTGATTATACGGCTTAATGCCCTGATAATACACGAAGCGTCACATTGTGCGAGGTACGCGGCTATCTGAGTGTACCGCATAATGCCCTGATAATACACACTGCGTCACATTGTACGAGATACGCGGCTGTCTGATTGTACAGCATAATGCCCTGATAATACACACTGCGTCACATTGTGCGAGGTACGCAGCTATCTGATTGTATAGCATAATGCCCTGATAATACACGCAGCGTCACATTGTGCGAGGTACACGGCTATCTGATTGTACAGCATAATGCCCTGATAATACACGCAGCGTCACATTGTACGAGGTACGCGGCTGTCTGATTGTACAGCATAATGCCCTGATAATATACGCAGCATCACATTGTGCGAGGTACGCTGCTATCTGAGTGTACCGCATAATGCCCTGATAATACACACTGCGTCACATTGTGCGAGGTACACGGCTGTCTGATTGTACAGCATAATGCCCTGGTAATATACACAGCGTCACATTGTGCGAGGTACGCAGCTATCTGATTGTACAGCATAATGCCCTGATAATACACGCTGCGTCACATTGTGCGAGGTTTGCGGCTATCTGAGTGTACCGCATAATGCCCTGATAATACATGCTGCGTCACATTGTGCGAGGTTCGCGGCTATCTGATTGTACAGCATAATGTCCTGATAATACACGCAGCGTCACATAATGCGAGGTTCGCGGCTATCTGATTGTACAGCATAATGCCCTGAAATGCACAGTAGTGGAACATTGTGTCCTATATAAACATAGATCAATTATATATGGGATAATAACCTCCATGCTGTGAACAGGGGCTCTGAGAGGAAGGGGGTGTGGGTACTATTTACCCACGTCCGGGCTTCCTGAGGGGCCTATGCCTGTGGGGGGGAGCGATCACATTGATCACGCCACCACTGCCTTTCCGCCGGGATGAGGGTCTCACAGTGCCACCCTCCCCAGCGTGCGCGGCGCTGCAAAAATATGTATGGCGGTGTATGTATTGCTGGTGTATGGCAGGTATATGATTGGTGTATGGCTGCCATATGGCTGGTGTGTGTCTGCTGTATGGCTGTTGTATGGCTGCTGTATGGCTGGTGTATGGCTGCTGTATGGCTGGTGTATGGCTGCTGTATGGCTGGTGTAATGCTGCTGTATGGCTGGTGTATGGCTACTGTATGGCTGCTGTATGGCTGTAGTATGGCTGCTGTATGGCTGGAGTATGACTGGTGTATGGCTACTGTATGGCTGTTGTATGGATGGTATATGGCCGGTGTATGGCCGGTGTATGGCTGGTGTTTGTCTGGTGTATGGCTTCTGTATGGCTGCAGTATGGCTGCTGTATGGCTGGATTATGACTGCTTTATGGCTGGTGTACGGCTGCTGTTTAGCTTGTGTATGGCTGCTGTATGGCTGATGTATGGCAGTTATATGGCTGGCGTATGGCTGGTGTAAGGGTCTGGTGTATTGCAGGTATATGGCTGGTATATGGCTAGTGTATGGCAGGTATATGGCTGGTGTATGGCTCCTGTATGGCTTTTGTATGGCTGCTGTATGGCTGGTGTATGGCTGCTCTATACCTAGTGTATGGGTGCTGTATGGCTGGTGTATGACTGGTGTATGGCAGGTATATGGCTGGTATATGGCTGGTGTATGACAGGTGTATGGTAGGTATATGGCTGGTATATGGCTTCGGTATGGCAGTTATATGGCTGGTGTATGGCTCCTGTATGGCTGTTGCATGGCTGTTCTATAGCTGCTGTTCGGCTGGTGTAAGGCTACTGTACGGCTGGTGTGTGGCTGGTATATAGCTGCTGTATGGCTGGTGTATTGCAGGCATATGGCTGGTGTATGGCTGGTGTATGACCGGTGTATGGCTCTGGTGTATGGCTGGTGTATGGCAGGTATATGGCTGGTGTATGGATCCTCTATGGCTGTTGTATGGCTGCTGTATGGCTGGTGTATGGCTGATATATAGCTGCTGTATGGCTGGTTCAAGGCAGGTATATGGCTTGTGTATGGCTGGTGTATGACTGCTGTATGGCCAGCGTAAGGCTGCTGTATGGCTGGTTTATGGCTGCTGTATGGCTGCTGTATGGCTGCTGTATGGCTGGTGTATGGCTGGTTTATGGCTGCTGTATGACTGGTGTATGGCTCCTGTATGGCTGCTGTATGGCTGCTGTATGGCTGGCTTATGACTGCTGTATGGCTGCTGTACGGCTGGTGTACGGCTGCTGTACGGCTGGTGTACGGCTGCTGTTTGGCTGGTGTATGGCTGGTGTATGGCTTGTGTATGGCCGCTTTATTGCTGGTGTATGGCCGCTGAATGGCAGGTGTATGGCCGCTGTTTGTCTGGTGTATGGCTGGTGTACAGCTGGTGTATGGCTGGTGTATGGCTGGTATATAGCTGCTGTATGGCTGGTGTATGGCAGGTATATGGATGGTGTATGGCTCCTGTATGGCTCCTGTATGGCTGCTGTATGGCTGCTGTATGGATGCTGTATGGCTGGTATATAGCTGCTGTATGGCTGGTGTATGGCAGGTATATGGCTGGTGTATGGCTGGTGTATGACTGGTGTATGGCTGCTGTAAGGCTGGTGTACGGCTGGCGCATGGCTGGTGTATGGCTGGTGCATGGCTGTATTGCTGGTGTATGGCCGCAGTATGGCTGCGGTATGGCTGCCTTTTGGCTGGATTATGGCTGCTGTATGGCTGGTGTATGGCTGGTGTACGGCTGGTGTACAGCTGCTGTTTAGCTTGTGTATGGCTGCTGTATGGCTGGTGTATGGCAGTTATATGGCTTGCATATGGCTGGTGTAAGGATCTGGTGTATTGCAGGTATATGGCTGGTGTATGGCAGTTATATGTCTGGTATATGGCTGGTGTATGGCAGGTATATGGCTGGTGTATGGCTCCTGTATGGCTTTTGTATGGCTGCTGTGTGGCTGGTGTATGGCTGCTCTATACCTGGTGTATGGGTGCTGTATGGCTGGTGTATGACTGGTGTATGGCAGGTATATGGCTGGTGTATGGCTGGTGTATGACAGCTGTATGGTAGTTATATGGCTGGTATATGGCTGGTGTATGGCAGGTATATGGCTGGTGTATGGCTCCTGTATGGCTGTTGCATGGCTGTTCTATGGCTGCTGTTCGGCTGGTGTAAGGCTACTGTATGGCTGGTGTGTGGCTGGTATATAGCTGCTGTATGGCTGGTGTATGGCTGGTGTTTGACTGTTGTATGGCTCTGGTGTATGGCTGGTGTATGGTTACTGTTTGGCTGCTGTATGGCTGCTGTATGGCTGCTGTACGGCTGGTGTATGGCTGGTATATAGCTGCTGTATGGCTGGTGTATGGCAGGTATATGGCTGGTGTATGACAGGTGTATGGCTCTGGTGTGTGGCTACTGTATGGCTGCTGTATGGCTATTGTATGGCTGCTGTATGGCTGGTTTATGGCTGCTGTATGGCTGGTATATAGCTGCTGTATGGCTGGTGTATGGCAGGTATATGGCTGGTGTATGGCTCTGGTGTATGGCTCTGGTGTATGGCTCCTGTATGGATGTTGTATTGCTGGTGTATTGCTGGTGTATGGCTGGTTTATGGCTGCTGTATGGCTGGTGTATGGCTGCTGTATGGCTGGTGTATGGCTGTTGTTTGGCTAGTGTATGACTACTGTATGGCTGTTGTATGGCTGGAATATAGCTGCTGTATGGATGGTGTTTGGCAGGTATATGGCTGGTATATGCTATGGTGTATGGCTGGTGTATGGCTGGTATATAGCTGCTGTATGACTGGTGTATTTCAGGTATATGGCTGGTGTATGACTGGTGTATGGCTCTGATGTATGGCTGGTGTATGGCTGGTATATGGCTGGTGTATGGCTCCTGTATGGCTGTTGTATGGCTGCTATATGGCTGGTGTATGGCTGGTATATACTTGCTGTATGGCTGGTGTATGACTGGTGTATGGCTGGTGTATGGCTGCTGTATGGCTGGTGTATGGCTGGTGTACGGCTGGTGTACAGCTGCTGTTTAGCTTGTGTATGGCTGCTGTATGGCTGGTGTATGGCAGTTATATGGCTTGCATATGGCTGGTGTAAGGATCTGGTGTATTGCAGGTATATGGCTGGTGTATGGCAGTTTTATGTCTGGTATATGGCTGGTGTATGGCAGGTATATGGCTGGTGTATGGCTCCTGTATGGCTTTTGTATGGCTGCTGTGTGGCTGGTGTATGGCTGCTCTATACCTGGTGTATGGGTGATGTATGGCTGGTGTATGACTGGTGTATGGCAGGTATATGGCTGGTGTATGGCTGGTGTATGACAGGTGTATGGTAGTTATATGGCTGGTATATGGCTGGTGTATGGCAGGTATATGGCTGGTGTATGGCTCCTGTATGGCTGTTGCATGGCTGTTCTATGGCTGCTGTTCGGCTGGTGTAAGGCTACTGTATGGCTGGTGTGTGGCTGGTATATAGCTGCTGTATGGCTGGTGTATGGCTGGTGTTTGACTGTTGTATGGCTCTGGTGTATGGCTGGTGTATGGTTGCTGTTTGGCTGCTGTATGGCTGCTGTATGGCTGCTGTACGGCTGGTGTATGGCTGGTATATAGCTGCTGTATGGCTGGTGTATGGCAGGTATATGGCTGGTGTATGGCTGGTGTATGACAGGTGTATGGCTCTGGTGTGTGGCTACTGTATGGCTGCTGGATGGCTATTGTATGGCTGCTGTATGGCTGGTTTATGGCTGCTGTATGGCTGGTATATAGCTGCTGTATGGCTGGTGTATGGCAGGTATATGGCTGGTGTATGGCTCTGGTGTATGGCTCTGGTGTATGGCTCCTGTATGGCTGTTTATTGCTGGTGTATTGCTGGTGTATGGCTGGTTTATGGCTGCTGTATGGCTGGTGTATGGCTGCTGTATGGCTGGTGTATGGCTGTTGTTTGGCTAGTGTATGACTACTGTATGGCTGTTGTATGGCTGGAATATAGCTGCTGTATGGCTGGTGTTTGGCAGGTATATGGCTGGTATATGCTCTGGTGTATGGCTGGTGTATGGCTGGTATATAGCTGCTGTATGACTGGTGTATTTCAGGTATATGGCTGGTGTATGACTGGTGTATGGCTCTGTTGTATGGCTGGTGTATGGCTGGTATATGGCTGGTGTATGGCTCCTGTATGGCTGTTGTATGGCTGCTATATGGCTGGTGTATGGCTGGTATATACTTGCTGTATGGCTGGTGTATGACTGGTGTATGGCTGGTGTATGGCTGCTGTATGGCTGGTATATGGCTGCTGTATGGCTGGTGTATGGCTGGTTTATGGCTTGTGTAAGACTAATGTATGGCTCTGGTCTATGGCTGGTGTATGGCTGCTGTATGGCTGATGTATGGCTGGTGTATAGCAGGTGTATGGCTGGTGTATGACAGGTGTATGGCAGGTATATGGCTGGTGTATGGCAGGTTTATGGCTGCTGTATGGCTGCTGTATGGCTGGTGTATGGCTGGTGTATGGCTCTGGTGTATGGCTGGTGTATGGCTCTGGTGTATGGTTGCTCTATGGCTGCTGTATAGCTGTTGTATGGCTGCTGTATGGCTGATGTGTGGCTGGTATATAGCTGCTGTATGGCTGGTGTATGGATGCTGTATGGATGCTGTATGGCTGGTCTATAGCTGATCTAGAGCAGGTATTTGGCTGGTGTATGGGTGGTGTATGACTGGAATATGGCTCTGCTGTATGGCTGGTGTATGGCATTTATATGGCTGTTGTATGGCTGCTGTATGGCTCCTGTATGGCTGTTGTATGGCTGGTATATGGATGGTGTATGGCTCTGGTGTATGGCTGGTGTATGGCTCTGGTGTACGGCTGGTGTTTGGCTGGTGTACGGCTGCTGTATGGCTGCTGTATGCCTTTTGTATGGCTGTTGTATGGCTGTTGTATGGCTTGTGTATGGCTGCTGTATGACTGGTGTATAGCTGGTATATGGCTGGTGTATGGCTTTGGTGCATGGCTGGTGTATGGTTGCTGTACGGCTGGTGTATGGCTGGTGTATTTCTCTGGTTTATGGCTGGTGTATGGCTGGTATATGGCTGGTGTATGGCTGTTGTATGGCTGCTGTATGCCTGGTGTATGGCTGCTGTTTGGCTGTTGTATGGCTGGTATATGCCTGGTGTATGGCTGTTATATGGCTGGTGTAAGGCTGGTGTATGACTGGTGTATGGCTGCTGTATGGCTGGTGTATGGCTGCTGTATGGCTGGTGTATGGCTGCTGTATGGCTGGTGTATGGCTGGTGTATGGCTGCTGTATGGTTGGTATATGGCTGGTGTATGGCTGTTGTATGGCTGGTATATGGCTGGTGTATGACTGCTGTATGGCTGGTGTATGGATGCTGTATGACTGGTGAATAGCTGCTGTATGGGTGCTGTATGGCTGGTATATAGATGGTGTATGGCTGCTGTATGGCTAATGTATGACTGGTGTATGGCTGTTGTATGGCTGCTGTATGGCTGGTGTGTTGCTGCTATATGGCTACTGTATGGCTATTGTATGGCTGGTGTATGGCTGCTGTATGGCTGGTGTTTGGCTCCTGTATGGCTGGTGTATGGCTGGTATATGGCTGGTGTATGGCTGGTATATGGCTGGTGTATGGCTGCTGTATGGCTGGTATATGGCTGTTGTATGGCTGGTGTATGGCTGGTGTATGGCTCTGGTGTATGGCTGGTGTATGGCTGGTGTATGGCTGCTGTATGGCTGGTGTATGGCTGTTGTATGGCTGGTGTATGGCTGCTATATGGCTACTGTATTGCTATTGTATATCTGGTGTATGGCTGGTGTATGGCTGCGGTATGGCTGCTGTATGGCTGTGTATGGCTGCTGTATGGCTGGTGTATGGCTGGTATATGGCTGGTGTATGGCTGGTGTATGGCTGCTGTATGGCTGGTGTATGCTGTTTTATGGCTGGTGTATGGCTGGTGTATGGCTGCTGTATGGCTGGTATATGGCTGTTGTATGGCTGTTGTATGGCTGGTGTGTGTCTGGTGTACAGCTGCTGTATGGCTGGTGTATGGCTGGTGTATGGCTGATGTATGGCTGCTGTATGGTTGTTGTATGGCTGGTATATGGCTGGTGTATGGCTGCTGTTTGGCTGGTGTTATGGCTGCTATATGGCTGCTGTATGGCTGGTGTATGGCTGGTGTATGGCTCCTGTATGGCTGGTGTATGGCTGGTATATTGCTGGTGTATGGCTGCTGTATGGTTGTTGTATGGCTGGTGTATGGCTGGTGTATGGCTGCTGTTTGGCTGGTGTATGGCTGGTGTATGGCTGTTGTATGGCTGGTGTATGGCTGCTCTATGGCTGGTGTATGGCTGTTGTATGGCTGTTGTATGGCTGGTGTATGGCTTGTGTATGGCTGCTATATGGCTGCTGTATGGCTGGTGTATGGCTGCTGTATGGCTGGTGTATGGCTCCTGTATGGCTGGTGTATGGCTGGTATATTGCTGGTGTATGGCTGCTGTATGGTTGTTGTATGGCTGGTGTATGGCTGGTGTATGGCTGCTGTTTGACTGGTGTATGGCTGGTGTATGGCTGCTATATGGCTGCTGTATGGTTGTTGTATGGCTGGCGTATGGCTGGCTGGTGTATGGCTGGTGTATGGCTGCTGTATGGCTGGTGTATGACTGTTGTATGGCTGGTGTATGGCTGGTGTATGGCTGGTGTATGGCTGCTCTATGGCTGTTGTATGGCTGTTGTATGGCTGGTATATGGCTGGTGTGTGGCTGGCATATGGCTGGTGTATGGCTGGTGTATGGCTGGTGTATGGCTGTTGTATGGCTGGTGTATGGCTGCTCTATGGCTGCTCTATGGCTGGTGTATGGCTGTTGTATGGCTGTTGTATGGCTTGTCTATGGCTGCTCTATGGCTTGTGTATGGCTGCTGTATGGCTGGTGTATGGCTCCTGTATGGCTTGTGTATGGCTGGTATATTGCTGGTGTATGGCTGCTGTATATTTGTTGTATGGCTAGTGTATGCCTTTTGTATGGCTGTTGTATGGCTGTTGTATGGCTTGTGTATGGCTGCTGTATGACTGGTGTATAGCTGGTATATGGCTGGTGTATGGCTTTGGTGCATGGCTGGTGTATGGTTGCTGTACGGCTGGTGTATGGCTGGTGTATTTCTCTGGTGTATGGCTGGTGTATGGCTGGTATATGGCTGGTGTATGGCTGTTGTATGGCTGCTGTATGCCTGGTGTATGGCTGCTGTTTGGCTGTTGTATGGCTGGTATATGCCTGGTGTATGGCTGTTATATGGCTGGTGTATGGCTGGTGTATGACTGGTGTATGGCTGCTGTATGGCTGGTGTATGGCTGCTGTATGGCTGGTGTATGGCTGCTGTATGGCTGGTGTATGGCTGGTGTATTGCTGCTGTATGGCTGGTATATGGCTGGTGTATGGCTGTTGTATGGCTGGTATATGGCTGGTGTATGGCTGCTGTATGGCTGGTGTATGGATGCTGTATGACTGGTGAATAGCTGCTGTATGGGTGCTGTATGGCTGGTATATAGATAGTGTATGGCTGCTGTATGGCTAATGTATGACTGGTGTATGGCTGTTGTATGGCTGCTGTATGGCTGGTGTATGGCTGGTGTGTGGCTGCTATATGGCTACTGTATGGCTATTGTATGGCTGGTGTATGGCTGCTGTATGGCTGGTGTTTGGCTCCTGTATGGCTGGTGTATGGCTGGTATATGGCTGGTGTATGGCTGCTGTATGGCTGGTATATGGCTGTTGTATGGCTGGTGTATGGCTGGTGTATGGCTCTGGTGTATGGCTGGTGTATGGCTGGTGTATGGCTGCTGTATGGCTGGTGTATGGCTGTTGTATGGCTGGTGTATGGCTGCTATATGGCTACTGTATTGCTATTGTATATCTGGTGTATGGCTGGTGTATGGCTGCGGTATGGCTGCTGTATGGCTGTGTATGGCTGCTGTATGGCTGGTGTACGGCTGGTATATGGCTGGTGTATGGCTGGTGTATGGCTGCTGTATGGCTGGTGTATGCTGTTTTATGGCTGGTGTATGGCTGGTGTATGGCTGCTGTATGGCTGGTGTATGGCTGTTGTATGGCTGTTGTATGGCTGGTGTATGTCTGGTGTACGGCTGCTGTATGGCTGGTGTATGGCTGGTGTATGGCTTATGTATGGCTGCTGTATGGTTGTTGTATGGCTGGTATATGGCTGGTGTATGGCTGCTGTTTGGCTGGTGTTATGGCTGCTATATGGCTGCTGTATGGCTGGTGTATGGCTGGTGTATGGCTCCTGTATGGCTGGTGTATGGCTGGTATATTGCTGGTGTATGGCTGCTGTATGGTTGTTGTATGGCTGGTGTATGGCTGGTGTATGGCTGCTGTTTGGCTGGTGTATGGCTGGTGTATGGCTGTTGTATGGCTGGTGTATGGCTGGTGTATGGCTGCTCTATGGCTGGTGTATGGCTGTTGTATGGCTGTTGTATGGCTGGTGTATGGCTTGTGTATGGCTGCTATATGGCTGCTGTATGGCTGGTGTATGGCTGCTGTATGGCTGGTGTATGGCTCCTGTATGGCTGGTGTATGGCTGTTATATTGCTAGTGTATGGCTGCTGTATGGTTGTTGTATGGCTGGTGTATGGCTGGTGTATGGCTGCTGTTTGACTGGTGTATGGCTGGTGTATGGCTGCTATATGGCTGCTGTATGGTTGTTGTATGGCTGGCGTATGGCTGGCTGGTGTATGGCTGGTGTATGGCTGCTGTATGGCTGGTGTATGACTGTTGTATGGCTGGTGTATGGCTGGTGTATGGCTGGTGTATGGCTGCTCTATGGCTGTTGTATGGCTGTTGTATGGCTGGTATATGGCTGGTGTGTGGCTGGTATATGGCTGGTGTATGGCTGGTGCATGGCTGGTGTATGGCTGTTGTATGGCTGGTGTATGGCTGCTCTATGGCTGCTCTATGGCTGGTGTATGGCTGTTGTATGGCTGTTGTATGGCTTGTCTATGGCTGCTATATGGCTGCTGTATGGCTTGTGTATGGCTGCTGTATGGCTGGTGTATGGCTCCTGTATGGCTTGTGTATGGCTGGTATATTGCTGGTGTATGGCTGCTGTATGGTTGTTGTATGGCTAGTGTATGGCTGGTGTATGGCTGCTGTTAGGCTGGTGTATGGCTGGTGTATGGCTGGTGTATGGCTGCTGTATGGCTGGTGTATGGCTGGTGTATTGCTGCTGTATGGCTGGTATATGGCTGGTGTATGGCTGTTGTATGGCTGGTATATGGCTGGTGTATGGCTGCTGTATGGCTGGTGTATGGATGCTGTATGACTGGTGAATAGCTGCTGTATGGGTGCTGTATGGCTGGTATATAGATAGTGTATGGCTGCTGTATGGCTAATGTATGACTGGTGTATGGCTGTTGTATGGCTGCTGTATGGCTGGTGTATGGCTGGTGTGTGGCTGCTATATGGCTACTGTATGGCTATTGTATGGCTGGTGTATGGCTACTGTATGGCTGGTGTTTGGCTCCTGTATGGCTGGTGTATGGCTGGTATATGGCTGGTGTATGGCTGCTGTATGGCTGGTATATGGCTGTTGTATGGCTGGTGTATGGCTGGTGTATGGCTCTGGTGTATGGCTGGTGTATGGCTGGTGTATGGCTGCTGTATGGCTGGTGTATGGCTGTTGTATGGCTGGTGTATGGCTGCTATATGGCTACTGTATTGCTATTGTATATCTGGTGTATGGCTGGTGTATGGCTGCGGTATGGCTGCTGTATGGCTGTGTATGGCTGCTGTATGGCTGGTGTACGGCTGGTATATGGCTGGTGTATGGCTGGTGTATGGCTGCTGTATGGCTGGTGTATGCTGTTTTATGGCTGGTGTATGGCTGGTGTATGGCTGCTGTATGGCTGGTGTATGGCTGTTGTATGGCTGTTGTATGGCTGGTGTATGTCTGGTGTACGGCTGCTGTATGGCTGGTGTATGGCTGGTGTATGGCTTATGTATGGCTGCTGTATGGTTGTTGTATGGCTGGTATATGGCTGGTGTATGGCTGCTGTTTGGCTGGTGTTATGGCTGCTATATGGCTGCTGTATGGCTGGTGTATGGCTGGTGTATGGCTCCTGTATGGCTGGTGTATGGCTGGTATATTGCTGGTGTATGGCTGCTGTATGGTTGTTGTATGGCTGGTGTATGGCTGCTGTTTGGCTGGTGTATGGCTGGTGTATGGCTGTTGTATGGCTGGTGTATGGCTGGTGTATGGCTGCTCTATGGCTGGTGTATGGCTGTTGTATGGCTGTTGTATGGCTGGTGTATGGCTTGTGTATGGCTGCTATATGGCTGCTGTATGGCTGGTGTATGGCTGCTGTATGGCTGGTGTATGGCTCCTGTATGGCTGGTGTATGGCTGGTATATTGCTAGTGTATGGCTGCTGTATGGTTGTTGTATGGCTGGTGTATGGCTGGTGTATGGCTGCTGTTTGACTGGTGTATGGCTGGTGTATGGCTGCTATATGGCTGCTGTATGGTTGTTGTATGGCTGGCGTATGGCTGGCTGGTGTATGGCTGGTGTATGGCTGCTGTATGGCTGGTGTATGACTGTTGTATGGCTGGTGTATGGCTGGTGTATGGCTGGTGTATGGCTGCTCTATGGCTGTTGTATGGCTGTTGTATGGCTGGTATATGGCTGGTGTGTGGCTGGTATATGGCTGGTGTATGGCTGGTGCATGGCTGGTGTATGGCTGTTGTATGGCTGGTGTACGGCTGCTCTATGGCTGCTCTATGGCTGGTGTATGGCTGTTGTATGGCTGTTGTATGGCTTGTCTATGGCTGCTATATGGCTGCTGTATGGCTTGTGTATGGCTGCTGTATGGCTGGTGTATGGCTCCTGTATGGCTTGTGTATGGCTGGTATATTGCTGGTGTATGGCTGCTGTATGGTTGTTGTATGGCTAGTGTATGGCTGGTGTATGGCTGCTGTTTGGCTGGTGTATGGCTGGTGTATGGCTGCTATATGGCTGTTGTATGGTTGTTGTATGGCTGGTGTATGGCTGGCGTATGGCTGGCTGGTGTATGGCTGGTGTATGGCTGCTGTATGGCTGGTGTATGGCTGTTGTATGGCTGGTGTATGGCTAGTGTATGGCTGGTGTATGGCTGCTCTATGGCTGGTGTATGGCTGGTGTGTGGCTGGTATATGGCTGGTGTATGGCTGGTGTATGGCTGGTGTATGGCTCCTGTATGGCTGGTGTATGGCTGGTATATTGCTGGTGTATGGCTGCTGTATGGTTGTTGTATGGCTGGTGTATGGCTGCTGTTTGGCTGGTGTATGGCTGGTGTATGGCTGTTGTATGGCTGGTGTATGGCTGGTGTATGGCTGCTCTATGGCTGGTGTATGGCTGTTGTATGGCTGTTGTATGGCTGGTGTATGGCTTGTGTATGGCTGCTATATGGCTGCTGTATGGCTGGTGTATGGCTGCTGTATGGCTGGTGTATGGCTCCTGTATGGCTGGTGTATGGCTGGTATATTGCTAGTGTATGGCTGCTGTATGGTTGTTGTATGGCTGGTGTATGGCTGGTGTATGGCTGCTGTTTGACTGGTGTATGGCTGGTGTATGGCTGCTATATGGCTGCTGTATGGTTGTTGTATGGCTGGCGTATGGCTGGCTGGTGTATGGCTGGTGTATGGCTGCTGTATGGCTGGTGTATGACTGTTGTATGGCTGGTGTATGGCTGGTGTATGGCTGGTGTATGGCTGCTCTATGGCTGTTGTATGGCTGTTGTATGGCTGGTATATGGCTGGTGTGTGGCTGGTATATGGCTGGTGTATGGCTGGTGCATGGCTGGTGTATGGCTGTTGTATGGCTGGTGTACGGCTGCTCTATGGCTGCTCTATGGCTGGTGTATGGCTGTTGTATGGCTGTTGTATGGCTTGTCTATGGCTGCTATATGGCTGCTGTATGGCTTGTGTATGGCTGCTGTATGGCTGGTGTATGGCTCCTGTATGGCTTGTGTATGGCTGGTATATTGCTGGTGTATGGCTGCTGTATGGTTGTTGTATGGCTAGTGTATGGCTGGTGTATGGTTGCTGTTTGGCTGGTGTATGGCTGGTGTATGGCTGCTATATGGCTGTTGTATGGTTGTTGTATGGCTGGTGTATGGCTGGCGTATGGCTGGCTGGTGTATGGCTGGTGTATGGCTGCTGTATGGCTGGTGTATGGCTGTTGTATGGCTGGTGTATGGCTAGTGTATGGCTGGTGTATGGCTGCTCTATGGCTGGTGTATGGCTGGTGTGTGGCTGGTATATGGCTGGTGTATGGCTGGTGTATGGCTGGTGTATGGCTCCTGTATGGCTGGTGTATGGCTGGTATATTGCTGGTGTATGGCTGCTGTATGGTTGTTGTATGGCTGGTGTATGGCTGCTGTTTGGCTGGTGTATGGCTGGTGTATGGCTGTTGTATGGCTGGTGTATGGCTGGTGTATGGCTGCTCTATGGCTGGTGTATGGCTGTTGTATGGCTGTTGTATGGCTGGTGTATGGCTTGTGTATGGCTGCTATATGGCTGCTGTATGGCTGGTGTATGGCTGCTGTATGGCTGGTGTATGGCTCCTGTATGGCTGGTGTATGGCTGGTATATTGCTAGTGTATGGCTGCTGTATGGTTGTTGTATGGCTGGTGTATGGCTGGTGTATGGCTGCTGTTTGACTGGTGTATGGCTGGTGTATGGCTGCTATATGGCTGCTGTATGGTTGTTGTATGGCTGGCGTATGGCTGGCTGGTGTATGGCTGGTGTATGGCTGCTGTATGGCTGGTGTATGACTGTTGTATGGCTGGTGTATGGCTGGTGTATGGCTGGTGTATGGCTGCTCTATGGCTGTTGTATGGCTGTTGTATGGCTGGTATATGGCTGGTGTGTGGCTGGTATATGGCTGGTGTATGGCTGGTGCATGGCTGGTGTATGGCTGTTGTATGGCTGGTGTACGGCTGCTCTATGGCTGCTCTATGGCTGGTGTATGGCTGTTGTATGGCTGTTGTATGGCTTGTCTATGGCTGCTATATGGCTGCTGTATGGCTTGTGTATGGCTGCTGTATGGCTGGTGTATGGCTCCTGTATGGCTTGTGTATGGCTGGTATATTGCTGGTGTATGGCTGCTGTATGGTTGTTGTATGGCTAGTGTATGGCTGGTGTATGGCTGCTGTTTGGCTGGTGTATGGCTGGTGTATGGCTGCTATATGGCTGTTGTATGGTTGTTGTATGGCTGGTGTATGGCTGGCGTATGGCTGGCTGGTGTATGGCTGGTGTATGGCTGCTGTATGGCTGGTGTATGGCTGTTGTATGGCTGGTGTATGGCTAGTGTATGGCTGGTGTATGGCTGCTCTATGGCTGGTGTATGGCTGGTGTGTGGCTGGTATATGGCTGGTGTATGGCTGGTATATGGCTGCTGTATTCTGGCTGTGTTAGACATTTTATTTTTTCATTAGATTATTTTTTATTTGTTCTGTATATCTTTTATGCTCTTGTCAATACACTGATTTATGCTTATAGTGTAGAGAATAACCCTTAATGTCTCGGTTACATTACAGCACAATCTCCTGCGGCTGCTGCGGTTTCTAACTCTGTATATTCATTGTGATTGTTTCATATTTATTTTATGTTGTTGTGTTGTCAGCGCCGTTGTCAGCGCCCCGAGGGCCCATCTTTAGGTTATTCCTAGTATAGCACCGATAGGTTGTGTTTTCATCCACTCATATTTTATATGGGTCACTATTCCCAGAAAGATTCATTCACATTAAACACAGACACTCAGCAGACATTGTAATTCCCATTTCTCAGCGTGTGGTCACTTCCTATTATGAGAAATTCCATTTAAATGGCATTATGTATGCCGGGGTCAACAAGAAGTTAATCTCCCAATTATTGTTTCTTAGTAAATGAATTTATGAATAAAACTGGCGATTTCTATCTAAGACACCTCAATCTCTTCATCTGTCAGACAGCGGGACTCCTCTCCTCCCTGTACATGGTGACATTCTGCGCTGGCAGACTCCTGATAATATGGCCCAAATCACAGCAAATAAATCCCCCTCTGCGCTATACATCAGGATACATGCTATCGCTCGCCATTTATTAATAATCCGCTGTCAGCAGAAATTACCGCGACAAAGGAGGGGGCTGCACCTGGACTTATCCCTAGGGAGATGTAGTTACTTTGACTGCCGGTCACAATCCCGACGCCTGAACGCCAGCTAAGGAGTTATAACAGGCATCAAGATACCAACGCATGTCATAATCCCAACGCCGGAAAGTAGAACGACACGGGCCCGACTGAAGTAAGTACGGGCGCCCGTTCTACTTATACTAAATATAATATACACCCTATGGTCCATATTCAATTTGGAGTGAAAATCCGATGACGTCATTTTGCCAGGCGGAAAAGTATCGCCGTATTCAATTTGAAAGACTATCCGCTTAGGCAAAAAGTCAGTGCAATGTAATAGGCGGCAAGGTGGGAAAAAGTGCAGAATTGGGGTTTTGGGGTGCAACGTTGCGGGAACCCCCATGCAGCCTTCAGACAGTCCCCCAAAGGTAAACTGCGTAAAAAACTCTTAAAAAACACGTAGGAACACCCCTAAAAATTACTTTCATTTTGGGGGCGAAAAATAAATAAATGGGGGGGACAAAGTTAAAAACTAGCGAAATAGACTCCAGGTGGGTCCCAAAGAATGCCCCAGGTGTTTTTTGATTGCATGTGTTTGCCCCAGGTGTTTTTTGATTGCATGTGTTTGCCCCAGGTGTTTTTTGATTGCATGTGTTTGCCCCAGGTGTTTTTTGATTGCATGTGTTTGCCCCAGGTGTTTTTTGATTGCATGTGTTTGCCCCAGGTGTTTTTTTTACGTATTTTAAAACGATACTTTAGCAACTTTAAAATATGCTGACCCCCATTTTCAGGTACCCAAAATTTACTACTTCTTTTCTCCAGAAAATAAAATAAAATGCTATTCTTCACCACATATAAAATACGCAAAACAGCGCCTATTGAGACCATTTAAAAACACCAAATACCTTCAACAGGCCAATTTGGGGGTATCCATAGTGATCCCCATGTCAGTGCATCTTTTGGGGGGTGCAAGGCTGATTACCCCATTTTGGAGAGGACTTTCCGCCTGTTCAAGTATCGCCGGGTGCTGTTTTCTTGTACTTTCATATTGAATACGGGGAAATGCAGGAATGCAACCGAAAAGTTTCCGCACAGAAAACATGCGATGTAGGCGAAAAGTCTACTAGTGAAAAAGTATCACGGGTGCGAAACATATTGAATACGGGCCTATGCTGGAGTTGGTATCCGGATGGAAGATCTGCTGTGTCTACTAGTACAATCAATAGGTCGACACCAGGTGGTCAACAGGCAATAGGTTGACAGTTAAAAGGTTGGCATGGACTTAACAGGGTCAAATGGTTGACATGGTAAAAGAGTCAACAGAACTGGTTAACATAGAAATGGGTTAGAGTTAGAACCTTGGTGGAGGGTTAGTCTTAGGCTGTGGAAAAGAATGATTAGGATTAGGTATTAG
The DNA here is from genome assembly GCA_031769625.1 of Taudactylus pleione. Classification (NCBI taxonomy): domain Eukaryota; kingdom Metazoa; phylum Chordata; class Amphibia; order Anura; family Myobatrachidae; genus Taudactylus; species Taudactylus pleione. The sequence goes on along the minus strand of JAUIMM010000046.1, from coordinate 2,704,247 downwards.
GTGGAGGGTTAGGGTTATGGTGTGGAAGGGGAGAGGTCAGGGTTAGACATTAGGTGGAGGGTTAGGCACTAAGGGGAGGGTTAGGGTTATGGTGTGGAAGGGGAGAGGTTAGGGTTAGACATTAGGTAGAGGGTTAGGCACTAGGGGGAGGGTTAGGGTTATGGTGTGGAAGGGGAGAGGTTAGGGTTAGGCACAGAGGGAGGGTTAGGCATTAGGGGGAGGGTTAGGGTTATGGTGTGGAAGGGGAGAGGTCAGGGTTAGACATTAGGTGGAGGGTTAGGCACTAGGGGGAGGGTTAGGCACTAGGTGGAGAGTTATGGTGTGGAATCGGAGAGGTTAGGGTTAGACATTAGGTGGAGGGTTAGGCACTAGGGGGAGGGTTAGGGTTGTGTTGTGGAAGGGGAGAGGTTAGGGTTAGACATTAGGTAGAGGGTTAGGCACTAGGGGGAGGGTTAGGGTTATGGTGTGGAAGGGGAGAGGTTAGGGTTAGGCACAGAGGGAGGGTTAGGCATTAGGGGGAGGGTTAGGGTTATGGTGTGGAAGGGGAGAGGTTAGGGTTAGGCACAGAGGGAGGGTTAGACATTAGGTGGAGGGTTAGGCACTAGGGGGAGGGTTAGGCACTAGGTGGAGAGTTATGGTGTGGAATCGGAGAGGTTAGGGTTAGACATTAGGTGGAGGGTTAGGCACTAGGGGGAGGGTTAGGGTTGTGTTGTGGAAGGGGAGAGGTTAGGGTTAGACATTAGGTAGAGGGTTAGGCACTAGGGGGAGGGTTAGTGTTATGGTGTGGAATCGGGGAGGTTAGAGGTAGACATTAGGTGGGGGGTTTGGCACTAGGGGGGAGGGTTATGGTGTGGAAGGGGAGAGGTTAGGGTTAGGCACAGAGGGAGGGTTAGGTACTTGGCGGGGGGATAGGGTTAGGGTGTGGAAGGGGAGAGGTCAGGGTTAGACATTAGGTGGAGGGTTAGGCACTAGGCGGAGGGTTAGGGTTATGGTGTGGAAGGGGAGAGGTTAGGGTTAGGCACAGAAGGAAGGTTAGGCACTAGGCGGAGGGTTAGGGTTATGGTGAGGAATGGGAGAGGTTAGGGTAAGGCACAGAGGGAGGGTTAGGCACTAGGGGGGGGTTAGGGTTATGGTGTGGAATCGGGGAGGTTAGAGGTAGACATTAGGTGGAGGGTTAGGCACTAGGGGGAGGGTTATGGTGTGGAAGGGGAGAGGTTAGGGTTAGGCACAGAGGGAGGGTTAGGTACTTGGCAGGGGGATAGGGTTAGGGTGTGGAAGGGGAGAGGTCAGGGTTAGACATTAGGTGGAGGGTTAGGCACTAGGCAGAAGGTTAGGGTTATGGTGTGGAAGGGGAGAGGTTAGGGTCAGGCACAGAGGGAGGGTTAGGCACTAGGCAGAGGTTTAGGGTTATGGTGTGGAAGGGGAGAGGTTAGGGTCAGGCACAGAGGGAGGGTTAGGCACTAGGCGGAGGGTTAGGGTTTTGGTGTGGAAGGGGATTGGTTAGAGTTAGACATTAGGTGGACAGTTAGGCACTAGGCGTAGGGTTAGGGTTATGGTGTGTTATTGAAGAGGTTAGGGTTAGACACAGAGGGAGGGTTAGGCACTAGGGGGAGGGTTAGGGTTATGTTGTGGAAGGGGAGAGGTTAGAGTTAGACATTAGGTGGATGGTTAGGCACTAGGCGGAGGGTTAGGGTTTTGGTGTGGAATTGAAGAGGTTAGGGTTAGGCACAGAGGGAGGGTTAGGGTTATGTTGTGGAAGGGGAGAGGTTAGAGTTAGACATTAGGTGGATGGTTAGGCACTAGGCAGAGGGTTAGGGTTTTGGTGTGGAATTGAAGAGGTTAGGGTTAGGCACAGAGGGAGGGTTAGGCACTAGGCGGAGGGTTAGGGTTATGGTGTGGAATTGAAGAGGTTAGGGTTAGGCACAGAGGGAGGGTTAGGCACTAGGGGGAGGGTTAGGGTTATGGTGTGGAAGGGGAGAGGTTAGGGTTAGGCACAGAGGGAGGGTTAGGCACTAGGCAGAGGGTTAGGGTTATGGTGTGGAAGGGGAGAGGTTAGGGTTAGGCACAGAGGGAGGGTTAGGCACTAGGTGGAGGGTTAGGGTTATGGTGTGGAAGGGGAGAGGTTAGGGTTAGACATTAGATGGAGGGTTAGGCACTAGGCGGAGGGTTATGGTGTGGAATCGAAGAGGTTAGGGTTAGGCACAGAGGGAGGGTTAGGCACTAGGGTGAGGGTTAGGGCTATTGTGTGGAATCGGAGAGGTTAGGGTTAGACATTAGGTGGAGGGTTAGGCACTAGGTGGAGGGTTAGGGTTATGGTGTGGAATGGGAGAGGTTAGGGTTAGGCACAGAGGGAGGGTTAGGCACTAGGCGTAGGGTTAGGGTTATGGTGTGGAAGGGGAGAGGTTAGGGTTAGGCACAGAGGGAGGGTTAGGCACTAGGCGGAGGGTTAGGGTTATGGTGTGGAAGGGGAGAGGTTAGGGTTAGGCACAAAAGGAGGGTTAGGCACTAGGGGGAGGGTTAGGGTTATGGTGTGGAAGGGGAGAGGTTAGGGTTAGGCACAGAAGGAGGGTTAGGCACTAGGCGGAGGGTTAGGGTTATGGTGTGGAAGGGGAGGTTAGGGTTAGACATTAGGTGGATAGTTAGGCACTAGGCGGAGGGTTATGGTGTGGAATCAGAGAGGTTAGGGTTAGGCACTAGGGGGAGGGTTAGGGTGAGGAAAGTGATTAAAATATCAAAAATGTTGCTCTATTATACCACACCTGCTGGAGTTATCTTAGTATATAATATTACAGGTATGTAACACCTTGCTAGGTTCTTGCACAGGGCGGAAATGATCCTAGTATGTCCCTAATTGTACAATTGGCCTGATAATTGTATGATTGGCTGATAATTGTAGGATTGCCCTGATAATTGTGTGATTGGCCTGATAATTGTACGATTGGCCTGATAATTGTACGATTGGCCTGATAATTGTATGATTGGCTGATAATTGTAGGATTGTCCTGATAATTGTACGTTTTGCCTGATAATTGTACGATTGACCTTATAATTGTACAATTGGCCTGATAACTGTACGATTGGGCTGATAATTGTACGATTGGCCTGATAATTGTACGATTGGCATGTGATTTGCCTGATAATTGTACGATTGGCCTGATAATTGTATGATTGGCGTGATAATTGTACAATTGTTCTGATAATTGTACGATTGGCCTGATAATTGTACGATTGGCCTGATAATTGTACGATTGATCTGATAATTGTACGATTGGCCTGATAATTGTATGATTGGCCTGATAATTGTATGATTGGCCTGATAATTGTATGATTGGGCTGATAATTGTACGATTGGCCAGATAATTGTACGATTGACCTGATAATTGTACGATTGGCCAGATAATTGTACGATTGACCTGATAATTGTACGATTGGCCAGATAATTGTACAATTGGCCTGATAATTGTATGATTGGCCTGATAATTGTATGATTGGCCTGTGATTGGCCTGATAATTGTATAGTTGTGTATGCAGGAGCCTCCTATATAAAGTAGCATAGAAATGCCAGGTGGTGGGAAGTTGTGGATAATGTATTGAATACTGAATAAGTTAAGTTTAAAAAAAAAATTCTATATTTTCAAGGTCTCGAATCCACGGGACAAGAAGATGGGAGAAGCAGTGAGACTAGGCATTAGACCGCTAGGCCACATGCCTCATCCCATTACTACAATAGTTCCTAAATTGATGAAATCACTACAAAGTCTAAGTCGTGGACAGTGCCGACAGTAATTACATTGGCGCAAGTGTGCAATTTCAACCACACAGTCAGTGTGTAATACAGAGATTAATGATTTCACACTTTATTAGACATTCTTCTACCGCTCTATTACACATTTCTGATTCCATGTGGAAAACGCTGTAATACTGTATAGTGTACCGAATCACCGCTTCTGTCAGCCAATCATCGGGCGGTAATATAGAAAATGCATTGGAAATCAGACGCATGCGCTGTGTAGTTTAGGAAAAGTGACACCTGGTGGCCAAAAAGTTGTATTACACGTTATGACTTTTTTCCAGCGCTATGCAACGCTACATTACAAAACTTTCTGTGTGGCACGACTCATGGCATGGTGTGTATTGCGCCTTGAGTGGCGCACTACATAGCAAAGGGAGCTACAAACTAGGTGGGCACATATATACATGTCTGTGACTTCCCAGAGCCATAACACATGGGCGAATACGTGTCTGTGACTGCCCAGTGCCTTTAAAAATCGAGGTTGTATGTCTCTGTGACTCCCCAGTGCCACAACACATGGGCTTACGTGTCTATGGATCCCCGGTGCCATCACATATGGCCATACATTATGTGACTCCCCAGTGCCATCACACATGGGCGTATATGACTGTGACTCCCCAGTGCCATCACACTTGGGCGTACGTGTCTGTGACTCCCCATTGCCATCACACATGGGCGTACGTGTCTGTGACTCCCCAGTGCCGTCACACATCGGCATACGTGTCTGTGACTCCCCAGTGCCATCACACATGAGCGTACGTGTTTATGACTCCCCAATGTCATCACACATGGGCGTATGTGTCTGTGACTCCCCAGTGTCATCACACGGGCGTACGTGTCTGTGACTCAATGTGCCATCACACATGTGCGTACTTTCTGTGACTCCTCAGTGCCATCACACATGTGCGTAAGTGTCTGTGACTCCCCAGTGCCATAACACATGTGCGTACTTTCTGTGACTCCCAAATGCCAACACACATGTGCGTACGTGTCTGTGACTCCCAAATCCCATCACACATGTGGTACGTGTTTGTGACTCCCCAGTGCCATCACACATGGGCGTACGTGTCTGGGACTCCCCAGTGCCATCACACATGGGCATACGTGTCTGTGACTCCCCAGTGCCAACACACATGGGCATACGTGTACGTATCTGTGACTCCCCAGTGCCGTCACACATGGGCGTACATGTCTGTGACTCCCCAGTGCCGTCACACATGGGCGTACGTGTCTGTGACTCCCCAGTGCCATCACACATGGGCGTACGTGTCTGTGACTCCCCAGTGCCATTACACATGGGTGTACTTATCTGTGACTCCCCAGTGCCATCACACATGGGTGCACGTGTCTGTGACTCCCCAGTGCCATCAAACATGGGTGTACGTGTCTGTGACTCCCCAGTGCCAACACAAATGGGCGTACGTGTCTGTGACTCCCCAGTGCTATCAAACATGGGCGTACGTGCTTGTGACTCCACAGTGCCATCACACATGGGCGTACGTGTCTGTGACTCCCCAGTGCCATCACATATGGGCGTAGGTGTCTGTGACTCCCAAGTGCCATCACACATGGGTGTACATGTCTGTGACTCCCCAGTACCATCACAAGTGGGCGTACATGTCTGTGACTCCCCATTGCCATCAAACATGGGCGTACGTGTCTGTGACTCCCCAGTGCCTTCACACATGGGCGTACATGTCTGTGACTCCCCAGTGCCACCACACATGGGTGTACGTGTCTGTGACTCCCCAGTGCCATCACACATGGGCGTACGTGTCTGTGACTCCCCAGTGCCATCACACATGGGCTTTCGTGGCTGTGACTCCCCAGTACCATCACACATGTTCGTCGGTGTCTGTGGCTCCCAAGTGCAATCACACATGGGCGTACGTGTCTGTGACTCCCCAGTGCCATCACACATGGGCGTACGTGTCTGTGACTCCCTAGTGTCTTCAGACATGGGCGTACATGTCTGTGACTCACCAGTGTCATCACGCATGGGCGTACGTGTCTGTGACTCCTCAGTGCCATCACACATTGGCGTACATGTCTGTGACTCCTCAGTGCCATCACACATGGGCGTACGTGTCTGTGACTCCCCAGTGCCATCACACATGAGCGTACGTGTCTGTGACTCCTCAGTGCCATCACACATGGGCATACGTGTCTGTGACTCTTTAGTACTATCACACATGGGCGTACCTGTCTGTGACTCCCCAGTACCATAACACAGGGGCGTACGTGTCTGTGATTCCCCAGTGCCATCACACATGAGTGTACGTGTCAGTGACTCCCAAGTGCCATCACACATGGGCGTACGTGTCTGTGACTCCCCAGTGCTTTCACACATGTGCATACGTGTCTGTGGCTCACTAGTGCCATCACACATGGGCGAATATTCTGTGAGTCCTCAGTGCCATCACACATTGGCATACGTGTCTGTGACTTCCCAGTGCTATCACACATGGGCATACGTGTCTGTGACTCCCCATATGGGCATATGTGTCTGTAAATTCCCAGTGCCATCACACATGGGCGTATGTGTCTGTGACTCAATGTGCCATCACACATGGGCGTACATGTCTGTGACTCCCCAGTGCCATCTATATGGACGTACGTGTTTGTGACTCCCCAGTGCTATCACACATGGGCGTACGTGTCTGTGACTCCCCAGTGCCATCACACATGGGCGTACGTGTCAGTGACTCCGCAGTGTCATCACACATGGGCGTACGTGTCTGTGACTCCGCAGTACCATCACACATTGGCGTACGTGTCTGTGACTCCTCAGTGCCATCACACATCGGCGTACGTGTCTGTGACTCCCCAGTGCCATCACACATGAGCGTACGTGTCTGTGACTCCCCAGTGCCATCAAACATGGGCGTACGTATCTGTGACTCCTCAGTACCATCACACATGGGCGTACATGTCTGTGACTCCTTAGTACTAACACACATGGGCGTACGTGTCTGTGACTCCTCAGTACCATAACACGGGGGCTTACGTGTCTGTGGTTCCCAAGTGCCATCACACATGAGTGTACGTGTCAGTGACTCCCCAGTACCATCACAAATGGGCGTACGTGTCTGTGACTCCTCAGTGTCATCACACATGAGTGTACGTGTCAGTGACTCCCCACTGCCATCACACATGGGCGTACGTGTCTGTGACTCCCCAGTGCTTTCACACATGTGCAAACGTGTCTGTGACTCCCCACATGTGAGAATGTGTCTGTAAATTCCCAGTGCCATCACACATGGGCGTACGTGTCTGTGACTCAATGTGCCATCACACATGGGCGTACATGTCTGTGACTCCCCAGTGCCATCACACATGGGCGTACGTGTCTGTGACTCAATGTGCCATCACACATGGGCGTACATGTCTGTGACTCCCCAGTGCCATCACACATGGGCGTACGAGTCTGTGACTCCCCAGTGCCATCACATATGGACGTACGTGTCTGTGACACCCCAGTGCTATCACACATTGGCGTACGTGTCTGTGACTCCCCAGTGCCATCAAACATGGGCGTACGTATCTGTGACTCCTCAGTACCATCACACATGGGCGTACGTGTCTGTGACTCCTCAGTAATATCACACATGGGCGTACGTGTCTGTGACTCCCCAGTGCCATCACACATGTGCGTACGTGTCTGTGACTCCCCAGTGCAACCACACATGAGCGTACGTGTCTGTGACTCCCCAGTGCCATCAAACATGGGCGTACATATCTGTGACTCCTCAGTACCATCACACATGGGCGTACGTGTCTGTGACTCCTCAGTACCATAACACAGGGGCGTACGTGTCTGTGACTCCCCAGTGCCATCAAACATGGGTGTACGTGTCTGTGACTCCTTAGTACTATCACACATGGGCGTACGTGTCTGTGACTCCTCAGTACCATAAAACAGGGGCGTACATGTCTGTGGTTCCCCAGTGCCATCACACATGAGTGTACGTGTCAGTGACTCCCCAGTGCCATCACACATGGGCGTACGTGTCTGTGACTCAATGTGCCATCACACATGGGCGTACATGTCTGTGACTCCCCAGTGCCATCACACATGGGCGTACGTGTCTGTGACTCCCCAGTGCCATCACATATGGACGTACGTGTCTGTGACACCCCAGTGCTATCACACATGGGCGTACGTGTCTGTGACTCCCCAGTGACATCACACATGGGTGTACGTGTCAGTGACTCCCCAGTGTCATCACACATGGGCGTACGTGTCTGTGACTCCCCAGTGCTATTACACATGTGCGTACGTTTCTGTGACTCCCGAGTGCCATCACACATGTGCGTACGTGTCTGTGACTCCCCAGTGCCATCACACATGGGCGTAGGTGTCTGTGGCTCCCCAGTGCAACCACACATGGGCGTACGTGTCTGTGACTGCCATCACACATGGGCGTACGTGTCTATGACTCCCCAGTGCAATCACACATGGGCGTACGTGTCTGTGACTCTCCAGTGCCATCACACATGGGCGTACGTATCTTCGACTCTCCAGTGCCATCACACATGGGCCTACGTATCTGTGACTCCCCAGTGCATTCAAACATGGGCGTACGTGTCTCAACAGTATCACCAACAGAATCACCTACAGTATCACCTACAGAAACACTGACAGAATCACCTACAGAATCACCTACAGTATCACCTACAGAATCACCTACGGTATCACCTACAGAATCACCTACAGAATCACCTACAGTATCACCAACAGAAACCCTGACAGAATCACCTACAGTATCACCTACAGAATCTCCTACAGTATCACCTACAGAATCACCTACAGTATCACCTACAGAATCACTGACAGAATCACCTACAGAAACACTGACAGAATCACCTACAGTAACACCTACAGAATCACCTACAGAAACACTGACAGAATCACCTACAGTATCACCTACAGAATCACCTACAGTATCACCTACAGAATCACCTACAGAATCACCTACAGTATCACGTACAGAATTACCTACAGAAACACTGACAGAATCACCTACAGTATCACCTACAGAATCACCTACAGAATCACCTACAGTATCACCTACTGAATCACCTACAGTATCACCTACAGAGACACCTACAGTATCACCTACAGTATAACTGACAGAAGCACCTACAGAAAAACTGACAGAATCACCTACAGTATTACCTACATAATCACCTACAGTATCACCTACAGAATCACCTACAGAAACACTGACAGAATCACCTACAGTATCACTTACAGAATCACCTATAGTATCACCTACAGGATCACCTACAGTGTCACCTACAGAAACACTGACAGAATCACCTACAGTATCACCTACAGAAACACTGACAGAATCACCTACAGTATCACCCACAGAATCACCTACAGTATCACCTACAGAATCACATACAGTATCACCTACAGAAACACTGACAGAATCACCTACAGTATCACCTACAGAAACACTGACAGAATCACCTACAGTATCACCTACAGAATCACCTACAGTATCACCTACAGAATCACCTACAGTATCACCTACAGAAACACTGACAGTATCACCTACAGTATCACCTACAGAAACACTGACAGAATCACCTACAGTATCACCAACAGAAACACTGACAGAATCACCTACAGTATCACCTACAGAATCACCTACAGACACACCTACATTATCACCTACAGTATAACTGACAGAATCACCTACAGAATCACCTACAGTATCACCTACAGAATCACCTACAGAAACACCTACAGAATCACCTACTGTGTCACCTACAGAATCACCTACAGAAACACCTACAGAATCACCTACAGTATCACCTACAGAATCACCTACAGAAACACTGACAGAATCACCTACAGTGTCACCTACAGAAACACTGACAGAATCACCTACAGTATCACCTACAGAAACACTGACATAATCACCTACAGTATCACCTACAGAATCACCTACAGTATCACCTACAGAATCACCTACAGTATCACCTACAGAAACACTGACAGTATCACCTACAGTATCACCTACAGAAACACTGACAGAATCACCTACAGTATCACCTACAGAAACACTGACAGAATCACCTACAGAAACACTGACAGTATCACCTACAGTATCACCTACAGAAACACTGACAGAATCACCTACAGTATCACCTACAGAAACACTGACAGAATCACCTACAGTATCACCTACAGAATCACCTACAGAATCACCTACAGAATCACCTACAGAAACACCTACATTATCACCTACAGTATAACTGACAGAATCACCTACAGTATCACCTACAGAATCACCTACAGTATCACCTACAGAATAACCTACAGAAACACCTACAGAATCACCTACAGTATCACCTACAGAATAACCTACAGAAACACCTACAGACTCACCTACAGAAACACCTACAGAATCACCTACCGAAACACCTACAGAATCACCTACAGTCTCACCTACAGAATGATTTACAGTATCACCTACAGAATGATTTACAGTATCACCTACAGAATCACCTACAATATCACCTACCACAGAATCACCTACAGTATCACCTACAGAATCACCTGCAGTATCACCTACAGAAACACCTACAGAATCACCTACAATATCACCTACTACAGTATCACCTACAGAATCACCTACAATATCACTCACTACAGAATCACCTACAGAATCACCTACAGTATCACCTACAGAATCACCTACAATATCACCTACTACAGTATCACCTACAGTAACACCTACAGAATCACCTACAATATCACTTACTACAGAATCACCTATGACAGAATCACCTACAGAATCACCTAAAGTATCACCTATAGAATCACCTACAGTATCACCTACAGAAACACCTACAGTGTCACCTACAACATCACATACAGAATCACCTATAGAAACACTTACAGAATCACCTACAGTATCACCTACAGAAACACCTACAGAATCACCTACAATATCACCTACTACAGAATCACCTACAGAATCACCTACAGTATCACCTACAGAAACACCTACAGTATCACCTACAGTATCACCTACAGAAACACCTACAGAATTACTCCAGGGCTTGCGGAAGCGAGACCCTACCACAGGGTCTCGTCGCAAGCCCGATGGTTGCGATGGTCTTGACCATCGCGACCATCTTTTTGGCCGCTCGCATAAGCTGTGGATGGTCACCCACAGCTATGTCAACGGCCAGGAGGCCGCTCCAATATTAGGTAGGAGGGCCCTGATTCAGAGCGAGCGCTCTTGTCAGAGCGTCCAGCTCTGAATCAGGACTGTATTTTTAGCTTTTTTTAATCCATCTAGAACCCAGGACAGTCATATTTTCCTCATGTAATGAAATGTATAAACACATCCATAGTGTAGCATGGGAAAATCACTTCCTACCGGACGTAGATGAACAGAAACATAATATCACACAAACACAACTGACTCTGATGGGAGCCGGGAATAAGTCACTCCGTGATGTAGTGATTCTCGTCTAGGTGCGGCCCCTCAGCGCACCATTCCAGGCGTTTCCGCTATATAATAGTCGTTTTCTAGGTTTCATCTAGTGAGCGGCTGCTATAAATGGACAGTGGGCCTGATTCAGAGCCAGATGCAATTAGCGCTCGCTCATCCAGAAAATAGGGGTGGCTATTCAAATTAGAGATGAGCGGTTCGGATTCTGTGGAATCCGAACCGCTCCGAACATTGGGGATCCGAGTCCACCCGAACCCTGTTCGGGTGTTCACCGCCTGACTCGGATCCCCGTTCGGGGCCGAACGGCGGCCGCCTGATGTCGGATTCTCACTAGAGAATCCGACATCAGGTCTCCTCGCGTGTAGGGCAGAGCGCAGTGATAGCGCTCTGCCCTACACAGACACAGACACACAGCCGCCAGCGGCAGCTGTGTGTTTGTTACAGCAGCCAATGAGAGTCACACAGACTCTCATTGGCTGCTGCACGGAGGGAGCCGGCTGGAGCTCACACATGAGCTCCGTCTTCCGGCTCCCTCCTCAGCGTGTGACAGAGCGGACGGCGCGGGAGCGGGGATACAGGTAAGTTTTATTTTTTTTATTTTTTTACTTGTCAAAGGTCCGGGGGCGCTACTGGGGGGGGGGTCTGCACTACTGGGGGGGTCTGCTACTGGGGGGGGGGCTATACTACTGGGGGGGCCATACTACAGAGGGGCCTGCTACTGGGGGGGCTATACTACTGGGGGGGGGTCTGCACTACTGGGGGGGGTCTGCTACTGGGGGAGGCAATACTACTGGGGGGGCCATACTACAGAGGGGCCTGCTACTGGGGGGGGCTATACTACTGGGGGGGGGTCTGCTACTGGGGGGGCCATACTACTGGGGGGGATCTGCACTATTGGGGGGCCATACTACAGAGGGGCCTGCTACTGGGGGGGGGGCTATACTACTGGGGGGGTCTGCACTACTGGGGGGGGTCTGCTACTGGGCAGGGCTATACTACTGGGGGGGCCACACTACAGAGGGGCCTGCTACTGGGGGGGCTATACTACTGGGGGGGGTCTGCTACTGGGGGGGCCATACTACTGAGGGGCCTGCTACTGGGGGGGGCCATACTACTGGGGGGGCCTACTACAGGGGGGGCCATACTACAGGGGGGCCCATACTACAGGGGGGGCTACTACTGGAGCAGCCTACTACTGGGGGGGCCTGCTACTGGGGCAGCCTACTACTGGGGGAGCCATACTACTGGGGGGGCATACTACTGGGTGGCATGCTAATGGGGGGCATACTACTGGGGGGGCCTGCTAATGGGGGACATACTACTGGGGGGGCCTGCTAATGGGGGGCATACTACTGGGGAGCATTCAACTGGGGGCACTGCATAGTGGACCGTACTACTAAGGGGACTGCATAGGGGGCACCACTGCTGGGGGACATTGTGTAAGGGACACCGCTACTGTGGGCATTGTGTAAAAGGGTCACTACTGTGGGCATTGTGTAAAAGGGGCACTACTGTGTGTCGTAACATAAATAAGAGACACTACTTTATGGTGTAATGTGAATCAGGCCCTATGTGCGGTGTAATGCTAATAAGATTGTGCACTGTGACTCCTAGGGCCGTAACCCACTTTGTAAACAAGTACTGTGACTCTGCTGGCCGTACCCACTGGGTGGGTGCACTACTTTTCATTTCTGCCACTGCTGTGTGGCAATGTGTCATAGATGTGCTTTATACTGTGGTGTCTGTGTCGTTGTGCCGCTGCTTTGTCGCTTAGTAACCAGTCAGCTCACTGCAACCTTTGGCCAATAATGTTGAAAACAATATTATAAGCTGTGATATGGTCTAAATTGACTGGAAATTAATGTTATTGAGGTTAATAATACTCTAGGAAGAAAAAAAAGACCAATTTATGTGATTTTAGCTTTTTTTGTCAATTTTTGTAAAAAAATCCAAATCCAAGTCCAAATCCAAAGCCAGTCACCGCAGTTTGGCAAATCCAAATCCAAATCCAAAGCCGGACGACGAATTAGAACCAAATCCAAATCCAAATCCGGCAAAAATGGTCCGGCGCACATCCCTAATTCAAATCAACCGGTCGCTCTTTGAAGTCTGTTCACGCCTCTAGGTCTGAACGAGCGAACCAAACTTGCGGTCATTTTTTGGAAAACTACGCCCCTTGGCCGCTCACATCCTACGTCATGTCCGCTATTTATTAGATTAATCGAGTACATCGACCAGCGTATGAACTGCTCGCTATTCTTGTGGTTGGTTTTTCCTACCACAAATTTGCGAGCAGTTCTGACTATAAAATAACCCAGTGACGTGGTCAATGACGCTGCTGTTTTAATTATGCACACCCATAAAACGCCCGTTTTGACCTTTAATCACGCCTGCGATCGTATCTCCACTCCCCGTTTTCAAGCACCTTCCCCCGTTACCACCCACATACGCCTCCTTCTGTCACTCAAATTTTCAGGCATTCACTATTTTGCGAGCACATGAATTTCGACCACACTGACTGGTTCGCGCATGCGTATAATGATCCGTACGCATGCGCAGTTGGGCAAACATCGCTCGGAGTGAACGAGAGGCCGCTTACGCACGGCTCTGAATGAGGCCCAGTGTCTCTATTTTTATACATTTTGTCTTTGGGTTTCTTATCACCCTATTTTTTCTGGGCACTTTTGGGGTGATTGCCGTCATCCACAGATGACACTAAGATGTGGTTATAATTATTTCTTACATGTGAACATTGGTCTCATCCCCATTATCATTGCATCGGAGGAAGACTGATATGTGGTAGCGACCAGAAGACTTGGGACACGTATTAGAACCAATCGGTGAATAACGTCACTGAGCACCGTACATTTGTATTTTATTATGTTCCTTGTAAGTAACTTGTGCTGTTGCACCAGGTTGGGTTACGTCAATAAGCCAGATTCAGACCCGTTCCCAGCCGCCGCTCACTCCTTCCTGGCCGATGTTATGCAATTGCGCATGCGCATGCGTATGCTTCGCAGTGTGCGTGCGCAAACTAATACAAGCGATCGCTCGCCATGCAGAGACAGCCCAGCTGAATGAGTGACAGGAGAAGCTGTTTGTGGGTGGTGACAGGGCCTGGCCACTGGAAACGGGGAGTGGAGTTGCGGACGCAGGCGTGCCTGAGCGTCTTAGCGCCGTTTCATAATTAACAGGCAGCGTCATAGTACACGTCACCTGGTTGAATTATACACTGAAGTGCTCGCAGTGCTTGCGGTAGGGTGCAGTCATCCACAAGCGTTTCGGTCAGTTGCGATGGATCCCGATGTACCGATGGTTGTATATACTTCCTGGAGATGACGTTCATTAGTGGGCGGCTAAAGACAGGCTGGTGGGCGTCTATAAATGCAAAGTGATTGCTCACCCAGATATAGTGGGCGTGCTTATTGCTTATGTCTTGCCGTGCGATCGCCTGCCTTGATGTCACTTAGCTGAATTTGCGTACGCTGGGAGCGAGCGGCTGCATTTAGCGAGTGGGTCTGAATCAGGCCTAATGTCCTTTGAGGACAGAGTTTGGCAACCACTAACATTCCAGGTTTTAAGGCTATCCATGCTTCAGCAAAGATGGCTAAATTAAATTGACTGAGGTACTGATTAAGGGGTCTATTTACGAAGCAGTGTTAGGAGAAGTGATGAGTGAAAAGTGATAAGGTGCCAGCCAATCAGCTCCTAACTACCATCTCACAGGCTGTGTTTGAAAAATGACAGTTGGGAGCTGATTGGCTGGCACCTTATCACTTTTCACTCTTCAGTTTTCACTTCTCTTAACACTGCTTAGTAAATCGACCCCTAAGTCACCTGTGGTCAAGTATGGATATCCTTAAAACCTGAACTGTTAGGGTGCCTTGAGGACTGAGGGCCTGATTCAGACCCGCTCGCGAGCGCACATCGATGGTCCCCCAGTGCGCATGCGCGAGAGCCGGCCAGCGACGAACTCCGTCGCTATGGGTCTCGCACCAAAACGGGGCGGCTGTCGATTGTAATTGACAGCTCGTCCCGTTTTGGAGGCGGGCAGGGGGGGGGTGGCTGGCCAAACAGAGGAGTTCCCGAAGGAACGCCTGCTATTTGGGGGTGGACTTAGAAGTGAGCTTCCAGCTCTATTAGAGCAGGAAGCTCACTGGGGCTTGCGATGAACGAGACCCTACCACAAGGGTCTCGTCGCAAGCCCGATGGTCGCGATGGTTGCGACCATCGTGACCATCACCTGGCCGCTTGCAAAAGCTGTGGGTGGTCACCCACAGCTTAGCGATTGGCCAGGAAGCCGACACCAAAAAAAAATAATGCCGCCCTGATTCAGAGCGAGCGCTCTGAAAGATCGTCAGACACTGAATCAGGGCCCGAGTTTGGGAACCACTGGCTTAAGACATTGGGAAATGTTTCTTCCCCCACTGAAGGCAAGTGGTGGCTGATTGGACTTGCAGACGGGAAGTCCAGTAAAGCTTTGAAGATGTGACTCCCCATGAAGCCTGATCATGTATAATACTGGTTTATGTGACTTGAGGCACTGAAACATGTGATATCACTGAGGAATGAGGCACTGGGACATTGTGATATCACTGAGGAATGAGACACTGGGACATTGTTGTATCTCTGAGTAATGAGGCACTGGAACATTGTAATATCTCTGAGTAATGAGGCACTGGAACATTGTGATATCACTGAGGAATGAGCCACTGGGACATTGTGGTATCTCTGAGGAATGAGGCACTGGGACATTGTGGTATCTCTGAGGATTGAGGCACTGGGACATTGTGGTATCTCTGAGGAATGAGACACTGGGACATTGTGGTATCTCTGAGTAATGAGGCACTGGAACATTGTGATATCACTGAGGAATGAGGCACTGGGACATTGTGGGATCTCTGAGGAATGAGGCACTGGGACATTGTGGTATCTCTGAGGAATGAGGCACTGGGACATTGTGGTATCTCTGAGGAATGAGGCACTGGAACATTGTGGTATCTCTGAGGAATGAGACACTGGGACATTGTGGTATCTCTGAGGAATGAGGCACTGGGACATTGTGGTATCTCTGAGGAATGAGGCACTGGAACATTCTGATATCACTGAGATTTGAGGCACTGGGACATTGTGATATCGATGAGGCATAAGACACTGGGACATGGTGATATTGATGAGGCATGAGGCTCTGAGATATTGTAATAATGCTGAGGAATTAGGCCCTGGTACTTTGTGATTTTGCTGAGATTTGAGGCACTGGCACATTGTAATTTTGCAGAGGCATGAGGCACATGGGCATTGTAATATTGCAGAGGCATGAGGCACATGGGCATTGTGATATTGCTGGGGCATGCGGCACTTAGCAATTTGATAACTGTATAATCAGCTTAGTTGCCTCCATTGTGAGTAGATGATTGTACTTTATCTGTATCTTATCTTAGCTGTTAATTAGATGTTTTTGCAATTACATTTTATGACAGGCATAGGGAATTCAAGTGTAATTAAAAATCTGCTGGTGCAATGACATAAACACCTCCCATAGGACTTGTACAGTAATTATTACATTTTAAAAATGTTTAATAACAAAAATGTGATATAAGAGAAAAACATATATGGACTTGTGAGACAGGGCGGATCTCCTTACACTGCGTGCAGATAATCGCAGATCTGTACCTCTGTCTAGAGACTTAGTAAAGCATAAATAATGGAACAATTTAACCTTGCCCATTATTACAATTGTTCATTCAGCCATTACCGCTCTCGTGGATGTGAAATGGGAATTAGCCTCTGGGAGTCTTGTTTACAGCTGTTAGCTAAATACTGAGCGGACAGTAACGTTATTTGCATGAGATTTCTGCAATTATTTTCCCCTTTTCAATTATAGCTAAATACCCCGTTACTGTGGCTATTTTCTAACGTAAAATTGCTGCGCAAATGATATCTGTATTGTCACTTTGAGGTACCTAAATGGAGACTGGGTAATAATAACAGACAGACAATGAGGTAAGAGGGTCCTGCTCACAAGCTTATTACCTATAGAATAACCGGAGTTTAATACGTAGTACATTTGCCACATATTACATAGCAGTTAGCCATATAGCAATGCGCCAAGTGGGCGGCATCATCCAGTCACACAGCAGCGATGGTTTGGAGGTCAGTAGGCTGAGGATAGAAAGAAAACATGGCAGTATTGAGTGACCGATGTAGAGGGCGGTAACCAGGTATATTAGTATAAGGAGGTTAAAGAAGATTACTTGGGACTTAGGGAAGCTATGAGATGTAAGAGGAGAGACTTACCAAGGAGGCCACAAAATGGAAGCAGATAATTTGAATGGTGAAACACGCAGGAGGGACAGAGCTGGGAGAGACACAGAGGAAGGACGGAGCTGGGAGAGACACAGAGGAAGGACAGAGCTGGGAGAGACACAGAGGAAGGACGGAGCTGGGAGAGACACAGAGGAGGGACGGAGCTGGGAGAGACACAGAGGAAGAGCTGGGAGAGACACAGAGGAGGGACGGAGCTGGGAGAGACACAGAGGAAGGACGGAGCTGGGAGAGACACAGAGGAGGGACGGAGCTGGGAGAGACACAGAGGAAGGACGGAGCTGGGAGAGACACAGAGGAAGGACGGAGCTGGGAGAGACACAGAGGAAGGACGGAGCTGGGAGAGACACAGAGGAGGGACGGAGCTGAGAGAGACACAGAGGAGGGATGGAGCTGGGAGAGACACAGAGGAGGAATGCAGCTGGGAGAGACACAGAGGAAGGACGGAGCTGGGAGAGACACAGAGGAAGGACGGGGCTGGGAGAGACACAGAGGAGGGATGGAGCTGGGAGAGACACAGAGGAAGGACGGAGCTGGGAGAGACACAGAGGAAGGACGGAGCTGGGAGAGACACAGAGGAGGGACGGAGCTGAGAGAGACACAGAGGAGGAATGGAGCTGGGAGAGACACAGAGGAGGGACGGAGCTGGGAGAGACGCAGAGGAAAGATGTGGCTGGGAGATACACAGAGGAAGGACGGAGCTGGGAGAGACACAGAGGAGGAATGAGCTGGGAGAGACACAGAGGTGGGAAGGAGCTGGGAGATACAAAGAGGAGGGATGGAGCTGGGAGATACACAGAGGAGGGATGGAGCTGAGAGATACACAGAGGAGAGATGGAGCTGGGAGAGTCACAGAGGAGGAATGGAGCTGGGAGATACACAGAGGAGGGATGGAGCTGGGAGAGGCACAGAGGAGGAATGGAGCTGGGAGATACACAGAGGAGAGATGGAGCTGAGAGAGACACAGAGGAGGGATGGAGCTGGGAGAGACACAGAGGAGAGATGGAGCTGGGAGATACACAGAGGAGGGATGGAGCTGGGAGAGACACAGAGGAGGGATGGGGCTGGGTGATACACAGAGGAGGGACAGAGCTGGGTGATACACAGAGGAGGGACAGAGCTGGGAGATACACAGAGGAGGGACAGAGCTGGGAGATACACAGAGGAGGGATGGAGCTGGCAGATACACAGAGGAGAGATGGAGCTGGGAGATACACAGAGGAGGGATGGAGCTGGGAGATACACAGAGGAGAGATGGAGCTGGGAGAGACACAGAGGAGAGATGGAGCTGAGAGAGACACAGAAGAGGGATGGAGCTGGGAGAGACACAGTGGAAGGATGGAGCTGGGAGATACACAGAGGAGGGACGGAGCTGGGAGAGACGCAGAGGAAAGATGGGGCTGGGAGATACACAGAGGAAGGACAGAGCTGGGAGAGACACAGAGGAGGGACGGAGCAGGGAGATACACAGAGGAGGGATGGAGCTGGGAGATACACAGAGGAGGGATGGAGCTGGGAGAAACACAGAGGAGGGACGGAGCATGGAGATACACAGAGGAGGGATGGAGCTGAGAGATACACAGAGGAGGGATGGAGCTGAGAGATACACAGAGGAGAGATGGAGCTGAGAGAGACACAGAGGAGGGATGGAGCTGAGAGAGACACAGAGGAGGGATGGAGCTGGGAGAGACACAGAGGAGGAATGGAGCTGGGAGAAACACAGAGG
This sequence comes from Taudactylus pleione, assembly GCA_031769625.1. Classification (NCBI taxonomy): domain Eukaryota; kingdom Metazoa; phylum Chordata; class Amphibia; order Anura; family Myobatrachidae; genus Taudactylus; species Taudactylus pleione. Next base: position 2,684,926 of record JAUIMM010000046.1, on the reverse strand, counting down.
AGGGACAGAGCTGGGAGAGACGCAGAGGAAAGATGGGGCTGGGAGATACACAGAGGAAGGACGGAGCTGGGAGAGACACAGAGGAGGGACGGAGCTGGGAGAGACACAGAGGAAGGACAGAGCTGGGAGAGACACTGAGGAGGGACAGAGCTGGGAGAGACACAGAGGAAGGACAGAGCTGGGAGAGACACAGAGGTGGGAAGGAGCTGGGAGATACAAAGAGGAGGGACGAGCTGGGAGATACGCAGAGGAGGGATGGAGCTGAGAGATACACAGAGGAGGAATGGAGCTGGGAGAGTCACAGAGGAGGAATGGAGCTGGGAGAGACACAGAGGAGGAATGGAGCTGGGAGATACACAGAGGAGGGACGGAACTGGGAGAGACACAGAGGAGGGATGGGGCTGGGAGAGTCACAGAGGAGGAATGGAGCTGGGATAGACACAGAGGAGGAATGGAGCTGGGAGATACACAGAGGAGGGATGGAGCTGGGAGATACGCAGAGGAGGGATGGAGCTGGGAGATACACAGAGGAGGGACAGAGCTGGGAGATACACAGAGGAGGGAGAGAGCTGGGAGATACACAGAGGAGGGACAGAGCTGGGAGATACACAGAGGAGGGACAGAGCTGGGAGATACACAGAGGAGGGACAGAGCTGGGAGAGACACAGAGGAGGGATGGAGCTGTGAGATACAAAGAGGAGGGACGGAGCTGGGAGAGACACAGAGGAGGGATGGAGCTGAGAGATACACAGAGGAGGGATGGAGCTGGGAGATACAAAGAGGAGGGATGGAGCTGGCAGATACACTGAGGAGAGACGGAGCTGGGAGATACACAGTGGAGGGACAGAGCTGGGAGATACACAGAGGAGGGATGGAGCTGGGAGATACAAAGAGGAGGGACGGAGCTGGGAGAGACACAGAGGAGGGATGGAGCTGAGAGATACACAGAGGAGGGATGGAGCTGGGAGGTACAAAGAGGAGGGATGGAGCTGGCAGATACACAGAGGAGGGACGGAGCTGGGAGATACACAGAGGAGGGATGGGGCTTGGAGAGACACAGAGGGGGGATGGGGCTGGGAGAGAAACAGAGGAGGGATGGAGCTGGGAGATACGCAGAGGAGGGATGGGGCTGGGAGATACACAGAGGAGGGTTGGGGCTGGGAGAGAAACAGAGGAGGGATGGAGCTGGGAGATACGCAGAGGAGGGATGGGGCTGGGAGATATGCAGAGGAGGGATGGAGCTGGGAGATACGCAGAGGAGGGATGGAGCTGGGAGATACACAGAGGAGGGATGGGGCTGGGAGATAAGCAGAGGAGGGATGGGGCTGGGAGATACACAGAGGAGGGATGGGGCTGGGAGAGAAACAGAGGAGGGATGGAGCTGGGAGAGACACAGAGGAGAGATGGAGCTGGGTGATGCACAGAGGAGGGAGAGAGCTGGGAGATATGAAGAGGAGGGATGGGGCTGGGTGATATGCAGAGGAGGGACAGAGCTGGGAGATATGCAGAGGAGAGATGGAGCTGGGAGATACACAGAGGAGAGATGGAGCTGGGAGATACGCAGAGGAGGGATGGGGCTGGGAGAGACAGAGGAGGGATGGAGCTGGGAGATACGCAGAGGAGGGATGGGGCTGGGAGATACACAGAGGAGGGATGGGGCTGGGAGAGAAACAGAGGAGGGATGGGGCTGGGAGATACGCAGAGGAGGGATGGGGCTGGGAGAGACACAGAGGAGGGATGGAGCTGGGAGATACACAGAGGAGGGATGGGACTGGGAGAGAAACAGAGGAGGGATGGAGCTGAGAGATACACAGAGGAGGGATGGAGCTGGGAGATACGCAGAGGAGGGATGTGGCTGGGAGAGACACAAAGGAGGGATGGGGCTGGGAGATACGCAAAAGGGAGAAATAGAGCTGGGAGAGACACAGAGGAGGGACAGAGCTGGGAGAGACACAGAGGAGGGATGGGGCTGGGAGATACGCAGAGGAGGGATGGGGCTGGGAGAGACACAGAGGAGGGATGGAGCTGGGAGATACACAGAGGAGGGATGGGGCTGGGAGAGACACAGAGGAGGGATGGAGCTGGGAGAGAAACAGAGGAGGGGTGGAGCTGGGAGATACGCAGAGGAGACATGGGGCTGGGAGAGGCACAAAGGAGGGATGGGGCTGGGAGATATGCAAAAGGGAGAAATGGAGCTGGGAGATACACAGAGGAGGGAGAGAGCTGGGAGATATGCTGAGCAGGGAAGGGGCTGGGTGATACGCAGTGGAGGGATGGGGCTGGGTGATACGCAGAGGAGGGATGGAGCTGGGAGACATGCTGGGATTGAGAGAGGAGGGATGGGGCTGGTAGGGACACAGAGGAGGGATAGGGCTGGGAGATAAGCAGAGGAGGGAGAGAGCTGGGAGATATGCGGACAGGGCTGGGAGAGACACAGAAGTGGGATGGGGCTGGGAGATACGCAGAGGAGGATGGAGCTGGGAGAGACACAGAGCAGGGATGGAGCTGGGAGAGATGCAGAGGAGGATGGAGCTGGGAGCTACACAGAAGAGGGATGGAGATGGGAGATATGCAGAGGAGGGATGGGGCTGGGAGATATGCAGAGGAGGATGGAGCTGGGAGAGACACAGAAGAGGGATGGGGCTGGGAGATACGCAGAGGAGGATGGAGCTGGGAGAGATGCAGAGGAGGATGGAGCTGGCAGATACGCAGAGGCGGGTGGAGCTGATAGAGATGTTGGGATAGACAGTGGAGGGATGGGGCTGGCAGATATGCAGAGGAGGGAGAGAGCTGGGAGATATGCAGAGGAGGGTGGAGCTGATAGAGATGTTGGGATAGACAGAGGAGGGATGGGGCTGGCAGATATGCAGAGGATGGATGGGGCTGGGAGATTTGCAGAGGAGGGAGAGAGCTGGGAGATACGCAGAGGAGGGATGGGGCTGGTAGAGATGCTGGGAGAGACAGAGGAGGGATAGGGCTGGTAGAGATGCTGGGAGAGACAGAGGAGGGATGGAGCTGGGAGATATGCTGAGCAGGGAAGGGGCTGGGTGATACGCAGAGGAGGGATGGGGCTGGGTGATACGCAGAGGAGGGATGGGGCTGGGAGAGACACAGAGGAGGGATGGGGCTGGGAGTGATGCAGAGGAGGAATGGGGCTGTGAGATTCGCAGAGGAGGGACGGAGCTGGGAGAGTTGTAGAGGAGGGATGGGGCTGGGAGAGACACAGAGGAGGGATGGGGCTGGGTGAGATGCAGAGGAGGGATGGAGCTGGGAGAGATGTAGAGGAGGGATGGGGCTGGGAGAGACACAGAGGAGGGATGGGGCTGGGAGATGTGTAGGAAGTGATGCCCAGTATGTTGGTGTTGTCTTGTTGATGGCCTTGTATGTTAGTAGATCTGGTACTTGCAACCAATGTAGGAGAACGGAGCAGTCAGAACAGAGCAGCGGTAGAAGAAATTTTTTTGAGCAGTGTGAGACTGAGGCATGAAGGGCCCATGGACCATGTGTGTGTCACTGGTAGGGGTGTAGTCAGTGTGCAGAGGACATGGCAGGACATGGCACAGTCATCCAGCTATATGGTTTAAAACAATTATTATAATAAATCTGTGTATAAAATCCATCGTATATTCCGCTCTGTATATATGCGGTGTGTTCTTGTAGTGTAGCAGCGAGCTATGGCAGATCATCCAGACAAACAAGCCACATCAAACTTACCTACTGTGATTATCTACTCGCCGGGAGAGGCCAATGATAGTGGGCAGGGCTGGACTATTTGCGACATTATGTCCCGCCTCTCATGGGGAAAATGCAGCAATCCACTATTTATGAAGAGGGGGAGGTGCCCATTGATACAGTTACATAAAAATGCATCATGTCGTCCCTGCCCACTGCTCACTCTTCCAGGAGCCCAGGGGAGATTGGAATATCTGAGGAAACTTACGTAGGGGAGGGTTATCTGATGTCACCATGAGTAGTTACAAACCTTGTTCCCAAAACACGCCAATGAGACTCAGGATGTGGAAGGAGATAGAGCTGGGTGTAAAGGAATGTAAGGCACAACAGGAGCCAAAGAGGTAATTCACTTTTCTATTAAGGATTTAACGCTATATCTGCCATCAGTTCCTAATTAAGGATCCATATTTTCCCCATCATCCAATCCTGGTTATGAAGTATAAAGAGTCAGTCTCTCATTCAGAGGTGGTCGCAAGAAGCGACCGCTCGCTCTGAATGAGGATGGCCGCTTACCACAAGTGCAGCCTCCTGGTCGCTAACTAGTGACCGACCAGGTTGATGGTCGCAATGGTCAAGACCATCGGGGCTTGTGATGAGACCCTAAGGTTGGGTCTCAGCAGCCGCAAGCCCCAGGGAGCTTCCTGCTCTGATAAAGCAGGAAGCTCCCCACTGACATCACAGCTGATGTCAGTGCGGCCGCCCACAAAATGGCAAGCGTTCCGTCAGGAACTCCTCTGTTTGTGTAGCCACCCCCCCGCAACGCCTACAAAACGGCAGCAGTGGGCATCCCTATGCTGGGCTGTGCTTACACTGTACAGATATGAGAAGGCAGCAGTGGGCGTCCCTATGCTGGGCTGTGCTTACACTGTATAGATATGAGGAGGCAGCAGTGGGCGTCCCTATGCTGGGCTGTGCTTACACTGTACGGATATGAGAAGGCAGCAGTGGGCGTCCCTATGCTGGGCTGTGCTTACACTGTATAGATATGAGGAGGCAGCAGTGGGCGTCCCTATGCTGGGCTGTACTTACACTGTACGGATATGAGGAGGCAGCAGTAGGTGTCCCTATGTCGGTCTGTGCTTACACTGTACAGATATGAGAAGGCAGCAGTGGGTGTCCCTATGCTGGGCTGTGCTTACACTGTACAGATATGAGGAGGCAGCAGTGTGCGTCCCAATGCTGGGCTGTGATTACACTGTACGGATATGAGAAGGCAGCAGTGGGTGTCCCTATGCTGGGCTGTGCTTACACTATACAGATATGAGAAGGCAGCAGTGGGCGTCCCTATGCTGGGCTGTGCTTACACTGTACAGATATGAGGAGGTTTACACTGGGCTGTGCTTACACTGTACAGATATGAGGAGGCAGCAGTGGGTGTCCCTATGCTGGGCTGTGATTACACTGTACAGATATGAGAAGGCAGCAGTGGGTGTCCCTATGCTGGGCTGTGCTTACACTATACAGATATGAGGAGGCAGCAGTGGGCGTCCCTATGCTGGGCTGTGCTTACACTGTATGTATATGAGAAGGCAGCAGTGTGTGTCCCTATGCTGGGCTGTGCTTACACTGTACAGATATGAGGAGGCAGCAGTGGGTGTCCCTATGCTGGGCTGTGGTTACACTGTACGGATATGAGGAGGCAGCAGTTGGCGTCCCTATGCTGGGATGTGCTTACTCTGTACAGATATGAGAAGGCAGCAGTGGGCGTCCCTATGCTGGGATGTGCTTACACTGTACGGATATGAGGAGGCAGCAGTGGGCGTCCCTATGCTGGGCTGTGGGTACACTGTACGGATATGAGGAGGCAGCAGTGGGCGTCCCTATGCTGGGCTGTGGTTACACTGTACGGATATGAGGAGGCAGCAGTGGGCGTCCCTATGCTGGGCTGTGCTTACACTGTACAGATATGAGGAGGCAGCAGTGGGTGTCCCTATGCTGGGCTGTGCTTACACTGTACAGATATGAGAAGGCAGCAGTGGGCGTCCCTATGCTGGGCTGAGCTTACCCTGTACTGATATGAGAAGGCAGCAGTGGGAGTCCCTATGCTGGGCTGTGATTACACTGTACAGATATGAGAAGGCAGCAGTGGGCGTCCCTATTCTGGGCTGTGCTTACACTGTACGGATATGAGAAGGCAGCAGTGAGTGTCCCTATGCTGGGCTGTGATTACACTGTTTAGATATGAGAAGGCAGCAGTGGGCGTCCCTATGCTGGGCTGTACTTACACTGTACGGATATGAGAAGGCAGCAGTGGGTGTCCCTATGCTGGGCTGTGATTACACTGTACGGATATGAGAAGGCAGCAGTGGGCGTCCCTATGCTGGGCTGTGCTTACACTGTTTAGATATGAGAAGGCAGCAGTGGGCGTCCCTATGCTGGGCTGTGCTTACACTGTACGGATATGAGAAGGCAGCAGGGGGTGTCCCTATGCTGGGCTGTACTTACACTGTACAGATATGAGGAGGCAGTAGTGGGTGTCCCTATGCTGGGCTGTGATTACACTGTACAGATATGAGAAGGCAGCAGTGGGCGTCCCTATACTGGGCTGTGCTTACACTGTACGGATATAAGAAGGCAGCAGTGACGTTCCTATGCTGGGCTGTGCTTACACTGTACAGATATGAGAAGGCAGCAGTGAGTGTCCCTATGCTGGGATGTGCTTACACTGTACGGATATGAGAAGGCAGCAGTGGGCGTCCCTATGCTGGGCTGTGCTTACACTGTACAGATATGAGAAGGCAGCAGTGAGTGTCCCTATGCTGGGCTGTGCTTACACTGTTTGGATATGAGAAGGCAGCAGGGGGCATCCCTATGCTGGGCTGTACTTACACTGTACAGATATGAGGAGGCAGCAGGGGGTGTCCCCATCAGTCATGGTTTTTTGAAGAATATTGGAGAGGGCTACCTTCGGTGTCAGGCATGGGCACCATGTCATTAGTTTGACACAGGAGATGCACAGTGATCTGTTGATTTGGGAAGCCTTTTTGCAGGATTTTAATGGAGTGTGGATTTGGATGGCCCCGCCGGTCTGCAGCCCGATTCTCCAGCTCTTCACGGACACAGCGGGTTCCTCTGGTTTTGGTGTGTATTTTGGAGGGTCTAACTAGGAACTTAGGGCCTCATACAGAAGCAGTCGGAGGATGCAAGCGGTCTCTCAGAAACTGGGTGGCCGCTTGCATCCTGACCGCCTGCCAGTGTTTCGGTCATTAGGCTGTGGGTTAACACCCACAGCTCTAACGACCGCTCGGGTGATGGTCGCGATGGTCAGAGACCATCGCGACCATCTGGGCTTACGACGAGACCCTAGGGTAGGGTCTCACTTGTCGTAAGCCCCGGAGAGCTTCTGGCTCTGTCTGAGCCGGAAGCTCTCCACTGACATCACTAGTGATGTCAGTGGGGCCTCCCCCAAACGGCAGGCGTTCCCATAGGAACACCTCCGTTTGGGCTGCCACTCCCCCGGCCCACCTTCCAAACGGGGCGAGCTGTCAATCAACATCGACAGATCGCCCCCTTTGGAAAGAGACCCACTACGACCAGCGCTGTCAGTCGTAGTGGGTCTCACGCATGCAAACGAGGGAGCCGGCTCCCTCGTGCGCATGCGCACTGGCAAAACATTGAGGCGGCCGCGCGGTCCGGCCGCCTCTGAATAAGCTCCTTATTGCATCTGAAATTGTTCACGATAATGGTTGCGCTTGAGCTGTGGTGTTTGGGGCAGGAGAATCGTTCCGTGGTCCTGTGGTGTGACAATCTTGGCATTGTGCAAGCAATCGATAGGCAGAGGTCGGCTTCTTTGCAGGTTATCTGGTTGCTTGCACAAATAGTTTTTCGTTGCTTGCAGCATAATATCTCGATTAGGGCTTAGCATGTTCCTGGGGTTGACAGTGGGGTCGCAGATGCGCTCTCTCGTTTCGACTGGGGGAGGTTTCAGCGGCTGACTGACATGGAGAGACTAGCGCATACATCGCTGTCTGCTGGAACGTATCGGGCTTACCTTTCCACGTGGGAAAAGTGGAGGCAGTTCCTGCAGCATGGTGGTGTGGAGTGTGGATTCTCTTATTCTTGCCTTTGTTGGGGATTTCTGCTCAGCTGGGAAATTTAGAGCGTTTGTGGGGAAGATATTGGCTGGCATATCTTATTTTCTTTGCTTGCTGGGTGAAAGGGATGTTACCAAGTCTTTCTTTCTGTTATGAAAGGTTGGGCTAGAGTGGTACCCGCTCGGTCTGGTTCGCGTCCTTTGATTGACGTTTTTCTGCTGTGTAAGATTTTTACATTTGCGGGGAGGGTTTGTTCTTCGGGTGATGAAGTTGGCCTTTTTTTATCTCGCTTTCGCTATGGCGTACTATGGGGCGTTCAGGGTCAGCAAACTGGTCGCTCCTTCCAGGATGGCAGTGTCACCGATGCTTTTGTTTCATGTGGTGGTTCGGGAAGATGGGATTTACTGTAAGGTACAGCATTCTAAAACCGACCAGGTTGGTAGGGGGTGTTGGGTTTCGATGGGTTGTTGCTCCGACCACAAAATTTGTCCAGTGGTCTTAGCTTCGTCCTATTTGAGCTTACGTCCCATGTCTTCAGGCTCTTGGTTGATGTACACGGATGTGCCTCCAGTGTCTCGTTATAACTCGGTTGGGTTTTGAGACACTGTATCTTGGAATGTGGTCTATCTCCGGTTGACTATGGCACCCACTCGTTTTGTATAGGCGCTGCAACGGCTGCCACTGCTGTGGGTTGGTCCATGGATGATATCCGGGCACTTGGCAGGTGGAGGTCTGGTGTATACAAGAAATATATCAGATTTTAGTTTTGTGAATTGCACCCTAACTTGAGGATTAGCTGCTTGCTGCCCTTTGGGTGGGGGTCTTGAGGAATTTTTTGTTTTACCACTTGTTTTAACCACGGCTTCTGACGGCCAGTGGAGGTTTTGTGTTTTTGCCTAGGTCAAGTTAGGTTTATGGCCCTGTGCCACCTTCCCACCCCACCCGCCACCCCTGTCCCTAGGTTTTTAATAAGACCAATTAGTAATTTTCTGCTGTCAGGTTCAATAGTCATTTTGCTTTAATGTTGTGGTTTGCTGGCCAGTTTTCTTCATACCACCAGGTCATCCCTGGATTTGCGCTGTGATATATGCTGCAGTTGATGGGTTGCTGGCCCTTATGTCGGATATTTTGGTCAGATATTATCCCGTGGAGAGTTTGGCGGGGTGCTGTTAGGCCCGTGGCTGTTGACCATATATGACGCAGGGTGAATACAGTGGTTGGGAGAGCTGTAGAGGCCCATGCCGGTGCTGTCATCCGCCATCCTGTCTTTTCGTTTCGGGATGTTAAACTGTTTTTAGGGGATGGGGGCGCATCTCTATCATTTTGGAGTTAATGTTTCAGGGTTTAAGGTCAGTTTAAAGGTGTTAGGTGGTATGGTGGTGGCTGCGGTTCTTTTGCAACCTTTGTTTGGCCAGTGTCAGAACGGCTGTTATTGGTGTGGTTTAATGGTTTGTGTCCTGGGGACAGATCCGATCTTGGTGGAGGTTAGGTGTGGATTTCAGTTTGTGGTCAAGGGCTACCACTAGGCCTGGTGGGCCCTTTGCCTTCGCAGTGGTTGGTCTGCTTTCAAATCGGTGACTATGTGGGCAGATGGCCAAAGCAATGCTGGTATTGTCCCTGCAGGGGTTTAAGCAGTTGGTCCTTCCCTTGCAAGTCATTCAGGAACGGATGAAGGCAGAAGGCCGCATCCCTGCTTGGGTGGGCAGTTGGCCCTGTTTTATGTTTATGTTTAGAAATTTAGCGCTTAGCTAAGCCGTTCTTTACCCCGCCGCCATTCTTTAGGTAATTTAGTTTAAATAATTTAGGTCAAAATCCCTTTAAATAAAAAGCTGACCCATGTCCACCGCCAATTTCAGTTGTCCGTGTCTTTATTTATTAGATAAGTTGTGTGTGTGAGTGTGGATGTATCGGCCGATAGAGAGTTTATAGACTGTAAGGGGGGATATTTACTAAGTGCAGGTTTTTAGAAGTGGAGATGTTGCCCATAGCAACCAGATTCTAACTATTATCTTCTAGAAGGTGCTAGATAAATGATAAGTAGAATCTGATTGGTTGATATGGGCAACATCTCCACTTCTAAAACCTCTCACTTTAGTAAATATCCCCATAAGGGTGAACATCTGGCCTGGGGAGACTTGAGTTGAATGCAAGTGAGCTTAGCCGAGGGATCTTGTGTGTTGTCTCTCTGACACGCTCCAGAGCCGAGCGCACAACTATGGGTGATGTTGAGCCTGATTTTGTGCTGTGTCTGAGTTATATAGAGAGTCTGGAAATGATTTGGATACAGGCAGCGGGATGTACTAAAGGTAAAAATGCAGTAAAGTTTTTACCGCATTCCCCGAATGTACTAAGCACCTGGAATGCGATGCATTGCGGTGCTTCATCCCGATGCGTAACGCCACGTAGACATGTTACTGTAACCATAGAAAGTATGAGACCACAGACTGAATCCTTATCTTGCCATCTAATATCCTAATCTACAAAAGTAGGAATTTTATTATAATATATGATATAATCATGGGAATTATAATATACAGTCAGGTGCATAAATATTGGGACAGTGACAGAATTTTCATATTTTGGCCTCTATTCACCACCACAATGGCTTTGAAATGAAACAAACAAGATGTGCTTTACCTGCAGACTTTCAGATTTAATTTGAGGGTAATTACATCCAAATCAGGTGAACCGTATAGGAATTACAACTGTTTCTACATGTGCCTCCCACTTTTTAAGGGGCCAAAAGTAATGGGACTATCAGCCCAAAAGCTATTTCATGGACAGGTGTGGGCTATTCCCTCGTTATTTCATTATCAATTAAGCAGGTAAAAGGTATGGAGTTGATTCTAGGTGTGACATTTGCATTTGGAATCAGTAGCTGTCGACTCTCAATATGAGATCCAAAGAGCTGTCACTATCAGTGAAGCCATCATTAGGCTGAAAAATCAAAACAAACCCATCAGAGAGATAGCAAAAACATTAGGTGTGGCCAAATCAACTGTTTGGAACATTCTTAAAAAGAAAGAACGCACCGGAGAGCTCAGCTACACCAAAAGACCCGGAAGACCACGGAAAACAACTGTGGCGGATGACAGAATAATTATTTCCCTGGTGAAGAAAAACCCCTTCACAACAGTTGGCTAAATCAAAAACACTCTCCAGGAGGTAGGTGTATATGTGTCAAAGTCAACAATCAAGAGAAGACTTCACAAGAGTGAATATAGAGGGTTCACCACAAGATGCAAACCATTGGTGAGCCACAAAAACAGGAAGACCAGATTAGAGTTTGCCAAACAACATCTAAAAAAGCCATTACAGTTCTGGAACAACATCCTATGGACAGATGAGACAAAGATCAACTTGTACCAGAGTGATGGGAAGAGAAGAGAAGGAAAGGAACTGCTCATGATCCAAAACATACCACCTCATCAGTGAAGCATGGTGGTGGTAGTGTCATGGCATGGGCATGTATGGCTGCCAATGGAACTGGTTCCCTTGTATTTATTGATGATGTGACTACTGACAAAAGCAGCAGAATGAATTCTGAAGTGTTTCGGGCAATATTATATGCTCATATTCAGTTAAATGCTTCAGAACTCATTGGACGGCGCTTCACAGTGCAGATGGACAATGACCCGAAGCATACTGCAAAAGCAACCAAAGAGTTTTTTAAGGCTAAAAAGTGGAATGTTATGCAATGGCCAAGTCAATCCCCTGACCTGAATCCGATTGAGCATGCATTTCACTTGATGAAGACAAAACTGAAGGGAAAATGCCCCAAGAACAAGCAGGAACTGAAGACATGTGCAGTAGAGGCCTGGCAGAGCATCACCAGGGATGAAACCCAGCGTCTGGTGATGTCTATGCGTTCCAGACTTCAGGCTATAATTGCCTGCAAAGGATTTGCTACAAAGTATTAAAAAGTGAAAGTTAGATTTAGGATTGTTTAGTTTGTCCCATTACTTTTGGCCCCTTAAAAAGTGGGAGGCACATATAGAAACCATTGTAATTCCTACACCGTTCACCTGATTTGGATGTAATTACCCTAAAATTAAATCTGAAAGTCTGCAGGTAAATCACATCTTGTTTGTTTCATTTCAAAGCCATTGTGGTGGTGAATAGAGGCCAAAATATGAAAATTCTGTCAATGTCCCAATATTTATGCACCTGACTGTATGACTTATAACAGACTTGCAGCAACATTATCACCGGTCACCATTTATAATTTGAGACATTGCTACTCATCAATTACAGCAATGTGCTACTTGTCATAACATTAGTAACGCTATCATGTGTCCAGTGTAGGGGATAGATGTATTTGTCCTAAAGACTATTTTCTTTTATCACCTAAAATACATTAAATAACAGACAGCGATTTCATTCCATTTGATTATTTCAATCCTTAATTAGAATTAAATTCCTTATTCATTCATTTAGATCAGGCTAAATAAAGTGAATTGAGACTATTTTATAATGAGCTGTAATGGTGGCTGGCCTAGGATCATACTCGTTACTGACTTATACATACAGAGAGGCAGATAATTACTAGCAGCATATTGTGCATATAGTTAAATCAGTGACCACCTCCTAGACTCCCGCTTGCCCCAGACGGCCTATTCGGCAACTCTGTCATTACCAGAAATGTCAGTAATCCATTGTCTAATCCCAGACCTCACTGCGTGACTCGTAGCTGCGCCAGTACAGGCTGGTTATTAGTTCTATACCAGCTTTTCTGACTTCAGCCACAAATAACTTTGTCCATTCTATATAGAATTATTTTATTCCAAGGGTCTGTTTTGAAGAATGCAAACAGGGGCAACTGTTTAATGCTGGGTTATGTACCCCTGTGGGGAGGTTAGGTGTTAGACAGTAGGGGAGGGGTTAGGGTTATGCACCCTGTGGGGGGGTTAGGGTTAGGCAGTAGGGGTGGAGGATAGGGTTAGGCAATAGGGGGGAGGTTAGGGTTAGGCACTAATGGGGGGGTTAGGGTTAGGAAGTAGGGGAGGAGGTTAACATTAGGCAGTGGGGCGGGGTTAGGGTTATGCACCCTGTGGGGAGGTTAGGGTTAGACAGTAGGGGAGGGGTTAGGGTTATGCACCCTGTGGGGGGGTTAGGGTTAGGCAGTAGGGGTGGAGGATAGGGTTAGGCAATAGGGGGGAGTAGGGTTAGGCACTAATGGGGGGGTTAGGGTTAGGAAGTAGGGGAGGAGGTTAACATTAGGCAGTGGGGCGGGGTTAGGGTTATGCACCCTGTGGGGAGGTTAGCGTTAGGCAGTGGAGGGGGTTAGGGTTATGCACCCCCGTGGATAGGTTAGGATTAGGCAGTAGGGGGATGTCTGGGTTAGGCAGTAGGGGGGGAGGTCTGGGTTAGGCAGTAGGTGGGGAGGTTAGGGTTATGCACCACCGTTGGTAGGTTAGGGTTAGGCAAAAGGGGAGAGGTTAGGGTTATGCAGTGGGGGGGGTTAGGGTTATGCACCCTGTGGAGTGGTTAGAGTTAGGCAGTAGGGGGGGAGGTTAGGGTTAGGCAGTACGGGGGGAGGTTAGGGTTAGGCAGTGGGGGGGTTAGGGTTATGCACCCTGTGTGGAGGTTAGGGTTAGGCAGTAGGGGGAGAGGTTAGGGTTAGGCAGTGGGGGGGTTAGGGTTAGGCAGTAGGAGAGGGGTTAGGGTTAGGCAGTAGGGGGCGAGGTTAGGGTTATGCACCCTGTGGGGGGGTTAGGGTTAGGCAGTGGGGAGGTTAGGGTTATGCACCCTGTGGCGGGGTTAGGGTTAGGCAGTAGGGTGGGTTAGGGTTATGCTCCCCGGGGGGAGGTTAGGCAGTAGGGGGGGAGGTTAGGGTTAGGCAGTAGGGGGAGAAGTTAGCGTTAGGCAGTGTGGGGGGGTTAGGGTTATGCACCCTGTGGGGAGGTTAGCATTAGGCAGTAGGGGGTGAGGTTAGGGTTAGGCAGTAGGGGGGTTAGGGTTATGTACCCCCGTGGGGAGGTTAGGGTTAGGCAGTGGGGGGGGTTAGGCACTCTGTGGGGAGGTTAGGGTTAGGCACTAATGGGGGGAGTTAGAGTTAGGCAGTAGGGGGGGAGGTTAGGGTTAGGTAGTAGGGGGGGAGGTTAGGGTTATGCACCCTGCGGGGAGGTTAGGGTTATGCACTGGGGGGGTTAGGGTTATGCACCCTGTGGGGGGGTTAGGTTAGGCAGTAGTGGGGGAGGTTAGGGTTAAGCAGTAGGTGGGGAGGTTAGGGTTAGGCACTAATGGGGGAGGTTAGGGTTAGGCAGTAGGGGGGGTTAGGGTTATGCAGTGGGGGGGTTAGGGTTATGCACCCTGTGGGGAGGTTAGGTTTAGGCAGTACAGGGGGAGGTTAGGGTTAGGCAGTAGGGGGGGAGGCTAGGGTTAGGCAGTGGGGGGGTTAGGGTTAGGAAGTAGGGGGGAGGTTAGGGTTATGCACCCTGTAGGGGGTTAGGGTTAGGCAATAGGGGGGAGGTTAGGGTTAGGCACTAATGGGGGAGGTTAAGGTTAGGCAGTAGGGGGGGAGGTTAGGGTTAGGCAGTAGGGGTGGGTTAGGGCTATGCACTGGGGGGGTTAGGGTTATGCACCCTGTGGGGGGGTTAGGTTAGGCAGTAGTGGGGGAGGTTAGGGTTAAGCAGTAGGTGGGGAGGTTAGGGTTAGGCACTAATGGGGGAGGTTAGGGTTAGGCAGTAGGGGGGGTTAGGGTTATGCAGTGGGGGGGTTAGGGTTATGCACCCTGTGGGGAGGTTAGGTTTAGGCAGTACAGGGGGAGGTTAGGGTTAGGCAGTAGGGGGTAGGCTAGGGTTAGGCAGTGGGGGGGTTATGGTTAGGAAGTAGGGGGGGAGGTTAGGGTTATGCACCCTGTAGGGGGTTAGGGTTAGGCAATAGGGGGGAGGTTAGGGTTAGGCACTAATGGGGGAGGTTAAGGTTAGGCAGTAGGGGGGGAGGTTAGGGTTAGGCAGTAGGGGTGGGTTAGGGCTATGCACCCTGTGGGGAGGTTTGGTTTAGGCAGTGGGGGGGTTGGTGTTTGACAGTAGGGGGGAGGTTAGGGTTAGGCAGTGGGGGAGTTAGGGTTATGCACCCTGTGGGGAGGTTAGCGTTAGGCAGTGGGGGGGGTTAGGGTTATACACCCTGTGGGGAGGTTAGGGTTAGGCAGAATGGGGGGGTTAGGGTTATGCACCCCCATGGGGATGTTAGGGTTAGGCAGTAGGGGGTAGGTTAGGATTATGCACCCCCGTGTGTAGGTTAGGGTTAGGCAGTAGGGGGGTTAGGGTTAGGCAGAAGGGGAGGGGTTAGGGTTTTGCACCCCCATGGGGAGGTTAGGGTTTGGCAGTAGGGGGTAGGTTAGGGTTATGCACCCCCGTGTGTAGGTTAGGGTTAGGCAATAGGGGGGGAAGTTAGGGTTATGCAGTAAGTGGGAGGTTAGGGTTAGGCAGTAGGGGGGGAGGTTAGGGTTAGGCAGTGTGGGGAGGTTAGAGTTATGCACCCTGTGGGGGGGTTAAGGTTAGGCAGTAGGGGGGAGGTTACCGTTGGGCAGTGGGGGGGGTTAGGGTTATGCACCCTGTGGGGAGGTTAGGGTTAGGCAGTAGGGGGGGAGGTTACCGTTAGGCAGTGGGGGGGGTTAAGGTTATGCACCCTGTGGGGAGGATAGGGTTAGGCAGTAGGGGAGGGGTTAGGGTTATGTACCCCTGTGGAGAGGTTAGGGTTAGGCAGTGGGGGGGGGTTAGGGTTATTCACCCCCGTGGGAAGGTTAGGGTTAGGCACTCTGTGGGGAGGTTAGGGTTAGGCACTAATGTGGGGGGTAGGGCTAGGCGGTAGGGGGGGAGGTTTAGTGTTATGCACCCTGTGGGGAGGTTAGGGTTAGCCACTGGGGGGGTTAGGGTTATGCACCCTGTGGGGAGGTTAGGTTAGGCAGTAGGGGGGGAGGTTAGGGTTATGCAGTAGGTGGGGAGGTTAGGGTTAGGCACTAATGGGGGAGGTTAGGGTTAGGCAGTAGGGAGGGGTTAGGGTTATGCAGTGGGGGGGCTAGGGTTATGCACCCTGTGGGGAGGTTAGGGTTAGGCAGTATGGGGGGAGGTTAGGGTTAGGCACTAATGGGGGAGGTTAGGGTTAGGCAGTAGGGAGGTAGGTTAGGGTTAGGCAGTAGGGATGGGTTAGGGCTATGCACCCTGTGGGGAGGTTTTGGTTAGGCAGTACGGGGGGAGATTAGGTTTAGGCAGTGGGGGGGATAGAGTTAGGCAGTAGTGGGGGAGGTTAGGGGTAGGCAGTGGGGGGGTTAGGGTTACGCAGCAGGGGGGGAGGTTAGGGTTAGGCCATAGGGGGGTGGTTAGGGTTAGGCAGTGGGGGGGGATAGGGTTATGCACCCTGTGGGGTAGGGTTAGGCAGTAGGGGGAGTGGTTAGGATAAGGCAGTGGGGGGGTTAGGGTTAGGCAGTAGGGGGGAGGTTAGGGTTAGGCAGCAGGGGGGGTTAGGGTTATGCACCCTGTGGGGAGGTTAGCGATAGGCAGTGGGGGGGGTTAGGGTTATGCACCCTGTGGTGAGGTTAGCGTTAGGCAGTGGGGGGGGTAGGGTTATACACCCCGTGGGTAGGTTAGGATTAGGCAGTAGGGGGTAGGTTAGGGTTATGCACCCCCGTGGGTAGGTTAGGATAAGGCAGTAGGGGGAGGTTTGGGTTAGGCAGTAGGGGGGGAGGTTTGGGTTAGGCAGTAGGTGGGGAGGTTAGGGTTAGGCAATAGGGGGGGAGGTTAGGGCTATGCACCCTGTGGGTAGGTTAGGGTTAGGCAATAGGTGGGGAGTTTTGGGTTTGGCAGTGGGGAGGGTTAGGGTTATGCACCCAGTGGGTAGGTTAGGGTTAGGCAGTGGGGGGGTTAGGGTTAGCAGTAGGGGGGGAGGTTAGGGTTAGGCAGTGGGGGGGGTTAGGGTTATGCACCCTCGGGGGGTTAGGGTTATACAGTAGGGGAGGGGTTAGGGTTAGGCAGTAGGGATGGAGGTTAGCGTTAGGCAGTAGGGGGGAGGTTAGGGTTATGCACCCTGTGGGGGGGTTAGGGTTAGGCAGTAGGGGGGGAGGTTAGGGTTAGGCAGTGGGGTGGTTAGGGTTAGGCACTAGGGATGAGGTTAGGGTTAGACAGTAGGGGGGGTTATGTTTAGGCAGTAGGGGGGGAGGTTAGGGTTAGGCAGTGGGGTGGCTCGGGTTATGCACCCTGTGGGGGGTTAGGGTTAGGCAGTAGGGGGTGTTAGGGTTATGCACCCTGGGGGGAGGTTAGGGTTAGTCAGTAGAGGGGGAGGTTAGGGTTAGGCAGTAGGAGGGGAGGTTAGCGTTAGGCAGTGGTGGTGGGGTTAGGGTTAGGCAGTGGGGGGGGTTAGGGTTATGCACCCTGTGGGGAGGTTAGAATTAGGCAGTAGGGGGGGTTAGGGTTAGGCAGTAGGGGGGGAGGTTAGGGTTAGGCATGTGGGGGGGGGTTAGGGTTATGCACCCTGTGGGGAGGTTAGGGTTAGGCAGTAGGGGGGAGGTAAGGGTTAGGCAGTAGCGGGGGAGGTAAGAGGTAGGCAGTAGGGGGGGAGGTTAGCCTTAGGCAGTGGGGGGGGTTAGGGTTAGGCAGTAGGGGGGGTTAGGGTTATGCACCCCCATGGGTAGGTTGCGATTAGGAAGTAGGGGGCTTTGGTTTAGGGTTAGGCTTTTTTTTAAATTTGTACATAAGGAAAAAAAAATTCTTAGGTTAGGGTTATGCACCCCCATGGGTAGGTTAGGATTAGGCAGTAGGGGGAGGTTTGGGTTAGGCAGTAGGTGGGGAGGTTAGGGTTATGCACCCCCGTTGGTAGGTTAGGGTTAGGCAATAGGGGGGGACGTTAGGGATATGCAGTAGGTGGGAGGTTAGGGTTAGGCAATAGGTGGGGAGGTTTGGGTTAGGCAGTGGGGGGTTAGGGTTAAGCAGTAGTAGGGGAGGTTAGGGTTAGGCAGTGGGGAGGGTTAGGGTTATGCATCCTGTGGGTAGGTTAGGGTTAAGCAGTAGGGGGGGAGGTTAGCGTTAGGCAGTGGGGGGGTTAGGGATGGGCAGTAGTGGGGGAGGTTAGGGGTAGGCAGTGGGGGGGGTTAGGGTTATGCGCCCTGGGAGGGGGTTATGGTTAGGCAGTAGGGGAGGGGTTAGGGTCAGGCAGTAGGGAGGGAGGATAGCGTTAGGCAGTAGGGCGTAGGTTAGGGTTATGCACCCTGTGGAGGGGTTAAGGTTATGCAGTAGGGGGGGAGGTAAGGGTTATGCAGTAGGTGGGGAGGTTAGGGTAATGAACCCCCGTGGGTAGGTTAGGGTTAGGCACTAATGGGGGAGGTTAGGGATAGGCAGTAGGGGGGGTTAAGGTTATGCAGTAAGGGGGGTTAGGGTTATGCACCCTGTGGGGAGGTTAGGGTTAGGCACTAGGAGGGGAGGTTAGGGTTATGCAGTACTGGGGGAGGTTAGGGTTAGGCAGTAGGGGAGGGGTTAGGGTTAGGCAGTGGGGGGGGTTAGGGTTAGGCAGTAGTAGGGAAGGTTAGGGTTATGCACCCCTGTGGGGAGGTTAGGGTTAGGGAGTAGGGGGGGTAAGGGTTCTGCTCCCCTGTGGGGAGGTTAGAGTTAGGCACCCTGTGGGGAGGTCAGTGTTAGGCTGTAGGGGGGGTTTCGGATATTCACCCTGTGTGGAGGTTAGGGTTAGGCAGTACGGGGGGAGGTTAGGTTTAGGCAGAGGGGGGGTTAGGGTTAGGCAGTAGGGGGGAGTTTAGGGTTAGGCAGTGGGTGGGGGTTAGGGTTAGGCAGTAGGGGGGGGAGGTTAGGGTTAGGCCGTAGGGGGGGAGGTTAGGGTTAGGCAGTAGGTGGGGAGGTTAGGGTTATGCACCCTGTGGGGAGGTTAGGGTTAGGCAGTAGGGGGGATTTTAGGGTTATGCACCCTGTGGGGAGGTTAGGGTTAGGCAGTAGGGGGGAGTTTAGCGTTACGCAGTAGGGGGGGTTAGGGTTATGCACCCTGTGGGGAGGTTAGGGTTAGGCACTGGGGGGGTTAGGGTTATGCAGTAGGGGGGGAGGTAAGGGTTATGCAGTAGGTGGGGAGGTTAGGGTTAGGCAGTAGGGGGGGAGGTTAGCGTTAGGCAGTGGGGGGGTTAGGGATAGGTAGTAGTGGGGGGGCTTAGGGTTATGCACCCTGGGAGGGGGTTAGGGCTAGGCAGTAGGGGAGGGGTTAGGCAGTAGGGAGGGAGGATAGCGTTAGGCAGTAGGGGGGAGGTTAGGGTTATGCACCCTGTGGGGGTGTTAGGGTTATGCAGTAGGGGGGAGGTAAGGGTTATGCAGTAGGTGGGGTGGTTAGGGTAAGTAACCCCCGTGGGTAGATTAGGGTTAGGCACTAATGGGGGAGGTTAGGGATAGGCAGTAGGGGGGCTTAAGGTTATGCAGTAGGGGGGGTTAGGGTTATGCACCCTGTGGGGAGGTTAGGGTTAGGCACTAGGAGGGGAGGTTAGGGTTAGGCAGTACGGGGGGAGGTTAGGGTTAGACAGTAGGGGAGGGGATAGGGTTAGGCAGTGGGGGAGGGTTATGGTTAGGCAGTAGTAGGGACGGTTAGGGTTATGCACCCCTGTGGGGAGGTTAGGGTTAGGCAGTAGGGGGGGTTAGGGTTCTGCACCCCTGTGGGGAGGTTATAGTTAGGAACCCTGTGGGGAGGTTAGTGTTAGGCTGTAGGGGGGGAAGTTAGGGTTAGGCAGTGGGGGGGAGGTTAGGGTTAGGCAGTAGGTGGATAGGTTAGGGTTATGCACCCTGTGGGGAGGAAGGGTTAGGCAGTATGGGGGAGGTTAGGGTTATGCACCCCTGTGGCAGTAGTTAGGGTTAGGCAGTAGGGGGGGAGGTTAGGGTTATGCACCCACGTGGGTAGGTTAGGGTTAGGCAGTAGGGGGGAGGTTAGCGTTACGCAGTGGGAGGGGGTTAGGGTTATGCACCCTGTGGGGAGGATAGGGTTAGGCAGTAGAGGGGGTTGAGGTTACGCACCCCGTGGGTAGGTTAGGGTTAGGCAACCTGTGGGGAGGTTAGGGTTAGGCACTAATGGGGGGGTTTAGGTTTAGGCAGTAGGGGGGGAGGTTAGGGTTATAAAACCTGTGGGGAGGTTAGGGTTAGGCAGTAGGGGTGGGTAAGGGTTATGCAGTAGGTGGGGAGGTTAGGATAATGAATCCCCGTGGGTAGGTTAGGGTTATACAACCTGTGGGGAGGTTAGGGTTAGGCACTGGGGGGGTTAGGGTTATGCAGTAGGGGGGGAGGTTAGGGTTATACAACCTGTGGGGAGGTTAGGGTTAGGCACTGGGGGGGTTAGGGTTATGCAGTAGGGGGGGAGGTAAGGGTTATGCAGTAGGTGGGGAGGTTAGGGTTAGGCAGTAGGGGGGGAGGTTAGCGTTAGGCCGTGGGGGGGTTAGGGATAGGCAGTAGTGGGGGAGGTTATGGTTAGGCAGTTGGGCGGGGTTAGGGTTATGCACCCTGGGAGGGGGTTAGGGTTAGGCAGTAGGGAGGGAGGATAGCGTTAGGTAGTAGGGGGGAGGTTAGGGTTATGCACCCTGTGGGGGGGTTAGGGTTATGCAGTAGTGGGGAGGTAAGGGTTATGCAGAAGGTGGGGAGGTTAGGGTAATGAACCCCCGTGGGTAGGTTAGGGTTAGGCACTAATGGGGGAGGTTAGGGATAGGCAGTAAGGGGGGTTAAGGTTATGCAGTAGGGGGGGTTAGGGTTATGCACCCTGTGGGGAGGTTAGGGTTAGGCACTAGGAGGGGAGGTTAGGGTTAGGCATTACGGGGGGAGGTTAGGGTTAGGCAGTAGGGGAGGGGATAGGGTTAGGCAGTGGGGGAGTGTTAGGGTTAGGCACTAATGGGGGGGGTTAGGGTTAGGCAGTAGGGGGGAGGTTAGGGTTAGGCACCCTGTGGGGAGGTTAGTGTTAGGCACTAATGGGGGTGGTTAGGGTTAGGCAGTAGGGGGGGAGGTTAGGGTTAGGCACCCTGTGGGGAAGTTAGGGTTAGACACTGGGGGGGTTAGGGCTATGCAGTAGGGGGGGAGGTAAGGGTTATGCAGTAGGTGGGGAGGTTAGGGTAATGAACCCCCGTGGGTAGGTTAAGGTTAGGCACTAAAGGGGGAGGTTAGGGATAGGCAGTAGGGGGGGTTAGGGTTATGCACCCTGTGGGGAGGTTAGGGTTAGGCACTAGGAGGGGACGTTAGGGTTAGGCAGTAAGGGGGGAGGTTAGGGTTAGGCAGTAGGTGGGGAGGTTAGGGTAATGAACCCCGTGGGTAGGTTAGCGTTAGGCACTATTGGGGGAGGTTACGGATAGGCAGTAGGGGGGGTTAAGGTTATGCAGTAGGGGGGGTTAGGGTTATGCACCCTGTGGGGAGGTTAGGGTTAGGCACTAGGAGGGGAGGTTAGGGTTAGGCAGTACGGGGGGAGGTTAGGGTTAGGCAGTAGGGGAGGGGATAGGGTTAGGCAGTGGGGGAGGGTTAGGGTTAGGCAGTAGTAGGGAAGGTTAGGGTTATGCACCCCTGTGGGGAGGTTAGGGTTAGGCAGTAGGGGGGGTTAGGGTTCTGCACCCCTGTGGGGAGGTTAGACTTAGGCACCCTGTGGGGAGGTTAGGGTTAGGCACTAATGGAGGGGTGTTAGGGTTAGGCAGTAGGGGGGGAGGTTAGGGTTATACAACCTGTGGGGAGGTTAGGGTTAGGCACTGGGGGGGTTAGGGTTATGCAGTAGGGGGGGAGGTAAGGGTTATGCAGTAGGTGGGGAGGTTGGGGTAATGAATCCCCGTGGGTAGGTTAGGGTTAGGCACTAATGGTGGAGGTTAGGGATAGGCAGTAGGGGGGGTTAGGGTTAGGCAGTAGGGGGGGAGGTTAGCGTTACGCAGTGGGGGGGGTTAGGGTTATGCACCCTGTGGGGAGGTTAGGGTTAGGCAGTAGGGGGGTTAGGGTTATGCACCCCCGTGGGTAGGTTAGGGTTAGGTATCCTGTGGTGAAGTTAGGGTTAGGCACTAATGGGGGGGGTTAGGGTTAGGCAGTAGGTTGGAGGTTAGGGTTAGGCACCCTGTTGGGAGGTTAGTGTTAGGCACTAATGGGGGTGGTTAGGGTTAGGCAGTAAGGGGGGAGGTTAGGGTTATACACCCTGTGGGGGTTATGCAGTAGGGGGGCAGGTAAGGGTTATGCAGTACGTGGGGAGGTTAGGTTAATGAACCCCCGTGGGTAGGTTAAGGTTAGGCACTAATGGGGGAGGTTAGGGATAGGCAGTAGGGGGGGTTAGGGTTATGCACCCTGTGAGGAGGTTAGGGTTAGGCAGTAGGGGGGGAGATTAGGGTAAAGCACCCCTGTGGGGAGGTTAGGGTTAGGCAGTAGGGGGGGGGTTATGGTTATGCACCCTGTGGGCGGGTTAGGGTTAGGCAGTAGGGGGGAGGTTAGGGTTCTGCACTCCTGTGGGGAGGTTAGGGTTAGGCACCCTGTGGGGAGGTTAGGGTTAGGCAGTACGGGGGCAGGTTAGGGTTAGGCAGTAGGGGGGGGATAGGGTTATTGACCCTGTGGGGAGGTTAGGGTTAGGCAGTACGGGGTGAGGTTAGGTTTAGGCAGTGGGGGGGTTCGGCAGCAGGGGGGAGGTTAGGGTTTGGCAGTGGGGGGTTAGGGTTAGGCAGTAGGGGGGAGGTTAGGATTAGGTCGTAGGGGGGGAGGTTAGGGTTAGGCAGTGGGGGGGGTTAGGGTTATACACCCTGTGGGGAGGTTAGGGTTAGGCAGTAGGGGGGGGAGGTTAGGGTTATGCACCCCCGTGGCAGTAGTTAGGGTTAGGCAGTAGTGGGGGAGGTTAGGGTTAGGCATGAGGGGGGTGGTTAGCGTTAGGCAGTAGGGGGGGGTTAGGGTTATGCACCCTGTGGCGAGGTTAGGGTTAGGCAGTAGGGGGGGTTAGGGTTATGCACCCCCATGGGTAGGTTAGGGTTAGGCACCCTGTGGGGAGGTTAGGGTTAGGCACTAATGGGGGGGTTAGGGTTAGGCAGTAGGGGGGAAGATTAGGGTTATACACGTTGTGGGGAGGTTAGGGCTAGGCACTAATGGGGAGGTAGGGTTAGGCAGAAGGGGGGGAGGTAAGGGTTATACAACCTGTGGGGAGGGTAGGGTTAGGCACTGGAGGGGGTTAGGGTTATGCAGTGGGGGGAGGTAAGGGTTATGCAGTAGGTGGGGAGGTTAGGGTAATGAACCCCCGTGGGCAGGTTAGGGTTAGGAACTAATGGTGGAGGTTAGGGATAGGCAGTAGGGGGGGTTAGGGTTATGCATTCTGTGTGGAGGTTAGGGTTAGGCAGTAGTGGGGGCTAGGGTTATGCACCACGATGGGTAGGTTAGGGTTAGGCACCCTGTGGGGAGGTTAGGGTTAGGTACCCTGTGGGGAGGATAGGGTTAGGCACTAATGGGGGGGGTTAGGCAGTAGGGGGGATGGTTATGGTTTGGCACCCTGTGGGGAGATTAGGGTTAGGCACTAATGGGGGGGGTTAGGGTTAGGCAGCAGGGGGGGAGGTTAGGGTTATACACCCTGTGGGGAGGTTAGGGTTAGGCAGTAGGGGGGGTAAGGGTTATGCACCCCCGTGGGGAGGTTAGGGTTAGGTACCCTGTGGGGAGGTTAGGGTTAGGCACTAATGGGGGGGGTTAGGTAGTAGTGGGGAGGTTATGGTTTGACACCCTGTGGGGAGATTAGGGTTAGGCACTAATGGGGGGGGGGTTAGGCTTATGCAGTAGGGGGGGAGATAAGGGTTATGCAGTAGGTTGGGAGGTTAGGGTAATGAACCCCCGTGTGTAGGTTAGGGTTAGGCACTAGGAGGGGAGTTTAGGGTTAGGCAGTACGGGGGGAGGTTAGGGTTAGGCAGTAGGTGGGGAGGTTAGGGTTAGGCAGTAGGTGGGGAGGATAGGGTTAGGCAGTAGGGGGGGTTACGGTTATGCACCCTGTGGGGAGGTTAGGGTTAGGCACTAGGAGGGGATAGTTAGGGTTAGGCAGTATGGGGGGAGGTTAGGGTTAGGCAATATGTGGGGAGGTTAGAGTTATGCACCCTGTGAGGAGGTTAGGGTTACGCAGTAGGGGGGAGGTTAGGTTTAGGCAGTGGGTGGGGTTAGGGTTAGGCAGTAGGGGGGGATGGTAGGGTTAGGCCATAGGGGGGGAGGTTAGGGTTAGGCAGTGGTGGGGTTAGGGTTATGCACCCTGTGGGGAGGTTAGGGTTAGGCAGTAGGTGGGGAGGTTAGGGTTAGGCAGTGGTGGGGTTAGGGTTATGCACCCTGTGGGGAGGATAGGGTTAGGCAGTAGGGGGGGTTACGGTTATGCACCCTGTATGGAGGTTAGGGTTAGGCACTAGGAGGGGAGGTTAGGGTTAGGCAGTACGGGGGGAGGTTAGGGTTAGGCAGTATGTGGGGAGGTTAGGGTTATGCACCCTGTGAGGAGGTTAGGGTTAGGCAGTAGGGGAGGGGTTACGGTTAGGCAGTGGGGTGGTTAGGGTTAGGCAGTAGGGGGGAGGTTAGGGTTATGCACCCCTGTGGGGAGGATAGGGTTAGGCAGTAGGGGAGGGTTTAGGGTTATGCGCCCTGTGGGGGGGTTAGGGTTAGGCAGTAGGGGGAGAGGTTAGGGTTAGGCAGTAGGGGGGGTTAGGGTTCTGCACCCCTGTGGGGAGGTTAGACTTAGGCACCCTGTGGGGAGGTTAGGGTTAGGCACTAATGGAGGGGTGTTAGGGTTAGGCAGTAGGGGGGGAGGTTAGGGTTATACAACCTGTGGGGAGGTTAGGGTTAGGCACTGGGGGGGTTAGGGTTATGCAGTAGGGGGGGAGGTAAGGGTTATGCAGTAGGTGGGGAGGTTGGGGTAATGAATCCCCGTGGGTAGGTTAGGGTTAGGCACTAATGGTGGAGGTTAGGGATAGGCAGTAGGGGGGGTTAGGGTTAGGCAGTAGGGGGGGAGGTTAGCGTTACGCAGTGGGGGGGGGTTAGGGTTATGCACCCTGTGGGGAGGTTAGGGTTAGGCAGTAGGGGGGTTAGGGTTATGCACCCCCGTGGGTAGGTTAGGGTTAGGTATCCTGTGGGGAAGTTAGGGTTAGGCACTAATGGGGGGGGTTAGGGTTAGGCAGTAGGTTGGAGGTTAGGGTTAGGCACCCTGTTGGGAGGTTAGTGTTAGGCACTAATGGGGGTGGTTAGGGTTAGGCAGTAAGGGGGGAGGTTAGGGTTATACACCCTGTGGGGGTTATGCAGTAGGGGGGCAGGTAAGGGTTATGCAGTACGTGGGGAGGTTAGGTTAATGAACCCCCGTGGGTAGGTTAAGGTTAGGCACTAATGGGGGAGGTTAGGGATAGGCAGTAGGGGGGGTTAGGGTTATGCACCCTGTGAGGAGGTTAGGGTTAGGCAGTAGGGGGGGAGATTAGGGTAAAGCACCCCTGTGGGGAGGTTAGGGTTAGGCAGTAGGGGGGGGGTTATGGTTATGCACCCTGTGGGCGGGTTAGGGTTAGGCAGTAGGGGGGAGGTTAGGGTTCTGCACTCCTGTGGAGAGGTTAGGGTTAGGCACCCTGTGGGGAGGTTAGGGTTAGGCAGTACGGGGGCAGGTTAGGGTTAGGCAGTAGGGGGGGGATAGGGTTATTGACCCTGTGGGGAGGTTAGGGTTAGGCAGTACGGGGTGAGGTTAGGTTTAGGCAGTGGGGGGGTTCGGCAGCAGGGGGGAGGTTAGGGTTTGGCAGTGGGGGGTTAGGGTTAGGCAGTAGGGGGGAGGTTAGGATTAGGTCGTAGGGGGGGAGGTTAGGGTTAGGCAGTGGGGGGGGTTAGGGTTATACACCCTGTGGGGAGGTTAGGGTTAGGCAGTAGGGGGGGGAGGTTAGGGTTATGCACCCTCGTGGCAGTAGTTAGGGTTAGGCAGTAGTGGGGGAGGTTAGGGTTAGGCATGAGGGGGGTGGTTAGCGTTAGGCAGTAGGGGGGGGTTAGGGTTATGCACCCTGTGGCGAGGTTAGGGTTAGGCAGTAGGGGGGGTTAGGGTTATGCACCCCCATGGGTAGGTTAGGGTTAGGCACCCTGTGGGGAGGTTAGGGTTAGGCACTAATGGGGGGGTTAGGGTTAGGCAGTAGGGGGGAAGATTAGGGTTATACACGTTGTGGGGAGGTTAGGGCTAGGCACTAATGGGGAGGTAGGGTTAGGCAGAAGGGGGGGAGGTAAGGGTTATACAACCTGTGGGGAGGGTAGGGTTAGGCACTGGAGGGGGTTAGGGTTATGCAGTGGGGGGAGGTAAGGGTTATGCAGTAGGTGGGGAGGTTAGGGTAATGAACCCCCGTGGGCAGGTTAGGGTTAGGAACTAATGGTGGAGGTTAGGGATAGGCAGTAGGGGGGGTTAGGGTTATGCATTCTGTGTGGAGGTTAGGGTTAGGCAGTAGTGGGGGCTAGGGTTATGCACCACGATGGGTAGGTTAGGGTTAGGCACCCTGTGGGGAGGTTAGGGTTAGGCACTAATGGGGGGGGTTAGGGTTAGGCAGTAGGGGGGGAGGTTATGGTTATACACCCTGTGGGGAGGTTAGGGTTAGGCACTAATGGGGGAGATAGAGTTAGGCAGTAGGGGGGAGGTTAGGGTTATACAACTTGTGGGGAGGTTAGGGTTAGGCACTGGGGGGGTTAGGGTTATGCAGTGGGGGGGAGGTAAGGGTTATTGCTTTAGGTTGGGAGGTTGGGGTAATGAACCCCCGTCGGTAGGTTAGGGTTAGGAACTAATGGTGGAGGTTAGGGATAGGCAGTAGGGGGGGTTAGGGTTATGCACGCTGTGGGAAGGTTAGGGTTAGGCAGTAGGGGGGGAGGTTAGCGTTATGCAGTGGGGGGGGGTTAGGGTTATGCACCCTGTGGGGAGGTTAGGGTTAGGCAGTAGGGGGGGTTAGGGTTATGCACCCCCGTGGGTAGGTTAGGGTTAGGTACCCTGTGGGGAGGATAGGGTTAGGCACTAATGGGGGGGTTAGGCAGTAGGGGGGATGGTTATGGTTTGGCACCCTGTGGGGAGATTAGGGTTAGGCACTAATGGGGGGGTTAGGGTTAGGCAGCAGGGGGGGAGGTTAGGGTTATACACCCTGTGGGGAGGTTAGGGTTAGGCAGTAGGGGGGGTAAGGGTTATGCACCCCCGTGGGGAGGTTAGGGTTAGGTACCCTGTGGGGAGGTTAGGGTTAGGCACTAATGGGGGGGGTTAGGTAGTAGTGGGGAGGTTATGGTTTGACACCCTGTGGGGAGATTAGGGTTAGGCACTAATGGGGGGGGGGTTAGGCTTATGCAGTAGGGGGGGAGGTAAGGGTTATGCAGTAGGTTGGGAGGTTAGGGTAATGAACCCCCGTGTGTAGGTTAGGGTTAGGCACTAGGAGGGGAGTTTAGGGTTAGGCAGTACGGGGGGAGGTTAGGGTTAGGCAGTAGGTGGGGAGGTTAGGGTTAGGCAGTAGGTGGGGAGGATAGGGTTAGGCAGTAGGGGGGGTTACGGTTATGCACCCTGTGGGGAGGTTAGGGTTAGGCACTAGGAGGGGATAGTTAGGGTTAGGCAGTATGGGGGGAGGTTAGGGTTAGGCAATATGTGGGGAGGTTAGAGTTATGCACCCTGTGAGGAGGTTAGGGTTACGCAGTAGGGGGGAGGTTAGGTTTAGGCAGTGGGTGGGGTTAGGGTTAGGCAGTAGGGGGGGATGGTAGGGTTAGGCCATAGGGGGGGAGGTTAGGGTTAGGCAGTGGTGGGGTTAGGGTTATGCACCCTGTGGGGAGGTTAGGGTTAGGCAGTAGGTGGGGAGGTTAGGGTTAGGCAGTGGTGGGGTTAGGGTTATGCACCCTGTGGGGAGGATAGGGTTAGGCAGTAGGGGGGGTTACGGTTATGCACCCTGTATGGAGGTTAGGGTTAGGCACTAGGAGGGGAGGTTAGGGTTAGGCAGTACGGGGGGAGGTTAGGGTTAGGCAGTATGTGGGGAGGTTAGGGTTATGCACCCTGTGAGGAGGTTAGGGTTAGGCAGTAGGGGAGGGGTTACGGTTAGGCAGTGGGGTGGTTAGGGTTAGGCAGTAGGGGGGGAGGTTAGGGCTATGCACCCCTGTGGGGAGGATAGGGTTAGGCAGTAGGGGAGGGTTTAGGGTTATGCGCCCTGTGGGGGGGTTAGGGTTAGGCAGTAGGGGGAGAGGTTAGGGTTAGGCAGTAGGGGGGGTTAGTGTACTGCACCCCTGTGGGGAGGTTAGGGTTAGGCACCCTGTGGGGTGGTTAGGGTTAGGCAGTACAGGGGGTGGTTAGGGTTAGGCAGTAGGGGGGGGTTAGGGTTATTCACCCTGTGGGGAGGTTAAGGTTAGGCAGTAGGGGGGGAGGTTAGGGTTAGGCAGTAGGAGGGGTTAGGGTTCTGCACCCCTGTGGGGGGGTTAGGGTTATTCACCCTGTGGGGAGGTTAGGGTTAGGCAGTAGGCGGGGAGGTTAGGGTTAGGCAGTGGGGGGGGTTATGGTTAGGCAGTAGGAGGGGAGGTTAGGGTTAGGCCGTAGGGGGGGGAGGTTAGGGTTAGGCAGTAGATGGGGAGGTTAGGGTAATGCACCCCCATGGGTAGGCTAGGGTTAGGCAATGGGGGGGTAGGGTTAGGCAGTAGGTGGGAGGTTAGGGTTAGGCAGTAGGGGGGAGGTTAGGGTTATGCAGTATGTGGGAGGTTAGGGTTAGGCAGTAGTGGGGAGGTTAGGGTAATGCAGTAGGTGGGAGGTTAGGGTTAGGCAGTAGGGGGGGAGGTTAGGGTTATACAGTAGGGGGGAGGTTAGGGTTAGGCAGTAGGGGGGGAGGTTAGGGTTATGCACCCCTGTGGGGAGGTTAGTGTTTGGCAGTAGGGGAGGTGTTAGGGTTATGCACCCCCGTGGGGAGGTTAGGTTAGGCATTAGGGGGGAGGGTTAGGGTTAGGCAGTAGGGGGGGAGGGTTAGGGTTAGGCAGCAAGGGGGAGGGTTAGGGTTAGGCAGCAGGGGGGAGGTTAAGGTTGGGCACCACTAAGGTAGGGTTAGGGTGGGAGAGGGGTAAAATACCTTATCGCATAAGTATCGTACTTAGTATGCATAATACGACGGGCCGATCCCTTAAAGGTCATACAGTACCTCTAACTGAAGTGAACAAGTTACCCTTACCAACAAATACTGACTGTTACACTCTTTTTCCTACGCAGATAACCCAGATATTGATATCAATTGAAAAATGTAAACCTCAACGGCTTTATTTAAACACGTGGCAGCACAACCGGAAGTACGTATACGCTATTGTGCGACCAGTCACATACACAATAATGCGATTACCACACAACCGTATGACAACTTTTTAGCTGTGTACGTAAAAGTGCGTCTTTACTGTGTGCAAAACTGCGACTCTGCCGCGTGCTCAATACTGCGGCACCCCTTTAAACGTTAGGTTCTATCAACAAATGAAAACAAACCTTTTCCTCTCTTGTCCCTGGATTCTAGTCAGCTTCCCTGACTCACACGAAAACGGATAGCGATCTCTCAGCACCGAGCGGTTGCAGGTAAACCCTGCATGTGGCCACTCTACCCTTTGCTGAGATATCGATAACTGTATGTGCCGTGTGAGTAGGTAAGTGACTTCACGATGAGCCCCCAACTAAGGATACTGCCTTTGAACCTCTATATACCCCTGCCTGTACCTTCTAATATCCTTCCTATAAACCTCTAAGGATGACGCTAATTTGCGTACGCAGTCATCCAGTAAATAAAGACTCCAGACCTAGAACATGTGGTTCTAAAGCACAAAGTATTATTCAAGTAAAAGTACAGCAGTTACACGCTATGATCCTCATATAATCTAAGCGCAAAGAGATTATACAGACCCAAGTACAATTATACATACGCAGCGCTCTCTGGTCCAGATGTAGGCATCAGCAAGAAACCCCTCGTCAATCAGCATTCAGCACAAAGACCAGGAACCCAGGGTCAGAGCATATTTATACCCCCCAGAAATAAACAACACAATAGAGAAGTTTGTTGCTAATACCATTGGTCCTAAAGGAGAGCGCATATGTTACAAGGCATTTAACAGGTTGATTCAAATAGACACCACCCAGCCTCTAACAACTGGGGGTCTCTGAACAGTTGTTCATATTATGTACATTTTGTTGCTTGAAGTCTCTGCGGTCCATAAGTTGAGAATGCATGATGTGATCTCCACACAGATGGTACCGGAATACTGTTAAGAGAGTATGCATCAGTACAATTCCAAACATGGCTTACTTATCACGTATAAACCCTTAGTTACGAAATAACCTTTATTTCATAGCAATTATAGTAAATGTGCACACTTGAATCTTATACCTTAAAGCTTATTAAACCTTTTATGTGAATATGTAATGTGTAAGTATGCAGCGTGTGATGTAAAGATGCTAGTTAACTGGGGGCAGATGTGTGTGCATGAAGCTAATATTCAGCGTTTTCATACAGGATCTTATGCATTCGCTAATATGTGATTAGTTACCAGCGCAATTGTGCGTATTAATGTGTGTATGAGAAATGGTGCACTTAAATCTCACTTAAACTAAGTCAACACCTAGCAGTGTGGAATGCTGAGCCTTATAGTTCCACACG
Source organism: Taudactylus pleione (assembly GCA_031769625.1). NCBI lineage: Eukaryota > Metazoa > Chordata > Amphibia > Anura > Myobatrachidae > Taudactylus > Taudactylus pleione. Next base: position 2,654,599 of record JAUIMM010000046.1, on the reverse strand, counting down.
CCCTCCTCTCTCAGCAGCCCCCGCCCTTCCCAGGCTCAGAAGTACAGTGCTTTGTTCTCCAAGGTTCTTGTGTAAATGCAAATTAACACAGCTACAAGACCCAAACCTCAGAAAACACTCTTGGCTTTGAAGGTATTTTATTGCAGGAAGCCTACTAAGGTAAGGTGCTACAAATGACCCTCTTGCTGTATTCGAGCAGGGCCACCTGGTGTGAGAGCAGACGTTATGCCCAGGAAACTTGTCTATACAAGCTAGTTGTCACGTGGCCATTTGCTCTGTTTAGCTAATGCAATCCAATTTTGACATACTGTAAAGCCATTTCTGAAATATATCCTTTAGGGGAATTGTAATAATATACACTTTATGCAGAGCACCCAAACTACGTAAAGATATGAAATGGGCTTTTGATAAATCGCCGTAACTTATGGCGATGGTCACAGATGCAATCGCATGAAGCTAATAGTAATATCGCCACATGTACTAAAGTGTGAATTTATCTAAAATGGCGCTTAGGCAGCCATTCGCAAAATGGCATCTTGCGATCTCATTTCCAAGATGGCGTCTTGCGGAGAGTCGCAAGATGGTGTCGCTGCGATTCAATTTTAAACTGATCTTGTCTCATTCAAAAATCCATCTTTGACAAGGAACTGAGGGAAGAATAGCATGGCTACAGAGGAGAAGAGAGAAGAATAATAGCATGGCCAGAGAGGAACCAAGGGAAGAATAATAACATGGCTACAGAGGAACTGAGGGAAGAATAATAATAGCAGGGCTAGAGAGGAACTGAGGGAAGAATAGCAGGGCAACAGAGGAATGGAGGGAAGAATAATAGTAGGGCTAGAGAGGAACGGAGGGTAGAACAATATCAAAGCTAGAGAGGAACTAAGGGAAGAATAGCAGGGCTAGAGAGGAACTGAGGGAAGAATAATAGCATGGCCAGAGAGGAACCAAGGGAAGAATAATAGCATGGCTACAGAGGAACTGAGGGAATAATAATAATAGCAGGGCTAGAGAGGAACTGAGGGAAGAATAGCAGGGCTACAAAGGAATGGAGGGAAGAATAATAGCAGGGCTAGAGAGGAACAGATGGTAGAATAATATCAAGGCTAGAGAGGAACTAAGGAAAGAATAGCAGGGCTAGAGAGGAACTAAGGGAAGAATAGCAGGGCTAGAGAGGAACTGAGGGAAGAATAATAGCATGGCTAGAGAGGAATGGAGGGAAGAACAATATCAAAGCTAGAGAGGAACTAAGGGAAGAATAGCAAGGCTACAGAGGAACTGAGGGAAGAATAATAGCATGGCCAGAGAGGAACCAAGAGAAGAATAATAGCATGGCTACAGAGGAACTGAGGGAAAAATAATAATAGCAGGGCTAGAGAGGAACAGAGGGTACAATAATATCAAGGCAAGAGAGAAACTAAGGGAAGAATAATAGCAGGGCTAGAGATGAACTAAGGGGCGAATAATAGCATGGCTACAGAGGAACTGAGGGAAGAATAGCAGGGCTAGAGAGGAACTGAGGGAAGAACAATAGCATGGCCAGAGAGGAACCAAGGGAAGAATAATAGCATGGCTACAGAGGAACTGAGGGAATAATAATAATAGCAAGGCTAGAGAGGAACTGAGGGAAGAATAGCAGGGCTACAAAGGAATGGAGGGAAGAATAATAGCAGGGCTAGAGAGGAACAGATGGTAGAATAATATCAAGGCTAGAGAGGAACTAAGGGAAGAATAGCAGGGCTAGAGAGGAACTAAGAGAAGAATAGCAGGGCTAGAGAGGAACTGAGGGTAGAATAATAGCAGGGCTAGAGAGGAACTAAGGGAAGAAAAGCAGGGCTAGAGAGGAACTAAGGGAAGAATAATCGCATGGCTACAGAGGAACTAAGGGAAGAATAATAGCAAGGCTAGAGAGGAACTAAGGGAAGAATAATCGCATGGCTACAGAGGAACTAAGGGAAGAATAATAGCAGGACTATAGAGGAACTGAAGAAAAATTGCAGGTCAAGAGTGGAACTGAGGGAAGAACAGTAGCATGGCTTGAGAGGAACTGAGGAAAGAATAGCAGGGCTAGAAAACAAATGAGTGAAGAATATCAAGGCTAGAGAGGAAACAAGGAAAGAATAATCGCATGGCTACAGAGGAACTAAGGGAAGAATAATAGCAAGGCTAAAGAGGAACAGAGGGAAGAATTGCAGGGCTAGAGAGGAACAGAGGGAAGAATAATAGAAGGGCTAGAGAGGAACTGAGGGAAGAATGATAGCATGGCTAGAGAGTTGTTGAGGGAAGAATAGTAGCAGGGCTAGAGAGGAATGGAGGAAAGAATAGCAGAGCTAGAGAGGAGCTGAGGGGAGATTTATAGAAGGGCTAGTGAGGAACTGAGGGAAGAATAATAGCATGGCTACAGAGGAACTGAGGGAAGAATAATAGTAGGGCTAGAGAGCAACTGAAGGAAGAATAATAGCATGGCTAGAGAGGAACTGAGGAAAGAATAGCATGGCTATAGAGTAACTGAGGGAAGAATAATAGCATGGCTAGAGAGGAAATGAGGGAATAATAAAAGCAGGGCTAGAGAGGAATTGAGGAAAGAATAGCAGGGCAAGAGAGGAACAGAGGGAAGAATAATAGCATGCCTAGAGAGGAGTCAAGGGAAGAATAATAGCAGGGTTAGAGAGGAGCTGAGGGATGAATAATAATAGGACTAGAGAGGAACTGAGGGAAGAATAATAGCATGGCAGCAGAGGAACTGAGGGAATAATAATAACAGGGCTACAGAGGAGCTGCGTGAAGAATAATAGCAGGGCTAGAGAGGAACTGAGGGAAGAATAATAGCTTGGCTAGAGAGGAACTGAGGAAAGAATATCAGGGCTAGAGAGGAACTGAGGGAAGAATAATAGCATGGCTACAAAGTAATGGAGGGAAGAATAATAACAGGGCTACAGAGGAGCTGAGTGGTGAATAATAGCAGGGCTAGAGAGGAACTGATGGAAGAATAATAGCATGGCTAGAGAGGAACCAAGGAAAGAATAATAGCAGGGCTAGAGAGGAATGCAGGAAAGTATAGCACGGCTAGAGAGGAACTGAGGGAAGAATAATAGAAGGGCTAGAGAATAACAGAGGGAAAAAAATAGCAGGGCTAGAGAGGAACAAAGGGAAGAATAGCAGGGCAAGAGAGGAACTGAGGGAAGAATAATAGCAGGGCTAGAGAGGAACTAAGGGAAGAAAAGCAGGGCTAGAGAGGAACTAAGGGAAGAATAGTTGCATGGCTACAGAGGAACTAAGGGAAGAATAATAGCAAGGCTAGAGAGGAACTAAGGGAAGAATAATCGCATGGCTACAGAGGAACTAAGGGAAGAATAATAGCAGGACTATAGAGGAACTGAAGAAAAATAGCAGGGCAAGAGAGGAACTGAGGGAAGAATAGTAGCATGGCTAGAGAGGAACTGAGGAAAGAATAGCATTGCTAGAGATGAACTAAGGGGTGAATAATAGCATGGCTACAGAGGAACTGAGGGAAGAATAGCAGGGCTAGAGAGGAACTGAGGGAAGAACAATAGCATGGCCAGAGAGGAACCAAGGGAAGAATAATAGCATGGCTACAGAGGAACTGGGGGAATAATAATAATAGCAGGGCTAGAGAGGAACTAAGGGAAGAATAATCGCATGGCTACAGAGGAACTAAGCGAAGAAAAATAGCAAGGCTAGAGAGGAACTAAGGGAAGAATAATCGCATGGCTACAGAGGAACTAAGGGAAGAATAATAGCAGGACTATAGAGGAACTGAAGAAAAATAGAAGGGCAAGAGAGGAACTGAGGGAAGAATAGTAGCATGGCTAGAGAGGAACTGAGGAAAGAATAGCAGGGCTAGAAAACAAATGAGTGAAGAATATCAAGGCTAGAGAGGAACCAAGGAAAGAATAATCGCATGACTACAGAGGAACTAAGGGAAGAAAAGCAGGGATAGAGAGGAACTAAGGGAAGAATAATCGCATGGCTACAGAGGAACTAAGGGAAGAATAATAGCAAGGCTAAAGAGGAACTGAGGGAAGAATTGCAGGGCTAGAGAGGAACAGAAGGAAGAATAATAGAAGGGCTAGATAGGTACTGAGGGAAGAATAATAGCATAGCTATAGAGTTGTCGAGGGAAGAATAGTAGCAGAGCTAGAGAGGAATGGAGGAAAGAATAGCAGAGCTAGAGAGGAGCTGAGGGAAGATTTATAGAAGGGCTAGTGAGGAACTGAGGGAAGAATAATAGCATGGCTACAGAGGAACTGAGGGAAGAATAATAGTAGGGTTAGAGAGCAACTGAGGGAAGAATAATAGCATGGCTACAGAGGAACAGTGGGAAGAATAATATCAGGGCTAGAGAGGAACTGAGGAAAGAATAGCATGGCTATAGAGGAACTGAGGGAAGAATAATAGCATGGCTAGAGAGGAATTGAGGGAATAATAAAAGCAGGGCTAGAGAGGAATTGAGGAAAGAATAGCAGGGCTAGAGAGGAACAGAGGGAAGAATAATAGCTTGGCTAGAGAGGAGTCAAGGGAAGAATAATAGCAGGGCTAGAGAGGAGCTGAGGGATGAATAATAATAGGACTAGAGAGGAACTGAGGGAAGAATAATATCATGGCTGCAGAGGAACTGAGGGAATAATAATAACAGGGCTACAGAGGAGCTGCGTTAAGAATAATAGCAGGGCTAGAGAGGAACTGAGTGAAGAATAATAGCTTGGCTAGAGAGGAACTGAGGAAAGAATATCAGGGCTAGAGAGGAACTGAGGGAAGAATAATAGCCTGGCTACAGAGGAACAGTGGGAAGAATAATATCAGGGCTAGAGAGGAACTGAGGAAAGAATAGCATGGCTATAGAGGAACTGAGGGAAGAATAATAGCATGGCTAGAGAGGAATTGAGGGAATAATAAAAGCAGGGCTAGAGAGGAATTGAGGAAAGAATAGCAGGGCTAGAGAGGAACAGAGGGAAGAATAATAGCTTGGCTAGAGAGGAGTCAAGGGAAGAATAATAGCAGGGCTAGAGAGGAGCTGAGGGATGAATAATAATAGGACTAGAGAGGAACTGAGGGAAGAATAATATCATGGCTGCAGAGGAACTGAGGGAATAATAATAACAGGGCTACAGAGGAGCTGCGTTAAGAATAATAGCAGGGCTAAAGAGGAACTGAGTGAAGAATAATAGCTTGGCTAGAGAGGAACTGAGGAAAGAATATCAGGGCTAGAGAGGAACTGAGGGAAGAATAATAGCATGGCTACAGAGGAACTGAGGGAATAATAATAACAGGGCTACAGAGGAGCTGAGTGATGAATAATAACAGGGCTAGAGAGGAACCAAGGAAAGAATAATAGCAGGGCTAGAGAGGAATGTAGGAAAGTATAGCAGGGCTAGAGAGGAATGTAGGAAAGTATAGCAGGGCTAGAGAGGAACTGAGGGAAGAATAATAGAAGGGCTAGAGAATAACTGAGGGAAAAAAATAGCAGGGCTAGAGAGGAACTGAGGGAAGAATAATAGCAGAGCTAGAGAGGAACTGAGGAAAAAATTATAGCAGGGCTAAACAGGAACTGATGGAATAATAAAAGCACGGCTAGAGAGGAACTGAAATCAGAATAATTGCATGGCTAGAAAGGAACTTACTGAAGAATAGCAGTGCTAGATCGGAAATGAGTGAAAAATAGCAGGGCTAGAGAGGAACTTTGGGAAGAATAATAGCAAGGCTAGAGAGGAGCTGTGGGAATAATAATAGCAGGGCTAGAGATGAACTGAGAAAATAATAATAGCAGGGCTACAGAGGAAATGTGCGAAGAATAATAGCAGGGCTAGAAATGAACTGAGGAAATAATATTAGCAGTGCTAGCGAGGAACTGAGGGAAGAATAATAACAGGGCTATAGAGGAACTGAGTGAAGACTAATAACAGGGCTAGAGAGGAACTGAGGGAAGAATAATAGCATGGCTACAGAGGAACTAAGGGAATAATAATAACAGTGCTACAGAGGAACTGCGTGAAGAATAATAGCAGGGCTAGATAGGAACTGAGGGAAGAATAATAGCATGGCTAGAGAGGAACTGAGGAAAGAATATCAGGGCTAGAGAGGAACTGAGGGAAGAAAAATAGCATGGCAACAGAGGAACTGAGCGAATAATAATAACAGGGCTACAGAGGAGCTGAGTGAAGAATAATAGCAGGGCTAGAGAGGAACTGAGGGAAGAATAATAGCATGGATAGAGAGGAACCAAGGAAAGAATAATAGCAGGGCTAGAGAGGAATGGAGGAAAGTATAGCAGGGCTAGAGAGGAACTGAGGGAAGAATAATAGAAGGGCTAGAGAATAACTGAGGGAAAAATAATAGCAGGGCTAGAGAGGAACTGAGGGAAGAAAAATATCAACGCTAGAGAGGAACTAAGGGAAGAATAGCAGGGCTAGAGAGGAACTAAGGGAAGAACAGCAGGGCTAGAGAGGAACTTAGGGAAGAATAATAGCAGGGCTAGAGAGGAACTAAGGGAAGAATAGCAGGGCTAGAGAGAGTAAGGGAAGAATAATCGCATGGCTACAGTGGAACTAAGGGAAGAAAAATCGCATGGCTAGAGAGGAACTAATGGAAAAATAATCGCATGGCTACAGAGGAACTAAGGGAAGAATAATAGCAGGGCTAGAGAGGAACTGACGAAAAATAGCAGGGCTAGATAACAAATGAGTGAAGAATATCATGGCTAAAGAGGAACTGAGGGAAGAATTGCAGGGCTACAGAGGAACAGAGGTAAGAATAATAGAAGGGCTAGAGAGGAACTGAGGGAAGAATAAAAGCATGGCTAGAGAGTTGTCGAGGGAAGAATAATAGCAGGGCTAGAGAGGAACAGAGGGAAGAATAATAGCATGGCTAGAGAGGAGTCAAGGGAAGAATAATAGCAGGGCTAGAGAAGAGCTGAGGGAAGAATAATAACTGGACTAGAGAGGAACTGAGGGAAGAATAATAGCATGGCTACAGAGGAACTTAGGGAATAATAATAACAGGGCTACAGAGGAGCTGAGTGAAGAATAATAGCAGGGATACAGAGGAACTGATGGAAGAATAATAGCATGGCTAGAGAGGAATGGAGGAAAGTATAGCAGGGCTAGAGAGGAACTGAGGGAAGAATAATAGGGCTAGAGAATAACTGAGGGAAGAATAATATCAAGGCTAGAGAGAAACTAAGGGAAGAAAAGCAGGGCTAGAGAGGAACTATGGGAAGAATAGCAGGGCTTGAGAGGAACTGAGGGAAGAATAATAGCAGGGCTAGAGAGGAACTAAGGGAAGAATAGCAGGGCTACAGAGGAACAGAGGGTAGAAAAATATCCAGGCTGGAGAGGAACTAAGGGAAGAATAGCAGGGCTAGAGAGGAACTAAGGGAAGAATAGCAGGGCTAGAGAGGAACTGAGGGAAGAATAATAGCAGGGCTAGAGAGGAACTAAGGGAATAATAATCGCATGGCTACAGAGGAACTAAGGGAAGAATAATCGCATGGCTACAGAGGAACTAAGGGAAGAATAATTGCATGGCTACAGAGGAACTAAGGGAAGAATAATAGCAGGGCTAGAGAGGAACTGAGGGAAGAATAGTAGCATGGCTAGAGAGGAACTGAGGAAAGAATAGCAGGGCTAGATAACAAATGAGTGAAGAATATCAAGGCTAGAGAGGAAACAAGTGAAGAATAGCAGGGCTAAAGAGGAACTGAGGGAAGAATTGAAGGGCTAGAGAGGAACTGAGGGAAAAATAATAGCATGGGTAGAGAGTTGTCGAGGGAAGAATAATAGCAGGGCTAGAGAGGAATGGAGGAAAGATTAGCAGGGCTAGAGAGGAGCTGAGGGAAGAATTAAAGAAGGGCTAGTGTGGAACTGAGGGAAGAATAATAGCATGGCTACAGAGGAACTGAGGGAAGAATAATAGTAGGGCTAGAGAGCAACTGAGGGAAGAATAATAGTATGGCTAGAGAGGAACAGTGGGAAGAATAATAGCAGGGCTAAAGAGGAACTGAGGAAAGAATAGAATGGCTAGAGAGGAACTGAGGGAAGAATAATAGCATGGCTATAGAGGAACTGAGGGAAGAATAATAGCACGGCTAGAGAGGAATTGAGGGAATAATAAAAGCAGGGCTAGAGAGGGATTGAGGAAAGAATAGCAGGACTAGAGAGGAACAGAGGGAAGAATAATAGCATGGCTAGAGAGGAGTCAAGGAAAGATTAATAGCAGGACTAAAGAGGATCTGAGGGATGAATAATAATAGGACTAGAGAGGAACTGATGGAAGAATAATAGCATGGCTGCAGAGGAACTGAGGGAATAATAATAACAGGGCTACAGAGGAGCTGAGTGAAGAATAATAGCAAGGCGAGAGAGGAACTGAGGGAAGAATAATAGCATGGCTAGAGAGGAACTGAGGAAAGAATATTAGGGCTAGAGAGGAACTGAGGGAAGAATAATAGCATGGCTACAGAGAAACTGAGGGAATAATAATAATAATAGGGCTACAGAGGAGCTGAGTGATGAATAATAGCAGGGCTAGAGAGGAACTGAGGGAAGAATAATAGCATGGCTAGAGAGGAACCAAGGATAGAATAATAGCAGGGCTAGAGAGAAATGGAGGAAAGTATAGCAGGGCTAGAGAGGAACTGAGGGAAGAATAATAGAAGGGCTAGAGAATAACTGAGGGAAAAATAATAGCAGGGCTATAGAGAAACTGAGGAAAAAATAATTGCAGGGGTAGAAAGGAACTGAGGAAAGAATAATAGGGCTAGATAGGAACTGAGGAGAGAATAATATCAGGGTTAGAGAAAAACTGCAGGAAGAAAAATAGCAGGACTAGAGAGGAACTGAGGAAGGAATAATAGCAGATATAGATAGGAAGTAAGGGAAGAATAATAGCAGGACTAGAGAGGAACTGAGCGAAGAATTATAGCAGTGCTAGAGAGGAAGTGAGGGAACAATAATAGCAGTTCTTGATAGGAAGTGAGGGAAGAATAATAGCAGGGCTAGTGTGGAACTGAGGGACGAATAATAGCAGGGCTAAAGAGGAACTGAAGGAAGTATGATCACAGGGCTAAAGAGGAACTGAAGGAAGAATAAAAGAATGACTAGAGAAGTACTGAGGGAAGAATAATAAAAAGGAACTGAGGGAATAATAATAGCAAGGCTAGAGACGAACCGAGGGAAGAATAATAGCATGGCTAGAGAGGAACTGAGGGAAGAATCATAACATGGCTAGAGAGAAACTGAGGGAAGAATCATAGCAGGGCTAAAGAGGAACTGAGGGAAGAATAAAAACAGGGCTAGAGAGGAACTTAGGGAAGAATAATAGCAGGGCTAGAGAGGAACTGAAGGACTAATAATAGCATGGCTAGAGAGGAACTGAAGGAAGAATAATAGCACGGCTAGAGAAGAACTGAGGGAAGTATAATAGGATGGCTATACAGGAACTGAAGGAAGAACAATAGCAGGGCTAGAGAGGAACTGAGATAAGAATAATAGCATGGCTAGAGAGGAACTGAGGGAAGAATAGTAGCATGGCTATAGTGGAACTGAGGGAAGAATAATAGCATGCCTAGAGAGGAACTGAGGGAAGAATAATAGCAGGGCTAAAGAGGAACTGAGGGAAGAATAATAATAGGGCTAGAGAGGAACTGAAGGACTGTTAATAGCATGGCTAGAGAGGAAATGATGGAAGAACAATAGCAGGGCTAAAGAAGAACTGAGGGAAGTATAATAGCATGGTTATAGAGGAACTGAGGGAAGAATAATAGCAGGGTTAGAGAGGTACTGAGGAAAGAATAATAGCAGGGCTAGAGATGAACTGAAAGAACAATAGCCGGGCTATAGAGGAAATGAGGGAAGAATAATAGCAGGGTTAGAGAGGAACTGAAGGGCTAATAATAGCATGGCTAGAGAGGAACTGAGGGAAGAACAATAGCAGGGCTAGAGAAGAACTGAGGAAAGGATAATAGCAGGGCTAGAGATGAACTGAAAGAACAATAGCAGGGCTAGAGAGGAACGGAGGGAAGAATAATAGCAGGGCTAGAGAGGAACTGTGAGAAGAATAATAGCAGGGCTAGAGAGGAACTGAGGAAAGAATAATAGCAGGGCTAGAAAGGAACTGTGGGAATAATAATAGCAGGGCTAGAGAGGAACTGATGGAAGAGTAATAGCATGGCTATAGAGGAACGGAGGAAAGAATAATAGCATGGCTAGAGAGGAACTGAGGGAAGAATAAAAGCATGCCTAGAGAGGAACTGAGCGAAGAATAATAGCAGGGCTAAAGAGGAACTGAGGGAAGAATAATAGCAGGGCTAGAGAGGAACTGCAGGACTAATAATAGCATGGCTAGAGAGGAACTGAGGGAAAAACAATAGCAGGCTAGAGAAGAACTGAGGGAAGTATAATAGCATGGCTATAGAGGATCTGAGGGAAGAACAATAGCAGGGCTAGAGAGGAACTGAGGGAAGAATAATAGCATGGCTGTAGAGGAACGGAGGGAAGAATAATAGCATGGCTAGAGAGGAACTGAGGGAAGAATAAAAGCATGCCTAGAGAGGAACTGAGCGAAGAATAATAGCAGGGCTAAAGAGGAACTGAGGGAAGAATAATAGCAGGGCTATTGAGGAACTGAAGGACTAATAATAGCATGGCTAGAGAGGAACTGAGGGAAGAACAATAGCAGGGCTAGAGAAGAACTGAGGGAAGTATAATAGCATGGCTATAGAGGAACTGAGGGAAGAATAATAGTAGGGCTAGAGAGGAACTGAAGGACTGTTATTAGCATGGCTAGAGAGGAAATGAGGGAAGAACAATAGCAGGGCTAAAGAAGAACTGAGGGAAGTATCATAGCATGGCTATTGAGGAACTAAGGGAAGAATAATCGCAGGGTTAGAGAGGAACTGAAGGACTAATAATAGCATGGCTAGAGAGGAACAGTGGGAAGAACAATAGCAGGGCTATAGAAGAACTGAGGGAAGTATAATAGCACGGACATAGAGAAACTAAGGGAAGAATAATAACAGGGCTAGAGAGGAACTGAGTAAAGAATAATAGCAGGGCTAGAGATGAACCGAAAGAACAATAGCAGGGCTAGAGAGTTGTCGAGGGAAGAATAATATCAGGGCTAGAGAGGAACAGAGGGAAGAATAATAGCATGGCTAGAGAGGAGTCAAGGGAAGAATAATAGCAGGGCTAGAGAAGAGCTGCTGGAAGAATAATAACAGGACTAGAGAGGAACTGAGGGAAGAATAATAGCATGGCTACAGAGGAACTGAGGGAATAATAATAACAGGGCTACAGAGGAGCTGAGTGAAGAATAATAGCAGGGATACAGAGGAACTGATGGAAGAATAATAGCATGGCTAGAGAGGAACTGAGGGAAGAATAATAGCATGGCTAGAGAGGAATGGAGGAAAGTATAGCAGGGATAGAGAGGAACTGAGGGAAGAATAATAGAAGGGCTAGAGAATAACTGAGGGAAAAATAATAGCAGGGCTATAGAGAAACTGAGGAAAAAATAATTGCAGGGGTAGAAAGGAACTGAGGAAAGAATAATAGGGCTAGATAGGAACTGAGGAGAGAATAATATCAGGGTTAGAGAAAAACTGCAGGAAGAAAATTAGCAGGACTAGAGAGGAACTGAGGAAGGAATAATAGCAGATATAGATAGGAAGTAAGGGAAGAATAATAGCAGGACTAGAGAGGAACTGAGGGAAGAATTATAGCACTGCTAGAGAGGAACTGAGGGAACAATAATAGCAGGGCTAGAGAAGAACTGAGGGAAGTATAATAGCATGGCTATAGAGGATCTGAGGGAAGAACAATAGCAGGGCTAGAGAGGAACTGAGGGAAGAATAATAGCATGGCTATAGAGGAACGGAGGGAAGAATAATAGCATGGCTAGAGAGGAACTGAGGGAACAATAAAAGCATGCCTAGAGAGGAACTGAGCGAAGCATAATAGCAGGGCTAAAGAGGAACTGAGGGAAGAATAATAGCAGGGCTAGAGAGGAACTGAAGGACTTATAATAGCATGGCTAGAGAGGAGCTGAGGGAAGAACAATAGCAGGGCTAGAGAAGAACTGAGGGATGTATAATAGCATGGCTAGAGAGGAACTGAGGGAAGAACAATAGCAGGGCTAGAGAAGAACTGAGGGAATAATAATAGCAGGGCTATAGAGGAACTGAGGGAAGAATATTAGGAGCAATTAACTAGATGGTTATAATGAGTTTCTAAAAGTGATCTGTTACGTGTGTGCAGCAGTGAATGCCTTTAGCATTCCTTTAAAGAAGGGAATAATGAATAATGACAATTTCAATATTTATGAAGAAATTAAATTGTAGGCAAAATCGTGACCGGCTAGTGTTTTGCATCTGTTTGAATTCCTTCAATCTTTAAAGTTAATCTGAATCTGTCTCTATGACTTTCAAGTGTTATTTATAATGTACATAAGTATACACCTATAGCTTGCTAGGCATTAGTTTGTGCTTCCTTCCCCTATCTGTCCCCTGACAGCTTTGGGATGACAACTTACCTCTTTCATGAGTTCAAAAAAGTCATGAGGCAAATGCCACCAACATTCTACTAGTCTAGCAAAAAATATGGTTTGTGTCCCAGCTTTGGGGAGACACTTGGAGCGATCGCTGTGTTCTTCCTCCTGCAGTAACTGTATAAGAAGCATGCCAGTGAATGCCAGGGGCAGGAGATAAACTTCGGGAAAGGGGGATAGGACTTTTGTTTTCCTTTATACCGCTATGACTTTCTATGTCTGTCACTGGTGCCATTCTCATACAATTACTGCAAGAGGAAGAGCAGATGACACACTGACCAATCACTGTGTTCTTCCTGCGGCATTACGTATGAAAATGTTCTGGGTAGAGAGGAAATGACTGCAGGCCCCCCTACGTATTCTACCATCTGCACCACTTATTATCCTGTGTAATCTCATGGTTTGATCTGGCCTCAAATTACTGCCAAAAATCCAGATTTAAAACTTTAAAAACACCAGCTTAGATTCATGTGAGGATCAGCGGAGTTTGTTCCTCTGTCATTGTTTACCAGTAGCCATTAGTTTGTGAATCGCACAACTTACAAAACTTTTGTGTGTTAGTTTAATGTCCTGTAACGTTATTTAGTAACAACAAACTTATTGTGCTTGTTTATATCAGTTTATATATTTGGTATAAAGCAGTATGTCTGAAAACTGACATATGTACATAATATACGCAGCACTAGGCCAGAGAACCACTATGCTGAGCCTCCAGGAGACTTGGACGGCTGTAGGACTCCATCTATTCTTCTCCATTCTAGCTGTTCCCCCAGATTAGTATTTCAAATTGGATTTCATTTCTTATTTAAATGAGCTAAACTCTTTAATACGCCGGGTGCAGAGACAGCTATGTGAAAGATTTCGTGAGACAGCTCTTTGCAATCTTCTATATCTTCAGGGTTCTGTACTCAACTTCTCACATCAATTCTGCTTAAAAATGTCATTTAGCCCTGACCTATTTTTACATACGCCGCATAAGAAAATTATATATAATCCCTTTACATCTGAGTCTTATTTCCAGTTTGTATTACAAGTCAGTCCTTTAAAGCTACAGAGGAGAAGGGGTCCTGCCTGGGACATGTGACCTGATTAGTGGGGTACCAAGGTAGCCACAATATTTGGGACTGAAATCAATGAAATTTTTTTTCCATTCCATAAAAGCCTCAATAGTCCTATATTGGGTGTTAAATACATGAAAATAATTTTAAAACAATTCAATAAACATGAAATTTAAGTTCACTGTCACTAAGGAAGCTCGTGTGACCTCTCATCTGTATAAACCAAAAACATGTTACTGCAAGTAATGCAGGTAATATAGGTGATGCAGGTAATATAGGTGATGCAGATAATATAGGTGATGCAGGTAATGTAGGTGATGCAGGTAATGTAGATGATGCAGGTAATATAGGTGATGCAGGTAATATAGGTGATGCAGATAATATAGGTGATGCAGGTAATGTAGGTGATGCAGGTAATGTAGATGATGCAGGTAATATAGGTGATGCTGGTAATGTAGGTGATGCTGGTAACGTACTGCAGGTAATGTAGGTGATGCAGGTAATATAGGTGATGAAGGTAATATAGGTGATGCAGGTAATGTAGGTGATGCAGGTAATGTAAGTGATGCTGGTAATATAGGTGATGCTGGTAATGTAAGTGATGCTGGTAATGTAGGTGATGCTGGTAACGTACTGCAGGTAATGTAGGTAATGCAGGTAATGTAGGTGATGGTGGTAATGTAGGTGATGCAGGTAATATAGGTGATGCAGGTAATGTAGGTGATGGTGGTAATGTAGGTGATGCAGGTAATGTAGGTGATGCTGGTAACGTACTGCAGGTAATGTAGGTGATGGTGGTAATGTAGGTGATGATGGTAATGTAGGTGATGCACGTAATATAGGTGATGCAGATAATATAGGTGATGCAGGTAATGTAGGTGATGCAGGTAATGTAGATGATGCAGGTAATATAGGTGATGCAGGTAATGTAGGTGATGCTGGTAATGTAGGTGATGCTGGTAACGTACTGCAGGTAATGTAGGTGATGCAGGTAATATAGGTAATGCAGGTAATATAGGTGATGCAGGTAATGTAGGTGATGCAGGTAATGTAGGTGATGCTGGTAATGTAGGTGATGCTGGTAATGTAAGTGATGCTGGTAATGTAGGTGATGCTGGTAACGTACTGCAGGTAATGTAGGTAATGCAGGTAATGTAGGTGATGGTGGTAATGTAGGTGATGCAGGTAATATAGGTGATGCAGGTAATGTAGGTGATGGTGGTAATGTAGGTGATGCAGGTAATGTAGGTGATGCTGGTAACGTACTGCAGGTAATGTAGGTGATGGTGGTAATGTAGGTGATGATGGTAATGTAGGTGATGCTGGTAACGTACTGCAGGTAATGTAGGTGATGGTGGTAATGTAGGTGATGGTGGTAATGTAGGTGATGCTGGTAATGTAGGTGATGCAGGTAATATAGGTGATGCAGGTAACGTAGGTGATGCAGGTAATGTAGGTGATGCAGGTAATATAGGTGATGCAGGTAATGTAAGTGATGCTGGTAATGTAGGTGATGCAGGTAATGTAGGTGATGCAGGTAATGTAGGTGATGATGGTAACATACTGCAGGTAATGTAGGTAATGCAGGTAATGTAGGTGATGGTGGTAATGTAGGTGATGCAGGTAATATAGGTGATGCAGGTAATGTAGGTGATGGTGGTAATGTAGGTGATGCAGGTAATGTAGGTGATGCTGGTAACGTACTGCAGGTAATGTAGGTAATGGTGGTAATGTAGGTGATGATGGTAATGTAGGTGATGCTGGTAACGTACTGCAGGTAATGTAGGTGATGGTGGTAATGTAGGTGATGGTGGTAATGTAGGTGATGCTGGTTATGTAGGTGATGCAGGTAATGTGGCTGATGCAGATAATGTAGGTGATGCAGGTAATGTAGGTGATGGTGGTAAAGTAGGTGATGCAGTTAATGTAGGTGATGCTGGTAATATAGGTGATGCAGGTAATGTATGTGATGCAGGTAATGTAGGTGATGCTGGTAATATAGGTGATGCAGGTAATGTAGGTGATGCTGGTAACGTACTGCAGGTAATGTAGGTGATGGTGGTAATGTAGGTGATGGTGGTAATGTAGGTGATGCTGGTTATGTAGGTGATGCAGGTAATGTGGCTGATGCAGATAATGTAGGTGATGCAGGTAATGTAGGTGATGGTGGTAAAGTAGGTGATGCAGGTAATGTAGGTGATGCTGGTAATATAGGTGATGCAGGTAATGTATGTGATGCAGGTAATGTAGGTGATGCTGGTAATATAGGTGATGCAGGTAATGTAGGTGATGCTGGTAATGTAGGTGATGCAGGAAGCGTAGGTGATGCTGGTAATATAGGTGATGCAGGTAATGTAGGTGATGCAGGTAATGTAGGTGATGCAAGTAATATAGGTGATGCAGGTAATGTAGGTGATGCAGGTAAGGTAAGTGATGCTGGTAACGTAGGTGATGCAGGTAACGTAGGTGATGCTGGTAATGTAGGTGATGCAGGTAATGTAGATGATGCTTGTAATGTAGGTGATGCAGGTAATGTAGGTGATGCAGGTAATGTAGATGATGCTGGTAATGTAGGTGATGCAGGTAATATAGGTGATGCAGGTAATGTAGGTGATGCTGGTAACGTACTGCAGGTAATGTAGGTGATGCAGGTAATGTAAGTGATGCTGGTAATGTAGGTGATGCAGGTAATGTAGGTGATGCTGGTAATGTAGGTGATGCAGGTAATGTAGGTGATGCAGGTAATGTAGGTGATGCTGGTAATGTAGGTGATGCAGGTAATGTAGGTGATGCAGGTAATGTAGGTGATGCAGGTAATATAGGTGATGCAGGTAATGTAGGTGATGCTGGTAATGTAGGTAATGTAGATGATGCTGGTAATGTAGGTGATGCAGGTAATGTAGGTTATGCAGGTAATGTAGGTGATGCAGGTAATGTAGGTGATACAGGTAATGTAGATGATGCTGGTAATATAGGTGATGCAGGTAATGTAGGTGATGCAGGTAATGTAAGTGATGCAGGTAATGTAGGTGATGCAGGTAATGTTGGTGATGCTGATAATGTAGGTGATGCAGGTAATGTAGGTGATGCAGGTAATGTAGGTGATGCAGGTAATATAGGTGATGC
Source organism: Taudactylus pleione (assembly GCA_031769625.1). Lineage (NCBI taxonomy): Eukaryota > Metazoa > Chordata > Amphibia > Anura > Myobatrachidae > Taudactylus > Taudactylus pleione. The sequence continues at coordinate 2,637,854 of JAUIMM010000046.1, read as the reverse complement.
AGGTAATGTAGGTGATGCAGGTAATGTAGGTGATGCAGGTAATGTAGGTGATGCTGGTAATGTAGGTGATGCAGGTAATGTAGGTGATGCTGGTAATGTAGGTGATGCAGGTAATGTAGGTGATGCTGGTAATGTAGGTGATGCAGGTAATGTAGGTGATGCTGGTAATGTAGGTGATGCAGGTAATGTAGGTGATGCTGGTAATGTAGGTGATGCAGGTAATGTAGCTGATGCAGGTAATGTAGGTGATGCTGGTAATATAGGTGATGCAGGTAATGTAGGTGATGCAGGTAATGTAGGTGATGCAGGTAATATAGGTGATGCAGGTAATGTAGGTGATGCTGGTAACGTACTGCAGGTAATGTAGGTGATGCAGGTAATGTAAGTGATGCTGGTAATGTAGGTGATGCAGGTAATGTAGGTGATGCAGGTAATGTAGGTGATGCTGGTAACGTACTGCAGGAAAGGTAGGTGATGCAGGTAATGTAAGTGATGCAGGTAATGTAAGTGATGCTGGTAATGTAGGTGATGCAGGTAATGAAGGTGATGCTGGTAATGTAGGAGATGCAGGTAATGTAGGTGATGCTGGTAACGTACCGCAGGTAATGTAGGTGATGGTGGTAAAGTAGGTGATGATGGTAATGTAGGTGATGCTGGTAACGTACTGCAGGTAATGTAAGTGATGCAGGTAATGTAAGTGATGCTGGTAATGTAGGTGATGCAGGTAATGTAGGTGATGGTGGTAATGTAGGTGATGATGGTAATGTAGGTGATGCAGGTAATGTACTGCAGGTAATGTAGGTGATGGTGGTAATGTAGGTGATGGTGGTAATGTAGGTGATGCTGGTTATGTAGGTGATGCAGGTAATGTGGCTGATGCAGATAATGTAGGTGATGCAGGTAACATAGGTGATGCTGGTAAGGTAGGTGATGCTGGTAATGTAGGTGATGCAGGAAATGTAGTTGATGCAGGTAATGTAGGTGATGCAGGTAATGTAGATGATGCTGGTAATGTAGGTGATGCAGGAAATGTAGTTGATGCAGGTAATGTAGGTGATGCAGGTAATATAGGTGATGCTGGTAACATACTGCAGGTAATGTAGGTGATGCAGGTAATGTAGGTGATGCTTGTAACGTACTGCATGTAATGTAGGTGATGCTGGTAACGTACTACCGGTAATGTAGGTGATGCAGGTAATGTAGGTGATGCTGGTAACTTACTGCCGGTAATGTAGGTGATGCAGGTAATGTAGGTGATGCAGGTAATGTAGGTGATGGTGGTAACGTACTGCAGGTAATGTAGGTGATGCAGGTAATGAAGATGATGCTGGTAATGTACTGCAGGTAATGTAGGTGATGCAGGTAATGTAGGTGATGCTGGTAATGTACTGCAGGTAATGTAGGTGATGCAGGTAATGTAGGTGATGCTGGGAACGTACTGCAGGTAATGTAGGTGATGCAGGTAATGTAGGTGATGCTGGTAACGTACTGCCGGTAATGTAGGTGATGCAGGTAATATAGGTGATGCAGGTAATATAGGTGATGCAGGTAATGTAGGTGATGCAGGTAACGTAGGTGATTCAGGTAATGTAGGTGATGCAGGTAACGTACTGCAGGTAATGTAGGTGATGCAGGTAATGTAGGTGATGCAGGTAATGTGGCTGATGCAGATAATGTAGGTGATGCTGGTAACGTAGGTGATGCAGGTAATGTAAGTGATGCTGGTAATGTAGGTGATGCAGGTAATGTAGGTGATGCTGGTAATGTAGGTGATGCAGGTAATATAGGTGATGCAGGTAATATAGGTGATGCAGGTAATATAGGTGATGCAGGAAATGTAGTTGATGCAGGTAATGTAGGTGATGCAGGTAATGTAGGTGATGCAGGTAATGTAGGTGAAGCTGGTAACATACTGCAGGTAATGTAGGTGATGCTGGTAACGTACTGCCGGTAATGTAGGTGATGCAGGTAATGTAGGTGATGGTGGTATTGTACTGCAGGTAATGTAGGTGATGCAGGTAATGTAGGTGATGCAGGTAATGTAGGTGATGCTTGTAACATACTGCATGTAATATAGGTGATGCTGGTTAAGTACTGCCGGTAATGTAGGTGATGCAGGTAATGTAGGTGATGCTGGTAACTTACTGCCGGTAATGTAGGTGATGCAGGTAATGTAGGTGATGCAGGTAATGTAGGTGATGGTGGTAACGTACTGCAGGTAATGTAGGTGATGCAGGTAATGTAGGTGATGCTGGTAACGTACTGCAGGTAATGTAGGTGATGCAGGTAATGTAGGTGATGCTGGTAATGTACTGCAGGTAATGTAGGTGATGCAGGTAATGTAGGTGATGCTGGGAACGTACTGCAGGTAATGTAGGTGATGCAGGTAATGTAGGTGATGCTGGTAACGTACTGCCGGTAATGTAGGTGATGCAGGTAATATAGGTGATGCAGGTAATATAGGTGATGCAGGTAATGTAGGTGATGCAGGTAACGTAGGTGATTCAGGTAATGTAGGTGATGCAGGTAACGTACTGCAGGTAATGTAGGTGATGCAGGTAATGTAGGTGATGCAGGTAATGTGGCTGATGCAGATAATGTAGGTGATGCTGGTAACGTAGGTGATGCAGGTAATGTAAGTGATGCTGGTAATGTAGGTGATGCAGGTAATGTAGGTGATGCAGGTAATATAGGTGATGCAGGTAATATAGGTGATGCAGGAAATGTAGTTGATGCAGGTAGGTAATGTAGGTGATGCAGGTAATGTAGGTGATGCAGGTAATGTAGGTGATGCTGGTAACATACTGCAGGTAATGTAGGTGATGCTGGTAACGTACTGCCGGTAATGTAGGTGATGCAGGTAATGTAGTTGATGGTGGTAATGTACTGCAGGTAATGTAGGTGATGCAGGTAATGTAGGTGAGGCTGGTAACGTACTGCCGGTAATGTAGGTGATGCAGGTAATGTAGGTGATGCAGGTAATGTAGGTGATGCAGGTAATGTAGGTGATGGTGGTAATGTACTGCTGGTAATGTAGGTGATGCTGGTAACATACTGCAGGTAATGTAGGTGATGCTGGAAACGTACTGCCGGTAATGTAGGTGATGCAGGTAATGTAGGTGATGCAGGTAATGTAGGTGATGGTGGTAATGTACTGCAGGTAATGTAGGTGATGCTGTTAACGTACTGCCGGTAATGTAGGTGATGCAGGTAATGTAGGTGATGCAGGTAATGTAGGTGATGCAGGTAATGTAGGTGATGGTGCTAATGTACTGCAGGTAATGTAGGTTATGCTGGTAACGTACTGCCGGTAATGTAGGTGATTCAGGTAATGTAGGTGATGCAGGTAATATAGGTGATGCAGGTAATGTAGGTGATGCAGATAATGTAGGTGATGCAGGTAATGTAGATGATGCTGGTAATATAGGTGATGCAGGTAATATAGGTGATGCAGGTAATGTAGGTGATGCATGTAATATAGGTGATGCAGGTAATGTAGGTGATGCAGATAATGTAGGTGATGCAGGTAACGTAGGTGATTCAGGTAATGTAGGTGATGTAGGTAACGTAGGTGATTCAGGTAATGTAGGTGATGCAGATAATGTGGGTGATGCAGGTAACGTAGGTGATTCAGGTAATGTAGGTGATGCTGGTAACGTACTGCAGGTAATGTAGGTGATGCAGGTAATGTAGGTGATGCAGGTAATGTAGGTGATGGTGGTAATGTACTGCTGGTAATGTAGGTGATGCTGGTAACATACTGCAGGTAATGTAGGTGATGCTGGTAACGTACTGCCGGTAATGTAGGTGATGCAGGTAATGTTGGTGATGCAGGTAATGTAGGTGATGCAGGTAATGTAGGTGATGGTGGTAATGTACTGCAGGTAATGTAGGTGATGCTGGTAACGTACTGCCGGTAATGTAGGTGATGCAGGTAATGTAGGTGATGCAGGTAATGTAGGTGATGGTGGTAATGTACTGCAGGTAATGTAGGTGATGCTGGTAACGTACTGCCGGTAATGTAGGTGATGCAGGTAATGTAGGTGATGCAGGTAATATAGGTGATGCAGGTAATGTAGGTGATGCAGATAATGTAGGTGATGCAGGTAATGTAGATGATGCTGGTAATATAGGTGATGCAGGTAATATAGGTGATGCAGGTAATGTAGGTGATGCAGGTAATATAGGTGATGCAGGTAATGTAGGTGATGCAGATAATGTAGGTGATGCAGGTAACGTAGGTGATTCAGGTAATGTAGGTGATGCAGGTAACGTAGGTGATTCAGGTAATGTAGGTGATGCAGATAATGTAGGTGATGCAGGTAACGTAGGTGATTCAGGTAATGTAGGTGATGCTGGTATCGTACTGCAGGTAATGTAGGTGATGCAGGTAATGTAGGTGTGTTGCAGGTAATGTAGGTGATGATGGTAACGTACTGCAGGTAATGTAGGTGATGCTTGTAACGTACTGCAGGTACGTTAATGTAGGTGATGCAGGTAATGTAGGTGATGCTGGTGACGTACTGCAGGTAATGTAGGTGATGCAGGTAATGTACTGCAGGTGATGCTGGTAATGTAGGTGATGCAGGTAATGTAGTTGATGCTGGTAACGTACTGCAGGTAATGTAGGTGATGCAGGTAATGTATGTGATGCTGGTGACGTACTGCAGGTAATGTAGGTGATGCTGGTAACATACTGCAGGTAATGTAGGTGATGCAGGTAATGTAGGTGATGCTGGTGACATACTGCAGGTAATGTAGGTGATGCTGGTAACATACTGCAGGTAATGTAGGTGATGCAGGTAATGTAGGTGATGCTGGTTACGTACTACAGGTAATGTAGGTGATGCAGGTAAGGTACTGTAGGTGATGCTGGTAACGTACTGCAGGTAATGTAGGTTATGCAGGTAATGTAAGTGATGCAGGTAACGTACTACAGGTAATGTAGGTGATGCAGGTAATGTACTGTAGGTGATGCTGGTAACGTACTGCAGGTAATGTAGGTGATGCAGGTAATGTAAGTGATGCAGGTAACGTACTACAGGTAATGTAGGTGATGCAGGTAATGTACTGTAGGTGATGCTGGTAACGTACTGCAGGTAATGTAGGTGATGCAGGTAATGTAGGTGATGCAGATAATGTAGGTGATGCATGTAACGTACTGCAGGTAATGTAGTTGATGCTGGTAACGTACTGCAGGTAATGTAGTTGATACTGGTAATGTACTATGGGGAATCAGGTAATGACCATAACACTGTATTCAGCTATACCGGAGTGTGAATTCCTACCTGTGTAAATGTCGCTATTTAGTGTTATAAGTCACACAAGAAATAATTGCTTTCCAGACTTTGATTGTGGTTCCAAAGCACAAAAAGATATTATTCACCAAAAAGCAGATAGTTACACGCTGTGATCTAAATACAATTAGCGCAAACAAATTATACAATCACTAGGTACAGTCGAATACATATACATGCGCTCTGAATCCAGATTCCCGGCATCAACTATGAAACCTCAGTCAACAGCAAAGAAAAGATGACTATCAGATTCAGGGTGCTTGCATATAAACCCTTGCAGAGATAGGTAATACAATAGAACAAGTTGGCATAATCCCAATGGTTCTTCTTCCTGGTTCTCCTGTTACGATGCAGTTCATAGGTCAGTTTGTATTGTAATAGTTCAGCCTCCAACAGCTTCTTTCTGCCCGTTTTCCCACCGCAGAACAAGTCTAAACTGGCTGCATTACAGAGTAAATTTCAATGCCTATCTCTCTATGATCCATAATTCACAGACGCATGGTGCGATTTTCTTGCCGATGGAACCGGAAGTCTGCAAATAAACAGTGGTTTAGAATGGCACCAAACACCGTACTGTTTATCATGTACTAAACCTGAGATCTTAAATACAGTCACTTTATTACATAATTAATAATGAATAGAACCTTGAATATTAACCTTAATGCTAGGGAACCTTTCTATGTAAGTGTGCAATGTGTAAGTGTAAGGATATTTAGAAAAGACGCTAGTTAGCGTTGTGCCACTACGTGTTTTGTGGAGTACACCGTGGTACGTGTTTTGCAGGGTTGTTCATATTATATGTTTTAGTAAATGGATGTATTTATATAATGAGGACTTTTAACATTGTTCTATTGCGTGGAAATCGCACGTCGCTAAATAATAGCATCGCCGTATGTACTGATATTGTGTGAGATTTGCTAAAATGGCGCTAGGCAGCCATTCGCAAAATGGCGTCTTGTTGCGATTCACAAAATGGCGTCGTGCAGATTTTAATTTTAACAGATTCTGTCTCAGCCAATTATCCGGCTTCGACAGGAGTCAGGTTCTGTTGGATGAGCACACCGTCAGTGGTAGCTACCTGCTACAATTTTCATTAAGGTACAGAGGGCCCGATTCAGACCCGGCCGCTAAGCCGCAGACGCACGCTATGGGCATTTGTCGCCCGTCTGCGCATACGTATGCATAGCAGGGCACGTGCGCGAACCAGTCATTGTGATCAGGAATCGTGTGCTCTTAACACAAAGACTGGACGCTACTCTGAGTGACAGATAGCGCCGTTTGTGTGTGGTAACAGGGGAAGGTGCTTGTGAACGGGGGAGTGGTGCTGCAAACGCAGGCGTGTCTGGGGCGTCTAAACTGAGTTTTATGGGTGTGCATAATTAGCATGGAAGCGTCATTGTACACGTCACCTGGTTGTATTTCAGCTTGCAGTGATCGCAGTGCTTGCGTCGGGGTAATGGCTTCCTCAAGCGCTGCGATGGTTCTGATTAATCACACACTTCCTGGAGATGACGTGTGCTAATAAATAAAAGTGGGCGTCTTTATGCCGGCCGGTGCTCACTCTGCCGTCGCTCTCTAAAAACAGAGGGCGTCCTTACACCAGACAGTGCGATCGCGGAATTTGCATACCCGGCCTCTTTTGGTAGCGAGAGAGAGCAGCTTAGCGTCCGGGTCTGAATCGACCCCAGAGACACTCGCACCAGTTATTACCTGTGCATGGTAGGAGAAATTCACAGGCAATTAATTTCTGCTGAGAGGAGTCTATTTGCCGGATGAAGCATATGGAGACCGAGATTCCGAGGTCGTTTTCTGTCCTTCAGGTGTTTTCTTGCTGACACCATTATTTTAAAAATGAATTTCTCCTTTTATCAACACACAGATTCCCCAAACACATACTGACGGGACTTTGTCTTTCATACTATAGTGTTCTCCTGCCGTGGTCACAATGTGCAATGAGCTGATAGGATTTGCTGTCTTGCATAATATAATTTTTTTTATATAACTATTAAAGCAAATAATGGAGACATTAGAGTTTGCAAAAGGCAGATAATCCTTCAGCTGTATCAGTCGGTGAGAAGTTACTCTGTAAATAGAATGAAGAGCAGCAATCACTGAACAACAGGATCAATGTCTGATCTGGTGACACAAACTGAGTGAGATAAAACACAAATCCTGGGCGCACCTGTCATTTATAATGTATCACACAAATAGCTAAAGTGCTGCTGCACCTGGTATGGGGAGGTTTAATTGATTCTAAGGATGAAAAAACATAATATCAATAAAATATGTACAGAAATAGAGCAATAAAAAAAAATGGCCTCCTGCAACACAATATTAAAAAAGCCGTTTGTGGTAACTCCAATAAAAGTATACAGAGTATAGTAGACGAAAGCTGAATAGGTTTGAGGATATGTAAGAATACTGGTTCTTACTGAGTGGCTGTTTGATGATAGCCTTGTTGCTGGGTAAGTTATGGAAGTTGGGAGGCTGGGTCAGCTAGTTCCAGGGGCCAATAATAGGACTGGAAGGAGTGGCTAGATAGTCAGTATATATTGGCCTGTTTTGCATTTAATCAGCTTCTTTTGCAGGTTTCTGACAACCCACCATCCCACCCGTTATTGTTCTGTTGTGTCACATTAACCTTGTTTTTTCCCATTTAGGGGAGGCACATCGTGGCAGCAGTAGGCTGCAGCTCAGTGGCTTTATGTGGCACAAGATAACTTTGTGAGGGCACTTGCCCTCGATGTCCATGGTGAATTTGTCCTGCTCTGTGCGAGGGGACCCGGGCGCTTTTGTACAGAAGCACCTCGGATTGGCCAAGGAGGGAAGAGGAACCCTCACAGCGGACAAATTGATAATTCATTTTGATGAACATCATCTCCACATTTTGTGGAAGCAACCTCCTACGCCTTTCGCTGACAAGGTTCTCGGCTGCACTAAACAATTTCGGAATACACACTGGAGGGGGGGGCAACTTCGGTAAAATAGAGCCAGTTTGTACAGGGGCCTCCAAATTGCCTCTTTTTCCTGCCACTACAGGTATGGACTGTCTGACATGCCTACTTGGATGCTGTCACCGATGTAATCCTCCACCATGGTGATAGCATCATTAGCAGTGACAGTAGACATGTCAGAAATTGTTGGCAGGTCCTTCAGTCTGGACCAGATGTCCAAACTTGGTCCTGCCTGCCCTGCATCACCGCCAGCGGGTTGCTTAGGATATCTTAGTTGTTTCCTGGCAGCCCCAGTTGCGGGAGAAAATGAAGGAGCTGTTGATGTGTCACGTTCCACATCAGCTGACAGTGTTTTCACCAGCAGGTCTTTACAGCTGTGCAGGCTTGTGTCGGCCAGAAAGAGAGACACCACATAGGCTTTAAACCTAGGATCGAGCATGGTGGCCAAAATGCAGTGGTCTGATTTCAACAGATTGACCACCCTGGAATTCTGGTAAAGCGAATGAAGGGCTTCATCCACAAGTCCCACATGCCGAGCAGAATCGCTCCGTCTTAGCTCCTCCTTCACTTTCTCCAGCTGCTTCTGCAAAAGCCTGATGAGGGGAATGACCTGACTCAAGCTGGCAGTGTCTGAACTGACTTCATGTGTGGCAAGTTCGAAGGGCTGGAGAACCTTGCACAACAAGGAAAGCATTCTCCACTGTGCTTGAGTCATGTGCATACCCCCTCCTTTGACTATGTCATAGGTGGATGTATAGGCTTGAATGGCCTTTTACTGCTCCTCGATCCTCTGAAGCATATAGAGGGTTGAGTTCCACCGCGTCACAACCTGTTCAGGTGATGGCGGGGCAGGTTCAAGAGTGTTTGCTGGCGTTCCAGTCTTCGGCATGCAGTCACTGAATGGTGAAAGTGGCACAAAATTTTTCAGCCCATCCAAAGCGTCTCCTGCACGCCCCTGTGGTTTTTCAAAAAATTCTGCACCACCAAATTTATTGTGTGAGCAAAACATGGGACGTGTGGGAATTTGCCCAGATGTAATGCCCGCACAATATTGGTGGTGTTGTCAGGTATCACAAATCCCAAGCAGAGTCTAAGTGGGGTAAGCCATTGGGCGATGATTTCCCTCAGTTTCTCTAAGAGGCTGTCGGTGGTGTGCCTCTTACTGAAACCGGTGATACACAGTGTAGCCTGCCTTGGAACGAGCTGGCGATTCTGAGATGCTGCTACTGGTGATGCTGCTGTTGTTGCTGCGTAATGTGATACATCTACCCAGTGGGCTGTCACAGTCATATAGTCCTTAGTCTGCCCTGTTCCACTTGTCCACATGTCCATGGTTAAGTGGACATTGGGTACAACGGCATTTTTCAGGACACTGAGGACACTTTTTCTGACGTTTCTGTACAGTCTCGGTATCGCCTGCCTAGTGAAGTGGAATCTAGATGGGATTTGGAACCGGGGACACACTACCTCCATCAATTGTCTAAATCCCACTGCACTAATGGCGGATACTGGATGCACGTCTAACACCAACATAGCAGTCAAGGCCTCAGTTATACATTTTGCTTCAGGATGACTGCTGTCGTACTTCATCCTCCTCGCTAAGGACTGTTGGAGGGTCAATTGCTTAGTAAAAGAAGTAGTGGTGTTCTTACTTCCTCTCTGGGATGATGAACGACTCCCAGCAGGAACAGCAGCAGCAGCGGCAGCAGTAGGTGTAGCAATGCAGGATCCTCCGGAGGAATCCCGGATAGGAGAGCCAGTCATCCCAGTGACATGGCCTGCAGGACTACTTCCGATCCTGACTGAGAAGGAAATTGACGAGGAGGGAGTTGACAGTGTGGTTTGCAGGCGCTTGGATTCAACAGGACAAAGGGATTTAGGTGTCCCTGGACTGCTTATGGTCTTAGCCAAGGTTTCTGAACTTGGAAGTAACTTTTTATGAAAGCGCTGCAGGTGACGTATAAGGGAGGATGTTCCTAGGTGATTAATGTCATTTCCCTTACTTATTACACCTTTATATAAGCTACATATGGCAAGGCAGTAGTTGTCCGGATTTGGACTGAAGTATTTCCAGACCAAAGAGGTGGAATTTTTGGTCTTCTGCCCAGGCATGACCGTGAGGGGCTTTTTCATCCCACGGACAACAACTGTCTTCCCCGGAGCCTGATTTAAACAAACCACATCACCATCAGAATCCTCCTTGCCAACTGCCTCCTCAGTGCCAGCTACACCAGTATCCTCATCCTGTTGTACTTCAACAGTGACATCTTCAATTTGAATATCAGCAAGTGGACTGTGGGTGCTCCTTTCAGCACTTGCAGAGGGCGTGCAAATGGTGGAAAGAGCCACCTCTTCCCCGTCCAGTGCTGGGAAGGTCAGGCATCGCAACCACCACCACACTTGGACTCTCCTTGGGGATTTGTGATATCTTCTTAGAACGCACAGTTCTTCGCTGTGCTTTTGCCAGCTTAACTCATTTGATTTTTGTAGCAGGAGGAGGGCTTCCATCGTCATGTGAAGCTGAGCCACTAGTCATGAACATAGGGATAGACCTTAGCCGTTCCTTGTCACTCCGTGTCGTAAATGACATATTGGCAAGTTTACGTTTCTCCTTAGACAATTTAAATGTATTTTTTAAGGTCATTTTACTGAACTTTGGCTTTTTGGATTTTATATGCCCTCTACTATGACATTTGGCATCGGCCTTGACAGACAACGTTGATGGCATTTCATCGTCTATGTCATGACTAGTGGCAACAGCTTCATCACTAGGAGGAAGTGGTTCTTGATCTTTCCCTATTTTCCTCCAATTTTTTTTCGACCATTATTCTTATGGCATGCATTATTTTTATGGAGTGAATAGCCCCTCTAAAATTATTTGTATGAGTGTACCCCTACATCAGACAGGGTAGCACCTGTAAAAGTTATTGTATGAGCGTACCCCTACAGCAGACAGGGCACCCCCTGTAACAATTATTTGTATGAGTGTACCCCTACAGCAGACAGGGCACCCCCTGTAACAATTATTTGTATGAGTGTACCCCTACAGCAGACAGGGCATCACCTGTAACAATTATTTGTATGAGTGTAACCCTACAGCAGACAGGACATCCCTTGTAACAATTATTTGTATGATTGTACCCCTACAGAAGACAGGGCATCCCCTGTAATAATTATTTGTATGAGTGTACCCCTACAGCAGACAGGACACACCCTGTAACAATTATTAGTATGAGTGTACCCCTACAGCAGACAGGGCATCCCCTGTAATAATTATTTGTATGAGCATACCCCTACAGCCCACAGGGCATCCCCTGTAACAATTATTTGTATGAGTGTACCCCTACAGCAGACAGGGCAGCCCCTGTAATAATTATTTCTATGAGTGTACCCCTACAGCACACAGGGCATCGCCTGTAACAATTATTTGTATGAGTGTACCCCTACAGCAGACAGGGCAGCCCCTGTAATAATTATTTGTATGAGTGTACCCCTACAGCAGACAGGGCAACCCCTGTAACAATTATTTGTATGAGTGTACCCCTACAGCAGACAGGGCATCCCCTGTAATAATTGTTTGTATGAGCGTACCCCTACAGCACACAGGGCATCCACTGTAACAATTATTTGTATGAGTGTACCCCTACAGCAGAAAGGGCAGCCCCTGTAATAATTATTTGTATGAGTGTACCCCTACAGCAGACAGGGCACCCCCTGTAACAATTATTTGTATGAGTGTACCCCTACAGCAGACAGGGCAGCCCCTGTAACAATTATTTGTATGAGCGTACCCCTACAGCAGACAGGGCATCCCCTGTAACAATTATTTGTATGAGTGTACCCCTACAGCAGACAGGGCAGCCCCTGTAATAATTATTTGTATGAGTGTACCCCTACAGCAGACAGGGCACCCCCTGTAACAATTATTTGTATGAGCGTACCCCTACACCAGAAAGGACAGATGCTATAAAAAATATTTGTATGAGCGTACCCCTACAGCAGACAGGGCATCCCCTGTAATAATTATTTGTATTAGTGTACCCCTACAGCAGACAGGGCACCCCCTGTAACAATTATTTGTATGAGTGTACCCCTACAGCAGACAGGGCCCCCCTGTAACAATTATTTGTATGAGTGTACCCCTACAGCAGACAAGGCATCCCCTGTAATAATTATTTGCATGAGTGTACCCCTACAGCAGCCAGGGCATCCCCTGTAATAATTATTTGTATGAGTGTACCCCTACAGCAGACAGGGCAGCCCCTGTAACAATTATTTGTATGAGCGTACCCCTACACCCCACAGGGCATCCCCTGTAACAATTATTTGTATGAGTGTACCCCTACAGCAGACAGGGCATCCCCTGTAACAATTATTTGTAGAAGTGTACCCCTACACCACACAGGGCAGCCCCTGTAAAAATGATTTGTATGATTGTACTCCTACACCAGACAGGGCAGCCCCTTTAACAATTATTGTATGAGTGTACCCCTACAGCAGACAGGACACCCCCTGTAATAATATTTGTTTGAGCGTACCCCTACAGCTGACAGGGTAGCCCCTGTAACAATTATTTGTATGAGTGTAACCCTACAGCAGACAGGACATCCCTTGTAACAATTATTTGTATGAGTGTACCCCTACAGAAGACAGGGCATCCCCTGTAACAATTATTTTTATGAGTGTACCCCTACAGCAGACAGGGCATCCCCTGTAATAATTATTTGTATGAGCATACCCCTACAGCCCACAGGGCATCCCCTGTAACAATTATTTGTATGAGTGTACCCCTACAGCAGACAGGGCAGCCCTTGTAATAATTTTTTCTATGAGTGTACCCCTACAGCACACAGGGCATCGCCTGTAACAATTATTTGTATGAATGTACCCCTACAGCAGACAGGGCAGCCCCTGTAATAATTATTTGTATGAGTGTACCCCTACAGCAGACAGGGCAACCCCTGTAACAATTATTTGAATGAGTGTACCCCTACAGCAGACAGGGCATCCCCTGTAATAATTTTTTGTATGAGCGTACCCTTACAGCACACAGGGCATCCCCTGTAACAATTATTTGTATGAGTGTACCCCTACAGCAGACAGGGCACTCCCTGTAATAATTATTTGTATGAGTGTACCCCTACAGCAGACAGGGCACCCCCTGTAACAATTATTTGTAGGAGTGTACCCCTACAGCAGACAGGGCAGCCCCTGTAACAATTATTTGTATGAGCGTACCCCTACAGCAGACAGGGCATCCCCTGTAACAATTATTTGTATGAGTGTACCTCTACAGCAGACAGGGCAGCCCCTGTAATAATTATTTGTATGAGTGTACCCCTACAGCAGACAGGGCACCCCCTGTAACAATTATTTCTATGAGCGTACCCCTACACCAGAAAGGACAGCCGCTATAAAATATATTTGTATGAGCGTACCCCTACAGCAGACAGGGTATCCCCTGTAATAATTATTTGTATTAGTGTACCCCTACAGCAGACAGGGCACCCCCTGTAACAATTATTTGTATGAGTGTACCCCTACAGCAGACAGGGCCCCCCCTGTAACAATTATTTGTATGAGCGTACCCCTACAGCAGACAGGGCAGCCCCTGTAACAATTATTTTATGAGCGTAACCCTACACCAGAAAGGACAGCCCCTGTAATAATTATTAGTATGAGTGTACCCCTACCCCAGAAAGGACAGCCCCTGTAATAATTATTTGTATGAATGTACCCCTACAGCAGACAGGGCAGCCCATGTAACAATAATTTTTATGAGCGTACCCCTACACCAGAAATGACAGCCCCTGTAATAATTATTAGTATGAGTGTACCCCTACAGCAGACAGGGCAGCCCCTGTAACAATAATTTTTATGAGCGTACCCCTACAGCAGTCAGGGCAGCCCCTGTAATAATTATTTGTTTGAGTGTACCCCTACAGCAGACAGGGCAGCCCCTGTAACAATTATTTGTATGAGCGTACCCCTACAGCATACAGGGCTCCCCCTGTAACAATTATTTGTATGAGCGTACCCCTACAGCAGACAGGGCAGCCCCTGTAACAACTATTTGTTTGAGCGTACCCCTACACCAGAAAGGACAGCCCCTGTAATAATTATTTGTATGAGTGTACCCCTACAGCAGACAGGGCAGCCCCTGTAACAATTATTTGTATGAGCCTACCCCTACAGCATACAGGGCACCCTCTGTAACAATTATTTGTATGAGCGTACCCCTACAGCAGACAGGGCAGCCCCTGTAACAATTATTTGTTTGAGCGTACCCCTACACCACACAGGGCAGCCCCTGTAAAAATGATTTGTATGACTGTACCCCTACACCAGACAGGGCAGCACCTGTAACAATTATTTGTATGAGCGTACCCCTACAGCAGACAGGGCAGCCCCTGTAACAATTATTTTATGAGTGTAACCCTACACCAGAAAGGACAGCCCCTGTTATAATTATTTGTATGAGTGTACCCCTACAGCAGACAGGGCAGCCCCTGTAACAATAATTTTTATGAGCGTACCCCTACACCAGAAAGGACAGCCCCTGTTATAATTATTTGTATGAGTGTACCCCTACAGCAGACAGGGCAGCCCCTGTAACAATTATTTGTATGAGTGTACCCCTGCAGCAGACAGGGCACCCCCTCTAACAATTATTTGTATGAGTGTACCTCTACAGCAGACAGGGCATCCCTTGTAACAATTATTTCTATGTGTACCACTATAGCAGACAGGGCAGGCCCTGTAACAATTATTTGTTTGAGCGTACCCCTACAGCACACAGGGCATCCCCTGTAACAATTATTTGTATGAGCGTACCCCTACAGCAGACAGGACACCCTGTAACAATTATTTGTATGAGCGTACCCCTACAGCAGACAGGACACCCCCTGTAACAATTATTTGTATGAGTGTACCCCTACAGCAGACAGGGCATCCACTGTAACAATTATTTGTATGAGTGTACCCCTACAGCAGACAGGGCATCCCCTGTATCAATTATTTGTATGAGTGTACCCCTACAGCACACAGGGCACTCCCTGTAACAATTATTTGAATGAGCGTACCCCTACAGCAGACAGGACACCCCCTGTAACAATTATTTGTATGAGTGTACCCCTACAGCAGACAGGGCACCCCCTGTAACAATTATTTGTATGAGTGTACCCCTACAGCAGACAGGGCATCCCCTGTAATAATTATTTGTATGAGTGTACCCCTACAGCAGACAGGGCAGCCCCTGTAACAATTATTTGTATGAGCGTACCCCTACACCCAACAGGGCATCCCCTGTAACAATTATTTGTAGGAGTATACCCCTGTAGCAGATAGGGCAGCCCCTGTAATAATTATTTGTATGAGCGTACCCCTACACCCCACAGGGCATCCCCTGTAACAATTATTTGTATGAGTGTACCCCTACAGCAGACAGGGCAGCCCCTGTAATATTTATTTGTATGAGAATACCCCTACAGCAGACAGGGCAGCCCCTGTAACAATTATTGCATGAGTGTACCCCTACAGCAGACAGGGCAGCCCCTGTAACAATTATTTGTATGACTGTACCCCTACAGCAGACAGGGCACCCCCTGTAACAATTATTTGTATGAGTGTACCCCTACAGCAGACAGGGCATCCCTTGTAACAATTATTTCTATGTGTACCCCTACAGCAGACAGGGCAGCCCCTGTAACAATTATTTGTATGAGCGTACCCCAACAGCACACAGGGCATCCCCTGTAACAATTATTTGTATGAGCGTACCCCTACAGCAGACAGGACACCCCCTGTAACAATTATTTGTATGAGCGTACCCCAGGGTTGCCTACCTTTAACATTCTCTTCCCGGGAGAAGCCCGGGTAAGAGATGCAGCAGGGGGCCGACGGGGGCGGGACTTAACGATTTGCGTCATTAAGCCCCACCCCCTCATGGTAAAATTGCCGCGATTGGGCACAATTTACATAGGGGGCGGGGCCACATGCTGTGATTCATGCTGAATCACAGCTTAAGCCCCGCCCCCTTCATGGAGACCCGCGATTGCCAGGAAGTGGGCAGAATGCGGGAGAAATGCCTACCTTTCCGGGGGTGCTGAGATGGGTTACCCGAAAAATCGCGAGCCTCCCGCGAAAACCGGGAGGGTAGGCATGTATGGCGTACCCCTACAGCAGACAGGACACCCCCTGTAACAATTATTTGTATGAGTGTACCCCTACAGCAGACAGGGTATCCACTGTAACAATTATTTGTATGAGTGTACCCCTACAGCAGACAGGGCATCCCCTGTAATAATTATTTGTATGAGCATACCCCTACAGCAGACAGGGCAGCCCCTGTAACAATTATTGCATGAGTGTACCCCTACAGCAGACAGGGCAGCCCCTGTAACAATTATTTGTATGAGCGTACCCCTACATCCCACAGGGCATCCCCTGTAACAATTATTTGTATGAGTGTACCCCTGTAGCAGACAGGGCAGCCCCTGTAATAATTATTTGTATGAGCATACCCCTACAGCAGACAGGGCAGCCCCTGTAACAATTATTGCATGAGCGTACCCCTACAGCAGAAAGGACAGCCCCTATAAAAATTATTTGTATGAGCGTACCCCTACAGTAGCCATCCAGCCCCTATGTATATGGACAACTATAGCTAGCCAGCCAGTCCCTATGTATATGGACAACTATAGCTAGCCAGCCAGTCCCTATGTATATGGACAACAATAGCCAGCCAGCCCCTATGTATATGGACAACAATAGCCAGCCAGCCAGCCCCTATGTATATGGACAACCATAGCCAGCCAGCCCCTATGTATATGGACAACAATAGCCAGCCAGCCAACCCCTATGTATATGGACAACAATAGCCAGCCAGTCCCTATGTATATGGACAATAGCCAGCCAGCCAGCCCCTATGTATATAGACAACAATAGCCAGCCAGACAGCCTCTATGTATATCGACAACAATAGCCAGCCAGCCCCTAGGTATATAGACAACAATAGCCAGCCAGCCAGGCAGCCCCTATGTATATGGACAACAATAGCCAGCCAGCCCCTATGTATATGGACAACAATAGCCAGCCAGCCAGCAGTACTTTATTATATACAACACACAACACCGAGAGACAACAGTAGCCAACAGCTCCCAGCTCCCTAACTCTGCACACTCCATAGCTGGAATGAAAATGGCGGCGATCACGGGACCTTTATAGAATCCAAAAGCCGCGAGAGTCCGACAGTGGGATGATGACGTTTTGCCTCAATTTCAGATCCGAGCCAGGCGGGAGAACCCCAGCCAGACTCAGTTCCCGGCTTGGATTGGGGGGGGTTCGTAGGTGTGCATCGACCACTTTTTGTGTTTTGGTTTTGGATCTGGATTGGTTTTGCCAAAACCACCCTTCCGGGTTTTGGTTTTGTATCTGTATTTTTTGGATAAAGCGTAAAAGCAGCTAAAATCACAGAATTTGGGGATTTTTGTTCCTACGCTACTATTAACCTCAATAACATTAGTTTCCACTCATTTCCAGTCTATTCTGAACACCTCACACCTCACAATATTGACCACTTCTGCACAGCGCATTTAGGTCACAGAGCTCATCCAATTTGGAGGAGGAAGATTGAGTGCTCTTCCACCTTTCTGTACTCTGTGTGGGCTTCAGCAGCAAAAGGAAGTGGGGGAAGGGTGAAAGGTGTTTTGGGGAAAGCTGATGGCATTTGAGGAGGTGGGAAGAGTAGGGCATCTCGCTGTAGCTTCTAGGAGCAGACAATTTAGAGATGCAGGAGCGAAGGCAACAGCTCTCTCTGGTCCTGTAACTATTGAGTATACAGTATCAGAGCTGATGAAAGAGATAGGCAGGAGGGGTACTGTTGGCATGTGCGGGGGTAGAACAAGAGGGAAGAGGGCTTACATCCTATAGAGAAGTGGTGATCAGCGGGAGACTGAGCTAGAAGGAGACAAGGCAGAGAGATGGAGGGAGTGTATTTGGGTAACTATGCTGTGTACGACATTTGGCTCTTTGCTGTATGTGTAGATATATTGTGGCTCTTAGTCTGACTGCATGGCCACCCCTGATGTAGAGTATATGGAGCTTTACTTTGCCTCTGCCTGCAGTCTTTATAACAAGTTTGATAACCAGTTAATTAGAAGACACAGTAACTGGGCGGTCACAAGGCTTAGAGGTAAGGGGAAATGTTCATGTGCCCAATCCATCACATCTGGGCATTTCAGCAGCCTCAGACACTTTGCAGACTAATCATGGCTTCAAACCACTGACACCAATTCTGTGCAACTGCTGGCCGGGAAGTAGGGTTCCTCTGTATAACCCCCTATGAGCCTATCATCAGTACATCCGCACACTTACTGCCATTAATGAGAACAGTCTTTCTCTACGTATAATCCTACAAATGCACAATATGGTAATGAGCTGGTCAGTGACAATGGCGCAGAGAGAAGGGGGACGCGGGTACTAGTTACCCAGCCTTGGGCTTGCTGGAGGGGCACGGCGGGGGCGTAGGTCTGACGCCACTTTCCCCTCCCTCCTACCTGTCAGCCGCCCAGCACACGCAGCAGCAACAATCTCCTCTGTCTGTGGGGGGGAAGGATCACAGTTATCGCACCCCCGCCCTGGATTTGCACCAGGCTAGGGGCTCACAGCACCCTCCCTCCCAGTGCGCTTTGTGACGCTGCAAAAAGGTTTTTTTTAAGAGGACGTGGCCCCGTCTCCCGCAAATAGGCCACACCTCCTACACCCAGGCAATTCGTTTTTGTAACACCATGCTGCCATGCAGGGGGGCAGATGTAACATGTGCAGAGAGATTTAGATTTGGGAGGGAGGTATCCAAACTGACATGTAAATTACAGCGTCCAGCAACTGTGGGCTACATGCAGAAGCAGACAGTATTTACTAGGGGTGTGCACCGGCCACTTTTCGTGTTTTGTGTTTTGGTTTTGGATCTGGATCTTTCTTCGTGTTTTGGATCTGGATTGGTTTTGCCAAAACCACCCTTCCGTGTTTTGGGTTCTGGGTTTTGTGTTTTGGATCTGTATTTTTTTGAAAAAAAGCATAAAAACAGCTAAAATCACAGAATTTGTAGGTTTTTCTGCTCCTATGCTATTATTAACCTCAATAACCTTAATTTCCACTCATTTCCAGTCTATTCTGAACACCTCACACCTCACAATAGTGTTTTTATGTCCAAAAGGTTGCACCGAGGTAGCTGGATGACTATGCTAAGCGACACGAGTGGGCGGCACAAACACGTGGCCCATCTAGGAGTGACACTGCAGTGGCAGACAGGATGGCAGTTTGAAAAACTAGGCCCCAAACTGTACATAATGCAAAGAAAAAAAAGAGGTGCAAGATGGAATTGTCCTTGGGCCCTCCCACCCACCCTTATGTTGTATAAACAGGACATGCACACTTTAACAAACCAATCATTTCAGTGCCAGGGTCTGCCACACAACTGTGGCTGAAATGATTGGTTCGTTTGGGCCCCCACAAAACAAGCTGGCAATTAATCTGTCCCTGCACAAACTGGCTCTACGGAGGCAAGATGTCATCCTCATCCTCCTCATCCACCGATTCCTCACCCTCTTCAGTGTGTACATCCTCATCCTCACAGAGTATTAATTCGTCCCCGCTGGAACCACAGGTCCCTCTGTACGTTCTGGAGGCTGGTCTCCCTGGAAGAGTTGATAATTCATTTTATGAACATCATCTTCTCCACATTTTGTGGAAGCAACCTCCTACGCCTTTCGCTGACAAGGTTCCCGGCTGCACTAAACACTCTTTCGGAGTACACACTGGAGGGGGGGCAACTCAGGTAAAATAGAGCCAGTTTGTGCAGGGACCTCCAAATTGCTTCTTTTTCCTGCCAGTACAGGTACGGACTGTCTGACATGCCTACTTGGATGCTGTCACCGATGTAATCCTTTAACAGACAGACGCACGCTTGTCGCTGCTGCTTTGAGGATGCAAGTGCGGCTACAGCCCACACAATTCACAAAGACAGAAAAAAGAAGAAGAATATTTTTATTGTTTGTGTAGCACACTTTGAGGGTGTCACCACCCTTTAACAGACAGACGCACGCTTGTCGCTGCTGCTTTAAGGATGCAGGTGCGGCTACAGCCCACACATTTCACAAAGACCGAAAAAAAGAACAATATTTTAATTGTTTGTGTAGCACACTTTGAGGGTGTCACCACTCTTTAACAGACAGACGCATGCTTGTCGCTGCTGCTTTAAGGATGCAGGTGCGGCTACATCGCACACAAGTCACAAACACATTAAAAAATAGTTTTTTATTTTTTGGAGCACTTTGAGAGTTACACCACCCTTTAACAGACAGACGCACGCTTGTCGCTGCTGCTTTGAGGATGCAGGTGCGGCTACAGCCCACACAATTCACAAAGACAGAAAAAAAAAGAACAATATTTTTATTGTTTGTGTAGCACACTTTGAGGGTGTCACCACCCTTTAACAGACAGACGCACGCTTGTCGCTGCTGCTTTGTGGACAGTATCATATGCAGTGACAGTAGACTTGTCAGAAATTGTTGGCACGTCCTTCAGTCCGGACCAGATGTCCAAATCAGCCCTTGACTTATGACACAGGCGCACGCTTGGCGCTGCTACTATGTTGATGCACGTGCGGCTACATCGCACACAAGTCACAAACACATTAAAAAAATAGTTTTTTATTTTTTGGAGCACTTTGAGAGTTACACCACCCTTTAACAGATGCACGCTTGTCGCTGCTGCTTTGAGGATGCAAGTGCGGCTACAGCCCATACAATTCACAAAGACAGAAAAAAAAAGAACAATATTTTTATTGTTTGTTTAGCACACTTTGAGGGTGTCACCACCCTTTAACAGACAGACGCACGCTTGTCGCTGCTGCTTAGAGGATGCAAGTGCGGCTACAGCCCACACAATTCACAAAGACAGAAAAAAAAAGAACAATATTTTTATTGTTTGTGTAGCACACTTTGAGGGTGTCACCACCCTTTAACAGACAGACGCACGCTTGTCGCTGCTGCTTTGAGGACAGTATCATATGCAGTGACAGTAGACTTGTCAGAAATTGTTGGCACGTCCTTCAGTCCGGACCAGATGTCCAAATCAGCCCTTGACTTATGACACAGGCGCACGCTTGGCGCTGCTACTATGTTGATGCACGTGCGGCTACATCGCACACAAGTCACAAACACATTAAAAAAATAGTTTTTTATTTTTTGGAGCACTTTGAGAGTTACACCACCCTTTAACAGACAGACGCACGCTTGTCGCTGCTGCTTTGAGGATACAAGTGCGGCTACAGCCCATACAATTCACAAAGACAGAAAAAAAAAGAACAATATTTTTATTGTTTGTTTAGCACACTTTGAGGGTGTCACCACCCTTTAACAGACAGACGCACGCTTGTCGCTGCTGCTTAGAGGATGCAAGTGCGGCTACAGCCCACACAATTCACAAAGACAGAAAAAAAAAGAACAATATTTTTATTGTTTGTGTAGCACACTTTGAGGGTGTCACCACCCTTTAACAGACAGACGCACGCTTGTCGCTGCTGCTTTGAGGATGCAGGTGTGGCTACAGCCCACACATTTCACAAAGACAGAAAAAAAAAACAATATTTTTATTGTTTGTGTAGCACACTTTGAGGGTTACACCACCCTTTAACAGACAGACGCATGCTTGTCGCTGCTGCTTTAAGGATGCAGGTGCGGCTACAGCCCACACATTTCACAAAGACAGAAAAAAAAGAACAATATTTTTATTGTTTGTTTAGCACACTTTGAGGGTGTCACCACCCTTTAACAGACAGACGCACGCTTGTCGCTGCTGCTTAGAGGATGCAAGTGCGGCTACAGCCCACACAATTCACAAAGACAGAAAAAAAAAGAACAATATTTTTATTGTTTGTGTAGCACACTTTGAGGGTGTCACCACCCTTTAACAGACAGATGCACGCTTGTCACTGCTGCTTAGAGGATGCAAGTGCGGCTACAGCCCACACAATTCACAAAGACAGAAAAAAAAGAACAATATTTTTATTGTTTGTGTAGCACACTTTAAGGGTGTCACCACCCTTTAACAGACAGACGCATGCTTGTCGCTGCTGCTTTGAGGATGCAGGTGTGGCCACAGCCCACACATTTCACAAAGACAGAAAAAAAAAAACAATATTTTAATTGTTTGTGTAGCACACTTTGAGGGTTACACCACCCTTTAACAGACAGACGCATGCTTGTCGCTGCTGCTTTAAGGATGCAGGTGCGGCTACAGCCCACACATTTCACAAAGACAGAAAAAAATAGAACAATATTTTTATTGTTTGTGTAGCACACTTTGAGGGTGTCACCACCCTTTAACAGACAGATGCACGCTTGTCGCTGCTGCTTTGAGGATGCAGGTGGAATCTAGACGGGATTTGGAACCGGGGACACACTACCTTCATCAATTGTCTAAATCCCACTGCACTAATGGCGGATACCGGACGCACGTCTAACACCAACATAGCAGTCAAGGCCTCAGTTATACATTTTGCTTCAGGATGACTGCTGTCGTACTTCATCCTCATCGCTAGGGACTGTTGGAGGGTCAATTGTTTAGTAAAAGTAGTGATGTTCCTACTTCCTCTCTGGGATGATGAACGACTCCCAGCAGCAGCAACAGCACTAGGAGGAAGTGGTTCTTGATCTTTCCTTATTTTATTTTTATCGGAGAAAGTTTGGTCCTCCATTTATGTTATATTGATATATACGTGCGGCTAAAGCGCACACAAACACAGAAAATATTTTTTTATTTTTGCTGGAGAGTAGTGCACTTTGTGGGTTACACCACCCTTTAAGAAATGAGCCAGCCGGCTCTTTACTTATGGGACACAGGCGCACGCTTCGCGCTGCTCCTTTGTTGATGCACGTGCAGCCACAGTGCACACAAGTCCCAAACACAGAAAATATATATTTTTTTGGTTTGGACTGGAGTGTACTTTCGGGGGTTACAGCACCCTTTAACGGTCAAGCCAGCCGGCCCTTTACTTATGACACAGGCGCACGCTTGGCACTACTTTGTTGATGCACGTGCGGCTACTGCGCACACAATTCACAAACACAGAAAATATATATTTTTTTGGTTTGGAGTGTACTTTGGGGGTTACAGCACCCTTTAACAGTCAAGCCAGCCGGCCCTTTACTTATGACACAGGCGCACATTTGGCACTACTTTGTTGATGCACGTGCGGCTACTGCGCACAAAATCCACAGACACAGAAAATATTTTTTTTTTGGTTTGGACTGGAGTGTACTTTGGGGGTTACAGCACCCTTTAACGGTCAAGCCAGCCGGCCCTTTACTTATGACACAGGCGCACTCTTGGCACTACTTTGTTGATGCACGTGCGGCTACTGCGCACACAATTCACAAACACAGAAAATAATTTTTTTGGGGTTTGGACTGGAGTGTACTTTCGGGGGTTACAGCACCCTTTAACGGTCAAGCCAGCCGGCCCTTTACTTATGACACAGGCGCACGCTTGGCACTACTTTGTTGATGCACGTGCGGCTACTGCGCACACAATTCACAAACACAGAAAATAATTTTTTTTTTGGTTTGGACTGGAGTGTACTTTGGGGGTTACAGCACCCTTTAACGGTCAAGCCAGCCGGCCCTTTACTTATGACACAGGCGCACGCTTGGCACTACTTTGTTGATGCACGTGCGGCTACTGCGCACACAATTCACAAACACAGAAAATAATTTTTTTTTTGGTTTGGACTGGAGTGTACTTTCGGGGGTTACAGCACCCTTAACGGTCAAGCCAGCCGGCCCTTTACTTATGACACAGGCGCACGCTTGGCACTACTTTGTTGATGCACGTGCGGCTACTGCGCACACAATTCACAAACACAGAAAATAATTTTTTTTTTGGTTTGGACTGGAGTGTACTTTTGGGGGTTACCTCACCCTTAACGGTCAAGCCAGCCGGCCCTTTACTTATGACACAGGCGCACGCTTGGCACTACTTTGTTGATGCACGTGCGGCTTCTGCACACACAATTCACAAACACAGAAAATAATTTTTTTTTTAGTTTGGACTGGAGTGTACTTTGGGGGCTACAGCACCCTTTAATGGTCAAGCCAGCTGGCCCTCTACTTATGACACAGGCGCACGCTTGGCACTACTTTGTTGATGCACGTGCAGCTACTGCGCACACAATTCACAAACACAGAAAATATTTTTTTTTTAGTTTGGACTGGAGTGTACTTTGGGGGTTACAGCACCCTTTAATGGTCAAGCCAGCCGGCCCTTTACTTATGACACAGGCGCACGCTTGGCACTACTTTGTTGATGCACGTGCGGCTACTGCGCACACAATTCACAAACACAGAAAATATTTTTTTTTTAGTTTGGACTGGAGTGTACTTTGGGGGTTACAGCACCCTTTAATGGTCAAGCCAGCTGGCCCTTTACTTATGACACAGGCGCACGCTTGGCACTACTTTGTTGATGCACGTGCGGCTACTGCGCACACAATTCACAAACACAGAAAATAATTTTTTTTTTGGTTTGGACTGGAGTGTACTTTGGGGGTTACAGCACCCTTTAATGGTCAAGCCAGCCGGCCCTTTACTTATGACACAGGCGCACGCTTGGCACTACTTTGTTGATGCACGTGCGGCTACTGCGCACACAATTCACAAACACAGAAAATATATTATTTTTTTAGCACTTGGGGGGAGCACCCCTGATGGACAGAGCACCCCCTGGACAACACTACAGCACCCCTTTAGGACTGGGACACTGCACAGGACTTTGGAGTGGACACAGCCCCTATGGAGAACTGACTGCACAACACAGTCCAGCCAGCCCCTATGGACTTTGAAGTAGTGGACACAGCCCCTATTAACAACAGCAGCACAGCACAACACAGCCAGCCCCTATGGACTTTGAAGTAGTGGACAACAGCAGCACAGCACAGCACAACACTACACAGCCCAGCCAGCCCTAACTCCCACCCTCCCTCTTCACTGTCCACAGCCGAGTGAGAAAATGGCGCCGACGCGGGTACCTTATATAGGATCCAAAACCCGCGAGACTCGGAAGGCGGGATGATGACGTTTTGCCTCGATTTCAGATCCGAGTCAGGCGGGAAAAGTCGAGCCTGACTCGGATCGGACTCGGATCGGGGGGGCTCGGGGGGGTTCGGATTTCAGAAATCCGAACCCGCTCACCCCTAGTATTTACCCTGCATGCACAACAATGTATGTATTTACCCCCCTGACATTGCTGCATTGTATGTCCGGGTACAGAGTTACTGTCTATTTCTTACGCTATTCCCAAATCTGAATCAGGCCCTTAGGCCTCTATTTACTACAATCCGCATATTGAATGCAGATTGTAGTGTGATATTACCGAGTGAATTTGCATTGCCAATATAGCCAATATCACAGGGATTTACTACAGATCCCTTACAGGGACAGAGCTTGCGATAAAGCTCTGTCCCTGCAAATCCCCTTCGGAGCCTTATCACAGTATTTTCGCAAAAAATACCATGATTAAGTGCCTGCACATGCACTGACCGATCGCCGCTGCTACCCCCCCGACGCTAAGCCCCACCCCCGTCACTAAGCCCCGCCCCCGTGATCACGGACACCCCCGCGACCCCCCCTCCACCACCCCATCCCCCGTGACCCCTCCTCCCTTAAAGGCACTTACCTGCATGCTCCGGGCCTCCGGTGATGTTCTCCATTCCTCCGGTCAGGTGATCTCCCATACTGCACTGGGGCCCGATCACCTGATGACCGGGCCGCAGTGCACTATGGGAGACCAACTGACCGGATGGGAGACATCACCAGAGGCCCGATCACCAGTCCCTGGAGTCAGGTAAGTGATTTTTTTTTTCTTTTTTTTACAGTAATCAGCTTGCGGTCTGTATAGCAGTAATCAGCTTGCGGTCTGTATAGCAGTAATTAGCTTGCGGTCTGTATAGCAGTAATCAGCTTGCGGTCTGTTTAGACCACACAGCTCATTACTGGGTCTGGCTCCCGGCTCTGCTCTCCACGTTAGAGCAGGGCAGGAGCCCGGTAACCGGGGGAGACCCTGGATAACGCCACCTCCAGGTGGCGTTATTATCACAGGGCTTTCCCCGATATTTTTATACATTTTATTTTTAGTAACTCTGGTCAGATCACATTTCCCATTACAGTTATGGGAAATGCGATCTGCTTACTAAAAATAAGTGATACTTAGGGGTTGGAGTAGAATTTTAACGAATGCTACTCCAATTGCCCTGTAATAACTATAGGTGATACTAAAATAATGCGAAAAGGGTGTGAAAACACAAAACAGCCTTTATCACTTTATTTTAGTCAAACTAATGTTGATAAATAGAGCCCACAATGAGATAATACTGTGATAAATAGAGCCGTTAGTGTGAATAAACAAAGTTGTTTCACATTTCAGCTCATAACTCATTGACTGACATTTCAATAAATAATAGAGAAAAGAGAATATTCCGCTAAGATATGAAATTAATTTGCGATTCTTCTGTGAAGTTTAAAACCAACATTTCATAGCGGGAAGAGTAACTTTTGTGCCAGGTGTAATACTGCACCCCCCCCCCGTCTCCCTGAATCGGCAGCGCCCTTGTCTAGCAAAGCATGATGGGAAGAAGCAGCCAGGGTCACCGAGTGCTTGTTGTTATTTAGAGGCTGTATAGTAAATGGCTTTCTGAGAGCCGCTTTGTCAGAGCACTAATATACCGGCTCATTAAAATGAGGCCACTTGATAAATTGGATGCTGGTTTTTCTGGCAGAAGGTTGGCAGAGGTGCAATTCTTACCGCAGATGTCAGGAAACCTTAGGATTTAATAAGGACTATCACTGATGTGAGAAATAATTCAACAAACTAGACAACGTCCAAATAACAAAATGACCACTTAGCAGAGCTGATTGTACATCAAATTGCAATGGCACAGAGTGCCCGTCACTAGCTGGCCCCAGTATGAAGTAGAAATCAGTCTCCCCACCTTCAGGTAACATTAGCTTATGTCTGTACATGTCCTTCAGTAATAGTCACTAAACACATTGCCTTTTGGCTATATGTCTTGTCAGTGCTTTTTAGCAATGCATTTATATCATCAAACAAAGGAGTATTTAGTCATGTGAAGCAGATGATACAACACTGATGTCTGGATGATTGTTACCTATGTACTGTAGGAAGCAGAACACAGCTACAACCAAGGACGGTGACAATAAACCGGCTCTGCCTGAAGATGTAAATACATAGCGGAAAAGCACGGCAGAAAGCAGTAAGTATAAAGCTATATACAGCCAGGGCCAAACGTTGTGAGAATAACACAAGTATTGGTTGTCACCGAGTCTGCTGCCTCAGTGTTTATGATGGTAATTTGCATATACTCCAGGATGTCATGAAGAGTGATCAGATGAATTGCAATGTCCCTCTTTGCGATGACAATGAACTTAAAGCCTGATTCAGACCTGCTCGCCAGGATGCGTTCGCTTGTAGCGGCCCGAGGTTTCAATTGTGCGCATGCGCGACCCGCAGTGAGAGATTGGGAAGCGTTCGCTCGCTGCGCATAGACCGGCAGAGAGAGTGGCAGGAGAGGCTATTTGTGGGTGGTGACAGAGGCTGGCCACTATAAATGGGGGAGTGGAGGTGCGAACACAGGCATGCCTGAATGCCTCAATGCCGTTTCAGAGGCGTGCATAATTTATAGGCAGCGTTATAGTACACATCACCTGGCTGATTTTTACATTGAGGTGCTCACAGTGCTTGCGGTAGGGTATGGTCAGCTTCAAGCGCTGCGATCGCATCCGATGTACCGATGGTTGCATACACTTCCTGGAGATGACGTGCGCAAGTTGGCGTCTTAAGACAGGCTGGTGGGCCTCTGCATACACTGAGCGATTGCACGCCAAGACATAGTGGGCATGCTTATGCCTTGCCATGCGATCGATTGCCTTCCAAAATTTGCATACGCTGGGTGCGAGCGTACGCATCTAGCAAATGGGTCTGAATCGAAACCTTAATCCCAAAAACAACATTTCCACTGCATTTCAGCCCTGTCACAAAAGGACCAGCTGACATCATGTCAGTGATTCTCTCGTTAACACCGTTGAGAGTGTTGACGAGGACAAGGCTGGAGATCACTCTGTCATGCTGATTGAGTTAAAAAAACAGACTGTAAGCTTTAAAAGGAGGTTGGAGCTTGAAATCATTGTTCATCCTCTGTTAACCATGGTTACCTACAAGGAAACATGTGCAGTAATCATTGCTTTGCACAAAAATGGCTTCACAGGCAAGGATATTGCTGCTAGTAAGATTGCACTTAAATCAACCATTTATTGGATCATCAAGAACTTCAAGGAGAGAGGTTCAATAGTTGTGAAGAAGGCTTCAAGGCGCCCAAGAACGTCCAGCAAGCGCCAGGACAGTCTCCTAAAGTTGATTCAACTGCGGGATCGGGGCACCACCAGTGCAGAGCTTGCTCAGGAATGGCAGCAGGCATGTGTGAGTGCATCTTCAAGCACAGTGAGGAAAAGACTTTTGGAGGATGGCCTGGTGTCAAGAAGGGCAGCAAAGAAGCCACTAATCTCCATGAAAAACATCAGGGACAGACTGATATTCTGCAAAAGGTACAGGGATTGGACTGCTGAGGATTGGGGTAAAGTTATTTTCTCTGATGAATCCCCTTTCAGATTGTTTGGGGCATCTGGAAAAACGCTTGTACGGAGAGCACTACCATCAGTCCTGTGTCATACCAACAGTAAAGCATCCTGAGACCATTCATGTGTGGGGTTGCTTCTAAGCCAAGGGAGTGGGCTCACTCACAATTTTGCCTAAGAACACAGCCATGATAAAGAATGGTACCAAAACATCCTCCAAGAGCAACTTCTCCCAACCATCCAAAAACAGTTTGGTGATGAACACCGCATTTTCCAGCATGATGGAGCATCTTGCCATAAGGCAAAAGTGATAACTAAGTGGCTCAGGGAACAAAACATCAAAATTTTGGGTCCATGGCCGGGAAACACCCCAGACCTTAATCCCATTGAGAACTTGTGGTCAGTCCTCAAGAGGCGGGTGTACAAACAAAAACCTACAGATTCTGACAAACTCAAAGCATAGATTAGACAAGAATGAGTGGCCATCAGTCAGTATATGGCCCAGAAGGTGAGTGACAGCATGCCAGGGCCAATTACAGAGGTCTTAAAAAAGAAGGGTCACACTGCAAATATTCACTCTCTGCATAAACTTAATGTAATGGTCAATAAAAGCCTTTCACACTTATGTAATGCTGTAAAGATACCTCAGTATACCATAGTAACATCTGACACTTATGTAATGCTGTAATGTTACCTCACTATATCATAGTAACATCTGACACTTATGTAATGCTGTAATGTTACCTCAGTATACCATAGTAACATCTGACACTTATGTAACGCTGTAATGTTACCTCAGTATACCATAGTAACATCTGACACTTATGTAATGCTGTAATGTTACCTCAGTATACCATAGTAACATCTGATACTTAAGTAATGCTGGCAATGTTACCTCAGTATACCATAGTAACATCTGACACTTATGTAATGCTGTAATGTTACGTCAATATACCATAGTAACATCTGACACTTATGTAATGCTGTAATGTTACATCAGTATACCATAGTAAGATCTGACACTTATGTAATGCTACCTCAGTATACCATAGTAACATCTGACACTTATGTAATGCTGTAAAGTTACCTCAGTATACCATAGTAACATCTGACACTTATGTAATGCTGTAATGTTACCTCAGTATACCATAGTAACATCTGACACTTATATAATGCTGGTAATGTTACCTCAGTATACCATAGTAACATCTGACACTTATGTAATGCTGTAATGTTACCTCAGTATACCATAGAAACATCTGACACTTATGTAATGTTACATCAGTATACCATAGTAACATCTGACACTTATGTAATGCTGTAATGTTACTTCAGTATACCATAGAAACATCTGACACTTATGTAATGCTGTAATGTTACATCAGTATACCATAGTAACATCTGACACTTATGTAATGCTACCTCAGTATACCATAGTAACATCTGACACTTATGTAATGCTGTAATGTTACCTCAGTATACCATAGTAACATCTGACACTTATGTAATGCTGTAATGTTACATCAGTATACCATAGTAACATCTGACACTTATGTAATGCTGTAATATTACATCAGTATACCATAGTAACATCTGACACTTATGTAATGCTACCTCAGTATACCATAGTAACATCTGACACTTATGTAATGCTGTAATGTTACCTCAGTATACCATAGAAACATCTGACACTTATGTAACATTGTAATGTTATGTCAGTATACCGTAGTAACATCTGACACTTATGTAATGTTGTAATGTTACCTCGGTATACCATAGTAACATCTGACACTTATGTCATGCTGTAATGTTACCTCGATATACCATAGTAACATCTGAAACTTATGCCATCCTGTAATGTTACCTCGGTATACCATAGTAACATCTGACACTTATGTCATGCTGCATGAAACTTATGTCATGCTGTAATGTTACCTCAGTATACCATAGTAACATCTGACACTTATGTCATGCTGTAATGTTACCTCAGTATACCATAGTAACATCTGACACTTATGTAATGCTGTAATGTTACCTCAGTATACCAAAGTAACATCTGACACTTATGTAATGTTACCTCAGTATACCATAGTAACATCTGACACTTATGTAATGCTGTAATGTTGCCTCAGTATACCATAGTAACATCGGACACTTATCTAATGTTACCTCAGTATACCATAGTAACATCTGACACTTATGTAATGCTGTAATGTTACCTCAGTATACCATAGTAACATCTGACACTTATGTAATGCTGTAATGTTACCTCAGTATACCATAGTAACATCTGACACTTATGTAATGCTGTAATGTTACCTCAGTATACCATAGTAACATCTGACACTTATGAAATGTTACCTCAGTATACCATAGTAACATTTGACACTTATGTAATGCTGTAATGTTACCTCAGTATACCATAGTAACATCTGACACTTATGTAATGTTACCTCAGTATACCATAGTAACATCTGACACTTATGTAATGCTATAATGTTACCTCAGTATACCATAGTAACATCTGACACTTATGTAATGCTGTAATGTTATGTCAGTATACCATAGTAACATCTGACACTTATGTAATGCTGTAATGTTACCTCAATATACCATACAACATCTGACACTTATGTAATGCTGTAATGTTACCTCAGTATACCATAGTAACATCTGACACTTATGAAATGCTGGTAATGTTACCTCAGTATGCCATATTAACATCTGACACTTATGTAATGCTGTAATGTTACATCAGTATACCATAGTAACATCTTACACTTATGTAATGCTGTAATGTCACCTCAGTATACCATAGTAACATCTGAAACTTATGTAATGCTGTAATGTACTCAGTATACCATAGTAAGATCTGACACTTATGTAATGCTGTAATGTTACCTCAGTATACCATTGCAACATCTGACACTTATGTAATGCTGTAGTGTTACCTCAGTATACCATAGTAACATCTGACACTTATGTAATGCTGTAATGTTACCTCAGTATACCATAGTAACATCTGACACTTATGTAATGCTGTAATGTTACTTCAGTATACCATAGTAACATCTGACACTTATGAAATGTTACCTCAGTATACCATAGTAACATTTGACACTTATGTAATGCTGTAATGTTACCTCAGTATACCATAGTAACATCTGACACTTATGTAATGTTACCTCAGTATACCATAGTAACATCTGACACTTATGTAATGCTATAATGTTACCTCAGTATTCCATAGTAACATCTGACACTTATGTAATGCTGTAATGTTATGTCAGTATACCATAGTAACATCTGACACTTATGTAATGCTGTAATGTTACCTCAATATACCATACAACATCTGACTCTTATGTAATGCTGTAATGTTACCTCAGTATACCATAGTAACATCTGACACTTATGAAATGCTGGTAATGTTACCTCAGTATACCATATTAACATCTGACACTTATGTAATGCTGTAATGTTACATCAGTATACCATAGTAACATCTTACACTTATGTAATGCTGTAATGTCACCTCAGTATACCATAGTAACATCTGAAACTTATGTAATGCTGTAATGTACTCAGTATACCATAGTAAGATCTGACACTTATGTAATGCTGTAATGTTACCTCAGTATACCATTGCAACATCTGACACTTATGTAATGCTGTAGTGTTACCTCAGTATACCATAGTAACATCTGACACTTATGTAATGCTGTAATGTTACCTCAGTATACCATAGTAACATCTGACACTTATGTAATGCTGTAATGTTACTTCAGTATACCATAGTAACATCTGACACTTATGTAATTCTGTAATGTTACCTGAATATACCATAGTAAAATCTGACACTTATGTAATTCTGAAATGTTACCTCAGTATACCATAGTAAAATCTGTCACTTATGTAATGCTGTAATGTTACCTCAGTATACCATAGTAACATCTGACACTTATGTAATGCTGTAATGTTACCTCAGTATACCATAGTAACACCTGACACTTATGTAATTCTGGTAATGTTACCTCAGTATACCATAGTAACCCCTGGCACTTATGTAATGCTGTAATGTTACTTCAGTATACCATAGTAACATCTGACACTTATGTAATGCTGTAATGTTACCTCAGTATACCATAGTAACATCTGAAACTTATGTAATGCTGTAATGTACTCAGTATACCATAGTAAGATCTGACACTTATGTAATGCTGTAATGTTACCTCAGTATACCATTGTAACATCTGACACTTATGTAATGCTGTAGTGTTACCTCAGTATACCATAGTAACATCTGACATTTATGTAATGCTGTAATGTTACCTCAGTATACCATAGTAACATCTGACACTTATGTAATGCTGTAATGTTACTTCAGTATACCATAGTAACATCTGACACTTATGTAATTCTGTAATGTTACCTGAATATACCATAGTAAAATCTGACACTTATGTAATTCTGTAATGTTACCTCAGTATACCATAGTAACATCTGTCACTTATGTAATGCTGTAATGTTACCTCAGTATACCATAGTAACATCTGACACTTATGTAATGCTGTAATATTACCTCAGTATACCATAGTAACATCTGACACTTATGTAATGCTGTAATGTTACCTCAGTATACCATAGTAACATGTGACACATATGTAATGCTGTAATGTTACCTCAGTATACCATAGCAACATCTGACACTTATGTAATGCTGTAATGTTACCATGTACCGTAGTAACAACTGACAAAGGTCTAATAACACTGAAGTAGCAAACTCTGCGACATCCAATACTTGTGTCATTCTCAAAACTTTTGGCCATGGCTGTACAATATGTATGGAAAGTCGAAGCAGTGTACATGGGCACATATTAACCCTTTCAGTGACCTCGGTTTGAGTTGATGTCTGATGATCATATTGACATAATGTAGCCTTATAGAATCTTATCAGTGAGAACTCTGTAATTTTTTTCTCCTCCGATCAGGAAAGATGACAGTGACTAGTCTTGACCGTATTCTGAGACATGTAGCGATATGCGCGCTGTATTTTCAGTTGTATCTACATCATACTTGGCGACTTAGAAATTTTCTCCCCGGGAAAAGCCCAAGGAGGAGTAGCAGGTGGGCGGAGTTGGGGGTGGCCAAAATTGCATCATTAAGCCACGCCCCTTCACACGACAGGGCATATTTTAAATAAGGGGCGGAGCTAAATGATTAAATTCCCAAAGAATCACATCATTAGGCCCCGCCCCAAATGCACAGACCCACCAATCCTCGCTAATATTCTCCCCATTCTGCCTCCTTCACTAGTAAGTGGGCAGAATGTGGGAGATCTGCCTACCCTTCCGGGGGTGCAGGGGGTTACCTGAAAAATCATGAGCCTCATGCGAATTGGAGGAGGGTAGGTATGTATGGTGTACATGTGTAAGTCACACAGGAGGGTAGGTATGTATGGTGTACATGGGTAAGTCACACAGGAGGGTAGGTATGTATGGTGTACATGTGTAAGTCACACAGGAGGGTAGGTATGTATGGTGTACATGTGTAAGTCACACAGGAGTGTATGTATGTATGGTGTACATGTGTAAGTCTCAGCGGAGGGTAGGTATGTATGGTGTACATGTGTAAGTCACACAGGAGGGTAGGTATGTATGGTGTACATGTGTAAGTCACACAGGAGGGTAGGTATGTATGGTGTACATGTGTAAGTCGCACAGGAGGGTAGGTATGTATTGTGTAAATGTATAAGTCACACAGGAGGGTAGGTATGTATGGTGTACATGTGTAAGTCATACAGGAGGGTAGGTATGTATGGTGTACATGTGTAAGTCACACATGAGGGTATGTATGTATGGTGTACATGTGTAAGTCACACGGGAGGGTATGTATGTATGGTTTACATGTTCAAGTCACACAGGAGGGTATGTATGTATGGTGTACATGTGTAAATCACACAGGAGGGTATGTATTTATGGTGTACATGTGTAAGTCACACAGGAGGGTATGTATGTATGGTGTACATGTGTAAGTCACACAGGAGGGTAGGTATGTATGGTGTACATGTGTAAGTCACACAGGAGTGTATGTATGTATGGTGTACATGTGTGTCACACAGGAGGGTAGGTATGTATGGTGCATGTGTAAGTCACACAGGAGTGTATGTATCTATGGTGTACATGTGTAAGTCACACAGGAGTGTATGTATGTATGGTGTACATGTGTAAGTCACACAGGAGTGTATGTATGTATGGTGTACATGTGTAAGTCACACAGGAGTGTATGTATGTATGGTGTACATGTGTAAGTCTCACAGGAGGGTAGGTATGTATGGTGTACATGTGTAAGTCACACAGGAGTGTATGTATGTATGGTGTACATGGGTAAGTCTCACAGGAGGGTAGGTTTGTATGGTGTACATGTGTAAGTCACACAGGAGGATAGGTATGTATGTTGTACATGTGTAAGTCACACAGGAGGGTAGGTATGTATGGTGTACATGTGTAAGTCACACAGGAGGGTAGGTATGTATGGTGTACATGTGTAAGTCACACAGGAGGGAAGGTATGTATGGTGTACATGTGTAAGTCACACAGGAGGGTAGGTATGTATGGTGTACATGTGTAAGTCACACAGGAGGGTAGGTATGTATGGTGTACATGTGTAAGTCACACAGGAGGGTAGGTATGTATGGTGTACATGTGTAAGTCACACAGGAGTGTAGGTATGTATGGTGTACATGTGTAAGTCTCACAGGAGGGTAGGTATGTATGGTGTACATGTGTAAGTCACACAGGAGTGTAGGTATGTATGGTGTACATGTGTAAGTCACACAGGAGGGTAGGTATGTATGGTGTACATGTGTAAGTCACACAGGAGGGTAGGTATGTATGGTGTACATGTGTATGTCACACAGGATGGTAGGTATGTATGGTGTACATGTGTAAGTCACACAGGAGGGTAGGTATGTATGGTGTACATGGGTAAGTCACACAGGAGGGTAGGTATGTATGGTGTACATGTGTAAGTCATACAGGAGGGTAGGTATGTATGGTGTACATGTGTAGGTCACACAGGAGTGTATGTATGTATGTATGGTGTACATGTGTAAGTCACACAGGAGGGAAGGTATGTATGGTGTACATGTGTAAGTCACACCGGAGGGTATGTATGTATGGTGTACATGTGTAAGTCACACAGGAGGGTATGTATGTATGGTGTACATCTGTAAGTCACACAGGAGGGTATGTATGTATGGTGTACATGTGTAAGTCACACAGGAGGGTAGGTATGTATGGTGTACATGTGTAAGTCACACAGGAGGTTATGTATGTATGGTGTACATGTGTAAGTCACACGGGAGGGTATGTATGTATGGTTTACATGTTTAAGTCACACAGGAGGGTATGTATGTATGGTGTACATGTGTAAGTCACACAGGAGGGTATGAATGTATGGTGTACATGTGTAAGTCACACAGGAGGGTATGTATGTATGGTGTACATGTGTAAGTCACACAGGAGGGTAGGTATGTATGGTGTACATGTGTAAGTCACACAGGAGGGTAGGTATGTATGGTGTACATGTGTAAGTCACACAGGAGGGTAGGTATGTATGGTGTACATGTGTAAGTCACACAGGAGTGTAGGTATGTATGGTGTACATGTGTAAGTCTCACAGGAGGGTAGGTATGTATGGTGTACATGTGTAAGTCACACAGGAGTGTAGGTATGTATGGTGTATATGTGTAAGTCACACAGGAGGGTAGGTATGTATGGTGTACATGTGTAAGTCACACAGGAGGGTAGGTATGTATGGTGTACATGTGTATGTCACACAGGAGGGTAGGTATGTATGGTGTACATGTGTAAGTCACACAGGAGGGTAGGTATGTATGGTGTACATGGGTAAGTCACACAGCAGGGTAGGTATGTATGGTGTACATGTGTAAGTCATACAGGAGGGTAGGTATGTATGGTGTACATGTGTAGGTCACACAGGAGTGTATGTATGTATGGTGTACATGTGTAAGTCACACAGGAGGGAAGGTATGTATGGTGTACATGTGTAAGTCACACCGGAGGGTATGTATGTATGGTGTACATGTGTAAGTCACACAGGAGGGTATGTATGTATGGTGTACATGTGTAAGTCACACAGGAGGGTATGTATGTATGGTGTACATGTGTAAGTCACACAGGAGGGTAGGTATGTATGGTGTACATGTGTAAGTCACACAGGAGGTTATGTATGTATGGTGTACATGTGTAAGTCACACGGGAGGGTATGTATGTATGGTTTACATGTTTAAGTCACACAGGAGGGTATGTATGTATGGTGTACATGTGTAAGTCACACAGGAGGGTATGAATGTATGGTGTACATGTGTATGTCACACAGGAGGATATGTATGTATGGTGTACATGTGTAAGTCACACAGGAGGGTAGGTATGTATGGTGTACATGTGTAAGTCACACACGAGGGAAGGTATGTATG
Organism: Taudactylus pleione; assembly: GCA_031769625.1. Taxonomy (NCBI): domain Eukaryota; kingdom Metazoa; phylum Chordata; class Amphibia; order Anura; family Myobatrachidae; genus Taudactylus; species Taudactylus pleione. The sequence goes on along the minus strand of JAUIMM010000046.1, from coordinate 2,600,398 downwards.
GTGTACATGTGTAAGTCACACAGGAGGGTATGTATGTATGTTGTACATGTGTAAGTCACACAGGAGGGTATGTATGGTGTACATGTAAAAGTCACACAGGAGGGTATGCATGTATGGTGTACATGTGTAAGTCACACAGGAGGGTAGGTATGTATGGTGTACATGTGTAAGTCACACAGGAGGGTAGGTATGTATGGTGTACAAGTGTAAGTCACACAGGAGTGTAGGTATGTATGGTGTACATGTGTAAGTCATACAGGAGTGTATGTATGTATGGTGTACATGTGTAAGTCACACAGGAGGGTAGGTATGTATGGTATACATGTGTAAGTCACACAGGAGTGTGTGTATGTATGTATGTATGGTGTACATGTGTAAGTCATACAGGAGTGTATGTATGTATGGTGTACATGTGTAAGTCACACAGGAGGGTAGGTATGTATGGTGTACATGTGTAAGTCATACAGGAGTGTATTTATGTATGGTGTACATGTGTAAGTCACACAGGAGGGTAGGTATGTATGGTGTACATGTGTAAGTCACACAGGAGGGTAGGTATGTATGGTGTACATGTGTAAGTCATACAGGAGGGTAGGTATGTATGGTGTACATGTGTAAGTCACACAGGAGGGAAGGTATGTATGGTGTACATGTGTAAGTCACACAGGAGGGTAGGTATGTATGGTGTACATGTGTAAGTCACACAGGAGGGTAGGTATGTATGGTGTACATGTGTAAGTCACACAGGAGGGTAGGTATGTATGGTATACATGTGTAAGTCACACAGGAGGGTAGGTATGTATGGTGTACATGTGTAAGTCACACAGGAGGGAAGGTATGTATGGTGTACATGTGTAAGTCACACAGGAGGGTAGGTATGTATGGTGTACATGTGTAAGTCACACAGGAGGGTAGGTATGTATGGTGTACATGTGTAAGTCACACAGGAGGGTAGGTATGTATGGTGTACATGTGTAAGTCACACAGGAGTGTAGGTATGTATGGTGTACATGTGTAAGTCTCACAGGAGGGTAGGTATGTATGGTGTACATGTGTAAGTCACACAGGAGTGTAGGTATGTATGGTGTACATGTGTAAGTCACACAGGAGGGTAGGTATGTATGGTGTACATGTGTAAGTCTCACAGGAGGGTAGGTATGTATTGTGTAAATGTATAAGTCACACAGGAGGGTAGGTATGTATGGTGTACATGTGTAAGTCATACAGGAGGGTAGGTATGTATGGTGTACATGTGTAAGTCACACAGGAGGGTATGTATGTATGGTGTACATGTGTAAGTCACACAGGAGTGTATGTATGTATGGTGTACATGTTTAAGTCACACAGGAGGGTATGTATGTATGGTGTACATGAGTAATTCACACAGGAGGGTATATATGTATGGTGTACATGTGTAAGTCACACAGGAGTGTATGTATGTATGGTGTACATGTGTAAGTCACACAGGAGGGTAGGTATGTATGGTGTACATGTGTGTCACACAGGAGGGTAGGTATGTATGGTGCATGTGTAAGTCACACAGGAGTGTATGTATGTATGGTGTACATGTGTAAGTCACACAGGAGTGTATGTATGTATGGTGTACATGTGTAAGTCACACAGGAGTGTATGTATGTATGGTGTACATGTGTAAGTCACACAGGAGTGTATGTATGTATGGTGTACATGTGTAAGTCTCACAGGAGGGTAGGTATGTATGGTGCACATGTGTAAGTCACACAGGAGTGTATGTATGGTGTACATGTGTAAGTCTCACAGGAGGGTAGGTTTGTATGGTGTACATGTGTAAGTCACACAGGAGTATAGGTATGTATGGTATACATGTGTAAGTCACACAGGAGGGTAGGTATGTATGGTGTACATGTGTAAGTCACACAGGAGGGAAGGTATGTATGGTGTACATGTGTAAGTCACACAGGAGGGTAGATATGTATTGTGTACATGTGTAAGTCACACAGGAGGGTAGGTTTGTATGGTGTACATGTGTAAGTCACACAGGAGGGTAGGTATGTATGGTGTACATGTGTAAGTCACACAGGAGTGTAGTTATGTATGGTGTACATGTGTAAGTCACACAGGAGGGTAGGTATGTATGGTGTACATGTGTAAGTCACACAGGAGGGTAGGTTTGTATGGTGTACATGTGTAAGTTACACAGGAGTGTATGTATGTATGGTGTACATGTGTACGTCTCACAGGAGGGTAGGTATGTATGGTGTACATGTGTAAGTCACACAGGAGTGTATGTATGTATGGTGTACATGTGTAAGTCACACAGGAGGGTAGGTATGTATGGTGTACATGTTTAAGTCACACAGGAGGGTAGGTTTGTATGGTGTACATGTGTAAGTCACACAGGAGGGTTGGTATGTATGGTGTACATGTGTAAGTCACACAGGACGGTAGGTATGTATGGTGTACATGTGTAAGTCACACAGGAGTTTATGTATGTATGGTGTACATGTGTAAGTCACACAGGATTGTATTTGTGTATGGTGTACATGTGTAAGTCACACAGGAGGGTAGGTATGTATGGTGTACATGTGTATGTCACACAGGAGGGTAGGTATGTATGGTGTACATGTGTATGTCACACAGGATGGTAGGTATGTATGGTGTACATGTGTAAGTCACACAGGAGGGTAGGTATGTATGGTGTACATGTGTAAGTCACACAGGAGGGTAGGTATGTATGGTGTACATGTGTAAGTCACACAGGAGGGTAGGTATGTATGGTGTACATGTGTAAGTCACACAGGAGGGTAGGTATGTATGGTGTACATTTGTAAGTCACACAGGAAGTATACGAATATCTCAGGAAAGACTTGGGGCCTGATATACAGATGTTCATCCGATGGTAAACGCTCATCTCTGATGCTTCTGGGTCTGCGTCTGCACAGGGCTGATTCTGGCCACTTACAGAACGGGTCCTGTGATTACACTTACAGACCCCCCCCAAGCCACAGCATGATAGCTGTTCTACTGCGTTTGGGGGGCAGAGCGGGGCCGTGTTGCCCTTGTTTTCCGGGAGCGACCAGGCCAGGGTCTGCATCAGTGAACGCAGATTCCTGGCCTGTAACGTAACCAGCACCCGGTCGTCACGGTTGCAATAGTGCAGCGTCAGTCACAGTGCTGGGATCACAGATGCAGCGTCTGAGACTTCCTTCTGCATTAGCATCAGAGATGGACGGATTTGCACAGACGCTTGTGTGATCCTCTGCAACTCTGTTATTTACTGATAACAATATATTAATGAGTTTTATTATTGTTACCGAAGTTGGAGCAAGGAACACGCAGTATTAATACATCATTTATTACTACCCTGAGATCACAGTATGCAGTATTTACAGCTGTATTATGAATTATTACGCTATAGAGAGAACTACTGCAGGGTAAGCAGATGCTGGCAAATAAATGGGTAAGTAGAGTATGATAGACAGACACACAGTCAATAGAGTATGATAGACAGACATGGCGTCAGTAGAGTATGATAGACAGACACGGGGTCAGTAGAGTATGATAGACAGACATGGGGTCAGTAGCGTATGATAGACAGACACGGGGTCAGTAGAGTATGACAGACATGGGGTCAGTAGAGTATGATAGACAGACATGGGGTCAGTAGTGTATGATAGACAGACATGGGGTCAGTAGCATATGATAGACAGACAAGGGGTCAATAGAGTATGATAGACAGACATGGGGTGGGTAGCGTATGATAGACAGACACGGGGTCAGTAGTGTATGATAGACAGACACGGGGTCAATAGCGTATGATAGACAGACACGAGGTCAGTAGTGTATGATAGACAGACACGGGTTCAGTAGTGTATGATAGACAGACACGGGGTCAGTAGTATATGATAGGCAGACATGGGGTCAGTAGTCTATGATAGACAGACATGGGGTCAGTAGTGTATGATAGACAAACATGGGGTCAGTAGAGTATGATAGACAGACACGGGGTCAGTAGAGTATGATAGACAGACATGGGGTCAGTAGTGTATGATAGACAGACATGGGGTCAGTAGTGTATGATAGACAGACACGGGGTCAGTAGTGTATGATAGACAGACAAGGGGTCAGTAGAGTATGATAGGCAGACATGGGGTCAGTAGTGTATGATTGGCAACATGGGGTCAGTAGTGTATGATAGACAGACAAGGGGTCAGTAGAGTATGATAGACAGACACGGGGTCAGTAGTGTATGATAGACAGACACGGGATCAGTAGAGTATGATAGACAGACACGGGGTCAGTAGAGTATGATAGACAGACACGGGGTCAGTAGAGTATGATAGACAGACACGGAGTCATTAGTGTATGATAGACAGACAAGGGGTCAATAGAGTATGACAGACATGGGGTCAGTAGAGTATGATAGACAGACACGGGGTCAGAAGAGTATGATAGACAGACATGGGGTCAGTAGCGTATGATAGACAGACACGGGGTCAGTAGAGTATGGCAGACATGGGGTCAGTAGAGTATGATAGACAGACATGGGGTCAGTAGTATATGATAGACAGACATGGGGTCAGTAGCATATGATAGACAGACAAGGGGTCAATAGAGTATGATAGACAGACACGGGGTGGGTAGCGTATGATAGACAGACACGGGGTCAGTAGCGTATGATAGACAGACACGGGGTCAATAGCGTATGATAGACAGACACGAGGTCAGTAGTGTATGATAGACAGACACGGGTTCAGTAGTGTATGATAGACAGACATGGGGTCAGTAGTGTATGATAGACAGACACGGGGTCAGTAGTGTATGATAGACAGACACGGGGTCAGTAGAGTATAATAGACAGACACGGGGTCAGTAGAGTATGATAGACAGACACGGGGTCAGTAGAGTATGATAGACAGACACGGGGTCAGTAGTGTATGATAGACAGACACGGGGTCAGTAGTGTATGATAGACAGACACGGGGTCAGTAGTGTATGATAGACAGACACGGGCTCAGTAGAGTATGATAGGCAGACATGGGGTCAGTAGTGTATGATAGGCAACATGGGGTCAGTAGTGTATGATAGGCAGACACGGGGTCAGTAGAGTATGATAGACAGACACGGGGTCAGTAGAGTATGATAGACAGACACGGAGTCATTAGTGTATGATAGACAGACACGGGGTCAGTAGAGTATGATAGGCAGACACGGGGTCAGTAGAGTATGATAGACAGACACGGGGTCAGTAGAGTATGATAGACAGACACGGGGTCAGTAGAGTATGATAGACAGACACGGGGTCAGTAGAGTATGATAGACAGACACGGGGTCAGTAGAGTATGATAGACAGACACGGGGTCAGTAGTGTATGATAGACAGACACGGGATCAGTAGAGTATGATAGACAGACACGGGGTCAGTAGAGTATGATAGACAGACACGGGGTCATTAGTGTATGATAGACAGACACGGGGTCAGTAGTGTATGATAGGCAGACACGGGGTCAGTAGTGTATGATAGACAGACAAGGGGTCAGTAGAGTATGATAGACAGACACGGGGTCAGTAGTGTATGATAGACAGACACGGGATCAGTAGAGTATGATAGACAGACACGGGGTCAGTAGAGTATGATAGACAGACACGGGGTCAGTAGAGTATGATAGACAGACACAGAGTCATTAGTGTATGATAGACAGACAAGGGGTCAATAGAGTATGACAGACATGGGGTCAGTAGAGTATGATAGACAGACACGGGGTCAGTAGAGTATGATAGACAGACATGGGGTCAGTAGCGTATGATAGACAGACACGGGGTCAGTAGAGTATGGCAGACATGGGGTCAGTAGAGTATGATAGACAGACATGGGGTCAGTAGTATATGATAGACAGACATGGGGTCAGTAGCATATGATAGACAGACAAGGGGTCAATAGAGTATGATAGACAGACACGGGGTGGGTAGCGTATGATAGACAGACACGGGGTCAGTAGCGTATGATAGACAGACACGGGGTCAATAGCGTATGATAGACAGACACGAGGTCAGTAGTGTATGATAGACAGACACGGGTTCAGTAGTGTATGATAGACAGACATGGGGTCAGTAGTGTATGATAGACAGACACGGGGTCAGTAGTGTATGATAGACAGACACGGGGTCAGTAGAGTATAATAGACAGACACGGGGTCAGTAGAGTATGATAGACAGACACGGGGTCAGTAGAGTATGATAGACAGACACGGGGTCAGTAGTGTATGATAGACAGACACGGGGTCAGTAGTGTATGATAGACAGACACGGGGTCAGTAGTGTATGATAGACAGACACGGGCTCAGTAGAGTATGATAGGCAGACATGGGGTCAGTAGTGTATGATAGGCAACATGGGGTCAGTAGTGTATGATAGGCAGACACGGGGTCAGTAGAGTATGATAGACAGACACGGGGTCAGTAGAGTATGATAGACAGACACGGAGTCATTAGTGTATGATAGACAGACACGGGGTCAGTAGAGTATGATAGGCAGACACGGGGTCAGTAGAGTATGATAGACAGACACGGGGTCAGTAGAGTATGATAGACAGACACGGGGTCAGTAGAGTATGATAGACAGACACGGGGTCAGTAGTGTATGATAGACAGACACGGGATCAGTAGAGTATGATAGACAGACATGGGGTCAGTAGAGTATGATAGACAGACACGGGGTCATTAGTGTATGATAGACAGACACGGGGTCAGTAGTGTATGATAGGCAGACACGGGGTCAGTAGTGTATGATAGACATACACGGGGTCAGTAGAGTATGATAGACAGACATGGGGTCAGTAGCGTATGATAGACAGACACGGGGTCAGTAGCGTATGATAGACAGACACGGGGTCAGTAGAGTATGATAGACAGACACGGGGTCAGTAGTGTATGACAGACAGACACGGGGTCAGTAGTGTATGATAGGCAACATGGGGTCAGTAGTGTATGATAGGCAGACACGGGGTCAGTAGAGTATGATAGACAGACACGGGGTCAGTAGAGTATGATAGACAGACACGGAGTCAGTAGTGTATGATAGACAGACACGGGATCAGTAGAGTATGATAGACAGACACAGGGTCAGTAGAGTATGATAGACAGACACGGGGTCAGTAGTGTATGATAGACAGACACGGGGTCAGTAGAGTATGATAGACAGACACGGGGTCAGTAGTGTATGATAGACAGACACGGGGTCAGTAGTGTATGGTAGACAGACACGGGGTCTGTAGAGTATGATAGACAGACACGGGGTCAGTAGCGTATGATAGACAGACAGTAGTGTATGATAGACCGACACGGGGTCAGTAGTGTATGGTAGACAGACACGGGGTCAGTAGAGTATGATAGACAGACACGGGGTCAGTAGTGTATGATAGAGAGACATGGGGTCAGTAGTGTATGGTAGACAGACATGGGGTCAGTAGCATATGATAGACAGACAAGGGGTCAATAGAGTATCATAGACAGACACGGGGTGGGTAGCGTATGATAGACAGACACGGGGTCAGTAGTGTATGATAGACAGACACGGGGTCAGTAGTGTATGATAGACAGACATGGGGTCAGTAGTGTATGGTAGACAGACACGGGGTCAGTAGAGTATGATAGACAGACACGGGGTCAGTAGCGTATGATAGACAGACATGGGGTCAGTAGCGTATGATAGACAGACACGGGGTCAGTAGAGTATGACAGACATGGGGTCAGTAGAGTATGATAGACAGACATGGGGTCAGTAGTGTATGATAAACAGACATGGGGTCAGTTGCATATGATAGACAGACAAGGGGTCAATAGTGTATGATAGACAGACACGGGGTCAGTAGTGTATGATAGACAGACACGGGATCAGTAGAGTATGATAGACAGACACGGGGTCAGTAGAGTATGATAGACAGACACGGGGTCAGTAGTGTATGATAGACAGACACGGGGTCAGTAGTGTATGATAGACAGACACGGGATCAGTAGAGTATGATAGACAGACACGGGGTCAGTAGAGTATGATAGACAGACACGGGGTCATTAGTGTATGATAGACAGACACGGGGTCAGTAGAGTATGATAGACAGACACGGGGTCAGTAGTGTATGATAGGCAGACACGGGGTCAGTAGAGTATGATAGACCGACACGGGGTCAGTAGCGTATGATAGGCAGACACGGGGTCAGTAGCGTATGATAGACAGACACGGGGTCAGTAGATTATGATAGACAGACACGGGGTCAGTAGTGTATGATAGACAGACACGGGGTCAGTAGTGTATGGTAGACAAACACGGGGTCAGTAGAGTATGATAGACAGACACGGGGTCAGTAGCGTATGATAGACAGACATGGGGTCAGTAGAGAATGATAGACAGACATGGGGTCAGTAGAGTATGATAGACAGACACGGGGTCAGTAGTGTATGATAGACAGACACGGGGTCAGTAGTGTATGGTAGACAGACATGGGGTCAGTAGAGTATGATAGACAGACACGGGGTCAGTAGTGTATGATAGACAGACATGGGGTCAGTAGTGTATGGTAGACAGACATGGGGTCAGTAGCATATGATAGACAGACAAGGGGTCAATAGAGTATGACAGACATGGGGTCAGTAGAGTATGATAGACAGACACGGGGTCAGTAGAGTATGATAGACAGACACGGGGTCAGTAGAGTATGACAGACATGGGGTCAGTAGAGTATGATAGACAGACATGGGGTCAGTAGTGTATGATAGACAGACATGGGGTCAGTAGCATATGATAGACAGACAAGGGGTCAATAGAGTATCATAGACAGACACGGGGTGGGTAGCGTATGATAGACAGACACGGGGTCAGTAGTGTATGATAGACAGACACGGGGTCAATAGCGTATGATAGACAGACACGAGGTCAGTATTGTATGATAGACAGACACGGGGTCAGTAGTGTATGATAGACAGACACGGGGTCAGTAGTATATGATAGGCAGACATGGGGTCAGTAGTGTATGATAGACAGACATGGGGTCAGTAGAGTATGATAGACAGACACTGGGTCAGTAGAGTATGATAGACAGACACGGGGTCAGTAGTGTATGATAGACAGACACGGGATCAGTAGTGTATGATAGACAGACACGGGGTCAGTAGTGTATGATAGACAGACACGGGGTCAGTAGAGTATGATAGGCAGACATGGGGTCAGTAGTGTATGATAGGCAACATGGGGTCAGTAGTGTATGATAGGCAACATGGGGTCAGTAGTGTATGATAGACAGACACGGGGTCAGTAGAGTATGATAGACAGACACGGGGTCAGTAGTGTATGATAGACAGACACGGGGTCAGTAGAGTATGATAGACAGACACGGGGTCAGTAGCGTATGATAGACAGACACGGAGTCATTAGTGTATGATAGACAGACACGGGGTCAGTAGAGTATGATAGGCAGACACGGGGTCAGTAGAGTATGATAGGCTGACTCGGGGTCAGTAGAGTATGATAGACAGACACGGGGTCAGTAGAGTATGATAGACAGACATGGGGTCAGTAGAGTATGATAGACAGACACGGGGTCAGTAGAGTATGATAGACAGACACGGGGTCAGTAGTGTATGATAGACAGACACGGGATCAGTAGAGTATGAAAGACAGACATGGGGTCAGTAGAGTATGATAGACAGACACGGAGTCATTAGTGTATGATAGGCAGACATGGGGTCAGTAGAGTATGATAGACAGACACGGGGTCAGTAGTGTATGATAGACAGACATGGGGTCAGTAGTGTATGGTAGACAGACATGGGGTCAGTAGAGTATGATAGACAGACATGGGGTCAGTAGTGTATGATAGCATATGATAGACAGACACGGGGTCAGTAGAGTATTATAGACAGACACGGGGTCAGTAGTGTATGATAGACAGACATGGGGTCAGTAGAGTATGATAGACAGACATGGGGTCAGTAGCTTATGATAGACAGACATGGGGTCAGTAGAGTATGATAGACAGACACGGGGTCAGTAGTGTATGATAGATATATGTATACTGTATATGTCATTGTTTAACTTGTCAGAGTTACCACCCTCTTATTTCTATACTTCCTTGTCTATAGAAACTGTACTACACCATGGTCTATAAGTCTCCCCATACAGGGAAATCCCATACAAAAGGAAAATGACACTTTACCAACATGTAACTTTATTCACAATAAGAACATATAGAAATCATTCTGATCGCCGGATTAGGAAGCTGTTGCATGGTTACCATGGACTTTACCAGGTAACATGGTGAGAGAATGACACACGGCCCTGTTACCAGACTTACCGAGAAGTTCAACTAGACTGCAAGTGTTACAGATGGGTGTGGATTAACAGACAGACAGGAAAAAGGTAGACAGTGTCTAGATAGACACCAGATGTTAGACAGTCAATAGGTCGACAGGGACAAAAGGTCGACACACTAAAGGTCGACGTGTAAGACGGTAAATGGGTACAAAAGGTCAACGGGGTCAAAAGGTCAACATGAAAATGGTTCGCCACAAAAATGGTCAACACATCACTGAGAATGCAGCTTGTCCAGTCACTAGCAACCAGTGACATCATGGAGAGTGCAGCCTGTCCAGTCACTAAGAACCAGTGACATCACTAAGAATGAGGCCTATCCAGTCACTAGGAGCTAGTGACATCACCGAGAATGAAGCATATCCAGTCACTAGGAACCAGTGACATCACTAAGAACGAGGCCTATCCAGTCACTAGGAACCAGTGATATCACTGATAATGCAGCCTATCCACTCACTAGCAGCCAGTGATATCACTGAGAATGCAGCCTATCCAGTCACTAAGAACCAGTGACATCACTGAGAATGCAGCCTATCCAGTCACTAGGAACCAGTGACATCACTGAGAATGCAGCCTATCCAATCTCTAGGAACCAGTGATATCACTGAGAGTGCAGACTATCCAGTCACTAGGAACCAGTGACATCACTAAGAATGAGCCTATCCAGTCACTAGGAGCCAGTGACATCACCGAGAATGAAGCCTATCCAGTCACTAGGAACCAGTGACATCACTAAGAATGAGGCCTATCCAGTCACTAGGAACCAGTGATATCACTGATAATGCAGCCTATCCACTCACTAGCAGCCAGTGATATCACTGAGAATGCAGCCTATCCAGTCACTAAGAACCAGTGACATCACTGAGAATGCAGCCTATCCAGTCACTAGGAACCAGTGACATCACTGAGAATGCAGCCTATCCAGTCACTAGGAACCAGTGATATCACTGAGAGTGCAGACTATCCAGTCACTAGGAACCAGTGACATCACTGAGAATGCAGCCTATCCAGTCACTAGGAACCAGTGATATCACTGAGAGTGCAGCCTATCCAGTCACTAGGAACCAGTGACATCACTAAGAACGAGGCCTATCCAGTCACTAGGAACCAGTGATATCACTGATAATGCAGCCTATCCACTCACTAGCAGCCAGTGATATCACTGAGAATGCAGCCTATCCAGTCACTAAGAACCAGACATCACTGAGAATGCAGCCTATCCAGTCACTAGGAACCAGTGACATCACTGAGAATGCAGCCTATCCAGTCACTAGGAACCAGTGATATCACTGAGAGTGCAGACTATCCAGTCACTAGGAACCAGTGACATCACTAAGAACGAGGCCTATCCAGTCACTAGGAACCAGTGACATCACTGAGAATGCAGCCTATCCAGTCACTAGGAACCAGTGATATCACTGAGAGTGCAGCCTATCCAGTCACTAGGAACCAGTGACATCACTAAGAACGAGGCCTATCCAGTCACTAGGAACCAGTGACATCACTGAGAATGCAGCCTATCCAGTCACTAGGAGCCAGTGATATCACTGAGCATGCAGCCTATCCAGTCACTAGGACCCAGTGACATCACTAAGAATGAGGCCTATCTGTTATGTTCTGGGTTGTTTGTGGACCCGGGGTGGTAGCAGGAGCGATCACAGGAGCAGAATTAAAGGTAAATGTGGAACTTTTAATGATTGGCTTAACAGACATGGGAATGGCAAGAAATAGTCCAGGTATAGCACTAAAGTGCACTTAATAACTGTAGTGGAGTAAATGGGAGAATGTCCAGAAAGTGACAGGCAGGAACAGTCCAGTATGCAGGTATGGTGAGCTGTAACAAAATGCAGGCAGTGGTAACGAAGTCCAGCTTGGTGTAAATGGAGGTAAGGTGCAGGGAAACAGCAGGTTCAGGTTCTCAGGCAGGGGAAAAGGTAAATGGAGGGTGCAGGGTAAGTCTAGCCGACACAGGTGCTCAGGCAATAGGGAAGGTAATTGGAGGAGGCAGGGGAATCCAGCAGGGTTGGAGCAGGTCAGGTGAAGCAGGCTTAGGCAATGAAACCAGGTGAAAGCACAGGAACTCACTCTCTCAGCTCTCACTGAGAAACACGTTGCACTGGCAATGCAAGGGAGCTCTGAACTCCCTTAAGGTCACCTGACTGGAGAAAAGATGGCGGCGCCCATGCCAGAACGGAACAGAAGCACCACCAGGCCTAACCAGACCAGAGTGACAGTATGCCCACACGGAACCACGCACAGTCAATGCTCCCCACCAGGCACCAGTGCCACCGCCAGACGCCCCTTGCCATAGCGTCCTCACAGGTATTACCCATCGACTACCATGCCGAGAAACCCTGGTCGTGACAGTACCCCCCCTTTATGGGTGGCCTCAGGACACCTTCTAGGCTTTACAGGGTGAGCCAAGTGAACTATGTTGACAGGACTGGAAGCGTGGACATCCTCAGCTTTGGCCCAACAGGAACCGGAACTGGAAACTGAAAACCCCTCCTGGGGTACGAGACTTGAGGCCCCTTCCTGGGGTGCTAGATTTGAAATCTCCTCCTGGGGAACAAAACTTGAAACATCCTCTCGAGGTATGGGGCTGAAAACCCCATCCTGGGGCTGGACACTCAGAAATCCCTTAAGGGGCTGAGGCTCTGGAGTCACCCCTCCTGGGGCTACAAAGGACCTCCAAACAGGCGGTTGTAGTTGTATAGCTGTGAAAACTTTTGCCCCAAGCATGGGTGTATTCCGTAGTGTTTCTAGACCACCATCAGGGGATAATGACCGTGACAAGGCATCGGTCTTCGGAAGGCAAGACACTTGACATTCCACATTCCATGACTGAACCTGCATTGTGTTCCAATCAATTCTGGGGTTGTGCTTAAACAGTCACGGGTATCCGAGTATAACTTCATGGGAAGTCTTGGGTATAATGAAGAAACTGATATGTTTAACATGGAGGTCTCCAACAGGAACTAAAACAGGTTGAGTTCTCTTAGACACAGTTCCATTACAAAGAGATTTACCATCAATGGAGGTCCAGGAGACAGAATGATCCAAGGTGCTGTAGGGAATTTGTAATTTATCTGCCAACCGAGACAACATGAAATTCCCCGCTGCCCCAGAGTCCAAAAGGGCAGACACAAACACAGGGCTAGAATTAATGTCTAAGGCTATGGACAACACAGAGTCAATATGTTTAGAGGACGGAAGAATTGCTCCTAGCTGAGGGCACCCAGAATTGGCTACAAACGGGACGCTCCCCGGCTTGCGGGTACAGGAAGCAACCAGGTGACCCGAGTCTCCACAGTATAGACAAAGGTTCTCTTTAAAGCGTCTCTGTCATTCTTCGTTAGAGAGACGGGTATGATTTACCTGCATGGGTTCTTCCTCGGAAAGGGAGGGAGTGGGACGGGTAGGGGAAGGGAAATGCTTAGCTCTGTGTTTTTCATCTTGGCGCTCTCTAAAGCGTATATCAACTTTATTACAAAGGGAAATGAGATCATTAAGACTAGAGGGTAATTCGCGAGTCACTAGATCATCCTTTAAACGATCTGATAGACCTTGCCAAAAGTCCAATGTCAAGGCTTCTTCATTCCACTTGAGTTCAGATGCCAAAGTCTGAAACTGAATGACGTACTGGCTGACAGGATGGGTCCCTTGTTTTAACTTCATAATACTGGAGGAAGCAGAGGAAGTTCTTCCAGGCTCATCGAAAATCCTCCTGAATGTTGCTAGGAACTCTGGGTAATTGTCCAGAAGTGGATCTGAATGCTCCCAGAGTGGAGAAACCCATTCTAGGGCGGAGCCGGATAACAAGGACACAATGTAAGCCACTTTGATTCTAGGAGCAGGAAAATTAGAGGGTTGCAAAGTAAAGTGCACATCGCATTGATTGAGAAATCCACGACACAGTTTTGGAGTACCATCAAACTTATCAGGTGTGGGAAGATGCAAACGAGGAGTAGATCCAGAGGAAGAAATCACAGGAATGGGGCTAGGAGTAGCTGCAAGCACACTAGGAGCCGTTGATGTAGCTTGTACAGTATGCAGATGGTGTGCAATGTCCTGCACAAACTGTGCCATCTGTAGCTGTATAGTCTCCACACTCTCCAAGCGAGTTGCTATGCTCTGAATTAAGTCCATGAACTGAGCCATTTGGTGCTGCATAGTTTCCATGGGGCCAGTGCAAACTGTTATGTTCTGGGTTGTTTGTGGACCCGGGGTGGTAGCAGGAGTGATCACAGGAGCAAATTTAAAGGTAAATGTGGAACTTTTAATGATTGGCTTAACAGACATGGGAATGGCAAGAAATAGTCCAGGTATAGCACTAAAGTGCACTTAATAACTGTAGTGGAGTAAATGGGAGAATGTGCAGAAAGTGACAGGCAGAAACAGTCCAGTATGCAGGTATGGTGAGCTGTAACAAAATACAGGCAGAGGATTACGAAGTCCAGCTGGATGTAAATGGAGGTAAGGTGCAGGGAAACAGCAGGTTCAGGTTCTCAGGCAGGGGAAAAGGTAAATGGAGGGTGCAGGGTAAGTCTAGCCGATACAGGTGCTCAGGCAATAGGGAAGGTAATTGGAGGAGGCAGGGGAATCCAGCAGGGTTGGAGCAGGTCAGGTGAAGCAGGCTTAGGCAATGAAACCAGGTGAAAGCACAGGAACTCACTCTCTCAGCTCTCACTGAGAAACACGTTGCACTGGCAATGCAAGGGAGCTCTGAACTCCCTTAAATCCCCAGTGCTCAGCCATGACTGGTCAGAGAGGAGCATGTGACACAACAGGATAGGGTAACTAGGTCACCTGACTGGAGACAAGATGGCGGCGCCCATGCCAGAACGGAACAGAAGCACCACCAGGCCTAACCAGACCAGAGTGACAGTATGCCCACACGGAACCACGCACAGCCAATGCTCCCCACCAGGCACCAGTGCCACCGCCAGATGCCCCTCGCCATAGCGTCCTCACAGGTATTACCCGTCAACTACCATGCCGAGAAACCCTGGTCATGACACTATCCACTCACTAGCAGCCAGTGATATCACTGAGAATGCAGCCTATCCAGTCACTAGGAACCAGTGACATCACTGAGAATGCAGCCTATCCACTCACTAGCAGCCAGTGATATCACTGAGAATGCAGCCTATCCAGTCACTAGGAACCAGTGACATCACTAAGAACGAGGCCTATCCGCTCACTAGCAGCCAGTGATATGACTGAGAATGAAGCCTATCCAGTCACTAGGATCCAGTGACATCACTGAGAATGCATCCTATCCAGTCACTAGGAACCAGTGACATCACTGAGAATGCAGCCTATCCAGTCACTAGGAACCAGTGACATCACTGAGAATGCAGCCTACCCAGTCACTAGCAGCCAGTGACATCACTGAGAACGCAGCCTATCCAGTCACTAGGAGCCAGTGACATCACTGAGAATACAGCCTATCCAGTCACTAGCAGCCAGTGACATCACTGAGAATGCAGCCTATCCAGTCACTAGGAACCAGTGACATCACTGAGAATGCAGCCGATCCAGTCACTAGGAACCAGTGATATCACTGAGAGTGCAGCCTATCCAGTCACTAGGAACCAGTGACATCACTGAGAATGCAGCCTATCCAGTCAATAGGAGCCAGTGACAACACTGAGAGTGCAGCCTATCCAGTCACTAGGAGCCAGTGACATCACTGAGAATGCAGCCTATCCAGTCACTAGGAGCCAGTGACATCACTGAGAATGCAGCCTATCTAGTCACTAGGAGCCAGTGACATCACTGAGAATGCAGCCTATCCAGTCACTAAGAACCAGTGACATCACTGAGAATGCAGCCTATCCAGTCACTAGGAACCAGTGACATCACTGAGAATGCAGCCTATCCAGTCATTAGGAACCAGTGACATCACTGAGAATGCAGCCTATCCAGTTACTAGGAACCAGTGACATCACTGAGAATGCAGCCTATCCAGTCACTAGGAACCAGTGACATCACTGAGAGTGCAGCCTATCCAGTCACTAGGAGCCAGTGACATCACTGAGAGTGCATCCTATCCAGTCACTAGGAACCAGTGACATCACTGAGCGTGCAGCCTATCCAGTCACTAGGAACCAGTCACATCACTGAGAATGCAGCCTATCCAGTCACTAGGAGCCAGTGACATCACTGAGAATGCCGCCTATCCAGTCACTAGGAGCCAGTGACATCACTAAGAGTGCAGCCTATCCAGTCACTAGGAACCAGTGACATCACTAAGAGTGCAGCCTATCCAGTCACTAGGCACATATTTGAGTATTATAAAACTATTGGTAGAGTTTTTATTTCCTAAAAGATATTAGATGCATATAGCTCGGACAGCTTCTCTTGAATACAACAGTGAAATGTCCACCTTGCAAACATACTAGTAATGCTAATTGTGCTTTTAATTAATTTTCCAATGTAATTTATGTCCTTTTTCTCTTTACTTTTCTTTTAAAACGACCCTGTATTATGTGTGTTGACCATGATAATTATTTCAGCACCATGGACAGTACGGGAGACTGTGATCAACGGAATCCACACTGTCCATGGTTCTCTCATAGATTAATAATGTGATGAGCACATGTAACATACAACATTGTACAATATAAGATATCTGAACAAATCACATATAAACATGTCATATGTATGTACACCTCTATTATAACATCGTAAAATATAGATATTATTTGAACGGAGGCACACCTATATTTAGCAGGTCAGAAGATAGATATAATGA
Organism: Taudactylus pleione; assembly: GCA_031769625.1. Taxonomy (NCBI): domain Eukaryota; kingdom Metazoa; phylum Chordata; class Amphibia; order Anura; family Myobatrachidae; genus Taudactylus; species Taudactylus pleione. The sequence goes on along the minus strand of JAUIMM010000046.1, from coordinate 2,583,298 downwards.
CACCCTCTTCTCCCAAATGTAGTTTGTTTCTTATACCCCTTCTACACCAGAGCTAGAACCCGGTTATTGCAGGGGTAACCCAGGTAGCTCCTTGGTGTAAAAGTTGACAGGGTTGGATTCCTGGGTTGAGTGACCCAGCAATCTAACCCAGGTAACTTGCAGGGTTTAACACAGGAATGACTGGGTCATGATGGCCGGCTTCAGTGGTGCTTGGAGATGACGTCATCTCCAAGCGTACACTTCCACGCCGGAAGAGCCGGCTCTGGTGTGAACGGCGCCGACTCGGGAATGTCCTAGGCCAGCGCCGGCTAAATTCCAGGTTTGATCTTGTTTGGAACCTTGGGCCTGATTCAGATCCGGTCCCAAGCACTGAGTGCTCGCAACCAGGTCAATGGTGGCCCAGAGCGCATGCGCACGACGGAGCCGGCTACGTCGTGCGCATGCGCGAGACCTGGATAGTGACGGGCACTCCGTCTCTCCGGGTCTCGCACCAAAGGGGGCGTGCTGTCGAAGTTGAGTGACAGCTTGCCCCCTTTGGTGGGCGGGCCGGGGGCGTGGCTGCCCAACCTGAGGCATTCCCATGAGAATGCCTGCTGTTTGGGGGCGGCCCCACTGACATCATGAGTGATGTCAGTGGAGAGATTTTGGCTCTGTTAGAGCCGAAATCTCTCTGGGGCTTGCACAGGAGACCCTACCACAAGGGTCTCGTCGCAAGCCCAATGGTCGCGATGGTTTTGACCATCACGACCATCATCATGGCCACTCTCTGTAGTTGTGGGTGGTCACCCACAGCTATGCGAGCAGCCAGGAGGCCGTTCTAAAAAGAAAAAAAACCCGGCCCTGATTCAGAGCAAGCGCTTTGTCAGAGCGTCTGGCTCTGAATCAGGACCCTTGTTCCAACCTCCGGTCAGACCCAGAAATTAGGTATAAAAGCGGTATTACTGTTCCCCTATCAGGTTTGTATGGGATAAAATGGTGAAATGGAGCGCAGTAGGTATAGAGAGCAAAATATCTTTAGCAGCCACTAACAATATGGGGTGTTTTTCGGGGGCAGCTTAATTGCGGAATTACCAAGCGTCACATTCTGACACCTGGCCCTGGCAACTAACGCCACAGTCACACAAATCCACCCTGTGAGTCTTCTAAATTAATTTAACTTTTATTTTTTTACATATTTTAAAATTAATCTAAACACACACACTTATATACACACACACTTATATACACACGCACACAAACTTATATACACACACACTTATATACACACACACTTATATACATACACACACACTTACTGTATAATATATATACACATGCACACACACTTATATACACACACACACTTATATACACATGCACACACACTTATATACATACACACACTTATATACAAACACACACATATATATGCACACACTTATATACACACACACACTGGAATTGGTATTCCCGTCAGCAGCAGCCCGACAGGAGCAGAGTGCGACGCAGCGGAAGCCCGACAGCGCTGGAAATCCCGATCGTGGATAGGTAAGTATCCACTAACCTAACCTAACCCCCATAACCCTAACCCTCCTTAGGTGTGCCTAACCCTAACTTCCCCCCAAGAGCCTAACCCTAATCCCCCCTCTAAGTGCCTAACCCTAACCACCCCCTTCCCCGCTGCCTAAACCTAAGTCCCCCAGGGGGTGTCTAACCCTAAGTCCCCACCGGGGGTGCCTAACCCTAACCCTCCCTCCTCTTAGCCTAACCCTAACCCTCCCGGGGGGGTGTCTAACCCTACGTCCCCCCTGGGAGCCCTAAACCTAACCCTCCCCCCCCGCGGCTGTCCGCTCGCGGCGCCCGGCATCACTATGATCGTGATGCCGGGCACCGGTCTCCCGGTGTCGGGGAAATGCGGGCGTCTACATCCGAGTCAGGCTCGACTTTTCCCGCCTGACTCGGATCTGAAATCGAGGCAAAACGGCATCATCCCGCCTTCCAGGTCTCGCGGGTTTTGGATTCTATATAAGGTACCTTTGTCGGCGCCATTTTCTCACTCGGTTGTGGACAGTGAAGAGGGAGGGTGGGAGTTAGGGCTGGCTGGGCTGTGTAGTGTAGTGCAGTGTAGTGTTGTGCTGCGCTGTGCTGTGCTGCTGTTGTCCATAGGGGCTGTTTCCACTCCCCCAAAGTCCTTATGGGCTGGCTGTGTTGTGCTGTGCTGTGCTGTGCTGCTGTTGTCCATAAGGGCTGTGTCCACTCCTCCAAAGTCCATAGGGGCTGGCTGTGTTGTGCTGTGCTGCTGTTGTCCATAGGGGCTGTGTCCACTCCTCCAAAGTCCATAGGGGCTGGCTGTGTTGTGCTGTGCTGCTGTTGTCCATAGAGGCTGTGTCCACTCCTCCAGTCCAAAGTCCATAGGGGCTGGCTGGACTGTGTTGTGCAATCAGTTGTCCATAGGGGCTGTGTCCACTCCAAAGTCCTGTGCAGTGTCCCAGTTCTAAAGGGGTGCTGTAGTGTTGTCCAGGGGGTGCTCTGTCCATCAGGGGTGCTCCCCACAAGTGCAAAAAAAATATTTATTCTGTGTTTGTGAATTGTGTGCGCAGTAGCCGCACATGCATCAACAAAGTAGTGCCAAGCGTGCGCCTGTGTCCCATAAGTAAAGGGCCAGCTGGCTTGTCCGTTAAAGGGTGCTGTAACCCCCAAAGTGCACTCCAAAAAAAATAAAAATATATATTTTTTTGTGTTTGTGAATTGTGTGCACAGTAGCCGCACGTACATCAACAAAGTAGCGCCAAGCATGCGCCTGTGTCATAAGTGAAGGGCCAGCTGGCTTGAGCGTTAAAGGGTGCTGTAACCACCAAAGTGCACTCCAACCAAAATAAAATAAAAATTTCTGTGTTTGTGACTTGTGTGCACTGTGGCTGCATGTGCATCAACAAAGGAGCAGCGCCAAGCGTGCGCCTGTGTCCCATAAGTCTGTTACAGGGTGGTGTAACCCCCAAAGCACACTCCACAAAAAATAAACAATTATTTTTTTTCTGTTTGTGTGCGAAATGTATGCTCAGTAGCCGCAGGTGCATCAACACAGCAGCAGCACCAAGCGTGCATCTGTGCCATAAGTCAAGGGCTGGTTTGGACATCTGGTCCGGACTGAAGGATGTGCCAACAATTTCTGACATGTCTACTGTCACTGCATATGATACTGTCACCACTGACAGATTGGTGGAGGAATTATTTTCTGTGTTTGTGAATTGTGTGCACTGTGGCTGCACGTGCATCAACAAAGTAGCAGCGCCAAGCGTGCGCCTGTGTCATAAGTAAAGGACCGGCTGGCTTGTCCGTTAAAGGGTGCTGTAACCCCCAAAGTGCACGCCAACCAAGATAAAATAATCTTCTTTTTTTCTGTTTGTGTGTGAAATGTATGCGCAATAGCCGCACCTGCATCCTCAAAGCAGCAGCGACAAGCGTGCGTCTGTCTGTTAAAGGGTGGTGACACCCTCAAAGTGCGCTCCACAAAAAATAAAAAATTCTTCTTTTTTTTCTGTCTTTGTGAATTGTGTGGGCTGTAGCCGCACCTGCATCCTGAAAGCAGCAGCGACAAGCGTGCGTCTGTCTGTTAAAGGATTACATCGGTGACAGCATCCAAGTAGGGATGTCAGACAGTCCGTACCTGTACTGGCAGGAAAAAGAGGCAATTTGGAGGCCCCTGTACAAACTGGCTCTATTTTACCTGAGTTGTCCCCCCTCCAGTGTGTACTCCGAAAGAGTGTTTAGTGCAGCCGGGAACCTTGTCAGCGAAAGGCGTAGGAGGTTGCTTCCACAAAATGTGGAGAAGATGATGTTCATAAAAATGAATTATCAACTCTTCCAGGGAGACCAGCCTCCAGAACGTACAGAGGGACCTGTGGTTGTGGATTCCAGCGGGGTCGAATTAATAGTCTGTGAGGATGAGGATGTACACAACACTGAAGAGGGTGAGGAATCTGTGGATGAGGAGGATGAGGACGACATCTTGCCTCCATAGAGCCAGTTTGTGCAGGGACAGATTCATTGCCAGCTTGTTTTGTGGGGGCCCAAACGAACCAATCATTTCAGCCACAGTTGTGTGGCAGACCCTGGCGCTGAAATGATTGGTTTGTTAAAGTGTGCATGTCATGTTTATACAACATAATACCAAGGACAATTCCATCTTGCGCCTCTTTTTTTTCTTTGCAGTATGTACTGTTTGGGGCCTAGTTTTTCAAACTGCCATCCTGTCTGCCACTGCAGTGTCACTCCTAGATGGGTCACGTGTTTGTGCCGCCCACTCGTGTCGCTTAGCATAGTCATCCAGCTACCTCGGTGCAACCTTTTGGACATAAAAACACTATTGTGAGGTGTGAAGTGTTCAGAATAGACTGGAAATTAAGGTTTTTAAGGTTAATAATAGCATAGGAGCAGAAAAACCCACAAATTCTGTGATTTTAGCTGTTTTTATGCTTTTTTTCAAAAAAATACAGATCCAAAACACAAAACCCAGAACCCAAAACACGGAAGGGTGGTTTTGGCAAAACCAATCCAGATCCAGAACACGAACAAAGATCCAGATCCAAAACCAAAACACGAAAAGTGGCCGGTGCACACCCCTATTATATACACACACACTTATATACACACACACACTTATATACACATGCACACACACTTATATACACACAAACGCACACACATATATACACACACATATACTGTATACACACATACAGTGCATCTGGAAAGTATTCACAGCGCTTCACTTTTTCCACATTTTGTTATGTTACAGCCTTATTCCAAACTGGAATAAATTCATTTTTGTCTGCAAAATTCTACACACAATACCCCATAATGACAATGTGCAAAAAGTTTTTTGAGATTTTTGCAAATTTAATAAAAAAAAAACTAAGGCCCTCATTCAGAGCCGTTCGCTATTTGCGGTCGTTCGTTTTCTAAAAAGGGGTGGCTATTCAAATGAACCGTTCGCACTTTGTGGACTGTTCACGCCTCTAAGTCTGAACGAGCGAGCAAAACATGCGAACATAATTTTGAAAAATACGCCCCCTGGCTGCTCGCACCATATGCCATGTCCGCTATTTATTAGATTAATCGAGTACATCGACCAGCGTATGAAGTGCTCGCTATTCTTGGGGCTGGTTTTTTCAACCACTATTTTGCGAGCAGTTCTGATTTAAAAAAAACCAAGTGACGTGGTCAATGACACTGCTGGATTAATTATGCACACCCATAAAACGCCCGTTTTGACCTTTAAGCACGCCTGCGTTCGGATCTCCACTCCCCGTTTTCAAGCACCTTCCCCTGTTACCACCCACATACGCCTCATTCTGTCACTAAAAATAGCAGGCACTCGCTATTTGGCGAACACATGAATTTCGGCCGCACTGACTGGTTCGCAAATGCGCATAACGATCCGTACACATGCGCAGTTGGGCAAACATCGCTCAGAGCGAACGAGCTGCCGCTTACGAGTGGCTCTGAATCAGGCCCTAAGTGTATATAAGTGTGTGTGTGTATATAAGTGTGTGTGTGTGTGTGCATGTGTATATAAGTGTGTGTGTGCATATAAGTGTGTGTGTGTATGTGTATATAAGTGAGTGTGCGTGTGAATATAAGTGTGTGTGCATGTGTATATAAGTGTGTGTGTGCATATAAGTGTGTGTGTGTATGTGTATATAAGTGTGTGTGTGTATGTGTATATAAGTGTGTTTGTGTGAAGATTCATTTTAAAATATGTAAAAAAAGTAAAATTAATTTAGAAGAATCCAGATGCACTGTATATATACATATACACACACACACATATATATATATATATATATATATATATACACATGGGTCTCATTATAATAAGTACATATTATTTATCTATTCAAAATACAAATTGCTACTGAATTTCTGAATATAATAAATATTTTTGAATATTAAGGTCAGTGCGGTATCAATATTGTTTTCTCCTACGTAAATATCCACCTCATCCTCCTGGTGCAATTCCACAGAAGCATCCTCGATTTCTATGTCAGCATGTTAACTTGTGCTGCTCATCCCCACATTTGCAGAGGGCACACAAATGGTGGAAGGAGGATCCTCTTCAAGTACAGTATTAGAAAGGTCGGACTCACACATGGTAACTACGACACACTTGGACTCTCCTCGGGGATCTGTGACTTTTCGGAGACAATTTTAATTTTTTTTGTACATCTTCTACAAGAAGAAGGGCTTAAATCATCACAACTAAAACCACCAGTCATAAGCCAAGGCCTTATCCTTTCCTTGCCACTTCGTGTAGTGAATGGCAATTGCCAATTTTTTGTTTCCCTAAAGGTGACTTAGCTTTAGATTTTTTTTTCTATATCAGGGTAAAAGTTGATTTTTTTGCACGGCCTGACTTAAGCCCTGGTACATCGGCCTTCATAGATGACGTTGATGGCCTTACATCATCATCATGACTGCTGCCGGCAGCTACAAGACTGGTATGTGGATCCTGCCCTCCGGTCATATGACTGTCCTCCATACTTACTGCGGTCTTACAGCAGTGTCACCAAGCAATTATAGCGCAGCTAAGTTGGGGCTAACGCACACAACTACACACAGAATTTTTTTTTTTCCACACTGGGGATGTAGAGCACCCCTGAGAGAGGCAGAAGCCCCTTGACAGACAGCAGCACAGCACCCCTGCACACCTACGGTGATGACAGGTGTGGCTAACACGCACAGAAAAAAATAGTTTATTGTTTTTTTTTTCACACTGGGGGTGAAGAGCACCCCTTATGGACAGAGCACCCGCTGGACGAGACAATTGAACAGCCAGCCCCTATGGACAACTGCCAGCCCTTATGGACAGGAGAATAGCCAGCCAGCCTCTATATATGGACAACAGCCAGCCCCTATGGATGGACAGGACAACCTCAGTTACAACAATAGCCAGCCTCTATATGGACAACAGCCAGCCAGCCCCTATGGATGGACAGGACAACCTCAGCTACAACAATTGCCAGCCTCTATATGGACAACGCAACTGTAGCCAGCCCCTATGCACAGCAGCACAGCACAGCACCTAGCTCCCTCCCTCTTCACTCTCCACAGCCAGAATGAAAAATGGCGGTGATCGCGGGACCTTTATATAGTCCAAAACCCGCGAGAATCCGACAGCAGGTTGATGTTTTGCCTCGTTTTCAGATCCGAGTCAACTCGGATCTGAATCGGATCCCCTAATTTAAAGTGGGTTCGGTTCTCAGGGAACCAAACACGCTCATCTCTAGTTAAAATGCCTGAAAATTATTGTTATTATGGTTAATATTACTGTAGGAACAAAACAGGCCCAAATTATGTGACTTTAGCGGTTTATATCATTTTTTGGAAAAAACTCCAGATCCAAAACCAAAACAAAAACACTCAAAGGTGGTTTTGTAAAACCAAATCCAGATCCAAAACCTTGAAGGAGATACAGATCCAAAACCAAATCCAAAACACAGGAGTCAGTGCACATCCCTAGTTAGAACCGGTGATTGCTGCAACAGAACCATAGTGAAACCGGAGGTTTAAACTGGCCTGGGACTGGTGATAGCATTAGCAAAACTGGAATGGGATTGGATGAGAGCAGCAGCTTGAACACAGACTGGTAAGGTGCAGACAGGAGTCAGGGCCTGATTCAGAGCCGGACGCTCTGGCAGAGCGCTCGCTCTGAATCAGGGCCGTCCCTCTCTTTTTTTAGAGCGGCCTCCTGGCCGCTCGCATACTGTGGGTGACCACCCAAAGCTATAGCGAGCGGCCAAAAAGATGGTTAAGACCATCGCGACCATCGGGCTTGTGATGAGACCCTTGTGGTAGGGTCTCGTTGCCGCAAGCCCTGGAGTGCTTTTGGCTCTATCAGAGCGAAAAGCTCTCCCACTGACATCACTTGTGATGTCAGTGGGGCCGGCCCCAGACGGTAGGTGTTCCCATGGGAACGCCTCCATCTAGCCAACCACGCCCCCGCCACGCCCACCAAAGGGGATGTGCTGTCACTCACCATCGACAGCACGCCCCCTTTGTAGCAAGACCCATAGCAATGGCTTGCCCGTCGCTATGCGGGTCTCGCGCATGGCCAACATTGACCCGCTTGCGAGCGCTCAGCGCTCGCGAGCGGGTCTGAATCAGGCCCTCTGTTCACAGCAGAGGACTACAGACTACAGTAGCTGAAGCAGCAAAGGGTTTGCAGAAATCCAGCAGACAGCAGCACAGGTTCAGGCAGCAGATCGCAGGTAGCACATACACACTGAGGTAATGACCCACATTGTTCCGACACTATGCTAGTGGCGCAGTAATAAATAGGGCGCTCCTGCAGGGAATAGGAAGCAATGGTCATGAGAGCACAGCAGACAGGTAGAGACTGGACAGTAGCGCTCACCTGATCAGAGTCAACATGGCTGCACCCATTGGCTCTCAGGAATGTAGTGACAGCGCTCTGGGACAACCACCGTGATGAAGCACCGCCGAACAGGATAAGGCTGACTAAGATCCGGTTTTATTGTGACAAGAATCATATATACTTCCCTGAAAGCCAATATTCATATGTACATTATAATTCTAAATTGTAGCTGTAAATGTGTCTTTGTGCAGACAGCAAACCACAAAACTATGTTATTCTGTCTCTGAGAGTGTCATGGCGTCACACGCCTGGTCCCAAAATACAAAAACTTTATTGCATGGTGGCAGGAGGGCAGCAGGTGGAGCGATAGGTGGGCAGCGGGTTGGGCGCTGGGCCTGCCGGCGGGCAGACTAGCCAGTGGGCAATGGGATTGTCTGTGCTCAGGTGGCCATTCATTAAATATGGCGGAACAGAGCTAATGAGTGGTCCGATGCATCCCCAGACCACCCCCCAGTTTCGCCTGTGGGATGGATGTGCTCTGGGCACTAGGTGAGTTTTTGGGCACCTACAGGTGTGAAATGTAAGGGAGATGGGTAAAGGTGAAAGAACAACAAGAAAACAAACTTTGGAGTGTGGGTGGTGATGCCAGTAAGGAGCTGGTACTGTGTAGGGGGCAGAGAGGGTGTGGGGCAAACCGGCCGGGGGAGAGAACGTTGTGGGAAACTAGAGTTAAGTTGGGAGGGGATTATGCTCCTGGAGCAGTGGCTCCTTGCTATGCGATTGCTGGGGGACATTTACAAAAACTGGGGAAAAACCGATAGCAGCTGATCAGAGCTTTACTGCTTATAAACAATAATATCTCTCGGATGTCAGAAGCTTTAATAGAATGCGATGGTGAACTTTGTATCAAACTACTATCGGTACAGAAATGTTCCCCGTGTATATGTACAAGGTCAAAGACCCATATATAATACAATCATGGGGTAGGAACGGACACCTCATATAAAGTATTTCAGCTTCTCTCAGCTCAGACGGGGTTAATGAAATCTCAAAGTTGTTTTCCACATTTTTTTTGGCCTCAGGAATAGAAAAGTCTCACGTCATACAGTATACTGTTGTTTTTACATTGCAAATTTATTAAAATAATAAAAATCCGCAACTGCAGGATTTACATTGAAATCATCTTTTAATAATAAAAAAAAAATCTTGTGCTTTCTGTCTGCAGAATCTCCCCTGGTAAAAAACAACTTGCATTAAGGATTTTATTTGCAATCTAATAAAATCACTTTTGATCAGCTAATTACACTGGATACAGTCGCCATCTCCTTGCTGAATTTATATCCTCACATTATATAAAGTAGGTTTCTGGAGCCCGCTGCTTGCATCATTTCTGTTTATGTAACTTTCTATTAAATGTAAATCAAAGTGAGAAGCCATTTTACGGAATTATTATGACCATAAAGTGCTGGTTTATTTAAGCACAGTGAACAGAAAACGATTCCAGTGGCAGCTTAGCTCCGACAGAGCGGAGATTTGTCATTCACTGGCCAAATTATAAACAATCCTCAGATCGTGACCCATTAATGGAAACTCTAACTGTGAGAATCAGTCAATCCCCATTATTGCTAAATCAGTTGTACCCCATGGTTCATGGTGCAGCCACTGTAGTCGGTACTATGGGAATTGCCCAGTCCTATTATTGGAGTATAACAACAGCTACATACTGAGTATGACTTCAGAAACGATACTGGAGGGACAGTAGGTGGCGCTGTAGCCTATGTTGTCACTGCTGTAGCCTCTCTTTGCTGTGTTTGTACTTCTTTATAGAATCTCATGTTAATCTTCCATGTTACAGTCTGTTATGTTTACCTTCAATGTCTCAGCAAAGTTGATCCCACAATCTCTCCTGCGTGTTGATGTTTGAACAAAGCAGCATATTCTGCAATAACTATATCATTACAACAAGTACGATAACAAGGATTATCTTATTTACATCCTAAATATCTAGCAACCATACACCATTTATATAAGTACCAACGATATAAGCAATGTGCTTACATCAGGGAATCTTGGTAAACATGTTCAATATAATATTGTATATACAGTATGGTGTTCATATTGGGCAAATGCATCTATGCTGCATTGAGTATGTACCCTGTGGTGCCACATGTGGCCGTGACAGTGACCTTAGCACTCATCATAGCCAATGATCTAAAAAGACAGGGACGGGTGGGGAGGATTCAGCAGTACATACACTATGAGGCAGCCTTTGTCCCTTATTCCCCCATCTCCTCCTTTCCCGCTGTCAGAGTGATGGAATAGAGGCCTCAACTCAGAACTGTGACACCTAAATCAGGACAGCACCTCTGTTGATTTTAGAAAGAGATACAGTATATACTGTAGGTCTGTATATTGTCGCTTGAGACCGGATTACCTCAACACGACACCCAATCACAGATTGAGTTTGATCCCCACTGGATCTTGGGGTATCAGGGATTCGCACTTGCCATCAGTAACCACCTGTCACTGACTCCGCCCACGGTGCAGTGGGCGTGTAATTATGCTGCCACCACCAAACTCTTCCATCAGCGTTTGGAACCGCTTCTTACGTATCAACCAGACTCCTACCACTGGAACCACTTCTGCTGCGTTTGCATCGATGAACTGCGGTCGCACCCCCTGATTGGGGTTGGCTGATTCCTCCTGATCCCTCACAATGGACCAGGATCTGCAAGGTAGATGGCAGAGGGTTTGAGCTTGGAGGCACATGGGCACAATCCAGAATAGCTGGAGAATGGAATAGCGTTTTGCACAATTGTGTTGTGACAGGACCGGATGCAGTCGTTGTAAAGGCAAAGATGTTTATTGCTCAATAGTCTTAAAATAAAATCTTTCCTCAGCTTTAAGGGGGTCAGCATACAAAGATTTTTACAGCAGATCAATCCTTGATGTTCAAGAAGATACACCCAACACTAGGCATGTAGGCCCTTCTTTTATGCCACGCCAATACACATTATCACAGGGCATGTGCCTTGCATGCTCACCTTTAACATTGTCCCATATGGACAGTGGGGAGTGGTCACTACCCTGTGCCTGAGCCCACCCACAGGGCTCGGTAATGACCCTGGTTCTGACACATCTGGAAGGGACAACGTGTTGCCTCCAAAACATCCAGGAATCTGCTAAGGGACCAAGCCTGCTACCTCTGCCTGAATTTGAGCTCCAGAGTTGGGTAACCAAAGTCCACAGGCAGGGATTCCTCGCCACGGAGCGGCTCTTTTAGAGGTCCTTAATAATAATTAGCTGGCTGCATTAGTCAGCACCCCATACACCTCCTCATAACACTCTCAGGCGTCAGACAGAATTGGCCAGCTCCCCATACACCTCCTCATAGAACTCTCAGGGATGAGGCAGCATTAGCCAGCTCCCCATACACCTCCTCATAGCACTCTCAGGCATGAGGCTGCATTGGCCAGCTCCCCATACACCTCCTCATAGCACTCTCAGGGATGAGGCAGCATTATCCAGCTCCCCATACACCTCCTCATAGCACTCTCAGGCATAGGGAAGCATTAGCCAGCTCCCCATACACCTCCACATAGCACTCTCAGGGATGAGGCAGCATTAGCCAGCTCCCCATACACCTCTTCATACTACTCTCAGGGATGAGGCAGCATTAGCCAACTCTCCATACACCTCCTCAAAGCACTCTCAGGCATGAGGCTGCATTGGCCAGCTCCCCATACACCTCCTCATAGCACTCTCAGGCATGAGGCAGCATTAGCCAGCTCCCCATACACCTCCTCATAGCACTCTCAGGGAAGAGGCACCATTGGCCAGCTCCCCATACACCTCCTCATAGCACTCTCAGGCATGAGGCTGCATTATCCAGCTCCCCATACACCTCCTCATAGCACTCTCAGGCATGAGGCAGCATTAGCCAGCTCCCGATACACCTCCTCATAGCACTCTCAGGCATAAGGCAGCATAAGCCAACTCTCCATACACCTCCTCATAGCACTCTCAGGCATGAGGCAGCATTAGTCAGCTCCACATACACCTCCTCATAGCACTCTCAGGGATGAGGCAGCATTAGCCAGCTCCCCATACACCTCCTCATAGCACTCTCAGGGATGAGGCAGCATTAGCCAGCTCCCCATACACCTCCTCACAGCACTCTCAGGCATGAGGCAGCATTAGCCAGCTCCCCATATACCTCCTCATAGCACTCTCAGGCATGAGGCAGCATTAGCCAGCTCCCGATACACCACCTCATAGCACTCTCAGGCATAAGGCAGAATTAGCCATCTCCCCATACACCTCCTCATAGCACTCTCAGGAATGAGGCAGCATTAGCCAGCTCCCCTTACACCTCCACATAGCACTCTGAGGCATAGGGCAGCATTAGCCAGCTCCCCATACACCTCCTCATAACACTCAGGCATAGGGCAGCATTATCTAGCTCCCCATACACATCCTCATAGCACTCTCAGGGATGAGGCAGCATTGGCCAGCTCCCCATACACCTCCTCATAGCACTCTCAGGTGTGAGACAGCGTTAGCCAGCTCCCCATACACCTCCTCATAGCACTCTCAGGCATAGGGCAGCATTAGCAAGCTCCCCATATACCTCCTCATAGCAGTGTCAGGCATGAGGCTGCATTGGCCAGCTCCCCATACACCTCCTCATAGCACTCTCAGGCATAGGGAAGCATAAGCCAACTCCCCATACACCTCCTCATAGCACTCTCAGGGATGAGGCAGCATTAGCCAGCACCCCATACACCTCCTCATAGCACTGCCAAGCATGAGTCTGCATTGGCCAGCTCCCCATACACCTCCTCATAGCACTCTCAGGGATGAGGCAGCATTAGCCAGCTCCCTATACACCTCCTCATAGCACTCTCAGGCGTGAGGCAGCATTAGCCAGCTCCCCAAACATCTCCTCATAGCACTCTCAGGCATAGGGAAGCATTAGCCAACTCCCCATACACCTCCTCATAGCACTCGCAGGCATGAGGCAGCATTAGCCAGCTCCCCATACACCTCCTCATAGCACTCTCAGGGATGAGGCAGCATTAGCTCCCCATACACCTCCTCTTAGCACTCCCAGGCATGAGGCTGCATTGGCCAGCTCCCCATACAGCTCCTCATAGCACTATCAGGCATGAGGCAGCATTAGACAGATCCCCATACACCTCCTCATAGCACTCTCAGGCATCAGTTAGCATTAGCCAGCTCCCCATACACCTCCTCATAGCACTCTCAGGCATGAGGCAGTATTAGCCAGCTCCTCATAGCACTCTCAGGCAAGAGGCTACATTAGCATGCTCCCCATACACCTCCTCAGAGCACTCTCAGGCATGAGGCAGCATTAGCCAGCTCCCCATTCACCTCATAGCACTCTCAGGCATGAGGCTACATTAGCCAGCTCCCCATACACCACCTCATTGCACTCTCCAGCATGAGGCAGCATTAGCCAGCTCCCCATACACCTCTTCATAGCGCTGTCAGGCATAGGGCAGCATTAGCCAGCTCCCCATACACCTCCTCATAGCACTCTCAGGCAAGACGCAGCATTAGCCATCACCCCATAAACCTCCTCATAGCACTCTCAGGCATGAGGCAGCATTAGCCAGTTCCCCATACATCTCCTCATAACACTCTCAGGGATGAGCCAGCATTAGCCAGCTCCCCATACACCTCCTCATAGCACTCTCAGGCATGAGACAGCATTAGCCATCACCCCATAAACATCCTCATAGCACTCTCAGGCATGAGGCAGCATTAGCCAGTTCCCCATACATCTCCTCATAGCACTCTCAGGAATAAGGCTGCATTAGCCAGCTCCCCATACACCTCCTCATAGTACTCTAAGGCGTGAGGCTGCATTAGCCTGCTCCCCATACACCTCCTCATAGCACTCTCAGGGATGAGGCAGCATTAGCCAGCTCCCCATATGCCTCCTCATAGCACTCTCAGGCAAGACGCAGCATTAGCCATCACCCCATAAACATTATCATAGCACTCTCAGGCATGAGGCAGCATTAGCCAGTTCCCCATACACCTCCTCATAGCACTCTCAGGAATAAGGCTGCATTAGCCAGCTCCCCATACACCTCCTCATAGCACTCTCAGGGAAGAGGCAGCATTAGCCAGCCCCCCATACACCTCCTCATAGCACTCTCAGGCATGAGGCAGCATTAGCCAGCTCCCCATACACCTCCTCATAGCACTCTCAAGCATAGGGAAGCAATAGCCAGCTCTCCATACACCTCCTCATAGCTCTCTCAGGCATGAGGCAGCATTAGCCAGCTCCACATATACCTCCTCATAGCACTCTCAGGCAAGATGCAGCATTAGCCAGCACCCCATACACGTCCTCATAGCACTCTCAGGCATGAGGCAGCATTAGCCAGCTCCCCATACACCTCCTCATAGAACTCTCAGGCATGAGACAGAATTAGCTAGCTCCCCAAACACCTCCTCACAGCACTCTCAGGCATGAGGCTGCATTGGCCAGCTCCCCATACACCTCCTCATAGCACTCTCAGGGATGAGGCAGCATTAGCCAGCTCCCCATACACCTCCTTATAGCACTCTCAGGCATGAGGCAGCATTAGCCAACTCCCCATACACCTCCTCGTAGCACTCTCAGCCATGTTGCAGCATTAGCCAGCTCCCAATACACCTCCTCATAGCACTCTCAGGCATAAGGCAGCATTAGCCAGCTCCCCATACACCTCCTCATAGCACTCTCAGGCATGAGGCAGCATTAGCCAGCTCCCCATACACCTCCTCATAGCACTCTCAGGCAAGACGCAGCATTAGCCATCACCCCATAAACATCCTCATAGCACTCTCAGGCATGAGGCAGCATTAGCCAGTTCCCCATACACCTCCTAATAGCACTCTCAGGAATAAGGCTGCATTAGCCAGCTCACCATTCACCTCCTCATAGCACTCTCAGGCATGAGGCAGCATTAGCCAGCTCCCCATACACCTCCTCATAGCACTCTCAGGCATGAGGCAGCATTAGCCAGCTCCCCATATACATCCTCATAGCACTCTCAGGCAAGATGCAGCATTAGCCAGCACCCCATAAACGTCCTCATAGCACTCTCATGAATGAGGCAGCATTAGCCTGCTCCCCATACACCACCTCATTGCACTCAGGCATGAGGCTGCATTAGACAGCTCCCCATATACCTCCTCATAGCACTCTCAGGGATGAGGCAGCATTAGCCAGCTCCCCATACACCTCCTCATAGAACTCTCAGGCATGAGGCTTAATTGGCCAGCTCCCCATACACCTTCTCATAGCACTCTCAGGCATGAGACAGAATTAGCGAGCTCCCCATACACCTCCTTATAGCACTCTCAGGCATGAGGCTGCATTGGCCAGCTCCCCATACACCTCCTCATAGCACTCTCAGGGATGAGGCAGCATTAGCCAGCTCCCCATACACCTCCTCATTGCACTCTCAGCCATAGGGAAGCATTAGCCAGCTCCCCATACACCTCCTCATATCACTCTCAGGGATGAGGCAGCATTAGCCATCTCTCCATACACCACCTCATAGCACTCTCATGCATGAGACAGAATTAGCGAGCTCCCCCTACACCTCCTCATAGCACTCTCAGGCATGAGGCTGCATTGGCCAGCTCCCCATACACCTCCTCATAGCACTCTCAGGGATGAGGCAGCATTATCCAGCTCCCCATACACCTCCTCATAGCACTCTCAGGCATAGGGAAGCATTAGCCAGCTCCCCATACACCTCCTCATAGCACTCTCAGGGATGAGGCAGCATTAGCCAGCTCCCCATACACCTCTTCATACTATTCTCAGGGATGAGGCAGCATTAGCCAGCTCTCCATACACCTCCTCATAGCACTCTCAGGCATGAGGCTGCATTGGCCAGCTCCCCATACACCTCCTCATTGCACTCTCAGGGATGAGGCAGCATTAGCCAGCTTCCCATACACTTCCTCATAGCACTCTCAGGCATGAGGCAGCATTAGCCAGCTCCCCATACACCTCCTCATAGCACTCTCAGGGATGAGGCACCATTGGCCAGCTCCCCATACACCTCCTCATAGCACTCTCAGGCATGAGGCTGCATTAGCCAGCTCCCCATACACCTCCTCATAGCACTCTCAGGCATGAGGCAGCATTAGCCAGCTCCCGATACACCTCATCTTAGCACTCTAAGGCATAAGGCAGCATAAGCCAACTCTCCATACACCTCCTCATAGCACTCTCAGGCATGAGGCAGCTTTAGTCAGCTCCCCATACACCTCCTCACAGCACTCTCAGGCATGAGGCAGCATTAGCCAGCTCCCCATACACCTCATAGCACTCTCAGGCATGAGGCAGCATTAGCCAGCTCCCCTTACACCTCCTCATAGCACTCTCAGGCATGAGGCTGCATTAGCCAGCTCCCAATACACCTCCTCATAGCACTCTCAGGCATAAGGCAGCATTAGCCATCTCCCCATACACCTCCTCATAGCACTCTCAGGAATGAGGCAGCATTAGACAGCTCCCCACAAATCTCCTCAAAGCACTCTCAGGCATAGGGAAGCATTAGCCAACTCCACATACACCTCCTCATAGCACTCGCAGGCATGAGGCAGCATTAGCCAGCTCCCCATACACCTCCTCATAGCACTCTCAGGGATGAGGCAGCATTAGCTCCCCATACACCTCCTCATAGCACTCTCAGGTATAAGGCTGCATTGGCCAGCTCCCCATACAGCTCCTCATAGCACTCTCAGGCATGAGGCAGCATTAGCTAGCTCCCCATATACATCCTCATAGCACTCTCAGGCAAGATGCAGCATTAGCCAGCACCCCATAAACGTCCTCATAGCACTCTCAGGAATGAGGCAGCATTATCCTGCTCCCCATACACCTTCTCATTGCACTCAGGCATGAGGCTGCATTAGACAGCTCCCCATACAACTCCTCATAGCACTCTCAGGGATGAGGCAGCATTAGCCAGCTCCCCATACACCTCCTCATAGAACTCTCAGGCATGAGGCGTAAATGGCCAGCTCCCATACACCTCCTCATAGCACTCTCAGGCATGAGACAGAATTAGCGAGCTCCCTATACACCTCCTCATAGCACTCTCAGGCATGAGGCTGCATTGGCCAGCTCCCCATACACCTCCTCATAGCACTCTCAGGGATGAGGCAGCATTAACCAGCTCCCCATACACCTCCTCATAGCACTCGCAGGCATAGGGAAGCATTAGCCAGGTCCCCATACACCTTCTCATAGCACTCTCAGGGATGAGGCGCATTAGCCAGGTCCCCATACACCTCCTCATAGCACTCTCAGGCATGAGACAGAATTAGCGAGCTCCCCATACACCTCCTCATAGCACTCTCAGGCATGAGGCTGCATTGGCCAGCTCCCCATACACCTCCTCATAGCACTCTCAGGGATGAGGCAGCATTATCCTACTCCCCATACACCTCCTCATAGCACTCTCAGGCATAGGGAAGCATTAGCCAGCTCACAATACACCTCCTCATAGCACTCTCAGGGATGAGGCAGCATTAGCCAGCTCCCCATACACCTCTTCATACTACTCTCAGGGATGAGGCAGCATTAGCCAGCTCTCCATACACCTCCTCATAGCACTCTCTGGCATGAGGCTGCATTGGCTAGC
The DNA here is from genome assembly GCA_031769625.1 of Taudactylus pleione. Classification (NCBI taxonomy): domain Eukaryota; kingdom Metazoa; phylum Chordata; class Amphibia; order Anura; family Myobatrachidae; genus Taudactylus; species Taudactylus pleione. The sequence goes on along the minus strand of JAUIMM010000046.1, from coordinate 2,565,259 downwards.
TCCCCATACACCTCCTCATAGCACTCTCAGGGATGAGGCAGCATTACCCAGCTTCCCATACACCTCCTCATAGCACTCTCAGGCATGAGGCAGCATTAGCCAGCTCCCCATACACCTCCTCATAGCACTCTCAGGGATGAGGCACCATTGGCCAGCTCCCCATACACCTCCTCATAGCACTCTCAGGCATGAGGCTGCATTAGCCAGCTCCCCATACACCTCCTCATAGCACTCTCAGGCATGAGGCAGCATTAGCCAGCTCCCGATACACCTCCTCATAGCACTCTCAGGCATAAGGCAGCATAAGCCAACTCTCCATACACCTCCTCATAGCACTCTCAGGCATGAGGCAGCATTAGTCAGCTCCCCATACACCTCCTCATAGCAATCTCAGGGATGAGGCAGCATTAGCCAGCTCCCCATACACCTCCTCATAGCACTCTCAGGGATGAGGCAGCATTAGCCAGCTCCCCATACACCTCCTCACAGCACTCTCAGGCATATGGCAGCATAAGCCAACTCTCCATACACCTTCCTCATAGCACTCTCAGGCATGAGGCAGCATTAGTCAGCTCCCCATACACCTCCTCATAGCACTCTCAGGGATGAAGCAGCATTAGCCAGCTCCCCATACACCTCCTCATAGCACTCTCAGGCATAGGGAAGCAATAGCCAACTCCCCATACACCTCCTCATAGCACTCTCAGGCATGAGGCAGCATTAGCCAGCTCGCCATACACCTCCTCATAGCACTCTCAGGCATGAGGTAGCATTAGCCAGCTCCCTATACACCTCATAGCACTCTCAGTCATGAGGCAGCATTAGCCAGCTCCCCATACACCTCCTCATAGCACTCTCAGGCATGAGGCTGCATTAGCCAGCTCCCGATACATCTCCTCATAGCACTCTCAGGCATAAGGCAGCATTAGCCATCTCCCCATACACCTCCTCATAGCACTCTCAGGAATGAGGAAGCATTAGCCAGCTCCCCATACACCTCCATATAGCACTCTCAGGCATTTGGCAGCATTAGCCAGCTCCCCATACACCTCCTCATAACACTCTCAGGCATAGGGCAGCATTATCTAGCTCCCCATACACCTCCTCATAGCACTCTCAGGGATGAGGCAGCTTTGGCCAGCTCCCCATACACCTCCTCATAGCACTCTCAGGCATGAGGCTGCATTAGCCAGCTCCCGATACACCTCCTCATAGCACTCTCAGGCATAGGGCAGCATTAGCAAGCTCCCCATATACCTCCTCATAGCGCTGTCAGGCATGAGGCTGCATTGGCCAGCTCCCCATACACCTCCTCATAGCACTCTCAGGCATTGGGAAGCATTAGCCAACTCCCCATACACCTCCTCATAGCACTCTCAGGGATGAGGCAGCATTAGCCAGCTCCCCATACACCTCCTCATAGCACTCCCAAGCACGAGTCTGCATTGGCCAGCTCCCCATACACCTCCTCATAGCACTCTCAGGAATGAGGCAGCATTAGCCAGCTCCCCATACACCTCCTCATAGCACTCTCAGGCGTGAGGCAGCATTAGCCAGCTCCCCAAACATCTCCTCAAAGCACTCTCAGGCATAGGGAAGCATTAGCCAACTCCCCATACACCTCCTCATAGCACTCGCAGGCATGAGGCAGCATTAGCCAGCTCCCCATACACCTCCTCATAGCACTCTCAGGGATGAGGCAGCATTAGCTCCCCATACACCTGCTCATAGCACTCTCAGGCATGAGGCTGCATTGGCCAGCTCCCCATACAGCTCCTCATAGCACTATCAGGCATGAGGCAGCATTAGACAGATCCCCATACACCTCCTCATAGCACTCTCAGGCATCAGTCAGCATTAGCCAGCTCCCCATACACCTCCTCATAGCACTCTCAAGCAAGAGGCAGTATTAGCCAGCTCCTCATAGCACTCTCAGGCAAGAGGCTACATTAGCATGCACCCCATACACCTCCTCAGAGCACTCTAAGGCATGAGGCAGCATTAGCCAGCTCCCCATTCACCTCATAGCACTCTCAGGCATGAGGCTGCATTAGCCAGCTCCCCATACACCTTCTCATTGCACTCTCTGGCATGAGGCAGCATTAGCCAGCTCCCCATACACCTCTTCATAGCACTCTCAGGCATAGGGCAGCATTAGCCAGCTCCCCATACACCTCCTCATAGCACTCTCAGAAATGAGGCAGCAGTAGGCAGCTCCCCATACACCTCCTCATAGCACTCTCAGGCGTGAGGCAGCATTAGCCAGCTCCTCATACACCTCCTCCAAGCACTCTGAGAATTGAGGCAGCAGTAGGCAGCTCCCCATACACCTCCTCATAGCACTCTCAGGCGTGAGGCAGCATTAGCCAGCTCCCCATGCACCTCTTCATAGCACTCTCAGGCGTGAGGCAGCATTAGCCAGCTCCCCATACAACTCCTCATAGCACTATCAGGCATGAGTCAGCATTAACCAGCTCTCCATGCACCTCCTCATAGCACTCTCAGGCATAGGGCGGCATTAGCCAGCTCCCCATACACCTCCTCATAGCACTCTCAGGGATGAGGCAGCATTAGCTAGCTCCCCATACACCTCCTCGTAGAACTCTCAGGCATGAGGCGTAATTGGCCAGCTCCCCATACACCTCCTCATAGCACTCTCAGGCATGAGACAGAATTAGCGAGCTCCCTATACACCTCCTCATAGCACTCTCAGGCATGAGGCTGCATTGGCCAGCTCCCCATACACCTCCTCATAGCACTCTCAGGGATGAGGCAGCATTAACCAGCTCCCCATACACCTCCTCATAGCACTCTCAAGCATAGGGAAGCATTAGCCAGGTCCCCATACACCTTCTCATAGCACTCTCAGGGATGAGGCGCATTAGCCAGGTCCCCATACACCTCCTCATAGCACTCTCAGGCATGAGACAGAATTAGCGAGCTCCCCATACACCTCCTCATAGCACTCTCAGGCATGAGGCTGCATTGGCCAGCTCCCCATACACCTCCTCATAGCACTCTCAGGGATGAGGCAGCATTATCCTACTCCCCATACACCTCCTCATAGCACTCTCAGGCATAGGGAAGCATTAGCCAGCTCACAATACACCTCCTCATAGCACTCTCAGGGATGAGGCAGCATTAGCCAGCTCCCCATACACCTCTTCATACTACTCTCAGGGATGAGGCAGCATTAGCCAGCTCTCCATACACCTCCTTATAGCACTCTCTGGCATGAGGCTGCATTGGCTAGCTCCCCATACACCTCCTCATAGCACTCTCAGGGATGAGGCAGCATTACCCAGCTTCCCATACACCTCCTCATAGCACTCTCAGGCATGAGGCAGCATTAGCCAGCTCCCCATACACCTCCTCATAGCACTCTCAGGGATGAGGCACCATTGGCCAGCTCCCCATACACCTCCTCATAGCACTCTCAGGCATGAGGCTGCATTAGCCAGCTCCCCATACACCTCCTCATAGCACTCTCAGGCATGAGGCAGCATTAGCCAGCTCCCGATACACCTCCTCATAGCACTCTCAGGCATAAGGCAGCATAAGCCAACTCTCCATACACCTCCTCATAGCACTCTCAGGCATGAGGCAGCATTAGTCAGCTCCCCATACACCTCCTCATAGCAATCTCAGGGATGAGGCAGCATTAGCCAGCTCCCCATACACCTCCTCATAGCACTCTCAGGGATGAGGCAGCATTAGCCAGCTCCCCATACACCTCCTCACAGCACTCTCAGGCATATGGCAGCATAAGCCAACTCTCCATACACCTCCTCATAGCACTCTCAGGCATGAGGCAGCATTAGTCAGCTCCCCATACACCTCCTCATAGCACTCTCAGGGATGAAGCAGCATTAGCCAGCTCCCCATACACCTCCTCATAGCACTCTCAGGCATAGGGAAGCAATAGCCAACTCCCCATACACCTCCTCATAGCACTCTCAGGCATGAGGCAGCATTAGCCAGCTCGCCATACACCTCCTCATAGCACTCTCAGGCATGAGGTAGCATTAGCCAGCTCCCTATACACCTCATAGCACTCTCAGTCATGAGGCAGCATTAGCCAGCTCCCCATACACCTCCTCATAGCACTCTCAGGCATGAGGCTGCATTAGCCAGCTCCCGATACATCTCCTCATAGCACTCTCAGGCATAAGGCAGCATTAGCCATCTCCCCATACACCTCCTCATAGCACTCTCAGGAATGAGGAAGCATTAGCCAGCTCCCCATACACCTCCATATAGCACTCTCAGGCATATGGCAGCATTAGCCAGCTCCCCATACACCTCCTCATAACACTCTCAGGCATAGGGCAGCATTATCTAGCTCCCCATACACCTCCTCATAGCACTCTCAGGGATTAGGCAGCTTTGGCCAGCTCCCCATACACCTCCTCATAGCACTCTCAGGCATGAGGCTGCATTAGCCAGCTCCCGATACACCTCCTCATAGCACTCTCAGGCATAGGGCAGCATTAGCAAGCTCCCCATATACCTCCTCATAGCGCTGTCAGGCATGAGGCTGCATTGGCCAGCTCCCCATACACCTCCTCATAGCACTCTCAGGCATTGGGAAGCATTAGCCAACTCCCCATACACCTCCTCATAGCACTCTCAGGGATGAGGCAGCATTAGCCAGCTCCCCATACACCTCCTCATAGTACTCCCAAGCACGAGTCTGCATTGGCCAGCTCCCCATACACCTCCTCATAGCACTCTCAGGAATGAGGCAGCATTAGCCAGCTCCCCATACACCTCCTCATAGCACTCTCAGGCGTGAGGCAGCATTAGCCAGCTCCCCAAACATCTCCTCAAAGCACTCTCAGGCATAGGGAAGCATTAGCCAACTCCCCATACACCTCCTCATAGCACTCGCAGGCATGAGGCAGCATTATCCAGCTTCCCATACACCTCCTCATAGCACTCTCAGGGATGAGGCAGCATTAGCTCCCCATACACCTGCTCATAGCACTCTCAGGCATGAGGCTGCATTGGCCAGCTCCCCATACAGCTCCTCATAGCACTATCAGGCATGAGGCAGCATTAGACAGATCCCCATACACCTCCTCATAGCACTCTCAGGCATCAGTCAGCATTAGCCAGCTCCCCATACACCTCCTCATAGCACTCTCAAGCAAGAGGCAGTATTAGCCAGCTCCTCATAGCACTCTCAGGCAAGAGGCTACATTAGCATGCACCCCATACACCTCCTCAGAGCACTCTAAGGCATGAGGCAGCATTAGCCAGCTCCCCATTCACCTCATAGCACTCTCAGGCATGAGGCTGCATTAGCCAGCTCCCCATACACCTTCTCATTGCACTCTCTGGCATGAGGCAGCATTAGCCAGCTCCCCATACACCTCTTCATAGCACTCTCAGGCATAGGGCAGCATTAGCCAGCTCCCCATACACCTCCTCATAGCACTCTCAGAAATGAGGCAGCAGTAGGCAGCTCCCCATACACCTCCTCATAGCACTCTCAGGCGTGAGGCAGCATTAGCCAGCTCCTCATACACCTCCTCCAAGCACTCTGAGAATTGAGGCAGCAGTAGGCAGCTCCCCATACACCTCCTCATAGCACTCTCAGGCGTGAGGCAGCATTAGACAGCTCCCCATGCACCTCTTCATAGCACTCTCAGGCGTGAGGCAGCATTAGCCAGCTCCCCATACAACTCCTCATAGCACTATCAGGCATGAGTCAGCATTAACCAGCTCCCCATGCACCTCCTCATAGCACTCTCAGGCATAGGGCGGCATTAGCCAGCTCCCCATACACCTCCTCATAGCACTCTCAGGGATGAGGCAGCATTAGCCAGCTCCCCATACACCTCCTCATAGCACTCTCAGGCGTGCGGCAGCATTAGCCAGTTCCCCATACACCTCCTCATAGCACTCTCAGGAATAAGGCAGCATTAACCAGCTCCCCATACACCTCCTCATAGCACTCTCAGGGATGAGGCAGCATTAACCAGCTCCCCATACACCTCCTCATTGCACTCTCTGGGATGAGGCAGCATTAGCCAGCTCCCTATACACCTCATCGCACTCTCAGGGATGAAGCAGCATTAGCCAGCTCCCCATACACCTCCTCATAGCACTCTCATGCATGATCCAGCATTTGCCAGCTCCCCATACACCTCCTCATAGCACTCTCAGGCATGATGCTGCCTTAGCCAGCTCCCCATACACCTCCTCATCGCACTCAGGGATGAGGCAGCATTAGCTCCCCATACACCTCCTCATAGCACTCTCAGGGATGAGGCAGCATTAGCTCCCCATACACCTACTCATAGCACTCACAGGCATATGGCAGCATTGGCCAGCTCCCCATACACCTCCTCATAGCATTCTCAGGCATAGCGCAGCATTAGCCAGCTCCCCATACACCTCCTCATAGCACTCTCAGGCATGATGCTGCATTAACCAGCTCCCCATACACCTCCTCATAGCAATCTCAGGGATAAGGCAGCATTAGCTCCTCATACACCTCCTCATAGCACTTTCAGGCATAGGGAAGCATTAGCCAGCTCCACATACACCTCCTCAAAGCACTCTCATGGATGAGGCAGCTTTAGCCAGCTCCCCAAACATCTACTCATAGTACTCTCAGGTCTGAGCCTGCATTAGCCAGCTCCCCATACACCTCCTCATAGCACTCTCAGGGATGAGGCAGCATTAGCCAGCTCCCCACACACATCCTCATAGCACTCTCAGAGATGAGGCAGCATTAGCCAGCTCCCCATACACCTCCTCATAGCACTCTCAGGAATAAGGCTGCATTAGCCAGCTCCCCATACACCTCCTCATAGTACTCTCAGGGATGAGGCAGCATTAGCCAGTTCCCCATACACCTCCTCATAGCACTGTCAGGGATGCGGCAGCATAAGCTCCCCATACACCTCCTCATAGCACTCTCAGGGATGAGGCAGCATTAGCTAGCTCTCCATACACCTCCTCATAGCACTCTCAGGCCTGAGGCAGCATTGGCCATTTCCCCATACACCTCCTCATAGCACTCTCAGGCATGAGGCAGCATTAGCCAGCTCTCCATACACTTCCTCATAGCAATCTCAGGGATGAGGCAGCAATAGCCAGTTCCCCATACACCTCCTCATAGCACTCTCAGGCATGAGGCAGCATTAACCAGCTCCCCATGCACCTCCTCATAGCACTCTCAGGCATAGGGCGGCAATAGCCAGCTCCCCATACACCTCCTCATAGCACTCTCAGGGATGAGGCAGCATTAGCCAGTTCCCCATACACCTCCTCATAGAACTCTCAGGCATGAGGCAGCATTAGCCAGCTCCCCATACACCTCCTCATAGCACTCTCAGGGATGAGACATCATTAGCTCCCCATACACCTCCTCATAGCAATCTCTGGGAAAAGGCAGCATTAGCTCCCCATACACCTCCTCATAGCATTCTCAGGCATAGGGAAGCATTAGCCAGCTCCCCATACACCTCCTCATAGCACTCTCAGGGATGAGGCAGCATTAGCCAGCTCCCCATACATCTCCTCATAGTACTCTCAGGCCTGAGCCTGCATTAGCCTGCTCCCCTTACACCTCCTCATAGCACTCTCAGGGAATAGGCAGCATTAGCCAGCTCCCCATACACCTCCTCATAGCACTCTCAGGGATGAGGCAGCAAAAGCCAGCTCCCCGTACCCCTCCTCATAGCACTCTCAGGCATGAGGCACCATTAGCTCCCCATACACCTCCTCATAGCACTCTCAGGCATGAGGCTGCATTAGCCAGCTCCCCATACACCTCATCATAGCTCTCTCAGGGATGAGGCAGCATTAGCCAGCTCCCCATACACCTCCTCATAGCACTCTCAGGGATGAGGCAGCATTAGCCAGCTCCCCATACACCTCCTCATAGCACTCTCAGGGATGAGGCAGCATTAGCCAGCACCCCATACACCTCCTCATAGCACTCTCAGGCCTGAGGCAGCATTAGCCAGCTCCCCATGCACCTCCTCATAGCACTCTCAGGCCTGAGGCAGCATTAGCCAGCTCCCCTTACACCTCCTCATAGTACTCTCAGGGATGAGGCAGCATTAGCCAGCACCCCATACACCTCCTCATAGCACTCTCAGGCCTGAGGCAGCATTAGCCAGCTCCCCATACATCTCCTCATAGTACTCTCAGGCCTGAGCCTGCATTAGCCTGCTCCCCTTACACCTCCTCATAGCACTCTCAGGGAATAGGCAGCATTAGCCAGCTCCCCATACACCTCCTCATAGCACTCTCAGGGATGAGGCAGCAAAAGCCAGCTCCCCGTACCCCTCCTCATAGCACTCTCAGGCATGAGGCACCATTAGCTCCCCATACACCTCCTCATAGCACTCTCAGGCATGAGGCTGCATTAGCCAGCTCCCCATACACCTCATCATAGCTCTCTCAGGGATGAGGCAGCATTAGCCAGCTCCCCATATACCTCCTCATAGCACTCTCAGGGATGAGGCAGCATTAGCCAGCTCCCCATACACCTCCTCATAGCACTCTCAGGGATGAGGCAGCATTAGCCAGCACCCCATACACCTCCTCATAGCACTCTCAGGCCTGAGGCAGCATTAGCCAGCTCCGCATGCACCTCCTCATAGCACTCTCAGGCCTGAGGCAGCATTAGCCAGCTCCCCTTACACCTCCGCATAGTACTCTCAGGCTTGAGGCACCATTAGATAGCTCCCCATACACCTCCTCATAGCACTCTCAGGCATGAGGCAATATTAGCCAGCTCCTCATAGCACTCTCAGGCAAGAGGCTACATTAGCATGCTCCCCTACACCTCCTCAGAACACCCTAAGGCATGAGGCAGCATTAGCCAGCTCCCCATTCACCTCATAGCACTCTCAGATGTGAGGCTGCATTAGCCAGGCTCCCCGTACACCTCCTCAAAGCACTCTCTGGCATGAGGCAGCATTAGCCAGCTCCCCATACACCTCTTCATAGCACTGTCAGGCATAGGGCAGCATTAGCCAGCTCCCCATACACCTCCTCATAACACTCTCAGAAATGAGACAGCAGTAGGCAGCTCCCCATACACCTCCTCATAGCACTCTCAGGCATGAGGCAGCATTAGCCAGCTCCCCATACACCTCCTCATAGCACTCTCAGAAATGAGGCAGCAGTAGGCAGCTCTCCATACACCTCCTCATAGCACTCTCAGGCATGAGGCAGCATTAGCCAGCTCCCCATGCACCTCATCTTAGCACTCTCAGGTGTGAGGCAGCATTAGCCAGCTCCCCATACACCTCCTCATAGCACTCTCATGGATGAGGCAGCATTAGCCAGCTCCCCATACACCTCCTCATCACACTCTCAGGGATGAAGCAGCATTAGCCAGCTCCCCATACACCTCCTCATAGCACTCTCAAGCATGATCCAGCATTAGCCAGCTCCCCATACACCTCCTCATAGCACTCTCAGGCATGATGCTGCATTAGCCTGCTCCCCATACACCTCCTCATAGCACTCAGGGATGAGGCAGCATTAGCTCCCCATACACCTCCTCATAGCACACTCAGGGATGAGGCAGCATTAGCTCCCCATACACCTCCTCATAGCACTCACAGGCATAGGGCAGCACTGGCCAGATCCCCATACACCTCCTCATAGCACTCTCAGGCATAGCGCAGCATTAGCCAGCTCCACATACACCTCCTCATAGCACTTTCAGGCATGATGCTGCATTAGCCAGCTCCCCATACACCTCCTCATAGCAATCTCAGGGATAAGGCAGCATTAGCTCCCCATACACCTCCTCATAGCACTCTCAGGCATAGGGAAGCATTAGCCAGCTCCCCATACACCTCCTCATAGCACTCTCATGGATGAGGCAGCTTTAGCCAGCTCCCCAAACATCTCCTCATAGTACTCTCATGTCTGAGCCTGCATTAGCCAGCTCCCCATACACCTCCTCATAGCACTCTCAGGCATGAGGCAGCATTAGCCAGGTCCCCATACACACCCTCATAGCACTCTCAGGCATGAGGCACCATTAGCTCCCCATACACCTCCTCATAGCACTCTCAGGCGTGAGGCTGCATTAGCCAGCTCCCCATACACACCCTCATAGCACTCTCAGGGATGAGGCAGCTATAGCCAGCTTCTCATACACCTCCTCATAGCACTCTCAGGGATGAGGCAGCATTAGCCAGCTATCCTTACACCTCCTCATAGCACTCTCAGAGATGAGGCAGCATTAGCCAGCTCCCCATATACCTCCTCATAGCACTCTCAGGGATGAGGCAGCATTAGCCAGCTCCCCATACACCTCCTCATAGCACTCTCAGGGATGAGGCAGCATTAGCCAGCACCCCATACACCTCCTCATAGCACTCTCAGGCCTGAGGCAGCATTAGCCAGCTCCCCATGCACCTCCTCATAGCACTATCAGGCCTGAGGCAGCATTAGCCAGCTCCCCTTACACCTTCTCATAGTACTCTCAGGCTTGAGGCACCATTAGATAGCTCCCCATACACCTCCTCATAGCACTCTCAGGCATGAGGCAATATTAGCCAGCTCCTCATAGCACTCTCAGGCAAGAGGCTACATTAGCATGCTCCCCTACACCTCCTCAGAACACCCTAAGGCATGAGGCAGCATTAGCCAGCTCCCCATTCACCTCATAGCACTCTCAGATGTGAGGCTGCATTAGCCAGGCTCCCCGTACACCTCCTCAAAGCACTCTCTGGCATGAGGCAGCATTAGCCAGCTCCCCATACACCTCTTCATAGCACTGTCAGGCATAGGGCAGCATTAGCCAGCTCTCCATACACCTCCTCATAACACTCTCAGAAATGAGACAGCAGTAGGCAGCTCCCCATACACCTCCTCATAGCACTCTCAGGCATGAGGCAGCATTAGCCAGCTCCCCATACACCTCCTCATAGCACTCTCAGAAATGAGGCAGCAGTAGGCAGCTCTCCATACACCTCCTCATAGCACTCTCAGGCATGAGGCAGCATTAGCCAGCTCCCCATGCACCTCATCTTTGCACTCTCAGGTGTGAGGCAGCATTAGCCAGCTCCCCATACACCTCCTCATAGCACTCTCACGGATGAGGCAGCATTAGCCAGCTCCCCATACACCTCCTCATCACACTCTCAGGGATGAAGCAGCATTAGCCAGCTCCCCATACACCTCCTCATAGCACTCTCAAGCATGATCCAGCATTAGCCAGCTCCCCATACACCTCCTCATAGCACTCTCAGGCATGAGGCAGCATTAGTCAGCTCCCCATACACCTCCTCATAGCACTCAGGGATGAGGCAGCATTAGCTCCCCATACACCTCCTCATAGCACACTCAGGGATGAGGCAGCATTAGCTCCCCATACACCTCCTCATAGCACTCACAGGCATAGGGCAGCACTGGCCAGATCCCCATACACCTCCTCATAGCACTCTCAGGCATAGCGCAGCATTAGCCAGCTCCACATACACCTCCTCATAGCACTTTCAGGCATGATGCTGCATTAGCCAGCTCCCCATACACCTCCTCATAGCAATCTCAGGGATAAGGCAGCATTAGCTCCCCATACACCTCCTCATAGCACTCTCAGGCATAGGGAAGCATTAGCCAGCTCCCCATACACCTCCTCATAGCACTCTCATGGATGAGGCAGCTTTAGCCAGCTCCCCAAACATCTCCTCATAGTACTCTCATGTCTGAGCCTGCATTAGCCAGCTCCCCATACACCTCCTCATAGCACTCTCAGGCATGAGGCAGCATTAGCCAGGTCCCCATACACCTCATCATAGCACTCTCAGGGATGAGGCAGCATTAGCCAGCTCCCCGTACACCTCCTCATAGCACTCTCAGGCATGAGGCACCATTAGCTCCCCATACACCTCCTCATAGCACTCTCAGGCGTGAGGCAGCATTAGCCAGCTCCCCATACACACCCTCATAGCACTCTCAGGGATGAGGCAGCTATAGCCAGCTTCTCATACACCTCCTCATAGCACTCTCAGGGATGAGGCAGCATTAGCCAGCTATCCTTACACCTCCTCATAGCACTCTCAGAGATGAGGCAGCATTAACCAGCTTCCCATACACCTCCTCATAGCACTCTCAGGCAGAGGGAAGCATTAGCCAGCTCCCCATACACCTCCTCATAGCACTCTCAGGGATGAGGCAGCATTAGCCTGCTCCCCATACACCTCTTCATACTACTCTCAGGGATGAGGCAGCATTAGCCAGTTCCCCATACACCTCCTCATAGCACTCTCAGGCATGAGGTAGCATTAACCAGCTCCCCATACACCTCCTCATAGCACTCTCAGGCATGAGGCAGCATTAGCCAGCTCACCATACACCTCCTCATAGCACTCTCAGGCATAGGGAAGCATTAGCCAGCTCCCCATACACCTCCTCATAGCACTCTCAGGAATAAGGCTGCATTAGCCAGCTCCCCATACACCTCCTCTTAGCACCATCAGGCATGAGGCAGCATTAGCCAGCTCACCATACACCTCCTCATAGCACTCTCAGGAATAAGGCTGCATTAGCCAGCTCACCATACACCTCCTCATAGTACTCTCAGGGATGAGGCAGTATTAGCCAGTTCCCCATACACCTCCTCATAGCACTCTCAGGGATGAGGCAGCATTAGCTCCCCAAACACCACCTCATAGCACTCAGGGATGAGGCAGCATTAGCTAGCTCTCCATACACTTTCTCATAGCACTCTCAGGCACGAGGCAGCATTGGCCAGTTCCCCATACACCTCCTCATAGCACTCTCAGGCATGAGGCAGCATTAGCCAGCTCTCCATACACCTCCTCATAGCACTCTCAGGGATGAGGCAGCATTAGCCAGTTCCCCATACACCTCCTCATAGCACTCTCAGGCCTGAGGCAGCATTGGCCAGTTCCCCATACACCTCCTCATAGCACTCTCAAGGATGAGGCAGCAATAGCCAGTTCCCCATACACCTCATCATAGCACTGTCTGGCATGAGGCAGCATTAGCCAGCTCCCCATACACCTCCTCATAGCACTCTCAGGGATGAGGCAGCATTAGCTCCCCATACACCTCCTCATAGCACTCTCAGGGATGAGGCAGCTTTAGCTCCCCATACACCTCCTCATAGCACTCACAGGCATAGGGCAGCATTGGCCAGCTCCCCATACACCTCCTCATAGCACTCTCAGGCTTGATGCTGCATTAGCCTGCTCTACATACACCTCCTCTTAGCAATCTCAGGGATAAGGCAGCATTAGCTCCCCATACACCTCCTCATAGCACTCTCAGGCATAGGGAAGCATTAGCCAGCACCCCATACACCTCCTCATAGCACTCTCAGGAATGAGGCAGCATTAGCCAGCACCCCATATATTTCCTCATAGTACTCTCAGGCCTCATCCTGCATTAGCCAGCTCCCCATACACCTCCTCATAGCTCTCTCAGGGATGAGGCAGCATTAGCCAGCTCTCCATACACCTCCTCATAGCACTCTCAGGGATGAGGCACCATAAGCCAGCTCCCCTTACACGTCCTCATAGCACTCTCAGGCATGAGGCACCATTAGCTCCCCATACACCTCCTCATAGCACTCTCAGGCGTGAGGCTGCATTAGCCAGCTCCCCATACACCTCCTCATAGCACTCTCAGGGATGAGGTAGCATTAGCCAGCTCCCCATACACCTCCTCATAGCACTCTCAGGGATGAGGCAGCATTAGCCAGCTCTCCATACACCTCCTCATAGCAATCTCAGGGATGAGGCAGCATTAGCCAGTTCCCCATACACCTCCTCATAGCACTCTCAGGCATGAGGCAGCATTAGCCAGCTCCCCATACACCTCCTCAAAGCACTCTCAGGGATGAGGCTTCAGTAGCTCCCCATACACCTCCTCATAGCACTCTCAGGGATGAGGCAGGTTTAGCTCCCCATACACCTCCTCATAGCACTCACAGGCATAGGGCAGCATTGGCCAGCTCCCCATGCACCTCCTCATAGCACTCTCAGGCATGATGCTGCATTAGACAGCTCCCCATACACCTCCTCATAGCAATCTCAGGGATAAGGCAGCATTAGCTCCCCATACACCTCCTCAGAGCACTCTCAGGCATAGGGAAGCATTAGCCAGCTCCCCATACACCTCCTCATAGCACTCACAGGGATGAGGCAGCATTAGCCAGCTCCCCATACACCTCCTCATAGCAATCTCAGGGATAAGGCAGCATTAGCTCCCCATACACCTCCTCATAGCACTCTCAGGCATAGGGAAGCATTAGCCAGCTCCCCATACACCTCCTCATAGCACTCTCATGGATGAGGCAGCATTAGCCAGCTCCCCAAACATCTCCTCATAGCACTCTCAGGCCTGAGGCAGCATTGGCCAGTTCCCCATACACCTCCTCATAGCACTCTCAGGCATGAGGCAGCATTAGCCAGCTCCCCATACACCTCCTCATAGCACTCTCAGGCATGAGGCAGCTTTAGCCAGCTCTCCATACACCTCCTCATAGCACTCTTAGGGATGAGGCAGCATTAGCCAGTTCCCCATACACCTCCTCATAGAACTCTCAGGCATGAGGCAGCATTAGCCAGCTCCCTATACACCTCCTCATAGCACTCTCAGGGATGAGGCATCATTAGCTCCCCATACATCTCCTCCTAGCACTCTCAGGTATGAGGCAGCTTTAGCTCCCCATACACCTCCTCATTGCACTCACAGGCATAGGGCAGCATTGGCCAGCTCCCCATATACCTCCTCATAGCACTCTTAGGCATGATGCTGCATTAGCCAGCTCCCCATACACCTCCTCATAGCAATCTCTGGGATAAGGCAGCATTAGCTCCCCATACACCTCCTCATAGCACTCTCAGGCATAGGGAAGCATTAGCCAGCTCCCCATACACCTCCTCATAGCACTGTCAGGGATGAGGCAGCATTAGCCAGCTCCCCATACATCTCCTCATAGTACTCTCAGGCCTGAGCCTGCATTAGCCAGCTCCCCTTACACCTCCTCATAGCACTCTCAGGGATGAGGCAGCATTAGCCCGCTCCCCATACACCTCCTCATAGCACTCTCAGGGAAGAGGCAGCATAAGCCAGCTCCCCGTACACCTCCTCATAGCACTCTCAGGCATGAGGCACCATTAGCTCCCCATACACCTCCTCATAGCACTCTCAGGCATGAGGCTGCATTAGCCAGCTCCCCATACACCTCATCATAGCACTCTCAGGGATGAGGCAGCATTAGCCAGCTCCCCATACACCTCCTCATAGCACTCTCAGGGATGAGGCTGCATTAGCCAGCTCCCCATACACCTCCTCATAGCACTCTCAGGGATGAGGCAGCATTAGCCAGCTCCCCATACACCTCCTCATAGCACTCTCAGGCATAGGGAAGCATTAGCCAGCTCCCCATACACCTCCTCATAGCACTCTCAGGGATGAGGCAGCATTAGCCAGCTCCCCATACACCTCCTCATACCACTCTCAGGGATGAGGCAGCATTAGCCAGCTCCCCATGCACCTCCTCATAGCACTTTCAGGCATGAGGCAGCATTAGCCAACTCCCCATACACCTCCTCATAGCACTCTCAGGCATGAGGCAGCATTAGCCAGCTTCCCATACATCTCCTCATAGCACTCTCAGGCATAGGGAAGCATTAGCCAGCTCCCCATACACCTCCTCATAGCACTTTCAGGAATAAGGCTGCATTAGACAACTCCCCATACACCTCCTCATAGCACTCTCAGGCATGAGACAGAATTAGCTAGCTCCCCATACACCTCCTCATAGCACTCTCAGGCATGAGACAGAATTAGCTAGCTCCCCATACATCTCCTCATAGCACTCTCAGGAATGAGGCAGCATTAGCCAACTCCCCATACACCTCCCCATAGCACTCTCAGGCCTGAGGCAGCATTGGCCAGTTCCCCATATACCTCCTCATAGCACTCTCAGGCTTGAGACAGAATTAGCTAGCTCCCCATACACCTCCTCATAGCACTCTCAGGGATGAGGCAGCATTAGCCAGCTCCCCATTCACCTCCTCATAGCACTCTCAGGGATGAGGCAGCATTAGCCAGCTCCCCATACACCTCCTCATAGCACTCTCAGGGATGAGGCAGCATTAGCCAGCTCCCCATACACCTCCTCATAGCACTCTCAGGGATGAGGCAGCATTAGCCAGCACCCCATACACCTCCTCATAGCACTCTCAGGCCTGAGGCAGCATTAGCCAGCTCCCCATGCACCTCCTCATAGCACTCTCAGGCCTGAGGCAATATTAGCCAGCTCCTCATAGCACTCTCAGGCAAGAGGCTACATTAGCATGCTCCCCATACACCTCCTCAGAACACTCTAAGGCATGAGGCAGCATTTGCCAGCTCCCCATTCACCTCATAGCACTCTCAGATGTGAGGCTGCATTAGCCAGGCTCCACGTACACCTCCTCAAAGCACTCTCCGGCATGAGGCAGCATTAGCCAGCTCCCCATACACCTCTTCATAGCACTGTCAGGCATAGGGCAGCATTAGCCAGCTCCCCATACACCTCCTCATAGCACTCTCAGAAATGAGGCAGCAGTAGGCAGCTCCCCATATACCTCCTCATAGCACTCTCAGGCATGAGGCAGCATTAGCCAGCTCCCCATACACCTCCTCATAGCACTCTCAGAAATAAGGCAGCAGTAGGCAGCTCTCCATACACCTCCTCATAGCACTCTCAGGTGTGAGGCAGCATTAGCCAGCTCCCCATGCACCTCATCTTAGCACTCTCAGGCGTGAGGCAGCATTAGCCAGCTCCCCATACAACTCCTCATAGCACTATCAGGCATGAGTCAGCATTAGCCAGCTCCCCATGCACCTCCTCATAGCACTCTCAGGCATAGGGCGGCATTAGCCAGCTCCCCATACACCTCCTCATAGCACTCTCATGGATGAGGCAGCATTAGCCAGCTCCCCATACACCTCCTCATAGCACTCTCATGGATGAGGCAGCATTAGCCAGCTCCAAATACACCTCCTCATCACACTCTCAGGGATGAAGCAGCATTAGCCATCTCCCCATACACCTCCTCATAGCACTCTCATGCATGATGCTGCATTAGCCTGCTCTTCATACACCTCCTCATAGCACTCAGGGATGAGGCAGCATTAGCTCCCCATACACCTCCTCATAGCACTCTCAGGAATGAGGCAGCATTAGCTCCACATACACCTCCTCATAGCACTCACAGGCATAGGGCAGCATTGGCCAGCTCCCCATACACCTCCTCATAGCACTCTCAGGCATAGCGCAGCATTAGCCAGCTCCCCATACACCTCCTCATAGCACTCTCAGGCATGAGGCACCATTAGCTCCCCATACACCTCCTCATAGCACTCTCAGGGATGAGGCAGCATTAGCCAGCTCCCCATACACCTCCTCATAGCACTCTCAGGCAGAGGGAAGCATTAGCCAGCTCCCCATACACCTCCTCATAGCACTCTCAGGGATGAGGCAGCATTAGCCAGCTCCCCATACACCTCCTCATACCACTCTCAGGGATGAGGCAGCATTAGCCAGCTCCCCATGCACCTCCTCATAGCACTCAGGGATGAGGCAGCATTAGCTCCCCATACACCTCCTCATAGCACTCTCAGGGATGAGGCAGCATTAGCTCCACATACACCTCCTCATAGCACTCACAGGCATAGGGCAGTATTGGCCAGCTCCCCATACACCTCCTCATAGCACTCTCAGGCATAGCGCAGCATTAGCCAGCTCCCCATACACCTCCTCATAGCACTTTCAGGCATGATGCTGCATTAGCCAGCTCCCCATCCACCTCCTCATAGCAGTCTCAGGGATAAGGCAGCATTAGCTCCCCATACACCTCCTCATAGCACTCTCAGACATAGGGAAGCATTAGCCAGCTCCCCATACACCTCCTCATAGCACTCTCATGGATGAGGCAGCATTAGCAAGCTCCCCAAACATCTCCTCATAGTACTCTCAGGGATGAGGCAGCAATAGCCAGCTCCCCATACATCTCCTCACAGTACTCTCAGGCCTGAGCCTGCATTAGCCAGCTCCCCTTACACCTCCTCATAGCACTCTCAGGGATGAGGCAGCATTAGCCAGCTCCCCATACACCTCCTCATAGCACTCTCAGGGATGAGGCAGCATTAGCCAGCTCCCCATACATCTCCTCATAGTACTCTCAGGCCTGAGCCTGCATTAGCCAGCTCCCCTTACACCTCCTCATAGCACTCTCAGGGATGAGGCAGCATTAGCCAGCTCCCCATACACCTCCTCATAGCACTCTCAGGGATGAGGCAGCATAAGCCAGCTCCCCGTACACCTCCTCATAGCACTCTCAGGCATGAGGCACCATTAGCTCCCCATACACCTCCTCATAGCACTCTCAGGCATGAGGCTGCATTAGCCAGCTCCCCATACACCTCGTCATAGCACTCTCAGGGATGAGGCAGCATTAGCCAGCTCCCCATACACCTCCTCATAGCACTCTCAGGGATGAGTCAGCATTACCAGCTCCCCATACACCTCCTCATAGCACTCTCAGGGATGAGGCAGCATTAGCCAGCTCCCCATACACCTCCTCATAGCACTCTCAGGCATAGGGAAGCATTAGCCAGCTCCCCATACACCTCCTCATAGCACTCTCAGGGATGAGGCAGCATTAGCCAGCTCCCCATACACCTCCTCATACCACTCTCAGGGATGAGGCAGCATTAGCCAGCTCCCCATGCACCTCCTCATAGCACTCTCAGGCATGAGGCAGCATTAGCCAACTCCCCATACACCTCCTCATAGCACTCTCAGGCATGAGGCAGCATTAGCCAGCTTCCCATACACATCCTCATAGCACTCTCAGGCATAGGGAAGCATTAGCCAGCTCCCCATACACCTCCTCATAGCACTTTCAGGAATAAGGCTGCATTAGCCAGCTCCCCATATACCTCCTAATAGCACTCTCAGGCATGAGACAAAATTAGCTAGCTCCCCATACACCTCCTCATAGCACTCTCAGGCATGAGACAGAATTAGTTAGCTCCCCATACTTCTCCTCATAGCACTCTCAGAAATGAGGCAGCATTAGCCAACTCCCCATACACCTCCTCATAGCACTCTCAGGCCTGAGGCAGCATTGGCCAGTTCCCCATACACCTCCTCATAGCACTCTCAGGCTTGAGACAGAATTAGCTAGCTCCCCATACACCTCCTCATAGCACTCTCAGGGATGAAACAGCATTAGCCAGCTCCCCATACACCTCCTCATAGCACTCTCAGGGATGAGGCAGCATTAGCCAGCTCCCCATACACCTCCTCATATCACTCTCAGGCATGAGGCAGCATTAGCCAGCTCCCCATACACCTCCTCATAGCACTCTCAGGGATGAGGCAGCATTAGCCAGCTCCCCATACAACTCCTCATAGCACTCTCAGGGATGAGGCAGCATTAGCCAGCACCCCATACACCTCCTCATAGCACTCTCAGGACTGAGGCAGCATTAGCCAGCTCCCCATGCACCTCCTCATAGCACTCTCAGGCCTGAGGCAGCATTAGCCAGCTCCCCTTACACCTCCTCATAGTACTCTCAGGCTTGAGGCACCATTAGCCAGCTCCCCATACACCTCCTCATAGCACTCTCAGGCATGAGGCAATATTAGCCAGCTCCTCATAGCACTCTCAGGCAAGAGGCTACATTAGCATGCTCCCCATACACCTCCTCAGAACACTCTAAGGCATGAGGCAGCATTAGCCAGCTCCCCATTCACCTCATAGCACTCTCAGATGTGAGGCTGCATTAGCCAGGCTCCACGTACACCTCCTCATAGCACTCTCCGGCATGAGGCAGCATTAGCCAGCTCCCCACACACCTCTTCATAGCACTGTCAGGCATAGGGCAGCATTAGCCAGCTCCCCATACACCTCCTCATAGCACTCTCAGAAATGAGGCAGCAGTAGGCAGCTCTCCATACACCTCCTCCTAGCACTCTCAGGCGTGAGGCAGCATTAGCCAGCTCCCCATGCACCTCATCTTAGCACTCTCAGGCGTGAGGCAGCATTAGCCAGCTCCCCATACAACTCCTCATAGCACTATCAGGCATGAGTCAGCATTAGCCAGCTCCCCATGCACCTCCTCATAGCACTCTCAGGCATAGGGCGGCATTAGCCAGCTCCCCATACACCTCCTCATAGCACTCTCATGGATGAGGCAGCATTAGCCAGCTCCCCATACACCTCCTCATAGCACTCTCATGGATGAGGCAGCATTAGCCAGCTCCCCATACACCTCCTCATCACACTCTCAGGGATGAAGCAGCATTAGCCAGCTCCCCATACACCTCCTCATTGCACTCTCATGCATGATGCTGCATTAGCCTGCTCTTCATACACCTCCTCATAGCACTCAGGGATGAGGCAGCATTAGCTCCCCATACACCTCCTCATAGCACTCTCAGGGATGAGGCAGCATTAGCTCCACATACACCTCCTCATAGCACTCACAGGCATAGGGCAGCATTGGCCTGCTCCCCATACACCTCCTCATAGCACTCTCAGGCATAGCGCAGCATTAGCCAGCTCCCCATACACCTCCTCTTAGCACTTTCAGGCATGATGCTGCATTAGCCAGCTCCCCATACACCTCCTCATAGCAGTCTCAGGGATAAGGCAGCATTAGCTCCCCATACACCTCCTCATAGCACTCTCAGGCATAGGGAAGCATTAGCCAGCTCCCCATACACCTCCTCATAGCACTCTCATGGATGAGGCAGCATTAGCAAGCTCCCCAAACATCTCCTCATAGTACTCTCAGGGATGAGGCAGCATTAGCCAGCTCTCCATACATCTCCTCATAGTACGCTCAGTCCTGAGCCTGCATTAGCCAGCTCCCCTTACACCTCCTCATAGCACTCTCAGGGATGAGGCAGCATTAGCTAGCTCCCCATACACCTCCTCATAGCACTCTCAGGGATGAGTCAGCATTAGCCAGCTCCCCATGCACCTCCTCATAGCACTCTCAGGCATAGGGCGGCATTAGCCAGCTCCCCATACACCTCCTCATAGCACTCTCAGGGATGAGGCAGCATTAGCCAGCTCCCCATACACCTCCTCATAGCACTCTCACGGAGGAGGCAGCATTAGCCAGCTCCCCATACACCTACTCATCACACTCTCAGGGATGAAGCAGCATTAGCCAGCTCCCCATACACCTCCTCATAGCACTCTCATGCATGATCCTGCATTAGCCAGCTCCCCATACACCTCCTCATAGCACTCTCAGGCATGATGCTGCATTAGCCTGCTCTTCATACACCTCCTCATAGCACTCAGGGATGAGGCAGCATTAGCTCCCCATACACCTCCTCATAGCACTCTCAGGGATGAGGCAGCATTAGCTCCACATACACCTCCTCATAGCACTCACAGGCATAGGGCAGCATTGGCCAGCTCCCCATACACCTCCTCATAGCACTCTCAGGCATAGCGCAGCAGTAGCCAGCTCCCCATACACCTCCTCATAGCACTTTCAGGCATGATGCTGCATTAGCCAGCTCCCCATACACCTCCTCATAGCAGTCTCAGGGATAAGGCAGCATTAGCTCCCCATACACCTCCTCATAGCACTCTCAGGCATAGGGAAGCATTAGCCAGCTCCCCATACACCTCCTCATAGCACTCATATGGATGAGGCAGCAATAGCAAGCTCCCCAAACATCTCCTCATAGTACTCTCAGGGATGAGGTAGCATTAGCCAGCTCCCCATACATCTCCTCATAGTACTCTCAGGCCTGAGTCTGCATTAGCCAGCTCCCCTTACACCTCCTCATAGCACTCTCTGGGATGAGGCAGCATTAGCCAGCTCCCCATACACCTCCTCACAGCACTCTCAGGGATGAGGCAGCATTAGCCAGCTCCCCATACATCTCCTCATAGTACTCTCAGGCCTGAGCCTGCATTAGCCAGCTCCCCTTACACCTCCTCATAGCACTCTCAGGGATGAGGCAGCATTAGCCAGCTCCCCATACACCTCCTCATAGCACTCTCAGGGATGAGGCAGCATAAGCCAGCTCCCCGTACACCTCCTCATAGCACTCTCAGGCATGAGGCACCAATAGCTCCCCATACACCTCCTCATAGCACTCTCAGGCATGAGGCTGCATTAGCCAGCTCCCCATACACCTCATCATAGCACTCTCAGGGATGAGGCAGCATTAGCCAGCTCCCCATACACCTCCTCATAGCACTCTCAGGGATGAGGCAGCATTAGCCAGCTCCCCATACACCTCCTCATAGCACTCTCAGGGATGAGGCAGCATTAGCCAGCTCCCCATACACCTCCTCATAGCACTCTCAGGCATAGGGAAGCATTAGCCAGCTCCCCATACACCTCCTCATAGCCCTCTCAGGGATGAGGCTGCATTAGCCAGCTCCCCATACACCTCTTCATACCACTCTCAGGGATGAGGCAGCATTAGCCAGCTCCCCATGCACCTCATCTTAGCACATTCAGGCGTGAGGCAGCATTAGCCAGCTCCCCATACAACTCCTCATAGCACTATCAGGCATGAGTCAGCATTAGCCAGCTCCCCATGCACCTCCTCATAGCACTCTCAGGCATAGGGCGGCATTAGCCAGCTCCCCATACACCCCCTCATAGCACTCTCATGGATGAGGCAGCAATAGCCAGCTCCCGATACACCTCCTCATAGCTCTCTCATGGATGAGGCAGCATTAGCCAGCTCCCCATACACCTCCTCATCACACTCTCAGGGATGAAGCAGCATTAGCCAGCTCCCCATACACCTCCTCATTGCACTCTCATGCATGATGCTGCATTAGCATGCTCTTCATACACCTCCTCATAGCACTCAGGGATGAGGCAGCATTAGCTCCCCATACACCTCCTCATAGCACTCTCAGGGATGAGGCAGCATTAGCTCCACATACACCTCTTTATAGCACTCACAGGCATAGGGCAGCATTGGCCAGCTCCCCATACACCTCCTCATAGCACTCTCAGGCATAGCGCAGCATTAGCCAGCTCCCCATACACCTCCTCTTAGCACTTTCAGGCATGATGCTGCATTAGCCAGCTCCCCATACACCTCCTCATAGCAGTCTCAGGGATAAGGCAGCATTAGCTCCCCATACACCTCCTCATAGCACTCTCAGGCATAGGGAAGCATTAGCCAGCTCCCCATACACCTCCTCATAGCACTCTCATGGATGAGGCAGCATTAGCAAGATCCCCAAACATCTCCTCATAGTACTCTCAGGGATGAGGCAGCATTAGCCAGCTCCCCATACATCTCCTCATAGTACTCTCAGGCCTGAGCCTGCATTAGCCAGCTCCCCTTACACCTCCTCATAGCACTCTCAGGGATGAGGCAGCATTAGCCAGCTCCCCATACACCTCCTCATAGCACTCTCAGGGATGAGGCAGCATTAGCCAGCTCCCCATACATCTCCTCATAGTACTCTCAGGCCTGAGCCTGCATTAGCCAGCTCCCCTTACACCTCCTCATAGCACTCTCAGGGATGAGGCAGCATTAGCCAGCTCCCCATACACCTCCTCATAGCACTCTCAGGGATGAGGCAGCATAAGCCAGCTCCCCGTACACCTCCTCAGAGCACTCTCAGGCATGAGGCACCATTAGCTCCCCATACACCTCCTCATAGCACTCTCAGGCATGAAGCTGCATTAGCCAGCTCCCCATACACCTCATTATAGCACTCTCAGGGATGAGGCAGCATTAGCCAGCTCCCCATACACCTCCTCATAGCACTCTCAGGGATGAGGCTGCATTAGCCAGCTCCCCATACACCTCCTCATAGCACTCTCAGGGATGAGGCAGCATTAGCCAGCTCCCCATACACCTCCTCATAGCACTCTCAGGCATAGGGAAGCATTAGCCAGCTCCCCATACACCTCCTCTTAGCACTCTCAGGGATGAGGCAGCATTAGCCAGCTCCCCATACACCTCCTCATACCACTCTCAGGGATGAGGCAGCATTAGCCAGCTCCCCATGCACCTCCTCATAGCACTCTCAGGCATGAGGCAGCATTAGCCAACTCCCCATACACCTCCTCATAGCACTCTCAGGCATGAGGCAGCATTAGCCAGCTTCCCATACACCTCCTCATAGCACTCTCAGGCATAGGGAAGCATTAGCCAGCTCCCCATACACCTCCTCATAGCACTTTCAGGAATAAGGCTGCATTAGCCAGCTCCCCATACACCTCCTAATAGCACTCTCAGGCATGAGACAAAATTAGCTAGCTCCCCATACACCTCCTCATAGCACTCTCAGGCATGAGACAGAATTAGCTAGCTCCCCATACTTCTCCTCATAGCACTCTCAGGAATGAGGCAGCATTAGCCAACTCTCCATACACCTCCTCATAGCACTCTCAGGCATGAGGCAGCATTGGCCAGTTCCCCATACACCTCCTCATAGCACTCTCAGGCTTGAGACAGAATTAGCTAGCTTCCCATACACCTCCTCATAGCACTCTCAGGGATGAAACAGCATTAGCCAGCTCCCCATACACCTCCTCATAGCACTCTCAGGGATGAGGCAGCATTAGCCAGCTCCCCATACACCTCCTCATAGCACTCTCAGGCATGAGGCAGCATTAGCCAGCTCCCCATACACCTCCTAGTAGCACTCTCAGGGATGAGGCAGCATTAGCCAGCTCCCCATGCACCTCCACATAGCACTCTCAGGCCTGAGGCAGCATTAGCCAGCTCCCCTTACACCTCCTCATAGTACTCTTAGGCTTGAGGCACCATTAGCCAGCTCCCCATACACCTCCTCATAGCACTCTCAGGCATGAGGCAATATTAGCCAGCTCCTCATAGCACTCTCAGGCAAGAGGCTACATTAGCATGCTCCCCATACACCTCCTCAGAACACTCTAAGGCATGAGGCAGCATTAGCCAGCTCCCCATTCACCTCATAGCACTCTCAGATGTGAGGCAGCATTAGCCAGCTCCCCATACACCTCCTCATAGCACTCTCAGAAATGAGGCAGCAGTAGGCAGCTCTCCATACACCTCCTCATAGCACTCTCAGGCGTGAGGCAGCATTAGCCAGCTCCCCATGCACCTCATCTTAGCACTCTCAGACGTGAGGCAGCATTAGCCAGCTCCCCATACAACTCCTCATAGCACTATCAGGCATGAGTCAGCATTAGCCAGCTCCCCATGCACCTCCTCATAGCACTCTCATGGATGAGGCAGCATTAGCCAGCTCCCCATACACCTCCTCATCACACTCTCAGGGATGAAGCAGCATTAGCCAACTCCCCATACACCTCCTCATAGCACTCTCATGCATGATCCAGCATTAGCCAGCTCCCCATACACCTCCTCATAGCACTCTCAGGCATGATGCTGCATTAGCTAGCTCCCCATACACCTCCTCATAGCACTCTCAGGGATGAGGCAGCATTAGCCAGCTCCCCATACACCTCCTCATAGCACTCTCATGGATGAGGCAGCATTAGCCAGCTCCCCATACACCTACTCATCACACTCTCAGGGATGAAGCAGCATTAGCCAGCTCCCCATACACCTCCTCATAGCACTCTCATGCATGATCCAGCATTAGCCAGCTCCCCATACACCTCCTCATAGCACTCTCAGGCATGATGCTGCATTAGCCTGCACTTCATACACCTCCTCATAGCACTCAGGGATGAGGCAGCATTAGTTCCCCATACACCTCCTCATAGCACTCTCAGGGATGAGGCAGCATTAGCTCCACATACACCTCCTCATAGCACTCAAAGGCATAGGGCAGCATTGGCCAGCTCCCCATTCACCTCCTCATAGCACTCTCAGGCATAGCGCAGCATTAGCCAGCTCCCCATACACCTCCTCATAGCAGTCTCAGGGATAAGGCAGCATTAGCTCCCCATACACCTCCGCATAGCACTCTCAGGCAAAGGGAAGCATTAGCCAGCTCCCCATACACCTCCTCATAGCACTCTCATGGATGAGGCAGCAATAGCAAGCTCCCCAAACATCTCCTCATAGTACTCTCAGGGATGAGGCAGCATTAGCCAGCTCCCCATACATCTCCTCATAGTACTCTCAGGCCTGAGCCTGCAATAGCCAGCTCCCCTTACACCTCCTCATTGCACTCTCAGGGATGAGGCAGCATTAGCCAGCTCCCCATACACCTCCTCACAGCATTCTCAGGGATGAGGCAGCATTAGCCAGCTCCCCATACACCTCCTCATAGTACTCTCAGGCCTGAGCCTGCATTAGCCAGCTCCCCTTACACCTCCTCATAGCACTCTCAGGGATGAGGCAGCATTAGCCAGCTCCCCATACACCTCCTCATAGCACTCTAAGGGATGAGGCAGCATAAGCCAGCTCCCCGTACACCTCCTCATAGCACTCTCAGGCATGAGGAACCAATAGCTCCCCATACACCTCATAGCACTCTCAGGCATGAGGCTGCATTAGCCAGCTCCCCATACACCTCATCATAGCACTCTCAGGGATGAGGCAGCATTAGCCAGCTCCCCATACACCTCCTCATAGCACTCTCAGGGATGAGGCAGCATTAGCCAGCTCCCCATACACCTCCTCATAGCACTCTCAGGGATGAGGCAGCATTAGCCAGCTCCCCATACACCTCCTCATAGCACTCTCAGGCATAGGGAAGCATTAGCCAGCTCCCCATACACCTCCTCATAGCACTCTCAGGGATGAGGCAGCATTAGCCAGCTCCCCATACACCTCCTCATACCACTCTCAGGGATGAGGCAGCATTAGCCAGCTCCCCATGCACCTCATCTTAGCACATTCAGGCGTGAGGCAGCATTAGCCAGCTCCCCATACAACTCCTCATAGCACTATCAGGCATGAGTCAGCATTAGCCAGCTCCCCATGCACCTCCTCATAGCACTCTCAGGCATAGGGCGGCATTAGCCAGCTCCCCATACACCTCCTCATAGCACTCTCATGGATGAGGCAGCATTAGCCAGCTCCCCATACACCTCCTCAAAGCACTCTCATGGATGAGGCAGCATTAGCCAGCTCCCCATACACCTCCTCATCACACTCTCAGGGATGAAGCAGCATTAGCCAGCTCCCCATACACCTCCTCATTGCACTCTCATGCATGATGCTGCATTAGCCTGCTCTTCATACACCTCCTCATAGCACTCAGGGATGAGGCAGCATTAGCTCCCCATACACCTCCTCATAGCACTCTTAGGGATGAGGCAGCATTAGCTCCACATACACCTCTTTATAGCACTCACAGGCATAGGGCAGCATTGGCCAGCTCCCCATACACCTCCTCATAGCACTCTCAGGCATAGCGCAGCATTAGCCAGCTCCCCATACACCTCCTCATAGCACTCTCAGGGATGAGGCAGCATTAGCCAGCTCCCCATACACCTCCTCATAGCACTCTCAGGGATGAGGCAGCATTAGCCAGCTCCCCATACACCTCCTCATACCACTCTCAGGGATGAGGCAGCATTAACTCCCCATACACCTCCTCATAGCACTCTCAGGCATAGGGAAGCATTAGCCAGCTCCCCATACACCTCCTCATAGTACTCTCATGGATGAGGCAGCATTAGCAAGCTCCCCAAACATCTCCTCATAGTACTCTCAGGGATGAGGCAGCATTAGCCAGCTCCCCATACATCTCCTCATAGTACTCTCAGGCCTGAGCCTGCATTAGCCAGCTCCCCTTACACCTCCTCATAGCACTCTCAGGGATGAGGCAGCATTAGCCAGCTCCCCATACACCTCCTCATAGCACTCTCAGGGATGAGGCAGCATTAGCCAGCTCCCCATACATCTCCTCATAGTACTCTCAGGCCTGAGCCTGCATTAGCCAGCTCCCCTTACACCTCCTCATCGCACTCTCAGGGATGAGGCAGCATTAGCCAGCTCCCCATACACCTCCTCATAGCACTCTCAGGGATGAGGCAGCATAAGCCAGCTCCCCGTACACCTCCTCATAGCACTCTCAGGCATGAGGCACCATTAGCTCCCCATACACCTCCTCATAGCACTCTCAGGCATGAGGCTGCATTAGCCAGCTCCCCATACACCTCATCATAGCACTCTCAGGGATGAGGCAGCCTTAGCCAGCTCCCCATACACCTCCTCATAGCACTCTCAGGGATGAGGCTGCATTAGCCAGCTCCCCATACACCTCCTCATAGCACTCTCAGGGATGAGGCAGCATTAGCCAGCTCCCCATACACCTCCTCATAGCACTCTCAGGCATAGGGAAGCATTAGCCAGCTCCCCATACACCTCCTCATAGCACTCTCAGGGATGAGGCAGCATTAGCCAGCTCCCCATACACCTCCTCATACCACTCTCAGGGATGAGGCAGCATTAGCCAGCTCCCCATGCACCTCCTCATAGCACTCTTAGGCATGAGGCAGCATTAGCCAACTCCCCATACACCTCCTCATAGCACTCTCAGGCATGAGGCAGCATTAGCCAGCTTCCCATACACCTCCTCATAGCACTCTCAGGCATAGGGAAGCATTAGCCAGCTCCCCATACACCTCCTCATAGCACTTTCAGGAATAAGGCTGCATTAGCCAGCTCCCCATACACCTCCTAATAGCACTCTCAGGCATGAGACAAAATTAGCTAGCTCCCCATACACCTCCTCATAGCACTCTCAGGCATGAGACAGAATTAGCTAGCTCCCCATACTTCTCCTCATAGCACTCTCAGGAATGAGGCAGCATTAGCCAACTCCCCATACACCTCCTCATAGCACTCTCAGGCATGAGGCAGCATTGGCCAGTTCCCCATACACCTCCTCATAGCACTCTCAGGCTTGAGACAGAATTAGCTAGCTCCCCATACACCTCCTCATAGCACTCTCAGGGATGAAACAGCATTAGCCAGCTCCCCATACACTTCCTCATAGCACTCTCAGGGATGAGGCAGCATTAGCCAGCTCCCCATACACCTCCTCATAGCACTCTCAGGCATGAGGCAGCATTAGCCAGCTCCCCATACACCTCCTAATAGCACTCTCAGGGATGAGGCAGCATTAGCCAGCTCCCCATACACCTCCTCATAGCACTCTCAGGGATGAGGCAGCATTAGCCAGCACCCCATACACCTCCTCATAGCACTCTCAGGCCTGAGGCAGCATTAGCCAGCTCCCCATGCACCTCCACATAGCACTCTCAGGCCTGAGGCAGCATTAGCCAGCTCCCCTTACACCTCCTCATAGTACTCTCAGGCTTGAGGCACCATTAGCCAGCTCCCCTTACACCTCCTCATAGCACTCTCAGGCATGAGGCAATATTAGCCAGCTCCTCATAGCACTCTCAGGCAAGAGGCTACATTAGCATGCTCCCCATACACCTCCTCAGAACACTCTAAGGCATGAGGCAGCATTAGACAGCTCCCCATTCACCTCATAGCACTCTCAGATGTGAGGCAGCATTAGCCAGCTCCCCATACACCTCCTCATAGCACTCTCAGAAATGAGGCAGCAGTAGGCAGCTCTCCATACACCTCCTCATAGCACTCTCAGGCGTGAGGCAGCATTAGCCAGCTCCCCATGCACCTCATCTTAGCACTCTCAGGCATGAGGCAGCATTAGCCAGCTCCCCATACAACTCCTCATAGCACTATCAGGCATGAGTCAGCATTAGCCAGCTCCCCATGCACCTCCTCATAGCACTCTCAGGCATAGGGCGGCATTAGCCAGCTCCCCATACACCTCCTCATAGCACTCTCAGGGATGAGGCAGCATTAGCCAGCTCCCCATACACCTCCTCATAGCACTCTCACGGATGAGGCAGCATTAGCCAGCTCCCCATACACCTCCTCATCACACTCTCAGGGATGAAGCAGCATTAGCCAGCTCCCCATACACCTCCTCATAGCACTCTCATGCATGATCCAGCATTAGCCAGCTACCCATACACCTCCTCATAGCACTCTCAGGCATAATGCTGCATTAGCTAGCTCCCCATACACCTCCTCATAGCACTCAGGGATGAGGCAGCATTAGCTCCCCATACACCTCCTCATAGCACTCTCAGGGGTGAGGCAGCATTAGCTCCCCATACACCTCCTCATAGCACTCACAGGCATAGGGCAGCATTGGCCAGCTCCCCATACACCTCCTCATAGCACTCTCAGGCACAGCGCAGCATTAGCCAGCTCCCCATACACCTCCTCATAGCACTTTCAGGCATGATGCTGCATTAGCCAGCTCCCCATACACCTCCTCATAGCAATCTCAGGGATAAGGCAGCATTAGCTCCCCATACACCTCCTCATAGCACTCTCAGGCATAGGGAAGCATTATCCAGCTCCCCATACACCTCCTCATTGCACTCTCATGGATGAGGCAGCATTAGCCAGCTCCCCAAACATCTCCTCATAGTACTCTCAGGTCTGAGCCTGCATTAGCCAGCTCCCCATACACCTCCTCATAGCACTCTCAGGCATGAGGCAGCATTAGCCAGGTCCCCATACACCTTCTCTTAGAACTCTCAGGGATGAGGCAGCATTAGCCAGCTCCCCGTACACCTCCTCATAGCACTCTCAGGCATGAGGCACCATTAGCTCCCCATACACCTCCTCATAGCACTCTCAGGTGTGAGGCTGCATTAGCCAGCTCCCCATACACCTCCTCATAGCACTCTCAGGGATGAGGCAGCATTAGCCAGCTTCTCATACACCTCCTCATAGCACTCTCAGGGATGAGGCAGCACTAGCCAGCTCCCCTTACACCTCCTCATAGCACTCTCAGAGATGAGGCAGCATTAGCCAGCTCCCCATACACCTCCTCATAGCACTCTCAGGCATAGGGAAGCATTAGCCAGCTCCCCATACACCTCCTCATAGCACTCTCAGGGATGAGGCAGCATTAGCCAGCTCCCCATACACCTCTTCATACTACTCTCAGGGATGAGGCAGCATTAGCCAGTTACCCATACACCTCCTCATAGCACTCTCAGGCATAGGGAAGCATTAGCCAGCTCCCCATACACCTCCTCATAGCACTCTCAGGAATAAGGCTGCATTAGCCAGCTCCCCATACACCTCCTCTTAGCACTATCAGGCATGAGGCAGCATTAGCCAGCTCACCATACACCTCCTCATAGCACTCTCAGAAATAAGGCTGCATTAGCCAGCTCCCCATACACCTCCTCATAGTACTCTCAGGGATGAGGCAGCATTAGCCAGTTCCCCATACACCTCCTCATAGCACTCTCAGGGATGAGGCCGCATTAGCTCCCCAAACACCACCTCATAGCACTCAGGGATGAGGCAGCATTAGCTAGCTCTCCATACACCTCCTCATAGCACTCTCAGGCACGAGGCAGCATTGGCCAGTTCCCCATACACCTCCTCATAGCACTCTCAGGCATGAGGCAGCATTAGCCAGCTCTCCATACACCTCCTCATAGCACTCTCAGGGATGAGGCAGCATTAGCCAGTTCCCCATACACCTCCTCATAGCACTCTCAGGCCTGAAGCAGCATTGGCCAGTTTCCCATACACCTCCTCATAGCACTCTCAGGGATGAGGCAGCATTTGCCAGTTCCCCATACACCTCCTCATAGCACTCTCAGGCATGAGGCAGCATTAGCCAACTCCCCATACACCTCCTCATAGCACTCTCAGGGATGAGGCAGCATTAGCTCCCCATACACCTCCTCATAGCACTCTCAGGGATGAGGCAGCTTTAGCTCCCCATGCACCTCCTCATAGCACTCACAGGCATAGGGCAGCATTGGCCAGCTCCCCATACACCTCCTCATAGCACTCTCAGGCTTGATGCTGCATTAGCCTGCTCCCCATACACCTCCTCATAGCAATCTCAGGGATAAGGCAGCATTAGCTCCCCATACACCTCCTCATAGCACTCTCAGGCATAGGGAAGCATTAGCCAGCTCCCCATACACCTCCTCATAGCACTCTCAGGGATGAGGCAGCATTACCCAGCTCCCCATATATCTCCTCATAGTACTCTCAGGCCTCATCCTGCATTAGCCAGCTCCCCATACACCTCCTCATAGCACTCGCAGGGATGAGGCTGCATTAGCCAGTTCACCATACACCTCCTCATAGCACTCTCAGGGATGAGGCAGCATAAGCCAGCTCCCCTTACACCTCCTCATAGCACTCTCAGGCATGAGGCACCATTAGCTCCCCATACAACTCCTCATAGCACTCTCAGGCGTGAGGCTGCATTAGCCAGCTCCCCATACACCTCCTCATAGCACTCTCAGGGATGAGGTAGCATTAGCCAGCTCCCCATACACCTCCTCATAGCACTCTCAGGGATGAGGCAGCATTAGCCAGCACCCCATACACCTCCTCATAGCACTCTCAGGGATGAGGCAGCATTAGCCAGCTCCCCATACACCTCCTCATAGCACTCTCAGGCATAGGGAAGCATTAGCCAGCTCCCCATACACCTCCTCATAGCACTCTCAGGCCTGAGGCAGCATTAGCCAGCTCCCCATGCTCCTCCTCATAGCACTCTCAGGCATGAGGCAGCATTAGCCAGCTCCCCATACACCTCCTCATAGCACTCTCAGGCATGAGGCAGCATTAGCCAGCTCCCCATACACCTCCTCATAGCACTCTCAGGGATGAGGCAGCATTAGCCAGCTCCCCATACACCTCCTCATAGCAGTCTCAGGGATGAGGCAGCATTAGCCAGCACCCCATTCACCTCCTCATAGCACTCTCAGGGATGAGGCAGCATTAGCCAGTTCTCCATACACCTCCTCATAGCACTCTCAGGCCTGAGGCAGCATTGGCCTGTTCCCCATACACCTCCTCATAGCACTCTCAGACATGAGGCAGCATTAGCCAGCTCCCCATACACCTCCTCATAGCACTCTCAGGGATGAGGCAGCATTAGCCAGCTCCCCATACACCTCCTCATAGCACTCTCAGGGATGAGGCAGCATTAGCCAGCTCCCCATACACCTCCTCATAGCACTCTCAGGGATGAGGCAGCATTAGCCACCTCCCCATACACCTCCTAATAGCAGTCTCAGGGATGAGGCAGCATTAGCCAGCTCCCCATACACCTCCTCATAGCACTCTCAGGGATGAGGCAGCATTAGCCAGCTCCCCATACACCTCCTCATAGCACTCTCAGGGATGAGGCAGCATTAGCCAGCTCCCCATACATCTCCTCATAGCACTCTCAGGGATGAGGCAGCATTAGCCAGCTCCCCATACACCTCCTCATAGCACTCTCAGGGATGAGGCAGCATTAGCCAGCTCCCCATACACCTCCTCATAGCACTCTCAGGGATGAGGCAGCATAGGAGGACAGTTCATTTCTCTGGATCCTCTGTCCATCCAGGGAAATCAAGGTAATCAAGGAACTTTAAACTAATAATTATACATTTAAAAAATACATACATTAAATATATAAAATTAAAGTCAATTTTCACAATGTACACCTATACACTCTGTGCCCAGCCTCAGGCTTTTCACACAGGGCAGCACTGCCGCTCGGAATCTGTGTGCCTGGCTCAGTGCTGCAGATACAGGGCTAAACACTTTTAGACATTTTATTTAACATTATTAGTGCTTTTACTCTGAACCCAGCGCTCAGAACCAGTGCTGGGAGCTAAGCTCACAGTTTCCAGCATGCAGCACTTGGTCCAGCAGCCTGGGGCTGGGTCTTTCCCCCTACTGCACAGCCGCTGCCTCTGGACATGGTCCAGGCAGCAGCACACTTGGCCCTCTTGCCGCCCCTGGGGTACCAGGAGCCGGCGCTCTTGACCCCCAGCATGTGGCCGCTGCAGTCCACCCCCCCAGTGTAGCATACCAAGGGTTAACTGCTAGTTCCTGGTCCCCAGCAGTCAGCGCACAGCACCACACAAGTACCCAGCTAGCCCAGTCCCCCTGTTTGTCCCTCAGCCCTGCAGTCCGGACACTTGTCCCGGCTGCCACAACTTCCTGCTGCCCTGGAGTGCTTGTCGGCACCCAGCTCTGCAGCCCGGGGCTGCAGTTGATCATTCACATGGTCCCCCCTTGCCGCAGCTACCGCAGATCTTCCAGTCAGCACTAGCCAAATCAGTTCCCAAGGCAAGATTTTGGGTGTTGCGCCCCCATGGGATCCGGAAAAGGGCCGAGACCTCACTTAAGGGGCGTGGTCTAGCTGTGCTGTGACACCTTCCCCCATTGTGCTGTACTCCTAATACCCCTCTCCTAGCACAGCACGATGGAGCCCCTCACCTAACCCAGCAGCCATACCCCAGCACAGCAGCCCCCCCCTCACCCAGCACCCCAGCTCTCACCCAGCACAGCAGTGTGAGCACCCCCCCCTCACCACAGCACCCCGACCGGCCATCTCCCAGTTCCAGATTTACTTTACTTGAGCGCAGCCTGCAGAGCTGCCTGACTCGATGTACAGCAAGCCGCGGACCTGCTTTTCCCAGCTCAGGCTGGCTTGCCGCTTCCCAATGCATGCCGCCCAGGTGCCGCACGCCCGCAAAACACGGCTGCCCACTCACTGTTTGCTGCTGCCGGTGTCAGGAGAGCTCCGATCATGGATGCTGCACTGCAGCAGTAGCAGCTGCCAGAGTCTCTGCCCTTCCAGTAGCAGGTGCCTTTGCCATGCTTGCCTCAAACCTTTGCTAGCCCTAGGCCATTTTGGATGCCCCTAGGCATTTGCTTCGTTTGTCTATGCCTAGGGCTGGTTCTGCTGCAGGGCTTACATACAATCCCCACCCCCAGTGCAGCGCACCAGGGGTTAACATATTGCATTGCCGCTGCCACTGGAGGAGAGGATCCAAAGCTGCGGAACATTAAGCAGCTCCTTTTCAAACACTCAGCGCCTAGCTCCTACATCATTTCAGAGATGGAGCCATGGCACTGGGTTAACCCCTTCAGTGCTGTGGCCCCCATTAACCATGCGGAGGGGGGAAGCGTGGGTGCTGGCTTCGGGACTGAGACCCAGCCACACTGCTGTATACATGTTAGAAGCATGGCGTCACAGTACCACACTGGTGTGCTCAGACCTTTGGACTTTCTGTACACTCCCTGCACTCCTCCCCTGCAAGGCTGTGGGTATATAAGGTAGGAAGCCATTAAGTGCTGGTTATAGGTCCTGCTTGCTGGAAGCTGCACCTCTATGATTCCTCACTGACCTCTGTTACTGACCCAGATTACTTTGTACCTCTATCTGCTTTCTCCTGTGATTAACCTCAGCCTGTATTCTGTATATTCTCTTGTCTGCTTCCTGCCCTGAACCTGGACTGAACTCTGACCCTGCTTAGTGTGCTTCCTGCCCTGAACTTGGACCGAACGCTGACCCTGCTTGGTCTGCTGCCTGCCCTGAACTGAACTCAGACCCTGCTTAATCTGCTTTCTTCCCTGAAACTAAACTGAACTCTGACCCTGCTTAGTCTGCTTCCTGCCCTGAAACTGGACTAAACTCTGACCCTGCTTAGTCTGCTTCCTGCCCTGAACCTGGACCAAACTCTAACCCTGCTTAGTCTGCTTCCTGCCCTGAACCTAGACCAAACTCTGACCCTGCTTAGTCTGCTTCCTGCCCTGAACCTGGACCAAACTCTAACCCTGCTTAGTCTACTTCCTGCCCTGAACTTGGACCGAACTCTGACCCTGCTTAGTCTGCTTCCTGCCCTGAACCTGGACCAAACTCTGACCCTGCTTAGTCTGCTTCCTGTCCTGAACCATGGACCGAACTCTGACCCTGCTTAGTCTGCTTCCTGCCCTGAACCTGGACCAAACTCTGACCCTGCTTAGTCTGCTTCCTGCCCTGAACATGGACCGAACTCTGACCCTGCTTAGTCTGCTTCCTGCCCTGAACCTGGACCGAACTCTGACCCTGCTTAGTCTGCTTCCTGCCCTGAACCTGGACCGGACTCTGACCCTGCTTAGTCTGCTTTCCTCCCTGAACCAAACTCTGACCCTGCTAAGTCTGCTTCCTGCCTTGTACCTGGACCGACCTCTTACCCTGCTTAGTTTGCTTCCTGCCCTGAACCATGGACCAAACTCTGACCCTGCTTAGTCTGCTTCCTGCCCTGTACCTGGACCGAACTCTGACCCTGCTTAGCCTGCTTTTTTCCCTGTACCAGGACCGAACTCTGACCCTGCTTAGTCTGCTTCCTGCCCTGTACCTGGACTGAACTCTGACCCTGCTTAGTCTGCTTCCTGCCCTGAACCATGGACCGAACTCTGACCCTGCTAGGTCTGCTTCCTGCCCTGAACCTGGTTCAAACTCTGACCCTGCTTAGTCTGCTTCCTGCCCTGAACCTGGACCGGACTCTGACCCTGCTTAGTCTGCTTCCTGCCCTTAAACTGAACAGAACTCTGACCCTGCTTAGTCTGCTTCCTGCCCTGAACCTGGACCAAACTCTGACCCTGCTTAGCCTGCTTCCTGCCCTGAACCTGGACCAAACTCTGACCCTGCTTAGCCTGCTTCCCGCCCTGAACCTGGACCAAACTCTGACCCTGCTTAGCCTGCTTCCTGCCCTGAACCTGGACCAAACTCTGACCCTGCTTAGTCTGCTTCCTGCCCTGAACCTGGACCAAACTCTGACCCTGCTTAGCCTGCTTCCTGCCCTGAACCTGGACCAAACTCTGACCCTGCTTAGTCTGCTTCCTGCCCTGAACCTGGACCAAATTCTAACCCTGCTTAGTCTGCTTCCTGCCCTGAACCTGGACCAAACTCTGACCCTGCTTAGTCTGCTTCCTGCCCTGAACCATGGACCGAACTTTGACCCTGCTAGGTCTGCTTCCTGCCCTGTACCTGGTTCAAACTCTGACCCTGCTTAGTCTGCTTCCTGCCCTGAACCTGGACCGGACTCTGACCCTGCTTAGTCTGCTTCCTGCCCTGAAACTGAACTGAACTCTGACCCTGCTAAGTCTGCTTCCTGCCCTGAACCTGGACCAAACTCTGACCCTGCTTAGCCTGCTTCCTGCCCTGAACCTGGACCAAACTCTGACCCTGCTTAGTCTGCTTCCTGACCTGAACCTGGACCAAACTCTGACCCTGCTTAGTCTGCTTCCTGACCTGAACCTGGACCAAACTCTGACCCTGCTTAGTCTGCTTCCTGCCCTGAACCTGGACTGGACTCAGACCCTGCTTAGTCTGCTTCCTGCCCTGAACCTGGACTGGACTCTGACCCTGCTTAGTCTGCTTCCTGACCTGAACCTGGACCAAACTCTGACCCTGCTTAGCCTGCTTCCTGCCCTGAACCTGGACTGGACTCTGACCCTGCTTAGTCTGCTTCCTGACCTGAACCTGGACCAAACTCTGACCCTGCTTAGTCTGCTTCCTGACCTGAACCTGGACCAAACTCTGACCCTTCTTAGTCTGCTTCTTGCCCTGAACCTGGACTGGACTCTGACCCTGCTTAGTCTGCTTCCTGCCCTGAAACTGAACTGAACTCTGACCCTGCTAAGATTGCTTCCTGCCCTGAACCTGGACCAAACTCTGACCCTGCTTAGCCTGCTTCCTGCCCTGAACCTGGACCAAATGCTGACCCTGCTTAGCCTGCTTCCTGCCCTGAACCTGGACCAAACTCTGACCCTGCTTAGCCTGCTTCCTGCCCTGAACCTGGACCAAACTCTGACCCTGCTTAGTCTGCTTCCTGACATGAACCTGGACCAAACTCTGACCCTGCTTAGTCTGCTTCTTGCCCTGAACCTGGACCGGGCTCTGACCCTGCTTAGTCTGCTTCCTGCCCTGAACCTGGACTGGACTCTGACCCTGCTTAGTCTGCTTCCTGACCTGAACCTGGACCAAACTCTGACCCTGCTTAGTCTGCTTCCTGACCTGAACCTGGACCAAACTCTGACCCTGCTTAGTCTGCTTCCTGCCCTGAACCTGGACCAAACTCTGACCCTGCTTAGTCTGCTTCCTGACCTGAACCTGGACCAAACTCTGACCCTGCTTAGTCTGCTTCTTGCCCTGAACCTGGACTGGGCTCTGACCCTGCTTAGTCTGCTTCCTGCCCTGAACCTGGACTGGACTCTGACCCTGCTTAGTCTGCTTCCTGCCCTGAACCTGGACTGGACTCTGACCCTGCTTAGTCTGCTTCCTGCCTTGTACCTGGACCGAACTCTGACCCTGCTTAGCCTGCTTTCTTCCCTGTACCTGGACCGGACTCTGACCCTGCTTAGTCTGCTTCCTGCCCTGAACCATGGACTGAAATCTGACATTGATTGTATTCTGACTATGTGTTAGCAGTGTCCTATCCCATTTATAACTGGTCAGATCAGGGGCTTACCTAGGGGGCTGTGACCTGGGTAGTGCCAACAGAGAACCCCAATGTTTCCTGTGTGGGTCCTTGGCATATTCCTGCACTGTGTTAGGAATGTGAGATAAGCAGTGGCACACCTAGATTGAGCTCGTTGGGGCTTATTCCTTGTCAGGTAAGTCTCATACAATACATCATAGGCTCACAGCACTGATTCATTCATTCATTCTCTAATATTATGTTATTGTTGCACTAATAGTACTAGGGCGGGAAGCAGCAAGGTGAAAAATGTGGTCAAACCCCCAAAAATGAAGGTGTGATCGCATTTCTCATATGCATCAAGCCCCGGAACGCGATGCACTCCAGGGCTTTCTTGCGGATGGGTAATGCCATTTTCCTGATGGCGTTACCCATAGAAGCCTGTGGGCTTCTCTCTGCAGAGTGCAGGGATCGTCATGCATACCGCCCTGAAAAACACCATTATTGCTATTAGGAAAACTATTGGTGTTCTAGGCTAATTTGGGTGTGATGATTCCACATCTGAAATCAAAACTTACCTATCACATCAGGATTTAAAGTTATAGATATTTTCAATGTTTAAATTGTACGTTTTATAAAGTGTTCGCTCTTTTACACAAATGAAGCTTATGCAGCATTATTTTATTCAAACATTAGAAATGATCCGAAACTCAACTTATAAAATATTACACATCAGATGATTATATTCAAAAATGCTTTGGGGACTTGCTGTTGTATTTGTTTCCCTGTACAGAAACCAGCAAACGTCACCCATCATATCGGGATAAAGCGACCTTAGTATCTAGTTTCCATTAAAGACATTTCTTGATGAAATCTCTCAGCATGTTCGTCGGTAACTACACCTATGTTCGTTGGGCAGAAGTTGAGGTGAAGGTGGAGATGATGCATTTTCAGGGACACTCTGCAGCCCATTTGCTTGTACGCTGTGAGCATGTCGTCTACTTGCTCAACATACTGATCAGGTCTGTTATTTCACCACTAACACAAAGGCCTCCAAGCTGCCAGCTCAGGTGTATTTATCATTGGTCTGATCTCTGTATCTCAAATCACTTCACAAATCTGTGGTCCAATAAATTCTTGCACCTTAGCATCAGATAGTGCTGCTCCAAAGTTCTCCTTCAGATAGAGGAAGCCACATCCATTGTGACCCATAGCCGGCAGAAAGTGTTTCATCAATCCCAACTTTATGTGGAGTGGTGGAAGATGAACCTTATGAGGATCTATGTACCAGGGACTTGTGGAGAACATTGTGTTTACCGATGATGTGACAGATCTTGCTGGCCAGTCTATCACCTCATAATGGGATTTGTCATCACGACTGTCCTAAGAAGCACCCTTACTGCAGCTCTCAGGGCCGGCTCGGGGCACGTTCGATCAGTGCGGTCGTACATGGGGACCACCCCATACAGGGAGCACCCCTCCCAATCATCCCTAGTTCAGCATGACAGTCCAGTTTTTCAGGCACTGCCCCGCTGTTGCACTCATGGGCCGAAGTGTCCCGCCGGTTGACGGGAGGTTGGGCACCTCCACCGCCGTGCGGTGGTGCTGGCCCTGGAGAAGAGGAATGGATGTCTCAGTGCAGGGAGAGGGCTGGGGGCAGCCCAGCTACTGATGGAGTGCTGGGCTCGCCCCCAGCCTGACATTAAATGGGAGGGGTGCCATACAGTCACGCCCCCAAATAGCATCATTTAGGGGGCGTAGACTATGGCAATTAGGCCACACACCCTTTTTAGATGCGCTGAGGGTTAAAGTGCGTCGGAGTCCATGTCTGCACAGGGCGCGGCTACTCCTGGCAGCTCTAAGAGATCACAAAGGAGTCACTATAATACAGTAGCTGTTGTATAATGTTTGAAACCTAAAACAGTAGGACGCCCATAACTCTAGTTCCTGACGTGATTGGCCCAAGGTCACATTCGGAATCAGCACAGAAGTTAGTCGAGAACACCCGGTTTTTCCTCAATAGCTGAAAAATACTATTATTTTGTTATCTAGAGTAATAAGACTTCATAAAATCACCCAGAGAGAGGAGTGGGTGCAGCAATAGTGGTGGTGAGTTCTCCTGGACTATGTGGGTACCTAGCAGGGGACCCATATATCTCTGTCAGATGGTGAGAGGGGGGTGTCAGCTGTGGCACTAACGTGCTGCAAATCAAACTCGTCTCATAGAACTGGGAGATGGAGAAACATATTAGGTGCTGCCCGGAACTGGGCCTGAGCTCATGACTTTTACAGAATTGCTCAATTTACTCTGCACAGTTCTTCCTCACCGCAGATTTTATTTTCCATCACATAAAACCCCTCTGATAACCCCCGTTAATGAGTTTTATGAGTCAGACATGGGAAGCGCTGGGGACAGATTTCTATCTCTCACATCTGAGCTCTCTGTGGATCCAACATCACCAAACACTTAACTATCTCCTGACCACTAAACGTATTACTGTATTATTATATAGTGAGACAATAGTGACAAAGAGATGCATATACTGTATTATTATATAGTGAGACAATAGTGAGAAAGAGATGCATATACTGTATTATTATATAGTGAGACAATAATGACAAAGAGATGCATATACTGTATTATTATATAGTGAGACAATAATGACAAAGAGATGCATATACTGTATTATTATATAGTGATACAAAAGTGACAAAGAGATGCATATACTGTATTATTATATAGTGAGACAATAGTGACAAAGAGATGCATATACTGTATTATTATATAGTGAGACAATAATGACAAAGATGCATATACTGTATTATTATATAGTGATACAATAATGACAAAGAGATGCATATAATGTATTATTATATAGTGAAACAATAATGACAAAGAGATGCATATACTGTATTATTATATAGTGAGACAATAGTGACAAAGAGATGCATATACTGTATTGTTATATAGTGAGACAATAGTGACAAAGAGATGCATATACTGTATTGTTATATAGTGAGACAATAGTGACAAGGAGATGCATATACTGTATTATTATATAGTGAGACAATAATGACAAGTAGATGCATATACTGTATTATTATATAGTGAGACAATAATGACAAAGAGATGCATATACTGTATTATTATATAGTGAGACAATAATGACAAAGATGCATATACTGTTTTATTATATAGTGATACAATAATGACAAAGAGATGCATATACTGTATTATTATATAGTGAGACAATAGTGACAAAGAGATGCATATACTGTATTATTATATAGTGAGACAATAGTGACAAGGAGATGCATATACTGTATTATTATATAGTGAGACAATAGTGACAAAGAGAAGCATATACTGTATTATTATATAGTGAGACAATAGTGACAAAGAGATGCATATACTGTATTGTTATATAGTGAGACAATAGTGACAAAGAGATGCATATACTGTATTATTATATAGTGAGACAATAGTGACAAAGAGATGCATATACTGTATTATTATATAGTGAGACAATAGTGACAAGTAGATGCATATACTGTATTATTATATAGTGAGACAATAGTGACAAGTAGATGCATATACTGTATTATTATATAGTGAGACAATAATGACAAAGAGATGCATATACTGTATTATTATATAGTGATACAATAGTGACAAATAGATGCATATTCTGTATTATTATATAGTGAGACAATAATGACAAAGAGATGCATATACTGTATTATTATATAGTGAGACAATAGTGACAGAGAGATGCATATACTGTATTATTATATAGTGAGACAATTGTGACAAGAGATGCATATACTGTATTATTATATAGTGAGACAATAATGACAAAGAGATGCATATACTGTATTATTATATAGTGAGACAATAATGACAAAGAGATGCATATACTGTATTATTATATAGTGAGACAATAATGACAAAGAGATGCATATACTGTATTATTATATAGTGAGACAATAATGACAAAGAGATGCATATACTGTATTATTATATAGTGGTACAATAGTGACAAAGAGATGCATATACTGTATTATTATATAGTGAGACAATAGTGACATAGACATGCATATACTGTATTATTATATAGTGAGACAATAGTGACAAAGAGATGCATATACTGTATTGTTATATAGTGAGACAATAATGACAAAGAGATGCATATACTGTATTATTATATAGTGAGACAATAGTGACAAAGAGATGCATATACTGTATTATTATATAGTGAGACAATAGTGACAACGAGATGCATATACTGTATTATTATATAGTGAGACAATAATGACAAAGAGATGCATATACTGTATTATTATATAGTGAGACAATAATCATAAAGAGATGCATATACTGTATTATTATATAGTGAGACAATAATGACAAAGAGATGCATATACTGTATTATTATATATTGAGACAATAATGACAAAGAGATGCATATACTGTATTATTATATAGTGATACAAAAGTGAGAAAGAGATGCATATACTGTATTATTATAAAGTGAGACAATATTGACAAAGAGATGCATATTTATACTGTATTATTATATAGTGAGACAATAGTGACAAAGAGATGCATATACTGTATTATTATATAGTGAGACAATAATGACAAAGAGATGCATATACTGTATTATTATATAGTGAGACAATAGTGACAAAGAGATGCATATACTGTATTATATAGTGAGACAATAATGACAAGGAGATGCATATACTGTATTATTATATAGTGAGACAATAGTGACAAAGAGAAGCATATACTGTATTATTATATAGTGAGACAATAATGACAAAGAGATGCATATACTGTATTATTATATAGTGAGACAATAATGACAAAGAGGTGCATATACTGTATTATATAGTGAGACAATAGTGACAAGGAGATTCATATACTGTATTATTATATAGTGAGACAATAGTGACAGAGAGATGCATATACTGTATTATTATATAGTGAGACAATAGTGACAGAGAGATGCATATACTGTATTATTATATAGTGAGACAATAGTGACAAGGAGATGCATATACTGTATTATTATATAGTGAGACAATAATGACAAAGAGATGCATATACTGTATTATTATATAGTGAGACAATAATGACAAAGATGCATATACTGTATTATTATATAGTGAGACAATAATGACAAAGAGATCCATATACTGTATTATTATATAGTGAGACAATAATGACAAAGAGATGCATATACTGTATTATTATATAGTGGTACAATAGTGACAAAGAGATGCATATACTGTATTATTATATAGTGAGACAATAGTGACATAGACATGCATATACTGTATTATTATATAGTGAGACAATAGTGACAAAGAGATGCATATACTGTATTGTTATATAGTGAGACAATAATGACAAAGAGATGCATATACTGTATTATTATATAGTGAGACAATAGTGACAAAGAGATGCATATACTGTATTATTATATAGTGAGACAATAGTGACAACGAGATGCATATACTGTATTATTATATAGTGAGACAATAATGACAAAGAGATGCAGTTACTGTATTATTTTATAGTGAGACAATAATGACAAAGAGATGCATATACTGTATTATTATATATTGAGACAATAATGACAAAGAGATGCATATACTGTATTATTATATAGTGATACAAAAGTGAGAAAGAGATGCATATACTGTATTATTATATAGTGAGACAATAGTGACAAAGAGATGCATATTTATACTGTATTATTATATAGTGAGACAATAGTGACAAAGAGATGCATATACTGTATTATTATATAGTGAGACAATAATGACAAAGAGATGCATATACTGTATTATTATATAGTGAGACAATAATGACAAAGAGATGCATATACTGTATTATTATATAGTGATACAATAATGACAAGTAGATGCATATACTGTATTATTATATAGTGAGACAATAATGACAAGTAGATGCATATACTGTATTATTATATAGTGAGACAATAATGACAAAGAGATGCATATACTGTATTATTATATAGTGAGACAATAGTGACATAGACATGCATATACTGTATTATTATATAGTGAGACAATAGTGACAAAGAGATGCATATACTGTATTGTTATATAGTGAGACAATAATGACAAAGAGATGCATATACTGTATTGTTATATAGTGAGACAATAGTGACAAAGAGAAGCATATACTGTATTATTATATAGTGAGACAATAGTGACAAAGAGATGCATATACTGTATTGTTATA
The DNA here is from genome assembly GCA_031769625.1 of Taudactylus pleione. Taxonomy (NCBI): domain Eukaryota; kingdom Metazoa; phylum Chordata; class Amphibia; order Anura; family Myobatrachidae; genus Taudactylus; species Taudactylus pleione. Next base: position 2,520,771 of record JAUIMM010000046.1, on the reverse strand, counting down.
TAGTGAGACAGTAATGACAAAGAGATGCATATACTGTATTATTATATAGTGAGACAGTAATGACAAAGAGAAGCATATACTGTATTATTATATAGTGAGACAATAGTGACAAAGAGATGCATATACTGTATTATTATATAGTGAGACAATAGTGACAAAGAGATGCATATACTGTATTATTATATAGTGAGACAATAGTGACAAAGAGATGCATATACTGTATTATTATTAAGTGAGACAATAGTGACAAGGAGATGCATATACTGTATTATTATATAGTGAGACAATAGTGACAAGGAGATGCATATACTGTATTATTATATAGTGAGACAATAGTGACAAAGAGATGCATATACAGTATTATTATATAGTGAGACAATAGTGACAAAGAGATGCATATACTGTATTATTATATAGTGAGACAATAGTGACAAAGAGATGCATATACTGTATTATTATATAGTGAGACAATAATGACAAAGAGATGCATATACTGTATTATTATATAGTGAGACAATAGTGACAAGGAGATGCATATACTGTATTATTATATAGTGAGACAATAGTGACAAAGAGATGCATATACTGTATTATTATATAGTGAGACAATAGTGACAAAGAGATGCATATACTGTATTATTATATAGTGAGACAATAGTGACAAAGAGATGCATATACTGTATTATTATATAGTGAGACAATAATGACAAAGAGATGCATGTACTGTATTATTATATAGTGAGACAATAATGACAAAGAGATGCATATACTGTATTATTATATAGTGAGACAATAGTGACAAAGAGATGCATATACTGTATTATATAGTGAGACAATAGTGACAAGGAGATGCATATACTGTATTATTATATAGTGAGACAATAGTGACAAAGAGATGCATATACTGTATTATATAGTGAGACAATAGTGACAAGGAGATGCATATACTGTATTATTATATAGTGAGACAATAGTGACAGAGAGATGCATATACTGTATTATTATATAGTGAGACAATAGTGACAGAGAGATGCATATACTGAATTATTATATAGTGAGACAATAGTGACAAGGAGATGCATATACTGTATTATTATATAGTGAGACAATAATGACAAAGAGATGCATATACTGTATTATTATATAGTGAGACAATAATGACAAAGAGATGCATATACTGTATTATTATATAGTGAGACAATAATGACAAAGAGATGCATATACTGTATTATTATATAGTGAGACAATAATGACAAGTAGATGAATATACTGTATTATTATATAGTGAGACAATAATGACAAAGAGATGCATATACTGTATTATTATATAGTGAGACAATAATGACAAAGAGATGCATATACTGTATTATTATATAGTGGTCCAATAGTGACAAAGAGATACATATACTGTATTATTATATAGTGAGACAATAGTGACAAAGAGATGCATATACTGTATTGTTATATAGTGAGACAATAATGACAAAGAGATGCATATACTGTATTATTATATAGTGAGACAATAGTGACAAAGAGATGCATATACTGTATTATTATATAGTGAGACAATAGTGACAACGAGATGCATATACTGTATTATTATATAGTGAGACAATAATGACAAAGAGATGCATATACTGTATTATTATATAGTGAGACAATAATGACAAAGAGATGCATATACTGTATTATTATATAGTGAGACAATAATGACAAAGAGATGCATATACTGTATTATTATATATTGAGACAATAATGACAAACAGATGCATATACTGTATTATTATATAGTGATACAAAAGTGACAAAGAGATGCATATACTGTATTATTTTATAGTGAGACAATAGTGACAAGGAGATGCATATTTATACTGTATTATTATATAGTGAGACAATAGTGACAAAGAGATGCATATACTGTATTATTATATAGTGAGACAATAATGACAAAGAGATGCATATACTGTATTATTATATAGTGAGACAATAATGACAAAGAGATGCATATACTGTATTAATATATAGTGATACAATAATGACAAAGAGATGCATATACTGTATTATTATATAGAGAGACAATAGTGACAAAGAGATGCATATACTGTATTATTATATAGTGATACAATAATCACAAAGAGATGCATATACTGTATTATTATATAGTGAGACAATAATGACAAAGAGATGCATATACTGTATTATTATATAGTGAGACAATAGTGACAAAGAGATGCAAATACTGTATTATTATATAGTGAGACAATAGTGACAAAGAGGTGCATATACTGTATTATATAGTGAGACAATAGTGACAAGGAGATGCATATACTGTATTATTGTATAGTGAGACAATAGTGACAAGGAGATGCATATACTGTATTATTATATAGTGAGACAATAGTGACAGAGAGATACATATACTGTATTATTATATAGTGAGACAATTGTGACAAGAGATGCATATACTGTATTATTATATAGTGAGACAATAATGACAAAGAGATGCATATACTGTATTATTATATAGTGAGACAATAATGACAAAGAGATGCATATACTGTATTATTATATAGTGAGACAATAATGACAAAGAGATGCATATACTGTATTATTATATAGTGAGACAATAATGACAAAGAGATGCATATACTGTATTATTATATAGTGGTACAATAGTGACAAAGAGATGCATATACTGTATTATTATATAGTGAGACAATAGTGACATAGACATGCATATACTGTATTATTATATAGTGAGACAATAGTGACAAAGAGATGCATATACTGTATTGTTATATAGTGAGACAATAATGACAAAGAGATGCATATACTGTATTATTATATAGTGAGACAATAGTGACAAAGAGATGCATATACTGTATTATTATATAGTGAGACAATAGTGACAACGAGATGCATATACTGTATTATTATATAGTGAGACAATAATGACAAAGAGATGCATATACTGTATTATTATATAGTGAGACAATAATCACAAAGAGATGCATATACTGTATTATTATATAGTGAGACAATAATGACAAAGAGATGCATATACTGTATTATTATATATTGAGACAATAATGACAAAGAGATGCATAGACTGTATTATTATATAGTGATACAAAAGTGAGAAAGAGATGCATATACTGTATTATTATAAAGTGAGACAATAGTGACAAAGAGATGCATATTTATACTGTATTATTATATAGTGAGACAATAGTGACAAAGAGATGCATATACTGTATTATTATATAGTGAGACAATAATGACAAAGAGATGCATATACTGTATTATTATATAGTGAGACAATAATGACAAAGAGATGCATATACTGTATTATTATATAGTGAGACAATAGTGACAAAGAGATGCATATACTGTATTATATAGTGAGACAATAATGACAAGGAGATGCATATACTGTATTATTATATAGTGAGACAATAGTGACAGAGAGATGCATATACTGTATTATTATATAGTGAGACAATAGTGACAGAGAGATGCATATACTGTATTATTATATAGTGAGACAATAGTGACAAGGAGATGCATATACTGTATTATTATATAGTGAGACAATAATGACAAAGAGATGCATATACTGTATTATATAGTGAGACAATAATGACAAGGAGATGCATATACTGTATTATTATATAGTGAGACAATAGTGACAGAGAGATGCATATACTGTATTATTATATAGTGAGACAATAGTGACAGAGAGATGCATATACTGTATTAATATATAGTGAGACAATAGTGACAAGGAGATGCATATACTGTATTATTATATAGTGAGACAATAATGACAAAGAGATGCATATACTGTATTATTATATAGTGAGACAATAGTGACAAAGAGATGCATATACTGTATTATTATATAGTGAGACAATAATGACAAAGAGATGCATATACTGTATTATTATATAGTGAGACAATAATGACAAAGAGATGCATATACTGTATTATTATATAGTGGTACAATAGTGACAAAGAGATGCATATACTGTATTATTATATAGTGAGACAATAGTGACAAAGAGATGCATATACTGTATTATTATATAGTGAGACAATAATGACAAAGAGATGCATATACTGTATTATTATATAGTGAGACAATAGTGACAAAGAGATGCATATACTGTATTATTATATAGTGAGACAATAGTGACAAGGAGATGCATATACTGTATTATTATATAGTGAGACAATAATGACAAAGAGATGCATATACTGTATTATTATATAGTGAGACAATAATGACAAAGAGATGCATATACTGTATTATTATATATTGAGACAATAATGACAAAGAGATGCATATACTGTATTATTATATAGTGATACAAAAGTGAGAAAGAGATGCATATACTGTATTATTATATAGTGAGACAATAGTGACAAAGAGATGCATATTTATACTGTATTATTATATAGTGAGACAATAGTGACAAAGAGATGCATATACTGTATTATTATATAGTGAGACAATAATGACAAAGAGATGCATATACTGTATTATTATATAGTGAGACAATAATGACAAAGAGATGCATATACTGTATTATTATATAGTGATACAATAATGACAAGTAGATGCATATACTGTATTATTATATAGTGAGACAATAATGACAAGTAGATGCATATACTGTATTATTATATAGTGAGACAATAATGACAAAGAGATGCATATACTGTATTGTTATATTGTGAGACAATAATGACAAAGAGATGCATATACTGTATTATTATATAGTGATACAATAGTGACAAAGAGATGCATATACTGTATTATTATATAGTGAGACAATAGTGACAAAGAGATGCATATACTGTATTGTTATATAGTGAGACAATAATGACAAAGAGATGCATATACTGTATTATTATATAGTGAGACAATAGTGACAAAGAGAAGCATATACTGTATTATTATATAGTGAGACAATAGTGACAAAGAGATGCATATACTGTATTGTTATATAGTGAGACAATAATGACAAAGACATGCATATACTGTATTATTATATAGTGATACAATAGTGACAAAGAGATGCATATACTGTATTATTATATAGTGAGACAATAGTGACAAGGAGATGCATATACTGTATTATTATATAGTGAGACAATAATGACAAAGAGATGCATATACTGTATTATTATATAGTGAGACAATAATGACAAAGAGATGCATATACTGTATTATTATATATTGAGACAATAATGACAAAGAGATGCATATACTGTATTATTATATAGTGATACAAAAGTGAGAAAGAGATGCATATACTGTATTATTATATAGTGAGACAATAGTGACAAAGAGATGCATATTTATACTGTATTATTATATAGTGAGACAATAGTGACAAAGAGATGCATATACTGTATTATTATATAGTGAGACAATAATGACAAAGAGATGCATATACTGTATTATTATATAGTGAGACAATAATGACAAAGAGATGCATATACTGTATTATTATATAGTGAAACAATAATGACAAGTAGATGCATATACTGTATTATTATATAGTGAGACAATAATGACAAGTAGATGCATATACTGTATTATTATATAGTGAGACAATAATGACAAAGAGATGCATATACTGTATTGTTATATAGTGAGACAATAATGACAAAGAGATGCATATACTGTATTATTATATAGTGGTATAATAGTGACAAAGAGATGCATATACTGTATTATTATATAGTGAGACAATAATGACATAGACATGCATATACTGTATTATTATATAGTGAGACAATAGTGACAAAGAGATGCATATACTGTATTATTATATAGTGAGACAATAGTGACAAGGAGATGCATATACTGTATTATTATATAGTGAGACAATAATGACAAAGAGATGCATATACTTTATTATTATATAGTGAGACAATAATGACAAAGAGATGCATATACTGTATTATTATATATTGAGACAATAATGACAAAGAGATGCATATACTGTATTATTATATAGTGATACAAAAGTGAGAAAGAGATGCATATACTGTATTATTATAAAGTGAGACAATAGTGACAAAGAGATGCATATTTATACTGTATTATTATATAGTGAGACAATAGTGACAAAGAGATGCATATACTGTATTATTATATAGTGAGACAATAATGACAAAGAGATGCATATACTGTATTATTATATAGTGAGACAACAGTGACAAAGAGATGCATATACTGTATTATTATATAGTGAGACAATAGTGACAAAGAGATGCATATACTGTATTATTATATAGTGAGACAATAATGACAAAGAGATGCATATACTGTATTATTATATAGTGAGACAATAATGACAAAGAGATGCATATACTGTATTATTATATAGTGAGACAATAGTGACAAAGAGATGCATATACTGTATTATATAGTGAGACAATAATGACAAGGAGATGCATATACTGTATTATTATATAGTGAGACAATAGTGACAGAGAGATGCATATACTGTATTATTATATAGTGAGACAATAGTGACAGAGAGATGCATATACTGTATTATTATATAGTGAGACAATAGTGACAAGGAGATGCATATACTGTATTATTATATAGTGAGACAATAATGACAAAGAGATGCATATACTGTATTATATAGTGAGACAATAATTAACAAGGAGATGCATATACTGTATTATTATATAGTGAGACAATAGTGACAGAGAGATGCATATACTGTATTATTATATAGTGAGACAATAGTGACAGAGAGATGCATATACTGTATTATTATATAGTGAGACAATAGTGACAAGGAGATGCATATACTGTATTATTATATAGTGAGACAATAATGACAAAGAGATGCATATACTGTATTATTATATAGTGAGACAATAGTGACAAAGAGATGCATATACTGTATTATTATATAGTGAGACAATAATGACAAAGAGATGCATATACTGTATTATTATATGGTGAGACAATAATGACAAAGAGATGCAAATACTGTATTATTATATAGTGGTACAATAGTGACAAAGAGATGCATATACTGTATTATTATATAGTGAGACAATAGTGACAAAGAGATGCATATACTGTATTATTATATAGTGAGACAATAATGACAAAGAGATGCATATACTGTATTATTATATAGTGGTACAATAGTGACAAAGAGATGCATATACTGTATTATTATATAGTGAGACAATAATGACAAAGAGAAGCATATACTGTATTATTATATAGTGAGACAATAATGACAAAGAGATGCATATACTGTATTATTATATAGTGAGACAATAATGACAAAGAGATGCATATACTGTATTATTATATAGTGAGACAATAGTGACAAAAAGATGCAAATACTGTATTATTATATAGTGAGACAATAGTGACAAAGAGGTGCATATACTGTATTATATAGTGAGACAATAGTGACAAGGAGATTCATATACTGTATTATTATATAGTGAGACAATAGTGACAGAGAGATGCATATACTGTATTATTATATAGTGAGACAATAGTGACAGAGAGAAGCATATACTGTATTATTATATAGTGAAACAATAGTGACAAGGAGATGCATATACTGTATTATTATATAGTGAGACAATAATGACGAAGAGATGCATATACTGTATTATTATATAGTGAGACAATAATGACAAAGATGCATATACTGTATTATTATATAGTGAGACAATAATGACAAAGAGATGCATATACTGTATTATTATATAGTGAGACAATAATGACAAAGAGATGCATATACTGTATTATTATATAGTGGTACAATAGTGACAAAGAGATGCATATACTGTATTATTATATAGTGAGACAATAGTGACATAGACATGCATATACTGTATTATTATATAGTGAGACAATAGTGACAAAGAGATGCATATACTGTATTGTTATATAGTGAGACAATAATGACAAAGAGATGCATATACTGTATTATTATATAGTGAGACAATAGTGACAAAGAGATGCATATACTGTATTATTATATAGTGAGACAATAGTGAAAACGAGATGCATATACTGTATTATTATATAGTGAGACAATAATGACAAAGAGATGCATATACTGTATTATTATATAGTGAGACAATAATGACAAAGAGATGCATATACTGTATTATTATATATTGAGACAATAATGACAAAGAGATGCATATACTGTATTATTATATAGTGATACAAAAGTGAGAAAGAGATGCATATACTGTATTATTATATAGTGAGACAATAGTGACAAAGAGATGCATATTTATACTGTATTATTATATAGTGAGACAATAGTGACAAAGAGATGCATATACTGTATTATTATATAGTGAGACAATAATGACAAAGAGATGCATAAACTGTATTATTATATAGTGAGACAATAATGACAAAGAGATGCATATACTGTATTATTATATAGTGATACAATAATGACAAGTAGATGCATATACTGTATTATTATATAGTGAGACAATAATGACAAGTAGATGCATATACTGTATTATTATATAGTGAGACAATAATGACAAAGAGATGCATATACTGTATTGTTATATAGTGAGACAATAATGACAAAGAGATGCATATACTGTATTATTATATAGTGAGACAATAGTGACAAAGAGATGCATATACTGTATTATTATATAGTGAGACAATAGTGACAAAGAGATGCATATACTGTATTATTATATAGTGAGACAATAGTGACAAAGAGATGCATATACTGTATTATTATATAGTGAGACAATAGGTACAAGGAGATGCATATACTGTATTATTATATAGTGAGACAATAATGACAGAGAGATGCATATACTTTATTATTATATAGTGAGACAATAGTGACAGAGAGATGCATATACTGTATTATTATATAGTGAGACAATAATGACAAAGAGATGCATATACTGTATTATTATATAGTGAGACAATAATGACAAAGAGATGCATATACTGTATTATTATATATTGAGACAATAGTGACAAAGAGATGCATATACTGTAATATTATATAGTGAGACAATAGTGACAAAGAGATGCATAGACTGTATTATTATATAGTGAGACAATAATGACAAAGAGATGCATATACTGTATTATTATATATTGAGACAATAAAGACAAAGAGATGCATATACTGTATTATTATATAGTGATACAAAAGTGAGAAAGAGATGCATATACTGTATTATTATATAGTGAGACAATAGTGACAGAGAGATGCATATACTTTATTATTATATAGTGAGACAATAGTGACAGAGAGATGCATATACTGTATTATTATATAGTGAGACAATAATGACAAAGAGATGCATATACTGTATTATTATATAGTGAGACAATAATGACAAAGAGATGCATATACTGTATTATTATATATTGAGACAATAGTGACAAAGAGATGCATATACTGTAATATTATATAGTGAGACAATAGTGACAAAGAGATGCATAGACTGTATTATTATATAGTGAGACAATAATGACAAAGAGATGCATATACTGTATTATTATATATTGAGACAATAAAGACAAAGAGATGCATATACTGTATTATTATATAGTGATACAAAAGTGAGAAAGAGATGCATATACTGTATTATTATATAGTGATACAATAATGACAAGTAGATGCATATACTGTATTATTATATAGTGAGACAATAATGACAAGTAGATGCATATACTGTATTATTATATAGTGAGACAATAATGACAAAGAGATGCATATACTGTATTGTTATATAGTGAGACAATAATGACAAAGAGATGCATATACTGTATTATTATATAGTGATACAATAGTGACAAAGAGATGCATATACTGTATTATTATATAGTGAGACAATAGTGACAAAGAGATGCATATACTGCATTGTTATATAGTGAGACAATAATGACAAAGAGATGCATATACTGTATTGTTATATAGTGAGACAATAGTGACAAAGAGAAGCATATACTGTATTATTATATAGTGAGACAATAGTGACAAAGAGATGCATATACTGTATTGTTATATAGTGAGACAGTAATGACAAAGAGATGCATATACTGTATTATTATATAGTGAGACAGTAATGACAAAGAGAAGCATATACTGTATTATTATATAGTGAGACAATAGTGACAAAGAGATGCATATACTGTATTATTATATAGTGAGACAATAGTGACAAAGAGATGCATATACTGTATTATTATATAGTGAGACAATAGTGACAAAGAGATGCATATTCTGTATTATTATATAGTGAGACAATAGTGACAAAGAGATGCATATACTGTATTATTATATAGTGAGACAATAGTGACAAGGAGATGCATATACTGTATTATTATATAGTGAGACAATAGTGACAAGGAGATGCATATACTGTATTATTATATAGTGAGACAATAGTGACAAAGAGATGCATATACTGTATTATTATATAGTGAGACAATAGTGACAAAGAGATGCATATACTGTATTATTATATAGTGAGACAATAGTGACAAAGAGATGCATATACTGTATTATTATATAGTGAGACAATAGTGACAAGGAGATGCATATACTGTATTATTATATAGTGAGACAATAGTGACAAGGAGATGCATATACTGTATTATTATATAGTGAGACAATAGTGATAAAGAGATGCATATACTGTATTATTATATAGTGAGACAATAGTGACAAGGAGATGCATATACTGTATTATTATATAGTGAGACAATAGTGACAAAGAGATGCATATACAGTATTATTATATAGTGAGACAATAATGACAAAGAGATGCATATACTGTATTATTATATAGTGAGACAATAGTGACAAGGAGATGCATATACTGTATTATTATATAGTGAGACAATAGTGACAAAGAGATGCATATACTGTATTATTATATAGTGAGACAATAGTGACAAAGAGATGCATATACTGTATTATTATATAGTGAGACAATAGTGACAAAGAGATGCATATACTGTATTATTATATAGTGAGACAATAAAGACAAAGAGATGCATGTACTGTATTATTATATAGTGAGACAATAATGACAAAGAGATGCATATACTGTATTATTATTATATAGTGAGACAATAGTGACAAAGAGATGCATATACTGTATTATTATATAGTGAGACAATAGTGACAAAGAGATGCATATACTGTATTATATAGTGAGACAATAGTGACAAGGAGATGCATATACTGTATTATTATATAGTGAGACAATAGTGACAGAGAGATGCATATACTGTATTATTATATAGTGAGACAATAGTGACAGAGAGATGCATATACTGTATTATTATATAGTGAGACAATAGTGACAAGGAGATGCATATACTGTATTATTATATAGTGAGACAATAGTGACAAAGAGATGCATATACAGTATTATTATATAGTGAGACAATAATGACAAAGAGATGCATATACTGTATTATTATATAGTGAGACAATAGTGACAAGGAGATGCATATACTGTATTATTATATAGTGAGACAATAGTGACAAAGAAATGCATATACTGTATTATTATATAGTGAGACAATAGTGACAAAGAGATGCATATACTGTATTATTATATAGTGAGACAATAGTGACAAAGAGATGCATATACTGTATTATTATATAGTGAGACAATAAAGACAAAGAGATGCATGTACTGTATTATTATATAGTGAGACAATAATGACAAAGAGATGCATATACTGTATTATTATTATATAGTGAGACAATAGTGACAAAGAGATGCATATACTGTATTATTATATAGTGAGACAATAGTGACAAAGAGATGCATATACTGTATTATATAGTGAGACAATAGTGACAAGGAGATGCATATACTGTATTATTATATAGTGAGACAATAGTGACAGAGATGCATATACTGTATTATTATATAGTGAGACAATAGTGACAGAGAGATGCATATACTGTATTATTATATAGTGAGACAATAGTGACAAGGAGATGCATATACTGTATTATTATATAGTGAGACAATAATGACAAAGAGATGCATATACTGTATTATTATATAGTGAGACAATAATGACAAAGAGATGCATATACTGTATTATTATATAGTGAGACAATAATGACAAAGAGATGCATATACTGTATTATTATATAGTGAGACAATAATGACAAGTAGATGAATATACTGTATTATTATATATTGAGACAATAATGACAAAGAGATGCATATACTGTATTATTATATAGTGAGACAATAATGACAAAGAGATGCATATACTGTATTATTATATAGTGGTACAGTAGTGACAAAGAGATGCATATACTGTATTATTATATAGTGAGACAATAGTGACAAAGAGATGTATATACTGTATTGTTATATAGTGAGACAATAATGACAAAGAGATGCATATACTGTATTATTATATAGTGAGACAATAGTGACAAAGAGATGCATATACTGTATTATTATATAGTGAGACAATAGTGACAACGAGATGCATATACTGTATTATTATATAGTGAGACAATAATGACAAAGAGATGCATATACTGTATTATTATATAGTGAGACAATAATGACAAAGAGATGCATATACTGTATTATTATATAGTGAGACAATAATGACAAAGAGATGCATATACTGTATTATTATATATTGAGACAATAATGACAAAGAGATGCATATACTGTATTATTATATAGTGATACAAAAGTGACAAAGAGATGCATATACTGTATTATTATATAGTGAGACAATAGTGACAAAGAGATGCATATTTATACTGTATTATTGTATAGTGAGACAATAGTGACAAAGAGATGCATATACTGTATTATTATATAGTGAGACAATAATGACAAAGAGATGCATATACTGTATTATTATATAGTGAGACAATAATGACAAAGAGATGCATATACTGTATTATTATATAGTGATACAATAATGACAAAGATATGCATATACTGTATTATTATATAGAGAGACAATAGTGACAAAGAGATGCATATACTGTATTATTATATAGTGATACAATAATGACAAAGAGATGCATATACTGTATTATTATATAGTGAGACAATAGTGACAAAGAGATGCATATACTGTATTATTATATAGTGAGACAATAATGACAAAGAGATGCATATACTGTATTATTATATAGTGAGACAATAATGACAAAGAGATGCATATACTGTATTATTATATAGTGAGACAATAATGACAAAGAGATGCATATACTGTATTATTATATAGTGAGACAATAGTGACAAAGAGATGCATATACTGTATTGTTATATAGTGAGACAATAGTGACAAAGAGATGCATATACTGTATTATTATATAGTGAGACAATAATGACAAAGAGATGCATATACTGTATTATTATATAGTGAGACAATAGTGACAAAGAGATGCATATACTGTATTATTATATAGTGAGACAATAGTGACAAAGAGATGCATATACTTTATTATTATATAGTGAGACAATAATGACAAAGAGATGCATATACTGTATTATTATATAGTGAGACAATAGTGACAAAGAGATGCATATACTGTATTATTATATAGTGAGACAATAATGACAAAGAGATGCATATACTGTATTATTATATAGTGAGACAATAGTGACAAAGAGATGCATATACTGTATTATTATATAGTGAGACAATAATGACAAAGAGATGCATATACTGTATTATTATATAGTGAGACAATAGTGACAAAGAGATGCATATACTGTATTATTATATAGTGAGACAATAGTGACAAAGAGATGCATATACTTTATTATTATATAGTGAGACAATAATGACAAAGAGATGCATATACTGTATTATTATATAGTGAGACAACAGTGACAAAGAGATGCATATACTGTATTATTATATAGTGAGACAATAGTGACAAAGAGATGCATATACTGTATTATTATATAGTGAGACAATAATGACAAAGAGATGCATATACTGTATTATTATATAGTGAGACAATAGTGACAAAGAGATGCATATACTGTATTATTATATAGTGAGACAATAGTGACAAAAGAGATGCATATACTGTATTATTATATAGTGAGACAATAATGACAAAGAGATGCATATACTGTATTATTATATAGTGAGACAATAATGACAAAGAGATGCATATACTGTATTATTATATAGTGAGACAATAGTGACAAAGAGATGCATATACTGTATTATTATATAGTGAGACAATAATGACAAAGAGATGCATATACTGTATTATTATATAGTGAGACAATAATGACAAAGAGATGCATATACTGTATTATTATATAGTGGTACAATAGTGACAAAGAGATGCATATACTGTATTATTATATAGTGAGACAATAATGACAAAGAGATGCATATACTGTATTATTATATAGTGAGACAATAATGACAAAGAGATGCATATACTGTATTATTATATAGTGAGACAATAATGACAAACAGATACATATACTGTATTATTATATAGTGAGACAATATTGACAAAGAGATGCATATACTGTATTATTATTATATAGCGAGACAATAGTGACAAGGAGATGCATATACTGTATTATTATATAGTGAGACAATAATGACAAAGAGATGCATATACTGTATTATTATATAGTGAGACAATAATGACAAAGAGATGCATATACTGTATTATTATATAGTGAGACAATAATGACAAACAGATACATATACTGTATTATTATATAGTGAGACAATATTGACAAAGAGATGCATATACTGTATTATTATATAGTGAGACAATAGTGACAAAGAGATGCATATACTGTATTATTATATAGTGAGACAATAATGACAAAGAGATGCATATACTGTATTATTATATAGTGAGACAATAGTGACAAAGAGATGCATATACTGTATTATTATATAGTGAGACAATAGTGACAAAGAGATGCATATACTGTATTATTATATAGTGAGACAATAATGACAAAGAGATGCATATACTGTATTATTATATAGTGAGACAATAGTGACAAAGAGATGCATATACTGTATTATTATATAGTGAGACAATAATGACAAAGAGATGCATATACTGTATTATTATATAGTGAGACAATAGTGACAAAGAGATGCATATACTGTATTGTTATATAGTGAGACAATAATGACAAAGAGATGCATATACTGTATTGTTATATAGTGAGACAATAATGACAAAGAGATGCATATACTGTATTGTTATATAGTGAGACAATAATGACAAAGAGATGCATATACTGTATTATTATATAGTGAGACAATAGTGACAAAGAGATGCATATACTGTATTGTTATATAGTGAGACAATAATGACAAAGAGATGCATATACTGTATTATTATTATATAGTGAGACAATAGTGAGAAAGAGAAGCATATACTGTATTATTATATAGTGAGACAATAGTGACAAAGAGATGCATATACTGTATTATTATATAGTGAGACAATAGTGACAAAGAGATGCATATACTGTATTATTATATAGTGAGACAATAATGACAAAGAGATGCATATACTGTATTATTATATAGTGAGGCAATAGTGACAAAGAGATGCATATACTGTATTATTATATAGTGAGACAATAGTGACAAGTAGATGCATATACTGTATTATTATATAGTGAGACAATAGTGACAAAGAGATGCATATACTGTATTATTATATAGTGAGACAATAGTGACAAAGAGATGCATATACTGTATTGTTATATAGTGAGACAATAATGACAAAGAGATGCATTTACTGTATTATTATATAGTGAGACAATAGTGACAAAGAGATGCATATACTGTATTGTTATATAGTGGGACAATAATGACAAAGAGATGCATATACTGTATTATTATATAGTGAGACAGTAATGACAAAGAGAAGCATATACTGTATTATTATATTGTGATACAATAGTGACAAAGAGATGAATATACTGTATTATTATATAGTGTGACAATAGTGACAAAGAGATGCATATACTGTATTATTATATAGTGAGACAATAGTGACAAAGAGATGCATATACTGTATTATTATATAGTGAGACAATAGTTACAAAGAGATACATATACTGTATTATTATATAGTGAGACAATAGTGACAAGGAGATGCATATACTGTATTATTATATAGTGAGACAATAGTGACAAGGAGATGCATATACTGTATTATTATATAGTGAGACAATAGTGAGAAAGAGATGCATATACTGTATTATTATATAGTGAGACAATAGTGAGAAAGAGATGCATATACTGTATTATTATATAGTGAGACAATAGTGACAAAGAGATGCATATACTGTATTATTATATAGTGAGACAATAGTGACAAGGAGATGCATATACTGTATTATTATATAGTGAGACAATAGTGACAAAGAGATGCATATACTGTATTATTAAATAGTGAGACATTAGTGACAAAGAGATGCATATACTATATTATTATATAGTGAGACAATAGTGACAAAGAGATGCATATACTGTATTATTATATAGTGAGACAATATTGACAAAGAGATTCATATACTGTATTATTTTATAGTGAGACAATAGTGACAAGGAGATGCATATACTGTATTATTATATAGTGAGACAATAGTGACAAAGAGATGCATATACTGTATTATTATATAGTGAGACAATAGTGACAAAGAGATGCATATACTGTATTATTATATAGTGAGACAATAGTGACAAAGAGATGCATATACTGTATTATTATATAGTGGTACAATAGTGACAAAGAGATGCATATACTGTATTATTATATAGTGAGACAATAGTGACAAAGATATGCTTATACTGTATTATAATTATATAGTGAGACAATAGTGACAAAGAGATGCATATAGATAAGAGAACATTCGCAACACATGCTGCAAACATTTCTAAAAAAACCCCAACTTTTATTTAAAGTAAACATTTGCTCAAAAAACATAGAGGGCATACAGCACATACAGGGCATACACCACATATAGGGCATACAGCACATATAGGGTATACACCACATATAGGGCATACAGCACATACAGGGCATACACCACATATAGGGCATACAGCACATACAGCACATACAGGACATACAGTACATACAGGGCATACAGTACATGCAGCACATACAGCACATACAGGGCATACAGCACATACATTACATACAGGACATACAGCACAAGCAGGGCATACAGCACATACAGTACATACAGCACATACAGCACATACAGCACATACAGTACATACAGCACATACAGTATATACAAGGCATACAGGACATACAGCACATACAGTACATACAAGGCATACAGGACATACAGCACATACAGTACATTCAAGGCATACAGGACATACAGCACATACAGTACAGACAGTACATACAGCACATACAGCACATACAGGGCATACAGCACATAGAGTACATACAGGGCATACAGGGCATACAGCGCATACAGCACATACAGCGCATACAGGGCATACAGTACATACAGTACTTACAGTACATACAGCACATACAGGGCATACAGCACATACAGTACATACAGGGCATATAGGACATACAGCACATACAGGGCATACAGGGCATACAGTACATACAGTACATACAGCACATACAGTACATACAGTACATTCAGGGCATACAGCACATTCAGCACATACAGGGTATACTGCACACACAGTACATACAGGGCATACAGCACATACAGAGCATACAGCACATACAGCACATACAGTACATACAGCACATACAGTACATACAGCGCATACAGCGCATACAGCACATACAGCGCATACAGGGCATACAGTACATACAGTACATACAGTACATACAGCACATACAGGGCATACAACACATACAGTACATACAGGGCATATACGACATACAGCACATACAGCACATACAGTACATACAGCGCATACAGCGCATACAGCACATACAGCGCATACAGGGCATACAGCACATACAGTACATACAGGGCATATAGGACATACAGCACATACAGGGCATACAGGGCATACAGTACATACAGCACATACAGTACATAGAGTACATTCAGGGTATACAGCACATTCAGCACATACAAGGTATACAGCACATACAGTACATACAGGGCATACAGCACATACAGAGCATACAGAACATACAGCACATACAGCACATACAGGGCATACAGTACATACAGCACATACAGTACATACAGTACATACAGGGCATACAGCACATACAGGGCATACAGCACATACAGCACATACAGGGCATACAGTACATACAGCACATACAGTACATACAGTACATACAGGGCAAACAGCACATACAGCACATACAGTACATACAGGGCATACAGTACATACAGTACATACAGGGCATACAGCACATACAGTACATACAGAATATACAGCACATACAGTACATACAGCACATACAGTACATACAGGGCATACAGGACATACAGCACATACACGGCATACAGCACATACAGTACATACAGGACATGCAGCACATACAGGACATACAGCACATTCAGGGCATACAGGACATTCAGCACATACAGGGCATACAGCACATACAGTACATACAGGGCATACAGGATATACAGCACATACAGGGCATACAGGACATACAGCACATACACGGCATACAGCACATACAGTACATACAGGACATGCAGCACATACAGGACATACAGCACATACAGGGCATACAGGACATTCAGCACATACACGGCATACAGCATATACAGTACTTACAGGACATGCAGCACATACAGGACATACAGCACATACAGCACATACAGCACATACAGAGCATACAGTACATACAGGGCATACAGCATATACAGTACATACAGGACATGCAGCACATACAGGACATGCAGCACATACAGCACATACAGCACATACAGAGCATACAGTACATACAGGGTATACAGCACATACAGTACATACAGGGCATACAGCACATACAGGGCATACAGGACATACAGCACATACACGGCATACAGCACATACAGTACATACAGGGCATACAGCACATACAGGGCATACAGCACACAAAGCACATACATTACATACAGCACATACAGTACATACAGGGCATACAGCACATACAGTACATACAGGGCATACAGTACATACAAGGCATACAGTACATACAGTACATACAGCACATACAGTACATACAGCATATACAGTACATACAGTACATACAGCACATACAGGACATACAGCACATACAGCACATACAGCGCATACAGGGCATACAGTACATACAGCACATACAGGGCATACAGTACATACAGGACATACAGTACATACAGCACATACAGGGCATACAGCACATACAGCGCATACAGGGCATACAGTACATACAGCACATACAGCACATACAGCACATACAAGGCATACAGGACATTCAGCACATACAGGGTATACTGCACACACAGTACATACAGGGCATACAGCACATACAGAGCATACAGCACATACAGCACATACAGTACATACAGCACATACAGTACATACAGCGCATACAGCGCATACAGCACATACAGCGCATACAGGGCATACAGTACATACAGTACATACAGTACATACAGCACATACAGGGCATACAACACATACAGTACATACAGGGCATATACGACATACAGCACATACAGCACATACAGTACATACAGCGCATACAGCGCATACAGCACATACAGCGCATACAGGGCATACAGCACATACAGTGCATACAGGGCATATAGGACATACAGCACATACAGGGCATACAGGGCATACAGTACATACAGCACATACAGTACATAGAGTACATTCAGGGTATACAGCACATTCAGCACATACAAGGTATACAGCACATACAGTACATACAGGGCATACAGCACATACAGAGCATACAGAACATACAGCACATACAGCACATACAGGGCATACAGTACATACAGCACATACAGTACATACAGTACATACAGGGCATACAGCACATACAGGGCATACAGCACATACAGCACATACAGGGCATACAGTACATACAGCACATACAGTACATACAGTACATACAGGGCAAACAGCACATACAGCACATACAGTACATACAGGGCATACAGTACATACAGTACATACAGGGCATACAGCACATACAGTACATACAGAACATACAGCACATACAGTACATACAGCACATACAGTACATACAGGGCATACAGGACATACAGCACATACACGGCATACAGCACATACAGTACATACAGGACATGCAGCACATACAGGACATAGAGCACATTCAGGGCATACAGGACATTCAGCACATACAGGGCATACAGCACATACAGCACATACAGTACATACAGGGCATACAGGATATACAGCACATACAGGGCATACAGGACATACAGCACATACACGGCATACAGCACATACAGTACATACAGGACATGCAGCACATACAGGACATACAGCACATACAGGGCATACAGGACATTCAGCACATACACGGCATACAGCATATACAGTACTTACAGGACATGCAGCACATACAGGACATACAGCACATACAGCACATACAGCACATACAGAGCATACAGTACATACAGGGCATACAGCATATACAGTACATACAGGACATGCAGCACATACAGGACATGCAGCACATACAGCACATACAGCACATACAGAGCATACAGTACATACAGGGTATACAGCACATACAGTACATACAGGGCATACAGCACATACAGGGCATACAGGATATACAGCACATACACGGCATACAGCACATACAGTACATACAGGGCATACAGCACATACAGGGCATACAGCACACAAAGCACATACATTACATACAGCACATACAGTACATACAGGGCATACAGCACATACAGTACATACAGGGCATACAGTACATACAAGGCATACAGTACATACAGTACATACAGCACATACAGTACATACAGCATATACAGTACATACAGTACATACAGCACATACAGGACATACAGCACATACAGCACATACAGCGCATACAGGGCATACAGTACATACAGCACATACAGGGCATACAGTACATACAGGACATACAGTACATACAGCACATACAGGGCATACAGCACATACAGCGCATACAGGGCATACAGTACATACAGCACATACAGCACATACAGCACATACAAGGCATACAGGACATACAGTACATACAGCACATACAGGGCATACAGCACATACAGTACATAGAGGACATACAGCACATACAGGGCATACAAGGCATACAGGACATACAGTACATACAGCACATACAGGGCATACAGCACATACAGTACATACAGCACATACAGCACATACAGTACATACAGCACATACAGCACATACAAGGCATACAGGACATACAGTATATACAGCACATACAGGGCATACAGCACATACAGTACATACAGCACATACAGCACATACAAGGCATACAGTACATACAGCACATACAGGGCATACAGCACATACAGTACATTCAGGACATACAGCACATACAGGGCATACAGCACATACTGGGCATACAGTACATACAGCACATACAGCACATACAGTACATACAGGACATACAGGGCAGAAAGTACACATAGCACATACAGTACATACAGGGCATACAGGACATACAGTACATACAGGGCATACAGCACATACAGTACATACAGCACATACAGCACATACAGCACATACAGCACATACAGGGCATACAGTACATACAAGGCATACAGGACATGCAGTACATACAGCACATACAGTACATACAGCACATACAGCACATACAGGGCATACAGCACATACAGTACATACAGGGCATACTGTACATACAGGGCATACAGGACATACAGCACATACAGCGCATACAGCACATACAGAGCATACAGTACATACAGCACATACAGGGCATACAGTACATACAGCAAATACAGGGTATACAGCACATACAGTACATACAGCACATACAGCACATACAGTACATACAGGGCATACAGCACATACAGGGCATACAGGACATACAGCACATACACGGCATACAGCACATACACGGCATACAGCATATACAGTACATACAGGACATGCAGCACATACAGCACATACAGCACATACAGAGCATACAGTACATACAGGGCATACAGCATATACAGTACATACAGGACATGCAGCACATACAGGACATACAGCACATACAGCACATACAGCACATACAGAGCATACAGTACATACAGGGCATACAGCATATACAGTACATACAGGACATGCAGCACATACAAGACATACAGCACATACAGCAAATACAGGGTATACAGCACATACAGTACATACAGGGCATACAGCACATACAGGGCATACAGGACATACAGCACATACACGGCATACAGCATATACAGTACATACAGGGCATACAGCACATACAGGGCATACAGTACATACAGGGCATACAGCACATACAGGGCTTACAGGGCATACAGCACATACAGAGCATACAGTACATACAGGGCATACAGTACATACAGCACATACAGCACATACAGTACATACAGCACATACAGTACATACAGCACATTCAGAGCATACAGCACATACAGTACATACAGGACATACAGGACATACAGCACATACAGGGCATACAGCATATACAGTACATACTGGACATGCAGCACATACAGGGCCTATAGTACATACAGGGCATACAGTACATACAGCACATACAGTACATACAGTACATACAGCACATTCAGGGCATACAGCACATACAGTACATACAGGGCATACAGGACATACAGGGCATACAGCATATACAGTACATACAGGACATGCAGCACATACAGGACATACAGCACATACACGGCATACAGCATATACAGTACATACAGGGCATACAACACATACAGGGCATACATCACATACAGTACATACAGCACATTCAGGGCATACAGCACATACAGTACATACAGCACATACAGGGCATATAGTACATACAGTATATACAGGACATGCAGCACATACAGGACATACAGTACTTCCAGCACATACAGGGCATACAGCACATACAGTACATACAGGGCATACAGTACATACAGAACATACAGGGCATACAGCACATACAGTACATACAGGGCATACAGAACATACAGGGCATACAGAACATACAGTACAGACAGTACTGTACCTGCAGCACATACCTGGCATACAGCACATACAGTACATACAGCACATACAGGGCATACAGTACATACAGGCATACAGTACATACAGCACATACAGCACATACAGTACATACAGCAGATACAGGGCATAAAGTACATACAGGGCATACAGTACATACAGCACATACAGCACATACAGGGCATACAGTACATACAGTACATACAGCAGATACAGGGCATACAGCACATTCAGGGCATACAGTACCCACAGCACATACAGTACATACAGGGCATACAGCACATACAGTACATACAGGACATACAGGACATACAGCACATACAGGGCATACAGCATATACAGTACATACAGGACATGCAGCACATACAGGGCATACAGAACATACAGGGCATACAGTACATACTGCACATACAGCACATACAGTACATACAGTACATACAGCACATTCAGGGCATACAGCACATACAGTACATACAGTACATACAGGGCATACAGGACATACAGGACATACAGCACATACAGGGCATACAGGACATTCAGCACATACACGGCATACAGCATATACAGTACTTACAGGACATGCAGCACATACAGGACATACAGCACATACAGCACATACAGCACATACAGCACATACAGAGCATACAGTACATACAGGGCATACAGCATATACAGTACATACAGGACATGCAGCACATACAGGACATGCAGCACATACAGCACATACAGCACATACAGAGCATACAGTACATACAGGGTATACAGCACATACAGTACATACAGGGCATACAGCACATACAGGGCATACAGGACATACAGCACATACACGGCATACAGCACATACAGTACATACAGGGCATACAGCACATACAGGGCATACAGCACACACAGCACATACATTACATACAGCACATACAGTACATACAGGGCATACAGCACATACAGTACATACAGGGCATACAGTACATACAAGGCATACAGTACATACAGTACATACAGCACATACAGTACATACAGCATATACAGTACATACAGTACATACAGCACATACAGGACATACAGCACATACAGCACATACAGCGCATACAGGGCATACAGTACATACAGCACATACAGGGCATACAGTACATACAGGACATACAGTACATACAGCACATACAGGGCATACAGCACATACAGTACATACAGCACATACAGGGCATACAGCACATACAGTACATACAGCACATACAGCGCATACAGGGCATACAGTACATACAGCACATACAGCACATACAGCACATACAAGGCATACAGGACATACAGTACATACAGCACATACAGTACATAGAGGACATACAGCACATACAGGGCATACAAGGCATACAGGACATACAGTACATACAGCACATACAGAGCATACAGCACATACAGTACATACAGCACATACAGCACATACAGTACATACAGCACATACAGCACATACAAGGCATACAGGACATACAGTATATACAGCACATACAGGGCATACAGCACATACAGTACATACAGCACATACAGCACATACAAGGCATACAGTACATACAGCACATACAGGGCATACAGCACATACAGTACATTCAGGACATACAGCACATACAGGGCATACAGCACATACTGGGCATACAGTACATACAGCACATACAGTACATACAGGACATACAGGGCAGAAAGTACACATAGCACATACAGTACATACAGGGCATACAGGACATACAGTACATACAGGGCATACAGCACATACAGTACATACAGCACATACAGCACATACAGGGCATACAGTACATACAAGGCATACAGGACATGCAGTACATACAGCACATACAGTACATACAGCACATACAGCACATACAGGGCATACAGCACATACAGTACATACAGGGCATACTGTACATACAGGGCATACAGGACATACAGCACATACAGCGCATACAGCACATACAGAGCATACAGTACATACAGCACATACAGGGCATACAGTACATACAGCAAATACAGGGTATACAGCACATACAGTACATACAGCACATACAGCACATACAGAACACACAGCACATACAGCACATACAGTACATACAGGGCATACAGCACATACAGGGCATACAGGACATACAGCACATACACGGCATACAGCACATACACGGCATACAGCATATACAGTACATACAGGACATGCAGCACATACAGCACATACAGAGCATACAGTACATACAGGGCATACAGCATATACAGTACATACAGGACATGCAGCACATACAGGACATACAGCACATACAGCACATACAGAGCATACAGTACATACAGGGCATACAGCATATACAGTACATACAGGACATGCAGCACATACAAGACATACAGCACATACAGCAAATACAGGGTATACAGCACATACAGTACATACAGGGCATACAGCACATACAGGGCATACAGGACATACAGCACATACACGGCATACAGCATATACAGTACATACAGGGCATACAGCACATACAGGGCATACAGTACATACAGGGCATACAGCACATACAGGGCTTACAGGGCATACAGCACATACAGAGCATACAGTACATACAGGGCATACAGTACATACAGCACATACAGCACATACAGTACATACAGCACATACAGTACATACAGCACATTCAGAGCATACAGCACATACAGTACATACAGGACATACAGGACATACAGCACATACAGGGCATACAGCATATACAGTACATACTGGACATGCAGCACATACAGGGCATATAGTACATACAGGGCATACAGTACATACAGCACATACAGTACATACAGTACATACAGCACATTCAGGGCATACAGCACATACAGTACATACAGGGCATACAGGACATACAGGGCATACAGCATATACAGTACATACAGGACATGCAGCACATACAGGACATACAGCACATACACGGCATACAGCATATACAGTACATACAGGGCATACAGCACATACAGGGCATACATCACATACAGTACATACAGCACATTCAGGGCATACAGCACATACAGTACATACAGCACATACAGGGCATATAGTACATACAGTATATACAGGACATGCAGCACATACAGGACATACAGTACTTCCAGCACATACAGGGCATACAGCACATACAGTACATACAGGGCATACAGTACATACAGTACATACAGAACATACAGGGCATACAGCACATAGAGTACATACAGGGCATACAGAACATACAGGGCATACAGAACATACAGTACAGACAGTACTGTACCTGCAGCACATACCTGGCATACAGCACATACAGTACATACAGCACATACAGGGCATACAGTACATACAGGCATACAGTACATACAGCACATACAGCACATACAGTACATACAGCAGATACAGGGCATAAAGTACATACAGGGCATACAGTACATACAGCACATACAGCACATACAGGGCATACAGTACATACAGTACATACAGCAGATACAGGGCATACAGCACATTCAGGGCATACAGTACCCACAGCACATACAGTACATACAGGGCATACAGCACATACAGTACATACAGGACATACAGGACATACAGCACATACAGGGCATACAGCATATACAGTACATACAGGACATGCAGCACATACAGGGCATACAGTACATACAGGGCATACAGTACATACTGCACATACAGCACATACAGTACATACAGTACATACAGCACATTCAGGGCATACAGCACATACAGTACATACAGTACATACAGGGCATACAGGACATACAGGACATACAGCACATACAGGGCATACAGCATATACAGTACATACAGGACATACAGGAAATACAGCACATACACGGCATACAGCATATACAGTACATACAGGGCATACAGCACATTCAGGGCATACAGCACATACAGTACATTCAGCACATACAGGGCATACAGTACATACAGTATATACAGGACATGCAGCACATACAGGACATACAGCACATACAGGGCATACAGAACATACAGGACATACAGTACTTCCAGCACATACAGGGCATACAGGGCATACAGTACATACAGAACATACAGGGCATACAGCACATACAGTATATACAGGGTATACAGAACATACAGGGCATACAGAACATACAGTACATACAGTACTGTACTTGCAGCACATACCTGGCATACAGCACATACAGTACATACAGCACATACAGGGCATACAGTACATACAGGGCATACTGTACATACAGCACATACAGCACATACAGCACATACAGTACATACAGTACATACAGCAGATACAGGGCATACAGTACATACAGGGCATACAGTACATACAGCACATACAGGGCAAGGTTAGGGGTTTAGGCACTGGGGGGGTGGTCGGGGTTAGGGGGGTTAGGGTTTAGGCACTAGGGGGGTAGTAAGGGTTAGGGGGTTAGGCACTGGGAGGTTAGGGGGTTATGGTTTAGGCACTGGGGGGGTGGTGAGGGTTAGGGGGGTTAAGGTTTTAGGCACTAGGGGGGTGGTAAAGGTTAGGGGGTTAGGTACTGGGGGGTGTGGTCAGGGTTAAGGGGGTTAGGGTTTAGGCACTAGGGGGGTAGTAAGGGTTAGGGGGTTTGGCACTGGGGGGTTCAGGGTTAGAGGATTTAGGGTTTAGGCACTAGGGGGGGTGGTAAAGGTTAGGGGGTTAGGGGTTTGGAACTGGGGGGGTGGTCAGGGTTAAGGGGGTTCGGGGTTAGGTACTGGGGTGGTGGTAAGGTTAAGGGGGGTTAGGGTTTAGGCATTAAGGGGGTGGTCATGGTTAGGGGGGTTAGGGGTTAGGTACTGGGGGGGTGGTAAGGGTAAGGGGGGTTAGGGTTTAGGCACTAGGGGGGTGGTAAGGGTAAGGGGTTTGGCACTAGGGGGGAGGGTCAGGGTTAGGGGGTGATGTGGAGAGAGATAATGTACAGAGATGTAGTTTCAATCCCGGTTGTCAAGATGTTGGTGCCGGAACCCAAAACCAGTGAGAATCCCAGTAGCAGCATCCTAACAGTAAGAACAGGGGCGGAACTACCGGCGCTGCAGCCGGTGCACTGAACCGGGACCCGCCGCAATATAGATATCCACACTGCCCGGTGCCGTTTGTAGTTGTAAGGCCGGCTGCAGTGTAGCTGCTGGCAGGGCAGTCATCAAGGCTGTGACTGAGGTGGCCGGCAGCTACGCGCAGGGGACCGGAGCACAGTGCAGTCAGGCTCAGCACACAGTGCATTATTGGGTAATAAATCCCAGTAGTCTCTGCATATGGGGTCAGAGGAGCATGTGCTGAGCTCTGATTGGTGGCTGTGACTGCTGCTCACTACAGGTGGCTTAATGTGTGGGCACTACAGTGTGGCATAATGTGTGGGCACAACAGTGTGGCATAATGTGTGGGCACTACAGTGTGGCATAATGTGCTGGCACAACAACACACAGCACCACCTGTGGTGACAGTAGGGTACTACAACAACACAGCACCACCTCAGGTGACAGTAAGACACTACGACAACACACAGCACCACCTCTGGTGACAATAGGACACTGCAACAACACACAGCACCACCTGTGGTGATAGTAGGGCACCACGACAACACACACCACCACCTGTGGTGAAAGTAGGGCACTACAACAACACACAGCACCACCTGCGGTGAAAGTAGGGCTCTACAACAACACTAAGCACCACTTCTGGTGACAGTAGGGCACTACAACACACAGCACCACCTCTGGTGACAGCAGGGCACTACAACAACACACAGCACCACCTGCGGTGACAGTAGGGCACTACAACACACAGCACCACCTGTGGCGACACTAGGGCACTACAACAACACACAGCACCACCTCTGGTGACAATAGGGCACTACAACAACACACAGCACCACCTCTGGTGACAGTAGGGCACTACGACAACACACAGCACCAGCTGCGGTGAAAGTAGGGTACTACAACAACACACAGCACAACCTCTGGTGACCGTAGTACACTACAACAACACACAGCACCACCTGCGGTGACAGTAGGGCACTACAACAACACACAGCACCACCTCTGGTGACAGTAGGGCACTACGACAACACACAGCACCACCTGCGGTGACAGTAGTGCACTACAACAACACACAGCACAACCTCTGGTGACAGTAGGACACTACAACAACACACAGCACCACCTGCGGTGACAGTAGGGCACTACAACAACACACAGCACCACCTCTGGTGACAGTAGGGCACTACGACAACACACAGCACCACCTGCGGTGACAGTAGGGCACTACAACAACACACAGCACCACCTGCGGTGACAGTAGGGCACTACAACAACACACAGCACCACCTCTGGAGACAGTAGGGCACTACA
Organism: Taudactylus pleione; assembly: GCA_031769625.1. Taxonomy (NCBI): domain Eukaryota; kingdom Metazoa; phylum Chordata; class Amphibia; order Anura; family Myobatrachidae; genus Taudactylus; species Taudactylus pleione. The sequence goes on along the minus strand of JAUIMM010000046.1, from coordinate 2,491,156 downwards.
ACAACACACAGCACCATCTCTGGTGACAGTACGGCACTACAATAAAACACAGCACCACCTTCGGTGACAGTAGGGCACTACAACAACACAGCACCACCTCTGGTGACAGTAAGGCACTACGACAACATACAGCACCACCTGTGGTGACAGTAGGGCACTACGACAACACACAGCACCACCTGTGGTGACAGTAGGGCACTATGACAACACACAGCACCACCTGTGGTGACAGTAGGGCACTATGACAACACACAGCACCACCTGTGGTGAGAGTAGGGAATTACACACATGTTAAATATTGGAAGAGCCCACAAAATAGCTTCCTCCACTATGTGTAATTGAACTATGGTACCAGCATTAAAAAAATCTGTTTGCTTTAATTCAAATTCTAAAAATAGTAGTAAAAAGCTATAATAGATGAGGGTGCTTATTGCTTTGCCCCGTTGTCTGTGCACATTCAGCAGTTTGGTTGAGCTCACACGGAGTACATCTTCTCAGCCGTCATTTATTAATATCTTGTAATTATCCCATTATGGTTTGATGACTAATCCATGTTTTGCCTAATTAAACACCACACCTAAATCCTGGGCCCATTTATGGAGTCATCCTTAGTAATAAAACTGAGCTGCCATGCTCCAACGTAAAAGGGAAAAGATTCATCATTTCAACATTTTCCGTAGTTTACAAAGTCCATTTCCTGCATCATCCCCAGCGTCAGGCAGGTGCAGTGCTTCTTACTGAGGCCATATCAGCCGAAAGCGCTACCTCACAAGTTATGTCAGGGGTGCATAAGGGGCCTTTATTTACATGCACTTATCAATGTATAGGGGATGCCGTCTATATCGCAGCATAAGGGGCTATATATCAATGTATAGGGGATGCCATCTATATCGCAGCATAAGGGGCCTTTATTTAAATTCACTTATCAATGTATAGGGGATGCCATCTATATTGCCGCATAAGGGGCTATATATCAATGTATAGGGGATGCTGTCTATATCGCAGCATAAGGGGCTATATATCAATGTATATGAGATGCCACCTATATTGCAACATAAGGTGCTATATATCAATGTATAGGGGATGCCGTCTATATCGCAGCATAAGGGGCTATATATCAATGTATAGGGGATGCCGTCTATATTGCAACATAAGGGACCTATATATCAGTGTATAGGGGATGCCGTCTATATCGCAGCATAAGGGGCTATATATCAATGTATAGGGGATGCCGTCTATATCGCAGCATAAGGGGCTATATATCAGTGTATAGGGGATGCCGTCTATATTACAGCATAAGGGGCTATATATCAATGTATAGGGGATGCCATCTATATCGCAGCATAAGGGGCCTTTATTTACATTCACTTATCAATGTATAGGGGATGCCGTCTATATTACAGCATAAGGGGCCTATATATCAATGTATAGGGGATGCCGTCTATATCGCAGCATAAGGGGCTATATATCTATGTATATTTTGCCATCTATATCGCAACATAAGGGGCTATATATCAATGTATAGGGGATGCCATCTATATCGCACCATAAGGGGCTATATATCAATGTATAGGGGATGCCATCTATATTGCAACATAAGGGGCAATATATCAATGTATAGGGGATGCCGTCTATATCGCAGCATAAAGGGCTATATATCAATGTATAGGGGATGCCGTCTATATTGCAACATAAGGTGCCTATATATCAATGTATAGGGGATGCCACCTATATTTCAACATAAGGGGCCTATATATCAATGTATAGGGGGTGCCGTCTATATTGCAACATAAGGGGCTATATATCAATGTATAGGGGATGCCGTCTATATTGCAACATAAGGGGCCTATACTGTATTTCAATGTATAGGGGATGCCATCTATATCACAGCATAAGGGGCTATATATCATTGTATAGGGGATGCCGTCTATATCGCAACATAAGGGGCCTATACTGTATATCAATGTATAGAGGATGCCATCTATATCACAGCATAAGGGGCTATATATCAATGTATAGGGGATGCCATGTATATCGCAGCTTAAGAGGCCTATATATCAATGTATAGGGGATGCCGTCTATATCACAGCATAAGGGGCTTTATATCAATGTATAGGGGATGCCATCTATATCGCAGCATAAGGGGCTATATATCAATGTATAGGGGATGCCGTTTATATCACAGCATAAGGGGCTATATATCAATGTATAGGGGATGCCATCTATATCGCAGCATAAGGGGCTATATATCAATGTATAGGGGATGTCGTCTATATCGCAGCATAAGGTGGCTATATATCAATGTATAGGGGATGCCGTCTATATTGCAACATAAGGGGCTATATATCAATGTATAGGGGGTGCTGTCTATATCGCAGCATAAGGGGCTATATATCAATGTATAGGGGATGCCGTCTATATCGCAGCAAAAGGGGCTATATATCAATGTGTAGGGGATGCCATCTATATCGCAGCATAAGGGGCCTATATATCAAAGTACAGTATAGGGGATGCCGTCTATATCTCAACATAAGGGGCTATATATCAATGTATAGGGGATGCTATCTATATTGCAACATAAGGTGCCAATATATCAAAGTACAGTATAGGGGATGCCGTCTATATCTCAACAAAAGGGGCTATATATCAATGTTTAGGGGATGCCGTCTATGTTGCAACATAAGGGGCTATATATCAATGTATAGGGGATGCCATCTATATCGCAGCATAAGGGGCCTATATATCAAAGTACAGTATAGGGGATGCCGTCTATATCTCAACATAAGGGGCTATATATCAATGTATAGGGGATGCTATCTATATTGCAACATAAGGTGCCAATATATCAAAGTACAGTATAGGGGATGCCGTCTATATCTCAACATAAGGGGCCTATATCTCAATGCGTACTGTATCTCCCAAGTGTCCCGCTACTCAGGTGCTGTACCACCTGTGGATTGCAGTGTCCTGCACTGTGGGGAAAGTTTGTGGAAATCACTCTCACTGCTGCTTTGTATAACAGAGCGTCGGGTGAATAAATGGCGTGTACATGCGCCCGGCATCTCTTACTCGGTTTGGGGAGAGACTGGAGGCAGCCCAGCATCTCCGGGAGCGTTGGCCTTGCCCCCAGAATGATGAAAATGGGGGCGTGCCACAGGGCCACACCCCCTTCACCACGTACACGCCCACTTTACAGGAAGCAGGGTCCCGATATTTAATTTAAGAATGTTTGGAGATATGTCAATGTATGGGGATGCCGTCTATATAACAACATTAGGGTCGGGATGCATGGCGATCACCACAAAGGAGCGCTCTTCGGTAAGAGTGGCCCTTTGCGATGGAAGGACTTAGAAACATGGAATGTGACGGCAGATAAGAACCACTTGGCCCATCTAGTCTGCCCCTTTTTATTTATACTTTTGGCAACCTCAACCTATGACCCAGAAGCCCCTCTGGCGTCCTTCTTAACATGATCAGAAGGACGTGCGTGCCGCGGTGGGTGCTGGGAAGGATCCGATTGGATCCCTCTCTCAGCTCACTCCTGATAGAAGCCCATAGGCTTCTATGGGTAACGCTATCAGTCATCATTTATGTCCACGTTAGAATGTTGAACTATGATCCCTGTTGGCCCAGCGGTGACTTATCTGCTCCTGACGGCTCCAGTGCTAGTTCCAGGTCCCTGCAGTCATGTAACCTTCACTTCTGCGTCAGACCTATGATCCCCCAGCATTTCCATAATTCCAGTATTCTTCTGCTATCTGTAACCCTCCTTCTAGTGCCTAACCCCCCCCACAACCTATCCCCCCCGCAGCCTAACCCTAACCCACCACAACCTATCCCTAACATTCCCCTGCACACTAACCCACCCTCTAGAGACTACCACCCCTGCAACCTAACCCTAGCCTCCCACATCCTAACCCTAACATCCCCCTGCACCACAGCCTGACCCTAACCCTCCCTCTAGTGCCTAACCCCACCACCGCCTAACCCTAACATCCCCCTGCACCCTAACCCTCCCTCTAGTGCCTACCCCCCACAACCTATCTCTTACCCCCCCGCAGCCTAACTCCCCCCCACAACCTATCCCTTACCCCCTGCAGCCTAACCCTAACATCCCCCTGCACACTAATCCTCCCTCTAGTGACTACCCCCCCTGCAACCTAACCCTAGCCCCCCACATCCTAACCCTAACATCCCCCTGCACCCTAACCCTCCCTCTAGTGCATACCTCCCACAACCTACCTATCCCTAACCCGCCACAACCTATCCCTAACATTCCCCTGCATACTAACCCTTCCACTTACAGCCTGACCCTAACATCCCCCAGCACCCTAACACTCCTTCTAGTGCCGACCCCCACAACCTAACCCTAACATCCCCCTGCAACATAGCCTGACACTAACCCTCCCTCTAGTGCCTTGTGGTACCCCCAGGCCTTGGAGTACCCCTTTATTAGTATTCTTTCTGTTAATATACCCCTGCATTGCTAGGAGATTTTATTGTATAGGTGTTAAATTAGATAATTTCATGTATGCTATACTGTGCCTTGGTTGTTATATATTGGATTTACTTCATGTAAAAGACTGTACCCCATTGTCATGGAGTGTAATGGTATTCCCCACTTGGTCTGAACTGCTTCTAAAAGGGGGGTGTGAGGCAAGGACTCTCCCATTGGACATTATGGGGGAGCCCTGTCTGAACTGGAGTTAATGGCCACCTGTCTCTGTGGAATAGCAGTACAGCATGTGACCCAGAGGGAGGATATAAAAGGAGCTGCGTAGCTGACAGTTGGCCAGTCCTGAGGTGGTGATAAAGAAGACTGGACCTGCGCTGGGACCTTTACCTGACAGGAAGAGACTGAAGGAAGCAGTGACATCGATGACAGGCTTCTCATATGATCAGATCTGGTACTACAGGAGAGGTCTGTAAATGAGAGTAACAGCACCAATCATCACTCCCTCACTCTGCAGCATCAGCTTTAATAGAACATTTAGGCCCTCATTCAGAGCCACTCGCTAGCGGCAGTACGCTCGTTCTGAGCGATGTTCGCACATCTGCGCATGCGTACGGTTTTTAGTACGCATGCGCGAACCAGTCAGTGCGGCCGAAAATCGTTGGTACGCAATATAGCGAGGGCCTGCTATTTTGAGTGACAGAATGAGGCGTATGTGGGTGGTAACAGGGGAAGGTGCTTGAAAACGGGGAGTGGATTTCGAACGCAGGCGTGCTTAAAGGTCAAAACGGGCGTTTTGTGGGTGTGCATAATTAATCCAGCAGCGTCATTGACCACGTCATTTGGTTTTTTTTAACTCAGAACTGCTCGCAAAATAGCGGTTGAAAACACCAACCACAAGAATAGCGAGCAGTTCATACGCTGTACGATGTACTCGATTAATCTAATAAATAGCGGACATGATGTATGGTGCGTGCGGCCAGGGGGCGTTTTTATCAAATAAACAAGCGTATGTTTTGCTCGCTCGTTCAGACTTAGAGGTGGGAACAGACTGCAATTTGCGAACGGATCATTTGAATAGCCACCCCTTGTTTTTGAACGAACGACCGCAAATAGCGAACGGCTCTGAATCAGGCCCTTAGTTTTCACTACAAGAGACTTAGCAATTTATTTCAGCATTATATTTATCAACCCACAGTGCCATTAGTCCTCATTAAGGAACGTAAAGGATAGGGGCAGTCCCCTGATCATAATAGAGGATTGGAGACAGCTTTTGCTCACTCTCACTGACCCACTACTTTAATCAGTTAATAACTGTCTCTCCCAGCAGCTCGTCCCATATAGTAACTGCCAACAGGCCGCCCGATTGGCAACATCTACTGTTGGCATAGAAAAAGCAGCACACATGGACTCCAAGTCGGCGTTCATGATATCGCAGTTGGAACAAAAATATTGTAATTATAAAGCAAAGTTAGTGAGACTGCATGCTACATTAGTATTACCTCAGGTACTAAAGAGAGAGACTAAATACTAGGGGCAATTAGCAGCCTTGTTATCAGCACAGAGCAGGAGTAATCTGTGCTAACTGAATAGGACACATTTGTGAGGAGAAATAGGAGAGCACATCAGGGAAAACAGCAGGATTTGAGAAACTAATTTCAATACTGTAATTTACCAAGCCAAATACTGTGCACCACCTTTAAAGAATTCACTGTCCGGCAACTTATAAACTGTTGTGAATTGAATAGATATACTGTACTTCATTGCAATGTTTATGTAGGACATATATTAAGAATAACAGCATCTTTTGTAAAGAATGGTGATCTTTACCGCATGTTTTATTAATCCGTTTAGTTTCACAGACGTACAGCCCGGAAGCGAGATTATTCCAGTACAATAAAACTTCCTCTTATTGTCTGTATAGTACATGTATGTAACTGTGTCAACTTTGATCCACTGAAGCTATGTGTATTCAGAAAAGTATCAGTATTTCTGTTTCAAATATGCACTGCCATTGAAGTTGTGAATAAATCACCACATGTTTAAGTACCAATTGGTTTGATACATTGTAAGAAGAACGAGAGACTGCATACTTCATTGTAAGGTAACTCCTGGAAATATTGTCCTTGAGTGTGGCTGAGAGAATTGTTAAACTACCAGAAGCTTCGTAATACTCCACAGTTTAGGGGTATCACACCTACCCCCCCTGCAACCTAATCCTAGCCCCCCACATCCTAACCCTAACATCCCCCAGCCTAACCCTAACCCTCCCTCTAGTGACTACCCCCCCACAACCTATCCCTAACATTCCCCTGCATACTAACCCTCCCTCTAGTGACAACCCCCTGCAACCAAACCCTAGCCCCCCACATCCTAACCCTAACATCCCCCTGCAACACAGCCTGACCCTAACCCTAAGATCCCCTGCACCCTAACCCACCCTCTAGTGCCTACCCCCCACAACCTATCCCTTACCCCCCACAGCCTAACCCTAACATCCCCCTGTGCCCTAACCCACCCTAAGCCTGACCCTAACCCTCGCTCTAGTACCAAACCCTAACCCCACCACCAAACCATAACATCCCTCCACACTCTAAACCTCCCTCTAGTGCCTTACCCCCTTTCCCGCAACCTAACCCTATCCCCCCACATCCGAACACCCCCCTACACCCTAAACCTCCCACTCCCAGTCTGACCCTAACCCTCTACTGCTTAACCCACCCCAATGCAGCCTGACCCTAACACACACACCCCACTCTGGGCAGCCTAACCATAACCCTCCCATCCGCAGCCTGAACCAGACCCTCCCTCCAGGGCAGGGATGGGGAACCTCAGGCCTGGGGGGCTGTATAAGACCCCTGGAATCATTTGATCTGGCCCTCGGAGCATTTTCCTGCTAGCCTCTTCTGGCTGTCACGGTGCCTATAATGGTCCCCTGCAGCCAGAATCTATGCAGCAGTGCCGCCTGGGGAGTCCTTACAGTAGGACGCTTCAGACGGTCACACCGCTGCCCTTACAGCTCCTGCAGCATCCTCAGGCTGCTCCGGACATTGCTGTAATCACCGGTGATTGGGTCCCCGTCCCATGTGACATCACGCAGATGGGGCTTGGCCAGCACCGGCCCGTGAATAATGTTATATATATCAAAATGGTCCTCGGCAGAAAAAATGTTCCCCACCCCTGCTCTAGTGCCTAATCCTAACCCCCCTGTAGTCTAAACCCCCCCTCCCCCTTCTGCAGCCTGACCCTAATGTCGAAATTCTGACTGTCAGCATTGCGGTGTAGACCTTATGACTACAAAACCTTAATTCCACCTCTTGATAAATATTCCTTTAAGTAATGATTAAAAATAAATCCTTACATGTTCTGCTGTAACTAACATAAGCTGCCGTGTTATTGGCTGGGGCAATGTAGACTCTAACGGAACAATGGCGCCAGTGGTAGAGGTGACTTATATAATGGTAAAGTACATCTATAGCTTCCAGGTATGGGAATAGTCTTATTTTACTCATGAAAAGACCTTTAAAAACGATACAATGTTGTATAAATAAGTAAATACATGAGATTTAGCTGTACTGCAGAGTGCGGCATTGGGTAATTGTGGCATTAGTCTCCTGTCGGGCCCGTTGATGGCCAATGTAACCGTACACCTCCCGCGGCAATGCTGCCACATCACATCCTTATACTGAGGGTCCTTGTCACATGGCTGCAGCGTCAAAGCTTATTAGTGATATTTCCCGTCCCTCTGGCTGTGCGGCTTCTGCTCTACACTGAGTAATAAAACAGCCTTTAACAGCAGGCAGGAAGCTATAAGCCCCAGCGTCAGCTTTCCTCCTGTCTCTCTGCCATGTCAGCCCCTGAGGACCTCTCCTAGCTCCCCATAATACATGTCAGCGAGTGGGGGGCATGTTTATGTGCTGTGTTTGTGTTTTCTGACAGGTGCAAATTGCTTTGGCAGCGTATTTAATACTTAGTTAATAGAAGCATCTAAATGACAACTATACTGCAGGGCAGAGTGCAAGATAATAACATTCATCACGTCAGGAGGTTACAGCACCCTCCGGGCTGGGAATAGGCCTTACTAATAGTCCTGCGCTCATGGATCCATCACAGGGTGGAGGAACAAGATGGGGCACATCTATATACTGTATGTATGAAAGGCTAACGCTGCTCCTCACCTCTATGGGGGGAATTCAGGTGTGTTGCGCACCGGTGGCCACAAGATGGCGCCAGATGGAGCAATTCATTGTTGCTCCGTTCAGGTGCGCACAGCCGCCAGCGCTGACATTTCTACTCGCTGCCCCTCCAGCTGGCGAGCAGAAATGACCGAAAAGTGACCCAATCGAGAGCTCAAACAGGACTTTTCGCAGGCGTGACAATATCCTGTCATTTTCATGGGATGCTAAATAGATTATCAATAATCACCTGCAAGTGGACATTTTGCTATTAATGCTTCATTTTTCCATCTATAGCTGACTTTGGACTCTGATGTGGATACTGAGGGCCTGATTCAGAGCCGGACCCTCTGACCAGAGCGCTCGCTCTGAATCAGGGCCCTCCTACTTAAAAATGGAGCGGCCTCCTGGCCGCTCGCATAGCTGTGGGTGACCACCCACAGCTTATGCGAGCGGCCAAAAAGATGGTCGCGATGGTCAAGACCATCGCGACCATCGGGCTTGCGACAAGACCCTGCGGTAGGGTCTCGCTGCCTCAAGCCCTGGAGTGATTTTGGCTCTATCAGAGACAAAATCACTCCCACTGACATCACTAATGATGTCAGTGGGGCCGGCCCCAGACGGTAGGCGTTCCCATGGGAACGCCTCCATCTGGCAGCCACGCCCCCGGCACGCCCACCAACATTAATTATGTGAAATAATCATATTAATAAGTTTATAGATTCCTTTACATGTGGATCCTAACCGCTATTTACGTGAGTTGGGGTACGCTCGCTTATTACGCCCTTCAGTGATACATGGTGAGTTTATGGTACATCCATAGAATTAGTGGTGGTGAGGGGCCTTTTCTGTTCAGATTGATATACACTTTGGATTGAAGGAACATCTTCATCACCTTCATCTTCCTTAAACCGTTAAACACAAGGGTGATACAAGGGGGATACATCCATCTGTGTATTGTTAGCAGTACTTCCCATGTGTTTCTTTTCAGAATTCGCATATTGGAGTTGATCTGACTTATGGTGCGTACCCACGGTCAGATAATGGTGCACACACACGGTCAGATAATGGCGCACACACACGGTCAGGTAATGGTGCACACACACAGTCAGATAATGGTGCACACACACGGTCAGATAATGGTGCACACACACGGTCAGGTAATGGTGCACACACACAGTCAGGTAATGGTGCACACACACGGTCAGGTAATGGTGCACACACACGGTCAGATAATGGTGCACACACACGGTCAGATAATGGCGCACACACACGGTCAGGTAATGGTGCGTACACACGGTCAGATAATGGTGCACACACACGGTCAGATAATGGCGCACACACACGGTCAGGTAATGGCGCACACACACGGTCAGATAATGGCGCACACACACGGTCAGGTAATGGTGCGTACACACGGTCAGGTAATGGTGCACACACACGGTCAGGTAATGGTGCATAGACACGGTCAGATAATGGTGCATACACACGGTCAGATAATGGTGCACACACACGGTCAGATTTTTCTTCAGATCTGAACAATAACGATTTAAAAAATCGTTCAATCGTTCATATCTGAAGGAAAATCTGACATATTGGACATGTATGAACGATGAACGATGCGCGTTCCTGATGGTCAGATAACGATATCTGACATCTGATGTGTTTGCAGTTAGATTTGGATGATTCCATTCATTTTAATACAGTCAAAAATCATTCAATCTGACCGTGTGTATGCTCCATAAGAGGGAGAAGTCGACAACCTTTTGGTTTGAATATATTGCTCTGTTTTATTTGATGTATATGTCTGTATATTCTCAGGGCCTGATTCAGACCCGCTCGCAAGCACTGAGCGCTCACAAGCGGGTCGATGTTGGCCCAGTGCGCATGCGCACGAGGGAGCCGGCTCCGTCGTGCGCATGCGTGAGACCCGGATAGTGACGGCCAAGCCGTTGCTCCGGGTCTCGCTACAAAGGGGGCATGCTGCCGATGGTGAGTGACAGCACGCCCCCTTTGCTGGGCGGGCCAGGGGGTGGCTGCCCAGACGGAGGCGTTCCCATGGGAACGCCTACCGTCTGGGGCCGGCCCCACTGACATCACAAGTGATGTCAGTGGGAGAGCTTTTGGCTCTGTTAGAGCCGAAAGCTCTCTGGGGCTTGCGGCAATGAGACCATACCACAAGGGTCTCGTCGCAAGCCCGATGGTCGCGATGGTCTTAACCATCGCGACCATCTTTTTGGCCGCTCGCTATAGCTGTAGGTGGTCACCCACAGCTATGCGAGCGGCCAGGAGGCCGCTCTAAAAAACAAGAAGGCCAGCCCTGATTCAGAGCGAGCACTCTGTCATCTTAGATCTTATCACTAAACCTATATATATATCATTATCTTACCTGATTGGACAGGCTTAAAGGAATAGGATTGGGCTGACACATTTTATTGCGCCAGAATTCAATGTATTTGTTATATTTGTGTATCAGTAATCACATACAATGCGATCTGGGTGCACATACAGGAACAGCGCCTCGGAAAGAATCCCGTCCCTCCTCGTAGTGTAGAGACTGTCTCGTTACTAGTGTGCCAGACTTCTGCGCAGACTACGTACTGCCGGGGTTCCTCTCCCTCATAGGCTGCAGCAGCACAACGCCATCCTCAGCGCGGCCGGAGTTTGGTAAATCTGACAGCATCGCGTCCCCCAGAGAAACTGATAGGGGTTGTGGCACATGCTGGAAATGGAGGAATCGTGATTTCTGCCGCTTTCATTCCATAATACATCTGGGGACGCTAAATATTTGTGGGTGTCCCCTGATAGCGGCTGTTTTCGGATAATTTGCTGCAAATATTTAATGATAAATAAGCCTCATATACTACAGCCGTATACTGTAGGAGGAATGAGGGAGGGGTGAGGCATTCTCACATCGCCAAAGTGCAATAAGGGTGTGACCAGCAAGGAGGCGCAAATACGGAGCACGTACGCTGCCAATACACAGGGGAACCGTTCTGCATCCGTGCTGGGATTTATAGTGCTTTACGCCCATATTGCTAGCAGCCTGCACCAGTCCCATGGTTTCCTAATGAGCACACAAGTGGTTACAAGGTGGCACTAACTGTGAGTAATGACATCAGCATTTATACAGATATTATTTACAGGCGTGTATACACCATGTACCATATTATCTGTGTTGTATGACGCATTCAGGAATAATATACTTTTGTAACTTTGCCGTTCTGACCCTTCCTGATGCTCAAGAATAAATATAGATATTAGCCAACATGCCACTAGTTATACTACAAGGAAAACACAACATAAAAGTCCTTCATACCGAGGAAAACATGTCTCTCCTGGCACAGCCAGTGGAGCACATTAGCAGAGAACAGCCAGCGGAGCACATGAGCGGTGCACAGCCAAAGGAGCACACCAGCGGAGCACAGCCATTGGAGCACATTAGCGGAACACAGCCAGTGGAGCACACCAGCGCAGCACATTAGCGGAGCACAGCCAGCGGAGCACATCAGCGAAGCACATTAGCAGAGAACAGCCAGCGGAGCACATTAGCAGAGCACAGCCAGCGGAGCACATTAGCGGAGCACAGCCAGCGGAGCACATCAGCGGAGAACAGCCAGCGGAGCACATCAGCGGTGCACAGCCAAAGGAGCATACCAGCGGAGCACAGCCAGTGGAGCACATTAGCGGAGCACAGCCAGTGGAGCACTTCAGCAGAGCACTGCTAGCGAAGCACATCAACTGAACATTGCTTTAGATCTTAAGGTACAAAGTGCCACTAGTCAATAGGGAGTTCAGACACTGGGCGATATACATTAGGAGTTAATGTAAAGTATAAGTGTGAGCCCTCATGTATAAAGGTTGGGGGATATTTTGTGAATTCGCTGCTTCATATACTGCGGCTGGGTCAATGACATCACAGCGGCTCCAATGACTGCATCCTCCCATTTCTGGTCTGTATCAGGCCCGGTAAAGCTGTGTGTTATGCACTAGGAAAGTGAACACGTCTGGGAATGCCATGGATCGTCAGCTTCACGTGTTGTATTTGCCAGTTCTGAGTTTTAGGGTCAGTAACGATTTTCCTGCTGATCCAACTTGGGAGGAGAAAGGCTGAATTTGTGCCGGGTTTCCCACATGTGAGAAGATCATCCTCCCCCTTAGGCTGGATCAGTAGGTTCTGTACGCCTCATGCTGATAGCCGTGAGATCACGTCACCCCAGGGTGATAACACACAATTCTATGTATTTATTCATCTGCATAAAAGTTTCCAGGGCAGTAAAATGCAGACTCGGAGGTTACACAGAGGAAATTGCGCGACTTTTACATCAACATGGAAAATCCCATCGTTCTTGTGTCAGTAAAGGCCGCCCGGGAACATGTTAATCGGTGCAGAAGTCTCTATAGATTTCTCATTTGGAAATCAATGTAAATAATGCAGGATAGCGTTTCCATTCCATGTAAGTACTGTAAATGCCGGGGATTGGGGTGTTCACTAATGGACACCTGGAGATGACATTGTAATATCTGACTTGATGGAAATGCTTTATTAAAATACAATTTACCAATCAATGCACGTTAGAGATGGTGTCATGGGGGTGACGGGCGCTCAACTCTACATTCTCTAGCATTAAAGAGACAATCTCTATTACATTACAGTTACACCACTCAGACCCTCCAACATGGCGCCTTCCACCCGGTGCACAATGCTCCGCTCCTGGACTTCCCCCTTTATTTATGATTGCAGTCACCGGTGGTGAAACCCCCTTCTCATCAACTCATTGGTTCCACGCAGGTGCCTGCAATTGTGATTCACATGGGAAGTACAGGAGTGGAGCATCTTGTACCTGGTGGGAGGAGTATTGGTGGCAGAGCTGGGGCAGGAGAAGAGGAGGCTCAGCTAGAATCTGCCCCAGCTCCTCCTCCTCCTCCTGAGGACTCGGCAAATCCAGCCCTGACATTCTATTGCCTTAATATGGGAGGGGGGGTCACTGGCTTCTTATTATCCCATGCCATTCCCTTTATCTTGTTTCTATAATAACCCAAATACTAAACAATATCTGATTTTTAAACCTCTTCAAAAAGTGCCTGATGCTCTGTATACCACCCCATGCCCACAGTGTAACCATGCCACTGTGTGCTCTGCCCGCTTTGTGCCATGTCTTACAGTGAAATGGACATCACCATTGAAATAAATCAAATGAATAAATAAATGAAAATTAAATAAATTAATTAAATGAAGTTTCAACATCTGGCCTCATTAGTTACTACAGTGCTGGTGTTCATGTGGGTGGGAAAAGGGGATCATTGCCTGGGGCACCAGGCACAGGAGGACCCCAAATTGTCTTTTTCAAGTATTACAAATTATTAATAGGGGGCACATTCCTCTTACTCCTTTCCAGTGGTGTCACACTCACTACATAGGGGACCCAGCCAAGACCTCTGCCCAGAGCCCCAAATTATGTGCAATCAGGTCAGACCAAGACCAATCTGTGTTTCTGCTGTTTAGGAACATAAAAGTTATAATTATATATATAGCCGGTTTTCTACCGTATTCAATACAAAATACTTTTACTTACACATAAGGCCATTATCCAAACCACTCCAACATACATCTCTTCACTCATCTCAAAATATCTCCCAACCCGACCTCTCCGCTCAGCACAAGATCTGTGTCTCTCATCCCCATGCATTACTTGCTCCCATTCACGGTTACAGGTCTTTCTTCGGGCTGCACACACTCTATGGAATGCCTTACCATGCACAATAAGACTTTCCTCTAGTCTCCAATCCTTCAAGCGTTCCCTGAAAACTCACCTCTTCAGACAAGCTTATCAGATTCAAGAACCGCCCACATAACCTTCATAGCTTCCATGTCTTATTACATCCCCTCTCACAGTCCACACATAACCTCACACATTGTCTTTCTCTCACATGCTCCTGACATTTGGCCGACATTCCTGTGTGACTGGATCATGCAGCCCATCAAGAAACTCTGCGTTCTGGCCGTACCAAATGCGATAAATAGCACCTATCCTTGTGTATCAATGCCTATTTCCCTATAGATTGTAAGCTTGCGAGCAGGGCCTTCCTACCTATATATCTGTCTGTTATTACCCAGTTTTGTTCTATTAATGTCTACAATTGTAAAGCGCAATGGAATATGCTGTGCTATATAAGAAACTGGTAATAAAAATAAATAAATATATATATATACGGCTGATACACTTTCTGTAATAACTGTGAAATAGCTACAGGGAGCCCAGAGGTCACATGTGGATCTTCTTGTCTGTCTAGTCCCAAAATCATTTTGTGTGATGTTTTGACGACGTTCCCTCCCAAGGAAATGTGCAGCTACTTCTGCCACGGGCAGAGGACACAGATAAAAGCCGCCACTTCCCGCACACATAATCCTTTCATCTTTTCTGCAGGATAATTAGTAATCTGCTGGAGAGACACAGGATAATCCTGGCTAATTGGCACATTACAAGTAACTCTCACATTGGGGGAGACGCCAGCTTTGGAAAATAGAAGATTTACACTAGAATATAGTAACATGAGGCTGTAACTAGCATAATATGCACTAATGTGAGCAAAATGGCTAAACTAAGAAATAAAACACAAAACAACAAGAATATTACGCACAATAAATAAAACAAGAAAGAAATAAACATTATAAAACAATAACTGACACAAATATAATGTCGGAGCAGCTCTGTTTCCTTGGAAATGATTCAGAAGATGTTCATACACACTGCCATATTGTATAAAAGTCCACCTCACATCCCAGTCTCTGACTTGGATTATATAAAGAAGCACATGGTCGGGGAAATATTTCCTATGAGTGAAGGATGTTACCGCTTTACGTTAAATTAGATGTAAATACAGTAAATAGATCTATATGTGGAATTGTTTTGCCTCTACATACTGTATATGCAACGTTCTGCTCACTTGTGGTGGCATATACTAAGCATGGCATCCGCGCCGCGGTACCTCCAACCTCTCATCCGCGATGCGGTACCTCCTGCCTCTCCTCCCTGACGCAGTACCTCCCGCCTCTCCTCCGCGATGCGGCACCTCCCGCCTCTCCTCCGCAATGCGGCACCTCCCGCCTCTCCTCCGCGATGCAGTGCCTTCCGCCTCTCATCTGAGATGCAGTGCCTCCCGCCTCTCCTCCCCGACGCGGCACCTCCCGCCTCTCATAGAGTACCGCAAAAGACAGCTCTCTTGATAAGCGGCGTCCTTTGTGCTGCTCTGGATATAGGGATTCCGGGTTTAACACCCAGAAGTCCCTCTGGCGTCCTTCTGTGCACGCGCTGAAGGCCGCGGGGGGGAGAAGGGAGGGTTATGATTGGATCCCTCTCAGGGGGAGCCTCCTGATAAGAATCCCATAAGCTTCTACTGGGTAACGCTACCCGACGATGATGGCTTTACCCGCCGTGGTGATCATGTGACCAAGCCTTCAGGCAAAACGCACGACCCCATGAGCAGTACCACTGATACACCACACTTGCAGCCCTTGCTCCACGGAGCAGTAGCCGGAGGTACTTTCCCTTCCCCTCTCTCACGTTCTCTCATCTGGGTGATGTCTGTGACCGCCCCGGCGATGCCCATCTGGTAACGGGAGAGACACGGCTGACTTTCCGCACAAGCCCTGACTGCTGTCTCTCCTGACTCCAGGGCTTAGAGTCATCCACTCTGCCATCCCTGGCTTCATGCCCCAGACAAGGAAAGTAGAAGTGGATAGATGCCCTCTCCCTACCCTGGGCTTTACTTTCTTCCAATTGAGCAATCTGCCTCATTATATCAATATGCCACAGCTGTCCTTCCAGCTATATACCATATGTGATATATATAATATATAACTGCTGGAGCTGTGATTATGCCAATTATATGGGCAAAATCTGCATAAAGTTCCAGTGACCAACCGGCATGTGTACCATGGATTATCTACTTCAGACAATTGTAAGCAGCATATTTGTATGGTGAACTATGGGCCTGATTCAGACCCGGTCGCAAGCGCTGAGCGCTCGCAACCGGGTCGATGGTGGCCCAGAGCGCATGAGCACGACAACACAGACAGCACCCTTTCTTTATGGACAACAAAGCACCCCTGCCGAGTGTGGACAGACCACCTGCAGTGCAGAGCCACAAATACATGGATGATAAACTGTGGTCTGGCCAGCAGTGTCACTAAACAATAACAGCGCAGCTAAGTTGCTAACGCACACGCACACACACACTAAAAAAAAAAAGCACTTTTATTTTTTTTCACACTGGGGAAGAGCAACCCTGATTTACAGAGCAACACCCCCCCCTGCACAGCACCCCTTTATGGACTGTAGCCCTAGCCCCTTGATGGACAGGACAACAACACAGCAGCAGCCCTTATGTATAACACAGCAGCAGCCCTTATGTATAACACAGCAGCAGCCCCTTGATTGACAGAACAAGTGATACAGAAGCCGCAGCACCCACTGTGTCCCCCCTTTATATAGTGCAGCTCCTGCTCCTTTATGGACAACACAGCAGCAGCCTTCAGCCCCAGACCCCAACTGGACAACACAGTAAGTTGACAAGTGATAATGGCGCCGATTACTGGGACCTTTATAGAATCCAAAACCCGCGTGAATCCGACAGCGAGAGGATGACGTTTTGCCTCGTTTTGAGGTCCGAGTCAGGCGGGAAAACCTGAGCCGAGCTCAGTTCTCCCTCGGATCTGGAGGTTCGGGTGGGTCCAGATCTCTGAGAACCGGACCCGCTGATCTCTAATAATATCTATATCACAAGTGCAAGCTTGTTATTACCCGGTCTTGTTACTGTTTTGTTCCCAAATTTAAAGCACAACGGAATCTGCTGGTGCTATGTAAGTAAATGTTAATAAATTAGTGTATTGTGATTCCTCAGCATCTGATTGGCGAGATACTGTAGATGTAGCAGTTTTATGGTGGTCTTGGTCAAAATTAAAAATAAATCACAGTAAATATGGATATACAAACTAGAGGTGAGCGGGTTCGGATTTCTGAAATCCGAACCCCCCCGAGCCCCCCCGATCCGAGTCCGATCCGAGTCAGGCTCGAATTTTCCCGCCTGATTCGGATCTGAAATCGAGGCAAAACGTCATCATCCCGCCTTCCGAGTCTCGCGGGTTTTGGATCCTATATAAGGTACCCGCGTCGGCGCCATTTTCTCACTCGGCTGTGGACAGTGAAGAGGGAGGGTGGGAGTTAGGGCTGTGTAGTGTAGTGTAGTGTAGTGCTGCTGTTGTCCACTACTTCAAAGTCCATAGGGGCTGGCTGTGTTGTGCTGTGCTGCTGTTGTTAATAGGGGCTGTGTCCACTACTTCAAAGTCCATAGGGGCTGGCTGGACTGTGTTGTGCAGTCAGTTCTCCATAGGGGCTGTGTCCACTCCAAAGTCCTGTGCAGTGTCCCAGTCCTAAAGGGGTGCTGTAGTGTTGTCCAGGGGGTGCTCTGTCCATCAGGGGTGCTCCCCCCAAGTGCTAAAAAAATAATATATTTTCTGTGTTTGTGAATTGAGTGCGCAGTAGCCGCACGTGCATCAACAAAGTAGTGCCAAGCGTGCGCCTGTGTCATAAGTAAAGGGCCGGCTGGCTTGACCGTTAAGGGTGCTGTAACCCCCGAAAGTACACTCCAGTCCAAACCAAAAAAAAAATTATTTTCTGTTTGTGAATTGTGTGCGCAGTAGCCGCACGTGCATCAACAAAGAAGTGCCAAGCGTGCGCCTGTGTCATAAGTAAAGGGCCGGCTGGCTTGACCGTTAAGGGTGCTGTAACCCCCGAAAGTACACTCCAGTCCAAACCAAAAAAAAAAATATTTTCTGTGTTTGTGAATTGTGTGCGCAGTAGCCGCACGTGCATCAACAAAGTAGTGCCAAGCGTGCGCCTGTGTCATAAGTAAAGGGCCGGCTGGCTTGACCGTTAAGGGTGCTGTAACCCCCGAAAGTACACTCCAGTCCAAACCAAAAAAAAAATTATTTTCTGTTTGTGAATTGTGTGCGCAGTAGCCGCACGTGCATCAACAAAGTAGTGCCAAGCGTGCGCCTGTGTCATAAGTAAAGGGCCGGCTGGCTTGACCGTTAAGGGTGCTGTAACCCCCGAAAGTACACTCCAGTCCAAACCAAAAAAAAAATTATTTTCTGTGTTTGTGAATTGTGTGCGCAGTAGCCGCACGTGCATCAACAAAGTAGTGCCAAGCGTGCGCCTGTGTCATAAGTAAAGGGCCGGCTGGCTTGACCGTTAAGGGTGCTGTAACCCCCGAAAGTACACTCCAGTCCAAACCAAAAAAAAAAATATTTTCTGTGTTTGTGAATTGTGTGCGCAGTAGCCGCACGTGCATCAACAAAGTAGTGCCAAACGTGCGCCTGTGTCATAAGTAAAGGGCCGGCTGGCTTGACCGTTAAGGGTGCTGTAACCCCCGAAAGTACACTCCAGTCCAAACCAAAAAAAAAATTATTTTCTGTGTTTGTGAATTGTGTGCGCAGTAGCCGCACGTGCATCAACAAAGTAGTGCCAAGCGTGCGCCTGTGTCATAAGTAAAGGGCCGGCTGGCTTGACCGTTAAGGGTGCTGTAACCCCCGAAAGTACACTCCAGTCCAAACCAAAAAAAAAATTATTTTCTGTGTTTGTGAATTGTGTGCGCAGTAGCCGCACGTGCATCAACAAAGTAGTGCCAAGCGTGCGCCTGTGTCATAAGTAAAGGGCCGGCTGGCTTGACCGTTAAGGGTGCTGTAACCCCCGAAAGTACACTCCAGTCCAAACCAAAAAAAAAAATATTTTCTGTGTTTGTGAATTGTGTGCGCAGTAGCCGCACGTGCATCAACAAAGTAGTGCCAAGCGTGCGCCTGTGTCATAAGTAAAGGGCCGGCTGGCTTGACCGTTAAAGGGTGCTGTAACCCCCGAAAGTACACTCCAGTCCAAACCAAAAAAAAATTATTTTCTGTGTTTGTGAATTGTGTGCGCAGTAGCCGCACGTGCATCAACAAAGTAGTGCCAAGCGTGCGCCTGTGTCATAAGTAAAGGGCCGGCTGGCTTGACCGTTAAGGGTGCTGTAACCCCCGAAAGTACACTCCAGTCCAAACCTAAAAAAAAATTATTTTCTGTGTTTGTGAATTGTGTGCGCAGTAGCCGCACGTGCATCAACAAAGTAGTGCCAAGAGTGCGCCTGTGTCATAAGTAAAGGGCCGGCTGGCTTGACCGTTAAAGGGTGCTGTAACCCCCGAAAGTACACTCCAGTCCAAACCAAAAAAAAATTATTTTCTGTGTTTGTGAATTGTGTGCGCAGTAGCCGCACGTGCATCAACAAAGTAGTGCCAAGCGTGCGCCTGTGTCATAAGTAAAGGGCCGGCTGGCTTGACCGTTAAAGGGTGCTGTAACCCCCGAAAGTACACTCCAGTCCAAACCAAAAAAAAATTATTTTCTGTGTTTGTGAATTGTGTGCGCAGTAGCCGCACGTGCATCAACAAAGTAGTGCCAAGCGTGCGCCTGTGTCATAAGTAAAGGGCCGGCTGGCTTGACCGTTAAAGGGTGCTGTAACCCCCGAAAGTACACTCCAGTCCAAACCAAAAAAAAATTATTTTCTGTGTTTGTGAATTGTGTGCGCAGTAGCCGCACGTGCATCAACAAAGTAGTGCCAAGCGTGCGCCTCTGTCATAAGTAAAGGGCCGGCTGGCTTGACCGTTAAAGGGTGCTGTAACCCCCGAAAGTACACTCCAGTCCAAACCAAAAAAAAATTATTTTCTGTGTTTGTGAATTGTGTGCGCAGTAGCCGCACGTGCATCAACAAAGTAGTGCCAAGCGTGCGCCTGTGTCATAAGTAAAGGGCCGGCTGGCTTGACCGTTAAAGGGTGCTGTAACCCCCGAAAGTACACTCCAGTCCAAACCAAAAAAAAATTATTTTCTGTGTTTGTGAATTGTGTGCGCAGTAGCCGCACGTGCATCAACAAAGTAGTGCCAAGCGTGCGCCTGTGTCATAAGTAAAGGGCCGGCTGGCTTGACCGTTAAAGGGTGCTGTAACCCCCAAAGTACACTCCAGTCCAAACCAAAAAAAAAATTATTTTCTGTGTTTGTGAATTGTGTGCGCAGTAGCCGCACGTGCATCAACAAAGTAGTGCCAAGCGTGCGCCTGTGTCATAAGTAAAGGGCCGGCTGGCTTGACCGTTAAAGGGTGCTGTAACCCCCGAAAGTACACTCCAGTCCAAACCAAAAAAAAATTATTTTCTGTGTTTGTGAATTGTGTGCGCAGTAGCCGCACGTGCATCAACAAAGTAGTGCCAAGCGTGCGCCTGTGTCATAAGTAAAGGGCCGGCTGGCTTGACCGTTAAGGGTGCTGTAACCCCCGAAAGTACACTCCAGTCCAAACCTAAAAAAAAATTATTTTCTGTGTTTGTGAATTGTGTGCGCAGTAGCCGCACGTGCATCAACAAAGTAGTGCCAAGAGTGCGCCTGTGTCATAAGTAAAGGGCCGGCTGGCTTGACCGTTAAAGGGTGCTGTAACCCCCGAAAGTACACTCCAGTCCAAACCAAAAAAAAATTATTTTCTGTGTTTGTGAATTGTGTGCGCAGTAGCCGCACGTGCATCAACAAAGTAGTGCCAAGCGTGCGCCTGTGTCATAAGTAAAGGGCCGGCTGGCTTGACCGTTAAAGGGTGCTGTAACCCCCGAAAGTACACTCCAGTCCAAACCAAAAAAAAATTATTTTCTGTGTTTGTGAATTGTGTGCGCAGTAGCCGCACGTGCATCAACAAAGTAGTGCCAAGAGTGCGCCTGTGTCATAAGTAAAGGGCCGGCTGGCTTGACCGTTAAAGGGTGCTGTAACCCACAAAGTACACTCCAGTCCAAACCAAAAAAAAAATTATTTTCTGTGTTTAGCCGCACGTATATATCAAATCGATATAACATAAATGGAGGACCAAACTTTCTCCGATAAAAATAAAATAGAGAAAGATCAAGAACCACTTCCTCCTAGTGCTGAAGCTGCTGCCACTAGTCATGACATAGACGATAACATGCCATCAACGTCGTCTGCCAAGGCCGATGCCCAATGTCATAGTAGAGGGCACATACAATCCCAAATGGCAAAGTTCAGGAAAATGACCTTGAAAAAGACATTTAAATCAGCTGAAGAGAAACGTAAACTTGCCAATATGCCATTTACGACACGGAGTGGCAAGGAACGGCTAAGGTCGATCCCTAGTATGTTCATGACTAGTGGTTCAGCTTCACATGACGATGGAAGCACTCCTCCCACTAAAAAAATCAAAAGAGTTAAGCTGGCAAAAGCACAGCGAAGAACTGTGCTTTCTAAGAAGATATCACAAATCCCCAAGGAGAGTCCAAGTGTGGTGGTGGTTGCGATGCCTGACCTTCCCAGCACTGGACGGGAAGAGGTGGCTCTTTCCACCATTTGCACGCCCCCTGCAAGTGCTGAAAGGAGCACCCACAGTCCACTTGCTGATATGCAAATTGAAGATGTCACTGTTGAAGTACAACAGGATGAGGATACTGGTGTAGCTGGCGCTGAGGAGGAAGTTGGCGAGGAGGATTCTGATGGTGATGTGGTTTGTTTAAATCAGGCTCCGGGGGAGACAGTTGTTGTCCGTGGGATGAAAAAGCCCATCACGGTCATGCCTGGGCAGAAGACCAAACATTCCACCTCTTTGGTCTGGCAATATTTCTATCCAAATCCGGACAACAACTGTCTTGCCATATGTACCATATGTAAAGGTGAAATAAGTAGGGGTAGGGACGTCAACCACCTAGGAACATCCTCCCTTATACGGCACCTGCAGCGCGTTCATAAAAAGTTACTGTCAAGTTCAGAAACTTTGGCTCAGACCGTAAGCAGTCCAGGGACACCTAAATCCCGTTGTCCTGTTGTATCCAAGCGCCTGCAAACCACACCGTCAACTCCCTCCTCATCAATTTCCTCCTTAGTCAGGATCGGAAGTAGTCCTGCAGGCCATATCACTGGCATGACTGACTCTCCTATCCGGGATTCCTCCGGAGGATCCTGCATTGCTACGCTTACTGCTGTTGCTGCTGCTGGGAGTCGTTCATCATCCCAGAGAGGATGTAGGAACACCACTACTTTTACTAAACAATTGACCCTCCAACAGTCCTTAGCGAGGAGGATGAAGTACGACAGCAGTCATCCTGAAGCAAAACGTATAACTGAGGCCTTGACTGCTATGTTGGTGTTAGACGTGCGTCCGGTATCCGCCATTAGTGCAGTGGGATTTAGACAATTGATGGAGGTAGTGTGTCCCCGGTTCCAAATCCCGTCTAGATTCCACTTCACTAGGCAGGCGATACAGAGACTGTACAGAAACGTCAGAAAAAGTGTCCTCAGTGTCCTGAAAAATGCAGTTGTACCCAATGTCCACTTAACCACGGACATGTGGACAAGTGGAACAGGGCAGACTAAGGACTATATGACTGTGACAGCCCACTGGGTAGATGTATCACCTTACGCAGCAACAGCAGCAGCGTCACCAGTAGCAGCATCTCAGAAACGCCAGCTCGTTACAAGGCAGGCTACGCTGTGTATCACTGGTTTCAGTAAGAGGCACACCGCCGACAACCTCTTAGAGAAACTGAGGGAAATCATCGCCCAGTGGCTTACCCCACTTAGACTCTCCTGGGGATTTGTGATATCTGACAACGCCACCAATATTGTGTGGGCATTACATCTGGGCAAATTCCAGCACGTCCCATGTTTTGCTCACACAATAAACTTGGTGGTGCAGAATTTTCTGAAAAGCGACAGGGGCGTGCAGGAGACGCTTTGGGTGGCCCGAAAAATTTCTGGCCACTTTCGCCATTCAGCGACTGCGTGCCGAAGACTGGAGCGCCAGCAAACACTCTTGAACCTGCCCCGCCATCACCTGAAGCAAGAGGTTGTGACGCGGTGGAACTCAACCCTCTATATGCTTCAGAGGATGGAGGAGCAGCAAAAGGCCATACAAGCCTATACATCCACCTATGACATAGGCAAAGGAGGGGGTATGCACCTGACTCAAGCGCAGTGGAGAATGATTTCCGTGTTGTGCAAGGTTCTTCAGCCCTTCGAACTTGCCACACGTGAAGTCAGTTCAGACACTGCCAGCTTGAGTCAGGTCATTCCCCTCATCAGGCTTTTGCAGAAGCAGCTGGAGAAAGTGAAGGAGGAGCTAAGACGGAGCGATTCCGCTCGGCATGTGGGACTTGTGGATGAAGCCCTTCATTCGCTTTGCCAGGATTCCAGGGTGGTCAATCTGTTGAAATCAGACCACTACATTTTGGCCACCGTGCTCGATCCTAGGTTTAAAGCCTATGTGGTGTCTCTCTTTCCGGCCGACACAAGCCTGCAGAGGTGCAAAGACCTGCTGGTGAACACACTGTCAGCTGAAGCGGAACGTGACACATCAACGGCTCCTTCTTCATTTTCTCCCGCAACTGGGGCTGCCAGGAAAAAACTTAGGTATCCTAAGCAACCCGCTGGCGGTGATGCAGGGCAGGCAGGACCAAGTTTGGACATCTGGTCCGGACTGAAGGACCTGGCAACAATTTCTGACATGTCTACTGTCACTGCATATGATACTGTCACCATTGACAGAATGGTGGAGGATTACATCGGTGACAGCATCCAAGTAGGCATGTCAGACAGTCCATACCTGTACTGGCAGGAAAAAGAGGCAATTAGGAGGCCCCTGTACAAACTGGCTCTATTTTACCTGAGTTGCCCCCCCTCCAGTGTGTACTCCGAAAGAGTGTTTAGTGCAGCCGGGAACCTTGTCAGCGAAAGGCGTAGGAGGTTGCTTCCACAGAATGTGGAGAAGATGATGTTCATCAAAATGAATTATCAGCTCTTCCAGGGAGACCAGCCTCCAGAAGGTACAGAGGGACCTGTGGTGGTGGATTCAAGTGGGGACGAGTTAATACTTTGTGAGGATGAGGATGTACACACTGAAGAGGGTGAGGAATCGGTGGATGAGGAGGATGAGGATGACATCTTGCCTCCGTAGAGCCAGTTTGTGCAGGGACACATTAATTGCCAGCTTGTTTTGTGGGGGCCCAAACGAACCAATCATTTCAGCCACAGTTGTGTGGCAGACCCTGGCGCTGAAATGATTGATTTGTTAAAGTGTGCATGTCCTGTTTATACAACATAAGGGTGGGTGGGAGGGCCCAAGGACAATTCCATCTTGCACCTCTTTTTTTCTTTGCATTATGTACAGTTTGGGGCCTAGTTTTTCTAACTGCCATCCTGTCTGCCACTGCAGTGTCACTCCTAGATGGGTCACGTGTTTGTGCCGCCCACTCGTGTCGCTTAACATAGTCATCCAGCTACCTCGGTGCAACCTTTTGGACATAAAAACACTATTGTGAGGTGTGAGGTGTTCAGAATAGACTGGAAATGAGTGGAAATTAAGGTTATTGAGGTTAATAATAGCATAGGAGCAGAAAAACCTACAAATTCTGTGATTTTAGCTGTTTTTATGCTTTTTTTCAAAAAAATACAGATCCAAAACACAAAACCCAGAACCCAAAACACGGAAGGGTGGTTTTGGCAAAACCAATCCAGATCCAAAACACGAAGAAAGATCCAGATCCAAAACCAAAACACAAAACACGAAAAGTGGCCGGTGCACACCCCTAATACAAACGTGTGGAGAGAGCAGGCAGAGACACAGGTGGGGAAGGGGTGCAGTAACAGCTCCATTTATTATTAACGCAGCGTAACCCCCTTAGCGCTCACTATAGGGGCTATGACATCCTTTCTGCATTTAATCTAAGTTTACCATTATTTGTCACAGCATCTTTAACAATGCGGCCCCCATTGATGGCGATGGGGTCTCCGTGAAGCTTTCCAGACACTGCTGGGTCCCTGTGTCATGCACATGCCCAGATGGACCATCGTACACGGTTATTACCCAGTGACCCCCGTCGCTGGTATCATTAAGCTGCTAGCAGCCCAGCGGAGAACCTCGCAGATCAGGAGGACTTTGCTGGAACTCGCCTGAGGGGTACGTATCGATATATACCGGTGACATCTTCATTTGTACATAGTGATACTACACACAAAATGCAGCTGGTATTATGTTAGTAAATGGGGTTCAGAGAGGTAAATATACAAAGCTGCAGTCACACAATGGGGGAGAATAGTAAACTCTACACCTAATTATGTCACCACATCTTACACAGTGAATGAATGAAGACTGATCAATAACTAAACAAGTAATAAAAAAACAACCAACATGTACAACAGAAGATCCCTTCCCAAAGTGCATGTAACTCTGAGACCACCTGTAATAGGCATCATTTCCAGGTGGGGATGGGGGATGCAGACAGAGAGGGGGCTGTGAGGTCCTGTACTCACCTTGCTGACTTATTTCTGGTCTCTGCAGTTCCT
The DNA here is from genome assembly GCA_031769625.1 of Taudactylus pleione. NCBI lineage: Eukaryota > Metazoa > Chordata > Amphibia > Anura > Myobatrachidae > Taudactylus > Taudactylus pleione. The sequence goes on along the minus strand of JAUIMM010000046.1, from coordinate 2,465,123 downwards.
GCGATAAGGAGAGAGGGACAGTAACAGGTCCCGCCGGTGATAAGGAGAGAGGGACAGTAACGGGTCCCGCCGGTGATAAGGAGAGAGGGACAGTAACGGGTCCCGCCGGCGATAAGGAGAGAGGGACAGTAACGGGTTCCGCCGGTGATGAGGAGAGAGGGACAGTAACGGGTCCCGCCGGCAATAAGGAGAGAGGGACAGTAACGGGTCCCGCCGGCAATAAGGAGAGAGGGACAGTAACGGGTCCCGCCGGCGATAAGGAGAGAGGGACAGTAACAGGTCCCGCCGGCGATAAGGAGAGAGGGACAGTAACGGGTCCCGCCGGCGATAAGGAGAGAGGGACAGTAACGGGTCCAGCTGGTGATAAGGAGAGAGGGACAGTAACGGGTCCAGCCGGCGATAAGGAGAGAGGGACAGTAACGGGTCCAGCCGGTGATAAGGAGAGAGGGACAGTAACGGGTCCAGCCGGTGATAAGGAGAGAGGGACAGTAACGGGTCCCGCCGGCGATAAGGAGAGAGGGACAGTAACGGGTCCAGCCGGTGATAAGGAGAGAGGGACAGTAACGGGTCCAGCCGGTGATAAGGAGAGAGGGACAGTAACAGGTCCCGCCGGCAATAAGGAGAGAGGGACAGTAACAGGTCCCGCCGGCGATAAGGAGAGAGGGACAGTAACAGGTCCCGCCGGTGATAAGGAGAGAGGGACAGTAACGGGTCCCGCCGGCGATAAGGAGAGAGGGACAGTAACGGGTCCAGCCGGTGATAAGGAGAGAGGGACAGTAACGGGTCCAGCCGGTGATAAGGAGAGAGGGACAGTAACAGGTCCCGCCGGTGATAAGGAGAGAGGGACAGTAACGGGTCCAGCCGGTGATAAGGAGAGAGGGACAGTAACAGGTCCCGCCGGTGATAAGGAGAGAGGGACAGTAACAGGTCCCAGCGGTGATAAGGAGAGAGGGACAGTAACGGGTCCCGCCGGGGATAAGGAGAGAGGGACAGTAACGGGTCCCGCCGGCGATAAGGAGAGAGGGACAGTAACAGGTCCTGCCGGCGATAAGGAGAGAGGGACAGTAACGGGTCCAGCCGGTGATAACGAGAGAGGGACAGTAACTGGTCCCGCCGGCGATAAGGAGAGAGAGGGACAGTAACGGGTCCAGCCGGTGATAAGGAGAGAGGGACAGTAACAGGTCCCGCCGGCGATAAGGAGAGAGGGACAGTAACTGGTCCCGCCGGCTATAAGGAGAGAGGGACAGTAACGGGTCCCGCCGGTGATAAGGAGAGAGGGACAGTAACAGGTCCCGCCGGTGATAAGGAGAGAGGGACAGTAACAGGTCCCAGCGGTGATAAGGAGAGAGGGACAGTAACTGGTCCTGCCGGTGATAAGGAGAGAGGGACAGTAACAGGTCCCAGCGGTGATAAGGAGAGAGGGACAGTAACGGGTCCCGCCGGTGATAAGGAGAGAGGGACAGTAACAGGTCCCGCCGGTGATAAGGAGAGAGGGACAGTAACAGGTCCCAGCGGTGATAAGGAGAGAGGGACAGTAACGGGTCCCGCCGGTGATAAGGAGAGAGGGACAGTAACAGGTCCTGCCAGTGATAAGGAGAGAGGGACAGTAACGGGTCCTGCCGGTGATAAGGAGAGAGGGACAGTAACGGGTCCAGCCGGCGATAAGGAGAGAGGGACAGTAACGGGTCCCACCGGCGATAAGGAGAGAGGGACAGTAACGGGTCCCGCCGGTGATAAGGAGAGAGGGACAGTAACAGGTCCCGCCGGTGATAAGGAGAGAGGGACAGTAACAGGTCCCGCCGGTGATAAGGAGAGAGGGACAGTAACAGGTCCCAGCGGTGATAAGGAGAGAGGGACAGTAACAGGTCCCGCCGGTGATAAGGAGAGAGGGACAGTAACAGGTCCCGCCGGTGATAAGGAGAGAGGGACAGTAACAGGTCCCGCCGGTGATAAGGAGAGAGGGACAGTAACAGGTCCCGCCAGTGATAAGGAGAGAGAGACAGTAACAGGTCCCAGCGGTGATAAGGAGAGAGGGACAGTAACGGGTCCCGCCGGTGATAAGGAGAGAGGGACAGTAACGGGTCCCGCCGGCGATAAGGAGAGAGGGACAGTAAAGGTGATGGGCAGGGACTCACATAGGGAAGCATGCCGCACTGCCTGCCCATAGGCAAATGCAGAGGGGGTTTCCAGTTGCCTGGAAACCCCCCACCCCAGTCTATACCATGACCACAAAATAAATAGTATATAATAGAACTTTACTAGTACTACATGTTCTCCTCAGTATCACAAATGAAATAATTAGCACCACCTGTGGATCTTTTAGCATGTGTCAGCCAATAATTCCTACACCTATGTACCAACTAGGAAACAGGTTCTCGAACTTGGTCCTCAGGACCCCAAACAGTGCATGTTTTCCAAGTCTCCTCACAGACATTTTTTAAAATTGGCATGGAACCGCACTTCTGCCCTCACTCCACGTCACTACATCTAGTGAAGGGGATCTATACGCTACCGAGGAAAGAGAGGGGGAGTGGCAGATAGATGGAGAGGAGGAGCTTCCCGTTTGCATTGAACACAAATCCCGTAAACGCGGCAGCCGGCAAGAAACGGCCCAGACAGTGGGTGAGAGCCAGGCAAGGAGCCAGAGACAGCGCTAGTAACAACATCGCAGCGGGCACCAACAAATGTAGATTGTGGTGGTGGCCGGTTCCAAACCCAGGGCATCCTGCACTCTGTGCAATGGCACCGGCCAGACCGCGCTAGTAGCGGCCTGAAAACGAGTGTGTAGTGTGGTTTAATACACGGCTGGTGCAGTTTAAGGGGTTCTGTATAAAGAGACTTGTTTCCCCAAACTCAGACGCTTCTGCCAATGCTGCCATCTTGTTGGGAAACCCGGGCGCACTAATGGATCCTATATACACTTCAAGGCAGGAATCTTTTAATATAACTGAGAAGTGTATGATTGTAACTCTCCCTCCATCCCAGTCATTACCGTGTTTGGCTGAGAGCCGGGCACCAGGAATATATAATAACCTGTGAGAGCACTAACAGCGAGAGGGGAGAAATTGCGCTGTACCACGGATTGTCTTAAGCGGCTGATATTTCACATAAGAGATATAAAGGGAATGACTGGGACAGTAATATCACTCAGCCAGCAGATGAAAGGGTTTCCGGGAAAGTCAAGAGCAGATTTGTGACAGCTGTGGGGAAAGGAAGATATTACCCAGGAGTATGGAGGTAAATTCATTACAGGATATGAGGAGGAGAAGATATATTATTACACAAATGGTGTAATCTGCTCCTGAGCAAATGATACAGCCCTTACTGCATTATCCCAGACAATATCTGACATGACGTGTCAGCATTACTGGTTAGCACAGGGCCTGGGAACACAAGCTCTGGTACAAGAACAAAACGCTGCAATTTAACTCAACACTTTCTAGGGCACCTGACCGACAAACCTGCTATGCTACATAATATATATATATTCCAGGGTAATATTACATACGTCACTTGTTTCACACCTTATATGGGCCTTGTGGGTTCCCCCAACTAGCGGCTCTGGAATCATTCTGCTGGCTCAGGTCCCTCATCCAAAGGGTTACTGTCCTCCATTTACCACCTCTTGCTCCAGGCTCAGGTCCTGATCCAAAGGGTTACTGTCCTCCATTTACCGCCTCTTGTGCTGGCTCAGGTCCCTCATCCAAAGGGTTACTGTCCTCCATTTACCGCCTCTTGCTCCAGGCTCAGGTCCCTCATCCAAAGGGTTACTGTCCTCCATTTACCACCTCTTCCTCCAGGCTCAGGTCCCTGATCCAAAGGGTTACTGTCCTCCATTTACGGCCTCTTGTGCTGGCTCAGGTCCCTCATCCAAAGGGTTACTGTCCTCCATTTACCGCCTCTTGCTCCAGGCTCAGGTCCCTCATCCAAAGGGTTACTGTCCTCCATTTACCGCCTCTTGCTCAAGGCTCTGGTCCCTCATCCAAAGGGTTACTGTCCTCCATTTACCGCCTCTTGCTGCTGTCTCAGGTCCCTCATCCAAAGGGTTACTGTCCTCCATTTACCGCCTCTTGCTCCAGGCTCAGGTCCCTCATCAAAAGGGTTACTGTCCTCCATTTACCGCCTCTTGCTGCTGGCTCAGGTCCCTCATCCAAAGGGTCACTGTCCTCCATTTACCGCCTCTTGCTGCTGGCTCAGGTCCCTCATCCAAAGGGTTACTGTCCTCCATTTACCGCCTCTTGCTCCTGTCTCAGGTCCCTCATCCAAAGGGTTACTGTCCCCCATTTACCACCTCTTTATTGCTTGCTCAGGTCCCTCATCCAAAGGGTTACTGTCCTCCATTTACCACCTCTTGGTGCTGGCTCAGGTCCCTCATCAAATGGGTTACTGTCCTCCATTTACCGCCTCTTGCTGCTGGCTCAGGTCCTTCATCCAAAGGGTTACTGTCCCCCATTTACCACCTCTTTATTGCTGGCTCAGGTCCCTCATCCAAAGGGTTACTGTCCTCCATTTACCACCTCTTGCTACTGGCTCAGGTCCCTTATCCAAAGGGTTACTGTCCTCCATTTAACGCCTCTTGCTGCTGGCTCAGGTCCCTCATCCAAAGGGTTACTGTCCTCCATTTTCTGCCGCCATGTACTGGTGTGTGCTCTGTACCATGCTCTATTTCTGTGCTGGATAGGAGCCATACACTGTGCCGCCATGTACTGGTGTGTGCTCTGTACCATGCTCTATTTCTGTGCTGGGTAGGAGCCATACACTGTGCCACCATGTACTGGTGTGTGCTCTGTACCATGCTCTATTTCTGTGCTGGGTAGGTCGCCATACACTGTGCCGCCATGTACTGGTGTGTGCTCCGTACCATGCTCTATTTCTGTGCTGGGTAGGACGCCATACACTGTGCCGCCATGTACTGGTGTGTGCTCTGTACCATGCTCTATTTCTGTCCCGGGTAGGACGCCGTACACTGTGCCACCATGTACTGGTGTGTGCTCTGTACCATGCTCTATTTCTGTGCTGGAAAGGAGCCATACACTGTGCCGCCATGTACTGGTGTGTGCTCTGTACCATGCTCTATTTCTGTGCTGGGTAGGACGCCATACACTGTGCCACCATGTACCGGTGTGTGCTCTGTACCATGCTCTATTTCTGTGCTGGATAGGATGCCATACACTGTGCCATGTACTGGTGTGTGCTCTGTACCATGCTCTATTCTGTGCTGGGTAGGATGCTGTACACTGTGCCGCCATGTACTGGTGTGTGCTCTGTACCAAGCTCTATTTCTGTGCTGGGTAGGACGCCATACACTGTGCCACCATGTACTGGTGTGTGCTCTGTACCATGCTCTATTTCTGTGCTGGGTAGGACGCCATACACTGTGCCATGTACAGTACTGGTGTGTACTCTGTACCATGCTCTATTTCTGTGCTGGGTAGGAGCCATACACTGTGCCGCCATGTACCGGTGTGTGCTCTTTACCATGCTCTATTTCTGTGCTGGGTAGGAGCCATACACTGTGCCATGTACAGTACTGGTGTGTGCTCTGTACCATGCTCTATTTCTGACCCGGGTAGGACGCCGTACACTGTGCCACCATGTACTGGTGTGTGCTCTGTACCATGCTCTATTTCTCTGCTGGGTAGGAGCCATACACTGTGCCATGTACAGTACTGGTGTGTGCTCTGTACCATGCTCTATTTCTGTGCTGGATAGGAGCCATACACTGTGCCATGTACAGTACTGGTGTGTGCTCTGTACCATGCTCTATTTCTGTGCTGGATAGGAGCCATACACTGTGCCATGTACAGTACTGGTGTGTGCTCTGTACCATGCTCTATTTCTGTGCTGGGTAGGACGCCATACACTGTGCCATGTACAGTACTGGTGTGTGCTCTGTACCATGCTCTATTTCTGTGCTGGATAGGAGCCATACACTGTGCCGCCATGTACTGGTGTGTGCTCTTTACCATGCTCTATTTCTGTCCCGGGTAGGACGCCGTACACTGTGCCACCATGTACTGGTGTGTGCTCTGTACCATGCTCTATTTCTGTGCTGGATAGGACGCCATTCACTGTGCCGCCATGTACTGGTGTGTGCTCTGTACCATGCTCTATTTCTATGCTGGGTAGGACGCCATACACTGTGCCACCATGTACTGGTGTGTGCTCTGTACCATGCTCTCTTTCTGTGCTGGGTAGGACGCCGTACACTGTGCCACCATGTACCGGTGTGTGCTCTGTACCATGCTCTATTTCTGTGCTGGTTAGGACACCATACACTGTGCCACCATGTACTGGTGTGTGCTCTGTACCATGCTCTATTTCTGTGCTGGGTAGGATGCCGTACACTGTAACACCATGTACTGGTGTGTGCTCTGTACCATGCTCTATTTCTGTGCTGGGTAGGAGCCATACACTGTGCCGCCATGTACTGGTGTGTGCTCTGTACCATGCTCTATTTCTGTCCTGGGTAGGACGCCATACACTGTGCCGCCATGTACTGGTGTGTGCTCTGTACCATGCTCTATTTCTGTGCTGGGTAGGACGCCATACACTGTGCCACCATGTACTGGTGTGTGCTCTGTACCATGCTCTATTTCTGTGCTGGTTAGGACGCCATACACTGTGCCACCATATACCGGTGTGTGCTCTGTACCATGCTCTCTTTCTGTGCTGGGTAGGACGCCAAACACTGTGCCACCATGTACTGGTGTGTGCTCTGTACCATGCTCTATTTCTGTGCTGGGTAGGACGCCATACACTGTGCCGCCATGTACTGGTGTGTGCTCTGTACCATGCTCTATTTCTGTGCTGGATAGGACGCCATACACTGTGCCATGTACAGTACTGGTGTGTGCTCTGTACCATGCTCTATTTCTGTGCTGGATAGGATGCCATACACTGTGCCACCATGTACTGGTGTGTGCTCTGTACCATGCTCTATTTCTGTGCTGGGTAGGACGCCATACACTGTGCCGCCATGTACCGGTGTGTGCTCTGTACCATGCTCTATTTCTGTGCTGGGTAGGAGCCATACACTGTGCCATGTACAGTACTGGTGTGTGCTCTGTACCATGCTCTATTTCTGTGCTGGATAGGAGCCATACACTGTGCCGCCATGTACTGGTGTGTGCTCTGTACCATGCTCTATTTCTGTGCTGGGTAGGACGCCATACACTGTGCCACCATGTACCGGTGTGTGCTCTGTACCATGCTCTATTTCTGTGCTGGATAGGAGCCATACACTGTGCCGCCATGTGCTGGTGTGTGCTCTGTACCATGCTCTATTTCTGTCCCGGGTAGGACGCAGTACACTGTGCCACCATGTACTGGTGTGTTCTCTGTACCATGCTCTATTTCTGTGCTGGATAGGATGCCATACACTGTGCCGCCATGTACTGGTGTGTGCTCTGTACCATGCTCTATTTCTGTGCTGGGTAGGAGCCATACACTGTGCCGCCATGTACTGGTGTGTGCTCTGTACCATGCTCTATTTCTGTCCTGGGTAGGACGCCATACACTGTGCCGCCATGTACTGGTGTGTGCTCTGTACCATGCTCTATTTCTGTGCTGGGTAGGACGCCATACACTGTGCCACCATGTACTGGTGTGTGCTCTGTACCATGCTCTATTTCTGTGCTGGGTAGGACGCCATACACTGTGCCGCCATATACCGGTGTGTGGTCTGTACCATGCTCTCTTTCTGTGCTGGGTAGGATGCCATACACTGTGCCACCATGTACTGGTGTGTGCTCTGTACCATGCTCTATTTCTGTGCTGGGTAGGATGCCATACACTGTGCCACCATGTACTGGTGTGTGCTCTGTACCATGCTCTATTTCTTTGCTGGGTAGGACGCCGTACACTGTGTCATGTACAGTACTGGTGTGTGCTCTGTACCATGCTCTCTTTCTGTGCTGGGTAGGACGCCATACACTGTGCCATGTACAGTACTGGTGTGTACTCTGTACCATGCTCTATTTCTGTGCTGGGTTGGACACCATACACTGTGCCACCATGTACTGGTGTGTGCTCTGTACCATGCTCTATTTCTGTGCTGGGTAGGACGCCATACACTGTGCCACCATATACCGGTGTGTGCTCTGTACATGCTCTCTTTCTGCGCTGGGTAGGACGCCATACACTGTGCCACCATGTACTGGTGTGTGCTCTGTACCATGCTCTATTTCTGTGCTGGGTAGGACGCCATACACTGTGCCACCATGTACTGGTGTGTGCTCTGTACCATGCTCTATTTCTGTGCTTGGTAGGATGCCGTACACTGTGACACCATGTACTGGTGTGTGCTCTGTATCATGCTCTATTTCTGTCATGGGTAGGACGCCATACACTCTGCCGCCATGTACTGGTGTGTGGTCTGTACCATGCTCTATTTCTGTCCTGGGTAGGACGCCATACACTGTGCCGCCATGTACTGGTGTGTGCTCTGTACCATGCTCTATTTCTGTGCTGGGTAGGACGCCATACACTGTGCCACCATGTACTGGTGTGTGCTCTGTACCATACTCTATTTCTGTGCTGGGTAGGACGCCATACACTGTGCCACCATGTACCGGTGTGTGCTCTGTACCATGCTCTCTTTCTGTGCTTGGTAGGACGCCGTACACTGTGCCATGTACAGTACTGGTGTGTGCTCTGTACCATGCTCTCTTTCTGTGCTGGGTAGGACGCCGTACACTGTGCCATGTACAGTACTGGTGTGTACTCTGTACAATGCTCTATTTCTGTCCTGGGTAGGACACCATACACTGTGCCACCATGTACTGGTGTGTGCTCTGTACCATGCTCTATTTCTGTCTTGGGTAGGACGCCATACACTGTGCCGCCAAGTACTGGTGTGTGCTCTGTACCATGCTCTATTTCTGTGCTGGGTAGGACGCCATACACTGTGCCACCATGTACCGGTGTGTGCTCTGTACCATGCTCTCTTTCTGTGCTGGGTAGGACGCCATACACTGTGCCATGTACAGTACTGGTGTGTGCTCTGTACCATGCTCTCTTTCTGTGCTGGGTAGGACGCCGTACACTGTGCCATGTACAGTACTGGTGTGTACTCTGTACAATGCTCTATTTCTGTCCTGGGTAGGACGCCATACACTGTGCCACCATGTACTGGTGTGTGCTCTGTACCATGCTCTATTTCTGTCCCTGGTAGGACGCCATACACTGTGCCGCCATGTACTGGTGTGTGCTCTGTACCATGCTCTATTTCTGTGCTGGGTAGGACGCCATACACTGTGCCACCATGTACTGGTGTGTGCTCTGTACCATGCTCTATTTCTGTGCTGGTTAGGACGCCATACACTGTGCCACCATATACCGGTGTGTGCTCTGTACCATGCTCTCTTTCTGTGCTGGGTAGGACGCCGTACACTGTGCCATGTACAGTACTGGTGTGTACTCTGTACAATGCTCTATTTCTGTCCTGGGTAGGACGCCATACACTGTGCCACCATGTACTGGTGTGTGCTCTGTACCATGCTCTATTTCTGTCCCTGGTAGGACGCCATACACTGTGCCGCCATGTACTGGTGTGTGCTCTGTACCATGCTCTATTTGTGTGCTGGGTAGGACGCCATACACTGTGCCACCATGTACTGGTGTGTGCTCTGTACCATGCTCTATTTCTGTACTGGGTAGGACGCCATACACTGTGCCACCATATACCGGTGTGTGCTCTGTACCATGCTCTCTTTCTGTGCTGGGTAGGACGCCGTACACTGTGCCATGTACAGTACTGGTGTGTACTCTGTACAATGCTCTATTTCTGTCCTGGTTAGGACGCCATACACTGTGCCACCATGTACTGGTGTGTGCTCTGTACCATGCTCTATTTCTGTCTTGGGTAGGACGCCATACACTGTGCCGCCATGTACTGGTGTGTGCTCTGTACCATGCTCTATTTCTGTGCTGGGTAGGACGCCATACACTGTGCCACCATGTACTGGTGTGTGCTCTGTACCATGCTCTATTTCTGTGCTGGGTAGGACGCCATACACTGTGCCACCATGTACCGGTGTGTGCTCTGTACCATGCTCTCTTTCTGTGCTGGGTAGGACGCCATACACTGTGCCGCCATGTACTGGTGTGTGCTCTGTACCATGCTCTATTTCTGTGCTGGTAGGACGCCAAACACTGTGCCATGTACAGTACTGGTGTGTGCTCTGTACCATGCTCTCTTTCTGTGCTGGGTAGGACGCCGTACACTTTGCCATGTACAGTACTGGTGTGTGCTCTGTACCATGCTCTATTTCTGTGCTGGATAGGACGCCATACACTGTGCCACCATGTACTGGTGTGTGCTCTGTACCATGCTCTATTTCTGTGCTGGGTAGGACGCCATACACTGTGCCATGTACAGTACTGGTGTGTGCTCTGTTTTGTTCTGTCATTCTGTGCCGAGTCTACAGTATAGAATGTGAGAACACTGCAATGTGAAAAGATATTATCTGCTACAACTTACTAATGGAAACAGGACTCCGGATGGCTGAAAAGCACCATTTATTTCTTTTAATATCTGATTTCTAGTCTTGTAAAACATTAATATTTTCATGATTCAGAATAACTTTACTGAATCCGTAACACTTCTCTGTAAATGGCGGCACCTCCGCTGAATACTAAACATGTCAGAGAGTGTCCGCACATTCTCTTATCTCCCTTCATCTGCCCCCCTCCACTCATTCTGTAACTACTATCATTATTCATGAAGTACAGAATATAATTGATAGCACGAGCCGCAGGGAGATTATAGACCTCTGTGAGCACCAAAATACAGGCAAGTTTATTCCTTCATTCCATAGTTCTCTGTAGTGATAGAAAATGCAGAAGGCGGAAAAGGCAAAGAAATGTAATTAATGCAGATGTTTAATCTGGAAAAGAGCTTGTCCTAGTTTTCTTCTCCTGACGAGTGTGCCCAGAATCGCCTTGATGTGCAAATAATGTACAATGGCAGCGCTGGGTTCTTACTGCGCCACTCACACATACCATGGGCAGGTGATACTTACATACAGTATTATACACATATATTTTATATCTTATTGTAGGGATCAGATGTCTTCCCTTTCTTAAAAGTTTATAGTGTAAAATGCAATGTTCAGGCAACACATACTAGTTATCAAACAGGGTATAATTCTGAGGCAGAAGAATCTGTGTGACAGTATGTGGGAGCCTGTCCTCCTCACTGTCCTTACATCCACCATCATTAGTATCAGGACTTACACCCTCCCCATGCTGGCTGTATAATATCTGTGTGACTGCATGTGGGAGCCTGTCCTCCTCCTCACTGTCCTTACATCCCCAGCCTCCATCATTAGTATTAGGACTTACACCCACCCCACGCTGGCTGTATAATATCTGTGTGACTGTATGTGGGAGCCTGTCCTCCTCACTGTCCTTACATCCTCAGCCTCCATCATTAGTATCAGGACTTACACCCACCCCACGCTGGCTGTATAATATTTGTGTGACTGCATGTGGGAGCCTGTCCTCCTCCTCACTGTCCTTACATCCCCAGCCTCCATCATTAGTATCAGGACATACACCCACCCCACGCTGGCTGTATAATATCTGTGTGACTGTATGTGGGAGCCTGTCCTCCTCACTGTCCTTACATCCTCAGCCTCCATCATTAGTATCAGGACTTACACCCACCCCACGCTGGCTGTACAATATCTGTGTGACTGTATGTGGGAGCCTGTCCTGCTCACTGTCCTTACATCCTCCATCATTCGTATCAGGACTTACACCTACCCCACGCTGGCTGTATAATATCTGTGTGACTGTATGTGGGAGCCTGTCCTCCTCACTGTCCTTATATCCTCAGCCTCCATCATTAGTATCAGGACTTACACCCACCCCACGCTGGCTGTATAATATCTGTGTGACTGTATGTGGGAGCCTGTCCCCCTCACTGTCCTTATATCCTCAGCCTCCATCATTAGTATCAGGACTTACACCCACCCCACGCTGGCTGTATAATATCTGTGTGACTGTATGTGGGAGCCTGTCCTGCTCACTGTCCTTACATCCTCCATCATTCGTATCAGGACTTACACCTACCCCACGCTGGCTGTATAATATCTGTGTGACTGTATGTGGGAGCCTGTCCTCCTCACTGTCCTTATATCCTCAGCCTCCATCATTAGTATCAGGAGTTACTCCCCACCCCACGCTGGCTGTATAATATCTGTGTGATTGCATGTGGGAGCCTGTCCTCCTCACTGTCCTTATATCCTCAGCCTCCATCATTAGTATCAGGACTTACACCCACCCCACGCTGGCTGTATAATATCTGTGTGACTGTATGTGGGAGCCTGTCCTGCTCACTGTCCTTACATCCTCCATCATTCGTATCAGGACTTACACCTACCCCACGCTGGCTGTATAATATCTGTGTGACTGTATGTGGGAGCCTGTCCCCCTCACTGTCCTTATATCCTCAGCCTCCATCATTAGTATCAGGACTTACACCCACCCCACGCTGGCTGTATAATATCTGTGTGACTGTATGTGGGAGCCTGTCCTGCTCACTGTCCTTACATCCTCCATCATTCGTATCAGGACTTACACCTACCCCACGCTGGCTGTATAATATCTGTGTGACTGTATGTGGGAGCCTGTCCTCCTCACTGTCCTTATATCCTCAGCCTCCATCATTAGTATCAGGAGTTACTCCCCACCCCACGCTGGCTGTATAATATCTGTGTGACTGTATGTGGGAGCCTGTCCTCCTCAGTGTCCTTATATCCTCAGCCTCCATCATTAGTATCAGGACTTACACCCACCCCACGCTGGCTGTATAATATCTGTGTGACTGTATGTGGTAGCCTGTCCTCCTCACTGTCCTTATATCCTCAGCCTCCATCATTAGTATCAGGAGTTACACCCACCCCACGCTGGCTGTATAATATCTGTGTGACTGTATGTGGGAGCCTGTCCTCCTCACTGTCCTTATATCCCCAGCCTCCATCATTAGTATCAGGACTTACACCCACCCCACGCTGGCTGTATAATATCTGTGTGACTGCATGTGGGAGCCTGTCCTCCTCCTCACTGTCCTTACATCCCCAGCCTCCATCATTAGTATCAGGACTTACACCCACCCCACGCTGGCTGTATAATATCTGTGTGACTGTATGTGGGAGCCTGTCCTCCTCACTGTCCTTACATCCTCAGCCTCCATCATTAGTATCAGGACTTACACCCACCCCACGCTGGCTGTATAATATCTGTGTGACTGTATATGGGAGCCTGTCCTGCTCACTGTCCTTACATCCACCATCATTAGTATCAGGACTTACACCCTCCCCACGCTGGCTGTATAATATCTGTGTGACTGTATGTGGGAGCCTGTCCTCCTCACTGTCCATACATCCTCAGCCTCCATCATTAGTATCAGGACTTACACCCACCCCACGCTGGCTGTATAATATCTGTGTGACTGCATGTGGGAGCCTGTCCTCCTCGCTGTCCTGACATCCTCAGCCTCCATCATTATTATCAGGACTTACACCCACCCCACGCTGGCTTTATAATATCTGTGTGACTGTATATGGGAGCCTGTCCTCCTCACTGTCCTTACATCCTCCATCATTCGTATCAGGACTTACACCTACCCCACGCTGGCTGTATAATATCTGTGTGACTGTATGTGGGAGCCTGTCCTCCTCACTGTCCTTATATCCTCAGCCTCCATCATTAGTATCAGGAGTTACACCCACCCCACGCTGGCTGTATAATATCTGTGTGACTGTATGTGGGAGCCTGTCCTCCTCACTGTCCTTATATCCTCAGCCTCCATCATTAGTATCAGGACTTACACCCACCGCACGCTGACTGTATAATATCTGTGTGACTGTATGTGGGAGCCTGTCCTCCTCACTGTCCTTACATCCTCAGCCTCCATCATTAGTATCAGGACTTACACCCACCCCACGCTGGCAGTATAATATCTGTGTGACTGTATGTGGGAGCCTGTCCTCCTCACTGTCCTTATATCCTCAGCCTCCATCATTAGTATCAGGACTTACAACCACCCCACGCTGGCTGTATAATATTTGTGTGACTGTATGTGGGAGCCTGTCCTCATCCTCACTGTCCTTACATCCTCAGCCTCCATCATTAGTATCAGGACTTACACCCACCCCACGCTGGCTGTATAATATCTGTGTGACTGTATATGGGAGCCTGTCCTCCTCACTGTCCTTACATCCACCATCATTAGTATCAGGACTTACACCCTCCCCACGCTGGCTGTATAATATCTGTGTGACTGTATGTGGGAGCCTGTCCTCCTCACTGTCCTTATATCCTCAGCCTCCATCATTAGTATCAGGACTTACACCCACCCCACGCTGGCTGTATAATATCTGTGTGACTGTATGTGGGAGCCTGTCCTCCTCACTGTCCTTACATCCTCAGCCTCCATCATTAGTATCAGGACTTACACCCACCCCACGCTGGCTGTATAATATCTGTGTGACTACATGTGGGAGCCTGTCCTCCTCACTGTCCTTACATCCTCCATCATTCGTATCAGGACTTACACCTACCCCACGCTGGCTGTATAATATCTGTGTGACTGTATGTGGGAGCCTGTCCTCCTCACTGTCCTTATATCCTCAGCCTCCATCATTAGTATCAGGAGATACACCCACCCCACGCTGGCTGTATAATATCTGTGTGACTGTATGTGGGAGCCTGTCCTCCTCACTGTCCTTATATCCTGAGCCTCCATCATTAGTATCAGGAGTTACACCCACCCCACGCTGGCTGTATAATATCTGTGTGACTGTATGTGGGAGCCTGTCCTCCTTACTGTCCTTATATCCTCAGCCTCCATCATTAGTATCAGGACTTACACCCACCCCACGCTGGCTGTATAATATCTGTGTGACTGCATGTGGGAGCCTGTCCTCCTCACTGTCCTTACATCCTCAGCCTCCATCATTAGTATCAGGACTTACACCCACCCCACGCTGGCTGTATAATATCTGTGTGACTGTATGTGGGAGCCTGTCCTCCACACTGTCCTTACATCCTCAGCCTCCATTATTAGTATCAGGACTTACACCCACCCCACGCTGGCTGTATAATATCTGTGTGACTGTATGTGGGAGCCTGTCCTCCTCACTGTCCTTATATCCTCAGCCTCCATCATTAGTATCAGGAGTTACACCCACCCCACGCTGACTGTATAATATCTGAGTGACTGTATGTGGGAGCCTGTCCTCCTCACTGTCCTTATATCCTCAGCCTCCATCATTGGTATCAGGACTTACACCCACACAACGCTAGATTTATAATATCTCTGTGACTGCATGTGGGAGCCTGTCCTCCTCCTCACTGTCCTTACATCCCCAGCCTCCATCATTAGTATCAGGACTTACACCCACCCCACGCTGGCTGTATAATATCTGTGTGACTGTATGTGGGAGCCTGATCTCCTCACTGTCCTTATATCCTCAGCCTCCATCATTAGTATCTGGAGTTACACCCACCCCACGCTGGCTGTATAATATCTGTGTGACTGTATGTGGGAGCCTGTCCTCCTTACTGTCCTTATATCCTCAGCCTCCATCATTAGTATCAGGACTTACACCCACCCCATGCTGACTGTATAATATCTGTGTGACTGTATGTGGGAGCCTGTCCTCCTCACTGTCCTTACATCCTCAGCCTCCATCATTAGTATCAGGACTTACACCCACCCCACGCTGGCTGTATAATATCTGTGTGACTGTATGTGGGAGCCTGTCCTCCTCACTGTCCTTACATCCTCAGCCTCCATCATTAGTATCAGGACTTACACCCACCCCACGCTGACTGTATAATATCTGTGTGACTGTATGTGGGAGCCTGTCCTCCTCTCTGTCCTTACATCCTCAGCCTCCATCATTAGTATCAGGACTTACACCCACCCCATGCTGACTGTATAATATCTGTGTGACTGCATGTGGGAGCCTGTCCTCCTCACTGTCCTTACATCCACCATCATTAGTATCAGGACTTACACCCTCCCCACGCTGGCTGTATAATATCTGTTTGACTGTATGTGGGAGCCTGTCCTCCTCACTGTCCTTACATCCACCATCATTAGTATCAGGACTTACACCCACCCCACGCTGGCTGTATAATATCTGTGTGACTGTATGTGGGAGCCTGTCCTCCTCCTCACTGTCCTTACATCCTCAACCTCCATCATTAGTATCAGGACTTACACCCACCCCACGCTGGCTGTATAATATCTGTGTGACTGTATGTGGGAGCCTGTCCTCCTCACTGTCCTTACATCCACCATCATTAGTATCAGGACTTACACCCTCCCCACGCTGGCTGTATAATATCTATTTGACTGTATGTGGGAGCCTGTCCTCCTCACTGTCCTTACATCCTCAGCCTCCATCATTAGTATCAGGACTTACACCCACCCCACGCTGGCAGTTTAATATCTGTGTGACTGTATGTGGGAGCCTGATCTCCTCACTGTCCTTACATCATCCATCATTCGTATCAGGACTTACACCTACCCCACGCTGGCTGTATAATATGTGTGTGACTGTATGTGGGAGCCTGTCCTCCTCACTGTCCTTACATCCTCCATCATTAATATCAGGACTTACACCCTCCCCACGCTGGCTGTATAATATCTGTGTGACTGCATGTGGGAGCCTGTCCTCCTCACTGTCCTTACATCCTCAGCCTCCATCATTAGTATCAGGACTTACACCCTCCCCACGCTGGCTATATAATATCTGTGTGACTGTATGTGGGAGCCTGTCCTCACTGTGCTTACATCCTCAGCCTCCATCATTAGTATCAGGACTTACACCCACCCCACGCTGGCTGTATAATATCTGTGTGACTGTATATGGGAGCCTGTCCTCCTCACTGTCCTTACATCCTCAGCCTCCATCATTAGTATCAGGACTTACACCCTCCCCACGCTGGCTGTATAATATCTGTGTGACTGTATGTGGGAGCCTGTCCTCCTCACTGTCCTTACATCCTCCATCATTAGTATCAGGAATTACACTCACCCCACGCTGGCTGTATAATATCTGTGTGACTGTATATGGGAGCCTGTCCTCCTCACTGTCCTTACATCCTCCATCATTAGTATCAGGACTTACACCCTCCCCACGCTGACTGTATAATATCTGTGTGACTGTATGTGGGAGCCTGTCCTCCCACTGTCCTTATATCCACAGCCTCCATCATTAGTACCAGGACATACACCCACCCCACGCTGGCTGTATAATATCTGTGTGACAGCAAGTGGGAGCCTGTCCTCCTCACTGTCCTTACATCCTCAGCCTCCGTCATTAGTATCAGGACTTACACCCACCCCACGCTGGCTGTATAATATCTGTGAGACTGCATGTGGGAGCCTGTCCTCCTCACTGTCCTTACATCCTCAGCCTCCATCATTAGTATCAGGACTTACACCCACCCCACGCTGACTGTATAATATCTGTGTGAGTGTATGTGGGAGCCTGTCCTCCCACTGTCCTAATATCCACAGCCTCCATCATTAGTATCAGGACTTACACTTACCCCATGCTGGCTGTATAATATCTGTGTGACTGTATGTGGGAGCCTGTCCTCCTCACTGTCCTTACATCCTCAGCCTCCATCATTAGTATCAGGACTTACACTCACCCCACGCTGGCTGTATAATATCTGTGTGACTGTATGTGGGAGCCTGTCCTCCTCACTGTCCTTACATCCACCATCATTAGTATCAGGACTTACACCCACCCCACGCTGGCTGTATAATATCTGTGTGACTGTATGTGGGAGCCTGTCCTCCTCACTGTCCTTACATCCTCAGCCTCCATCATTAGTATCAGGACTTACACTCACCCCACGCTGGCTGTATAATATCTGTGTGACTGTATGTGGGAGCCTGTCCTCCTCACTGTCCTTACATCCACCATCATTAGTATCAGGACTTACACCCACCCCACGCTGGCTGTATAATATCTGTGTGACTGTATGTGGGAGTCTGTCCTCCACACTGTCCTTACATCCTCAGCCTCCATCATTAGTATCAGGACTTACACCCACCCCACGCTGGCTGTATAATATCTGTGTGACTGTATGTGGGAGCCTGTCCTCCTCACTGTCCTTACATCCTCAGCCTCCATCATTACTATCAGGACTTACACCCACCCCACGCTGGCTGTATAATATCTGTGTGACTGTATGTGGGAGCCTGTCCTCCTCACTGTCCTTACATCCTCAGCCTCCATCATTAGTATCAGGACTTACACCCTTCCCACTCTGGCTGTATAATATCTGTGTGACTGTATGTGGGAGCCTGTCCTCCTCACTGTCCTTACATCCTCAGCCTCCATCATTAGTATCAGGACTTACACCCTCCCCACGCTGGCTGTATAATATCTGTGTGACTGTATGTGGGAGCCTGTCCTCCTCACTGTCCTTACATCCTCCATCATTAGTATCAGGACTTACACCCACCCCACGCTGGCTGTATAATATCTGTGTGACTGCATGTGGGAGCCTGTCCTCCTCACTGTCCTTACATCCTCAGCCTCCATCATTAGTATCAGGACTTACACCCACCCCACGCTGACTGTATAATATCTGTGTGACTGCATGTGGGAGCCTGTCCTCCTCACTGTCCTTACATCCACCATCATTAGTATCAGGACTTACACCCTCCCCACGCTGGCTGTATAATATCTGTGTGACTGCATGTGGGAGCCTGTCCTCCTCCTCACTGTCCTTACATCCTCAGCCTCCATCATTAGTATCAGGACTTACACTCACCCCACGCTGGCTGTATAATATCTGTGTGACTGTATGTGGGAGCCTGTCCTTCTCACTGTCCTTACATCCTCAGCCTCCATCATTAGTATCAGGACTTACACCCTCCCCACACTTGCTGTATAATATCTGTGTGACTGCATGTGGGAGCCTGTCCTCCTCACTGTCCTTACATCCTCAGCCTCCATCATTAGTATCAGAACTTACACCCACCCCACGCTGACTGTATAATATCTGTGTGACTGCATGTGGGAGCCTGTCCTCCTCACTGTCCTTACATCCACCATCATTAGTATCAGGACTTACACCCACCCCACGCTGGCTGTATAATATCTGTGTTACTGCATGTGGGAGCCTGTCCTCCTCACTGTCCTTACATCCTCAGCCTCCATCATTAGTATCAGGACTTACACCCTCCCCACGCTGGCTGTATAATATCTGTGTTACTGCATGTGGGAGCCTGTCCTCCTCACTGTCCTTACATCCTCAGCCTCCATCATTAGTATCAGGACTTACACCCTCCCCACGCTGGCTGTATAATATCTGTGTGACTGTATGTGGGAGCCTGTCCTCCTCACTGTCCTTACATCCTCAGCCTCCATCATTAGTATCAGGACTTACACCCACCCCACGCTGGCTGTATAATATCTGTGTGACTGTATGTGGGAGCCTGTCCTCCTCACTGTCCTTACATCCTCAGCCTCCATCATTAGTATCAGGACACCCACCCCACGCTGGCTGTATAATATCTGTGTGACTGTATGTGGGAGTCTGTCCTCCACACTGTCCTTACATCCTCAGCCTCCATCATTAGTATCAGGACTTACACCCACCCCACGCTGGCTGTATAATATCTGTGTGACTGTATGTGGGAGGCTGTCCTCCTCACTGACCTTACATCCTCAGCCTCCATCATTAGTATCAGGACACCCACCCCACGCTGGCTGTATAATATCTGTGTGACTGTATGTGGGAGTCTGTCCTCCACACTGTCCATACATCCTCAGCCTCCATCATTAGTATCAGGACTTACACCCACCCCACGCTGGCTGTATAATATCTGTGTGACTGCATGTGGGAGCCTGTCCTCCTCACTGTCCTTACATCCTCAGCCTCCATCATTAGTATCAGGACTTACACCCACCCCACGCTGGCTGTATAATATCTGTGTGACTGTATATGGGAGCCTGTCCTGCTCACTGTCCTTACATCCACCATCATTAGTATCAGGACTTACACCCTCCCCACGCTGGCTGTATAATATCTGTGTGACTGTATGTGGGAGCCTGTCCTCCACACTGTCCTTACATCCTCAGCCTCCATTATTAGTATCAGGACTTACACCCACCCCACGCTGGCTGTATAATATCTGTGTGACTGTATGTGGGAGCCTGTCCTCCTCACTGTCCTTATATCCTCAGCCTCCATCATTAGTATCAGGATTTACACCCACCCCACGCTGACTGTATAATATCTGAGTGACTGTATGTGGGAGCCTGTCCTCCTCACTGTCCTTATATCCTCAGCCTCCATCATTAGTATCAGGAGTTACACCCACCCCATGCTGGCTGTATAATATCTTTGTGACTGTATGTGGGAGCCTGTCCTCCTCACTGTCCTTATATCCTCAGCCTCCATCATTAGTATCAGGACTTACACCCACCCCACGCTGGCTGTATAATATCTGTGTGACTGTATGTGGGAGCCTGTCCTCCTCACTGTCCTTATATCCTCAGCCTCCATCATTGGTATCAGGACTTACACCCACACAACGCTAGATGTATAATATCTCTGTGACTGCATGTGGGAGCCTGTCCTCCTCCTCACTGTCCTTACATCCCCAGCCTCCATCATTAGTATCAGGACTTACACCCACCCCACGCTGGCTGTATAATATCTGTGTGACTGTATGTGGGAGCCTGATCTCCTCACTGTCCTTATATCCTCAGCCTCCATCATTAGTATCTGGAGTTACACCCACCCCACGCTGGCTGTATAATATCTGTGTGACTGTATGTGGGAGCCTGTCCTCCTTACTGTCCTTATATCCTCAGCCTCCATCATTAGTATCAGGACTTACACCCACCCCATGCTGACTGTATAATATCTGTGTGACTGTATGTGGGAGCCTGTCCTCCTCACTGTCCTTACATCCTCAGCCTCCATCATTAGTATCAGGACTTACACCCACCCCACGCTGGCTGTATAATATCTGTGTGACTGTATGTGGGAGCCTGTCCTCCTCACTGTCCTTACATCCTCAGCCTCCATCATTAGTATCAGGACTTACACCCACCCCACGCTGACTGTATAATATCTGTGTGACTGTATGTGGGAGCCTGTCCTCCTCTCTGTCCTTACATCCTCAGCCTCCATCATTAGTATCAGGACTTACACCCACCCCATGCTGACTGTATAATATCTGTGTGACTGCATGTGGGAGCCTGTCCTCCTCACTGTCCTTACATCCACCATCATTAGTATCAGGACTTACACCCTCCCCACGCTGGCTGTATAATATCTGTGTGACTGTATGTGGGAGCCTGTCCTCCTCACTGTCCTTACATCCTCAGCCTCCATCATTAGTATCAGGACTTACACCCACCCCACGCTGGCTGTATAATATCTGTGTGACTGTATGTGGGAGCCTGTCCTCCTCCTCACTGTCCTTACATCCTCAACCTCCATCATTAGTATCAGGACTTACACCCACCCCACGCTGGCTGTATAATATCTGTGTGACTGTATGTGGGAGCCTGTCCTCCTCACTGTCCTTACATCCACCATCATTAGTATCAGGACTTACACCCTCCCCACGCTGGCTGTATAATATCTGTGTGACTGTATGTGGGAGCCTGTCCTCCTCACTGTCCTTACATCCTCAGCCTCCATCATTAGTATCAGGACTTACACCCACCCCACGCTGGCAGTTTAATATCTGTGTGACTGTATGTGGGAGCCTGTCCTCCTCACTGTCCTTACATCCACCATCATTAGTATCAGGACTTACACCTACCCCACGCTGGCTGTATAATATCTGTGTGACTGTATGTGGGAGCCTGATCTCCTCACTGTCCTTACATCATCCATCATTCGTATCAGGACTTACACCTACCCCACGCTGGCTGTATAATATGTGTGTGACTGTATGTGGGAGCCTGTCCTCCTCACTGTCCTTACATCCTCCATCATTAATATCAGGACTTACACCCTCCCCACGCTGGCTGTATAATATCTGTGTGACTGCATGTGGGAGCCTGTCCTCCTCACTGTCCTTACATCCTCAGCCTCCATCATTAGTATCAGGACTTACACCCTCCCCACGCTGGCTATATAATATCTGTGTGACTGTATGTGGGAGCCTGTCCTCACTGTGCTTACATCCTCAGCCTCCATCATTAGTATCAGGACTTACACCCACCCCACGCTGGCTGTATAATATCTGTGTGACTGTATATGGGAGCCTGTCCTCCTCACTGTCCTTACATCCTCAGCCTCCATCATTAGTATCAGGACTTACACCCTCCCCACGCTGGCTGTATAATATCTGTGTGACTGTATGTGGGAGCCTGTCCTCCTCACTGTCCTTACATCCTCCATCATTAGTATCAGGAATTACACTCACCCCACGCTGGCTGTATAATATCTGTGTGACTGTATATGGGAGCCTGTCCTCCTCACTGTCCTTACATCCTCCATCATTAGTATCAGGACTTACACCCTCCCCACGCTGACTGTATAATATCTGTGTGACTGTATGTGGGAGCCTGTCCTCCCACTGTCCTTATATCCACAGCCTCCATCATTAGTACCAGGACATACACCCACCCCACGCTGGCTGTATAATATCTGTGTGACAGCAAGTGGGAGCCTGTCCTCCTCACTGTCCTTACATCCTCAGCCTCCGTCATTAGTATCAGGACTTACACCCACCCCACGCTGGCTGTATAATATCTGTGAGACTGCATGTGGGAGCCTGTCCTCCTCACTGTCCTTACATCCTCAGCCTCCATCATTAGTATCAGGACTTACACCCACCCCACGCTGACTGTATAATATCTGTGTGAGTGTATGTGGGAGCCTGTCCTCCCACTGTCCTAATATCCACAGCCTCCATCATTAGTATCAGGACTTACACTCACCCCATGCTGGCTGTATAATATCTGTGTGACTGTATGTGGGAGCCTGTCCTCCTCACTGTCCTTACATCCTCAGCCTCCATCATTAGTATCAGGACTTACACTCACCCCACGCTGGCTGTATAATATCTGTGTGACTGTATGTGGGAGCCTGTCCTCCTCACTGTCCTTACATCCACCATCATTAGTATCAGGACTTACACCCACCCCACGCTGGCTGTATAATATCTGTGTGACTGTATGTGGGAGTCTGTCCTCCTCACTGTCCTTACATCCTCAGCCTCCATCATTAGTATCAGGACTTACACTCACCCCACGCTGGCTGTATAATATCTGTGTGACTGTATGTGGGAGCCTGTCCTCCTCACTGTCCTTACATCCACCATCATTAGTATCAGGACTTACACCCACCTCACGCTGGCTGTATAATATCTGTGTGACTGTATGTGGGAGCCTGTCCTCCACACTGTCCTTACATCCTCAGCCTCCATCATTAGTATCAGGACACCCACCCCACGCTGGCTGTATAATATCTGTGTGACTGTATGTGGGAGTCTGTCCTCCACACTGTCCTTACATCCTCAGCCTCCATCATTAGTATCAGGACTTACACCCACCCCACGCTGGCTGTATAATATCTGTGTGACTGTATGTGGGAGCCTGTCCTCCTCACTGTCCTTACATCCTCAGCCTCCATCATTACTATCAGGACTTACACCCACCCCACGCTGGCTGTATAATATCTGTGTGACTGTATGTGGGAGCCTGTCCTCCTCACTGTCCTTACATCCTCAGCCTCCATCATTAGTATCAGGACTTACACCCTTCCCACTCTGGCTGTATAATATCTGTGTGACTGTATGTGGGAGCCTGTCCTCCTCACTGTCCTTACATCCTCAGCCTCCATCATTAGTATCAGGACTTACACCCTCCCCACGCTGGCTGTATAATATCTGTGTGACTGTATGTGGGAGCCTGTCCTCCTCACTGTCCTTACATCCTCCATCATTAGTATCAGGACTTACACCCACCCCACGCTGGCTGTATAATATCTGTGTGACTGTATGTGGGAGCCTGTCCTCCTCACTGTCCTTACATCCTCAGCCTCCATCATTAGTATCAGGACTTACACCCACCCCACGCTGACTGTATAATATCTGTGTGACTGCATGTGGGAGCCTGTCCTCCTCACTGTCCTTACATCCACCATCATTAGTATCAGGACTTACACCCTCCCCACGCTGGCTGTATAATATCTGTGTGACTGCATGTGGGAGCCTGTCCTCCTCCTCACTGTCCTTACATCCTCAGCCTCCATCATTAGTATCAGGACTTACACTCACCCCACGCTGGCTGTATAATATCTGTGTGACTGTATGTGGGAGCCTGTCCTCCTCACTGTCCTTACATCCTCAGCCTCCATCATTAGTATCAGGACTTACACCCTCCCCACACTTGCTGTATAATATCTGTGTGACTGCATGTGGGAGCCTGTCCTCCTCACTGTCCTTACATCCTCAGCCTCCATCATTAGTATCAGGACTTACACCCACCCCACGCTGACTGTATAATATCTGTGTGACTGCATGTGGGAGCCTGTCCTCCTCACTGTCCTTACATCCACCATCATTATTATCAGGACTTACACCCACCCCACGCTGGCTGTATAATATCTGTGTTACTGCATGTGGGAGCCTGTCCTCCTCACTGTCCTTACATCCTCAGCCTCCATCATTAGTATCAGGACTTACACCCTCCCCACGCTGGCTGTATAATATCTGTGTTACTGCATGTGGGAGCCTGTCCTCCTCACTGTCCTTACATCCTCAGCCTCCATCATTAGTATCAGGACTTACACCCTCCCCACGCTGGCTGTATAATATCTGTGTGACTGTATGTGGGAGCCTGTCCTCCTCACTGTCCTTACATCCTCAGCCTCCATCATTAGTATCAGGACTTACACCCACCCCACGCTGGCTGTATAATATCTGTGTGACTGTATGTGGGAGCCTGTCCTCCTCACTGTCCTTACATCCTCAGCCTCCATCATTAGTATCAGGACACCCACCCCACGCTGGCTGTATAATATCTGTGTGACTGTATGTGGGAGTCTGTCCTCCACACTGTCCTTACATCCTCAGCCTCCATCATTAGTATCAGGACTTACACCCACCCCACGCTGGCTGTATAATATCTGTGTGACTGTATGTGGGAGGCTGTCCTCCTCACTGACCTTACATCCTCAGCCTCCATCATTAGTATCAGGACACCCACCCCACGCTGGCTGTATAATATCTGTGTGACTGTATGTGGGAGTCTGTCCTCCACACTGTCCTTACATCCTCAGCCTCCATCATTAGTATCAGGACTTACACCCTCCCCACGCTGGCTGTATAATATCTGTGTGACTGCATGTGGGAGCCTGTCCTCCTCCTCACTGTCCTTACATCCTCAGCCTCCATCATTAGTATCAGGACTTACACCCACCCCACGCTGGCTGTATAATATCTGTGTGACTGTATGTGGGAGCCTGTCCTCCTCACTGTCCTTACATCCACCATCATTAGTATCAGGACTTACACCCTCCCCACGCTGGCTGTATAATATCTGTGTGACTGTATGTGGGAGCCTGTCCTCCTCACTGTCCTTACATCCACCATCATTAGTATCAGGACTTACACCCTCCCCACATTGGCTGTATAATATCTGTGTGACTGTATGTGGGAGCCTGTCCTCCTCACTGTCCTTACATCCTCAGCCTCCATCATTAGTATCAGGACTTACACTCACCCCACGCTGGCTGTATAATATCTGTGTGACTGTATGTGGGAGCCTGTCCTCCTCACTGTCCTTACATCCTCAGCCTCCATCATTAGTATCAGGACTTACACTCACCCCACGCTGGCTGTATAATATCTGTGTGACTGTATGTGGGAGCCTGTCCTTCTCACTGTCCTTACATCCTCAGCCTCCATCATTAGTATCAGGACTTACACCCTCCCCACACTGGCTGTATAATATCTGTGTGACTGCATGTGGGAGCCTGTCCTCCTCACTGTCCTTACATCCTCAGCCTCCATCATTAGTATCAGGACTTACACCCACCCCACGCTGGCTGTATAATATCTGTGTGACTGTATGTGGGAGCCTGTCCTCCTCACTGTCCTTACATCCACCATCATTAGTATCAGGACTTACACCCTCCCCACGCTGGCTGTATAATATCTGTGTGACTGTATGTGGGAGCCTGTCCTCCTCACTGTCCTTACATCCACCATCATTAGTATCAGGACTTACACCCTCCCCACGCTGGCTGTATAATATCTGTGTGACTGTATGTGGGAGCCTGTCCTCCTCACTGTCCTTACATCCTCAGCCTCCATCATTAGTATCAGGACTTACACTCACCCCACTCTGGCTGTATAATATCTGTGTGACTGTATGTGGGAGCCTGTCCTTCTCACTGTCCTTACATCCTCAGCCTCCATCATTAGTATCAGGACTTACACCCTCCCCACACTGGCTGTATAATATCTGTGTGACTGCATGTGGGAGCCTGTCCTCCTCACTGTCCTTACATCCTCAGCCTCCATCATTAGTATCAGGACTTACACCCACCCCACGCTGGCTGTATAATATCTGTGTGACTGTATGTGGGAGCCTGTCCTCCTCACTGTCCTTGCATCCACCATCATTAGTATCAGGACTTACACCCACCACACGCTGGCTATATAATAACTGTGTGACTGTATGTGGGAGCCTGTCCTCCTCACTGTCCTTACATCCTCAGCCTCCATCATTAGTATCAGGACTTACACCTACCCCACGCTGGCTGTATAATATCTGTGTGACTGTATGTGGGAGCCTGTCCTCCTCACTGTCCTTACATCCACCATCATTAGTATCAGGACTTACACCCACCCCACGCTGACTGTATAATATCTGTGTGAGTGTATGTGGGAGCCTGTCCTCCCACTGTCCTAATATCCACAGCCTCCATCATTAGTATCAGGACTTACACCCACCCCACGCTGACCGTATAATATCTGTGTGAGTGTATGTGGGAGCCTGTCCTCCTCACTGTCCTTGCATCCACCATCATTAGTATCAGGACTTACACCCACCACACGCTGGCTATATAATAACTGTGTGACTGTATGTGGGAGCCTGTCCTCCTCACTTTCCTTACATCCTCAGCCTCCATCATTAGTATCAGGACTTACACACTCCCCACGCTGGCTGTATAATATCTGTGTGACTGTATGTGGGAGCCTGTCCTCCTCACTGTCCTTACATCCACCATCATTAGTATCAGGACTTACACCCACCCCACGCTGACTGTATAATATCTGTGTGAGTGTATGTGGGTGCCTGTCCTCCCACTGTCCTAATATCCACAGCCTCCATCATTAGTATCAGGACTTACACCCACCCCACGCTGACCGTATAATATCTGTGTGAGTGTATGTGGGATCCTGTCCTCCTCACTTTCCTTACATCCTCAGCCTCCATCATTAGTATCAGGACTTACACCCACCCCACGCTGACTGTATAATATCTGTGTGACTGTATGTGGGAGCCTGTCCTCCTCACTGTCCTTACATCCACCATCATTAGTATCAGGACTTACACCCACCCCACGCTGACTGTATAATAACTGTGTGACTGTATGTGGGAGCCTGTCCTCCTCACTGTCCTTACATCCACCATCATTAGTATCAGGACTTACACCCACCACACGCTGGCTATATAATAACTGTGTGACTGTATGTGGGAGCCTGTCCTCCTCACTGTCCTTACATCCTCAGCCTCCATCATTAGTATCAGGACTTACACCTACCCCACGCTGGCTGTATAATATCTGTGTGACTGTATGTGGGAGCCTCTCCTCCTCACTGTCCTTACATCCACCATCATTAGTATCAGGACTTAAACCCACCCCACGCTGACTGTATAATATCTGTGTGACTGTATGTGGGAGCCTGTCCTCCCACTGTCCTAATATCCACAGCCTCCATCATTAGTATCAGGACTTACACCCACCCCACGCTGACCGTATAATATCTGTGTGAGTGCATGTGGGAGCCTGTCCTCCTCACTTTCCTTACATCCTCAGCCTCCATCATTAGTATCAGGACTTACACCCACCCCACGCTGACTGTATAATATCTGTGTGAGTGTATGTGGGAGCCTGTCCTCCCACTGTCCTAATATCCACAGCCTCCATCATTAGTATCAGGACTTACACCCACCCCACGCTGGCTGTATAATATCTGTGTGACTGTATGTGGGAGCCTGTCCTCCTCACTGTCTTTACATCCTCAGCCATCATCATTAGTATCAGGACTTACACCCACCCCACGCTGACTGTATAATATCTGTGTGACTGTATGTGGGAGCCTGTCCTCCTCACTGTCCTTACATCCACCATAATTAGTATCAGGACTTACACCCTCCCCACGCTGGCTGTATAATATCTGTGTGACTGTATGTGGGAGCCTGTCCTCCTCACTGTCCTTACATCCTCAGCCTCCATCATTAGTATCAGGACTTACACCCACCCCACGCTGGCTGTATAATATCTGTGTGACTGTATGTGGGAGCCTGTCCTCCTCACTGTCCTTACATCCTCAGCCTCCATCATTAGTATCAGGACTTACACCCACCCCACGCTGGCTATATAATATCTGTGTGACTGTATGTGGGAGCCTGTCCTCCTCACTGTCCTTACATCCTCAGCCTCCATCATTAGTATCACTACTTACACCCACCCCACGCTGGCTGTATAATATCTGTGTGACTGTATGTGGGAGCCTGTCCTCCTCACTGTCCTTACATCCACCATCATTAGTATCAGGACTTACACCCACCCCACATTGGCTGTATAATATCTGTGTTACTGTATGTGGGAGCCTGTCCCCCTCACTGTCCTTACATCCTCCATCATTAGTATCAGGACTTACACCCACCCCACGCTGGCTGTATAATATCTGTGTGACTGTATATGGGAGCCTGTCCTCCTCACTGTCCTTACATCCTCAGCCTCCATCATTAGTATCAGGACTTACACCCACCCCACGCTGGATGTATAATATCTGTGTGACTGTATATGGGAGCCTGTCCTCCTCACTGTCCTTATATCCTCAGCCACCATCATTAGTATCAGGACTTACACCCTCCCCACGCTGGCTGTATAATATCTGTGTGACTGTATGTGGGAGCCTGATCTCCTCACTGTCCTTATATCCACCATCATTAGTATCAGGACTTACACCCACCCCACGCTGGCTGTATAATATCTGTGTGACTGTATGTGGGAGCCTGTCCTCCTCACTGTCCTTACATCCACCATTAGTATCAGGACTTACACCCACCCCACGCTGGCTGTATAATATCTGTGTGACTGTATGTGGGAGCCTGATCTCCTCACTGTCCTTATATCCACCATCATTAGTATCAGGACTTACACCCACCCCACGCTGGCTGTATAATATCTGTGTGACTGTATGTGGGAGCCTGTCCTCCTCACTGTCCTAACATACTCAGCCTCCATCATTAGTATCAGGACTTACACCCTCCCCACGCTGGCAGTGTAATATCTGTGTGACTGCAGGTGGGAGCCTGTCCTCCTCACTGTCCTTACATCCTCAGCCTCCATCATTAGTATCAGGACTTACACCCACCCCACGCTGACTGTATAATATCTGTGTGACTGTATGTGGGAGCCTGTCCTCCTCACTGTCCTTATATCCTCAGCCTCCATCATTAGTATCAGGACTTACACCCACCCCACGCTGGCTGTATAATATCTGTGTGACTGTATGTGGGAGTCTGTCCTCCCACTGTCCTTATATCCACAGCCTCCATCATTAGTATCAGGACTTACACTCACCCCACGCTGGCTGTATAATATCTGTGTGACTGTATGTGGGAGCCTGTCCTCCTCACTGTCCTTACATCCTCCATCATTAGTATCAGGACTTACACCCACCCCACGCTGGCTGTATAATATCTGTGTGACTGTATATGGGAGCCTGTCCTCCTCACTGTCCTTAAATCCTCAGCCTCAATCATTAGTATCAGGACTTACACCCTCCCCACGCTGGCTGTATAATATCTGTGTGACTGCATGTGGGAGCCTGTCCTCCTCACTGTCCTTACATCCTCAGCCTCCATCATTAGTATCAGGACTTACACCCACCCCACGCTGGCTGTATAATATCTGTGTGACTGTATGTGGGAGCCTGTCCTCCTCACTGTCCTTACATCCTCAGCCTCCATCATTAGTATCAGGACTTACACCCACCCCTCGCTGGCTGTATAATATCTGTGTGACTGCATGTGGGAGCCTGTCCTCCTCACTGTCCTTACATCCACCATCATTAGTATCAGGACTTACACCCACCCCACGCTGGCTGTATAATATCTGTGTGACTGTATGTGGAAGCCTGTCCTTCTCACTGTCCTTACATCCTCAGCCTCCATCATTAGTATCAGGACTTACACCCACCCCTCGCTGGCTGTATAATATCTGTGTGACTGCATGTGGGAGCCTGTCCTCCTCACTGTCCTTACATCCACCATCATTAGTAGCAGGACTTACACCCACCCCACGCTGGCTGTATAATATCTGTGTGACTGTATGTGGGAGCCTGTCCTCCTCACTGACCTTACATCCTCAGCCTCCATCATTAGTATCAGGACACCCACCCCACGCTGGCTGTATAATATCTGTGTGACTGTATGTGGGAGTCTGTCCTCCACACTGTCCTTACATCCTCAGCCTCCATCATTAGTATCAGGACTTACACCCTCCCCACTCTGGCTGTATAATATCTGTGTGACTGTATGTGGGAGCCTGTCCTCCTCACTGTCCTTACATCCTCAGCCTCCATCATTAGTATCAGGACTTACACCCTCCCCACGCTGGCTGTATAATATCTGTTTGACTGTATGTGGGAGCCTGTCCTCCTCACTGTCCTTACATCCTCCATCATTAGTATCAGGACTTACACCCACCCCACGCTGACTGTATAATATCTGTGTGACTGTATATGGGAGCCTGTCCTCCTCACTGTCCTTACATCCACCATCATTAGTATCAGGACTTACACCCTCCCCACGCTGGCTGTATAATATCTGTGTGACTGTATGTGGGAGCCTGTCCTCCTCCTCACTGTCCTTACATCCTCAGCCTCCATCATTAGTATCATGACTTACACTCACCCCACGCTGGCTGTATAATATCTGTGTGACTGTATGTGGGAGCCTGTCCTTCTCACTGTCCTTACATCCTCAGCCTCCATCATTAGTATCAGGACTTACACCCTCCCCACACTGGCTGTATAATATCTGTGTGACTGCATGTGGGAGCCTGTCCTCCTCACTGTCCTTACATCCACCATCATTAGTATCAGGACTTACACCCACCCCACGCTGGCTGTATAATATCTGTGTTACTGCATGTGGGAGCCTGTCCTCCTCACTGTCCTTACATCCTCAGCCTCCATCATTAGTATCAGGACTTACACCCTCCCCACGCTGGCTGTATAATATCTGTGTGACTGTATGTGGGAGCCTGTCCTCCTCACTGTCCTTACATCCTCAGCCTCCATCATTAGTATCAGGACTTACACCCACCCCACGCTGACTGTATAATATCTGTGTGAGTGTATGTGGGAGCCTGTCCTCCCACTGTCCTAATATCCACAGCCTCCATCATTAGTATCAGGACTTACACTCACCCCACGCTGGCTGTATAATATCTGTGTGACTGTATGTGGGAGCCTGTCCTCCTCACTGTCCTTACATCCTCAGCCTCCATCATTATTATCAGGACTTACACCCACCCCACGCTGGCTGTATAATATCTGTGTGACTGTATGTGGGAGCCTGTCCTCCTCACTGTCCTTACATCCTCAGCCTCCATCATTAGTATCAGGACACCCACCCCACGCTGGCTGTATAATATCTGTGAGATTGTATGTGGGAGTCTGTCCTCCACACTGTCCTTACATCCTCAGCCTCCATCATTAGTATCAGGACTTACACCCACCCCACGCTGGCTGTATAATATCTGTGTGACTGTATGTGGGAGCCTGTCCTCCTCACTGTCCTTACATCCACCATCAGTAGTATCTGGACTTACACCCACCCCACGCTGGCTGTATAATATCTGTGTGACTGTATGTGGGAGCCTGTCCTCCTCACTGACCTTACATCCTTAGCCTCCATCATTAGTATCAGGACACCCACCCCACGCTGGCTGTATAATATCTGTGTGACTGTATGTGGGAGCCTGTCCTCCTCACTGACCTTACATCCTTAGCCTCCATCATTAGTATCAGGACTTACACCCTCCCCACGCTGGCTGTATAATATCTGTGTGACTGTATGTGGGAGTCTGTCCTCCACACTGTCCTTACATCCTCAGCCTCCATCATTAGTATCAGGACTTACACCCACCCCACGCTGGCTGTATAATATCTGTGTGACTGTATGTGGGAGCCTGTCCTCCTCACTGTCCTTACATCCTCAGCCTCCATCATTACTATCAGGACTTACACCCACCCCACGCTGGCTGTATAATATCTGTGTGACTGTATGTGGGAGCCTGTCCTCCTCACTGTCCTTACATCCTCAGCCTCCATCATTAGTATCAGGACTTACACCCTCCCCACTCTGGCTGTATAATATCTGTGTGACTGTATGTGGGAGCCTGTCCTCCTCACTGTCCTTACATCCTCAGCCTCCATCATTAGTATCAGGACTTACACCCTCCCCACGCTGGCTGTATAATATCTGTGTGACTGTATGTGGGAGCCTGTCCTCCTCACTGTCCTTACATCCTCAGCCTCCATCATTAGTATCAGGACTTACACCCACCCCACGCTGACTGTATAATATCTGTGTGACTGCATGTGGGAGCCTGTCCTCCTCACTGTCCTTACTTCCACCATCATTAGTATCAGGACTTACACCCTCCCCACGCTGGCTGTATAATATCTGTGTGACTGCATGTGGGAGCATGTCCTCCTCCTCACTGTCCTTACATCCTCAGCCTCCATCATTAGTATCAGGACTTACACTCACCCCACGCTGGCTGTATAATATCTGTGTGACTGTATGTGGGAGCCTGTCCTCCTCACTGTCCTTACATCCTCAGCCTCCATCATTAGTATCAGGACTTACACCCACCCCACGCTGGCGGTATAATATCTGTGTGACGGTATGTGGGAGCCTGTCCTCCTCACTGTCCTTACATCCTCAGCCTCCATCATTAGTATCAGGACTTACACCCACCCCACGCTGACTGTATAATATCTGTGTGACTGTATGTGGGAGCCTGTCCTCCTCACTGTCCTTACATCCACCATCATTAGTATCAGGACTTACACCCACCCCACGCTGACTGTATAATAACTGTGTGACTGTATGTGGGAGCCTGTCCTCCTCACTGTCCTTACATCCACCATCATTAGTATCAGGACTTACACCCACCC
This sequence comes from Taudactylus pleione, assembly GCA_031769625.1. Taxonomy (NCBI): domain Eukaryota; kingdom Metazoa; phylum Chordata; class Amphibia; order Anura; family Myobatrachidae; genus Taudactylus; species Taudactylus pleione. The sequence continues at coordinate 2,431,672 of JAUIMM010000046.1, read as the reverse complement.
CACGCTGGCTATATAATAACTGTGTGACTGTATGTGGGAGCCTGTACTCCTCACTGTCCTTACATCCTCAGCCTCCATCATTAGTATCAGGACTTACACCTACCCCACGCTGGCTGTATAATATCTGTGTGAGTGTATGTGGGAGCCTGTCCTCCCACTGTCCTAATATCCACAGCCTCCATCATTAGTATCAGGACTTACACCCACCCCACGCTGACTGTATAATATCTGTGTGAGTGTATGTGGGAGCCTGTCCTCCTCACTGTCCTTGCATCCTCAGCCATCATCATTAGTATCAGGACATACACCCACCCCACGCTGGCTGTATAATATCTGTGTGACTGTATGTGGGAGCCTGTCCTCCTCACTGTCCTTGCATCCTCAGCCATCATCATTAGTATCAGGACATACACCCTCCCCACGCTGGCTGTATAATATCTGTGTGACTGTATGTGGGAGCCTGTCCACCTAACTGTCCTTACATCCTCAGCCTCCATCATTAGTATCAGGACTTACACCCACCCCACGCTGGCTGTATAATATCTGGGTGACTGTATGTGGGAGCCTGTCCTCCTCACTGTCCTTGCATCCTCAGCCATCATCATTAGTATCAGGACATACACCCACCCCACGCTGGCTGTATAATATCTGTGTGACTGTATGTGGGAGCCTGTCCTCCTCACTGTCCTTGCATCCTCAGCCATCATCATTAGTATCAGGACATACACCCACCCCACGCTGGCTGTATAATATCTGTGTGACTGTATGTGGGAGCCTGTCCTCCTCACTGTCCTTACATCCACCATAATTAGTATCAGGACTTACACCCTCCCCACGCTGGCTGTATAATATCTGTGTGACTGTATGTGGGAGCCTGTCCACCTAACTGTCCTTACATCCTCAGCCTCCATCATTAGTATCAGGACTTACACCCACCCCACGCTGGCTGTATAATATCTGGGTGACTGTATGTGGGAGCCTGTCCTCCTCACTGTCCTTACATCCACCATCATTAGTATCAGGACTTACACCCACCCCACATTGGCTGTATAATATCTGTGTGACTGTATGTGGGAGCCTGTCCTCCTCACTGTCCTTACATCCTCCATCATTAGTATCAGGACTTACACCCACCCCACGCTGACTGTATAATATCTGTGTGACTGTATATGGGAGCCTGTCCTCCTCACTGTCCTTACATCCTCAGCCTCCATCATTAGTATCAGGACTTACACCCACCCCACGCTGGCTGTATAATATCTGTTTGACTGTATGTGGGAGCCTGTCCTCCTCACTGTCCTTACATCCACCATCATTAGTATCAGGACTTACACCCTTCCCACGCTGGCTATATAATATCTGTGTGACTGTATGTGGGAGCCTGTCCTCCTCACTGTCCTTACATCCTCAGCCACCATCATTATTATCAGGACTTACACCTACCCCACGCTGGCTGTATAATATCTGTGTGACTGTATGTGGGAGCCTGTCCTCCTCACTGTCCTTACATCCACCATCATTAGTATCAGGACTTACACCCACCCCACGCTGGCTGTATAATATCTGTGTGACTGTATGTGGAAGCCTGTCCTCCTCACTGTCCTTACATCCACCATCATTAGTATCAGGACTTACACCCACCCCACGCTGGCAGTGTAATATCTGTGTGACTGCAGGTGGGAGCCTGTCCTCCTCACTGTCCTTACATCCTCAGCCTCCATCATTAGTATCAGGACTTACACCCACCCCTCGCTGACTGTATAATATCTGTGTGACTGTATGTGGAAGCCTGTCCTCCTCACTGTCCTTACATCCACCATCATTAGTATCAGGACTTACACCCACCCCACGCTGGCAGTGTAATATCTGTGTGACTGTATGTGGGAGTCTGTCCTCCTCACTGTCCTTACATCCTCAGCCTCCATCATTAGTATCAGGACTTACACCCACCCCTCGCTGACTGTATAATATCTGTGTGACTGTATGTGGGAGCCTGTCCTCCCACTGTCCTTATATCCACAGCCTCCATCATTATTCATTAGTATCAGGACTTACACTCACCCCACGCTGGCTGTATAATATCTGTGTGACTGTATGTGGGAGCCTGTCCTCCTCACTGTCCTTACATCCTCCATCATTAGTATCAGGACTTACACCCTCCCCACGCTGGCTGTATAATATCTGTGTGACTGCATGTGGGAGCCTGTCCTCCTCACTGTCCTTACATCCTCAGCCTCCATCATTAGTAGCAGGACTTACACCCACCCCACGCTGGCTGTATAATATCTGTGTGACTGTATGTGGGTGCCTGTCCTCCTCACTGTCCTTACATCCTCAGCCTCCATCATTAGTATCAGGACTTACACCCACCCCTCGCTGGCTGTATAATATCTGTGTGACTGCATGTGGGAGCCTGTCCTCCTCACTGTCCTTACATCCTCAGCCTCCATCATTAGTATCAGGACTTACACCCACACCACGCTGGCTGTATGATATCTGTCTGACTGTATGTGGGAGCCTGTCCTCCTCACTGTCCTTACATCCACCATCATTAGTATCAGGACTTACACCCACCCCACGCTGGCTGTATAATATCTGTGTGACTGTATGTGGGAGCCTGTCCTCCTCACTGTCCTTACATCCACCATCATTAGTATCAGGACTTACACCCACCCCACGCTGGCTGTATAATATCTGTGTGACTGTATGTGGGAGCCTATCCTCCTCACTGACCTTACATCATCAGCCTCCATCATTAGTATCAGGACACCCACCCCACGCTGGCTGTATAATATCTGTGTGACTGTATGTGGGAGTCTGACCTCCACACTGTCCTTACATCCTCAGCCTCCATCATTAGTATCAGGACTTACACCCACCCCACGCTGGCTGTATAATATCTGTGTGACTGTATGTGGGAGCCTGTCCTCCTCCTCACTGTCCTTATATCCCCAGCCTCCATCATTAGTATCAGGACTTACACCCACCCCATGCTGGCTGTATAATATCTGTGTGACTGTATGTGGGAGCCTGTCCTCCTCACTGTCCTTACATGCTCAGCCTCCATCATTAGTATCAGGACTTACACCCTCCCCACTCTGACTGTATAATATCTGTGTGACTGCATGTGGGAGCCTGTCCTCCTCCTCACTGTCCTTACATCCTCAGCCTCCATCATTAGTATCAGGACTTACACTCACCCCACGCTGGCTGTATAATATCTGTGTGACTGTTTGTGGGAGCCTGTCCTCCTCACTGTCCTTACATCCTCAGCCTCCATCATTATTATCAGGACTTACACCCTCCCCACGCTGGCTGTATAATATCTGTGTGACTGTATGTGGGAGCCTGTCCTCCTCACTGTCCTTACATCCTCAGCCTCCATCATTAGTATCAGGACTTACACCCACCCCACGCTGACTGTATAATATCTGTGTGACTGCATGTGGGAGCCTGTCCTCCTCCTCACTGTCCTTACATCCTCAGCCTCCATCATTAGTATCAGGACTTACACTCACCCCACGCTGGCTGTATAATATCTGTGTGACTGCATGTGGGAGCCTGTCCTCCTCACTGTCCTTACATCCACCATCATTAGTATCAGGACTTACACCCACCCCACGCTGGCTGTATAATATCTGTGTTACTGCATGTGGGAGCCTGTCCTCTTCACTGTCCTTACATCCTCAGCCTCCATCATTAGTATCAGGACTTACACCCTCCCCACGCTGGCTGTATAATATCTGTGTGACTGTATGTGGGAGCCTGTCCTCCCACTGTCCTTATATCCACAGCCTCCATCATTAGTATCAGGACTTACACCCTCCCCACTCTGACTGTATAATATCTGTGTGACTGCATGTGGGAGCCTGTCCTCCTCCTCACTGTCCTTACATCCTCAGCCTCCATCATTAGTATCAGGACTTACACTCACCCCACGCTGGCTGTATAATATCTGTGTGACTGTATGTGGGAGCCTGTCCTCCTCACTGTCCTTACATCCTCAGCCTCCATCATTAGTATCAGGACTTACACCCTCCCCACTCTGACTGTATAATATCTGTGTGACTGCATGTGGGAGCCTGTCCTCCTCCTCACTATCCTTACATCCTCAGCCTCCATCATTAGTATCAGGACTTACACTCACCCCACGCTGGCTGTATAATATCTGTGTGACTGTATGTGGGAGCCTGTCCTCCTCACTGTCCTTACATCCTCAGCCTCCATCATTAGTATCAGGACTTACACCCTCCCCACGCTGGCTGTACAATATCTATGTGACTGCATGTGGGAGCCTGTCCTCCTCCTCACTGTCCTTACATCCTCAGCCTCCATCATTAGTATCAGGACTTACACTCACCCCACGCTGGCTGTATAATATCTGTGTGACTGTATGTGGGAGCCTGTCCTTCTCACTGTCCTTACATCCTCAGCCTCCATCATTAGTATCAGGACTTACACCCTCCCCACACTGGCTGTATAATATCTGTGTGACTGCATGTGGGAGCCTGTCCTCCTCACTGTCCTTACATCCTCAGCCTCCATCATTAGTATCAGGACTTACACCCACCCCACGCTGGCTGTATAATATCTGTGTGACTGTATGTGGGAGCCTGTCCTCCTCACTGTCCTTACATCCTCAGCCTCCATCATTAGTATCAGGACTTACACCCACCCCACGCTGGCTGTATAATATCTGTGTGACTGTATGTGGGAGCCTGTCCTCCTCACTGTCCTTACATCCTCCATCATTAGTATCAGGACTTACACCCACCCCACGCTGGCTATATAATAACTGTGTGACTGTATGTGGGAGCCTGTCCTCCTCACTGTCCTTACATCCTCAGCCTCCATCATTAGTATCAGGACTTACACCTACCCCACGCTGGCTGTATAATATCTGTGTGACTGTATGTGGGAGCCTGTCCTCCTCACTGTCCTTACATCCACCATCATTAGTATCAGGACTTACACCCACCCCACGCTGACTGTATAATATCTGTGTGAGTGTATGTGGGAGCCTGTCCTCCCACTGTCCTAATATCCACAGCCTCCATCATTAGTATCAGGACTTACACCCACCCCACGCTGACCGTATAATATCTGTGTGAGTGTATGTGGGAGCCTGTCCTCCTCACTTTCCTTACATCCTCAGCCTCCATCATTAGTATCAGGACTTACACCCACCCCACGCTGACTGTATAATATCTGTGTGAGTGTATGTGGGAGCCTGTCCTCCCACTGTCCTAATATCCACAGCCTCCATCATTAGTATCAGGACTTACACCCACCCCACGCTGGCTGTATAATATCTGTGTGACTGTATGTGGGAGCCTGTCCTCCTCACTGTCCTTATATCCTCAGCCTCCATCATTAGTATCAGGACTTACACCCACCCCACGCTGGCTGTATAATATCTGTGTGACTGTATGTGGGAGCCTGTCCTCCTCACTTTCCTTACATCCTCAGCCTCTATCATTAGTATCAGGACTTACACCCACCCCACGCTGGCTGTATAATATCTGTGTGACTGTATGTGGGAGCCTGTCCTCCTCACTGTCCTTACATCCTCAGCCATCATCATTAGTATCAGGACTTACACCCTCCCCACGCTGACTGTATAATATCTGTATGACTGTATGTGGGAGCCTGTCCTCCTCACTGTCCTTATATCCTCAGCCTCCATCATTAGTATCAGGACTTACACCAACCCCACGCTGGCTGTATAATATCTGTGTGACTGTATGTGGGAGCCTGTCCTCCTCACTGTCCTTACATCCTCAGCCTCCATCATTAGTATCAGGACTTACACCCACCCCTCGCTGGCTGTATAATATCTGTGTGACTGCATGTGGGAGCCTGTCCTCCTCACTGTCCTTACATCCACCATCATTAGTATCAGGACTTACACCCACCCCACGCTGGCTGTATAATATCTGTGTGACTGTATGTGGAAGCCTGTCCTTCTCACTGTCCTTACATCCTCAGCCTCCATCATTAGTATCAGGACTTACACCCACCCCTCGCTGGCTGTATAATATCTGTGTGACTGCATGTGGGAGCCTGTCCTCCTCACTGTCCTTACATCCACCATCATTAGTATCAGGACTTACACCCACCCCACGCTGGCTGTATAATATCTGTGTGACTGTATGTGGGAGTCTGTCCTCCACACTGTCCTTACATCCTCAGCCTCCATCATTAGTATCAGGACTTACACCCTCCCCACTCTGGCTGTATAATATCTGTGTGACTGTATGTGGGAGCCTGTCCTCCTCACTGTCCTTACATCCTCAGCCTTCATCATTAGTATCAGGACTTACACCCTCCCCATGCTGGCTGTATAATATCTGTTTGACTGTATGTGGGAGCCTGTCCTCCTCACTGTCCTTACATCCTCCATCATTAGTATCAGGACTTACACCCACCCCACGCTGACTGTATAATATCTGTGTGACTGTATATGGGAGCCTGTCCTCCTCACTGTCCTTACATCCACCATCATTAGTATCAGGACTTACACCCTCCCCACGCTGGCTGTATAATATCTGTGTGACTGTATGTGGGAGCCTGTCCTCCTCCTCACTGTCCTTACATCCTCAGCCTCCATCATTAGTATCAGGACTTACACTCACCCCACGCTGGCTGTATAATATCTGTGTGACTGTATGTGGGAGCCTGTCCTTCTCACTGTCCTTACATCCTCAGCCTCCATCATTAGTATCAGGACTTACACCCTCCCCACACTGGCTGTATAATATCTGTGTGACTGCATGTGGGAGCCTGTCCTCCTCACTGTCCTTACATCCACCATCATTAGTATCAGGACTTACACCCACCCCACGCTGGCTGTATAATATCTGTGTTACTGCATGTGGGAGCCTGTCCTCCTCACTGTCCTTACATCCTCAGCCTCCATCATTAGTATCAGGACTTACACCCTCCCCACGCTGGCTGTATAATATCTGTGTGACTGTATGTGGGAGCCTGTCCTCCTCACTGTCCTTACATCCTCAGCCTCCATCATTAGTATCAGGACTTACACCCACCCCACGCTGACTGTATAATATCTGTGTGAGTGTATGTGGGAGCCTGTCCTCCCACTGTCCTAATATCCACAGCCTCCATCATTAGTATCAGGACTTACACTCACCCCACGCTGGCTGTATAATATCTGTGTGACTGTATGTGGGAGCCTGTCCTCCTCACTGTCCTTACATCCTCAGCCTCCATCATTATTATCAGGACTTACACCCACCCCACGCTGGCTGTATAATATCTGTGTGACTGTATGTGGGAGCCTGTCCTCCTCACTGTCCTTACATCCACCACCATTAGTATCAGGACTTACACCCACCCCACGCTGGCTGTATAATATCTGTGTGACTGTATGTGGGAGCCTGTCCTCCTCACTGTCCTTACATCCTCAGCCTCCATCATTAGTATCAGGACACCCACCCCACGCTGGCTGTATAATATCTGTGTGACTGTATGTGGGAGTCTGTCCTCCACACTGTCCTTACATCCTCAGCCTCCATCATTAGTATCAGAACTTACACCCACCCCACGCTGGCTGTATAATATCTGTGTGACTGTATGTGGGAGTCTGTCCTCCTCACTGTCCTTATATCCTCAGCCTCCATCATTAGTATCAGGACTTACACCCACCCCATGCTGGCTGTATAATATCTGTGTGACTGTATGTGGGAGCCTGTCCTCCTCACTGTCCTTACATCCACCATCATTAGTATCAGGACTTACACCAACCCCACGCTGGCTGTATAATATCTGTGTGACTGTATGTGGGAGCCTGTCCTCCTCACTGTCCTTACATCCTCAGCCTCCATCATTAGTATCAGGACACCCACCCCACGCTGGCTGTATAATATCTGTGAGACTGTATGTGGGAGTCTGTCCTCCACACTGTCCTTACATCCTCAGCCTCCATCATTAGTATCAGGACTTACACCCACCCCACGCTGGCTGTATAATATCTGTGTGACTGTATGTGGGAGCCTGTCCTCCTCACTGACCTTACATCCTTAGCCTCCATCATTAGTATCAGGACACCCACCCCACGCTGGCTGTATAATATCTGTGTGACTGTATGTGGGAGCCTGTCCTCCTCACTGACCTTACATCCTTAGCCTCCATCATTAGTATCAGGACACCCACCCCACGCTGGCTGTATAATATCTGTGTGACTGTATGTGGGAGCCTGTCCTCCTCACTGACCTTACATCCTTAGCCTCCATCATTAGTATCAGGACTTACACCCTCCCCACGCTGGCTGTATAATATCTGTGTGACTGTATGTGGGAGTCTGTCCTCCACACTGTCCTTACATCCTCAGCCTCCATCATTAGTATCAGGACTTACACCCACCCCACGCTGGCTGTATAATATCTGTGTGACTGTATGTGGGAGCCTGTCCTCCTCACTGTCCTTACATCCTCAGCCTCCATCATTACTATCAGGACTTACACCCACCCCACGCTGGCTGTATAATATCTGTGTGACTGTATGTGGGAGCCTGTCCTCCTCACTGTCCTTACATCCTCAGCCTCCATCATTAGTATCAGGACTTACACCCTCCCCACTCTGGCTGTATAATATCTGTGTGACTGTATGTGGGAGCCTGTCCTCCTCACTGTCCTTACATCCTCAGCCTCCATCATTAGTATCAGGACTTACACCCTCCCCACGCTGGCTGTATAATATCTGTGTGACTGTATGTGGGAGCCTGTCCTCCTCACTGTCCTTACATCCTCAGCCTCCATCATTAGTATCAGGACTTACACCCACCCCACGCTGACTGTATAATATCTGTGTGACTGCATGTGGGAGCCTGTCCTCCTCACTGTCCTTACTTCCACCATCATTAGTATCAGGACTTACACCCTCCCCACGCTGGCTGTATAATATCTGTGTGACTGCATGTGGGAGCATGTCCTCCTCCTCACTGTCCTTACATCCTCAGCCTCCATCATTAGTATCAGGACTTACACTCACCCCACGCTGGCTGTATAATATCTGTGTGACTGTATGTGGGAGCCTGTCCTCCTCACTGTCCTTACATCCTCAGCCTCCATCATTAGTATCAGGACTTACACCCACCCCACGCTGGCGGTATAATATCTGTGTGACGGTATGTGGGAGCCTGTCCTCCTCACTGTCCTTACATCCTCAGCCTCCATCATTAGTATCAGGACTTACACCCACCCCACGCTGACTGTATAATATCTGTGTGACTGTATGTGGGAGCCTGTCCTCCTCACTGTCCTTACATCCACCATCATTAGTATCAGGACTTACACCCACCCCACGCTGGCTATATAATAACTGTGTGACTGTATGTGGGAGCCTGTACTCCTCACTGTCCTTACATCCTCAGCCTCCATCATTAGTATCAGGACTTACACCTACCCCACGCTGGCTGTATAATATCTGTGTGACTGTATGTGGGAGCCTGTCCTCCTCACTGTCCTTGCATCCACCATCATTAGTATCAGGACTTACACCCACCCCACGCTGACTGTATAATATCTGTGTGAGTGTATGTGGGAGCCTGTCCTCCCACTGTCCTAATATCCACAGCCTCCATCATTAGTATCAGGACTTACACCCACCCCACGCTGGCTGTATAATATCTGTGTGACTGTATGTGGGAGCCTGTCCTCCTCACTTTCCTTACATCCTCAGCCTCCATCATTAGTATCAGGACTTACACCCACCCCACGCTGGCTGTATAATATCTGTGTGACTGTATGTGGGAGCCTGTCCTCCTCACTGTCCTTGCATCCTCAGCCATCATCATTAGTATCAGGACATACACCCACCCCACGCTGGCTGTATAATATCTGTGTGACTGTATGTGGGAGCCTGTCCTCCTCACTGTCCTTACATCCACCATAATTAGTATCAGGACTTACACCCTCCCCACGCTGGCTGTATAATATCTGTGTGACTGTATGTGGGAGCCTGTCCACCTCACTGTCCTTACATCCTCAGCCTCCATCATTAGTATCAGGACTTACACCCACCCCACGCTGGCTGTATAATATCTGGGTGACTGTATGTGGGAGCCTGTCCTCCTCACTGTCCTCACATCCTCTGCCTCCATCATTAGTATCAGGACTTACACCCACCCCATGCTGGCTGTATAATATCTGTGTGACTGTATGTGGGAGCCTGTCCTCCTCACTGTCCTTACATCCACCATCATTAGTATCAGGACTTACACCCACCCCACGCTGGCTGTATAATATCTGTGTGACTGTATGTGGGAGCCTGTCCTCCTCACTGTCCTTACATCCTCCATCATTAGTATCAGGACTTACACCCACCCCACGCTGACTGTATAATATCTGTGTGACTGTATATGGGAGCCTGTCCTCCTCACTGTCCTTACATCCTCAGCCTCCATCATTAGTATCAGGACTTACACCCACCCCACGCTGGCTGTATAATATCTGTTTGACTGTATGTGGTAGCCTGTCCTCCTCACTGTCCTTACATCCTCTGCCTCCATCATTAGTATCAGGACTTACACCCACCTCACGCTGACTGTTTAATATCTGTGTGACTGTATGTGGGAGCCTGTCCTCCTCACTGTCCTTACATCCACCATTATTAGTATCAGGACTTACATCCTCCCCACGCTGGCTATATAATATCTGTGTGACTGTATGTGGGAGCCTGTCCTCCTCACTGTCCTTACATCCTCAGCCACCATCATTAGTATCAGGACTTACACCTACCCCACGCTGGCTGTATAATATCTGTGTGACTGTATGTGGGAGCCTGTCCTCCTCACTGTCCTTACATCCACCATCATTAGTATCAGGACTTACACCCACCCCACGCTGGCTGTATAATATCTGTGTGACTGTATGTGGGAGCCTGTCCTCCTCACTGTCCTTACATCCTCCATCATTAGTATCAGGACTTACACCCTCCCCACGCTGGCTGTATAATATCTGTGTGACTGCATGTGGGAGCCTGTCCTCCTCACTGTCCTTACATCCTCAGCCTCCATCATTAGTAGCAGGACTTACACCCACCCCACGCTGGCTGTATAATATCTGTGTGACTGTATGTGGGAGCCTGTCCTCCTCACTGTCCTTACATCCTCAGCCTCCATCATTAGTATCAGGACTTACACCCACCCCTCGCTGGCTGTATAATATCTGTGTGACTGCATGTGGGAGCCTGTCCTCCTCACTGTCCTTACATCCTCAGCCTCCATCATTAGTATCAGGACTTACACCCACACCACGCTGGCTGTATAATATCTGTGTGACTGTATGTGGGAGCCTGTCCTCCTCACTGTCCTTACATCCACCATCATTAGTATCAGGACTTACACCCACCCCACGCTGGCTGTATAATATCTGTGTGACTGTATGTGGGAGCCTGTCCTCCTCACTGTCCTTACATCCACCATCATTAGTATCAGGACTTACACCCACCCCACGCTGGCTGTATAATATCTGTGTGACTGTATGTGGGAGCCTATCCTCCTCACTGACCTTACATCATCAGCCTCCATCATTAGTATCAGGACACCCACCCCACGCTGGCTGTATAATATCTGTGTGACTGTATGTGGGAGTCTGACCTCCACACTGTCCTTACATCCTCAGCCTCCATCATTAGTATCAGGACTTACACCCACCCCACGCTGGCTGTATAATATCTGTGTGACTGTATGTGGGAGCCTGTCCTCCTCCTCACTGTCCTTATATCCCCAGCCTCCATCATTAGTATCAGGACTTACACCCACCCCATGCTGGCTGTATAATATCTGTGTGACTGTATGTGGGAGCCTGTCCTCCTCACTGTCCTTACATGCTCAGCCTCCATCATTAGTATCAGGACTTACACCCTCCCCACTCTGACTGTATAATATCTGTGTGACTGCATGTGGGAGCCTGTCCTCCTCCTCACTGTCCTTACATCCTCAGCCTCCATCATTAGTATCAGGACTTACACTCACCCCACGCTGGCTGTATAATATCTGTGTGACTGTATGTGGGAGCCTGTCCTCCTCACTGTCCTTACATCCTAAGCCTCCATCATTATTGTCAGGACTTACACCCTCCCCACGCTGGCTGTATAATATCTGTGTGACTGTATGTGGGAGCCTGTCCTCCTCACTGTCCTTACATCCTCAGCCTCCATCATTAGTATCAGGACTTACACCCACCCCACGCTGACTGTATAATATCTGTGTGACTGCATGTGGGAGCCTGTCCTCCTCCTCACTGTCCTTACATCCTCAGCCTCCATCATTAGTATCAGGACTTACACTCACCCCACGCTGGCTGTATAATATCTGTGTGACTGTATGTGGGAGCCTGTCCTCCTCACTGTACTTACATCCACCATCATTAGTATCAGGACTTACACCCTCCCCACGCTGGCTGTATAATATCTGTGTGACTGCATGTGGGAGCCTGTCCTCCTCCTCACTGTCCTTACATCCTCAGCCTCCATCATTAGTATCAGGACTTACACCCACCCCACGCTGGCTGTATAATATCTGTGTGACTGTATGTGGGAGCCTGTCCTCCTCACTGTCCTTACATCCTCAGCCTCCATCATTAGTATCAGGACTTACACCCACCCCACGCTGGCTGTATAATATCTGTGTGACTGTATGTGGGAGCCTGTCCTCCTCACTGTCCTTACATCCTCCATCATTAGTATCAGGACTTACACCCACCCCACGCTGGCTATATAATAACTGTGTGACTGTATGTGGGAGCCTGTCCTCCTCACTGTCCTTACATCCTCAGCCTCCATCATTAGTATCAGGACTTACACCTACCCCACGCTGGCTGTATAATATCTGTGTGACTGTATGTGGGAGCCTGTCCTCCTCACTGTCCTTACATCCACCATCATTAGTATCAGGACTTACACCCACCCCACGCTGACTGTATAATATCTGTGTGAGTGTATGTGGGAGCCTGTCCTCCCACTGTCCTAATATCCACAGCCTCCATCATTAGTATCAGGACTTACACCCACCCCACGCTGACCGTATAATATCTGTGTGAGTGTATGTGGGAGCCTGTCCTCCTCACTTTCCTTACATCCTCAGCCTCCATCATTAGTATCAGGACTTACACCCACCCCACGCTGACTGTATAATATCTGTGTGAGTGTATGTGGGAGCCTGTCCTCCCACTGTCCTAATATCCACAGCCTCCATCATTAGTATCAGGACTTACACCCACCCCACGCTGGCTGTATAATATCTGTGTGACTGTATGTGGGAGCCTGTCCTCCTCACTGTCCTTAAATCCTCAGCCTCCATCATTAGTATCAGGACTTACACCCACCCCACGCTGGCTGTATAATATCTGTGTGACTGTATGTGGGAGCCTGTCCTCCTCACTTTCCTTACATCCTCAGCCTCTATCATTAGTATCAGGACTTACACCCACCCCACGCTGGCTGTATAATATCTCTGTGACTGTATGTGGGAGCCTGTCCTCCTCACTGTCCTTACATCCTCAGCCATCATCATTAGTATCAGGACTTACACCCACCCCACGCTGACTGTATAATATCTGTATGACTGTATGTGGGAGCCTGTCCTCCTCACTGTCCTTACATCCTCCATCATTAGTATCAGGACTTACACCCACCCCACGCTGGCTGTATAATATCTGTGTGACTGTATGTGGGAGCCTGTCCTCCTCACTGTCCTTACATCCTCAGCCTCCATCATTAGTATCAGGACTTACACCCACCAAACGCTGGCTGTATAATATCTGTGTGACTGTATGTGGGAGCCTGTCCTCCTCACTGTCCTTACATCCTCAGCCTCCATCATTAGTATCAGGACTTACACCCACCCCACGCTGACTGTATAATATCTGTGTGACTGTATGTGGGAGCCTGTCCTCCTCACTGTCCTTACATCCTCAGCCTCCATCATTAGTATCAGGACTTACACCCACCAAACGCTGGCTGTATAATATCTGTGTGACTGTATGTGGGAGCCTGTCCTCCTCACTGTCCTTACATCCTCAGCCATCATCATTAGTATCAGGACTTACACCCACCCCACGCTGACTGTATAATATCTGTATGACTGTATGTGGGAGCCTGTCCTCCTCACTGTCCTTACATCCTCAGCCATCATCATTAGTATCAGGACTTACACCCACCCCACGCTGACTGTATAATATCTGTGTGACTGTATGTGGGAGCCTGTCCTCCTCACTGTCCTTACATCCACCATCATTAGTATCAGGACTTACACCCACCCCACGCTGGCTGTATAATATCTGTGTGACTGTATGTGGGAGCCTGTCCTCCTCACTGTCCTTACATCCACCATCATTAGTATCAGGACTTACACCCACCCCACGCTGGCTGTATAATATCTGTGTGACTGTATGTGGGAGCCTGTCCTCCTCACTGTCCTTACATCCTCAGCCTCCATCATTAGTATCAGGACTTACACCCACCAAACGCTGGCTGTATAATATCTGTGTGACTGTATGTGGGAGCCTGTCCTCCTCACTGTCCTTACATCCACCACCATTAGTATCAGGACTTACACCCACCCCACGCTGGCTGTATAATATCTGTGTGACTGTATGTGGGAGTCTGACCTCCACACTGTCCTTACATCCTCAGCCTCCATCATTAGTATCAGGACTTACACCCACCCCACGCTGGCTGTATAATATCTGTGTGACTGTATGTGGGAGCCTGTCCTCCTCCTCACTGTCCTTATATCCCCAGCCTCCATCATTAGTATCAGGACTTACACCCACCCCATGCTGGCTGTATAATATCTGTGTGACTGTATGTGGGAGCCTGTCCTCCTCACTGTCCTTACATCCTCAGCCTCCATCATTATTATCAGGACTTACACCCTCCCCACGCTGGCTGTATAATATCTGTGTGACTGCATGTGGGAGCCTGTCCTCCTCCTCACTGTCCTTACATCCTCAGCCTCCATCATTAGTATCAGGACTTACACTCACCCCATGCTGGCTGTATAATATCTGTGTGACTGTATGTGGGAGCCTGTCCTCCTCACTGTCCTTACATCCTCAGCCTCCATCATTATTATCAGGACTTACACCCTCCCCACGCTGGCTGTATAATATCTGTGTGACTGTATGTGGGAGCCTGTCCTCCTCACTGTCCTTACATCCTCAGCCTCCATCATTAGTATCAGGACTTACACCCACCCCACGCTGACTGTATAATATCTGTGTGACTGCATGTGGGTGCCTGTCCTCCTCCTCACTGTCCTTACATCCTCAGCCTCCATCATTAGTATCAGGACTTACACTCACCCCACGCTGGCTGTATAATATCTGTGTGACTGTATGTGGGAGCCTGTCCTCCTCACTGTACTTACATCCACCATCATTAGTATCAGGACTTACACCCTCCCCACGCTGGCTGTATAATATCTGTGTGACTGCATGTGGGAGCCTGTCCTCCTCCTCACTGTCCTTACATCCTCAGCCTCCATCATTAGTATCAGGACTTACGCTCACCCCACGCTGGCTGTATAATATCTGTGTGACTGTATGTGGGAGCCTGTCCTTCTCACTGTCCTTACATCCTCAGCCTCCATCATTAGTATCAGGACTTACACCCTCCCCACACTGGCTGTATAATATCTGTGTGACTGCATGTGGGAGCCTGTCCTCCTCACTGTCCTTACATCCTCAGCCTCCATCATTAGTATCAGGACTTACACCCACCCCACGCTGGCTGTATAATATCTGTGTGACTGTATGTGGGAGCCTGTCCTCCTCACTGTCCTTACATCCTCAGCCTCCATCATTAGTATCAGGACTTACACCCACCCCACGCTGGCTGTATAATATCTGTGTGACTGTATGTGGGAGCCTGTCCTCCTCACTGTCCTTACATCCTCCATCATTAGTATCAGGACTTACACCCACCCCACGCTGGCTATATAATAACTGTGTGACTGTATGTGGGAGCCTGTCCTCCTCACTGTCCTTACATCCTCAGCCTCCATCATTAGTATCAGGACTTACACCTACCCCACGCTGGCTGTATAATATCTGTGTGACTGTATGTGGGAGCCTGTCCTCCTCACTGTCCTTACATCCACCATCATTAGTATCAGGACTTACACCCACCCCACGCTGGCTGTATAATATCTGTGTGAGTGTATGTGGGAGCCTGTCCTCCCACTGTCCTAATATCCACAGCCTCCATCATTAGTATCAGGACTTACATCCACCCCACGCTGACCGTATAATATCTGTGTGAGTGTATGTGGGAGCCTGTCCTCCTCACTTTCCTTACATCCTCCGCCTCCATCATTAGTATCAGAACTTACACCCACCCCACGCTGACTGTATAATATCTGTGTGAGTGTATGTGGGAGCCTGTCCTCCCACTGTCCTAATATCCACAGCCTCCATCATTAGTATCAGGACTTACACCCACCCCACGCTGGCTGTATAATATCTGTGTGACTGTATGTGGGAGCCTGTCCTCCTCACTTTCCTTACATCCTCAGCCTCTATCATTAGTATCAGGACTTACACCCACCCCACGCTGACTGTATAATATCTGTATGACTGTATGTGGGAGCCTGTCCTCCTCACTGTCCTTACATCCTCCATCATTAGTATCAGGACTTACACCCACCCCACGCTGGCTGTATAATATCTGTGTGACTGTATGTGGGAGCCTGTCCTCCTCACTGTCCTTACATCCTCAGCCTCCATCATTAGTATCAGGACTTACACCCACCAAACGCTGGCTGTATAATATCTGTGTGACTGTATGTGGGAGCCTGTCCTCCTCACTGTCCTTACATCCTCAGCCATCATCATTAGTATCAGGACTTACACCCACCCCACGCTGACTGTATAATATCTGTGTGACTGTATGTGGGAGCCTGTCCTCCTCACTGTCCTTACATCCACCATCATTAGTATCAGGACTTACACCCACCCCACGCTGGCTGTATAATATCTGTGTGACTGTATGTGGGAGCCTGTCCTCCTCACTGTCCTTACATCCTCAGCCTCCATCATTAGTATCAGGACTTACACCCACCAAACGCTGGCTGTATAATATCTGTGTGACTGTATGTGGGAGCCTGTCCTCCTCACTGTCCTTACATCCACCATCATTAGTATCAGGACTTACACCCACCCCACGCTGGCTGTATAATATCTGTGTGACTGTATGTGGGAGCCTGTCCTCCTCACTGTCCTTACATCCACCATCATTAGTATCAGGAATTACACCCACCCCACATTGGCTGTATAATATCTGTGTGACTGTATGTGGGAGCCTGTCCCCCTCACTGTCCTTACATCCTCCATCATTAGTTTCAGGACTTACACCCACCCCACGCTGGCTGTATAATATCTGTGTGACTGTATATGGGAGCCTGTCCTCCTCACTGTCCTTACATCCTCAGCCTCCATCATTAGTATCAGGACTTACACCCACCCCACGCTGGCTGTATAATATCTGTTTGACTGTATGTGGGAGCCTGTCCTCCTCACTGTCCTTACATCCTCTGCCTCCATCATTAGTATCAGGACTTACACCCACCTCACGCTGACTGTTTAATATCTGTGTGACTGAATGTGGGAGCCTGTCCTCCTCACTGTCCTTACATCCACCATCATTAGTATCAGGACTTACACCCACCCCACGCTGGCTGTATAATATCTGTGTGACTGTATGTGGGAGCCTGTCCTCCTCACTGTCCTTACATCCTCAGCCACCATCATTAGTATCAGGACTTACACCCACCCCACGCTGGCTGTATAATATCTGTGTGACTGTATGTGGGAGCCTGATCTCCTCACTGTCCTTACATCCACCATCATTAGTATCAGGACTTACACCCACCCCACGCTGGCTGTATAATATCTGTGTGACTGTATGTGGGAGCCTGTCCTCCTCACTGTCCTTACATCCTCAGCCTCCATCATTAGTATCAGGACTTACACCCTCCCCACGCTGGCAGTGTAATATCTGTGTGACTGCAGGAGGGAGCCTGTCCTCCTCACTGTCCTTACATCCTCAGCCTCCATCATTAGTATCAGGACTTACACCCACCCCACGCTGACTGTATAATATCTGTGTGACTGTATGTGGAAGCCTGTCCTCCCACTGTCCTTATATCTACAGCCTCCATCATTAGTATCAGGACTTACACTCACCCCACGCTGGCTGTATAATATCTGTGTGACTGTATGTGGGAGCCTGTCCTCCTCACTGTCCTTATATCCTCCATCATTAGTATCAGGACTTACACCCACCCCACGCTGGCTGTATAATATCTGTGTGACTGTATATGGGAGCCTGTCCTCCTCACTGTCCTTAAATCCTCAGCCTCAATCATTAGTATCAGGACTTACACCCTCCCCACGCTGGCTGTATAATATCTGTGTGACTGCATGTGGGAGCCTGTCCTCCTCACTGTCCTTACATCCTCAGCCTCCATCATTAGTATCAGGACTTACACCCACCCCACGCTGGCTGTATAATATCTGTGTGACTGTATGTGGGAGCCTGTCCTCCTCACTGTCCTTACATCCTCAGCCTCCATCATTAGTATCAGGACTTACACCCACCCCTCGCTGGCTGTATAATATCTGTGTGACTGCATGTGGGAGCCTGTCCTCCTCACTGTCCACACATCCTCAGCCTCCATCATTAGTATCAGGACTTACACCCACCCCATGCTGGCTGTATAAAATCTGTGTGACTGTATGTGGGAGCCTGTCCTCCTCACTGTCCTTACATCCTCAGCCTCCATCATTAGTCTCAGGACTTACACCCACCTCACGCTGGCTGTATAATATCTGTGTGACTGCATGTGGGAGCCTGTCCTCCTCACTGTCCTTACATCCACCATCATTAGTATCAGGACTTACACCCACCCCACGCTGGCTGTATAATATCTGTGTGACTGTATGTGGGAGCCTGTCCTCCTCCTCACTGTCCTTACATCCTCAGCCTCCATCATTAGTATCAGGACTTACACCCACCCCTCGCTGTCTGTATAATATCTGTGTGACTGTATGTGGGAGCCTGTCCTCCTCCTCACTGTCCTTACATCCTCAGCCTCCATCATTAGTATCAGGACTTACACAAACCCCACGCTGGCTGTATAATATCTGTGTGACTGTATGTGGGAGCCTGTCCTCCTCCTCACTGTCCTTACATCCTCAGCCTCCATCATTAGTATCAGGACTTACACCCACCCCACGCTGGCTGTATAATATCTGTGTGACTGTATGTGGGAGCCGGTCCTCCTCCTCACTGTCCTTACATCCTCAGCCTCCATCATTAGTATCAGGACTTACACCCACCCCACGCTGACTGTATAATATCTGTGTGACTGTATGTGGGAGCCTGTCCTCCTCACTGTCCTTACATCCTCAGCCTCAATCATTAGTATCAGGACTTACACCCTCCCCACGCTGACTGTATAATATCTGTGTGACTGTATGTGGGAGCCTGTCCTCCCACTGTCCTTATATCCACAGCCTCCATCATTAGTACCAGGACTTACACCCACCCCACGCTGGCTGTATAATATCTGTGTGACAGCATGTGGGAGCCTGTCCTCCTCACTGTCATTACATCCTCAGAATCCATCATTAGTATCAGGACTTACAGCCTCCCCACGCTGGCTGTATAATATCTGTGTGACTGCATGTGGGAGCCTGTCCTCCTCACTGTCATTACATCCTCAGCCTCCATCATTAGTATCAGGACACCCACCCCACACTGGCTGTATAATATCTGTGTGACTGTATGTAGGAGTCTGTCCTCCTCACTGTCCTTACATCCTCAGCCTCCTTCATTAGTATCAGGACTTACACCCACCCCACGCTGGCTGTATAATATCTGTGTGACTGTATGTGGGAGCCTGTCCTCCTCACTGTCCTTATATCCTCAGCCTCCATCATTAGTATCAGGACTTACACCAACCCCACGCTGACTGTATAATATCTGTGTGACTGTATGTGGGAGCCTGTCCTCCTCACTGTCCTTACATCCTCAGCCTCCATCATTAGTATCAGGACTTACACCAACCCCACGCTGACTGTATAATATCTGTGTGACAGTATGTGGGAGCCTGTCCTCCTCACTGACCTTACATCCTCAGCCACCATCATTAGTATCAGGACTTACACCCACCCCACGCTGGCTATATAATAACTGTGTGACTGTATGTGGGAGCCTGTCCTCCTCACTGTCCTTACATCCTCAGCCTCCATCATTAGTATCAGGACTTACACCTACCCCACGCTGGCTGTATAATATCTGTGTGACTGTATGTGGGAGCCTGTCCTCCTCACTGTCCTTACATCCACCATCATTAGTATCAGGACTTACACCCACCCCACGCTGGCTGTATAATATCTGTGTGAGTGTATGTGGGAGCCTGTCCTCCCACTGTCCTAATATCCACAGCCTCCATCATTAGTATCAGGACTTACATCCACCCCACGCTGACCGTATAATATCTGTGTGAGTGTATGTGGGAGCCTGTCCTCCTCACTTTCCTTACATCCTCCGCCTCCATCATTAGTATCAGGACTTACACCCACCCCACGCTGACTGTATAATATCTGTGTGAGTGTATGTGGGAGCCTGTCCTCCCACTGTCCTAATATCCACAGCCTCCATCATTAGTATCAGGACTTACACCCACCCCACGCTGGCTGTATAATATCTGTGTGACTGTATGTGGGAGCCTGTCCTCCTCACTTTCCTTACATCCTCAGCCTCTATCATTAGTATCAGGACTTACACCCACCCCACGCTGACTGTATAATATCTGTATGACTGTATGTGGGAGCCTGTCCTCCTCACTGTCCTTACATCCTCCATCATTAGTATCAGGACTTACACCCACCCCACGCTGGCTGTATAATATCTGTGTGACTGTATGTGGGAGCCTGTCCTCCTCACTGTCCTTACATCCTCAGCCTCCATCATTAGTATCAGGACTTACACCCACCAAACGCTGGCTGTATAATATCTGTGTGACTGTATGTGGGAGCCTGTCCTCCTCACTGTCCTTACATCCTCAGCCATCATCATTAGTATCAGGACTTACACCCACCCCACGCTGACTGTATAATATCTGTGTGACTGTATGTGGGAGCCTGTCCTCCTCACTGTCCTTACATCCACCATCATTAGTATCAGGACTTACACCCACCCCACGCTGGCTGTATAATATCTGTGTGACTGTATGTGGGAGCCTGTCCTCCTCACTGTCCTTACATCCTCAGCCTCCATCATTAGTATCAGGACTTACACCCACCAAACGCTGGCTGTATAATATCTGTGTGACTGTATGTGGGAGCCTGTCCTCCTCACTGTCCTTACATCCACCATCATTAGTATCAGGACTTACACCCACCCCACGCTGGCTGTATAATATCTGTGTGACTGTATGTGGGAGCCTGTCCTCCTCACTGTCCTTACATCCACCATCATTAGTATCAGGAATTACACCCACCCCACATTGGCTGTATAATATCTGTGTGACTGTATGTGGGAGCCTGTCCCCCTCACTGTCCTTACATCCTCCATCATCAGTTTCAGGACTTACACCCACCCCACGCTGGCTGTATAATATCTGTGTGACTGTATATGGGAGCCTGTCCTCCTCACTGTCCTTACATCCTCAGCCTCCATCATTAGTATCAGGACTTACACCCACCCCACGCTGGCTGTATAATATCTGTTTGACTGTATGTGGGAGCCTGTCCTCCTCACTGTCCTTACATCCTCTGCCTCCATCATTAGTATCAGGACTTACACCCACCTCACGCTGACTGTTTAATATCTGTGTGACTGAATGTGGGAGCCTGTCCTCCTCACTGTCCTTACATCCACCATCATTAGTATCAGGACTTACACCCACCCCACGCTGGCTGTATAATATCTGTGTGACTGTATGTGGGAGCCTGTCCTCCTCACTGTCCTTACATCCTCAGCCACCATCATTAGTATCAGGACTTACACCCACCCCACGCTGGCTGTATAATATCTGTGTGACTGTATGTGGGAGCCTGATCTCCTCACTGTCCTTACATCCACCATCATTAGTATCAGGACTTACACCCACCCCACGCTGGCTGTATAATATCTGTGTGACTGTATGTGGGAGCCTGTCCTCCTCACTGTCCTTACATCCTCAGCCTCCATCATTAGTATCAGGACTTACACCCTCCCCACGCTGGCAGTGTAATATCTGTGTGACTGCAGGAGGGAGCCTGTCCTCCTCACTGTCCTTACATCCTCAGCCTCCATCATTAGTATCAGGACTTACACCCACCCCACGCTGACTGTATAATATCTGTGTGACTGTATGTGGGAGCCTGTCCTCCCACTGTCCTTATATCTACAGCCTCCATCATTAGTATCAGGACTTACACTCACCCCACGCTGGCTGTATAATATCTGTGTGACTGTATGTGGGAGCCTGTCCTCCTCACTGTCCTTATATCCTCCATCATTAGTATCAGGACTTACACCCACCCCACGCTGGCTGTATAATATCTGTGTGACTGTATATGGGAGCCTGTCCTCCTCACTGTCCTTAAATCCTCAGCCTCAATCATTAGTATCAGGACTTACACCCTCCCCACGCTGGCTGTATAATATCTGTGTGACTGCATGTGGGAGCCTGTCCTCCTCACTGTCCTTACATCCTCAGCCTCCATCATTAGTATCAGGACTTACACCCACCCCTCGCTGGCTGTATAATATCTGTGTGACTGCATGTGGGAGCCTGTCCTCCTCACTGTCCACACATCCTCAGCCTCCATCATTAGTATCAGGACTTACACCCACCCCATGCTGGCTGTATAAAATCTGTGTGACTGTATGTGGGAGCCTGTCCTCCTCACTGTCCTTACATCCTCAGCCTCCATCATTAGTCTCAGGACTTACACCCACCTCACGCTGGCTGTATAATATCTGTGTGACTGCATGTGGGAGCCTGTCCTCCTCACTGTCCTTACATCCACCATCATTAGTATCAGGACTTACACCCACCCCACGCTGGCTGTATAATATCTGTGTGACTGTATGTGGGAGCCTGTCCTCCTCCTCACTGTCCTTACATCCTCAGCCTCCATCATTAGTATCAGGACTTACACCCACCCCTCGCTGTCTGTATAATATCTGTGTGACTGTATGTGGGAGCCTGTCCTCCTCCTCACTGTCCTTACATCCTCAGCCTCCATCATTAGTATCAGGACTTACACAAACCCCACGCTGGCTGTATAATATCTGTGTGACTGTATGTGGGAGCCTGTCCTCCTCCTCACTGTCCTTACATCCTCAGCCTCCATCATTAGTATCAGGACTTACACCCACCCCACGCTGGCTGTATAATATCTGTGTGACTGTATGTGGGAGCCGGTCCTCCTCCTCACTGTCCTTACATCCTCAGCCTCCATCATTAGTATCAGGACTTACACCCACCCCACGCTGACTGTATAATATCTGTGTGACTGTATGTGGGAGCCTGTCCTCCTCACTGTCCTTACATCCTCAGCCTCAATCATTAGTATCAGGACTTACACCCTCCCCACGCTGACTGTATAATATCTGTGTGACTGTATGTGGGAGCCTGTCCTCCTCACTGTCCTTACATCCTCCATCATTAGTATCAGGACTTACACCCACCCCACGCTGGCTGTATAATATCTGTGTGACTGTATGTGGGAGCCTGTCCTCCCACTGTCCTTATATCCACAGCCTCCATCATTAGTACCAGGACTTACACCCACCCCACGCTGGCTGTATAATATCTGTGTGACAGCATGTGGGAGCCTGTCCTCCTCACTGTCCTTACATCCTCAGAATCCATCATTAGTATCAGGACTTACAGCCTCCCCACGCTGGCTGTATAATATCTGTGTGACTGCATGTGGGAGCCTGTCCTCCTCACTGTCATTACATCCTCAGCCTCCATCATTAGTATCAGGACACCCACCCCACACTGGCTGTATAATATCTGTGTGACTGTATGTAGGAGTCTGTCCTTCTCACTGTCCTTACATCCTCAGCCTCCTTCATTAGTATCAGGACTTACACCCACCCCACGCTGGCTGTATAATATCTGTGTGACTGTATGTGGGAGCCTGTCCTCCTCACTGTCCTTATATCCTCAGCCTCCATCATTAGTATCAGGACTTACACCAACCCCACGCTGACTGTATAATATCTGTGTGACTGTATGTGGGAGCCTGTCCTCCTCACTGTCCTTACATCCTCAGCCTCCATCATTAGTATCAGGACTTACACCAACCCCACGCTGACTGTATAATATCTGTGTGACAGTATGTGGGAGCCTGTCCTCCTCACTGTCCTTACATCCTCCATCATTAGTATCAGGACTTACACCCACCCCACGCTGGCTGTATAATATCTGTGTGACTGTATGTGGGAGCCTGTCCTCCTCACTGTCCTTATATCTACAGCCTCCATCATTAGTATCAGGACTTACACCCACCCCACGCTGACTGTATAATATCTGTGTGACTGTATGTGGGAGCCTGTCCTCCTCACTGTCCTTACATCCACCATCATTAGTATCAGGACTTACACCCTCCCCACGCTGGCTGTATAATATCTGTGTGACTGTATGTGGGAGCCTGTCCTCCTCACTGTCCTTACATCCTCAGCCTCCATCATTTGTATCAGGACTTACACCCACCCCACGCTGGCTGTATAATATCTGTGTGACTGTATATGGGAGC
The DNA here is from genome assembly GCA_031769625.1 of Taudactylus pleione. Lineage (NCBI taxonomy): Eukaryota > Metazoa > Chordata > Amphibia > Anura > Myobatrachidae > Taudactylus > Taudactylus pleione. Next base: position 2,406,884 of record JAUIMM010000046.1, on the reverse strand, counting down.
CTGTCCTCCTCTCTGTCCTTACATCCTCAGCCTCCATCATTAGTATCAGGACTTACACCCACCCCACACTGGCAGTTTAATATCTGTGTGACTGTATGTGGGAGCCTGTCCTCCTCACTGTCCTTACATCCTCCATCATTAGTATCAGGACTTACACCCACCCCACGCTGGCTATATAATAACTGTGTGACTGTATGTGGGAGCCTGTCCTCCTCACTGTCCTTACATCCTCAGCCTCCATCATTAGTATCAGGACTTACACCTACCCCACGCTGGCTGTATAATACCTGTGTGACTGTATGTGGGAGCCTGTCCTCCTCACTGTCCTTACATCCCCCATCATTAGTATCAGGACTTACACCCTCCCCACGCTGGCTGTATAATATCTGTGTGACTGCATGTGGGAGCCTGTCCTCCTCACTGTCCTTACATCCTCAGCCTCCATCATTAGTATCAGGACTTACACCCACCCCACGCTGGCTGTATAATATCTGTGTGACTGTATGTGGGAGCCTGTCCTCCTCAATTTCCTTACATCCTCAGCCTCCATCATTAGTATCAGGACTTACACCCACCCCACGCTGGCTGTATAATATCTGTGTGACTGTATGTGGGAGCCTGTCCTCCTCACTGTCCTTACATCCTCAGCCTCCATCATTAGTATCAGGACTTACACCCACCCCACGCTGGCTGTATAATATCTGTGTGAATGTATGTGGGAGCCTGTCCTCCTCACTGTCCTTACATCCTCAGCCTCCATCATTAGTATCAGGACTTACACCCACCCCACGCTGACTGTATAATATCTGTGTGACTGCATGTGGGAGCCTGTCCTCCTCACTGTCCTTACATCCACCATCATTAGTATCAGGACTTACACCCACCCCACGCTGGCTGTATAATATCTGTGTGACTGTATGTGGGAGCCTGTCCTCCTCACTGTCCTTACATCCTCCATCATTAGTATAAGGACTTACACCCACCCCACGCTGGCTGTATAATATCTGTGTGACTGTATGTGGGAGCCTGTCCTCCTCACTGTCCTTACATCCTCAGCCTCCATCATTAGTATCAGGACTTACACCCACCCCACGCTGACTGTATAATATCTGTGTGACTGAATGTGGGAGCCTGTCCTCCTCACTGTCCTTATATCCTCAGCCTCCATCATTAGTATTAGGACTTACACCCACCCCACGCTGGCTGTATAATATCTGTGTGACTGTATGTGGGAGCCTGTCCTCCTCACTGTCCTTACATCCTCAGCCTCCATCATTAGTATCAGGACTTACACCCACCCCACGCTGGCTGTATAATATCTGTGTGACTGTATGTGGGAGCCTGTCCTCCTCACTGTCCTTACATACACCATCATTAGTATCAGGACTTACACCCACCCCACGCTGGCTGTATAATATCTGTGTGACTGTATGTGGGAGCCTGTCCTCCTCACTGTCCTTACATCCACCATCATTAGTATCAGGACTTACACCCACCCCACGCTGGCTGTATAATATCTGTGTGACTGTATGTGGGAGCCTGTCCTCCTCACTGTCCTTACATCCTCAGCCTCCATCATTAGTATCAGGACTTACACCCACCCCATGCTGGCTGTATAATATCTGTGTGACTGTATGTGGGAGCCTGTCCTCCTCACTGTCCTTACATCCTCAGCCTCCATCATTAGTATCAGGACTTACACCCTCCCCACGCTGGCAGTGTAATATCTGTGTGACTGTATGTGGGAGCCTGTCCTCCTCACTGTCCTTACATCCTCAGCCTCCATCATTAGTATCAGGACTTACACCCACCCCATGCTGACTGTATAATATCTGTGTGACTGTATGTGGGAGCCTGTCCTCCCACTGTCCTTATATCCACAGCCTCCATCATTAGTATCAGGACTTACACTCACCCCAAGCTGGCTGTATAATATCTGTGTGACTGTATGTGGGAGCCTGTCCTCCTCACTGTCCTTACATCCACCATCATTAGTATCAGGACTTACACCCACCCCACGCTGGCTGTATAATATCTGTGTGACTGTATGTGGGAGCCTGTCCTCCTCACTGTCCTTACATCCTCAGCCTCCATCATTAGTATCAGGACTTACACCCACCCCTCGCTGGCTGTATAATATTTGTGTGACTGTATGTGGGAGCCTGTCCTCCTCACTGTCCTTATATCCTCAGCCTCCATCAATAGTATCAGGACTTACACCCACCCCTCGCTGGCTGTATAATATCTGTGTGACTGCATGTGGGACCCTGTCCTCCTCACTGTCCTTACATCCTCAGCCTCCATCATTAGTATCAGGACTTACACCCACCCCATGCTGGCTGTATAATATCTGTGTGACTGTATGTGAGAGCCTGTCCTCCTCACTGTCCTTATATCCACCATCATTAGTATTAGGACTTACACCCACCCCACGCTGGCTGTATAATATCTGTGTGACTGTATGTGGGAACCTGTCCTCCTCCTCACTGTCCTTACATCCTCAGCCTCCATCATTAGTATCAGGACTTACACCCACCCCACGCTGACTGTATAATATCTGTGTGACTACATGTGGGAGCCTGTCCTCCTCACTGTCCTTACATCCTCAGCCTCCATTATTAGTATCAGGACTTACACCCACCCCACGCTGACTGTATAATATCTGTGAGACTGTATGTGGGAGCCTGTCCTCTTCACTGTCCTTACATCCTCAGCCTCCTTCATTAGTATCAGGAATTACACTCACCCCACGCTGGCTGTATAATATCTGTGTGACTGCATGTGTGAGCCTGTCCTCCCACTGTCCTTATATCCACCACCATTAGTATCAGGACTTACACCCACCCCACGCTGGCTGTATAATATCTGTGTGACTGTATGTGGGAGCCTGTCCTCCTCACTGTCCTTACATCCACCACCATTAGTATCAGGACTTACACCCACCCCACGCTGGCTGTATAATATCTGTGTGACTGTATGTGGGAGCCTGTCCTCCTCTCTGTCCTTACATCCACCACCATTAGTATCAGGACTTACACCCACCCCACGCTGGCTGTATAATATCTGTGTGACTGTATGTGGGAGCCTGTCCTCCTCACTGTCCTTACATCCTCAGCCTCCATCATTAGTATCAGGACTTACACCTACCCCACGCTGGCTGTATAATATCTGTGTGACTGTATGTGGGAGCCTGTCCTCCTCACTGTCCTTACATCCTCAGCCTCCATCATTAGTATCAGGACTTACACCCACCCCACGCTGGCTGTATAATATCTGTGTGACTGCATGTGGGAGCCTGTCCTCCTCACTGTCCTTATATCCACCATCATTAGTATCAGGACTTACACCCACCCCACGCTGGCTGTATAATATCTGTGTGACTGTATGTGGGAGCCTGTCCTCCTCACTGTCCTTACATCCTCAGCCTCCATCATTACTATCAGGACTTACACCCACCCCACGCTGGCTGTATAATATCTGTGTGACTGTATGTGGGAGCCTGTCCTCCTCACTGTCCTTATATCCACCATCATTAGTATCAGGACTTACACCCACCCCACGCTGGCTGTATAATATCTGTGTGACTGCATGTGGGAGCCTGTCCTCCTCACTGTCCTTATATCCACCATCATTAGTATCAGGACTTACACCCACCCCACGCTGGCTGTATAATATCTGTGTGACTGTATGTGGGAGCCTGTCCTCCTCACTGTCCTTACATCCTCAGCCTCCATCATTAGTATCAGGACTTACACCCACATCACGCTGGCTGTATAATATCTGTGTGACTGTATGTGGGAGCCTGTCCTCCTCACTGTCCTTATATCCACCATCATTAGTATCAGGAATTACACTCACCCCACGCTGACTGTATAATATCTGTGTGACTGTATGTGAGAGCCTGTCCTTCTCACTGTCCTTACATCCACCATCATTAGTATTAGGACTTACACCCACCCCACGCTGGCTGTATAATATCTGTGTGACTGTATGTGGGAACCTGTCCTCCTCCTCACTGTCCTTACATCCTCAGCCTCCATCATTAGTATCAGGACTTACACCCACCCCACGCTGACTGTATAATATCTGTGTGACTACATGTGGGAGCCTGTCCTCCTCACTGTCCTTACATCCTCAGCCTCCATTATTAGTATCAGGACTTACACCCACCCTACGCTGACTGTATAATATCTGTGTGACTGTATGTGGGAGCCTGTCCTCCTCACTGTCCTTACATCCACCACCATTAGTATCAGGACTTACACCCACCCCACGCTGGCTGTATAATATCTGTGTGACTGTATGTGGGAGCCTGTCCTCCTCACTGTCCTTACATCCACCACCATTAGTATCAGGACTTACACCAACCCCACGCTGGCTGTATAATATCTGTGTGACTGTATGTGGGAGCCTGTCCTCCTCACTGTCCTTACATCCACCACCATTAGAATCAGGACTTACACCCACCCCACGCTGGCTGTATAGTATCTGTGTGACTGTATGTGGGAGCCTGTCCTCCTCACTGTCCTTACATCCTCAGCCTCCATCATTAGTATCAGGACTTACACCTACCCCACGCTGGCTGTATAATATCTGTGTGACTGTATGTGGGAGCCTGTCCTCCTCACTGTCCTTACATCCTCCATCATTAGTATCAGGACTTACACCCACCCCACGCTGGCTGTATAATATCTGAGTGACTGTATGTGGGAGCCTGTCCTCCTCACTGTCCTTACATCCACCATCATTAGTATCAGGACTTACACCCACCCCACGCTGGCTGTATAATATCTGTGTGACTGCATGTGGGAGCCTGTCCTCCTCACTGTCCTTATATCCACCATCATTAGTATCAGGACTTACACCCACCCCACGCTGGCTGTATAATATCTGTGTGACTGTATGTGGGAGCCTGTCCTCCTCACTGTCCTTACATCCTCAGCCTCCATCATTACTATCAGGACTTACACCCACCCCACGCTGGCTGTGTAATATCTGTGTGACTGTATGTGGGAGCCTGTCCTCCTCACTGTCCTTACATCCTCAGCCTCCATCATTAGAATCAGGACTTACACCCTCCCCACTCTGGCTGTAAAATATCTGTGTGACTGTATGTGGGAGCCTGTCCTCCTCACTGTCCTTACATCCTCAGCCTCCATCATTAGTATCAGGACTTACACCCTCCCCACGCTGGCTGTATAATATCTGTTTGACTGTATGTGGGAGCCTGTCCTCCTCACTGTCCTTACATCCTCCATCATTAGTATCAGGACTTACACCCACCCCACGCTGGCTGTATAATATCTGTGTGACTGTATGTGGGAGCCTGTCCTCCTCACTGTCCTTACATCCTCAGCCTCCATCATTAGTATCAGGACTTACACCCACCCCACGCTGACTGTATAATATCTGTGTGACTGCATGTGGGAGCCTGTCCTCCTCACTGTCCTTACATCCACCATCATTAGTATCAGGACTTACACCCTCCCCACGCTGGCTGTATAATATCTGTGTGACTGCATGTGGGAGCCTGTCCTCCTCCTCACTGTCCTTACATCCTCAGCCTCCATCATTAGTATCAGGACTTACACTCACCCCACGCTGGCTGTATAATATCTGTGTGACTGTATGTGGAAGCCTGTCCTTCTCACTGTCCTTACATCCTCAGCCTCCATCATTAGTATCAGGACTTACACCCTCCCCACACTGGCTGTATAATATCTGTGTGACTGCATGTGGGAGCCTGTCCTCCTCACTGTCCTTACATCTTCAGCCTCCATCATTAGTATCAGGACTTACACCCACCCCACGCTGGCTGTATAATATCTGTGTGACTGTATGTGGGAGCCTGTCCTCCTCACTGTCCTTACATCCTCAGCGTCCATCATTAGTATCAGGACTTACACCCACCCCACGCTGGCAGTTTAATATCTGTGTGACTGTATGTGGGAGCCTGTCCTCCTCACTGTCCTTACATCCCCCATCATTAGTATCAGGACTTACACCCACCCCACGCTGGCTGTATAATATCTGTGTGAGTGCATGTGGGAGCCTGTCCTCCTCACTTTCCTTACATCCTCAGCCTCCATCATTAGTATCAGGACTTACACCCACCCCACGCTGACTGTATAATATCTGTGTGAGTGTATGTGAGAGCCTGTCCTCCTCACTGTCCTAATATCCACAGCCTCCATCATTAGTATCAGGACTTACACTCACCCCACGCTGGCTGTATAATATCTGTGTGACTGTATGTGGGAGCCTGTCCTCCTCACTGTCCTTACATCCACCATCATTAGTATCAGGACTTATACGCACCCCACGCTGACTGTATAATATCTGTGTGAGTGTATGTGGGAGCCTGTCCTCCCACTGTCCTAATATCCACAGCCTCCATCATTAGTATCAGGACTTACACCCACCCCACGCTGGCTGTATAATATCTGTGTGACTGTATGTGGGAGCCTGTCCTCCTCACTTTCCTTACATCCTCAGCCTCCATCATTAGTATCAGGACTTACACCCACCCCACGCTGGCTGTATAATATCTGTGTGACTGTATGTGGGAGCCTGTCCTCCTCACTGTCCTTACATCCTCAGCCTCCATCATTAGTATCAGGACTTACACCAACCCCACGCTGACTGTATAATATCTGTGTGACTGCATGTGGGAGCCTGTCCTCCTCACTGTCCTTACATCCTCAGCCTCCATCATTAGTATCAGGACTTACACCCACCCCACGCTGGCTGTATAATATCTGTGTGACTGTATGTGGGAGCCTCTCCTCCTCACTGTCCTTACATCCACCATGATTAGTATCAGGACTTACACCCTCCCGACGCTGGCTGTATAATATCTGTGTGACTGTATGTGGGAGCCTGTCCTCCTCACTGTCCTTACATCCTCAGCCTCCATCATTAGTATCAGGACTTACACCCACCCCACGCTGGCTGCATAATATCTGTGTGACTGTATGTGGGAGCCTGTCCTCCTCACTGTCCTTACATCCTCAGCCTCCATCATTAGTATCAGGACTTACACCCACCCCACGCTGGCTGTATAATAGCTGTGTGACTGTATGTGGGAGCCTGTCCTCCTCACTGTCCTTACATCCACCATCATTAGTATCAGGACTTACACCCACCCCACGCTGACTGTATAATATCTGTGTGACTGTATGTGGGAGCCTGTCCTCCTCACTGTCCTTACATCCTCAGCCTCCATCATTAGTATCACTACTTACACCCACCCAACGCTGGCATTATAATATCTGTGTGACTGTATGTGGGAGCCTGTCCCCCTCACTGTCCTTACATCCTCAGCCTCCATCATTAGTATCAGGACTTACACCCACCCCACGCTGGCTGTATAATATCTGTGTGAGTGTATGTGGGAGCCTGTCCTCCTCACTGTCCTTATATCCTCAGCCACCATCATTAGTATCAGGACTTACACCCTCCCCACGCTGGCTGTATAATATCTGTGTGACTGCATGTGGGAGCCTGTCCTCCTCACTGTCCTTACATCCTCAGCCTCCATCATTAGTATCAGGACTTACACCCACCCCACGCTGGCTGTATAATATCTGTGTGACTGTATGTGGGAGCCTGTCCTCCTCACTGTCCTTACATCCTCAGCCACCATCATTAGTATCAGGACTTACACCTACCCCACGCTGGCTGTATAATATCTGTGTGACTGTATATGGGAGCCTGTCCTCCTCCTCACTGTCCTTATATCCTCAGCCTCCATCATTAGTATTAGGACTTACACTCACCCCACGCTGGCTGTATAATATCTGTGTGACTGTATGTGGGAGCCTGTCCTCCTCACTGTCCTTACATCCTCAGACTCCATCATTAGTATCACTACTTACACCCACCCCACGCTGGCTGTATAATATCTGTGTGACTGTATGTGGGAGCCTGTCCTCCTCACTGTCCTTACATCCACCATCATTAGTATCAGGACTTACACCCACCCCACATTGGCTGTATAATATCTGTGTGACTGTATGTGGGAGCCTGTCCCCCTCACTGTCCTTACATCCTCCATCATTAGTATCAGGACTTACACCCACCCCACATTGGCTGTATAATATCTGTGTGACTGTATGTGGGAGCCTGTCCTCCTCACTGTCCTTACATCCTCAGCCTCCATCATTAGTATCAGGACTTACACCCTCCCCATGCTGGCAGTGTAATATCTGTGTGACTGCAGGTGGGAGCCTGTCCTCCTCACTGTCCTTACATCCTCAGCCTCCATCATTAGTATCAGGACTTACACCCACCCCACGCTGGCTGTATAATATCTGTGTGACTGTATGTGGGAGCCTGTCCTCCTCACTGTCCTTACATCCTCAGCCTCCATCATTAGTATCAGGACTTACACCCACCCCACGCTGACTGTATAATATCTGTGTGACTGTATGTGGGAGCCTGTCCTCCCACTGTCCTTATATCCACAGCCTCCATCATTAGTATCAGGACTTACACTCACCCCACGCTGGCTGTATAATATCTGTGTGACTGTATGTGGGAGCCTGTCCTCCTCACTGTCCTTACATCCTCCATCATTAGTATCAGGACATACACCCACCCCACGCTGGCTGTATAATATCTGTGTGATTGTATATGGGAGCCTGTCCTCGTCACTGTCCTTACATCCTCAGCCTCAATCATTAGTATCAGGACTTACACCCTCCCCACGCTGGCTGTATAATATCTGTGTGACTGCATGTGGGAGCCTGTCCTCCTCACTGTCCTTACATCCTCAGCCTCCATCATTAGTATCAGGACTTACACCCACCCCACAATGGCTGTATAATATCTGTGTGACTGTATGTGGGAGCCTGTCCTCCTCACTGTCCTTACATCCTCAGCCTCCATCATTAGTATCAGGACTTACACCCACCCCTCGCTGGCTGTATAATATCTGTGTGACTGCATGTGGGAGCCTGTCCTCCTCACTGTCCTTACATCCTCAGCCTCCATCATTAGTATCAGGACTTACACCCACCCCACGCTGGCTGTATAATATCTGTGTGACTGTATGTGGGAGCCTAACCTCCCACTGTCCTTATATCCACCATAATTAGTATCAGGACTTACACCCACCCCATGCTGGCTGTATAAAATCTGTGTGACTGTATGTGGGAGCCTGTCCTCCTCACTGTCCTTACATCCACCATCATTAGTATCAGGACTTACACCCACCCCACGCTGGCTGTATAATATCTGTGTGACTGTATGTGGGAGCCTGTCCTCCTCCTCACTGTCCTTACATCCTCAGCCTCCATCATTAGTATCAGGACTTACACCCACCCCACGCTGGCTGTATAATATCTGTGTGACTGTATGTGGGAGCCTGTCCTCCTCCTCACTGTCCTTACATCCTCAGCCTCCATCATTAGTATCAGGACTTACACCCACCCCATGCTGGCTGTATAAAATCTGTGTGACTGTATGTGGGAGCCTGTCCTCCTCACTGTCCTTACATCCACCATCATTAGTATCAGGACTTACACCCACCCCACGCTGGCTGTATAATATCTGTGTGACTGTATGTGGGAGCCTGTCCTCCTCCTCACTGTCCTTACATCCTCAGCCTCCATCATTAGTATCAGGACTTACACCCACCCCACGCTGGCTGTATAATATCTGTGTGACTGTATATGGGAGCCTGTCCTCCTCCTCACTGTCCTTACATCCTCAGCCTCCATCATTAGTATCAGGACTTACACCCACCCCACGCTGGCTGTATAATATCTGTGTGACTGTATGTGGGAGCCTGTCCTCCTCCTCACTGTCCTTACATCCTCAGCCTCCATCATTAGTATCAGGACTTACACCCACCCCACGCCGACTGTATAATATCTGTGTGACTGTATGTGGGAGCCTGTCCTCCTCACTGTCCTTACATCCTCAGCCTCAATCATTAGTATCAGGACTTACACCCTCCCCACGCTGACTGTATAATATCTGTGTGACTGTATGTGGGAGCCTGTCCTCCCACTGTCCTTATATCCACAGCCTCCATCATTAGTACCAGGACTTACACCCACCCCACGCTGGCTGTATAATATCTGTGTGACAGCATGTGGGAGCCTGTCCTCCTCACTGTCCTTACATCCTCAGAATCCATCATTAGTATCAGGACTTACAGCCTCCCCACGCTGGCTGTATAATATCTGTGTGACTGCATGTGGGAGCCTGTCCTCCTCACTGTCATTACATCCTCAGCCTCCATCATTAGTATCAGGACTTACACCCACCCCACCTTGACTGTATAATATCTGTGTGAGTGTATGTGGGAGCCTGTCCTCCCACTGTCCTAATATCCACAGCCTCCATCATTAGTATCAGGACTTACACTCACCCCATGCTGGCTGTATAATATCTGTGTGACTGTATGTAGGAGTCTGTCCTCCTCACTGTCCTTACATCCTCAGCCTCCTTCATTAGTATCAGGACTTACACCCACCCCACGCTGGCAGTATAATATCTGTGTGACTGTATGTGGGAGCCTGTCCTCCTCACTGTCCTTACATCCTCAGCCACCATCATTAGTATCAGGACTTACACCCACCCCACGCTGACTGTATAATATCTGTGTGACTGCATGTGGGAGCCTGTCCTCCTCACTGTCCTTACATCCACCATCATTAGTATCAGGACTTACACCCTCCCCACGCTGGCTGTATAATATCTGTGTGACTGTATGTGGGAGCCTGTCCTTCTCACTGTCCTTACATCCTCAGCCTCCATCATTAGTAACAGGACTTACACCCTCCCCACACTGGCTGTATAATATCTGTGTGACTGCATGTGGGAGCCTGTCCTCCTCACTGTCCTTACATCCTCAGCCTCCATCATTAGTATCAGGACTTACACCCACCCCACGCTGGCTGTATAATATCTGTGTGACTGTATATGGGAGCCTGTCCTCCTCACTGTCCTTACATCCTCAGCCTCCATCATTAGTATCAGGACTTACACCCACCCCACGCTGGCAGTTTAATATCTGTGTGACTGTATGTGGGAGCCTGTCCTCCTCACTGTCCTTACATCCTCCATCATTAGTATCAGGACTTACACCCACCCCACGCTGGCTATATAATAACTGTGTGACTGTATGTGGGAGCCTGTCCTCCTCACTGTCCTTACATCCTCAGCCTCCATCATTAGTATCAGGACTTACACCTACCCCACGCTGGCTGTATAATATCTGTGTGACTGTATGTGGGAGCCTGTCCTCCTCACTGTCCTTACATCCCCCATCATTAGTATCAGGACTTACACCCTCCCCACGCTGGCTGTATAATATCTGTGTGACTGCATGTGGGAGCCTGTCCTCCTCACTGTCCTTACATCCTCAGCCTCCATCATTAGTATCAGGACTTACACCCACCCCACGCTGGCTGTATAATATCTGTGTGACTGTATGTGGGAGCCTGTCCTCCTTACTGTCCTTACATCCTCAGCCTCCATCATTAGTATCAGGACTTACACCCACCCCACACTGACTGTATAATATCTGTGTGACTGCATGTGGGAGCCTGTCCTCCTCACTGTCCTTACATCCACCATTATTAGTATCAGGACTTACACCCACCCAACGCTGGCTGTATAATATCTGTGTGACTGTATGTGGGAGCCTGTCCTCCTCACTGTCCTTACATCCTCAGCCTCCATCATTAGTATCAGGACTTACACCCACCCCACACTGACTGTATAATATCTGTGTGACTGAATGTGGGAGCCTGTCCTCCTCACTATCCTTACATCCTCAGCCTCCATCATTAGTATCAGGACTTACACCCACCCCACGCTGGCTGTATAATATCTGTGTGACTGTATGTGGGAGCCTGTCCTCCTCACTGTCCTTACATCCACCACCATTAGTATCAGGACTTACACCCACCCCACGCTGGCTGTATAATATCTGTGTGACTGCATGTGGGAGCCTGTCCTCCTCACTGTCCTTACATCCTCAGCCTCCATCATTAGTATCAGGACTTACACCTACCCCACGCTGGCTGTATAATATCTGTGTGACTGTATGTGGGAGCCTGTCCTCCTCACTGTCCTTACATCCTCCATCATTAGTATCAGGACTTACACCCACCCCACGCTGGCTGTATAATATCTGTGTGACTGTATGTGGGAGCCTGTCCTCCTCACTGTCCTTACATCCTCAGCCTCCATCATTAGTATCAGGACTTACACCCACCCCACGCTGACTGTATAATATCTGTGTGACTGAATGTGGGAGCCTGTCCTCCTCACTGTCCTTATATCCTCAGCCTCCATCATTAGTATCAGGACTTACACCCACCCCACGCTGGCTGTATAATATCTGTGTGACTGTATGTGGGAGCCTGTCCTCCTCACTGTCCTTACATCCTCAGCCTCCATCATTAGTATCAGGACTTACACCCACCCCACGCTGGCTGTATAATATCTGTGTGACTGTATGTGGGAGCCTGTCCTCCTCACTGTCCTTACATACACCATCATTAGTATCAGGACTTACACCCACCCCACGCTGGCTGTATAATATCTGTGTGACTGTATGTGGGAGCCTGTCCTCCTTACTGTCCTTACATCCACCATCATTAGTATCAGGACTTACACCCACCCCACGCTGGCTGTATAATATCTGTGTGACTGTATGTGGGAGCCTGTCCTCCTCACTGTCCTTACATCCTCAGCCTCCATCATTAGTATCAGGACTTACACCCACCCCATGCTGGCTGTATAATATCTGTGTGACTGTATGTGGGAGCCTGTCCTCCTCACTGTCCTTACATCCTCAGCCTCCATCATTAGTATCAGGACTTACACCCACCCCACGCTGACTGTATAATATCTGTGTGACTGTATGTGGGAGCCTGTCCTCCTCACTGTCCTTACATCCTCAGCCTCCATCATTAGTATCAGGACTTACACCCACCCCATGCTGACTGTATAATATCTGTGTGACTGTATGTGGGAGCCTGTCCTCCCACTGTCCTTATATCCACAGCCTCCATCATTAGTATCAGGACATACACTCACCCCAAGCTGGCTGTATAATATCTGTGTGACTGTATGTGGGAGCCTGTCCTCCTCACTGTCCTTACATCCACCATCATTAGTATCAGGACTTACACCCACCCCACGCTGGCTGTATAATATCTGTGTGACTGTATGTGGGAGCCTGTCCTCCTCACTGTCCTTACATCCTCAGCCTCCATCATTAGTATCAGGACTTACACCCACCCCTCGCTGGCTGTATAATATTTGTGTGACTGTATGTGGGAGCCTGTCCTCCTCACTGTCCTTATATCCTCAGCCTCCATCAATAGTATCAGGACTTACACCCACCCCTCGCTGGCTGTATAATATCTGTGTGACTGCATGTGGGACCCTGTCCTCCTCACTGTCCTTACATCCTCAGCCTCCATCATTAGTATCAGGACTTACACCCACCCCATGCTGGCTGTATAATATCTGTGTGACTGTATGTGAGAGCCTGTCCTCCTCACTGTCCTTACATCCACCATCATTAGTATTAGGACTTACACCCACCCCACGCTGGCTGTATAATATCTGTGTGACTGTATGTGGGAACCTGTCCTCCTCCTCACTGTCCTTACATCCTCAGCCTCCATCATTAGTATCAGGACTTACACCCACCCCACGCTGACTGTATAATATCTGTGTGACTATATGTGGGAGCCTGTCCTCCTCACTGTCCTTACATCCTCAGCCTCCATTATTAGTATCAGGACTTACACCCACCCCACGCTGACTGTATAATATCTGTGAGACTGTATGTGGGAGCCTGTCCTCCTCACTGTCCTTACATCCTCAGCCTCCTTCATTAGTATCAGGACTTACACTCACCCCACGCTGGCTGTATAATATCTGTGTGACTGCATGTGGGAGCCTGTCCTCCTCACTGTCCTTACATCCTCAGCCTCCATCATTAGTATCAGGACTTACACCCACCCCACGCTGGCTGTATAATATCTGTGTGACTGTATGTGGGAGCCTGTCCTCCTCACTGTCCTTACATCCACCACCATTAGTATCAGGACTTACACCCACCCCACGCTGGCTGTATAATATCTGTGTGACTGTATGTGGGAGCCTGTCCTCCTCTCTGTCCTTACATCCACCACCATTAGTATCAGGACTTACACCCACCCCACGCTGGCTGTATAATATCTGTGTGACTGTATGTGGGAGCCTGTCCTCCTCACTGTCCTTACATCCTCAGCCTCCATCATTAGTATCAGGACTTACACCTACCCCACGCTGGCTGTATAATATCTGTGTGACTGTATGTGGGAGCCTGTCCTCCTCACTGTCCTTACATCCTCAGCCTCCATCATTAGTATCAGGACTTACACCCACCCCACGCTGGCTGTATAATATCTGTGTGACTGCATGTGGGAGCCTGTCCTCCTCACTGTCCTTATATCCACCATCATTAGTATCAGGACTTACACCCACCCCACGCTGGCTGGATAATATCTGTGTGACTGTATGTGGGAGCCTGTCCTCCTCACTGTCCTTACATCCTCAGCCTCCATCATTACTATCAGGACTTACACTCACCCCACGCTGACTGTATAATATCTGTGTGACTGTATGTGAGAGCCTGTCCTTCTCACTGTCCTTACATCCACCATCATTAGTATTAGGACTTACACCCACCCCACGCTGGCTGTATAATATCTGTGTGACTACATGTGGGAGCCTGTCCTCCTCACTGTCCTTACATCCTCAGCCTCCATTATTAGTATCAGGACTTACACCCACCCTACGCTGACTGTATAATATCTGTGTGACTGTATGTGGGAGCCTGTCCTCCTCACTGTCCTTACATCCTCAGCCTCCATCATTAGTATCAGGACTTACACTCACCTCACGCTGGCTGTATAATATCTGTGTGACTGCATGTGGGAGCCTGTCCTCCTCACTGTCCTTACATCCTCAGCCTCCATCATTAGTATCAGGACTTACACCCACCCCACGCTGGCTGTATAATAACTGTGTGACTGTATGTGGGAGCCTGTCCTCCTCACTGTCCTTACATCCACCACCATTAGTATCAGGACTTACACCCACCCCACGCTGGCTGTATAATAACTGTGTGACTGTATGTGGGAGCCTGTCCTCCTCACTGTCCTTACATCCTCAGCCTCCATCATTAGTATCAGGACTTACACCTACCCCACGCTGGCTGTATAATATCTGTGTGACTGTATGTGGGAGCCTGTCCTCCTCACTGTCCTTACATCCTCCATCATTAGTATCAGGACTTACACCCACCCCACGCTGGCTGTATAATATCTGAGTGACTGTATGTGGGAGCCTGTCCTCCTCACTGTCCTTACATCCACCATCATTAGTATCAGGACTTACACCCACCCCACGCTGGCTGTATAATATCTGTGTGACTGCATGTGGGAGCCTGTCCTCCTCACTGTCCTTATATCCACCATCATTAGTATCAGGACTTACACCCACCCCACGCTGGCTGTATAATATCTGTGTGACTGTATGTGGGAGCCTGTCCTCCTCACTGTCCTTACATCCTCAGCCTCCATCATTACTATCAGGACTTACACCCACCCCACGCTGGCTGTGTAATATCTGTGTGACTGTATGTGGGAGCCTGTCCTCCTCACTGTCCTTACATCCTCAGCCTCCATCATTAGAATCAGTACTTACACCCTCCCCACTCTGGCTGTATAATATCTGTGTGACTGTATGTGGGAGCCTGTCCTCCTCACTGTCCTTACATCCTCAGCCTCCATCATTAGTATCAGGACTTACACCCTCCCCACGCTGGCTGTATAATATCTGTTTGACTGTATGTGGGAGCCTGTCCTCCTCACTGTCCTTACATCCTCCATCATTAGTATCAGGACTTACACCCACCCCACGCTGACTGTATAATATCTGTGTGACTGTATGTGGGAGCCTGTCCTCCTCACTGTCCTTACATCCTCAGCCTCCATCATTAGTATCAGGACTTACACCCACCCCACGCTGACTGTATAATATCTGTGTGACTGCATGTGGGAGCCTGTCCTCCTCACTGTCCTTACATCCACCATCATTAGTATCAGGACTTACACCCTCCCCACGCTGGCTGTATAATATCTGTGTGACTGCATGTGGGAGCCTGTCCTCCTCCTCACTGTCCTTACATCCTCAGCCTCCATCATTAGTATCAGGACTTACACTCACCCCACGCTGGCTGTATAATATCTGTGTGACTGTATGTGGAAGCCTGTCCTTCTCACTGTCCTTACATCCTCAGCCTCCATCATTAGTATCAGGACTTACACCCTCCCCACACTGGCTGTATAATATCTGTGTGACTGCATGTGGGAGCCTGTCCTCCTCACTGTCCTTACATCTTCAGCCTCCATCATTAGTATCAGGACTTACACCCACCCCACGCTGGCTGTATAATATCTGTGTGACTGTATGTGGGAGCCTGTCCTCCTCACTGTCCTTACATCCTCAGCGTCCATCATTAGTATCAGGACTTACACCCACCCCACGCTGGCAGTTTAATATCTGTGTGACTGTATGTGGGAGCCTGTCCTCCTCACTGTCCTTACATCCCCCATCATTAGTATCAGGACTTACACCCACCCCACGCTGGCTGTATAATATCTGTGTGAGTGCATGTGGGAGCCTGTCCTCCTCACTTTCCTTACATCCTCAGCCTCCATCATTAGTATCAGGACTTACACCCACCCCACGCTGACTGTATAATATCTGTGTGAGTGTATGTGAGAGCCTGTCCTCCTCACTGTCCTAATATCCACAGCCTCCATCATTAGTATCAGGACTTACACTCACCCCACGCTGGCTGTATAATATCTGTGTGACTGTATGTGGGAGCCTGTCCTCCTCACTGTCCTTACATCCACCATCATCAGTATCAGGACTTATACGCACCCCACGCTGACTGTATAATATCTGTGTGAGTGTATGTGGGAGCCTGTCCTCCCACTGTCCTAATATCCACAGCCTCCATCATTAGTATCAGGACTTACACCCACCCCACGCTGGCTGTATAATATCTGTGTGACTGTATGTGGGAGCCTGTCCTCCTCACTGTCCTTACATCCTCAGCCTCCATCATTAGTATCAGGACTTACACCCACCCCACGCTGACTGTATAATATCTGTGTGACTGCATGTGGGAGCCTGTCCTCCTCACTGTCCTTACATCCTCCATCATTAGTATCAGGACTTACACCCACCCCACGCTGGCTGTATAATATCTGTGTGACTGTATGTGGGAGCCTGTCCTCCTCACTGTCCTTACATCCACCATAATTAGTATCAGGACTTACACCCTCCCGACGCTGGCTGTATAATATCTGTGTGACTGTATGTGGGAGCCTGTCCTCCTCACTGTCCTTACATCCTCAGCCTCCATCATTAGTATCAGGACTTACACCCACCCCACGCTGGCTGCATAATATCTGTGTGACTGTATGTGGGAGCCTGTCCTCCTCACTGTCCTTACATCCTCAGCCTCCATCATTAGTATCAGGACTTACACCCACCCCACGCTGGCTGTATAATAGCTGTGTGACTGTATGTGGGAGCCTGTCCTCCTCACTGTCCTTACATCCACCATCATTAGTATCAGGACTTACACCCACCCCACGCTGACTGTATAATATCTGTGTGACTGTATGTGGGAGCCTGTCCTCCTCACTGTCCTTACATCCTCAGCCTCCATCGTTAGTATCACTACTTACACCCACCCCACGCTGGCTGTATAATATCTGTGTGACTGTATGTGGGAGCCTGTCCCCCTCACTGTCCTTACATCCTCCATCATTAGTATCAGGACTTACACCCACCCCACGCTGGCTGTATAATATCTGTGTGACTGTATATAGGAGCCTGTCCTCCTCACTGTCCTTACATCCTCAGCCTCCATCATTAGTATCAGGACTTACACCCACCCCACGCTGGCTGTATAATATCTGTGTGACTGCATGTGGGAGCCTGTCTTCCTCACTGTCCTTATATCCTCAGCCACCATCATTAGTATCAGGACTTACACCCTCCCCACGCTGGCTGTATAATATCTGTGTGACTGCATGTGGGAGCCTGTCCTCCTCACTGTCCTTACATCCTCAGCCACCATCATTAGTATCAGGACTTACACCTACCCCACGCTGGCTGTATAATATCTGTGTGACTGTATATGGGAGCCTGTCCTCCTCCTCACTGTCCTTATATCCTCAGCCTCCATCATTAGTATTAGGACTTACACTCACCCCACGCTGGCTGTATAATATCTGTGTGACTGTATGTGGGAGCCTGTCCTCCTCACTGTCCTTATATCCTCAGCCACCATCATTAGTATCAGGACTTACACCCTCCCCACGCTGGCTGTATAATATCTGTGTGACTGTATGTGGGAGCCTGTCCTCCTCACTGTCCTTACATCCTCAGCCTCCATCATTAGTATCACTACTTACACCCACCCCACGCTGGCTGTATAATATCTGTGTGACTGTATGTGGGAGCCTGTCCTCCTCACTGTCCTTACATCCACCATCATTAGTATCAGGACTTACACCCACCCCACATTGGCTGTATAATATCTGTGTGACTGTATGTGGGAGCCTGTCCCCCTCACTGTCCTTACATCCTCCATCATTAGTATCAGGACTTACACCCACCCCACATTGGCTGTATAATATCTGTGTGACTGTATGTGGGAGCCTGTCCTCCTCACTGTCCTTACATCCTCAGCCTCCATCATTAGTATCAGGACTTACACCCTCCCCACGCTGGCTGTATAATATCTGTGTGACTGCAGGTGGGAGCCTGTCCTCCTCACTGTCCTTACATCCTCAGTCTCCATCATTAGTATCAGGACTTACACCCACCCCACGCTGGCTGTATAATATCTGTGTGACTGTATGTGGGAGCCTGTCCTCCTCACTGTCCTTACATCCTCAGCCTCCATCATTAGTATCAGGACTTACACCCACCCCACGCTGACTGTATAATATCTGTGTGACTGTATGTGGGAGCCTGTCCTCCCACTGTCCTTATATCCACAGCCTCCATCATTAGTATCAGGACTTACACTCACCCCACGCTGGCTGTATAATATCTGTGTGACTGTATGTGGGAGCCTGTCCTCCTCACTGTCCTTACATCCTCCATCATTAGTATCAGGACATACACCCACCCCACGCTGGCTGTATAATATCTGTGTGATTGTATATGGGAGCCTGTCCTCGTCACTGTCCTTACATCCTCAGCCTCAATCATTAGTATCAGGACTTACACCCTCCCCACGCTGGCTGTATAATATCTGTGTGACTGCATGTGGGAGCCTGTCCTCCTCACTGTCCTTACATCCTCAGCCTCCATCATTAGTATCAGGACTTACACCCACCCCACGCTGGCTGTATAATATCTGTGTGACTGTATGTGGGAGCCTGTCCTCCTCACTGTCCTTACATCCTCAGCCTCCATCATTAGTATCAGGACTTACACCCACCCCTCGCTGGCTGTATAATATCTGTGTGACTGCATGTGGGAGCCTGTCCTCCTCACTGTCCTTACATCCTCAGCCTCCATCATTAGTATCAGGACTTACACCCACCCCACGCTGGCTGTATAATATCTGTGTGACTGTATGTGGGAGCCTAACCTCCCACTGTCCTTATATCCACCATAATTAGTATCAGGACTTACACCCACCCCATGCTGGCTGTATAAAATCTGTGTGACTGTATGTGGGAGCCTGTCCTCCTCACTGTCCTTACATCCACCATCATTAGTATCAGGACTTACACCCACCCCACGCTGGCTGTATAATATCTGTGTGACTGTATATGGGAGCCTGTCCTCCTCCTCACTGTCCTTATATCCTCAGCCTCCATCATTAGTATTAGGACTTACACTCACCCCACGCTGGCTGTATAATATCTGTGTGACTGTATGTGGGAGCCTGTCCTCCTCACTGTCCTTATATCCTCAGCCACCATCATTAGTATCAGGACTTACACCCTCCCCACGCTGGCTGTATAATATCTGTGTGACTGTATGTGGGAGCCTGTCCTCCTCACTGTCCTTACATCCACCATCATTAATATCAGGACTTACACCCACCCCACGCTGGCTGTATAATATCTGTGTGACTGTATGTGGGAGCCTGTCCTCCTCACTGTCCTTACATCCTCAGCCTCCATCATTAGTATCACTACTTACACCCACCCCACGCTGGCTGTATAATATCTGTGTGACTGTATGTGGGAGCCTGTCCTCCTCACTGTCCTTACATCCACCATCATTAGTATCAGGACTTACACCCACCCCACATTGGCTGTATAATATCTGTGTGACTGTATGTGGGAGCCTGTCCCCCTCACTGTCCTTACATCCTCCATCATTAGTATCAGGACTTACACCCACCCCACATTGGCTGTATAATATCTGTGTGACTGTATGTGGGAGCCTGTCCTCCTCACTGTCCTTACATCCTCAGCCTCCATCATTAGTATCAGGACTTACACCCTCCCCACGCTGGCTGTATAATATCTGTGTGACTGCAGGTGGGAGCCTGTCCTCCTCACTGTCCTTACATCCTCAGTCTCCATCATTAGTATCAGGACTTACACCCACCCCACGCTGGCTGTATAATATCTGTGTGACTGTATGTGGGAGCCTGTCCTCCTCACTGTCCTTACATCCTCAGCCTCCATCATTAGTATCAGGACTTACACCCACCCCACGCTGACTGTATAATATCTGTGTGACTGTATGTGGGAGCCTGTCCTCCCACTGTCCTTATATCCACAGCCTCCATCATTAGTATCAGGACTTACACTCACCCCACGCTGGCTGTATAATATCTGTGTGACTGTATGTGGGAGCCTGTCCTCCTCACTGTCCTTACATCCTCCATCATTAGTATCAGGACATACACCCACCCCACGCTGGCTGTATAATATCTGTGTGATTGTATATGGGAGCCTGTCCTCGTCACTGTCCTTACATCCTCAGCCTCAATCATTAGTATCAGGACTTACACCCTCCCCACGCTGGCTGTATAATATCTGTGTGACTGCATGTGGGAGCCTGTCCTCCTCACTGTCCTTACATCCTCAGCCTCCATCATTAGTATCAGGACTTACACCCACCCCACGCTGGCTGTATAATATCTGTGTGACTGTATGTGGGAGCCTGTCCTCCTCACTGTCCTTACATCCTCAGCCTCCATCATTAGTATCAGGACTTACACCCACCCCTCGCTGGCTGTATAATATCTGTGTGACTGCATGTGGGAGCCTGTCCTCCTCACTGTCCTTACATCCTCAGCCTCCATCATTAGTATCAGGACTTACACCCACCCCACGCTGGCTGTATAATATCTGTGTGACTGTATGTGGGAGCCTAACCTCCCACTGTCCTTATATCCACCATAATTAGTATCAGGACTTACACCCACCCCATGCTGGCTGTATAAAATCTGTGTGACTGTATGTGGGAGCCTGTCCTCCTCACTGTCCTTACATCCACCATCATTAGTATCAGGACTTACACCCACCCCACGCTGGCTGTATAATATCTGTGTGACTGTATGTGGGAGCCTGAAATCCTCCTTTACTGTCCTTACATCCTCAGCCTCCATCATTAGTATCAGGACTTACACCCACCCCATGCTGGCTGTATAAAATCTGTGTGACTGTATGTGGGAGCCTGTCCTCCTCACTGTCCTTACATCCTCAGCCTCCATCATTAGTATCAGGACTTACACCCACCCCATGCTGGCTGTATAAAATCTGTGTGACTGTATGTGGGAGCCTGTCCTCCTCCTCACTGTCCTTACATCCACCATCATTAGTATCAGGACTTACACCCACCCCACGCTGGCTGTATAATATCTGTGTGACTGTATGTGGGAGCCTGTCCTCCTCCTCACTGTCCTTACATCCTCAGCCTCCATCATTAGTATCAGGACTTACACCCACCCCACGCTGGCTGTATAATATCTGTGTGACTGTATGTGGGAGCCTGTCCTCCTCCTCACTGTCCTTACATCCTCAGCCTCCATCATTAGTATCAGGACTTACACCCACCCCACGCTGGCTGTATAATATCTGTGTGACTGTATGTGGGAGCCTGTCCTCCTCCTCACTGTCCTTACATCCTCAGCCTCCATCATTAGTATCAGGACTTACACCCACCCCATGCTGACTGTATAATATCTGTGTGACTGTATGTGGGAGCCTGTCCTCCCACTGTCCTTACATCCTCAGCCTCAATCATTAGTATCAGGACTTACACCCTCCCCACGCCGACTGTATAATATCTGTGTGACTGTATGTGGGAGCCTGTCCTCCTCACTGTCCTTACATCCTCAGCCTCAATCATTAGTATCAGGACTTACACCCTCCCCACGCTGACTGTATAATATCTGTGTGACTGTATGTGGGAGCCTGTCCTCCCACTGTCCTTATATCCACAGCCTCCATCATTAGTACCAGGACTTACACCCACCCCACGCTGGCTGTATAATATCTGTGTGACAGCATGTGGGAGCCTGTCCTCCTCACTGTCCTTACATCCTCAGAATCCATCATTAGTATCAGGACTTACAGCCTCCCCACGCTGGCTGTATAATATCTGTGTGACTGCATGTGGGAGCCTGTCCTCCTCACTGTCATTACATCCTCAGCCTCCATCATTAGTATCAGGACTTACACCCACCCCACGCTGACTGTATAATATCTGTGTGAGTGTATGTGGGAGCCTGTCCTCCCACTGTCCTAATATCCACAGCCTCCATCATTAGTATCAGGACTTACACTCACCCCACGCTGGCTGTATAATATCTGTGTGACTGTATGTGGGAGCCTGTCCTCCTCACTGTCCTTACATCCACCATCATTAGTATCAGGACTTACACCCTCCCCACGCTGGCTGTATAATATTTGTGTGACTGTATGTAGGAGTCTGTCCTCCTCACTGTCCTTACATCCTCAGCCTCCATCATTAGTATCAGGACTTACACCCACCCCACGCTGGCTGTATAATATCTGTGTGACTGTATATGGGAGCCTGTCCTTCTCACTGTACTTACATCCTCAGCCTCCATCATTAGTAACAGGACTTACACCCTCCCCACACTGGCTGTATAATATCTGTGTGACTGCATGTGGGAGCCTGTCCTCCTCACTGTCCTTACATCCTCAGCCTCCATCATTAGTATCAGGACTTACACCCACCCCACACTGGCTGTATAATATCTGTGTGACTGCATGTGGGAGCCTGTCCTCCTCACTGTCCTTACATCCTCAGCCTCCATCATTAGTATCAGGACTTACACCCACCCCACGCTGGCTGTATAATATCTGTGTGACTGTATATGGGAGCCTGTCCTCCTCACTGTCCTTACATCCTCAGCCTCCATCATTAGTATCAGGACTTACACCCACCCCACGCTGGCAGTTTAATATCTGTGTGACTGTATGTGGGAGCCTGTCCTCCTCACTGTCCTTACATCCTCCATCATTAGTATCAGGACTTACACCCTCCCCACGCTGGCTGTATAATATCTGTGTGACTGTATGTGGGAGCCTGTCCTTCTCACTGTCCTTACATCCTCAGCCTCCATCATTAGTAACAGGACTTACACCCTCCCCACACTGGCTGTATAATATCTGTGTGACTGCATGTGGGAGCCTGTCCTCCTCACTGTCCTTACATCCTCAGCCTCCATCATTAGTATCAGGACTTACACCTACCCCACGCTGGCTGTATAATATCTGTGTGACTGTATATGGGAGCCTGTCCTCCTCACTGTCCTTACATCCTCAGCCTCCATCATTAGTATCAGGACTTACACCCACCCCACGCTGGCAGTTTAATATCTGTGTGACTGTATGTGGGAGCCTGTCCTCCTCACTGTCCTTACATCCTCCATCATTAGTATCAGGACTTACACCCACCCCACGCTGGCTATATAATAACTGTGTGACTGTATGTGGGAGCCTGTCCTCCTCACTGTCCTTACATCCTCAGCCTCCATCATTAGTATCTGGACTTACACCTACCCCACGCTGGCTGTATAATATCTGTGTGACTGTATGTGGGAGCCTGTCCTCCTCACTGTCCTTACATCCCCCATCATTAGTATCAGGACTTACACCCTCCCCACGCTGGCTGTATAATATCTGTGTGACTGCATGTGGGAGCCTGTCCTCCTCACTGTCCTTACATCCTCAGCCTCCATCATTAGTATCAGGACTTACACCCACCCCACGCTGGCTGTATAATATCTGTGTGACTGTATGTGGGAGCCTGTCCTCCTCACTTTCCTTACATCCTCAGCCTCCATCATTAGTATCAGGACTTACACCCACCCCACGCTGGCTGTATAATATCTGTGTGACTGTATGTTGGAGCCTGTCCTCCTCACTGTCCTTACATCCACCATAATTAGTATCAGGACTTACACCCTCCCCACGCTGGCTGTATAATATCTGTGTGACTGTATGTGGGAGCCTGTCCTCCTCACTGTCCTTACATCCACCATTATTAGTATCAGGACTTACACCCACCCAACGCTGGCTGTATAATATCTGTGTGACTGTATGTGGGAGCCTGTCCTCCTCACTGTCCTTACATCCTCAGCCTCCATCATTAGTATCAGGACTTAAACCCACCCCACACTGACTGTATAATATCTGTGTGACTGCATGTGGGAGCCTGTCCTCCTCACTGTCCTTACATCCACCACCATTAGTATCAGGACTTACACCCACCCCACGCTGGCTGTATAATATCTGTGTGACTGTATGTGGTAGCCTGTCCTCCTCACTGTCCTTACATCCACCACCATTAGTATCAGGACTTACACCCACCCCACGCTGGCTGTATAATATCTGTGTGACTGTATGTGGGAGCCTGTCCTCCTCACTGTCCTTACATCCTCAGCCTCCATCATTAGTATCACTACTTACACCCACCCCACGCTGGCTGTATAATATCTGTGTGACTGTATGTGGGAGCCTGTCCTCCTCACTGTCCTTACATCCACCATCATTAGTATCAGGACTTACACCCACCCCACATTGGCTGTATAATATCTGTGTGACTGTATGTGGGAGCCTGTCCCCCTCACTGTCCTTACATCCTCCATCATTAGTATCAGGACTTACACCCACCCCACATTGGCTGTATAATATCTGTGTGACTGTATGTGGGAGCCTGTCCTCCTCACTGTCCTTACATCCTCAGCCTCCATCATTAGTATCAGGACTTACACCCTCCCCACGCTGGCTGTATAATATCTGTGTGACTGCAGGTGGGAGCCTGTCCTCCTCACTGTCCTTACATCCTCAGTCTCCATCATTAGTATCAGGACTTACACCCACCCCACGCTGGCTGTATAATATCTGTGTGACTGTATGTGGGAGCCTGTCCTCCTCACTGTCCTTACATCCTCAGCCTCCATCATTAGTATCAGGACTTACACCCACCCCACGCTGACTGTATAATATCTGTGTGACTGTATGTGGGAGCCTGTCCTCCCACTGTCCTTATATCCACAGCCTCCATCATTAGTATCAGGACTTACACTCACCCCACGCTGGCTGTATAATATCTGTGTGACTGTATGTGGGAGCCTGTCCTCCTCACTGTCCTTACATCCTCCATCATTAGTATCAGGACATACACCCACCCCACGCTGGCTGTATAATATCTGTGTGATTGTATATGGGAGCCTGTCCTCGTCACTGTCCTTACATCCTCAGCCTCAATCATTAGTATCAGGACTTACACCCTCCCCACGCTGGCTGTATAATATCTGTGTGACTGCATGTGGGAGCCTGTCCTCCTCACTGTCCTTACATCCTCAGCCTCCATCATTAGTATCAGGACTTACACCCACCCCACGCTGGCTGTATAATATCTGTGTGACTGTATGTGGGAGCCTGTCCTCCTCACTGTCCTTACATCCTCAGCCTCCATCATTAGTATCAGGACTTACACCCACCCCTCGCTGGCTGTATAATATCTGTGTGACTGCATGTGGGAGCCTGTCCTCCTCACTGTCCTTACATCCTCAGCCTCCATCATTAGTATCAGGACTTACACCCACCCCACGCTGGCTGTATAATATCTGTGTGACTGTATGTGGGAGCCTAACCTCCCACTGTCCTTATATCCACCATAATTAGTATCAGGACTTACACCCACCCCATGCTGGCTGTATAAAATCTGTGTGACTGTATGTGGGAGCCTGTCCTCCTCACTGTCCTTACATCCACCATCATTAGTATCAGGACTTACACCCACCCCACGCTGGCTGTATAATATCTGTGTGACTGTATGTGGGAGCCTGAAATCCTCCTTTACTGTCCTTACATCCTCAGCCTCCATCATTAGTATCAGGACTTACACCCACCCCATGCTGGCTGTATAAAATCTGTGTGACTGTATGTGGGAGCCTGTCCTCCTCACTGTCCTTACATCCTCAGCCTCCATCATTAGTATCAGGACTTACACCCACCCCATGCTGGCTGTATAAAATCTGTGTGACTGTATGTGGGAGCCTGTCCTCCTCCTCACTGTCCTTACATCCACCATCATTAGTATCAGGACTTACACCCACCCCACGCTGGCTGTATAATATCTGTGTGACTGTATGTGGGAGCCTGTCCTCCTCCTCACTGTCCTTACATCCTCAGCCTCCATCATTAGTATCAGGACTTACACCCACCCCACGCTGGCTGTATAATATCTGTGTGACTGTATGTGGGAGCCTGTCCTCCTCCTCACTGTCCTTACATCCTCAGCCTCCATCATTAGTATCAGGACTTACACCCACCCCACGCTGGCTGTATAATATCTGTGTGACTGTATGTGGGAGCCTGTCCTCCTCCTCACTGTCCTTACATCCTCAGCCTCCATCATTAGTATCAGGACTTACACCCACCCCATGCTGACTGTATAATATCTGTGTGACTGTATGTGGGAGCCTGTCCTCCCACTGTCCTTACATCCTCAGCCTCAATCATTAGTATCAGGACTTACACCCTCCCCACGCCGACTGTATAATATCTGTGTGACTGTATGTGGGAGCCTGTCCTCCTCACTGTCCTTACATCCTCAGCCTCAATCATTAGTATCAGGACTTACACCCTCCCCACGCTGACTGTATAATATCTGTGTGACTGTATGTGGGAGCCTGTCCTCCCACTGTCCTTATATCCACAGCCTCCATCATTAGTACCAGGACTTACACCCACCCCACGCTGGCTGTATAATATCTGTGTGACAGCATGTGGGAGCCTGTCCTCCTCACTGTCCTTACATCCTCAGAATCCATCATTAGTATCAGGACTTACAGCCTCCCCACGCTGGCTGTATAATATCTGTGTGACTGCATGTGGGAGCCTGTCCTCCTCACTGTCCTTACATCCTCAGCCTCCATCATTAGTATCAGGACTTACACCCACCCCACGCTGGCTGTATAATATCTGTGTGACTGTATGTGGGAGCCTGTCCTCCTCACTGTCCTTACATCCACCATCATTAGTATCAGGACTTACACCCTCCCCACGCTGGCTGTATAATATTTGTGTGACTGTATGTAGGAGTCTGTCCTCCTCACTGTCCTTACATCCTCAGCCTCCTTCATTAGTATCAGGACTTACACCCACCCCACGCTGGCAGTATAATATCTGTGTGACTGTATGTGGGAGCCTGTCCTCCTCACTGTCCTTACATCCTCAGCCACCATCATTAGTATCAGGACTTACACCCTCCCCACACTGGCTGTATAATATCTGTGTGACTGCATGTGGGAGCCTGTCCTCCTCACTGTCCTTACATCCTCAGCCTCCATCATTAGTATCAGGACTTACACCCACCCCACGCTGGCTGTATAATATCTGTGTGACTGTATATGGGAGCCTGTCCTTCTCACTGTCCTTACATCCTCAGCCTCCATCATTAGTAACAGGACTTACACCCTCCCCACACTGGCTGTATAATATCTGTGTGACTGCATGTGGGAGCCTGTCCTCCTCACTGTCCTTACATCCTCAGCCTCCATCATTAGTATCAGGACTTACACCCACCCCACACTGGCTGTATAATATCTGTGTGACTGCATGTGGGAGCCTGTCCTCCTCACTGTCCTTACATCCTCAGCCTCCATCATTAGTATCAGGACTTACACCCACCCCACGCTGGCTGTATAATATCTGTGTGACTGTATATGGGAGCCTGTCCTCCTCACTGTCCTTACATCCTCAGCCTCCATCATTAGTATCAGGACTTACACCCACCCCACGCTGGCAGTTTAATATCTGTGTGACTGTATGTGGGAGCCTGTCCTCCTCACTGTCCTTACATCCTCCATCATTAGTATCAGGACTTACACCCTCCCCACGCTGGCTGTATAATATCTGTGTGACTGTATGTGGGAGCCTGTCCTTCTCACTGTCCTTACATCCTCAGCCTCCATCATTAGTAACAGGACTTACACCCTCCCCACACTGGCTGTATAATATCTGTGTGACTGCATGTGGGAGCCTGTCCTCCTCACTGTCCTTACATCCTCAGCCTCCATCATTAGTATCAGGACTTACACCTACCCCACGCTGGCTGTATAATATCTGTGTGACTGTATATGGGAGCCTGTCCTCCTCACTGTCCTTACATCCTCAGCCTCCATCATTAGTATCAGGACTTACACCCACCCCACGCTGGCAGTTTAATATCTGTGTGACTGTATGTGGGAGCCTGTCCTCCTCACTGTCCTTACATCCTCCATCATTAGTATCAGGACTTACACCCACCCCACGCTGGCTATATAATAACTGTGTGACTGTATGTGGGAGCCTGTCCTCCTCACTGTCCTTACATCCTCAGCCTCCATCATTAGTATCAGGACTTACACCTACCCCACGCTGGCTGTATAATATCTGTGTGACTGTATGTGGGAGCCTGTCCTCCTCACTGTCCTTACATCCCCCATCATTAGTATCAGGACTTACACCCTCCCCACGCTGGCTGTATAATATCTGTGTGACTGCATGTGGGAGCCTGTCCTCCTCACTGTCCTTACATCCTCAGCCTCCATCATTAGTATCAGGACTTACACCCACCCCACGCTGGCTGTATAATATCTGTGTGACTGTATGTGGGAGCCTGTCCTCCTCACTTTCCTTACATCCTCAGCCTCCATCATTAGTATCAGGACTTACACCCACCCCACGCTGGCTGTATAATATCTGTGTGACTGTATGTTGGAGCCTGTCCTCCTCACTGTCCTTACATCCACCATAATTAGTATCAGGACTTACACCCTCCCCACGCTGGCTGTATAATATCTGTGTGACTGTATGTGGGAGCCTGTCCTCCTCACTGTCCTTACATCCACCATTATTAGTATCAGGACTTACACCCACCCAACGCTGGCTGTATAATATCTGTGTGACTGTATGTGGGAGCCTGTCCTCCTCACTGTCCTTACATCCTCAGCCTCCATCATTAGTATCAGGACTTAAACCCACCCCACACTGACTGTATAATATCTGTGTGACTGCATGTGGGAGCCTGTCCTCCTCACTGTCCTTACATCCACCACCATTAGTATCAGGACTTACACCCACCCCACGCTGGCTGTATAATATCTGTGTGACTGTATGTGGTAGCCTGTCCTCCTCACTGTCCTTACATCCACCACCATTAGTATCAGGACTTACACCCACCCCACGCTGGCTGTATAATATCTGTGTGACTGTATGTGGGAGCCTGTCCTCCTCACTGTCCTTACATCCTCAGCCTCCATCATTAGTATCAGGACTTACACCTACCCCACGCTGGCTGTATAATATCTGTGTGACTGTATGTGGGAGCCTGTCCTCCTCACTGTCATTACATCCACCACCATTAGTATCAGGACTTACACCCACCCCACGCTGGCTGTATAATATCTGTGTGACTGTATGTGGGAGCCTGTCCTCCTCACTGTCCTTACATCCACCACCATTAGTATCAGGACTTACACCCACCCCACGCTGGCTGTATAATATCTGTGTGACTGTATGTGGGAGCCTGTCCTCCTCACTGTCCTTACATCCTCAGCCTCCATCATTAGTATCAGGACTTACACCTACCCCACGCTGGCTGTATAATATCTGTGTGACTGTATGTGGGAGCCTGTCCTCCTCACTGTCATTACATCCACCACCATTAGTATCAGGACTTACACCCACCCCACGCTGGCTGTATAATATCTGTGACTGTATGTGGGAGCCTGTCCTCCTCACTGTCCTTACATCCTCAGCCTCCATCATTAGTATCAGGACTTACACCCACCCCACGCTGGCTGTATAATATCTGTGTGACTGTATGTGGGAGCCTGTCCTCCTCACTGTCCTTACATCCTCAGCCTCCATCATTAGTATCAGGACTTACACCCACCCCACGCTGGCTGTATAATATCTGTGTGACTGCATGTGGGAGCCTGTCCTCCTCACTGTCCTTATATCCACCATCATTAGTATCAGGACTTACACCCACCCCACGCTGGCTGTATAATATCTGTGTGACTGTATGTGGGAGCCTGTCCTCCTCCTCACTGTCCTTACATCCTCAGCCTCCATCATTAGTATCAGGACTTACACCCACCCCACGCTGGCTGTATAATATCTGTGTGACTGTATGTGGGAGCCTGTCCTCCTCACTTTCCTTACATCCTCAGCCTCCATCATTAGTATCAGGACTTACACCCACCCCACGCTGGCTGTATAATATCTGTGTGACTGTATGTTGGAGCCTGTCCTCCTCACTGTCCTTACATCCACCATAATTAGTATCAGGACTTACACCCTCCCCACGCTGGCTGTATAATATCTGTGTGACTGTATGTGGGAGCCTGTCCTCCTCACTGTCCTTACATCCTCATCCTCCATCATTAGTATCAGGACTTACACCCACCCCACGCTGGCTGTATAATATCTGTGTGACTGTATGTGGGAGCCTGTCCTCCTTACTGTCCTTACATCCTCAGCCTCCATCATTAGTATCAGGACTTAAACCCACCCCACACTGACTGTATAATATCTGTGTGACTGCATGTGGGAGCCTGTCCTCCTCACTGTCCTTACATCCACCATTATTAGTATCAGGACTTACACCCACCCAACGCTGGCTGTATAATATCTGTGTGACTGTATGTGGGAGCCTGTCCTCCTCACTGTCCTTACATCCTCAGCCTCCATCATTAGTATCAGGACTTACACCCACCCCACGCTGGCTGTATAATATCTGTGTGACTGTATGTGGGAGCCTGTCCTCCTCACTGTCCTTACATACACCATCATTAGTATCAGGACTTACACCCACCCCACGCTGGCTGTATAATATCTGTGTGACTGTATGTGGGAGCCTGTCCTCCTCACTGTCCTTACATCCACCACCATTAGTATCAGGACTTACACCCACCCCACGCTGGCTGTATAATATCTGTGTGACTGTATGTGGTAGCCTGTCCTCCTCACTGTCCTTACATCCACCACCATTAGTATCAGGACTTACACCCACCCCACGCTGGCTGTATAATATCTGTGTGACTGTATGTGGTAGCCTGTCCTCCTCACTGTCCTTACATCCACCATTATTAGTATCAGGACTTACACCCACCCCACGCTGGCTGTATAATATCTGTGTGACTGTATGTGGTAGCCTGTCCTCCTCACTGTCCTTACATCCACCACCATTAGTATCAGGACTTACACCCACCCCACGCTGGCTGTATAATATCTGTGTGACTGTATGTGGGAGCCTGTCCTCCTCACTGTCCTTACATCCTCAGCCTCCATCATTAGTATCAGGACTTACACCTACCCCACGCTGGCTGTATAATATCTGTGTGACTGTATGTGGGAGCCTGTCCTCCTCACTGTCATTACATCCACCACCATTAGTATCAGGACTTACACCCACCCCACGCTGGCTGTATAATATCTGTGTGACTGTATGTGGGAGCCTGTCCTCCTCACTGTCATTACATCCACCACCATTAGTATCAGGACTTACACCCACCCCACGCTGGCTGTATAATATCTGTGTGACTGTATGTGGGAGCCTGTCCTCCTCACTGTCCTTACATCCTCAGCCTCCATCATTAGTATCAGGACTTACACCTACCCCACGCTGGCTGTATAATATCTGTGTGACTGTATGTGGGAGCCTGTCCTCCTCACTGTCATTACATCCACCACCATTAGTATCAGGACTTACACCCACCCCACGCTGGCTGTATAATATCTGTGTGACTGTATGTGGGAGCCTGTCCTCCTCACTGTCCTTACATCCTCAGCCTCCATCATTAGTATCAGGACTTACACCCACCCCACGCTGGCTGTATAATATCTGTGTGACTGCATGTGGGAGCCTGTCCTCCTCACTGTCCTTATATCCACCATCATTAGTATCAGGACTTACACCCACCCCACGCTGGCTGTATAATATCTGTGTGACTGTATGTGGGAGCCTGTCCTCCTCCTCACTGTCCTTACATCCTCAGCCTCCATCATTAGTATCAGGACTTACACCCACCCCACGCTGACTGTATAATATCTGTGTGACTGTATGTGGGAGCCTGTCCTCCTCACTGTCCTTACATCCTCAGCCTCCATCATTAGTATCAGGACTTACACCCACCCCACGCTGACTGTATAATATCTGTGTGACTGTATGTGGGAGACTGTCCTCCTCACTGTCCTTACATCCTCTGCCCCCATCATTAGTTTCAGGACTTACACCCACCCCACGCTGGCTGTATAATATCTGTGTGACTGTATGTGGGAGCCTGTCCTCCTCACTGTCCTTACATCCTCAGCCTCCATCTTTAGTATCAGGATTTACACCCACCCCACGCTGACTGTATAATATCTGTGTGACTGTATGTGGGAGACTGTCCTCCTCACTGTCCTTACATCCACAGCCTCCATCATTAGTATCAGGACTTACACCCACCCCACGCTGGCTGTATAATATCTGTGTGACAGCATGTGGGAGCCTGTCCTCCTCACTGTCCTTACATCCTCAGCCTCCGTCATTAGTATCAGGACTTACACCCACCCCACGCTGGCTGTTTAATATCTGTGTGACCGCATGTGGGAGCCTGTCCTCCTCACTGTCCTTACATCCTCAGCCTCCATCATTAGTATCAGGACTTACACCCTCCCCACGCTGGCTGTCTAATATCTGTGTGACTGCATGTGGGAGCCTGTCCTCCTCACTGTCCTTACATCCTCAGCCTCCATCATTAGTATCAGGACTTACACCCACCCCACGCTGACTATATAATATCTGTGTGAGTGTATGTGGGAGCCTGTCCTCCCACTGTCCTAATATCCACAGCCTCCATCATTAGTATCAGGACTTACACCCACCCCACGCTGGCTGTATAATATCTGTGTGACTGTATGTGGGAGCCTGTCCTCCTCACTGTCCTTACATCCACCACCATTAGTATCAGGACTTACACCCACCCCACGCTGGCTGTATAATATCTGTGTGACTGTATGTGGGAGCCTGTCCTCCTCACTGTCATTACATCCACCACCATTAGTATCAGGACTTACACCCACCCCACGCTGGCTGTATAATATCTGTGACTGTATGTGGGAGCCTGTCCTCCTCACTGTCCTTACATCCTCAGCCTCCATCATTAGTATCAGGACTTACACCCACCCCACGCTGGCTGTATAATATCTGTGTGACTGCATGTGGGAGCCTGTCCTCCTCACTGTCCTTATATCCACCATCATTAGTATCAGGACTTACACCCACCCCACGCTGGCTGTATAATATCTGTGTGACTGTATGTGGGAGCCTGTCCTCCTCCTCACTGTCCTTACATCCTCAGCCTCCATCATTAGTATCAGGACTTACACCCACCCCACGCTGGCTGTATAATATCTGTGTGACTGTATGTGGGAGCCTGTCCTCCTCACTTTCCTTACATCCTCAGCCTCCATCATTAGTATCAGGACTTACACCCACCCCACGCTGGCTGTATAATATCTGTGTGACTGTATGTTGGAGCCTGTCCTCCTCACTGTCCTTACATCCACCATAATTAGTATCAGGACTTACACCCTCCCCACGCTGGCTGTATAATATCTGTGTGACTGTATGTGGGAGCCTGTCCTCCTCACTGTCCTTACATCCTCATCCTCCATCATTAGTATCAGGACTTACACCCACCCCACGCTGGCTGTATAATATCTGTGTGACTGTATGTGGGAGCCTGTCCTCCTTACTGTCCTTACATCCTCAGCCTCCATCATTAGTATCAGGACTTAAACCCACCCCACACTGACTGTATAATATCTGTGTGACTGCATGTGGGAGCCTGTCCTCCTCACTGTCCTTACATCCACCATTATTAGTATCAGGACTTACACCCACCCAACGCTGGCTGTATAATATCTGTGTGACTGTATGTGGGAGCCTGTCCTCCTCACTGTCCTTACATCCTCAGCCTCCATCATTAGTATCAGGACTTACACCCACCCCACGCTGGCTGTATAATATCTGTGTGACTGTATGTGGGAGCCTGTCCTCCTCACTGTCCTTACATACACCATCATTAGTATCAGGACTTACACCCACCCCACGCTGGCTGTATAATATCTGTGTGACTGTATGTGGTAGCCTGTCCTCCTCACTGTCCTTACATCCACCACCATTAGTATCAGGACTTACACCCACCCCACGCTGGCTGTATAATATCTGTGTGACTGTATGTGGTAGCCTGTCCTCCTCACTGTCCTTACATCCACCATTATTAGTATCAGGACTTACACCCACCCCACGCTGGCTGTATAATATCTGTGTGACTGTATGTGGTAGCCTGTCCTCCTCACTGTCCTTACATCCACCACTATTAGTATCAGGACTTACACCCACCCCACGCTGGCTGTATAATATCTGTGTGACTGTATGTGGGAGCCTGTCCTCCTCACTGTCCTTACATCCTCAGCCTCCATCATTAGTATCAGGACTTACACCTACCCCACGCTGGCTGTATAATATCTGTGTGACTGTATGTGGGAGCCTGTCCTCCTCACTGTCATTACATCCACCACCATTAGTATCAGGACTTACACCCACCCCACGCTGGCTGTATAATATCTGTGTGACTGTATGTGGGAGCCTGTCCTCCTCACTGTCCTTACATCCACCACCATTAGTATCAGGACTTACACCCACCCCACGCTGGCTGTATAATATCTGTGTGACTGTATGTGGGAGCCTGTCCTCCTCACTGTCCTTACATCCTCAGCCTCCATCATTAGTATCAGGACTTACACCTACCCCACGCTGGCTGTATAATATCTGTGTGACTGTATGTGGGAGCCTGTCCTCCTCACTGTCATTACATCCACCACCATTAGTATCAGGACTTACACCCACCCCACGCTGGCTGTATAATATCTGTGTGACTGTATGTGGGAGCCTGTCCTCCTCACTGTCCTTACATCCTCAGCCTCCATCATTAGTATCAGGACTTACACCCACCCCACGCTGGCTGTATAATATCTGTGTGACTGCATGTGGGAGCCTGTCCTCCTCACTGTCCTTATATCCACCATCATTAGTATCAGGACTTACACCCACCCCACGCTGGCTGTATAATATCTGTGTGACTGTATGTGGGAGCCTGTCCTCCTCCTCACTGTCCTTACATCCTCAGCCTCCATCATTAGTATCAGGACTTACACCCACCCCACGCTGACTGTATAATATCTGTGTGACTGTATGTGGGAGCCTGTCCTCCTCACTGTCCTTACATCCTCAGCCTCCATCATTAGTATCAGGACTTACACCCACCCCACGCTGACTGTATAATATCTGTGTGACTGTATGTGGGAGACTGTCCTCCTCACTGTCCTTACATCCTCTGCCCCCATCATTAGTTTCAGGACTTACACCCACCCCACGCTGGCTGTATAATATCTGTGTGACTGTATGTGGGAGCCTGTCCTCCTCACTGTCCTTACATCCTCAGCCTCCATCTTTAGTATCAGGATTTACACCCACCCCACGCTGACTGTATAATATCTGTGTGACTGTATGTGGGAGACTGTCCTCCTCACTGTCCTTACATCCACAGCCTCCATCATTAGTATCAGGACTTACACCCACCCCACGCTGGCTGTATAATATCTGTGTGACAGCATGTGGGAGCCTGTCCTCCTCACTGTCCTTACATCCTCAGCCTCCGTCATTAGTATCAGGACTTACACCCACCCCACGCTGGCTGTATAATATCTGTGTGACCGCATGTGGGAGCCTGTCCTCCTCACTGTCCTTACATCCTCAGCCTCCATCATTAGTATCAGGACTTACACCCTCCCCACGCTGGCTGTCTAATATCTGTGTGACTGCATGTGGGAGCCTGTCCTCCTCACTGTCCTTACATCCTCAGCCTCCATCATTAGTATCAGGACTTACACCCACCCCACGCTGACTATATAATATCTGTGTGAGTGTATGTGGGAGCCTGTCCTCCCACTGTCCTAATATCCACAGCCTCCATCATTAGTATCAGGACTTACACTCACCCCACGCTGGCTGTATAATTAAGCTTTCTATCGTCAGATGATAGATGTGACCCATAAACTTAAACTAAACTTAACTAAAATAAACACAGGAGACCAAGTTATGCCGTTTAAATTAATTGGTCAGCTTTATTTGGTTACAAAGGTAGACATGGTGGCAGGAGAAAGAACGGCAACTAACCCGCGTCCGCTTGTCTTAGGCCGGAAGTAAATCACAACTTGTGAGGGCCAACTATCCCAGACAAGGGTAGGGTGATCTTAAAAACTTGCAAAGGGCCAACTATCCCTTTCAGAGCAAGTGATGCGGCCCCAACACCCATGCCAATGCACCATTCATCCTGCTCGGTCGAGAGGTGCCGCTGACCCCAATAGGGTGAAATCAGCCTATCAGTGCATTGAAGGGGTGCGCACCGCTATTACTGCTGCAAGATGGACACTTCAATATTGCCGGTCTTTCCCGCCACAGCGGCTCTCAGGAGAGAAGCAGCCCGCCACCATGCTAACAAACCAAACCCTTAAAAACTGCAAAAATATCTTCTAGAAACAAAAAATTACCCTCCTCAGTAAGATGAACTACATCCCTGCGGAAAAGGTGGGCATCCTGAATCCGAATTAAAGGATGGTGCACCACTAGCCCTCCCATTTCCAGCACGTGCCTAGCCACCCATTTGTTAACCTTCCTCCTGGACCTGTCCAAAGCCACACTATTATAGCAATAGCGCCAGGAAAGCCTGGCGATGATAGGGGACCACACCAAAAGGCAGTTAGGCAATAACCGAACCACCTCTCTCAAGTCACGAACAATCGCATGGCGCAACTCTAAGGACGTTTGCTGACCCAAATCGTTGCCCCCGAGATGGATAATTAACACTAAAGGGGGACCAAATTCAGCTACTGCCCTGTGCAAGTTGCGCAACAAAGCTTCCCACAGCATGCCCCTCTGCCTCAACCACCTAACACTCTCCCAACGTGGGAACACGGAGGCATCTTCAGCAAAGCACGACTGCCCGGCCCAAAAAATAAAAGAGTGACCAATCAACCAAATGGGCCTAGCGTCCTGGAAACCTGCAAATATACAGAAATATAATAGATAAGTATATATGCAACATGTAAATCACGAAGGAGGAGTGGGAGGGTGGGAGGGGGGGAGGAAGACTTGACCCGAGGTGAAAACCTACAAAAAACCTGCTGGATCTTTTCTATATTTCATTCGTTCACATTAATATTATTTTAAGCTAAACGATCAATGTCCAAAGCAGGGCAAAAAACAGGGCAAAATCTCTCGGGACCCCCACCGGAAAGGCAGCGAGTTGGCCAAGGCACTCAAGTCCAAACGAATAAAGTATAACAATTTATGATTCCAGACGAACATAACTTCTGTAAGCATTGGACTTCCATCTTCCGAGAGCCTGGATCTCCTGTGAAGAAAGACCCGAGGAGGCCGCAAAAGTGGCGGCACCTATTCTAAAAGAATGGGTGCCGTAATCCGAAGGGGAAAGCCCGAGGTGCCGTATGCAGCGATGGAAGACCGATCTAAATTGGAATTTAGTCAAAGGACTTCCGTCCTCGTGCATAAGCCAAGCCCCCGGCCGCATTGGCCTGCAAAGAGTATATTGGGAGGCTAAGTGAACCGGACAAATCCCGTCATCAGGACAGGACTTCAGGGACACCCAGCGACCTCTACCCATCTGATCGGTCTTGGAACGCCGAATACGGCACAGCAGCGTATCACGCAGCAAAATGTGACAACGAAGCAGAGGGGGCTGAGCGCGGCGCGAAGACGCTACCAGCTCGCTGATGCGAAACGCCCCATGAAAGGCCATCGCAAAAGCGAGTCGGAATAACAGAACCTCGAATTGCGAAGAACAAATGCCCGTCAAACTTTCACCTAGACGCGCTAACAAATCAGGACCAATAGGACGACGTCGGTCATCCGCGGCAGGCCTGACGCGAGACCAACCCCTAAGGGCCCTTTGTATTAAAAAACCCTTAGTTATGTCCCTCCGCCCCGCTAGGCGCAAAAAGAACGAAATCCCAGCAAGCCTCTGGGCAACATAAGCCCGCGACCTGCCGGAATCGAACAAGAAACAAACAAAAGCAACCATATTAGTATCACGAGATTTACCTGACGAACTCCGCCCTTGCAAAAACTTCTCCCACTGTTGCCAAGATGTCTGGTAGGCCGTCAACGTCCGTGGGGCCACGGACCGACGTGCGAGATCTTCCATTCTGGTTTGATGATCTGCCAGCAATGAAATGGACAAAGCTCACCTTTTAATGCCGCGTACGGGGCCAATTCGCGGAACCGTCGCCAATCCTGTCTGGAGAGCGCATCAGCAATGGAATTATCAGTACCCGGCACATGACGAGCTGTGAACAATATGTTAAACTGCAAAGCGCGCAGAACCAGCCAAGCAAGAAGCCGCAACACTGGCAGCGACGACGATCTTTGGTTATTGATCGCATGTACTACCCCCAGGTTATCGCACCAAAAAACTATGGAACGGTCGCGCAACCGCTGACACCATAGCTCTAATGCCACCACTATGGGAAACAGCTCCAGTAGGAGCAAGTTCTTGGTCAATCCTGCCTGCACCCATTCCGCCGGCCAAACAGAAAAACACCAATCTCCTCCCAAAAAAGATCCGA
Source organism: Taudactylus pleione (assembly GCA_031769625.1). NCBI lineage: Eukaryota > Metazoa > Chordata > Amphibia > Anura > Myobatrachidae > Taudactylus > Taudactylus pleione. The sequence goes on along the minus strand of JAUIMM010000046.1, from coordinate 2,367,576 downwards.
AACCTGATGATCCAGCAGCATCCGTGAAGAGCTGCAGGCAAGCATTAGGCTGAGGATCCGCAGGCCAGACGCGCACTCCATTAAAATCGACCAAAAAAAAACGTCCCAAACCGCCAGGTCCAGCTTTAGCTCAGACGACAGTCGCAGAAAATGGTGCGGGTGACGCAGCCCTACCAAAGCCCTCTGTAGCTTCCGACAGAAAATCTTCCCCATCGGGATAACTCGACACGCGAAGTTAAACAGCCCGAGCAGGGATTGACCTTGACGAAGAGTTACCTTTCCTCCTGCCAACGCTAGGAGGATAGTATCCTGCAAGCGACGAATCTTGTCCGGCGGCAGCCGGCAAAGACCCTCCAAGGTATCAATTTCAATACCCAAGAAAACCAGCTTAGTGGCTGGGCCCTCAGTTTTATCTTGCGCAATAGGTACTCCAAATTCCGAGAAGAGTGCTTGCAATGAAAAAAGGAGACGATTGCAGCGACGCGAGCCAGCTGGACCTACGCACAAGAAGTCATCCAAGTAATGGGCTATGCTCGTCTCCCCAGACCCCACCGCGACACACCAATGGAGAAAGGAACTGAAACGCTCGAAGAACGCGCAGGAAATAGAACAACCCATCGGAAGACATTTGTCCAGGTAATAGCCATCCGTCAACCGAAACCCCATGAAACGAAATGATTCAGGATGCAGGGGCAACAATCTGAAGGCGGACTCAATGTCCACTTTCGCCATGAAAGAACCCGGACCCGCTGTGCGAACCAAGGCTAACGCAGATTCGAATGACTGGTACTGTACGCGGCAGACCTCAACATCTATGGCGTCGTTAACCGACGTGCCTGACGGATGTGACAGGTGCTGAATTAAACGGTAACTCCCGGGGGCCTTCTTGAGGACAACACCCACAGGGGAAAGGACCAGATCGGGTATCGGAGGCTGCGGGAAAGGTCCAATCATGCGACCCAGCCCTACCTCCTTCATAACCTTATCCTTTAGTACGTGAGGTAAATCGCAGGCCGAGCGTAAATTCCTAGGGGACCCGGAACTGACAGGCCGTATTATTGGAAGCGAAAATCCTTCTGCAAAAACCCTTACGCAAAAAGGCGGCGGCTTCCCGCACAGGATACCAGTCTAACCATTTTGCCATGGCATCCAGATGAATGGGGGTCAACGCTTTACTTTGAAGTCCCGGCCCCTGACCGTTTGGCAGAGGGTACTGCAGAGGAGGCCTGAGCTCCTCCTGGACCGCGGGAGCAGTCCTTACTGGGGTGTGCCGCGCCGCAGCGAAGGCACTGGTGTCGAAAGCGACACCTGTTACCAAGGGTACAATTCCCATTGTTGTATGCGTAACACTTCCGCTTGTTTTGCCCTCCATTGGCTGTCCTTGGTGCCGAGGGGGACGAGGGTTGAACTGGCCACCCAGGGGACTGATCAACAAGGACGCGTGTAGGCTGGGTCACCTCCATCCACACTTCAACATCTTTACAACCCAATTCCATGACCTTAACCCGATCTTGTTTTCGACGAAACTCTTCGTCGTATTGACGCCAAGCCATACTGCGTGAGGCCTTGAATAGGCCATGTATCAGGTGTAAGTATCGTATTACGTTAAGGTACTCGGAAGGCCTGGTTTTGAGATAGCAAGTTGAGAACACGCAGAACCCAGATATCCAATTCGTGTAAGACTTAAAGGCCTCCAGACCAATACCCCCTTTTGCCTTTGCGGTCGCAGCAGCTTTCTTCGCCGTAGCTGTAAGGGTGAACATATCTACGTAGCGCCCTTTTTTGATCCGCTGCTTAACCCTGGTACGCATACCTCGAGTGACAGCTGTATTAGCGCAGTGTACAACATCCTCCGGACCCACTCCGCGATCTACACTGGTACTACTGCCAGAGGACCGTTCGCTAGAATGCCTGTGACGACGTGAGCGACGTCTGCGAGACCTCCTTGCCCTTTTACGCCTAGCCTTCCGCGAACTATCGCTTGAAGAGGAAGAGGAAATGGAAGTAGACCTGCAGTCAGACGTACTGTCACACTCACCAGAAGCGCTGGCGAGGGCATTGGAAACTCCAGCGCCCGCGTTAGCTCCGACTTCCGCCGTCGCACTTCTGGTCGGGGCTGCGACCACTGTTAACTCCTCCAGACTGTCGTCTGTAAAAGAAGAGACTGAGGCGGCATTGTGCGCATTGTCTGTGTCCGTAGCCTGATTGGGCTGAGGAAGGGAGATGGCAGAGGGAGAGAAAGAAACGGAAGGAGCTGCGGGCATGGGAGCGAGGGAAAGACCGCAAATCCTGCCTAATTGCTGCACCAGAGGGCCAAGCTGCGTCTGCACGGCGGACACCGCTGACGCAGAAGGGCCTCCAGTGTCAGCGTTTCCAGGCTGCTGGGTCAAAAGCGGTGTCAGTGCACCCACCACAGACACCAGCAGTCCGGCTATGGCACCAGCATCCAGCAACGGAGCACTCCCTGGTGCCGCAGGCCCTGCAGGCATAGCAGACGCCGGAGCAGCTGCCACCCCCGCAGGCCTGGAGGAGCTGGCTACTGCAGACATGGGGGACCCCATGTCTGCATCATTATGAACAGAGGGCAGCAGAAGAGGGGGCGGATTAACCTGCCTGTCACTATGCAGGCGTTTACTCCGCCCCCTTCGTCTCCGCCCCCCGCCTGTATTAATGTGGGCCTGCGTGCAAGCCGGCGCCATGACAGGCATCCGGCCTGCACACTTATGTGGCCGCTTCCGCCGCCCTTCCCCCCGGACTTCAGCCGGCTCCCTCTGAGCGGCCACCGGGGAAGAAGGGACGGGCGGTGTGACTGCCCGCTGCTGGTCGCGAGAGCGGCCAGAACGCGCACCCACGACTCGCGCAGGCACTATAGTATGCCTGGCCGCCCCCGATCCCCGCCTGCCCTGGTCCCCAGTCGCACTAGTACTGGCGACCCGCGGGGAACCAGGTGCAGGCGGAGGCAGCACCTGTGGCGTCTCGCGGGACCGCCGCGGCCGCGTGCACGTGACCGCAGCGTTGTCCGCTAAGGGGCCCGCTGTACCTGACCCTCCCGAACGCCGGGAGGGCAGTACCTGAGGGAAATAAAGTGGGCAGGGCCCGCCACTGTCTGACAGACGGGCGGGTAACGAGCGCGCGCGCTGGGGGCGGCTCATAGTGCAGGGAAGCAAGATAGGTAGGTAAAGAAAGAGAAAGAAAAGTTAGATAAGAAAAAAGAGAGTGTATATATAGGGAAAGTATAGAGAATAGAGTAGGGAAAGATATAAAGTAGGGAAAGAGAAAGTAGGGATGAATAAAGAACTTTAATTCACAATAGACAGATCTGCTAAGAAGGAACTGTACTTCCCTGGTCGCAGATCAATTCAAAGAGGCAGATTTTACCACAGTAGATTCACTACACCCCTCACTAACTCCGCCCCTAACCCAACGTCCTATCACTACACCCTCTCACTAACTCCGCCCCTAACCCAACGTCCTATCACTACACCCTCTCACTAACTCCGCCCCTAACCCAACGTCCTATCACTACACCCTCTCACTAACTCCGCCCCTAACCCAACGTCCTATCACTACACCCTCTCACTAACTCCGCCCCTAACCCAACGTCCTATCACTACACCCTCTCACTAACTCCGCCCCTAACCCAACGTCCTATCACTACACCCTCTCACTAACTCCGCCCCTAACCCAACGTCCTATCACTACACCCTCTCACTAACTCCGCCCCTAACCCAACGTCCTATCACTACACCCTCTCACTAACTCCGCCCCTAACCCAACGTCCTATCACTACACCCTCTCACTAACTCTGCCCCTAACCCAACGTCCTATCACTACACCCTCTCACTAACTCCGCCCCTAACCCAACGTCCTATCACTACACCCTCTCACTAACTCCGCCCCTAACCCAACATCCTATCACTACACCCTCTCACTAACTCCGCCCCTAACCCAACGTCCTATCACTACACCCTCTCACTAACTCCGCCCCTAACCCAACGTCCTATCACTACACCCTCTCACTAACTCCGCCCCTAACCCAACGTCCTATCACTACACCCTCTCACTAACTCCGCCCCTAACCCAACGTCCTATCGCATCTGCCTATAACTGTAAACAAACATTTTTAACTTTATTAACCCCTCTATCCCTGACTAGAAGTTTATGTGCCGTCGGCTCTATTCCTAACCTCCGTTATATATCTGTGTGACTGTATGTGGGAGCCTGTCCTCCTCACTGTCCTTACATCCTCAGCCTCCATCATTAGTATCAGGACACCCACCCCACGCTGACTGTATAATATCTGTGAGACTGTATGTGGGAGCCTGTCCTCCTCACTGTCCTTACATCCTCAGCCTCCATCATTAGTATCAGGACTTACACCCACCCCACGCTGACTGTATAATATCTGTGTGACTGTATGTGGGAGTCTGTCCTCCTCACTGTCCTTACATCCTCAGCCTCCATCATTAGTATCAGGACTTACACCCACCCCACGCTGGCTGTATAATATCTGTGAGACTGTATGTGGGAGCCTGTCCTCCTCACTGTCCTTACATCCTCAGCCTCCATCATTAGTATCAGGACTTACACCCACCCCACGCTGGCTGTATAATATCTGTGTGACTGTATGTGGGAGTCTGTCCTCCTCACTGTCCTTACATCCTCAGCCTCCATCATTAGTATCAGGACTTACACCCACCCCACGCTGGCTGTATAATATCTGTGTGACTGTATGTGGGAGTCTGTCCTCCTCACTGTCCTTACATCCTCAGCCTCCATCATTAGTATCAGGACTTACACCCACCCCACGCTGGCTGTATAATATCTGTGTGACTGTATGTGGGAGCCTGTCCTCCTCACTGTCCTTACATCCTCAGCCTCCATCATTAGTATCAGGACACCCACCCCACGCTGACTGTATAATATCTGTGAGACTGTATGTGGGAGCCTGTCCTCCTCACTGTCCTTACATCCTCAGCCTCCATCATTAGTATCAGGACTTACACCCACCCCACGCTGACTGTATAATATCTGTGTGACTGTATGTGGGAGTCTGTCCTCCTCACTGTCCTTACATCCTCAGCCTCCATCATTAGTATCAGGACTTACACCCACCCCACGCTGGCTGTATAATATCTGTGTGACTGTATGTGGGAGCCTGTCCTCCTCACTGTCCTTACATCCTCAGCCTCCATCATTAGTATCAGGACTTACACCCACCCCACGCTGGCTGTATAATATCTGTGAGACTGTATGTGGGAGCCTGTCCTCCTCACTGTCCTTACATCCTCAGCCTCCATCATTAGTATCAGGACTTACACCCACCCCACGCTGGCTGTATAATATCTGTGTGACTGTATGTGGGAGTCTGTCCTCCTCACTGTCCTTACATCCTCAGCCTCCATCATTAGTATCAGGACTTACACCCACCCCACGCTGGCTGTATAATATCTGTGTGACTGTATGTGGGAGTCTGTCCTCCTCACTGTCCTTACATCCTCAGCCTCCATCATTAGTATCAGGACTTACACCCACCCCACGCTGGCTGTATAATATCTGTGTGACTGTATGTGGGAGCCTGTCCTCCTCACTGTCCTTACATCCTCAGCCTCCATCATTAGTATCAGGACACCCACCCCACGCTGGCTGTATAATATCTGTGAGACTGTATGTGGGAGCCTGTCCTCCTCACTGTCCTTACATCCTCAGCCTCCATCATTAGTATCAGGACTTACACCCACCCCACGCTGGCTGTATAATATCTGTGTGACTGTATGTGGGAGCCTGTCCTCCTCACTGTCCTTACATCCTCAGCCTCCATCATTAGTATCAGGACACCCACCCCACGCTGGCTGTATAATATCTGTGTGACTGTATGTGGGAGTCTTTCCTCCTCACTGTCCTTACATCCTCAGCCTCCATCATTAGTATCAGGACTTACACCCACCCCACGCTGGCTGTATAATATCTGTGTGACTGTATGTGGGAGCCTGTCCTCCTCACTGTCCTTACATCCTCAGCCTCCACCATTAGTATCAGGACTTACACCCACCCCACGCTGGCTGTATAATATCTGTGTGACTGTATGTGGGAGCCTGTCCTCCTCACTGACCTTACATCCTCAGCCACCATCATTAGTATCAGGACTTACACCCACCCCACGATGGCTGTATAATATCTGTGTGACTGTATGTGGGAGCCTGTCCTCCTCACTGTCCTTACATCCTCAGCCTCCATCATTAGTATCAGGACTTACACCCACCCCACGCTGGCTGTATAATATCTGTGTGACTGTATGTGGGAGCCTGTCCTCCTCACTGTCCTTACATCCTCCATCATTAGTATCAGGACTTACACCCACCCCACGCTGGCTGTATAATATCTGTGTGACTGTATGTGGGAGCCTGTCCTCCTCACTGTCCTTACATCCTCAGCCTCCATCATTAGTATCAGGACTTACACCCACCCCACGCTGACTGTATAATATCTGTGTGACTGTATGTGGGAGCCTGTCCTCCTCCTCACTGTCCTTACATCCTCAGCCTCCATCATTAGTATCAGGACTTACACCCACCCCACGCTGGCTGTATAATATCTGTGTGACTGTATGTGGGAGCCTGTCCTCCTCACTGTCCTTACATCCTCCATCATTAGTATCAGGACTTACACCCTCCCCACGCTGGCTGTATAATATCTGTGTGACTGCATGTGGGAGCCTGTCCTCCTCACTGTCCTTACATCCACCATCATTAGTATCAGGACTTACACCCACCCCACGCTAGCTGTATAATATCTGTGTGACTGTATGTGGGAAACTGTCCTCCTCACTGTCCTTACATCCTCAGCCTCCATCATTAGTATCAGGACTTACACCCACCCCACGCTGGCTGTATAATATCTGTGTGACTGTATGTGGGAGCCTGTCCTCCTCACTGTCCTTACATCCTCAGCCTCCATCATTAGTATCAGGACTTACACCCACCCCACGCTGACTGTATAATTTCTGTGTGACTGTACGTGGGAGCCTGTCCTCCTCACTGTCCTTACATCCACCATCATTAGTATCAGGACTTACACCCACCCCACGCTGACTGTATAATATCTGTGTGACTGTATGTGGGAGCCTGTCCTCCTCACTGTCCTTACATCCTCAGCCTCCATCATTAGTATCAGGACTTACACCCACCCCACGCTGGCTGTATAATATCTGTGTGACTGTATGTGGGAGCCTGTCCTCCTCACTGTCCTTACATCCTCAGCCTCCATCATTAGTATCAGGACTTACACCCACCCCTCGCTGACTGTATAATTTCTGTGTGACTGTACGTGGGAGCCTGTCCTCCTCACTGTCCTTACATCCACCATCATTAGTATCAGGACTTACACCCACCCCACGCTGACTGTATAATATCTGTGTGACTGTATGTGGGAGCCTGTCCTCCTCACTGTCCTTACATCCTCAGCCTCCATCATTAGTATCAGGACTTACACCCACCCCACGCTGGCTGTATAATATCTGTGTGACTGTATGTGGGAGCCTGTCCTCCTCACTGTCCTTACATCCTCTGCCTCCATCATTATTATCAGGACTTACACCCACCCCACGCTGGCTGTATAATATCTGTGTGACTGTACGTGGGAGCCTGTCCTCCTCACTGTCCTTACACTGATAGACACTGATCTGTCTATCACTAATGCTGGGCATACACTATACACTGATCTGTCTATCACTAATGCTGGGCATACACTATACACTGATCTGTCTATCACTAATGCTGGACATACACTATACAATGATCTGTCTTTCACTAATGCTGGGTATACACTATACACTGATCTGTCTATCACTAATGCTGGGCATACACTATACACTGATCTGTCTATCACTAATGCTGGGCATACACTATACACTGATCTGTCTGTCACTAATGCTGGGTATACACTATACACTGATCTGTCTGTCACATATGCTGGGCATACACTATACACTGATCTGTCTATCACTAATGCTGGGCATACACTATACACTGATCTGTCTGTCACTAATGCTGGGCATACACTATACACTGATCTGTCTGTCACTAATGCTGGGCATACACTATACACTGATCTGTCTGTCACTAATGCTGGGCATACACTATACACTGATCTGTCTATCACTAATGCTGGGCATACACTATACACTGATCTGTCTGTCACTAATGCTGGGCATACACTATACACTGATCTGTCTATCACTAATGCAGGGCATACACTATACAATGATCTGTCTGTCACTAATGCTGGGCATACACTATACACTTATCTGTCTATCACTAATGCAGGGCATACACTATACAATGATCTGTCTGTCACTAATGCTGGGCATACACTATACACTTATCTGTCTATCACTAATGCTGGGCATACACTATACACTGATCTGTCTGTTACTAATGCTGGGCATACACTATACACTGATCTGTCTATCACTAATGCTGGGCATACACTATACACTGATCTGTCTATCACTAATGCTGGGCATACACTATACACTGATCTGTCTGTCACTAATGCTGGGCATAGACAGATCATTGTATAGTGTATGCCCAGCATTAGTGACAGACAGATCAGTGTATAGTGTATGCCCAGCATTAGTGACAGACAGATAAGTGTATGCCCAGCATTAGTGATTAGCAGACAGATAATCACTGTACAACAAATTAATACTTTTAATTTGTTTCCTTTGTAAAAATAGTCATACATTACTAATTTGATGTCAAGAAAACTAAAATGATTTCAGAATGTTTTTACTAGCTCTATTTTTTTAGATACACTACTGGCACTATACTGTATGTACATTAGTAATATAGTCATAGTGAAAAGCGATTTTAAAATAATCTAATATTTTCTTGATAGAAAATAAATAACAATTGTTTTAATTCAATCACAAAGTCACAAATAAGAACACAAAACAAAAGAAACATACAACATAGGAAACAAACATACAGCATACGATAGACATACAGCATAGGAAACCCACATACAGCATAGGAAACCCACATACAGCATAGAAAACAAACATACAGCATAGGAAACAAACATACAGCATAGGAAACACACATACAGCATAGGAAACAAACATACAGCATAGGAAACACACATACGGCATAGTAAACACACATACAGCATTGGAAACAAACATACAGCATAGGAAACAAACATACAGCATAGGAAACAAACATACAGCATAGGAAACATATATACATACAGCATAGGAAACACACATACAGCATAGTAAACACACATACAGCATTGGAAACAAACATACAGCATAGGAAACAAACATACAGCATAGGAAACATATATACATACAGCATAGGAAACAAACATACATACAGCATAGGAAACAAACATACATACAGCATAGGAAACAAACATACATACAGCATAGGAAACATATATTCATAAAGCATAGGAAACAAACATACATACAGCATAGGAAACAAACATACATACAGCATAGGAAACATACATACAGCTTAGGAAACACACATACAGCATAGGAAACAGACATACAGCATAGGAAACAGACATACAGCATAGGAAACAAACATACAGCATAGGAAACAAACATACAGCATAGGAAACAAACATACAGCATAGGAAAATACTATGTAATATAGTGGCCTATACATGGGGGTGCTTTCTCTTTGCTTGTCGCTTGTCCTCCTCCTCTGGGGCATCTCTTGTCACTGTCACCTCCCCTGATATCTTTGTCCCATTGCTGAGATGTCTTGGTGGAGTCGCTCCCTATGCTGTCACTCAGTGCACCACAGTTATCTTGTTGGGGTAATCCCGTGAATCGCATATATCTGAATAGGGGAGGGGACAAATAACTGATTCATATAATTGGGTCATTAGGCCCCGCCCCTCTGCGCAGAATGCAGATTGCTGGTAAGATTCTCTCCATTCTGCCCACTTCACTAGGAATACCCCAACATCGTCATACATGGGCTATATCTCAGAGCTGAGAGTTTTAAGTGTCATATTCATTCTTTGCATGCTGACATCAATTGTAACTATTTTCACAGCGGAAACATTTTCATTGATGTGCAGTGATTGTATAGTGTATGCCCAGCATTAGTGATGGACAGATCAGTGTATAGTGTATGCCCAGCATTAGTGATAGACAGATCAGTGTATAGTGTATGCCCAGCATTAGTGATAGACAGATCAGTGTATAGTGTATGCCCAGCATTAGTGATAGACAGATCAGTGTATACCCAGCATTAGTGATAGACAGATCAGTGTATAGTGTATGCCCAGCATTAGTGATAGACAGATCAGTGTATAGTGTATGCCCAGCATTAGTGACAGACAGATCAGTGTATAGTGTATGCCCAGCATTAGTGACAGACAGATCAGTGTATAGTGTATGCCCAGCATTAGTGATAGACAGATCAGTGTATAGTGTATGCCCAGCATTAGTGACAGACAGATGAGTGTATAGTGTATGCCCAGCATTAGTGATAGACAGATAGGTGTATAGTGTATGCCCAGCATTAGTGACAGACAGATCATTGTATAGTGTATGCCCAGCATTAGTGATAGACAGATCAGTGTATAGTGTATGTCCAGCATTAGTGATAGATACATCAGTGTATAGTGTATGCCCAGCATTAGTGATAGACAGATCAGTGTATAGTGTATGCCCAGCATTAGTGATATACAGATCAGTGTATAGTGTATGCCCAGCATTAGTGATAGACAGATAGGTGTATAGTGTATGCCCAGCATTAGTGACAGACAGATCATTGTATAGTGTATGCCCAGCATTAGTGATAGACAGATCAGTGTATAGTGTATGTCCAGCATTAGTGATAGATACATCAGTGTATAGTGTATGCCCAGCATTAGTGATAGACAGATCAGTGTATAGTGTATGCCCAGCATTAGTGATATACAGATCAGTGTATAGTGTATGCCCAGCATTAGTGATAGACAGATCAGTGTATAGTGTATGCCCAGCATTAGTGATAGATAGATCATTGTATAGTGTATGCCCAACATTAGTGATAGACAGATCATTGTATAGTGTATGCCCAGCATTAGTGATGGACAGATCAGTGTATAGTGTATGCCCAGCATTAGTGATAGACAGATCAGTGTATAGTGTATGCCCAGCATCAGTGATAGACAGATCAGTGTATAGTGTATGCCCAGCATTAGTGATAGACAGATCAGTGTATAGTGTATGCCCAGCATCAGTGATAGACAGATCAGTGTATAGTGTATGCCCAGCATTAGTGATAGACAGATCATTGTATAGTGTATGCCCAGCATTAGTGATGGACAGATCAGTGTATAGTGTATGCCCAGCATTAGTGATGGACAGATCAGTGTATAGTATATGCCCAGCATTAGTGATAGACAGATCAGTGTATAGTGTATGCCCAGCATTAGTGACAGACAGATAAGTGTATAGTGTATGCCCAGCATTAGTGATATACAGTTATTGTATAGTGTATGCCCAGCATTAGTGACAGACAGATAAGTGTATAGTGTATGCCCAGCATTAGTGATATACAGTTATTGTATAGTGTATGCCCAGCATTAGTGACAGACAGATAAGTGTATAGTGAATGCCCAGCATTAGTGATAGACAGATCAGTGTATAGTGTATGCCCAGCATTAGTGACAGACAGATAAGTGTATAGTTTATGCCCAGCATTAGTGATATACAGTTATTGTATAGTGTATGCCCAGCATTAGTGATAGACAGATCAGTGTATAGTGTATGCCCAGCATTAGTGACAGACAGATCAGTGTATAGTGTATGCCCAGCATTAGTGACAGACAGATCAGTGTATAATGTATGCCCAGCATTAGTGACAGACAGATCAGTGTATAGTGTATGCCCAGCATTAGTGACAGACAGATCAGTGTATAGTGTATGCCCAGCATTAGTGATAGACAGATCATTGTATAGTGTATAGTGTATGCCCAGCATTAGTGACAGACAGATCATTGTATAGTGTATAGTGTATGCCCAGCATTAGTGACAGACAGATCAGTGTATAGTGTATGCCCAGCATTAGTGATAGACAGATCATTGTATAGTGTATAGTGTATGCCCAGCATTAGTGATAGACAGATCATTGTATAGTGTATGCCCAGCATTAGTGATAGACAGATCATTGTATAGTGTATGCCCAGCATTAGTGACAGACAGATCATTGTATAGTGTATGCCCAGCATTAGTGACAGACAGATCATTGTATAGTGTATGCCCAGCATTAGTGACAGACAGATCAGTGTATAGTGGATGCCCAGCATTAGTGACAGACAGATCAGTGTATAGTGTATACCCAGCATTAGTGACAGACAGATCAGTGTATAGTGTATGCCCAGCATTAGTGACAGACAGATCAGTGTATAGTGTATGCCCAGCATTAGTGACAGACAGATCAGTGTATAGTGTATGCCAGGCATTAGTGACAGACAGATCAGTGTATAGTGTATGCCCGGCATTAGTGACAGACAGATCAGTGTATAGTGTATGCCCGGCATTAGTGACAGACAGATCAGTGTATAGTGTATGCCCGGCATTAGTGATAGACAGATCATTTATAGTGTATGCACAGCATTAGTGATAGATCATTGTATAGTGTATGCCCAGCATTAGTGATAGACAGATCAGTGTATACCCAGCATTAGTGATAGACAGATAAGTGTGTAGTGTATGCCCAGCATTAGTGATAGACAGATAAGTGTGTAGTGTATGCCCAGCATTAGTGATAGACAGATCAGTGTATAGTGTATGCCCAGCATTAGTGATAGACAGATCAGTGTATAGTGTATGCCCAGCATTAGTGATAGACAGATCAGTGTATAGTGTATGCCCAGCATTAGCGACAGACAGATCAGTGTATAGTGTATGCCCAGCATTAGTGATATACAGATCAGTGTATAGTGTATGCCCAGCATTAACGATAGACAGATCAGTGCATAGTGTATGCCCAGCATTAGCGACAGACAGATCAGTGTATAGTGTATGCCCAGCATTAGGGATAGACAGATCAGTGTATAGTTTATAGTGTATGCCCAGCATTAGTGACAGACAGATCATTGTATAGTGTATGCCCAGCATTAGTGACAGACAGATCAGTGTATAGTGTATGCCCAGCATTAGTGATAGACAGATCAGTGTATAGTAAATGCCCAGCATTAGTGATACACAGATCAGTGTATAGTGTATGCCCAGCATTAGTGACAGACAGATCAGTGTATAGTGTATGCCCAGCATTAGTGATAGACAGATCAGTGTATAGTGTATGCCCAGCATTAGTGACAGACAGATCAGTGTATAGTGTATGCCCAGCATTAGTATTAGACAGATCAGTGTATAGTGTATGCCCAGCATTAGTGACAGACAGATCAGTGTATAGTGTATGCCCAGCATTAGTGACAGACAGATCAGTGTATAGTGTATGCCCAGCATTAGTATTAGACAGATCAGTGTATAGTGTATGCCCAGCATTAGTGATAGACAGATCAGTGTATAGTGTATGCCCAGCATTAGTGATAGACAGATCATTGTATAGTGTATGCCCAGCATTAGTGATAGACAGATCAGTGTATAGTGTATGCCCAGCATTAGTGATAGACAGGTCATTGTATAGTGTATGCCCAGCATTAGTGACAGACAGATCAGTGTATAGTGTATGCCCAGCATTAGTGATAGACAGATCAGTGTATAGTAAATGCCCAGCATTAGTGATACACAGATCAGTGTATAGTGTATGCCCAGCATTAGTGACAGACAGATCAGTGTATAGTGTATGCCCAGCATTAGTGATAGACAGATCAGTGTATAGTGTATGCCCAGCATTAGTGACAGACAGATCAGTGTATAGTGTATGCCCAGCATTAGTGATAGACAGATCAGTGTATAGTGTATGCCCAGCATTAGTGATAGACAGGTCATTGTATAGTGTATGCCCAGCATTAGTGACAGACAGATCAGTGTATAGTGTATGCCCAGCATTAGTGATAGACAGATCAGTGTATAGTAAATGCCCAGCATTAGTGATACACAGATCAGTGTATAGTGTATGCCCAGCATTAGTGACAGACAGATCAGTGTATAGTGTATGCCCAGCATTAGTGATAGACAGATCAGTGTATAGTGTATGCCCAGCATTAGTGATAGATCATTGTATAGTGTATGCCCAGCATTAGTGATAGATCATTGTATAGTGTATGCCCAGCTTTAGTGATAGATAGATCAGTGTATAGTGTATGCCCAGCATTAGTGACAGACAGATCAGTGTATAGTGTATGCCCAGCATTAGTGATAGACAGATCAGTGTATAGTGTATGCCCAGCATTAGTGATAGACAGATCAGTGTATAGTGTATGCCCAGCATTAGTGACAGACAGATCAGTGTATAGTGTATGCCCAGCATTAGTGATAGACAGATCAGTGTATAGTGTATGCCCAGCATTAGTGATAGACAGATCAGTGTATAGTGTATGCCCAGGATTAGTGATAGATCATTGTATAGTGTATGCCCAGCATTAGTGATAGACAGATCAGTGTATAGTAAATGCCCAGCATTAGTGACAGACAGATCAGTGTATAGTGTATGCCAGGCATTAGTGACAGACAGATCAGTGTATAGTGTATGCCCGGCATTAGTGAGAGACAGATCAGTGTATAGTGTATGCCCGGCATTAGTGACAGACAGATCAGTGTATAGTGTATGCCCGGCATTAGTGATAGACAGATCATTTATAGTGTATGCACAGCATTAGTGATAGATCATTGTATAGTGTATGCCCAGCATTAGTGATAGACAGATCAGTGTATACCCAGCATTAGTGATAGACAGATAAGTGTGTAGTGTATGCCCAGCATTAGTGATAGACAGATAAGTGTGTAGTGTATGCCCAGCATTAGTGATAGACAGATCAGTGTATAGTGTATGCCCAGCATTAGTGATAGACAGATCAGTGTATAGTGTATGCCCAGCATTAGTGATAGACAGATCAGTGTATAGTGTATGCCCAGCATTAGCGACAGACAGATCAGTGTATAGTGTATGCCCAGCATTAGTGATAGACAGATCAGTGTATAGTGTATGCCCAGCATTAACGATAGACAGATCAGTGCATAGTGTATGCCCAGCATTAGCGACAGACAGATCAGTGTATAGTGTATGCCCAGCATTAGGGATAGACAGATCAGTGTATAGTTTATAGTGTATGCCCAGCATTAGTGACAGACAGATCATTGTATAGTGTATGCCCAGCATTAGTGACAGACAGATCAGTGTATAGTGTATGCCCAGCATTAGTGATAGACAGATCAGTGTATAGTAAATGCCCAGCATTAGTGATACACAGATCAGTGTATAGTGTATGCCCAGCATTAGTGACAGACAGATCAGTGTATAGTGTATGCCCAGCATTAGTGATAGACAGATCAGTGTATAGTGTATGCCCAGCATTAGTATTAGACAGATCAGTGTATAGTGTATGCCCAGCATTAGTGATAGACAGATCAGTGTATAGTGTATGCCCAGCATTAGTGATAGACAGATCATTGTATAGTGTATGCCCAGCATTAGTGATAGACAGATCAGTGTATAGTGTATGCCCAGCATTAGTGATAGACAGGTCATTGTATAGTGTATGCCCAGCATTAGTGACAGACAGATCAGTGTATAGTGTATGCCCAGCATTAGTGATAGACAGATCAGTGTATAGTAAATGCCCAGCATTAGTGATACACAGATCAGTGTATAGTGTATGCCCAGCATTAGTGACAGACAGATCAGTGTATAGTGTATGCCCAGCATTAGTGATAGACAGATCAGTGTATAGTGTATGCCCAGCATTAGTGACAGACAGATCAGTGTATAGTGTATGCCCAGCATTAGTGATAGACAGATCAGTGTATAGTGTATGCCCAGCATTAGTGATGGACAGGTCATTGTATAGTGTATGCCCAGCATTAGTGACAGACAGATCAGTGTATAGTGTATGCCCAGCATTAGTGATAGACAGATCAGTGTATAGTAAATGCCCAGCATTAGTGATACACAGATCAGTGTATAGTGTATGCCCAGCATTAGTGACAGACAGATCAGTGTATAGTGTATGCCCAGCATTAGTGATAGACAGATCAGTGTATAGTGTATGCCCAGCATTAGTGATAGATCATTGTATAGTGTATGCCCAGCATTAGTGATAGATCATTGTATAGTGTATGCCCAGCATTAGTGATAGACAGATCAGTGTATAGTGTATGCCCAGCATTAGTGACAGACAGATCAGTGTATAGTGTATGCCCAGCATTAGTGATAGACAGATCAGTGTATAGTGTATGCCCAGCATTAGTGATAGACAGATCAGTGTATAGTGTATGCCCAGCATTAGTGACAGACAGATCAGTGTATAGTGTATGCCCAGCATTAGTGATAGACAGATCAGTGTATAGTGTATGCCCAGCATTAGTGACAGACAGATCAGTGTATAGTGTATGCCCAGCATTAGTGATAGACAGATCAGTGTATAGTGTATGCCCAGCATTAGTGATAGACAGGTCATTGTATAGTGTATGCCCAGCATTAGTGACAGACAGATCAGTGTATAGTGTATGCCCAGCATTAGTGATAGACAGATCAGTGTATAGTAAATGCCCAGCATTAGTGATACACAGATCAGTGTATAGTGTATGCCCAGCATTAGTGACAGACAGATCAGTGTATAGTGTATGCCCAGCATTAGTGATAGACAGATCAGTGTATAGTGTATGCCCAGCATTAGTGATAGATTATTGTATAGTGTATGCCCAGCATTAGTGATAGATCATTGTATAGTGTATGCCCAGCATTAGTGATAGATAGATCAGTGTATAGTGTATGCCCAGCATTAGTGACAGACAGATCAGTGTATAGTGTATGCCCAGCATTAGTGATAGACAGATCAGTGTATAGTGTATGCCCAGCATTAGTGATAGACAGATCAGTGTATAGTGTATGCCCAGCATTAGTGACAGACAGATCAGTGTATAGTGTATGCCCAGCATTAGTGATAGACAGATCAGTGTATAGTGTATGCCCAGCATTAGTGATAGACAGATCAGTGTATAGTGTATGCCCAGGATTAGTGATAGATCATTGTATAGTGTATGCCCAGCATTAGTGATAGACAGATCAGTGTATAGTAAATGCCCAGCATTAGTGACAGACAGATCAGTGTATAGTGTATGCCAGGCATTAGTGACAGACAGATCAGTGTATAGTGTATGCCCGGCATTAGTGAGAGACAGATCAGTGTATAGTGTATGCCCGGCATTAGTGACAGACAGATCAGTGTATAGTGTATGCCCGGCATTAGTGATAGACAGATCATTTATAGTGTATGCCCAGCATTAGTGATAGATCATTGTATAGTGTATGCCCAGCATTAGTGATAGACAGATCAGTGTATACCCAGCATTAGTGATAGACAGATAAGTGTGTAGTGTATGCCCAGCATTAGTGATAGACAGATAAGTGTGTAGTGTATGCCCAGCATTAGTGATAGACAGATCAGTGTATAGTGTATGCCCAGCATTAGTGATAGACAGATCAGTGTATAGTGTATGCCCAGCATTAGTGATAGACAGATCAGTGTATAGTGTATGCCCAGCATTAGCGACAGACAGATCAGTGTATAGTGTATGCCCAGCATTAGTGATAGACAGATCAGTGTATAGTGTATGCCCAGCATTAACGATAGACAGATCAGTGCATAGTGTATGCCCAGCATTAGCGACAGACAGATCAGTGTATAGTGTATGCCCAGCATTAGGGATAGACAGATCAGTGTATAGTTTATAGTGTATGCCCAGCATTAGTGACAGACAGATCATTGTATAGTGTATGCCCAGCATTAGTGACAGACAGATCAGTGTATAGTGTATGCCCAGCATTAGTGATAGACAGATCAGTGTATAGTAAATGCCCAGCATTAGTGATACACAAATCAGTGTATAGTGTATGCCCAGCATTAGTGACAGACAGATCAGTGTATAGTGTATGCCCAGCATTAGTGATAGACAGATCAGTGTATAGTGTATGCCCAGCATTAGTATTAGACAGATCAGTGTATAGTGTATGCCCAGCATTAGTGATAGACAGATCAGTGTATAGTGTATGCCCAGCATTAGTGATAGACAGATCATTGTATAGTGTATGCCCAGCATTAGTGATAGACAGATCAGTGTATAGTGTATGCCCAGCATTAGTGATAGACAGGTCATTGTATAGTGTATGCCCAGCATTAGTGACAGACAGATCAGTGTATAGTGTATGCCCAGCATTAGTGATAGACAGATCAGTGTATAGTAAATGCCCAGCATTAGTGATACACAGATCAGTGTATAGTGTATGCCCAGCATTAGTGACAGACAGATCAGTGTATAGTGTATGCCCAGCATTAGTGATAGACAGATCAGTGTATAGTGTATGCCCAGCATTAGTGACAGACAGATCAGTGTATAGTGTATGCCCAGCATTAGTGATAGACAGATCAGTGTATAGTGTATGCCCAGCATTAGTGATGGACAGGTCATTGTATAGTGTATGCCCAGCATTAGTGACAGACAGATCAGTGTATAGTGTATGCCCAGCATTAGTGATAGACAGATCAGTGTATAGTAAATGCCCAGCATTAGTGATACACAGATCAGTGTATAGTGTATGCCCAGCATTAGTGACAGACAGATCAGTGTATAGTGTATGCCCAGCATTAGTGATAGACAGATCAGTGTATAGTGTATGCCCAGCATTAGTGATAGATCATTGTATAGTGTATGCCCAGCATTAGTGATAGATCATTGTATAGTGTATGCCCAGCATTAGTGATAGATAGATCAGTGTATAGTGTATGCCCAGCATTAGTGACAGACAGATCAGTGTATAGTGTATGCCCAGCATTAGTGATAGACAGATCAGTGTATAGTGTATGCCCAGCATTAGTGATAGACAGATCAGTGTATAGTGTATGCCCAGCATTAGTGACAGACAGATCAGTGTATAGTGTATGCCCAGCATTAGTGATAGACAGATCAGTGTATAGTGTATGCCCAGCATTAGTGATAGACAGATCAGTGTATAGTGTATGCCCAGGATTAGTGATAGATCATTGTATAGTGTATGCCCAGCATTAGTGATAGACAGATCAGTGTATAGTAAATGCCCAGCATTAGTGATAGACAGATCAGTGTATAGTAAATGCCCAGCATTAGTGATACACAGATCAGTGTATAGTGTATGCCCAGCATTAGTGACAGACAGATCAGTGTATAGTGTATGCCCAGCATTAGTTATAGACAGATCAGTGTATAGTGTATGCCCAGCATTAGTGATAGATCATTGTATAGTGTATGCCCAGCATTAGTGATAGATCATTGTATAGTGTATGCCCAGCATTAGTGACAGATAGATCAGTGTATAGTGTATGCCCAGCATTAGTGACAGACAGATCAGTGTATAGTGTATGCCCAGCATTAGTGATAGACAGATCAGTGTATAGTGTATGCCCAGCATTAGTGATAGACAGATCAGTGTATAGTGTATGCCCAGCATTAGTGACAGACAGATCAGTGTATAGTGTATGCCCAGCATTAGTGATAGACAGATCAGTGTATAGTGTATGCCCAGCATTAGTGATAGACAGATCAGTGTATAGTGTATGCCCAGGATTAGTGATAGATCATTGTATAGTGTATGCCCAGCATTAGTGATAGATCATTGTATAGTGTATGCCCAGCATTAGTGACAGACAGATCATTGTATAGTGTATGCCCAGCATTAGTGACAGACAGATCAGTGTATAGTGTATGCCCAGCATTAGTGACAGACAGATCAGTGTATAGTGTATGCCCAGCATTAGTGATAGATAGATCATTGTATAGTGTATGCCCAGCATTAGTGACAGACAGATCAGTGTATAGTGTATGCCCAGCATTAGTGATAGACAGATCAGTGTATAGTGTATGCCCAGCATTAGTGATAGACAGATCAGTGTATAGTGTATGCCCAGCATTAGTGATAGACAGATCAGTGTATAGTGTATGCCCAGCATTAGTGACAGACAGATCAGTGTATAGTGTATGCCCAGCATTAGTGACAGACAGATCAGTGTATAGTGTATGCCCAGCATTAGTGACAGACAGATCAGTGTATAGTGTATGCCCAGCATTAGTGATAGACAGATCAGTGTATAGTGTATGCCCAGCATTAGTGATAGACAGATCAGTGTATAGTGTATGCCCAGCATTAGTGATAGACAGATCAGTGTATAGTGTATGCCCAGCATTAGTGACAGACAGATCAGTGTATAGTGTATGCCCAGCATTAGTGATAGACAGATCAGTGTATAGTGTATGCCCAGCATTAGTGATAGACAGATCAGTGTATAGTGTATGCCCAGCATTAGTGATAGACAGATCAGTGTATAGTGTATACTCAGCATTAGTGATAGACAGATCACAGTATAGTGTATACCCAGCATTAGTGATAGACAGATCAGTGTATAGTGTATGCCCAGCATTAGTGATAGACAGATCAGTGTATAGTTTATAGTGTATGCCCAGCATTAGTGACAGACAGATCATTGTATAGTGTATGCCCAGCATTAGTGACAGACAGATCAGTGTATAGTGTATGCCCAGCATTAGTGATAGACAGATCAGTGTATAGTAAATGCCCAGCATTAGTGATACACAGATCAGTGTATAGTGTATGCCCAGCATTAGTGACAGACAGATCAGTGTATAGTGTATGCCCAGCATTAGTGATAGACAGATCAGTGTATAGTGTATGCCCAGCTTTAGTATTAGACAGATCAGTGTATAGTGTATGCCCAGCATTAGTGATAGACAGATCAGTGTATAGTTTATAGTGTATGCCCAGCACTAGTGACAGACAGATCATTGTATAGTGTATGCCCAGCATTAGTGATAGACAGATCAGTGTATAGTGTATGCCCAGCATTAGTGATAGACAGATCATTGTATAGTGTATGCCCAGCATTAGTGATAGACAGATCAGTGTATAGTGTATGCCCAGCATTAGTGATAGACAGGTCAGTATATAGTGTATGCCCAGCATTAGTGACAGACAGATCAGTGTATAGTGTATGCCCAGCATTAGTGATAGACAGATCAGTGTATAGTAAATGCCCAGCATTAGTGATACACAGATCAGTGTATAGTGTATGCCCAGCATTAGTGACAGACAGATCAGTGTATAGTGTATGCCCAGCATTAGTGATAGACAGATCAGTGTATAGTGTATGCCCAGCATTAGTGATAGACAGATCAGTGTATAGTGTATGCCCAGCATTAGTGACAGACAGATCAGTGCATAGTGTATGCCCAGCATTAGTGACAGACAGATCATTGCATAGTGGATGCCCAGCATTAGTGACAGACAGATCATTGTATAGTGTATGCCCAGCATTAGTGACAGACAGATCAGTGTATAGTGTATGCCCAGCATTAGTGACAGACAGATCAGTGTATAGTGTATGCCCAGCATTAGTGATAGACAGATCAGTGTATAGTGTATGCCCAGCATTAGTGACAGACAGATCAGTGTATAGTGTATGCCCAGCATTAGTGACAGACAGATCAGTGTATAGTGTATGCCCAGCATTAGTGACAGACAGATCAGTGTATAGTGTATGCCCAGCATTAGTGATAGATCATTGTATAGTGTATGCCCAGCATTAGTGATAGATCATTGTATAGTGTATGCCCAGCATTAGTGATAGATAGATCATTGTATAGTGTATGCCCAGCATTAGTGACAGACAGATCAGTGTATAGTGTATGCCCAGCATTAGTGATAGACAGATCAGTGTATAGTGTATGCCCAGCATTAGTGATAGACAGATCAGTGTATAGTGTATTCCCAGCATTAGTGATAGACAGATCAGTGTATAGTGTATGCCCCGCATTAGTGACAGACAGATCAGTGTATAGTGTATGCCCAGCATTAGTGATAGACAGATCAGTGTATAGTGTATGCCCAGCATTAGTGATAGACAGATCAGTGTATAGTGTATGCCTAGCATTAGTGATAGACAGATCAGTGTATAGTGTATGCCCAGGATTAGTGATAGATCATTGTATAGTGTATGCCCAGCATTAGTGATAGATCATTGTATAGTGTATGCCCAGCATTAGTGACAGACAGATCATTGTATAGTGTATGCCCAGCATTAGTGACAGACAGATCAGTGTATAGTGTATGCCCAGCATTAGTGACAGACAGATCAGTGAATAGTGTATGCCCAGCATTATTGATAGATAGATCATTGTATAGTGTATGCCCAGCATTAGTGACAGACAGATCAGTGTATAGTGTATGCCCAGCATTAGTGACAGACAGATCAGTGTATAGTGTATGCCCAGCATTAGTGATAGACAGATCAGTGTATAGTGTATGCCCAGCATTAGTGATGGACAGGTCATTGTATAGTGTATGCCCAGCATTAGTGACAGACAGATCAGTGTATAGTGTATGCCCAGCATTAGTGATAGACAGATCAGTGTATAGTAAATGCCCAGCATTAGTGATACACAGATCAGTGTATAGTGTATGCCCAGCATTAGTGACAGACAGATCAGTGTATAGTGTATGCCCAGCATTAGTGATAGACAGATCAGTGTATAGTGTATGCCCAGCATTAGTGATAGATCATTGTATAGTGTATGCCCAGCATTAGTGATAGATCATTGTATAGTGTATGCCCAGCATTAGTGATAGATAGATCAGTGTATAGTGTATGCCCAGCATTAGTGACAGACAGATCAGTGTATAGTGTATGCCCAGCATTAGTGATAGACAGATCAGTGTATAGTGTATGCCCAGCATTAGTGATAGACAGATCAGTGTATAGTGTATGCCCAGCATTAGTGACAGACAGATCAGTGTATAGTGTATGCCCAGCATTAGTGATAGACAGATCAGTGTATAGTGTATGCCCAGCATTAGTGATAGACAGATCAGTGTATAGTGTATGCCCAGGATTAGTGATAGATCATTGTATAGTGTATGCCCAGCATTAGTGATAGACAGATCAGTGTATAGTAAATGCCCAGCATTAGTGATAGACAGATCAGTGTATAGTAAATGCCCAGCATTAGTGATACACAGATCAGTGTATAGTGTATGCCCAGCATTAGTGACAGACAGATCAGTGTATAGTGTATGCCCAGCATTAGTTATAGACAGATCAGTGTATAGTGTATGCCCAGCATTAGTGATAGATCATTGTATAGTGTATGCCCAGCATTAGTGATAGATCATTGTATAGTGTATGCCCAGCATTAGTGACAGATAGATCAGTGTATAGTGTATGCCCAGCATTAGTGACAGACAGATCAGTGTATAGTGTATGCCCAGCATTAGTGATAGACAGATCAGTGTATAGTGTATGCCCAGCATTAGTGATAGACAGATCATTGTATAGTGTATGCCCAGCATTAGTGACAGACAGATCAGTGTATAGTGTATGCCCAGCATTAGTGATAGACAGATCAGTGTATAGTGTATGCCCAGCATTAGTGATAGACAGATCAGTGTATAGTGTATGCCCAGGATTAGTGATAGATCATTGTATAGTGTATGCCCAGCATTAGTGATAGATCATTGTATAGTGTATGCCCAGCATTAGTGACAGACAGATCATTGTATAGTGTATGCCCAGCATTAGTGACAGACAGATCAGTGTATAGTGTATGCCCAGCATTAGTGACAGACAGATCAGTGTATAGTGTATGCCCAGCATTAGTGATAGATAGATCATTGTATAGTGTATGCCCAGCATTAGTGACAGACAGATCAGTGTATAGTGTATGCCCAGCATTAGTGATAGACAGATCAGTGTATAGTGTATGCCCAGCATTAGTGATAGACAGATCAGTGTATAGTGTATGCCCAGCATTAGTGATAGACAGATCAGTGTATAGTGTATGCCCAGCATTAGTGACAGACAGATCAGTGTATAGTGTATGCCCAGCATTAGTGACAGACAGATCAGTGTATAGTGTATGCCCAGCATTAGTGACAGACAGATCAGTGTATAGTGTATGCCCAGCATTAGTGATAGACAGATCAGTGTATAGTGTATGCCCAGCATTAGTGATAGACAGATCAGTGTATAGTGTATTCCCAGCATTAGTGATAGACAGATCAGTGTATAGTGTATGCCCAGCATTAGTGACAGACAGATCAGTGTATAGTGTATGCCCAGCATTAGTGATAGACAGATCAGTGTATAGTGTATGCCCAGCATTAGTGATAGACAGATCAGTGTATAGTGTATGCCCAGCATTAGTGATAGACAGATCAGTGTATAGTGTATACTCAGCATTAGTGATAGACAGATCACAGTATAGTGTATACCCAGCATTAGTGATAGACAGATCAGTGTATAGTGTATGCCCAGCATTAGTGATAGACAGATCAGTGTATAGTTTATAGTGTATGCCCAGCATTAGTGACAGACAGATCATTGTATAGTGTATGCCCAGCATTAGTGACAGACAGATCAGTGTATAGTGTATGCCCAGCATTAGTGATAGACAGATCAGTGTATAGTAAATGCCCAGCATTAGTGATACACAGATCAGTGTATAGTGTATGCCCAGCATTAGTGACAGACAGATCAGTGTATAGTGTATGCCCAGCATTAGTGATAGACAGATCAGTGTATAGTGTATGCCCAGCATTAGTATTAGACAGATCAGTGTATAGTGTATGCCCAGCATTAGTGATAGACAGATCAGTGTATAGTTTATAGTGTATGCCCAGCATTAGTGACAGACAGATCATTGTATAGTGTATGCCCAGCATTAGTGATAGACAGATCAGTGTATAGTGTATGCCCAGCATTAGTGATAGACAGATCATTGTATAGTGTATGCCCAGCATTAGTGATAGACAGATCAGTGTATAGTGTATGCCCAGCATTAGTGATAGACAGGTCAGTGTATAGTGTATGCCCAGCATTAGTGACAGACAGATCAGTGTATAGTGTATGCCCAGCATTAGTGATAGACAGATCAGTGTATAGTAAATGCCCAGCATTAGTGATACACAGATCAGTGTATAGTGTATGCCCAGCATTAGTGACAGACAGATCAGTGTATAGTGTATGCCCAGCATTAGTGATAGACAGATCAGTGTATAGTGTATGCCCAGCATTAGTGATAGACAGATCAGTGTATAGTGTATGCCCAGCATTAGTGACAGACAGATCAGTGCATAGTGTATGCCCAGCATTAGTGACAGACAGATCATTGCATAGTGGATGCCCAGCATTAGTGACAGACAGATCATTGTATAGTGTATGCCCAGCATTAGTGACAGACAGATCAGTGTATAGTGTATGCCCAGCATTAGTGACAGACAGATCAGTGTATAGTGTATGCCCAGCATTAGTGATAGACAGATCAGTGTATAGTGTATGCCCAGCATTAGTGACAGACAGATCAGTGTATAGTGTATGCCCAGCATTAGTGACAGACAGATCAGTGTATAGTGTATGCCCAGCATTAGTGACAGACAGATCAGTGTATAGTGTATGCCCAGCATTAGTGACAGACAGATCAGTGTATAGTGTATGCCCAGCATTAGTGATAGATCATTGTATAGTGTATGCCCAGCATTAGTGATAGATCATTGTATAGTGTATGCCCAGCATTAGTGATAGATAGATCATTGTATAGTGTATGCCCAGCATTAGTGACAGACAGATCAGTGTATAGTGTATGCCCAGCATTAGTGATAGACAGATCAGTGTATAGTGTATGCCCAGCATTAGTGATAGACAGATCAGTGTATAGTGTATTCCCAGCATTAGTGATAGACAGATCAGTGTATAGTGTATGCCCAGCATTAGTGACAGACAGATCAGTGTATAGTGTATGCCCAGCATTAGTGATAGACAGATCAGTGTATAGTGTATGCCCAGCATTAGTGATAGACAGATCAGTGTATAGTGTATGCCTAGCATTAGTGATAGACAGATCAGTGTATAGTGTATGCCCAGGATTAGTGATAGATCATTGTATAGTGTATGCCCAGCATTAGTGATAGATCATTGTATAGTGTATGCCCAGCATTAGTGACAGACAGATCATTGTATAGTGTATGCCCAGCATTAGTGACAGACAGATCAGTGTATAGTGTATGCCCAGCATTAGTGACAGACAGATCAGTGTATAGTGTATGCCCAGCATTAGTGATAGATAGATCATTGTATAGTGTATGCCCAGCATTAGTGACAGACAGATCAGTGTATAGTGTATGCCCAGCATTAGTGATAGACAGATCAGTGTATAGTGTATGCCCAGCATTAGTGATAGACAGATCTGTGTATAGTGTATTCCCAGCATTAGTGATAGACAGATCAGTGTATAGTGTATGCCCAGGATTAGTGACAGACAGATCAGTGTATAGTGTATGCCCAGCATTAGTGATAGACAGATCAGTGTATAGTGTATGCCCAGCATTAGTCATAGACAGATCAGTGTATAGTGTATGCCCAGCATTAGTGACAGACAGATCAGTGTATAGTGTATGCCCAGCATTAGTGATAGATAGATCATTGTATAGTGTATGCCCAGCATTAGTGACAGACAGATCAGTGTATAGTGTATGCCCAGCATTAGTGATAGACAGATCAGTGTATAGTGTATGCCCAGCATTAGTGATAGACAGATCAGTGTATAGTGTATTCCCAGCATTAGTGATAGACAGATCAGTGTATAGTGTATGCCCAGGATTAGTGACAGACAGATCAGTGTATAGTGTATGCCCAGCATTAGTGATAGACAGATCAGTGTATAGTGTATGCCCAGCATTAGTGATAGACAGATCATTGTATAGTGTATGCCCAGCATTAGTGATAGACAGATCAGTGTATAGTGTATTCCCAGCATTAGTGATAGACAGATCAGTGTATAGTGTATGCCCAGGATTAGTGACAGACAGATCAGTGTATAGTGTATGCCTAGCATTAGTGATAGACAGATCAGTGTATAGTGTATGCCCAGCATTAGTGATAGACAGATCAGTGTATAGTGTATGCCCAGCATAATTAATTAATAAACAGGAGGCTTGTTTAAATTATACTGACAATGGTTTCTATTAAAACATAATCGATTGCTAAAAGCAAAAAGTTGTCATATATATCAGCAATATTCACATATGATAATGGTGTCTAAACAAATAAGAATACACATATAAAAGTGATAATTATATATATATATATGTACTTCATAAGCTTTTCCATATTTGTTGTTCTGTTCAGTAACTGTAATCCAGGTCTCAGAGCAATAATCTGTATTGTTTGTAGGCAAATCCACCCCGGTGTTGTTAGATGTCTGGTTAGCAAGTACAGTATGTAACAAATCTGTTGTCTTTCCCGGATCCTCATAGAGTATAAGCAGCTCCCACTGTTCTGGAGTTTAGTAGTTATTAATATGCAGTTTTGTA
Source organism: Taudactylus pleione (assembly GCA_031769625.1). Classification (NCBI taxonomy): domain Eukaryota; kingdom Metazoa; phylum Chordata; class Amphibia; order Anura; family Myobatrachidae; genus Taudactylus; species Taudactylus pleione. Next base: position 2,340,028 of record JAUIMM010000046.1, on the reverse strand, counting down.
ACATTGGTGTCTCTGTATTACACCCAATGGTGGAAGCAGCCTCTTATTTACTAGCAGATTACCTAGACCACAGGTTCTCAAACTCAGTGTCAGGACCCCAAACAGTGAATGTTTTCCAGGGCTCCTCACAGAATCGCAAGTGAAATAATTAGCTCCACCTGTGGAACTTTTAAAGTGTGTCAGTGAGTAATGATTACACCTGTGCTCCTGCTGTGTGACCTGGGAAATGTGTCAGTGAGTAATGAATACACCTGTGCACCTGCTGGGTGACCTGAGAAATGTGTCAGTGAGTAATGAGTACACCTGTGCACCTGCTGGGTGACCTGGGAAATGTGTCAGTGAGTAATGAGTACACCTGTGCTCCTGCTGGGTGACCTGGGTAATGTCAGTGAGTAATGAGTACACCTGTGCACCTGCTGGGTGACCTGGGTAATGTCAGTGAGTAATGAGTACACCTGTGCACCTGCTGTGTGACCTGGGTAATGTCAGTGAGTAATGAGTACACCTATGCTCCTGCTGGGTGACCTGGGAAATGTGTCAGTGAGTAATGAATACACCTGTGCTCCTGCTGGGTGACCTGGGAAATGTGTCAGTGAGTAATGAGTACACCTGTGCTCCTGCTGGGTGACCTGGGTAATGTCAGTGAGTAATGAGTACACCTATGCTCCTGCTGGGTGACCTGGGAAATGTGTCAGTGAGTAATGAATACACCTGTGCTCCTGCTGGGTGACCTGGGAAATGTGTCAGTGAGTAATGAGTACACCTGTGCTCCTGCTGGGTGACCTGGGAAATGTGTCAGTGAGTAATGAGTACACCTGTGCACCTGCTGGGTGACCTGGGTAATGTCAGTGAGTAATGAGTACACCTGTGCACCTGCTGGGTGACCTGGGTAATGTCAGTGAGTAATGAGTACACCTATGCTCCTGCTGGGTGACCTGGGAAATGTGTCAGTGAGTAATGAATACACCTGTGCTCCTGCTGGGTGACCTGGGAAATGTGTCAGTGAGTAATGACTACACCTGTGCACCTGCTGGGTGACCTTGGAAATGTGTCAGTGAGTAATGAGTACACCTGTGCACCTGCTGGGTGACCTGGGAAATGTGTCAGTGAGTAATGAATACACCTGTGCTCCTGCTGGGTGACCTGGGAAATGTGTCGGTGAGTAATGAGTACACCTGTGCACCTGCTGGGTGACCTGGGTAATGTCAGTGAGTAATGAGTACACCTGTGCTCCTGCTGGGTGACCTGGGAAATGTGTAAGTGAGTAATGAATACACCTGTGCACCTGCTGTGTGACCTGGGAAATGTGTCAGTGAGTAATGAATACACCTGTGCACCTGCTGGGTGACCTGGGAAATGTGTCAGTGAGTAATGAGTACACCTGTGCACCTGCTGGGTGACCTGGGAAATGTGTCAGTGAGTAATGAGTACACCTGTGCTCCTGCTGGGTGACCTGGGTAATGTCAGTGAGTAATGAGTACACCTGTGCACCTGCTGGGTGACCTGGGTAATGTCAGTGAGTAATGAGTACACCTATGCTCCTGCTGGGTGACCTGGGAAATGTGTCAGTGAGTAATGAATACACCTGTGCTCCTGCTGGGTGACCTGGGAAATGTGTCAGTGAGTAATGAGTACACCTGTGCTCCTGCTGGGTGACCTGGGAAATGTGTCAGTGAGTAATGAGTACACCTGTGCACCTGCTGGGTGACCTGGGTAATGTCAGTGAGTAATGAGTACACCTGTGCACCTGCTGGGTGACCTGGGTAATGTCAGTGAGTAATGAGTACACCTATGCTCCTGCTGGGTGACCTGGGAAATGTGTCAGTGAGTAATGAATACACCTGTGCTCCTGCTGGGTGACCTGGGAAATGTGTCAGTGAGTAATGAGTACACCTGTGCACCTGCTGGGTGACCTTGGAAATGTGTCAGTGAGTAATGAGTACACCTGTGCACCTGCTGGGTGACCTGGGAAATGTGTCAGTGAGTAATGAATACACCTGTGCTCCTGCTGGGTGACCTGGGAAATGTGTCAGTGAGTAATGAGTACACCTGTGCACCTGCTGGGTGACCTGGGTAATGTCAGTGAGTAATGAGTACACCTGTGCTCCTGCTGGGTGACCTGGGAAATGTGTAAGTGAGTAATGAATACACCTGTGCACCTGCTGTGTGACCTGGGAAATGTGTCAGTGAGTAATGAATACACCTGTGCACCTGCTGGGTGACCTGGGAAATGTGTCAGTGAGTAATGAGTACGCCTGTGCACCTGCTGGGTGACCTGGGTAATGTCAGTGAGTAATGAGTACACCTGTGCACCTGCTGGGTGACCTGGGTAATGTCAGTGAGTAATGAGTACACCTATGCTCCTGCTGGGTGACCTGGGAAATGTGTCAGTGAGTAATGAGTACACCTGTGCTCCTGCTGGGTGACCTGGGAAATGTGTCAGTGAGTAATGAGTACACCTGTGCACCTGCTGGGTGACCTGGGTAATGTCAGTGAGTAATGAGTACACCTGTGCACCTGCTGGGTGACCTGGGTAATGTCAGTGAGTAATGAATACACCTATGCTCCTGCTGGGTGACCTGGGAAATGTGTCAGTGAGTAATGAATACACCTGTGCTCCTGCTGGGTGACCTGGGAAATGTGTCAGTGAGTAATGACTACACCTGTGCACCTGCTGGGTGACCTTGGAAATGTGTCAGTGAGTAATGAGTACACCTGTGCACCTGCTGGGTGACCTGGGAAATGTGTCAGTGAGTAATGAATACACCTGTGCTCCTGCTGGGTGACCTGGGAAATGTGTCAGTGAGTAATGAGTACACCTGTGCACCTGCTGGGTGACCTGGGTAATGTCAGTGAGTAATGAGTACACCTGTGCTCCTGCTGGGTGACCTGGGAAATGTGTCAGTGAGTAATGAGTACACCTGTGCTCCTGCTGTGTGACCTTGGAAATGTGTCAGTGAGTAATGATTACACCTGTGCTCCTGCTGGGTGACCTGGGAAATGTGTCAGTGAGTAATGAATACACCTGTGCACCTGCTGTGTGACCTGGGAAATGTGTCAGTGAGTAATGAGTACACCTGTGCTCCTGCTGGGTGACCTGGGAAATGTGTCAGTGAGTAATGCATACACCTGTGCTCCTGCTGGGTGACCTGGGAAATGTGTCAGTGAGTAATGCATACACCTGTGCTCCTGCTGGGTGACCTTGGAAATGTGTCATTGAGTAATGAGTACAGCTGTGCACCTGCTGGGTGACCTGGGAAATGTGTCAGCGAGTAATGACTACACCTGTGCACCTGCTGGGTGACCTGGGAAATGTGTCAGTGAGTAATGAGTACTGCTGTGCTCCTGCTGGGTGACCTGGGTAATGTCAGTGGGTAATGCATACACCTGTGTACCTGCAGGGTGACCTGGGAGATGTGTCAGTGAGTAATGACTACACCTGTGCACCTGCTGGGTGACCTGGGAGATGTGTCAGTGAGTAATGAGTACACCTGTGCACCTGCTGGGTGACCTGGGTAATGTCAGTGAGTAATGAGTACACCTGTGCTCCTGCTGGGTGACCTGGGAAATGTGTCAGTGAGTAATGAGTACACCTGTGCTCCTGCTGGGTGACCTGGGTAATGTCAGTGGGTAATGCATACACCTGTGCTCCTGCTGGGTGACCTGGGAAATGTCACCTGTGTGGGGTCCTGAGGACCGAGTCTGAGAACCTCTGCTATAGATGCTCCATCTCCAGACACTCCTGTGACAGTATCCGTCTATTGTTCAGGAGCTGGGAACAGGAAGCAGCACCGGCCGCACTTACCTTAAAGCTCAGCTGCCTGGACGAACAGCGGCAGCGACCACATACTGCCAGTGTTATCACCCTACCTGCAGTCACTGCCTCCCGTACAGATAGAAGTACCTGGTCCTCAGTCCTCCACAGGTGGCCACACGGCATAGCGCACCGGTGGTCATCTCACGGTGATAAGTGCATTGACCCACTTGGACTGAGGTAATCTGCTAGTAAATAAGAGGCTGCTGCCACCATTGGGTGTAATACAGAGACACCAATGTTACAAAACTGCATATTAATAACTACTAAACTCCAGAACAGTGGGAGCTGCTTATACTCTATGAGGATCCGGGAAAGACAACAGATTTGTTACATACTGTACTTGCTAACCAGACATCTAACAACACCGGGGTGGATTTGCCTACAAACAATACAGATTATTGCTCTGAGACCTGGATTACAGTTACTGAACAGAACAACAAATATGGAAAAGCTTATGAAATACATATATATATAATCACTTTTATATGTGTATTCTTATTTGTTTAGACACCATTATCATATGTGAATATTGCTGATATATATGACAACTTTTTGCTTTTAACGTTCGATTATGTTTTAATTAAAACCATTGTCAGTATAATTTATTTATTAATAGAGAGCAAACCTTGATCTACTAAAGATTAATTACTAACAAATACATTAACCCCAGCGCAGTAATTACAATTGTTTTCATTTTCTTTTTGAGCATATAATCTATGTATGTACAAGAGATGGGGGGTAGTTCATTTAGGCTTGCCGACAATCTGGCTGCCCTTTTCCGGAGGAGGCAGCCAGCTCGGCACAACGGGGGGCATGACACGGTTTTGTGGGTGGGGCGGGGGCATGACCACACAATCGCGTCATTGCGGCCCCGCTACACAATGCAGAGATTGCTGGCATTATGTAGCCATGGGCGGAGCCACGATTACGTGATTCAGCGCAAATTGCGTCATAAGCTCTTTCCGGCCCCTTTTGCTGGGTGGGAGCGGACACTGGCGGGGGTTGCGGGGGGTGGCGCCAGCCGGGAGACTTGCCCACTCTTTAGGGGGAGGGGGGGGCGGGAGTAACACCCGATTTGTCGGAGAGTAGGAAAATATGAGTCAATTATAAAATAGAATTTCTTTTTTGGGTGAGAAATATGTTTAATATATGTTAAAAAGATATAGGCCCTAATTCAGACCCTGTCACAAGCGCTGAGCGTTCACAACCTGGTCGATGTTTAGGTCCTATGCACGTGCAGCAGCTGCACTGCGCGTGTGCAAGTCCCGGAGTGAGAGAGAAGCTCTCTCGCTCTGGAGCTCACTACAAAAGGGGCGGCTGTAGATGGTGATCGACAGCTCGGCCCATTTTGTAGGCGTGGCGGGGGTTGGTTGCACAAACGGAGATGTTCCTTTAGGAATGCCTGCCATTTTGTGGGCGGCCGCACTGACATCAGCTGTGATGTCAGTGGGGAGCTTCCTGCTCGATCAGAGCAGGAAGCTCCCTGGGGCTTGCAGTTGCCGAGACCCAACCTTAGGGTCTCGTCGCAAGCCCTGATGGTCGCGATGGTCTTGACCATCGCTACCATCAAGCTGGTCGGTCGCTAAAGCTGTGGGTGGCAACCCACAGCTTAGCTAGCGACCAGGAGGCCGCACTTGAAAAGGCAAGCGGCCGCCCTCATTCAGAGCGAGCGCTCACTTCTTGTGACCGCCTCTGAATAAGGGCATAGTGTATGAGGAGGAGAAAGGGCAGCTGTTTATTTGGTTTTACAATTCATGTATTAATAAAGAGAACATATATGTAAGGTTTGTGCTATGTTGTATGCAGTGGTCTGAGGTGACTCAGTGGATGACCATGGGTGCGGCTCATGGTAGGGGCTTGGACAGTGACCCTGAAGGAAGCCACCCCTGACAGACAGCAGGGACATCAGATGGGGGGAGATGATCTCGGTGGCTGGCTGAGGTGAAAGGTACAGCGTCAGGAGAGAGGGTGAGTGACATCACAGTGAATGAGGTCACCATACGTCACCAAAGCCATTATATTACAATGGCAGCACAATGACATGCTATAAGTGACAGAGCTCGGGGACTATAACAGAACACCGGAGCCTAGACTTGTTCATCCACCTATGGATACTGTGTTCATGCCAGGTCATATCAGCTTATAACTAGAAGGGAAAATATATCTACACAAAACAAGCGGGTAACTACATACATAGGGGCAGGAACTGACAACCTCATGTACAAGCGTGGCAGTAACACAAGAGATTTAGGATCCTAAGGTTCTCGGCTGCATGGAAAGGAACCCCTTAGAGATATAAGTACTTTTGTCACCCAGAATCTACAGTAGGAACAAGGAAAAATGTATTATTTTGGGACCTTATTACTTCCTCTGCAGGGGTGTATTTATAATGGGTGCAGGGTGTGCTGTGTCCAGGGGGCCCCACATCGCACACCCTGCACCCATCCTTTTTTCTAATACTTACCTCTCCAAAGTCCCACGAAGCAGTGCTTCACAAAACAGCTGGAAAATGGCTGCTGCACTATTTTCCCAGCGTTATGCACAATAGTTAATCATTGGGAAAATGGCTGCCGTGCCATTTTCCCGGTGATCTATCCATGCGCAGTATACTCCAGACACAAACTAGTGCGCGGAGTCTACTGCTGCTGTCAGTTTTCTGACGGGAGCCAGAGAGAGAGGAGGGGGCCTTGGATGGGGAGTAAACATGGGCTCCCCATCTAATACGTCCCTGTTCCTCCAGTATACACCTAACAATTAAAATGACCATTGGTACTAAGAAATGGTGACTGTTATTAGAGACATTGCACAGTGAGAGGCTGTTCTAGGAGTTCTCCTTGTATTGCGGAACTCGGGAAGTCTCAGGGTGACTGCTATTAGAGACATTGCACAGTGAGAGGCTGTTCTAGGAGTTCTCCTTGTATTGCGGGACTCGGGAAGTCTCAGGGTGACTATTATTAGAGACATTGCACAGAGAGAGGCTGTTCTAGGAGTTCTCCTTGTATTGCGGGACTCGGGAAGTCTCAGGGTGGCTATTATTAGAGACATTGCACAGTGAGAGGCTGTTCTAGGAGTTCTTCTTGTATTGTGGGACTCGGGAAGTCTCAGGGTTACTGTTATTAGAGACATTGCACAGTGAGAGGCTGTTCTAGGAGTTCTGCTTGTATTGCGGGACTCGGGAAGTCTCAGGGTGACAATTATTAGAGACATTGCACAGTGAGAGGCTGTTCTAGGAGTTCTCCTTGTATTGCGGGACTCGGGAAGTCTCAGGGTGACTATTATTAGAGACATTACACAGTGAGAGGTTGTTCTAGGAGTTCTTCTTGTATTGCAGGACTCGGGAAGTCTCAGGGTGACTGTTATTAGAGACATTGCACAGTGAGAGGCTGTTCTAGGAGTTCTCCTATTGTGGGACTCGGGAAGTCTCAGGGTGACTGTTTTTAGAGACATTGCACAGTGAGAGGCTGTTCTAGGAGTTCTCCTTGTATTGTGGGACTCGGGAAGTCTCAGGGTGACTGGTATTAGAGACATTGCAAAGAGAGAGGCTGTTCTAGGAGTTCTCCTTGTACTGTGGGACTCGGGAAGTCTCAGGGAGACTTGTTCTAGGAGTTCTCCTTGTATTGTGGGACTCGGGAAGTCTCAGGGTGACTGTTATTAGAGACATTGCACAGTGAGAAGTTGTTCTAGGAGTTCTCCTTGCATTGTGGGACTCGGGAAGTCTGAGGGTGACTGGTATTAGAGACATTGCACAGTGAGAGGCTGTTCTAGGAGTTCTCCTTGTATTGTGGGACTCGGGAAGTCTCAGGGTGACTTATTAGAGACATTGCACAGTGAGAGGCTGTTCTAGTTCTCCTTGTATTGTGGGACTCGGGAAGTCTCAAGGTGACTGTTATTAGAGACATTGCAAAGAGAGAGGCTGTTCTAGGAGTTCTCCATGTACTGTGGGACTCGGGAAGTCTCAGGGTGATTTGTTCTAGGAGTTCTCCTTGTATTGTGGGACTCGGGAAGTCTCAGGGTGACTGTTATTAGAGACATTTCACAGTGAGAGGCTGTTCTAGGAGTTCTCCTTGTATACACCTAACAATACACCTAACAATTAAAATGACCATCGGTACTAAGAAATGGTGACTGTTATTAGAGACATTGCACAGTGAGAGGCTGTTCTAAGAGTTCTCCCTGTATTGCCGGAGTCGGGAAGTCTCAGGGTGACTATTATTAGAGACATTGCACAGTGACAGGCTGTTCTAGGAGTTCTCCTTGTATTGCGGTACTCGGGAAGTCTCAGGGTGACTGTTATTAGAGACATTGCACAGTGAGAAGTTGTTCTAGGAGTTCTATTTGCATTTTGGGACTCGGGAAGTCTCAGGGTGACTGTTATTAGAGAGATTTCACAGTGAAAGGCTGTTTTAGGAGTTCTCCTTGTATTGTGGGACTCGGGAAGTCTCAGGGTGACTTGTTCTAGGAGTTCTCCTTGTATTGTGGGACTCGGGAAGTCTCAAGGTGACTGTTATTAGAGACATTGCACAGTGAGAGGCTGTTCTAGGAGTTCTCCTTGTATTGTGGTACTCATGAAGTCTCAGGGTGATTGTTATTAGAGACATTGCACAGTGAGAGGCTGTTCTAGGAGTTCTCCTTGTATTGTGGGACTCAGGAAGTCTCAGGGTGACTGTTATTAGAGACATTTCACAGTGAAAGGCTGTTCTAGGAGCTCTCCTTCTACTGTGGGACTCGTGAAGTCTCAGGGTGACTTGTTCTAGGAGTTCTCCTTGTATTGTGGGACTCGGGAAGTCTCAGGGTGACTGTTATTAGAGACATTGCAAAGAGAAAGGCTGTTTTAGGAGTTCTCCTTGCATTGTGGGACCCGGGAAGTCTCAGGGTGACTTGTTCTAGGAGTTTTCCTTGTATTGTGGGACTCGGGAAGTCTCAAGGTGACTGTTAATAGAGACATTGCACAGTGAGAGGCTGTTCTAGGAGTTCTCCTTGTATTGTGGAACTCGGGAAGTCTCAGGGTGATTGTTATTAGAGACATTGCACAGTGAGAGGCTGTTCGAGGAGTTCTCCTTGTATTGTGGGACTCGGGAAGTCTCAGGGTCTGTTATTAGAGACATTGCACAGTGAGAGGCTGTTCTAGGAGTTCTCCTTGTATTGTGGGACTCGGGAAGTCTCAAGGTGACTGTTATTAGAGACATTGCACAGTGAGAGGCTGTTCTAGGAGTTCTCCTTGTATTGTGGGACTCGGGAAGTCTCAGGGTGACTGTTATTAGAGACATTTTACAGTGAAAGGCTGTTCTAGGAGCTCTCCTCGTACTGTGGGACTCGGGAAGTTTCAGGGTGACTTGTTCTAGGAGTTTTCCTTGTATTGTGGGACTCGGGAAGTCTCAGGGTGACTGTTATTAGAGACATTGCAAAGAGAAAGGCTGTTTTAGGAGTTCTCCTTGTATTGTGGGACCCGGGAAGTCTCAGGGTGACTTGTTCTAGGAGTTCTCCTTGTATTGTGGGACTCGGGAAGTCTCAAGGTGACTGTTATTAGAGACATTGCACAGTGAGAGGCTGTTCTAGGAGTTCTCCTTGTATTGTGGTTCTCGGGAAGTCTCAGGGTGATTGTTATTAGAGACATTGCACAGTGAGAGGCTGTTCGAGGAGTTCTCCTTGTATTGTGGGACTCGGGAAGTCTCAGGGTGACTGTTATTAGAGACATTGCACAGTGAGAGGCTGTTCTAGGAGTTCTTCTATTGTGGGACTCGGGAAGTCTCAGGGTGACTGTTTTTAGAGACATTTCACAGTGAGAGGCTGTTCTAGGAGTTCTCCTTGTATTGTGGGACTCGGGAAGTCTCAGGGTGACTGGTATTAGAGACATTGCATAAAGAGAGGCTGTTCTAGGAGTTCTCCTTGTACTTTGGGACTCGGGAAGTCTCAGGGTGACTTGTTCTAGGAGTTCTCCTTGTATTGCGGGACTCGGGAAGTCTCAGGGTGACTGGTCTTAGAGACATTGCACAGTGAGAGGCTGTTCTAGGAGTTATTCTATTGTGGGACTCGGGAAGTCTCAGGGTGACTGTTTTTAGAGACATTTCACAGTGAGAGGCTGTTCTAGGAGTTCTCCTTGTATTGTGGGACTCGGGAAGTCTCAGGGTGACTGGTATTAGAGACATTGCATAAAGAGAGGCTGTTCTAGGAGTTCTCCTTGTACTTTGGGACTCGGGAAGTCTCAGGGTGACTTGTTCTAGGAGTTCTCCTTGTATTGTGGGACTCGGGAAGTCTCAGGGTGACTGGTCTTAGAGACATTGCACAGTGAGAGGCTGTTCTAGGAGTTCTCCTTGTACTGTGGGACTCGTGAAGTCTCAGGGTGACTGTTATTAGAGATAATGCACAGTGAGAGGCTGTTCTAGGAGTTCTCCTTGTATTGTGGGACTAGGGTTGTAGCATTAGCATAAACATTATATATATATATGAGCAGAGCATCTGGCAACCTCCCCCCATCCACCTGCACAGACATACAGTGGCCATCAGACCCTCTCCTCTCCCCCCTTTACTCCCAGACAGTGGCCATCAGACACAAACCCCCACCCCATACACCAACAGCGGCCATCAGATAAACCCCCGCAACCTGCACAGGCAGCATCGGTCTCCCCCCCCCTCAACCCTCTGGGGAGGGGGGGGAGAGGGAGATATATATATATATACACACAACTATGAACTGACCTTGAAGTTCTCTGCAACACAGCAGGAGCCCAGAGGGACGACAGGAGCCCAGAGGGTAACGGAGGAGATTCGGAATGCCTGCCTGCCTTGTCATCTAACTCTTGGCTGCAGCACTCTTCTCCTCTACGCCGGGGCCGGTCACTGGATTGTGACGTCAGACCCCTCGTGACAGCAGTCTCAGAGGATGAGGTAAGGGGAGGAGAGGAGACGATAGGGCTGGAGAGGAGGCGGGCCAGACGAGCTCCTCCTTCTTTGTTATGGCCGACGCAGTGGGAGTAGCACTGCTGTCAATGCTACTGTGTGGGCCCCTTCATTTTCACAGGAACGGCGGGCAGCGGTGCAATGCATAGGCACCGCCGATATGTCCACCACCGAGGCTACCATATGATCAGGGCTGGATTTACCACCAGGCCTAGGTTGCCTGGTAGTAAATCCGGCCCTGCCTCTCACCCCCCTCTCTCACCCACCACAATTCTCCCTGCCTGTTACCCTCTCTCACCCCCAGCAGTTCCCACTCTTGCCTCCTATACCACTAACTACCTGCTTCATTCTATCTGCCCCTCTGTCACACGCTCCCTGAGTCCCCTCTCCCTAATTCCCTCTGCGCCGGAATGGAGCCAGCGGGAGCATCAGATCTTACTCCTAGTTGTGGCTGCACTGCACTTTACAGTCAGGACCGGCTGCCAGCCAATCCTGGCTCGTGGACCGGCCCAATTAAAAAAGAAGAGGCTTTTTAAATCCGGGGCAGGCCACGAACCAATGAGAAGCTGCCACTTGGCACCTTCTCATTGGCTAGTGGTCTGCGAGCTGCAATTGGCTGGTGGCCAGTGCTTACTTTAAACTGCAGTGTAGTCGGGACCCGATGCTCCGTCCCAGCTACAGTGCCGCTGCTGAACGAGGTGTGTTCCCAGTGGGACACATCTCTACACAATGCCGCTGCAGTTCCAGCGCTGGGATCCCATACTCAATCCCAGTGCTGGTGTATTCTCGCTTGTGGCTAAAATTAAGTGGCGACGGTTAGTGGTGGTATGTCATACAGCCATATACAGCACCGCTGATTCAGACATGCAGCTGCCGCCAGTGTACTGTAAAGGTGGATGTCTCGTACAGAGATATCCTTCAGTTTCCTGAGTGATTCAGCGGCGCCCTCCAGGAGCCGGCGCCCTCAGGCAGATGCCCAACGCTGCCAAATGTTAGCGCCAGCCCTGGGAGTACCTGCTGCAGCACAAGAATCGCGATTACAGTCTTCTAACTATTGTTACTATTTTATTTCTATATCTGTGGTTTTAAAAGAACTTCACTCCTGTAGTTACTTTGGTCCATGAACCCTGTTTGGGGCTTGGACCTGATTCCTGCAATGATGCACATTATTCCCCGATGGCTTTTCAGGGGTTTTATTTTAGATGCTATAACTCTGCCTGAAAATGAGGGTGTTTAAATGATTTCCTTGCCTGAGTAAACTTGCTATAAAACATAAGTACTTTACTTTGCCAGTCACCTCGGCGCGCTGCCCCCTGAGAATTGCTTTACACTATAAATGTCACTGAGATTTGAATCAGGCCCAGGCTGTTGTCTCACTCTGTTCAATTAATATAAAAGTGCTGCTTGTTTCTGTGCGGGCGTTATAAATCTCTCAGCTATTATACATTTTCCAAAAGGATTTTGAAAGGATCAAATAGTAGTCAATAGCTATTTACATAGTGTACCTGGGTGACCTGCACACCTCATATACAGAAGGAGAGAATTGCCAGCAAACATCAAGGACAAAGTATGATTTATGACAGAACATGAAGGGTTTTATGGAGTGAAAACGACGGCATTTTACTGCTCCAGACTGCATTCAAATTAAACGTGTTCTTGGAAAAAGACTGGAAAGTTCTTGTGCTGAGGGTCAGTTTTACACACTTGGGAAAAGTTTGGTTTTTTTAAAGAAATAAAAAGGGAACACTCGCAATAAACTGGCTTTTACATGAAGTGCAATCACACAGGGACAGACAACATGAGGACTAATGCATTTTCTTCACATTGAAGTAACTGGTGCTAAGTGTGGTCCTGAGAGACAGAGCGAGAGAGACAGAGAGAGAGACAAAGAGACAGCGTGTGCACTTTCAGTGAATATTGTGCAGAGTACGCGGTGACCTTGCGCACGTCACAGGTATAAATTATGCTTTGTAAATAGTCGGGTAAATAGAACGTGTCATACAGATGTGTACTTTCCTATTGTTGCTTCAGTCACACCAAACAGCACCACCCAAAGCGCCAGGTCGTGTATGACTTGCCCACGCCAAATGGCAATCTCGCTCAAAATGTCCAGCTTATTCACATAATTACCACACACATAGAAGCAAAAGAACTACATTGCCAGCGTACACGGATCACTTTGATGTGCGACATTTCTACAGCTGTGTGATTGAAGCAGTAGCGATGTCCAATGCGGTGGAGCGACGATTTTTATCTGAGCAGATATCCCGATTTTGTTCGCACAGAGTCAAAGTACAGATTTGGATGTACGGCCATAGCGGCAGCTGATAGTTTCGAAGGTGCGAAGAGCTTATAAATATGCGCCAAGCAATAGTTCTGCATCTATGGAAGTCTCCAATGTGAGACTTTCCCATCAGTCCCTGCCCCAGAGGAGCTTACACTCTATATTCCCTATCACATGTACACACACATACACCGCAGTGCTGTACAGAGAGTATTCAGCCATTCACATCAGTCCCTGCCCCAGAGGAGCTTACACTCTATATTCCCTATCACATGTACACACACATATATACCACAGTGCTGTACAGAGAGTATTCAGCCATTCACATCAGTCCCTGCCCCAGAGGAGCTTACACTCTATATTCCCTATCACATGTACACAAACATACACCACAGTGCTGTACAGAGAGTATTCAGCCATTCACATCAGTCCCTGCCCCAGAGGAGCTTACACTCTATATTCCCTATCACATGTACACACACATACACCGCAGTGCTGTACAGAGAGTATATCAGCCATTCACATCAGTCCCTGCCCCAGAGGAGCTTACACTCTATATTCCCTATCACATGTACACACACATACACCACAGTGCTGTACAGAGAGTATATCAGCCATTCCCATCAGTCCCTGCCCCAGAAGAGCTTACACTCTATATTCCCTATCACATGTACACACACATACACCACAGTGCTGTACAGAGAGTATATCAGCCATTCCCATCAGTCCCTGCCCCAGAGGAGCTTACACTCTATAATCCCTATCACATGTACACACACATACACCGCAGTGCTGTACAGAGAGTATATCAGCCATTCCCATCAGTCCCTGCCCCAGAGGAGCTTACACTCTATATTCCCTATCACATGTACACACACATACACCACAGTGCTGTACAGAGAGTATATCAGCCATTCCCATCAGTCACTGCCCCAGAGGAGCTTACACTCTATATTCCCTATCACATATACACACACATACACCACAGTGCTGTACAGAGAGTATATCAGCCATTCCCATCAGTCCCTGCCCCAGAGGAGCTTACACTCTATATTCCCTATCACATATACACACACATACACCGCAGTGCTGTACAGAAAGTATTCAGCCATTCCCATCAGTCCCTGCCCCAGAGGAGCTTACACTCTATATTCCCTATCACATATACACACAAATACACCGCAGTGCTGTACAGAGAGTAATCAGCCATTCACATCAGTCCCTGCCCCAGAGGAGCTTACACTCTATATTCCCTATCACATGTACACACACATACACCACAGTGCTGTACAGAGAGTATTCAGCCATTCACATCAGTCCCTGCCCCAGAGGAGCTTACACTCTATATTCCCTATCACATGTACACACACATACACCACAGTGCTGTACAGAGAGTATATCAGCCATTCCCATCAGTCCCTGCCCCAGAGGAGCTTACACTCTATATTCCCTATCACATATACACACACATACACCGCAGTGCTGTACAGAAAGTATTCAGCCATTCCCATCAGTCCCTGCCCCAGAGGAGCTTACACTCTATATTCCCTATCACATATACACACAAATACACCGCAGTGCTGTACAGAGAGTAATCAGCCATTCACATCAGTCCCTGCCCCAGAGGAGCTTACACTCTATATTCCCTATCACATGTACACACACATACACCACAGTGCTGTACAGAGAGTATTCAGCCATTCACATCAGTCCCTGCCCCAGAGGAGCTTACACTCTATATTCCCTATCACATGTACACACACATACACCGCAGTGCTGTACAAAGAGTAATCAGCCATTCCCATCAGTCCCTGCCCAAGAGGAGCTTACACTCTATATTCCCTATCAAATGTACACACACATACACCGCAGTGCTGTACAGAGAGTATTCAGCCATTCACATCAGTCCCTGCCCCAGAGGAGCTTACACTCTATATTCCCTATCACATGTACACACACATACACCGCAGTGCTGTACAGAGAGTATTCAGCCATTCACATCAGTCCCTGCCCCAGAGGAGCTTACACTCTATATTCCCTATCACATGTACACACACATACACCACAGTGCTGTACAGAGAGTATTCAGCCATTCACATCAGTCCCTGCCCCAGAGGAGCTTACACTCTATATTCCCTATCACATGTACACACACATACACCGCAGTGCTGTACAGAGAGTAATCAGCCATTCACATCAGTCCCTGCCCCAGAGGAGCTTACACTGTATATTCCCTATCACATGTACACACACATACACCGCAGTGCTGTACAGAGAGTAATCAGCCATTCACATCAGTCCCTGCCCAAGAGGAGCTTACACTCTATATTCCCTATCACATGTACACACACATACACCGCAGTGCTGTACAGAGAGTAATCAGCCATTCACATCAGTCCCTGCCCCAGAGGAGCTTACACTGTATATTCCCTATCACATGTACACACACATACACCGCAGTGCTGTACAGAGAGTATATCAGCCATTCCCATCAGTCCCTGCCCCAGAGGAGCTTACACTCTATATTCCCTATCACATGTACACACACATACACCACAGTGCTGTACAGAGAGTATTCAGCCATTCACATCAGTCCCTGCCCAAGAGGAGCTTACACTCTATATTCCCTATCACATGTACACACACATACACCACAGTGCTGTACAGAGAGTATTCAGCCATTCACATCAGTCCCTGCCCCAGAGGAGCTTACACTGTATATTCCCTATCACATGTACACACACATACACCACAGTGCTGTACAGAGAGTATATCAGCCATTCACATCAGTCCCTGCCCCAGAGGAGCTTACACTCTATATTCCCTATCACATGTACACACACATACACCGCAGTGCTGTACAGAGAGTATATCAGCCATTCACATCAGTCCCTGCCCCAGAGGAGCTTACACTCTATATTCCCTATCACATGTACACACACATACACCACAGTGCTGTACAGAGAGTATATCAGCCATTCCCATCAGTCCCTGCCCCAGAGGAGCTTACACTCTATATTCCCTATCACATATACACACACATACACCACAGTGCTGTACAGAGAGTATATCAGCCATTCCCATCAGTCCCTGCCCCAGAGGAGCTTACACTCTATATTCCCTATCACATATACACACACATACACCGCAGTGCTGTACAGAAAGTATTCAGCCATTCCCATCAGTCCCTGCCCCAGAGGAGCTTACACTCTATATTCCCTATCACATATACACACAAATACACCGCAGTGCTGTACAGAGAGTAATCAGCCATTCACATCAGTCCCTGCCCCAGAGGAGCTTACACTCTATATTCCCTATCACATGTACACACACATATATACCACAGTGCTGTACAGAGAGTATTCAGCCATTCACATCAGTCCCTGCCCCAGAGGAGCTTACACTCTATATTCCCTATCACATGTACACAAACATACACCACAGTGCTGTACAGAGAGTATTCAGCCATTCACATCAGTCCCTGCCCCAGAGGAGCTTACACTCTATATTCCCTATCACATGTACACACACATACACCGCAGTGCTGTACAGAGAGTATATCAGCCATTCACATCAGTCCCTGCCCCAGAGGAGCTTACACTCTATATTCCCTATCACATGTACACACACATACACCACAGTGCTGTACAGAGAGTATATCAGCCATTCCCATCAGTCCCTGCCCCAGAAGAGCTTACACTCTATATTCCCTATCACATGTACACACACATACACCACAGTGCTGTACAGAGAGTATATCAGCCATTCCCATCAGTCCCTGCCCCAGAGGAGCTTA
The DNA here is from genome assembly GCA_031769625.1 of Taudactylus pleione. Lineage (NCBI taxonomy): Eukaryota > Metazoa > Chordata > Amphibia > Anura > Myobatrachidae > Taudactylus > Taudactylus pleione. The sequence goes on along the minus strand of JAUIMM010000046.1, from coordinate 2,323,231 downwards.
CACTCTATATTCCCTATCACATGTACACACACATACACCGCAGTGCTGTACAGAGAGTATATCAGCCATTCCCATCAGTCCCTGCCCCAGAGGAGCTTACACTCTATATTCCCTATCACATGTACACACACATACACCACAGTGCTGTACAGAGAGTATATCAGCCATTCCCATCAGTCCCTGCCCCAGAGGAGCTTACACTCTATATTCCCTATCACATATACACACACATACACCACAGTGCTGTACAGAGAGTATATCAGCCATTCCCATCAGTCCCTGTCCCAGAGGAGCTTACACTCTATATTCCCTATCACATATACACACACATACACCGCAGTGCTGTACAGAAAGTATTCAGCCATTCCCATCAGTCCCTGCCCCAGAGGAGCTTACACTCTATATTCCCTATCACATATACACACAAATACACCGCAGTGCTGTACAGAGAGTAATCAGCCATTCACATCAGTCCCTGCCCCAGAGGAGCTTACACTCTATATTCCCTATCACATGTACACACACATACACCACAGTGCTGTACAGAGAGTATTCAGCCATTCACATCAGTCCCTGCCCCAGAGGAGCTTACACTCTATATTCCCTATCACATGTACACACACATACACCACAGTGCTGTACAGAGAGTATATCAGCCATTCCCATCAGTCCCTGCCCCAGAGGAGCTTACACTCTATATTCCCTATCACATATACACACACATACACCACAGTGCTGTACAGAGAGTAAATCAGCCATTCCCATCAGTCCCTGCCCCAGAGGAGCTTACACTCTATATTCCCTATCACATATACACACACATACACCGCAGTGCTGTACAGAAAGTATTCAGCCATTCCCATCAGTCCCTGCCCCAGAGGAGCTTACACTCTATATTCCCTATCACATATACACACAAATACACCGCAGTGCTGTACAGAGAGTAATCAGCCATTCCCATCAGTCCCTGCCCCAGAGGAGCTTACACTCTATATTCCCTATCACATGTACACACACATACACCACAGTGCTGTACACAGAGTATTCAGCCATTCACATCAGTCCCTGCCCCAGAGGAGCTTACACTCTATATTCCCTATCACATGTACACACACATACACCGCAGTGCTGTACAGAGAGTAATCAGCCATTCCCATCAGTCCCTGCCCCAGAGGAGCTTACACTCTATATTCCCTATCACATGTACACACACATACACCGCAGTGCTGTACAGAGAGTATTCAGCCATTCACATCAGTCCCTGCCCCAGAGGAGCTTACACTCTATATTCCCTATCACATGTACACACACATACACCGCAGTGCTGTACAGAGAGTATTCAGCCATTCACATCAGTCCCTGCCCCAGAGGAGCTTACACTCTATATTCCCTATCACATGTACACACACATACACCACAGTGCTGTACAGAGAGTATTCAGCCATTCACATCAGTCCCTGCCCCAGAGGAGCTTACACTCTATATTCCCTATCACATGTACACACACATACACCGCAGTGCTGTACAGAGAGTAATCAGCCATTCACATCAGTCCCTGCCCCAGAGGAGCTTACACTGTATATTCCCTATCACATGTACACATACATACACCGCAGTGCTGTACAGAGAGTAATCAGCCATTCACATCAGTCCCTGCCCAAGAGGAGCTTACACTCTATATTCCCTATCACATGTACACACACATACACCGCAGTGCTGTACAGAGAGTAATCAGCCATTCACATCAGTCCCTGCCCCAGAGGAGCTTACACTGTATATTCCCTATCACATGTACACACACATACACCGCAGTCCTGTACAGAGAGTATATCAGCCATTCCCATCAGTCCCTGCCCCAGAGGAGCTTACACTCTATATTCCCTATCACATGTACACACACATACACCACAGTGCTGTACAGAGAGTATTCAGCTATTCACATCAGTCCCTGCCCAAGAGGAGCTTACACTCTATATTCCCTATCACATGTACACACACATACACCACAGTGCTGTACAGAGAGTATATCAGCCATTCACATCAGTCCCTGCCCCAGAGGAGCTTACACTGTATATTCCCTATCACATGTACACACACATACACCACAGTGCTGTACAGAGAGTATATCAGCCATTCACATCAGTCCCTGCCCCAGAGGAGCTTACACTCTATATTCCCTATCACATGTACACACACATACACCGCAGTGCTGTACAGAGAGTATATCAGCCATTCACATCAGTCCCTGCCCCAGAGGAGCTTACACTCTATATTCCCTATCACATGTACACACACATACACCACAGTGCTGTACAGAGAGTATATCAGCCATTCCCATCAGTCCCTGCCCCAGAAGAGCTTACACTCTATATTCCCTATCACATGTACACACACATACACCACAGTGCTGTACAGAGAGTATATCAGCCATTCCCATCAGTCCCTGCCCCAGAGGAGCTTACACTCTATAATCCCTATCACATGTACACACACATACACCGCAGTGCTGTACAGAGAGTATATCAGCCATTCCCATCAGTCCCTGCCCCAGAGGAGCTTACACTCTATATTCCCTATCACATGTACACACACATACACCACAGTGCTGTACAGAGAGTATATCAGCCATTCCCATCAGTCACTGCCCCAGAGGAGCTTACACTCTATATTCCCTATCACATATACACACACATACACCACAGTGCTGTACAGAGAGTATATCAGCCATTCCCATCAGTCCCTGCCCCAGAGGAGCTTACACTCTATATTCCCTATCACATATACACACACATACACCGCAGTGCTGTACAGAAAGTATTCAGCCATTCCCATCAGTCCCTGCCCCAGAGGAGCTTACACTCTATATTCCCTATCACATATACACACAAATACACCGCAGTGCTGTACAGAGAGTAATCAGCCATTCACATCAGTCCCTGCCCCAGAGGAGCTTACACTCTATATTCCCTATCACATGTACACACACATACACCACAGTGCTGTACAGAGAGTATTCAGCCATTCACATCAGTCCCTGCCCCAGAGGAGCTTACACTCTATATTCCCTATCACATGTACACACACATACACCACAGTGCTGTACAGAGAGTATATCAGCCATTCCCATCAGTCCCTGCCCCAGAGGAGCTTACACTCTATATTCCCTATCACATATACACACACATACACCGCAGTGCTGTACAGAAAGTATTCAGCCATTCCCATCAGTCCCTGCCCCAGAGGAGCTTACACTCTATATTCCCTATCACATATACACACAAATACACCGCAGTGCTGTACAGAGAGTAATCAGCCATTCACATCAGTCCCTGCCCCAGAGGAGCTTACACTCTATATTCCCTATCACATGTACACACACATACACCACAGTGCTGTACAGAGAGTATTCAGCCATTCACATCAGTCCCTGCCCCAGAGGAGCTTACACTCTATATTCCCTATCACATGTACACACACATACACCGCAGTGCTGTACAAAGAGTAATCAGCCATTCCCATCAGTCCCTGCCCAAGAGGAGCTTACACTCTATATTCCCTATCAAATGTACACACACATACACCGCAGTGCTGTACAGAGAGTATTCAGCCATTCACATCAGTCCCTGCCCCAGAGGAGCTTACACTCTATATTCCCTATCACATGTACACACACATACACCGCAGTGCTGTACAGAGAGTATTCAGCCATTCACATCAGTCCCTGCCCCAGAGGAGCTTACACTCTATATTCCCTATCACATGTACACACACATACACCACAGTGCTGTACAGAGAGTATTCAGCCATTCACATCAGTCCCTGCCCCAGAGGAGCTTACACTCTATATTCCCTATCACATGTACACACACATACACCGCAGTGCTGTACAGAGAGTAATCAGCCATTCACATCAGTCCCTGCCCCAGAGGAGCTTACACTGTATATTCCCTATCACATGTACACACACATACACCGCAGTGCTGTACAGAGAGTAATCAGCCATTCACATCAGTCCCTGCCCAAGAGGAGCTTACACTCTATATTCCCTATCACATGTACACACACATACACCGCAGTGCTGTACAGAGAGTAATCAGCCATTCACATCAGTCCCTGCCCCAGAGGAGCTTACACTGTATATTCCCTATCACATGTACACACACATACACCGCAGTGCTGTACAGAGAGTATATCAGCCATTCCCATCAGTCCCTGCCCCAGAGGAGCTTACACTCTATATTCCCTATCACATGTACACACACATACACCACAGTGCTGTACAGAGAGTATTCAGCCATTCACATCAGTCCCTGCCCAAGAGGAGCTTACACTCTATATTCCCTATCACATGTACACACACATACACCACAGTGCTGTACAGAGAGTATTCAGCCATTCACATCAGTCCCTGCCCCAGAGGAGCTTACACTGTATATTCCCTATCACATGTACACACACATACACCACAGTGCTGTACAGAGAGTATATCAGCCATTCACATCAGTCCCTGCCCCAGAGGAGCTTACACTCTATATTCCCTATCACATGTACACACACATACACCGCAGTGCTGTACAGAGAGTATATCAGCCATTCACATCAGTCCCTGCCCCAGAGGAGCTTACACTCTATATTCCCTATCACATGTACACACACATACACCACAGTGCTGTACAGAGAGTATATCAGCCATTCCCATCAGTCCCTGCCCCAGAGGAGCTTACACTCTATATTCCCTATCACATATACACACACATACACCACAGTGCTGTACAGAGAGTATATCAGCCATTCCCATCAGTCCCTGCCCCAGAGGAGCTTACACTCTATATTCCCTATCACATATACACACACATACACCGCAGTGCTGTACAGAAAGTATTCAGCCATTCCCATCAGTCCCTGCCCCAGAGGAGCTTACACTCTATATTCCCTATCACATATACACACAAATACACCGCAGTGCTGTACAGAGAGTAATCAGCCATTCACATCAGTCCCTGCCCCAGAGGAGCTTACACTCTATATTCCCTATCACATGTACACACACATATATACCACAGTGCTGTACAGAGAGTATTCAGCCATTCACATCAGTCCCTGCCCCAGAGGAGCTTACACTCTATATTCCCTATCACATGTACACAAACATACACCACAGTGCTGTACAGAGAGTATTCAGCCATTCACATCAGTCCCTGCCCCAGAGGAGCTTACACTCTATATTCCCTATCACATGTACACACACATACACCGCAGTGCTGTACAGAGAGTATATCAGCCATTCACATCAGTCCCTGCCCCAGAGGAGCTTACACTCTATATTCCCTATCACATGTACACACACATACACCACAGTGCTGTACAGAGAGTATATCAGCCATTCCCATCAGTCCCTGCCCCAGAAGAGCTTACACTCTATATTCCCTATCACATGTACACACACATACACCACAGTGCTGTACAGAGAGTATATCAGCCATTCCCATCAGTCCCTGCCCCAGAGGAGCTTACACTCTATATTCCCTATCACATGTACACACACATACACCGCAGTGCTGTACAGAGAGTATATCAGCCATTCCCATCAGTCCCTGCCCCAGAGGAGCTTACACTCTATATTCCCTATCACATGTACACACACATACACCACAGTGCTGTACAGAGAGTATATCAGCCATTCCCATCAGTCCCTGCCCCAGAGGAGCTTACACTCTATATTCCCTATCACATATACACACACATACACCACAGTGCTGTACAGAGAGTATATCAGCCATTCCCATCAGTCCCTGTCCCAGAGGAGCTTACACTCTATATTCCCTATCACATATACACACACATACACCGCAGTGCTGTACAGAAAGTATTCAGCCATTCCCATCAGTCCCTGCCCCAGAGGAGCTTACACTCTATATTCCCTATCACATATACACACAAATACACCGCAGTGCTGTACAGAGAGTAATCAGCCATTCACATCAGTCCCTGCCCCAGAGGAGCTTACACTCTATATTCCCTATCACATGTACACACACATACACCACAGTGCTGTACAGAGAGTATTCAGCCATTCACATCAGTCCCTGCCCCAGAGGAGCTTACACTCTATATTCCCTATCACATGTACACACACATACACCACAGTGCTGTACAGAGAGTATATCAGCCATTCCCATCAGTCCCTGCCCCAGAGGAGCTTACACTCTATATTCCCTATCACATATACACACACATACACCACAGTGCTGTACAGAGAGTAAATCAGCCATTCCCATCAGTCCCTGCCCCAGAGGAGCTTACACTCTATATTCCCTATCACATATACACACACATACACCGCAGTGCTGTACAGAAAGTATTCAGCCATTCCCATCAGTCCCTGCCCCAGAGGAGCTTACACTCTATATTCCCTATCACATATACACACAAATACACCGCAGTGCTGTACAGAGAGTAATCAGCCATTCCCATCAGTCCCTGCCCCAGAGGAGCTTACACTCTATATTCCCTATCACATGTACACACACATACACCACAGTGCTGTACACAGAGTATTCAGCCATTCACATCAGTCCCTGCCCCAGAGGAGCTTACACTCTATATTCCCTATCACATGTACACACACATACACCGCAGTGCTGTACAGAGAGTAATCAGCCATTCCCATCAGTCCCTGCCCCAGAGGAGCTTACACTCTATATTCCCTATCACATGTACACACACATACACCGCAGTGCTGTACAGAGAGTATTCAGCCATTCACATCAGTCCCTGCCCCAGAGGAGCTTACACTCTATATTCCCTATCACATGTACACACACATACACCGCAGTGCTGTACAGAGAGTATTCAGCCATTCACATCAGTCCCTGCCCCAGAGGAGCTTACACTCTATATTCCCTATCACATGTACACACACATACACCACAGTGCTGTACAGAGAGTATTCAGCCATTCACATCAGTCCCTGCCCCAGAGGAGCTTACACTCTATATTCCCTATCACATGTACACACACATACACCGCAGTGCTGTACAGAGAGTAATCAGCCATTCACATCAGTCCCTGCCCCAGAGGAGCTTACACTGTATATTCCCTATCACATGTACACATACATACACCGCAGTGCTGTACAGAGAGTAATCAGCCATTCACATCAGTCCCTGCCCAAGAGGAGCTTACACTCTATATTCCCTATCACATGTACACACACATACACCGCAGTGCTGTACAGAGAGTAATCAGCCATTCACATCAGTCCCTGCCCCAGAGGAGCTTACACTGTATATTCCCTATCACATGTACACACACATACACCGCAGTCCTGTACAGAGAGTATATCAGCCATTCCCATCAGTCCCTGCCCCAGAGGAGCTTACACTCTATATTCCCTATCACATGTACACACACATACACCACAGTGCTGTACAGAGAGTATTCAGCTATTCACATCAGTCCCTGCCCAAGAGGAGCTTACACTCTATATTCCCTATCACATGTACACACACATACACCACAGTGCTGTACAGAGAGTATATCAGCCATTCACATCAGTCCCTGCCCCAGAGGAGCTTACACTGTATATTCCCTATCACATGTACACACACATACACCACAGTGCTGTACAGAGAGTATATCAGCCATTCACATCAGTCCCTGCCCCAGAGGAGCTTACACTCTATATTCCCTATCACATGTACACACACATACACCGCAGTGCTGTACAGAGAGTATATCAGCCATTCACATCAGTCCCTGCCCCAGAGGAGCTTACACTCTATATTCCCTATCACATGTACACACACATACACCACAGTGCTGTACAGAGAGTATATCAGCCATTCCCATCAGTCCCTGCCCCAGAGGAGCTTACACTCTATATTCCCTATCACATATACACACACATACACCACAGTGCTGTACAGAGAGTATATCAGCCATTCCCATCAGTCCCTGCCCCAGAGGAGCTTACACTCTATATTCCCTATCACATATACACACACATACACCGCAGTGCTGTACAGAAAGTATTCAGCCATTCCCATCAGTCCCTGCCCCAGAGGAGCTTACACTCTATATTCCCTATCACATATACACACAAATACACCGCAGTGCTGTACAGAGAGTAATCAGCCATTCACATCAGTCCCTGCCCCAGAGGAGCTTACACTCTATATTCCCTATCACATGTACACACACATACACCACAGTGCTGTACAGAGAGTATTCAGCCATTCACATCAGTCCCTGCCCCAGAGGAGCTTACACTCTATATTCCCTATCACATGTACACACACATACACCACAGTGCTGTACAGAGAGTATATCAGCCATTCCCATCAGTCCCTGCCCCAGAGGAGCTTACACTCTATATTCCCTATCACATATACACACACATACACCACAGTGCTGTACAGAGAGTAAATCAGCCATTCCCATCAGTCCCTGCCCCAGAGGAGCTTACACTCTATATTCCCTATCACATATACACACACATACACCGCAGTGCTGTACAGAAAGTATTCAGCCATTCCCATCAGTCCCTGCCCCAGAGGAGCTTACACTCTATATTCCCTATCACATATACACACAAATACACCGCAGTGCTGTACAGAGAGTAATCAGCCATTCACATCAGTCCCTGCCCCAGAGGAGCTTACACTCTATATTCCCTATCACATATACACACAAATACACCGCAGTGCTGTACAGAGAGTATTCAGCCATTCACATCAGTCCCTGCCCCAGAGGAGCTTACACTCTATATTCCCTATCACATATACACACAAATACACCGCAGTGCTGTACAGAAAGTATTCAGCCATTCACATCAGTCCCTGCCCCAGAGGAGCTTACACTCTATATTCCCTATCATATGTACACACACATATACCACAGTGCTGTACAGAGAGAATATCAGCCATTCACATCAGTCCCTGGCCCAGAGGAGCTTACACTCTATATTCCCTATCACATGTACACACACATATACCGCAGCACTGTACAGAGAGTATATCAGCCATTCACATCAGTCCCTGCCCCAGAGGAGATTACACTGTATATTCCCTATCACATGTACACACACATACACTGCAGTGCTGTACAGAGAGTATTCAGCCATTCACATCAGTCCCTGCCCCAGAGGAGCTTACACTCTATATTCCCTATCACATGTACACACACATATACCACAGTGCTGTACAGAGAGTATTCAGCCATTCACATCAGTCCCTGCCCCAGAGGAGCTTACACTCTATATTCCCTATCACATGTACACACACATACACCGCAGTGCTGTACAGAGAGTATTCAGCCATTCACATCAGTCCCTGCCCCAGAGGAGCTTACACTCTATATTCCCTATCACATGTATACACACATACACCGCAGTGCTGTACAGAGAGTATTCAGCCATTCACATCAGTCCCTGCCCCAGAGGAGCTTACACTGTATATTCCCTATCACATGTACACACACATACACCACAGTGCTGTACAGAGAGTATATCAGTCACGTCAGTCCCTGCCCCAGAGGAGCTTACACTCTATATTCCCTATCACATGTACACACACATACACCACAATGCTGTACAGAGAGTATATCAGTCACGTCAGTCCCTGCCCCAGAGGAGATTACACTCTATATTCCCTATCACATGTACACACACATACACCACAGTGCTGTACAGAGAGTATATCAGTCACATCAGTCCCTGCCCCAGAGGAGCTTACACTCTATATTCCCTATCACATGTACACACACATACACCGCAGTGCTGTACAGAGAGTATTCAGCCATTCACATCAGTCCCTGCCCAAGAGGAGCTTACACTCTATATTCCCTATCACATGTACACACACATACACCACAGTGCTGTACAGAGAGTATATCAGCCATTCACATCAGTCCCTGCCCCAGAGGAGCTTACACTGTATATTCCCTATCACATGTACACACACATACACCACAGTGCTGTACAGAGAGTATATCAGCCATTCACATCAGTCCCTGCCCCAGAGGAGCTTACACTCTATATTCCCTATCACATGTACACACACATACACCACAGTGCTGTACAGAGAGTATATCAGCCATTCCCATCAGTCCCTGCCCCAGAGGAGCTTACACTCTATATTCCCTATCACATATACACACACATACACCACAGTGCTGTACAGAGAGTATATCAGCCATTCCCATCAGTCCCTGCCCCAGAGGAGCTTACACTCTATATTCCCTATCACATATACACACACATACACCGCAGTGCTGTACAGAAAGTATTCAGCCATTCCCATCAGTCCCTGCCCCAGAGGAGCTTACACTCTATATTCCCTATCACATATACACACAAATACACCGCAGTGCTGTACAGAGAGTAATCAGCCATTCACATCAGTCCCTGCCCCAGAGGAGCTTACACTCTATATTCCCTATCACATGTACACACACATACACCACAGTGCTGTACAGAGAGTATTCAGCCATTCACATCAGTCCCTGCCCCAGAGGAGCTTACACTCTATATTCCCTATCACATGTACACACACATACACCACAGTGCTGTACAGAGAGTATATCAGCCATTCCCATCAGTCCCTGCCCCAGAGGAGCTTACACTCTATATTCCCTATCACATATACACACACATACATCACAGTGCTGTACAGAGAGTAAATCAGCCATTCCCATCAGTCCCTGCCCCAGAGGAGCTTACACTCTATATTCCCTATCACATATACACACACATACACCGCAGTGCTGTACAGAAAGTATTCAGCCATTCCCATCAGTCCCTGCCCCAGAGGAGCTTACACTCTATATTCCCTATCACATATACACACAAATACACCGCAGTGCTGTACAGAGAGTAATCAGCCATTCACATCAGTCCCTGCCCCAGAGGAGCTTACACTCTATATTCCCTATCACATGTACACACACATACACCACAGTGCTGTACAGAGAGTATATCAGCCATTCACATCAGTCCCTGCCCCAGAGGAGCTTACACTCTATATTCCCTATCACATGTACACACATACACCGCAGTGCTGTACAGAGAGTAATCAGCCATTCCCATCAGTCCCTGCCCCAGAGGAGCTTACACTCTATATTCCCTATCACATGTACACACACATACACCGCAGTGCTGTACAGAGAGTATTCAGCCATTCACATCAGTCCCTGCCCCAGAGGAGCTTACACTCTATATTCCCTATCACATGTACACACACATACACCGCAGTGCTGTACAGAGAGTATTCAGCCATTCACATCAGTCCCTGCCCCAGAGGAGCTTACACTCTATATTCCCTATCACATGTACACAAACATACACCACAGTGCTGTACAGAGAGTATTCAGCCATTCACATCAGTCCCTGCCCCAGAGGAGCTTACACTCTATATTCCCTATCACATGTACACACACATACACCGCAGTGCTGTACAGAGAGTAATCAGCCATTCACATCAGTCCCTGCCCCAGAGGAGCTTACACTGTATATTCCCTATCACATGTACACACACATACACCGCAGTGCTGTACAGAGAGTAATCAGCCATTCTCATCAGTCCCTGCCCAAGAGGAGCTTACACTCTATATCCCTATCACATGTACACACACATACACCGCAGTGCTGTACAGAGAGTAATCAGCCATTCACATCAGTCCCTGCCCCAGAGGAGCTTACACTGTATATTCCCTATCACATGTACACACACATACACCGCAGTGCTGTACAGAGAGTATATCAGCCATTCCCATCAGTCCCTGCCCCAGAGGAGCTTACACTCTATATTCCCTATCACATGTACACACACATACACCACAGTGCTGTACAGAGAGTATTCAGCCATTCACATCAGTCCCTGCCCAAGAGGAACTTACACTCTATATTCCCTATCACATGTACACACACATACACCACAGTGCTGTACAGAGAGTATATCAGCCATTCACATCAGTCCCTGCCCCAGAGGAGCTTACACTGTATATTCCCTATCACATGTACACACACATACACCACAGTGCTGTACAGAGGGTATATCAGCCATTCACATCAGTCCCTGCCCCAGAGGAGCTTACACTCTATATTCCCTATCACATGTACACACACATACACCGCAGTGCTGTACAGAGAGTATATCAGCCATTCACATCAGTCCCTGCCCCAGAGGAGCTTACACTCTATATTCCCTATCACATGTACACACACATACACCACAGTGCTGTACAGAGAGTATATCAGCCATTCCCATCAGTCCCTGCCCCAGAGGAGCTTACACTCTATATTCCCTATCACATATACACACACATACACCACAGTGCTGTACAGAGAGTATATCAGCCATTCCCATCAGTCCCTGCCCCAGAGGAGCTTACACTCTATATTCCCTATCACATATACACACACATACACCGCAGTGCTGTACAGAAAGTATTCAGCCATTCCCATCAGTCCCTGCCCCAGAGGAGCTTACACTCTATATTCCCTATCACATATACACACAAATACACCGCAGTGCTGTACAGAGAGTAATCAGCCATTCACATCAGTCCCTGCCCCAGAGGAGCTTACACTCTATATTCCCTATCACATGTACACACACATACACCACAGTGCTGTACAGAGAGTATTCAGCCATTCACATCAGTCCCTGCCCCAGAGGAGCTTACACTCTATATTCCCTATCACATGTACACACACATACACCACAGTGCTGTACAGAGAGTATATCAGCCATTCCCATCAGTCCCTGCCCCAGAGGAGCTTACACTCTATATTCCCTATCACATATACACACACATACACCACAGTGCTGTACAGAGAGTAAATCAGCCATTCCCATCAGTCCCTGCCCCAGAGGAGCATACACTCTATATTCCCTATCACATATACACACACATACACCGCAGTGCTGTACAGAAAGTATTCAGCCATTCCCATCAGTCCCTGCCCCAGAGGAGCTTACACTCTATATTCCCTATCACATATACACACAAATACACCGCAGTGCTGTACAGAGAGTAATCAGCCATTCACATCAGTCCCTGCCCCAGAGGAGCTTACACTCTATATTCCCTATCACATATACACACAAATACACCGCAGTGCTGTACAGAGAGTATTCAGCCATTCACATCAGTCCCTGCCCCAGAGGAGCTTACACTCTATATTCCCTATCACATATACACACAAATACACCGCAGTGCTGTACAGAAAGTATTCAGCCATTCACATCAGTCCCTGCCCCAGAGGAGCTTACACTCTATATTCCCTATCATATGTACACACACATATACCACAGTGCTGTACAGAGAGAATATCAGCCATTCACATCAGTCCCTGCCCCAGAGGAGCTTACACTCTATATTCCCTATCACATGTACACACACATATACCGCAGCACTGTACAGAGAGTATATCAGCCATTCACATCAGTCCCTGCCCCAGAGGAGATTACACTGTATATTCCCTATCACATGTACACACACATACACTGCAGTGCTGTACAGAGAGTATTCAGCCATTCACATCAGTCCCTGCCCCAGAGGAGCTTACACTCTATATTCCCTATCACATGTACACACACATATACCACAGTGCTGTACAGAGAGTATTCAGCCATTCACATCAGTCCCTGCCCCAGAGGAGCTTACACTCTATATTCCCTATCACATGTACACACACATACACCGCAGTGCTGTACAGAGAGTATTCAGCCATTCACATCAGTCCCTGCCCCAGAGGAGCTTACACTCTATATTCCCTATCACATGTATACACACATACACCGCAGTGCTGTACAGAGAGTATTCAGCCATTCACATCAGTCCCTGCCCCAGAGGAGCTTACACTGTATATTCCCTATCACATGTACACACACATACACCACAGTGCTGTACAGAGAGTATATCAGTCACGTCAGTCCCTGCCCCAGAGGAGCTTACACTCTATATTCCCTATCACATGTACACACACATACACCACAATGCTGTACAGAGAGTATATCAGTCACGTCAGTCCCTGCCCCAGAGGAGATTACACTCTATATTCCCTATCACATGTACACACACATACACCACAGTGCTGTACAGAGAGTATATCAGTCACATCAGTCCCTGCCCCAGAGGAGCTTACACTCTATATTCCCTATCACATGTACACACACATACACCGCAGTGCTGTACAGAGAGTATTCAGCCATTCACATCAGTCCCTGCCCAAGAGGAGCTTACACTCTATATTCCCTATCACATGTACACACACATACACCACAGTGCTGTACAGAGAGTATATCAGCCATTCACATCAGTCCCTGCCCCAGAGGAGCTTACACTGTATATTCCCTATCACATGTACACACACATACACCACAGTGCTGTACAGAGAGTATATCAGCCATTCACATCAGTCCCTGCCCCAGAGGAGCTTACACTCTATATTCCCTATCACATGTACACACACATACACCGCAGTGCTGTACAGAGAGTATATCAGCCATTCACATCAGTCCCTGCCCCAGAGGAGCTTACACTCTATATTCCCTATCACATGTACACACACATACACCACAGTGCTGTACAGAGAGTATATCAGCCATTCCCATCAGTCCCTGCCCCAGAGGAGCTTACACTCTATATTCCCTATCACATATACACACACATACACCACAGTGCTGTACAGAGAGTATATCAGCCATTCCCATCAGTCCCTGCCCCAGAGGAGCTTACACTCTATATTCCCTATCACATATACACACACATACACCGCAGTGCTGTACAGAAAGTATTCAGCCATTCCCATCAGTCCCTGCCCCAGAGGAGCTTACACTCTATATTCCCTATCACATATACACACAAATACACCGCAGTGCTGTACAGAGAGTAATCAGCCATTCACATCAGTCCCTGCCCCAGAGGAGCTTACACTCTATATTCCCTATCACATGTACACACACATACACCACAGTGCTGTACAGAGAGTATTCAGCCATTCACATCAGTCCCTGCCCCAGAGGAGCTTACACTCTATATTCCCTATCACATGTACACACACATACACCACAGTGCTGTACAGAGAGTATATCAGCCATTCCCATCAGTCCCTGCCCCAGAGGAGCTTACACTCTATATTCCCTATCACATATACACACACATACATCACAGTGCTTTACAGAGAGTAAATCAGCCATTCCCATCAGTCCCTGCCCCAGAGGAGCTTACACTCTATATTCCCTATCACATATACACACACATACACCGCAGTGCTGTACAGAAAGTATTCAGCCATTCCCATCAGTCCCTGCCCCAGAGGAGCTTACACTCTATATTCCCTATCACATATACACACAAATACACCGCAGTGCTGTACAGAGAGTAATCAGCCATTCACATCAGTCCCTGCCCCAGAGGAGCTTACACTCTATATTCCCTATCACATGTACACACACATACACCACAGTGCTGTACAGAGAGTATATCAGCCATTCACTTCAGTCCCTGCCCCAGAGGAGCTTACACTCTATATTCCCTATCACATGTACACACACATACACCGCAATGCTGTACAGAGAGTAATCAGCCATTCCCATCAGTCCCTGCCCCAGAGGAGCTTACACTCTATATTCCCTATCACATGTACACACACATACACCGCAGTGCTGTACAGAGAGTATTCAGCCATTCACATCAGTCCCTGCCCCAGAGGAGCTTACACTCTATATTCCCTATCACATGTACACACACATACACCGCAGTGCTGTACAGAGAGTATTCAGCCATTCACATCAGTCCCTGCCCCAGAGGAGCTTACACTCTATATTCCCTATCACATGTACACACACATACACCACAGTGCTGTACAGAGAGTATTCAGCCATTCACATCAGTCCCTGCCCCAGAGGAGCTTACACTCTATATTCCCTATCACATGTACACACACATACACCGCAGTGCTGTACAGAGAGTAATCAGCCATTCACATCAGTCCCTGCCCCAGAGGAGCTTACACTGTATATTCCCTATCACATGTACACACACATACACCGCAGTGCTGTACAGAGAGTAATCAGCCATTCACATCAGTCCCTGCCCAAGAGGAGCTTACACTCTATATTCCCTATCACATGTACACACACATACACCGCAGTACTGTACAGAGAGTAATCAGCCATTCACATCAGTCCCTGCCCCAGAGGAGCTTACACTGTATATTCCCTATCACATGTACACACACATACACCGCAGTGCTGTACAGAGAGTATATCAGCCATTCCCATCAGTCCCTGCCCCAGAGGAGCTTACACTCTATATTCCCTATCACATGTACACACACATACACCACAGTGCTGTACAGAGAGTATTCAGCCATTCACATCAGTCCCTGCCCAAGAGGAGCTTACACTCTATATTCCCTATCACATGTACACACACATACACCACAGTGCTGTACAGAGAGTATATCAGCCATTCACATCAGTCCCTGCCCCAGAGGAGCTTACACTGTATATTCCCTATCACATGTACACACACATACACCACAGTGCTGTACAGAGAGTATATCAGCCATTCACATCAGTCCCTGCCACAGAGGAGCTTACACTCTATATTCCCTATCACATGTACACACACATACACCGCAGTGCTGTACAGAGAGTATATCAGCCATTCACATCAGTCCCTGCCCCAGAGGAGCTTACACTCTATATTCCCTATCACATGTACACACACATACACCACAGTGCTGTACAGAGAGTATATCAGCCATTCCCATCAGTCCCTGCCCCAGAGTAGCTTACACTCTATATTCCCTATCACATATACACACACATACACCACAGTGCTGTACAGAGAGTATATCAGCCATTCCCATCAGTCCCTGCCCCAGAGGAGCTTACACTCTATATTCCCTATCACATATACACACACATACACCGCAGTGCTGTACAGAAAGTATTCAGCCATTCCCATCAGTCCCTGCCCCAGAGGAGCTTACACTCTATATTCCCTATCACATATACACACAAATACACCGCAGTGCTGTACAGAGAGTAATCAGCCATTCACATCAGTCCCTGCCCCAGAGGAGCTTACAATCTATATTCCCTATCACATGTACACACACATACACCACAGTGCTGTACAGAGAGTATTCAGCCATTCACATCAGTCCCTGCCCCAGAGGAGCTTACACTCTATATTCCCTATCACATGTACACACACATACACCACAGTGCTGTACAGAGAGTATATCAGCCATTCCCATCAGTCCCTGCCCCAGAGGAGCTTACACTCTATATTCCCTATCACATATACACACACATACACCACAGTGCTGTACAGAGAGTAAATCAGCCATTCCCATCAGTCCCTGCCCCAGAGGAGCTTACACTCTATATTCCCTATCACATATACACACACATACACCGCAGTGCTGTACAGAAAGTATTCAGCCATTCCCATCAGTCCCTGCCCCAGAGGAGCTTACACTCTATATTCCCTATCACATATACACACAAATACACCGCAGTGCTGTACAGAGAGTAATCAGCCATTCACATCAGTCCCTGCCCCAGAGGAGCTTACACTCTATATTCCCTATCACATATACACACAAATACACCGCAGTGCTGTACAGAGAGTATTCAGCCATTCACATCAGTCCCTGCCCCAGAGGAGCTTACACTCTATATTCCCTATCACATATACACACAAATACACCGCAGTGCTGTACAGAAAGTATTCAGCCATTCACATCAGTCCCTGCCCCAGAGGAGCTTACACTCTATATTCCCTATCATATGTACACACACATATACCACAGTGCTGTACAGAGAGAATATCAGCCATTCACATCAGTCCCTGCCCCAGAGGAGCTTACACTCTATATTCCCTATCACATGTACACACACATATACCGCAGCACTGTACAGAGAGTATATCAGCCATTCACATCAGTCCCTGCCCCAGAGGAGATTACACTGTATATTCCCTATCACATGTACACACACATACACTGCAGTGCTGTACAGAGAGTATTCAGCCATTCACATCAGTCCCTGCCCCAGAGGAGCTTACACTCTATATTCCCTATCACATGTACACACACATATACCACAGTGCTGTACAGAGAGTATTCAGCCATTCACATCAGTCCCTGCCCCAGAGGAGCTTACACTCTATATTCCCTATCACATGTACACACACATACACCGCAGTGCTGTACAGAGAGTATTCAGCCATTCACATCAGTCCCTGCCCCAGAGGAGCTTACACTCTATATTCCCTATCACATGTATACACACATACACCGCAGTGCTGTACAGAGAGTATTCAGCCATTCACATCAGTCCCTGCCCCAGAGGAGCTTACACTGTATATTCCCTATCACATGTACACACACATACACCACAGTGCTGTACAGAGAGTATATCAGTCACGTCAGTCCCTGCCCCAGAGGAGCTTACACTCTATATTCCCTATCACATGTACACACACATACACCACAATGCTGTACAGAGAGTATATCAGTCACGTCAGTCCCTGCCCCAGAGGAGATTACACTCTATATTCCCTATCACATGTACACACACATACACCACAGTGCTGTACAGAGAGTATATCAGTCACATCAGTCCCTGCCCCAGAGAAGCTTACACTCTATATTCCCTATCACATGTACACACAAATACACCGCAGTGCTGTACAGAGAGTATTCAGCCATTCACATCAGTCCCTGCCCCAGAGGAGCTTACACTCTATATTCCCTATCACATGTACACACACATACAGCACAGTGCTGTACAGAGAGTATTCAGCCATTCCCATCAGTCCCTGCCCCAGAGGAGCTTATACTCTATATTCCCTATCACATGTACACATACATGCACCACAGTGCTGTACAGAGAGTATTCAGCCATTCACATCAGTCCCTGCCCCAGAGGAGCTTACACTCTATATTCCTCATCACATGTACACACACATACACCGCAGTGCTGTACAGAGAGTATTCAGCCATTCACATCAGTCCCTGCCCCTAGAGGAGCACACACAGTATGTACCCTATCACTTGTATACACACATACACCGCAGTGCTGTACAGAGAGTATATCAGCTATTCACATCAGTCCCTGCCCCAGAGGAGCTTACACTGTATATTCCCTATCACATGTACACACACATACACCACAGTGCTGTACAGAAGGTATATCAGCCATTCACATCAGTCCCTGCCCCAGAGGAGCTTACACTCTATATTCCCTATCACATGTACACATACATACACCGCAGTGCTGTACAGAGAGTATTCAGCCATTCCCATCAGTCCCTGCCCCAGAGGAGCTTACACTCTATATTCCCTATCACATGTACACACACATACACCACAGTGCTGTACAGAGAGTATTCAGCCATTCACATCAGTCCCTGCCCCAGAGGAGCTTACACTCTATATTCCCTATCACATGTACACACACATACACCACAGTGCTGTACAGAGAGTATATCAGCTATTCACATCAGTCCCTGCCTCAGAGGAGCTTACACTCTATATTCCCTATCACATGTACACATACATACACCACAGTGCTGTACAGAGAGTATATCAGCCATTCACATCAGTCCCTGCCCCAGAGGAGCTTACACTCTATATTCCCTATCACATGTACACATACATACACCACAGTGCTGTACAGAGAGTATATCAGCCATTCACATCAGTCCCTGCCCCAGAGGAGCTTACACTCTATATTCCCTATCACATATACACACAAATACACCGCAGTGCTGTACAGAAAGTATTCAGCCATTCACATCAGTCCCTGCCCCAGAGGAGCTTACACTCTATATTCCCTATCATATGTACACACACACATACACTGCAGTGCTGTATAGAGCAGATTCAGCCATTCACATCAGTCCCTGCCCCAGAGGAACTTACACTCTATATTCCCTATCACATGTACACACACATACACCACAGTGCTGTACAGAGAGTATTCAGCCATTCACATCAGTCCCTGCCCCAGAGGAGCTTACACTCTATATTCCCTATCACATGTACACACACATACACCGCAGTGCTGTACAGAGTATTCAGTCATTCACATCAGTCCCTGCCCCAGAGGAGCTTACACTCTATATTCCCTATCACATGTACACACACATACACCACAGTGCTGTACAGAGAGTATATCAGCCATTCCCATCAGTCCCTGCCCCAGAGGAGCTTACACTCTATATTCCCTATCACATGTACACACACATACACCGCAGTGCTGTACAGAGTATTCAGCCATTCACATCAGTCCCTGCCCCAGAGGAGCTTACACTCTATATTCCCTATCACATGTACACACACATACACCGCCGTGCTGTACAGAGAGTATATCAGTCACATCAGTCCCTGCCCCAGAGGAGCTTACACTCTATATTCCCTATCACATGTACACACACATACACCACAGTGCTGTACAGAGAGTATATCAGCCATTCCCATCAGTCCCTGCCCCAGAGGAGCTTACACTCTATATTCCCTATCACATGTACACACACATATATACCACAGTGCTGTACAGAGAGTATTCAGCCATTCACATCTGTCCCTGCCCCAGAGGAGCTTACACTCTATATTCCCTATCACATGTACACACACATACACCACCGTGCTGTACAGAGAGTATATCAGTCACATCAGTCCCTGCCCCAGAGGAGCTTACACTCTATATTCCCTATCACATGAACACATACATACACCGCAGTGCTGTACAGAGAGTATATCAGCCATTCCCATCAGTCCCTGCCCCAGAGGAGCTTACACTCTATATTCCCTATCACATGTACACACACATACACCACAGTGCTGTACAGAGAGTATTCAGCCATTCACATCAGTCCCTGCCCCAGAGGAGCTTACACTCTATATTCCCTATCACATGTACACACACACATACACCGCAGTGCTGTACAGAGAGTATATCAGCCAATCACATCAGTCCCTGCCCCAGAGGAGCTTACACTCTATATTCCCTATCACATGTACACACACATACACCACAGTGCTGTACAGAGAGTATTCAGCCATTCACATCAGTCCCTGCCCCAGAGGAGCTTACACTCTATATTCCCTATCACATGTACACACACATACACCGCAGTGCTGTACAGAGTATTCAGCCATTCACATCAGTCCCTGCCCCAGAGGAGCTTACACTCTATATTCCCTGTCACATGTACACACACATACACCACAGTGCTGTACAGAGAGTATATCAGCCATTCCCATCAGTCCCTGCCCCAGAGGAGCTTACACTCTATATTTCCTATCACATGTACACACACATACACCGCAGTGCTGTACAGAGTATTCAGCCATTCACATCAGTCCCTGCCCCAGAGGAGCTTACACTCTATATTCCCTATCACATGTACACACACATACACCGCCGTGCTGTACAGAGAGTATATCAGTCACATCAGTCCCTGCCCCAGAGGAGCTTACACTCTATATTCCCTATCTCATGTACACACACATACACCACAGTGCTGTACAGAGAGTATATCAGCCATTCCCATCAGTCCCTGCCCCAGAGGAGCTTACACTCTATATTCCCTATCACATGTACACACACATATATACCACAGTGCTGTACAGAGAGTATTCAGCCATTCACATCAGTCCCTGCCCCAGAGGAGCTTACACTCTATATTCCCTATCACATGTACACACACATACACCGCCGTGCTGTACAGAGAGTATATCAGTCACATCAGTCCCTGCCCCAGAGGAGCTTACACTCTATATTCCCTATCACATGTACACATACATACACCACAGTGCTGTACAGAGAGTATATCAGCCATTCCCATCAGTCCCTGCCCCAGAGGAGCTTACACTCTATATTCCCTATCACATGTACACACACATACACCACAGTGCTGTACAGAGAGTATTCAGCCATTCACATCAGTCCCTGCCCCAGAGGATCTTACACTCTATATTCCCTATCACATGTACACACACATACACCACAGTGCTGTACAGAGAGTATATCAGCCATTCCCATCAGTCCCTGCCCCAGAGGAGCTTACACTCTATATTCCCTATCACATGTACACACACATACACCGCAGTGCTGTACAGAGTATTCAGCCATTCACATCAGTCCCTGCCCCAGAGGAGCTTACACTCTATATTCCCTATCACATGTACACACACATACACCGCCGTGCTGTACAGAGAGTATATCAGTCACATCAGTCCCTGCCCCAGAGGAGCTTACACTCTATATTCCCTATCACATGTACACATACATACACCACAGTGCTGTACAGAGAGTATATCAGCCATTCACATCAGTCCCTGCCCCAGAGGAGCTTACACTCTATATTCCCTATCACATGTACACACACATACACCACAGTGCTGTACAGAGAGTATTCAGCCATTCACATCAGTCCCTGCCCCAGAGGAGCTTACACTCTATATTCCCTATCACATGTACACACACATACACCACAGTGCTGTACAGAGAATATATCAGCCATTCCCATCAGTCCCTGCCCCAGAGGAGCTTACACTCTATATTCCCTATCACATGTACACATACATACACCGCAGTGCTGTCCAGAGAGTATATCAGCCATTCACATCAGTCCCTGCCCCAGAGGAGCTTACACTCTATATTCCCTATCACATGTACACACACATATATACCACAGTGCTGTACAGAGAGTATTCAGCCATTCACATCAGTCCCTGCCACAGAGGAGCTTACACTCTATATTCCCTATCACATGTACACACACATACACCGCCGTGCTGTACAGAGAGTATATCAGTCACATCAGTCCCTGCCCCAGAGGAGCTTACACTCTATATTCCCTATCACATGTACACATACATACACCACAGTGCTGTACAGAGAGTATATCAGCCATTCACATCAGTCCCTGCCCCAGAGGAGCTTACACTCTATATTCCCTATCACATGTACACACACATACACCACAGTGCTGTACAGAGAGTATTCAGCCATTCACATCAGTCCCTGCCCCAGAGGAGCTTACACTCTATATTCCCTATCACATGTACACACACATACACCACAGTGCTGTACAGAGAGTATATCAGCCATTCCCATCAGTCCCTGCCCCAGAGGAGCTTACACTCTATATTCCCTATCACATGTACACATACATACACCGCAGTGCTGTACAGAGAGTATATCAGCCATTCACATCAGTCCCTGCCCCAGAGGAGCTTACACTCTATATTCCCTATCACATGTACACACACATACACCACAGTGCTGTACAGAGAGTAATCAGCCATTCACATCAGTCCCTGCCCCAGAGGAGCTTACACTCTATATTCCCCATCAAATGTACACACACATACACCGCCGTGCTGTACAGAGAGTATTCAGCCATTCACATCAGTCCCTGCCCCAGAGGAGCTTACACTCTATATTCCCTATCACATGTACACACACATACACCGCCGTGCTGTACAGAGAGTATATCAGTCACATCAGTCCCTGCCCCAGAGGAGCTTACACTCTATATTCCCTATCACATGTACACATACATACACCACAGTGCTGTACAGAGAGTATATCAGCCATTCACATCAGTCCCTGCCCCAGAGGAGCTTACACTCTATATTCCCTATCACATGTACACACACATACACCACAGTGCTGTACAGAGAGTATTCAGCCATTGACATCAGTCCCTGCCCCAGAGGAGCTTACACTCTATATTCCCTATCACATGTACACACACATACACCGCAGTGCTGTACAGAGAGTATATCAGCCATTCACATCAGTCCCTGCCCCAGAGGAGCTTACACTCTATATTCCCTATCACATGTACACATGCATACACCACAGTGCTGTACAGAGAGTATTCAGCCATTCACATCAGTCCCTGCCCCAGAGGAGCTTACACTCTATATTCCCTATCACATGTACACACACATACACCACAGTGCTGTACAGAGAGTATATCAGCCATTCCCATCAGTCCCTGCCCCAGAGGAGCTTACACTCTATATTCCCTATCACATGTACACACACATACACCACAGTGCTTTACAGAGAGTATATCAGCCATTCCCATCAGTCCCTGCCCCAGAGGAGCTTACACTCTATATTCCCTATCACATGTACACACACATACACCACAGTGCTGTACAGAGAGTATATCAGCCATTCCCATCAGTCCCTGCCCCAGAGGAGCTTACACTCTATATTCCCTATCACATGTACACACACATACACCGCAGTGCTGTACAGAGTATTCAGCCATTCACATCAGTCCCTGCCCCAGAGGAGCTTACACTCTATATTCCCTATCACATGTACACACACATACACCGCCGTGCTGTACAGAGAGTATATCAGTCACATCAGTCCCTGCCCCAGAGGAGCTTACACTCTATATTTCCTATCACATGTACACACACATACACCACAGTGCTGTACAGAGAGTATATCAGCCATTCCCATCAGTCCCTGCCCCAGAGGAGCTTACACTCTATATTCCCTATCACATGTACACACACATATATACCACAGTGCTGTACAGAGAGTATTCAGCCATTCACATCAGTCCCTGCCCCAGAGGAGCTTACACTCTATATTCCCTATCACATGTACACACACATACACCGCCGTGCTGTACAGAGAGTATATCAGTCACATCAGTCCCTGCCCCAGAGGAGCTTACACTCTATATTCCCTATCACATGTACACATACATACACCGCAGTGCTGTACAGAGAGTATATCAGCCATTCCCATCAGTCCCTGCCCCAGAGGAGCTTACACTCTATATTCCCTATCACATGTACACACACATACACCACAGTGCTGTACAGAGAGTATTCAGCCATTCACATCAGTCCCTGCCCCAGAGGAGCTTACACTCTATATTCCCTATCACATGTACACACACACATACACCACAGTGCTGTACAGAGAGTATATCAGCCATTCACATCAGTCCCTGCCCCAGAGGAGCTTACACTCTATATTCCCTATCACATGTACACACACATACACCACAGTGCTGTACAGAGAGTATTCAGCCATTCACATCAGTCCCTGCCCCAGAGGAGCTTACACTCTATATTCCCTATCACATGTACACACACATACACCGCAGTGCTGTACAGAGTATTCAGCCATTCACATCAGTCCCTGCCCCAGAGGAGCTTACACTCTATATTCCCTATCACATGTACACACACATACACCACAGTGCTGTACAGAGAGTATATCAGCCATTCACATCAGTCCCTGCCCCAGAGGAGCTTACACTCTATATTCCCTATCACATGTACACACACATACACCACAGTGCTGTACAGAGAGTATTCAGCCATTCACATCAGTCCCTGCCCCAGAGGAGCTTACACTCTATATTCCCTATCACATGTACACACACATACACCACAGTGCTGTACAGAGAGTATATCAGCCATTCCCATCAGTCCCTGCCCCAGAGGAGCTTACACTCTATATTCCCTATCACATGTACACACACATACACCGCAGTGCTGTACAGAGTATTCAGCCATTCACATCAGTCCCTGCCCCAGAGGAGCTTACACTCTATATTCCCTATCACATGTACACACACATACACCGCCGTGCTGTACAGAGAGTATATCAGTCACATCAGTCCCTGCCCCAGAGGAGCTTACACTCTATATTCCCTATCACATGTACACACACATACACCACAGTGCTGTACAGAGAGTATATCAGCCATTCCCATCAGTCCCTGCCCCAGAGGAGCTTACACTCTATATTCTCTATCACATGTACACACACATATATACCACAGTGCTGTACAGAGAGTATTCAGCCATTCACATCAGTCCCTGCCCCAGAGGAGCTTACACTCTATATTCCCTATCACATGTACACACACATACACCGCCGTGCTGTACAGAGAGTATATCAGTCACATCAGTCCCTGCCCCAGAGGAGCTTACACTCTATATTCCCTATCACATGTACACATACATACACCACAGTGCTGTACAGAGAGTATATCAGCCATTCACATCAGTCCCTGCCCCAGAGGAGCTTACACTCTATATTCCCTATCACATGTACACACACATACACCACAGTGCTGTACAGAGAGTATTCAGCCATTCACATCAGTCCCTGCCCCAGAGGAGCTTACACTCAATATTCCCTATCACATGTACACACACATACACCACAGTGCTGTACAGAGAGTATATCAGCCATTCCCATCAGTCCCTGCCCCAGAGGAGCTTACACTCTATATTCCCTATCACATGTACACATACATACACCGCAGTGCTGTACAGAGAGTATATCAGCCATTCACATCAGTCCCTGCCCCAGAGGAGCTTACACTCTATATTCCCTATCACATGTACACACACATATATACCACAGTGCTGTACAGAGAGTATTCAGCCATTCACATCAGTCCCTGCCCCAGAGGAGCTTACACTCTATATTCCCTATCACATGTACACACACATACACCGCCGTGCTGTACAGAGAGTATATCACTCACATCAGTCCCTGCCCCAGAGGAGCTTACACTCTATATTCCCTATCACATGTACACATGCATACACCACAGTGCTGTACAGAGAGTATATCAGCCATTCACATCAGTCCCTGCCCCAGAGGAGCTTACACTCTATATTCCCTATCACATGTACACACACATACACCACAGTGCTGTACAGAGAGTATTCAGCCATTCACATCAGTCCCTGCCCCAGAGGAGCTTACACTCTATATTCCCTATCACATGTACACACACATACACCACAGTGCTGTACAGAGAGTATATCAGCCATTCCCATCAGTCCCTGCCCCAGAGGAGCTTACACTCTATATTCCCTATCACATGTACACATACATACACCGCAGTGCTGTACAGAGAGTATATCAGCCATTCACATCAGTCCCTGCCCCAGAGGAGCTTACACTCTATATTCCCTATCACATGTACACACACATATATACCACAGTGCTGTACAGAGAGTATATCAGCTATTCACATCAGTCCCTGCCCCAGAGGAGCTTACACTCTATATTCCCTATCACATGTACACATACATACACCACAGTGCTGTACAGAGAGTATATCAGCCATTCACATCAGTCCCTGCCCCAGAGGAGCTTACACTCTATATTCCCTATCACATATACACACAAATACACCGCAGTGCTGTACAGAAAGTATTCAGCCATTCACATCAGTCCCTGCCCCAGAGGAGCTTACACTCTATATGCCCTATCACATGTACACACACACATATACCACAGTGCTGTACAGAGAGTATATCAGCCATTCACATCAGTCCCTGCCCCAGAGGAGCTTACACTGTATATTCCCTATCACATGTACACACACATACATCGCAGTGCTGTACAAAGAGTATTCAGCCATTCACATCAGTCCCTGCCCCAGAGGAGCTTACACTCTGTATTCCCTATCACATGTACACACACATATACCGCAGTGCTGTACAAAGAGTATTCAGCCATTCACATCAGTCCCTGCCCCAGAGGAGCTTACACTCTATATTCCCTATCACATGTACACACACATACATCGCAGTGCTGTACAAAGAGTATTCAGCCATTCACATCAGTCCCTGCCCCAGAGGAGCTTACACTGTATATCCCCTATCACATGTACACATACATATACCGCAGTGCTGTACAAAGAGTATTCAGCCATTCACATCAGTCCCTGCCCCAGAGGAGCTTACACTCTATATTCCCTATCACATGTACACACACATACACCACAGTGCTGTACAGAGAGTATATCAGTCACGTCAGTCCCTGCCCCAGAGGAGCTTACACTCTATATTCCCTATCACATGTACACACACATACACCACAGTGCTGTACAGAGAGTATATCAGTCACGTCAGTCCCTGCCCCAGAGGAGCTTACACTCTATATTCCCTATCACATGTACACACACATACACCACAGTGCTGTACAGAGAGTATATCAGTCACATCAGTCCCTGCCCCTGAGGAGCTTACACTCTATATTCCCTATCACATGTACACACACATACAGCACAGTGCTGTACAGAGAGTATTCAGCCATTCCCATCAGTCCCTGCCCCAGAGGAGCTTACACTCTATATTCCCTATCACATGTACACATACATATACCACAGTGCTGTACAGAGAGTATTCAGCCATTCACATCAGTCCCTGCCCCAGAGGAGCTTACACTCTATATTCCTCATCACATGTACACACACATACACCGCAGTGCTGTACAGAGAGTATTCAGCCATTCACATCAGTCCCTGCCCCAGAGGAGCTCACACAGTATGTTCCCTATCACTTGTATACACACAAATACACTGCAGTGCTGTACAGAGAGTATATCAGCCATTCACATCAGTCCCTGCCCCAGAGGAGCTTACACTGTATATTCCCTATCACATGTACACACACATACACCACAGTGCTGTACAGAAGGTATATCAGCCATTCACATCAGTCCCTGCCGCAGAGGAGCTTACACTCTATATTCCCTATCACATGTGCACACACATACACCGTAGTGCTGTACATAGAGTATTCAGCCATTCACATCAGTCCCTGTCCCAGAGGAGCTTACACTCTATTTTCCCTATCACATGTACACACACATATACACCACAGTGCTGTACAGAGAGTATTCAGCCATTCACATCAGTCCCTGCCCCAGAGGAGCTTACACTCTATATTCCCTATCACATGTACACACACATACACCACAGTGCTGTACAGAGAGTATTCAGCCATTCACATCAGTCCCTGCCCCAGAGGAGCTTACACTCTATATTCCCTATCACATGTGCACACACACATACACCACAGTGTATATCTGTATTACTGTATATCTGTATTATATCTGTATGTCTTGTTTATTTACCTGTTTTTCTTTGTAATTTAACCCTGGAGATATTTTAAACCTAAAACTTTATCAGTGATATCTCTGTGCTCTATGAATACACGGCCTGGAGAGGCCCATTGTACATTTGCGTAATAATTGTGAATTGTTAAGTGTGATTTAAGTGTCTGGCAAATGCAAGAGCGCTATTCTAATACTCGTCGTGGTGACAGCTCAAGTAAAACCGCCCACCTGCGTCAGGTTGGCATATCTGAGCGTAGGCTGGGGCTTAGTGCTGTGACAAGCCCCAAGCATTTTTTGTGTTAATCCCTGAAGGAAAAACTGTAAATATTGTTTACAAAGATATTTTGTGATCAATGTCTACAGTTTATACATCACAATATTAGATACCCCTACTGTCTTTGTAAAATTAGTTCTTCTATTGAATAACAGACATCCACACGAGCGAAGCTGCAGGCAAAACCTAGATAACTTCTGCCTGGTCACTGACCATTCCCGAATGCCACCATTACTAACCTCTGCCTGTTCACTGACCATTCCTGAATGCCACCATTAATGACCTCTGCCTGGTCACTGACCATCCCTGAATGCCTCCATTAATGACCTCTGCCCGGTCACTGACCATTCCTGAATGCCACCATTAATGACCTCTGCCTGGTAACTGACCATTCCTGAATGCCATCATTACTGACCTCTGCCTGGTAACTGACCATCCCTGAATGCCTCCATTAATGACCTCTGCCCGGTCACTGACCATTCCTGAATGCCACCATTAATGACCTCTGCCTGGTAACTGACCATTCCTGAATGCCACCATTACTGACCTCTGCCTGGTAACTGACCATCCCTGAATGCCTCCATTAATGACCTCTGCCCGGTCACTGACCATTCCTGAATGCCACCATAAATGACCTCTGCATGGTCATGACCATTCCTGAATGCCACCATTACTGACCTCTGCCTGGTCACTGACCATTCCTGAATGCCACCATTAATTACCTCTGCCTGGTAACTGACCATTCCTGAAGGCCACCATTACTGACCTCTGCCTGGTAACTGACCATTCCTGAAAGCCACCATTACTGACCTCTGCCTGGTAACTGACCATTCCTCAATGCCACCATTACTGACCTCTGCCTGGTAACTGACCATTCCTGAATGCCACCATTACTGACCTCTGCCTGGTAACTGACCATTCCTGAATGCCACCATTACTGACCTCTGCCTGGTAACTGACCATTCCTGAATGCCACCATTACTGACCTCTGCCTGGTAACTGACCATTCCTCAATGCCACCATTACTGACCTCTGCCTGGTAACTGACCATTCCTGAATGCCACAATTAATGACCTCTGCATGGTCATGACCATTCCTGAATGCCACCATTACTGACCTCTGCCAGGTCACTGACCATTCCTGAATGCCACCATTACTGACCTCTGCCTGGTAACTGACCATCCCTGAATGCCACCATTACTGACCTCTGCCTGGTAACTGACCATTCCTGAATGCCACCATTAATGACCTCTGCCTGGTAACTGACCATTCCTGAATGCCACCATTACTGACCTCTGCCTGGTAACTGACCATTCCTGAATGCCACCATTACTGACTGCCTGGTAACTGACCATTCCTGAATGCCACCATTACTGACCTCTGCCTGGTAACTGACCATTCCTGAATGCCACCATTACTGACCTCTGCCTGGTAACTGACCATTCCTCAATGCCACCATTACTGACCTCTGCCTGGTAACTGACCATTCCTGAATGCCACCATTAATGACCTCTGCATGGTCATGACCATTCCTGAATGCCACCATTACTGACCTCTGCCGGGTCACTGACCATTCCTGAATGCCACCATTACTGACCTCTGCCTGGTAACTGACCATTCCTGAATGTCACCATTACTGACCTCTGCCTGGTCACTGTCTGCATTTGTTGATCATGTTTAGCTGTAATAAACACTGGCTGCTATAGGTGAAGACCATAACTACCCTTTGTCTATGGGTCCATTGTGTTTGGCATCACACCTGCTCACCCATCGCACTGAAGCACGCCACTCGGTCAGGAATAAGTCCCACACAGCAGCAGCCTGCTCTATACTCCAGACCATGCTTACTAGCGTCATGTAAATGCAAATCTGGCTTCATGAGGACACTTTAAAAAAAACAACAGAATTGTATCTATAAGACTCAGAAACATGAAGCGTTCTCATACTTCTGTCTCACAGTCTAAGCATCTGCACCGCAGGGGGTGACATTTAGTGCAGCACGTGCAGTATTGGTGTACGCCACACCTGGTGTGAATACAAATCACTTCTTCCCATTGTGCAGGTCATAAACTGTTCTCTCAGATCTCTCATATTGAAGCTCAGTCTCATAGAAGAGTCGATTTCTTGCTGTCACATACAGTATAGTAACAATCATACGCGTACATGTGGAGGTGCCATACGGGAGACTAATCTCCAGCCGCACGCAGAGCGCATTGTAATTCTACTGCAAACAATGGATGAGGGGGGTTCATTATAGCGACCAGTGTCTGACAATAACGTGCAACATGCACCATCGCTCCAATTACAGTGGATTTTTATATTTGCGCTATTTCCTACATTTAGCGAGTTTTATAGGTGGTTTTTATTCATCACAGTAACTGGCCTTATTGTGGAGAACTAGAGTTTACAGCATTTCCATTATCTGGTTCCATCATTTCATTTTATTCCTCTCTTGTACAGTAAAATACTTTCTATCTTTAGGAAAATACTAGTAAGGGGACTCTGTATACACTGGGCCACCTCAACTCCCCCTGCTGTGTCTCACCCCACCCGCCATTCTGTACCCCTCCCCCTCCTCGCTATAGATGTCCCATTCCCAACACAGAGCAGTTAGGTCCCCCAACTGTCCCGTTGTTGCGCTGCACGTTGCGTGTAGGATATGTGACCGAGCTTCCCACATTATTACATAGAGTAATGTCTACGAGGCCTCTCTCCTGCAGTGATGGGAATGGGCCACTAGTATATGAGATTATTATTTGTATTATTGTATCTTGTAAAACATTAAGAATTGATGTTTATATATCAATACATATAAGTCATCCTTTATATTTACTAATGTATGTGTGTATATTATAAGGCAAAGTCGCGGGTGTCAGCGGTGATGGCGGCGGCGCGAGTGTCGGCGGGACCCAGTGGTGGCAGAGGAACCAGCGGCGGTGCGGGCCTCAGCGGCGGGCCTGTATCCGAGAGGATCCAGTCCCCGTCAGCCATTTTGCCGAGTACGGCAGCGACGCACATTTCAAAAATGGCGCCTCAGCACCATTTTTGAAATTCAAAGATGGCCGCCGTGAGCCACTCACGGCTCACGGCAGCCATCTTTGAATTTCAAAAATAGCACTGAGGCGCCATTTTTAAATGGGCGCCACTGCCGTACTCGGACACCTGAACAGGCGCCGGTCCCGCAGCTACCAGGTGCAGACAACGATGACGGAGTGAGCCCGTCATTGGCTCGCGGCAGCCATCTTTGATTTTCAAAGATGGCCGCCGCGAGCCAATCACTGCTTGTGATGTCATTGGAGGAGGCGGCACCTGAAGCGAACCACAGAAGCCCTGGGAAGGTGGCAGCCACCCTCCAGGCGAAGACGACAAAGCTCTTGCGGGTTGGCGCCCACCAGGCGAAGCCACCAGAAGCCCTACTAAAAGAGCTAACACAGGCTGCCGCCCACTAGGCGACGACGCCGGAAGTCCTAGTGGGCGGCGGCCAAATAAAAGAGCTGAAACAGGCTGCTGCCGATTAGGTGAAGACGCCAAAGTCCTGGTGGGTTGGCTCCCGCCAGGCAAAAACACAGAAGCGCTGGCGGGATAGAGCCCGCCAGACAAAGTCGCTAAAGCCCTGGTTGATTTGGCGCCTGCCAGGCGAAGGTGCCTAAACCCTGGGGTGGCGGCGGCCACGTAAAAGAGCTTGAAGGCCGCCGTCCCCCAGGTGAAGACCTGTAAAATAAAATATTACAATATCAAAGTGTGTTGTGTTATTTTAATATTTTTTTTTACAGGTGGACTACAGGTGGCAGTGGGCCCTAATGCCCAGCATGCTGGGACCTATAGTGCTGGGGATAACCCCGGGCTATCAGCCTAGGCCTGGGGTGCCCTGAGGAGGGGGACCCCTTTTTTGGGGCGGTCCTCAGCTCCTCAGCAATCCCTGGCCTGGACTGACTAGCGGTCAGGGTTGATGCTGTGGCTGGGGGGTCTGTATATATACAGAAAGGGGCACTTTGGTGTCACCCCTCAGCTGGTGACACCCGGGTGCGGGCCGCACCCTCCTTGCTCTAAATGTAGAAATAAATCAGAACTTTCTCTAGTCCTGTTGTCCTGCTGGGTCTGTAGAGGTGGTGCACATACAGATGTCGTTGATATACTCTTACAGTCTTTAAATACCACCAGGGGAAAATAAACAGTCTCCTAGCTTTCCATCCTGGATGATGAACTTACGGTATACAGTATATATTTGGAGCATAGTTGCCTACCTTTCAGTTGCTCTTCCCGGGAGAAGCCCGGGTAAGAGAAGCAGCAGGGGGGGTGACGGGGGCGGGGCCTGACAAATTGCGTCATTAAGTCCCGCCCCCTCGCGGCAACATTGCCGCGATTGGTTAAAATTTACTTAGGGGCGGGGCCAAACAACGTGATTCATGTAGAATCACGTCTTAAGCCCCGCCCCCTACACGGAGACCCGCGATCGCCGCCAGAATTCTCCTCATTCTGCCCACTTCACTAGGAAGTGGGCAGAATGCGGGAGAAATGCCCACCCTTCCGGGGGTGCGGGGGGTTACCCGAAAAACCGGGAGGGTAGGCATGTATGATTTGGAGTAGTAGTGATATTGAAGACTGGTCCTTACTAACTAGCTCCACTAAGGGACAGGAAGCTCCAAATTACAGGCTCAGTTTGTGACTAGAAGGTTATTTTTTTAAAACAGTTTATAGCTGCTCTTTTGCCACTGTATATATCTGTCTGCAGAGTATTGCAGCTGTGCGCTGGTCACTGTATATATATCTGTCTGCAGAGTATTGCAGCTGTCCGCTGGTCACTGTATATATCTGTCTGCAGAGTATTGCAGCTGTGCGCTGGTCACTGTATATATATCTGTCTGCAGAGTATTGCAGCTGTCCGCTGGTCACTGTATATATCTGTCTGCAGAGTATTGCAGCTGTGCGCTGGTCACTGTATATATATCTGTCTGCAGAGTATTGCAGCTGTCCGCTGGTCACTGTATATATCTGTCTGCAGAGTATTGCAGCTGTGCGCTGGTCACTGTATATATATCTGTCTGCAGAGTATTGCAGCTGTCCGCTGGTCACTGTGTATATCTGTCTGCAGAGTATTGCAGCTGTCCGCTGGTCACTGTATATATATCTGTCTGCAGAGTATTGCAGCTGTCCGCTGGTCACTGTATATATATCTGTCTGCAGAGTATTGCATCTGTCCGCTGGTCACTGTATATATATCTGTCTGCAGAGTATTGCAGCTGTCCGCTGGTCACTGTATATATATCTGTCTGCAGAGTATTGCAGCTGTCCGCTGGTCACTGTATATATATCTGTCTGCAGAGTATTGCAGCTGTCCGCTGGTCACTGTATATATATCTGTCTGCAGAGTATTGCAGCTGTCCGCTGGTCACTGTATATATATCTGTCTGCAGAGTATTGCAGCTGTCCGCTGGTCACTGTATATATATCTGTCTGCAGAGTATTGCATCTGTCCGCTGGTCACTGTATATATATCTGTCTGCAGAGTATTGCAGCTGTCCGCTGGTCACTGTATATATATCTGTCTGCAGAGTATTGCAGCTGTCCGCTGGTCACTGTATATATATCTGTCTGCAGAGTATTGCAGCTGTCCGCTGGTCACTGTATATATCTGTCTGCAGAGTATTGCAGCTGTCCGCTGGTCACTGTATATATCTGTCTGCAGAGTATTGCAGCTGTCCGCTGGTCACTGTATATATATCTGTCTGCAGAGTATTGCAGCTGTCCGCTGGTCACTGTATATATATCTGTCTGCAGAGTATTGCAGCTGTCCGCTGGTCACTGTATATATCTGTCTGCAGAGTATTGCAGCTGTCCGCTGGTCACTGTATATATCTGTCTGCAGAGTATTGCAGCTGTCCGCTGGTCACTGTATATATATCTGTCTGCAGAGTATTGCAGCTGTCCGCTGGTCACTGTATATATATCTGTCTGCAGAGTATTGCATCTGTCCGCTGGTCACTGTATATATATATCTGTCTGCAGAGTATTGCAGCTGTCCGCTGGTCACTGTATATATATCTGTCTGCAGAGTATTGCAGCTGTCCGCTGGTCACTGTATATATATCTGTCTGCAGAGTATTGCAGCTGTCCGCTGGTCACTGTATATATATCTGTCTGCAGAGTATTGCAGCTGTCCGCTGGTCACTGTATATATATCTGTCTGCAGAGTATTGCATCTGTCAACTGGTCACTGTATATATCTGTCTGCAGAGTATTGCAGCTGTCCGCTGGTCACTGTATATATATCTGTCTGCAGAGTATTGCAGCTGTCCGCTGGTCACTGTATATATCTGTCTGCAGAGTATTGCAGCTGTCCGCTGGTCACTGTATATATCTGTCTGCAGAGTATTGCATCTGTCCGCTGGTCACTGTATATATCTGTCTGCAGAGTATTGCATCTGTCCGGTGGTCACTGTATATATCTGTCTGCAGAGTATTGCAGCTGTCCGCTGGTCACTGTATATATCTGTCTGCAGAGTATTGCAGCTGTCCGCTGGTCACTGTATATATCTGTCTGCAGAGTATTGCAGCTGTCCGCTGGTCACTGTATATATATCTGTCTGCAGAGTATTGCAGCTGTCCGCTGGTCACTGTATATATCTGTCTGCAGAGTATTGCAGCTGTCCGCTGGTCACTGTATATATCTGTCTGCAGAGTATTGCAGCTGTCCGCTGGTCACTGTATATATCTGTCTGCAGAGTATTGCAGCTGTCCGCTGGTCACTGTATATATATCTGTCTGCAGAGTATTGCATCTGTCCGCTGGTCACTGTATATATCTGTCTGCAGAGTATTGCAGCTGTCCGCTGGTCACTGTATATATATCTGTCTGCAGAGTATTGCAGCTGTCCGCTGGTCACTGTATATATATCTGTCTGCAGAGTATTGCAGCTGTCCGCTGGTCACTGTATATATCTGTCTGCAGAGTATTGCATCTGTCCGCTGGTCACTGTATATATCTGTCTGCAGAGTATTGCAGCTGTCCGCTGGTCACTGTATATATCTGTCTGCAGAGTATTGCATCTGTCCGCTGGTCACTGTATATATCTGTCTGCAGAGTATTGCATCTGTCCGCTGGTCACTGTATATATCTGTCTGCAGAGTATTGCAGCTGTCCGCTGGTCACTGTGTATATCTGTCTGCAGAGTATTGCATCTGTCCACTGGTCACTGTATATATCTGTCTGCAGAGTATTGCAGCTGTCCGCTGGTCACTGTATATATCTGTCTGCAGAGTATTGCAGCTGTGCGCTGGTCACTGCTGGGTAAGGGCTGAGTAACGGGAGATGGCTGCAGCGACTGTCACTTATTATGGGATGGCTGGCGGCTCTGTTACTGCAGTAGGTGTATGGAGGTGTGCAGCCATACCGAATAAGCAGGGACACTGTGGGGAGGTGACAGGTGCGAATCCCTGCAGCTGATGTGTAATGCAGTCTAATAGGACTGTATAAGGTGCATCTTACAGACCTCTCCTGACGTTTTCACTGATGTACTGATGGGGGAGTCAATTAAGAAGAGTTTCACCTTCTTCCAACCAAATTCAATCACTAGGTCCCAGCTGCACCAACAGGGAGCTCCAGGGAACGTCTCTTACACACATTGCTGCCGATGTGCAGTGCCGGTCTCTGGTCATGGCAGAGCGTCAGGAGAGTGGCACAGCGCAGGTCCTCTCCTCAGGGCTCCCTGTAACTGACTCTGTGTAACTGCCACCTGCAGCGGCTCCTGAGTCATGTGACCACATGCTACCTGTACCAGCACTTATATGTATATTGTCACTTACAATATGGTTCCGTATTACCCATACACAGTGCACAATGTATTTCCATGTTCTAATTACAGTAATAACATATATACAGTTATAATACATCTCTAGCTTTAGTGAGGTACCACAACAGGGAGAAGCAGTGGGTGGTAGGGAGAGGGTGACAGGGAGAGGGTGACAGGGAGAGGGTGACTGGGAGGGGAGAGCCAGTGGGTGACAGGGAGAGGGTGACAGGGAGAGGTGACAGGGAGAGGGTGACAGGGAGGGGAGAGGCAGTGGGTGACAGGGAGAGGGTGACAGGGAGAGGTGACAGGGAGAGGGTGACAGGGAGAAGGTGACAGGGAGAGGGTGACAGGGAGAGGGTGACAGGGAGGGGAGAGACAGTGGGTGACAGGGAGAGGGTGACAGGGAGAGGTGACAGGGAGAGGGTGACAGGGAGAAGGTGACAGGGAGAAGGTGACAGGGAGAGGGTGACAGGGAGAGGGTGACAGGGAGGGGAGAGGCAGTGGGTGACAGGGAGAGGGTGACAGGGAGAGGTGACAGGGAGGGGAGAGGCAGTGGGTGACAGGGAGAGGGTGACAGGGAGAGGGTGACAGGTAGAGGTGACAGGGAGAGGGTGACAGGGAGAGGGTGACAGGGAGAGGTGACAGGGAGAAGGTGACAGGGAGAGGGTGACAGGGAGAGGTGACAGGGAGGGGAGAGGCAGTGGGTGACAGGGAGAGGGTGACAGGGAGAGGTGACAGGGAGAAGGTGACAGGGAGAGCGTGACAGGGAGAGGGTGACAGGTAGAGGTGACAGGGAGAGGGTGACAGGGAGAGGTGACAGGGAGAAGGTGACAAGAAGAGAGGGTGACAGGGAGAGGTGACAGGGAGGGGAGAGGCAGTGGGTGACAGGGAAAGGGTGACAGGGAGGGGAGAGGCAGTGGGTGACAGGGAGAGGGTGATAGGAAAAGGTGACAGGGAAATGCAGTGGGTGCTTAACACATTATACCACACTATTGTGCCCACACATTATGCCACCTGTAGTCCCCACACATTATGCTACACTGTAGTCCCCACACATTATGCTACACTGTAGACCCCACACATTATGCTACACTGTAGTCCCCACACATTATGCCACACTGTAGTCCCCACACATTATGCCACACTGTAGTCCCCACACATTATGCTACACTGTAGTCCCCACACATTATGCTACACTGTAGTGCCCACACTGTTATAACACATTTTAACCCTTCACTGTGTGTCTAATATATATGTACTTCACTTTTTTATTTTCATTCTTTATATGCAGCAGCAGCTGCTCCTAACTATCTCTTTTCACTGCACTTTTCTTACTATGGTGGTGCCCTGGGGCGGCTTAGCCTGGCCGGTTTTGGGGGGTCCTGCGCTCTGGATTTGAACCTTAGTATGTTAGGGACCTACCCGAAAGAGGTTACCTGGATATGGTGGGTAGGACCATAACCTTGGCCATGATTATGCTAAAAACCTCTATTGATTGCAAAATTTTATTGCATTTATATATATTATTGATGATTTGGAGTTGTGCACCTGAGATTTTGTCTGTTTCTGTGCCTACTATTTACAGCAGCCTGTGAAGAAATACCTGCCAGTGACAGCGCAGGGATCTACTGAGATCCCTCCCTGCTGTGTCTGCACTGCTGAGAGCTCGGGGGCACCACAGACATGTGGCCCAGACTCACCGGCAGAAGACAGGTGAGCCATGGGGAGGGGATGATCGGACACCCGCGATGTCGCAGGAGGGATAAAACACCTGCAGGGAGGGTATCAGACACGCGTGGGGGAAAGCCGGATCACACACCCTCAGGGTGGAGGGGACCGGATCGGATACTTGCTGAGGTTAGGAGGGGAGATGAACCGGTCACCCATGGTGGCCGCGGAGGGTTTGTGGCCGGATCGGACACCTGAGGACGTGGGGGAAGGGGTAAAAAACAGAATAGAGAGTGGGGGGGACAGACGCAATGAGGAAATCATTATGGATACCTCACCTGTAAGGGAAAAAGGATCACTTTTCCGAAAAGCTGACTAAGCAAAAAGAGCAGCTTTTTGGAAGTGATACTTTTGCTAGTGAGGCATGATGAATGAGGCATGATGAATGAGGCATGATGAATGAGGCATGGTGAATGAGGCATGGTGAATGAGGCATGGTGAATGAGGCATGGTGAATGAGGCATGATGAATGAGACATGATGAATGAGGCATGATGAATGAGGCATGATGAATGAGGCATGATGAATGCCTATGAAACAATTTGTAAACTCGCAGCGAGTTTAAAACAATTATCACTAGTAATAATTATGTCATGATGAATAGGCCCCTTGCTGTGATCACCCTTTGCCTTCAAAGCAGCATCAATTCTTCTAGGTACACTTGCACACAGTTTTTGAAGGAACTCGGCAGGGAGGTTGTACCAAACATCTTGGAGAACTAACCACATATCTGTGGATGTAGCTTGCTCATATCCTTCTATCTCTTCATGTAATCCCAGACAGACTCGGTGATGATGGTGAGATCAGGTCTCTGTGGGGCCATATCATCACTTCCAGGACTCCTTGTTCTTCTGTACAGTGAAGATAGTTCTTAATGACATTGGCTGTATGTTTGGGGTCGTTGTCCTGCTGCAGAATAAATTTGGAGCCAATCAGATGCCTCCCTGATGGTATTGTATGATGGATCAGTACCCGCCTGTATTTGTTAGCATTGATGACACAATCCTGACCAAGATCCTGATTCACACCCGCTCGCGAGTGCATAGTGCTCACAAGCGGGTCGATGGTGGGCCAGTGTGCATGCATGGCGTGTGCAACGCACGTGCGCAAGCCCCGCAGCGAGTGAAAAATCACTCGCTCTGGGGCTCATAAACAAAATGGGGCGGCTGTCGATGTTAATTGACAGCTCACCCATTTTGTAGGTGGGGAGGGGGGGTGGCTGAACAAATGGAGGCATTCCCGAAGGAACGCCTGCCATTAGTGGGCGGCCCTACTGACATCAGGAGTGATATCAGTAGTGGACTTCTTGCTCTATTAGAGCAGGAAGTCCACTTGGGCTTGTGAGACCTGAGACCCTACCACAGGGTCTCCTCGCAAGCCTGATGGTTGCGATAATCAGGACCATCTTCTGTCCGCTCGCACTAGTTGTGGGTGGGCACCCACAGCTTTGCGAGCCGACAGGAAAAGAGAAAAAAAATTCCTCCCCACTCTGATTCAGAGTGTGTGCTCGCAAATAGTGAGCACGTCTGAATCAGGCCCCAAATCCCCAACTCAATTTGCTGAAATGCAGCCCCAAACTTGCAAGGAACCTCCATTATGCATCACTGTTACCTGCAGACCCTCATTATTGTAACTCTCTCCACCATGTGTCACTGTTACCTGCACACACTCATTATTGTACCTCTCTCCACCATGCGTCACTGTTACCTGCACACACTCATTATTGTACCTCTCTCCACAATGTGTCACTGTTACATGCACACACTCATTATTGTACCTCTCTCCACCATGTGTCACTGTTACATGCACACACTCATTATTGTACCTCTCTCCACCATGTGTCACTGTTACATGCACACACTCATTATTGTACCTCTCTCCACCATGTGTCACTGTTACCTGCACACTCATTATTGCACCTCTCTCCACCATGTGTCACTGTTACCTGCACACACTCATTATTGTACCTCTCTCCACCATGTGTCACTGTTACCTGCACACACTCATTATTGTACCGCTCTCCACCATGTGACACTGTTACCTGCACACACTCATTATTGTACCGCTCTCCACCATGTGTCACTGTTACCTACACACACTCATTATTGTACCTCTCTCCACCATGTGTCACTGTTATCTGCACACACTCATTATTGTACCGCTCTCCACCATGTGTCACTGTTACCTGCACACACTCATTATTGTACCGCTCTCCACCATGTGTCACTGTTACCTGCACACACTCATTATTGTACCTCTCTCCCCCATGTGTCATTGTTACCTGCACACACACATTATAGTACCGCTCTCCACCATGTGTCACTGTTACCTGCACACACTCATTATTGTACCTCTCTCCACCATGTGTCACTGTTACCTGCACACACTCATTATTGTACCTCTCTTCACAATGTGTCACTGTTACCTGCACACACTCATTATTGTACCTCTCTCCACCATGTGTCACTGTTACCTGCAAACACACATTATTGTACCTCTCTCCCCCATGTGTCACTGTTACCTGCACACACTCATTATTGTACCTCTCTCCACCATGTGTCACTGTTACCTGCACACAATCATTATAGTACCGCTCTCCACCATGCGTCACTGTTACCTGCACACACTCATTATTGTACCGCTCTCCACCATGTGTCACTGTTACCTGCACACACTCATTATTGTACCACTCTTCACAATGTGTCACTGATACCTGCACACACTCATTATTGTACCACTCTCCACCATGTGTCACTGTTACCTGCACACACTCATTATTGTACCGCTCTCCACCATGTGTCACTGTTACCTGCAGACACTCATTATTGTACCTCTCTCCACCATGTGTCACTGTTACCTGCACACTCATTATTGTACCTCTCTCCACCATGCGTCACTGATACTGCACACACACATTATTGTACCTCTCTCCACCATGCGTCACTGTTACCTGCACACACTCATTATTGTACATCTCTCCACCATGTGTCACTGTTACCTGCACACACTCATTATTGTACCTCTCTCCCCCATGTGTCACTGTTACCTGCACACACTCATTAATGTACCTCTCTCCACCATGCATCACTGTTACCTGCACACACTCATTATTGTACCGCTCTCCACCATGTGTCACTGTTACCTGCACACACTCATTATTGTACCTCTCTTCACAATGTGTCACTGTTACCTGCACACACTCATTATTGTACCACTCTCCACCATGTGTCACTGTTACCTGCACACACTCATTATTGTACCGCTCTCCACCATGTGTCACTGTTACCTGCAGACACTCATTATTGTACCTCTCTCCACCATGTGTCACTGTTACCTGCACACTCATTATTGTAGGTCTCTCCACCATGTGTCACTGATACTGCACACAC
Source organism: Taudactylus pleione (assembly GCA_031769625.1). Classification (NCBI taxonomy): domain Eukaryota; kingdom Metazoa; phylum Chordata; class Amphibia; order Anura; family Myobatrachidae; genus Taudactylus; species Taudactylus pleione. Next base: position 2,281,106 of record JAUIMM010000046.1, on the reverse strand, counting down.
ACATTATTGTACCTCTCTCCACCATGCGTCACTGTTACCTGCACACACTCATTATTGTACCTCTCTCCACCATGTGTCACTGTTACCTGCACACACTCATTATTGGACCTCTCTCCCTCATGTGTCACTGTTACCTGCACACACTCATTATTGTACCTCTCTCCACCATGTGTCACTGTTACCTACACACACTCATTATTGTACCGCTCCCCACCATGTGTCACTGTTACCTGCACACACTCATTATTGTGCCTCTCTCCACCATGTGTCACTGTTACCTGCACACACTCATTATTGTACCGCACTCCACCATGCGTCACTGTTACCTGTACACACTCATTATTGTACCTCTCTCCACCATGTGTCACTGTTACCTGAACACACTCATTATTGTACCTCTCTCCACCATGTGTCACTGTTACCTGCACACACTCATTATTGTACCTCTCTCCACCATGTGTCACTGTTACCTGCACACACTCATTATTGTACCTATCTCCACCATGTGTCACTGTTACTTGCACACACTCATTATTGTACCTCTCTCCACCATGTGTCACTGTTACCTGCACACACTCATTATTGTACCTCTCTCCACCATGTGTCACTGTTACCTGCACACACTCATTATTGTACCTCTCTCCACCATGTGTCACTGTTACCTGAACACACTCATTATTGTTCCTCTCTCCACCTTGTGTCACTGTTACCTGCACACACTCATTATTGTACCTCTCTCCACCATGTGTCACTGTTACCTGAACACACTCATTATTGTACCTCTCTCCACGATGTGTCACTGTTACCTGCACATACTCATTATTGTACCGCTCTCCACCATGTGTCACTGTTACCTGAACACACTCATTATTGTACCTCTCTCCACCATGTGTCACTGTTACCTGCACACACTCATTATTGTACCTCTCTCCACCATGTGTCACTGTTACCTGCACACACTCATTATTGTACCTCTCTCCACCATGTGTCACTGTTACCTGCACACACTCATTATTGTACCGCTCTCCACCATGTGTCACTGTTACCTGCACACACTCATTATTTTACCGCTCTCCCCAAGGTGTCACTGTTACCTGCAGAAACTCAATATTGTACCGCTCTCCCCCATGTGTCACTGTTACCTGCACACACTCATTATTGTACCGCTCTCCACCATGTGTCACTGTTACCTGCACACACTCATTATTGTACCGCTCTCCACCATGTGTCACTGTTACCTGCACACACTCATTATTGTACCTCTCTCCACCATGTGTCACTGTTACATGCACACACTCATTATTGTAACGATCTCCACCATGTGTCACTGTTACCTGCACACATATATTATTTTACCGCTCTCCACCATGTGTCACTGTTACCTGCACAGACTCCTTATTTTACCTCTCGCCCCCATGTGTCACTGTTACCTACACACACTCATTATTGTACCGCTCTCCACCATGTAACTGTTACCTGCACACACTCATTATTGTACCTCTCTCCACCATGTGTCACTGTTACCTGCACACACTCATTATTGTACCGCTCTCCACCATGTGTCACTGTTACCTGCACACACTCACTATTCTGCCTCTCTCCACCATGTGTCACTGTTACCTGCACACACTCATTACTGTACCGCTCTCCACCATGCGTCACTGTTACATGCACACACTCATTATTGTACCTCTCTCCACAATGTGTCACTGTTACATGCACACACTTATTATTGTACCTCTCTCCACCATGTGTCACTGTTACCTGCACACACTCATTATTGTACCTCTCTCCACCATGTGTCACTGTTACATGCACACACTCATTATTGTACCTCTCTCCACCATGTGTCACTGTTACCTGCACACACTCATTATTGTACCTCTCTCCACCATGTGTCACTGTTACCTGCACACACTCATTATTGTACCTCTCTCCACCATGTGTCACTGTTACCTGCACACACTCATTATTGTACCGCTCTCCACCATGTGTCACTGTTACCTGCACACACTCATTATTGTACCTCTCTCCACCATGTGTCACTGTTACCTGCACACACTCATTATTGTACCTCTCTACACCATGCGTCCCTGTTACCTGCACACACTCATTATTGTACCGCTCTCCACCATGCGTCACTGTTACCTGTACACACTCATTATTGTACCTCTCTCCACCATGCGTCACTGTTACCTGCAAACACTCATTATTGTACCGCTCTCCACCAAGCGTCACTGTTACCTGCACACAATCTTTATTGTACCTCTCTCCACCATGCGTCACTGTTACCTGCACACACTCATTATTGTACCTCTCTCCACCATGCGTCACTGTTACCTGCACACACTCATTATTGTACCTCTCTCCACCATATGTCACTGTTACCTGCACACACTCAGTGTTGTACGTCTCTCCACCATGTGTCACTGTTACCTGCACACACACATTATTGTACCTCTCTCCACCATGTGTCACTGTTACCTGCACACACTCATTATTGTACTGCTCTCCACCATGTGTCACTGTTACCTGCATACTCATTATTGTACCTCTCTCCACCATGTGTCACTGTTACCTGCACACACTCATTATTGTACCGCTCTCCACCATGTGTCACTGTTACCTGCACACACTCATTATTGTACCTCTCTCCACCATGTGTCACTGTTACCTGCACACACTCATTATTGTACCTCTCTCCACAATGTGTCACTGTTACATGTACACACTCATTATTGTACCTCTCTCCACCATGTGTCACTGTTACCTGCACACACTCATTATTGTACCTCTCTCCACCATGTGTCACTGTTACATGCACACACTCATTATTGTACCTCTCTCCACCATGTGTCACTGTTACATGCACACACTCATTTTTGTACCGCTCTCCACCATGTGTCACTGTTACCTGCACACACTCATTATTGTACCTCTCTCCACCATGTGTCACTGTTATCTGCACACACTCATTATTGTACCGCTCTCCACCATGCGTCACTGTTACCTGTACACACTCATTTTTGTACCTCTCTCCACCATGTATCACTGTTACCTGCACACACTCATTATTATACCGCTCTCCACCATGCGTCACTGTTACCTGCACACACTCTTTATTGTACCCCTCTCCACCATGCGTCACTGTTACCTGCACACACTCATTATTGTACCTCTCTCCACCATGTGTCACTGTTACCTGCAAACACTCATTATTGTACCTCTCTCCACCATGTGTCACTGTTATCTGCACACACTCATTATTGTACCTCTCTCCACCATGTGTCACTGTTACCTGCACACACTCATTATTGTACCTCTCTACACCCTGTGTCACTGTTACCTGCACACACTCATTATTGTACCTCTCTCCACCAAGTGTCACTGTTACCTGCACACACTCATTATTGTAACGCTCTCCACCATGTGTCACTGTTACCTGCACACACTCATTATTGTACCGCTCTCCACCATGTGTCACTGTTACCTGCACACACTCATTATTGTACCGCTCTCCACCATGCGTCACTGTTACCTGTACACACTCATTATTGTACCTCTCTCCACCATGTGTCACTGTTACCTGCACACACTCATTATTGTACCGCTCTCCACCATGCGTCACTGTTACCTGCACACAATCTTTATTGTACCTCTCTCCACCATGCGTCACTGTTACCTGCACACACTCATTATTGTACCTCTCTCCACCATGCGTCACTGTTACCTGCACACACTCATTATTGTACCGCTCTCCACCTTGTGTCACTGTTACCTGCACACACTCATTATTGTACCTCTCTCCACCATGTGTCACTGTTACCTGCACACACTCATTATTGTACCTCTCTCCACCATGTGTCACTGTTACCTGCACACAATCATTATAGTACCGCTCTCCACCATGCGTCACTGTTACCTGCACACACTCATTATTGTACCGCTCTCCACCATGTGTCACTGTTACCTGCACACACTCATTATTGTACCACTCTTCACAATGTGTCACTGATACCTGCACACACTCATTATTGTACCACTCTCCACCATGTGTCACTGTTACCTGCACACACTCATTATTGTACCGCTCTCCACCATGTGTCACTGTTACCTGCAGACACTCATTATTGTACCTCTCTCCACCATGTGTCACTGTTACCTGCACACTCATTATTGTACCTCTCTCCACCATGCGTCACTGATACTGCACACACACATTATTGTACCTCTCTCCACCATGCGTCACTGTTACCTGCACACACTCATTATTGTACATCTCTCCACCATGTGTCACTGTTACCTGCACACACTCATTATTGTACCTCTCTCCCCCATGTGTCACTGTTACCTGCACACACTCATTAATGTACCTCTCTCCACCATGCATCACTGTTACCTGCACACACTCATTATTGTACCGCTCTCCACCATGTGTCACTGTTACCTGCACACACTCATTATTGTACCTCTCTTCACAATGTGTCACTGTTACCTGCACACACTCATTATTGTACCACTCTCCACCATGTGTCACTGTTACCTGCACACACTCATTATTGTACCGCTCTCCACCATGTGTCACTGTTACCTGCAGACACTCATTATTGTACCTCTCTCCACCATGTGTCACTGTTACCTGCACACTCATTATTGTAGGTCTCTCCACCATGTGTCACTGATACTGCACACACACATTATTGTACCTCTCTCCACCATGCGTCACTGTTACCTGCACACACTCATTATTGTACCTCTCTCCACCATGTGTCACTGTTACCTGCACACACTCATTATTGGACCTCTCTCCCTCATGTGTCACTGTTACCTGCACACACTCATTATTGTACCTCTCTCCACCATGTGTCACTGTTACCTACACACACTCATTATTGTACCGCTCCCCACCATGTGTCACTGTTACCTGCACACACTCATTATTGTGCCTCTCTCCACCATGTGTCACTGTTACCTGCACACACTCATTATTGTACCGCACTCCACCATGCGTCACTGTTACCTGTACACACTCATTATTGTACCTCTCTCCACCATGTGTCACTGTTACCTGAACACACTCATTATTGTACCTCTCTCCACCATGTGTCACTGTTACCTGCACACACTCATTATTGTACCTCTCTCCACCATGTGTCACTGTTACCTGCACACACTCATTATTGTACCTATCTCCACCATGTGTCACTGTTACTTGCACACACTCATTATTGTACCTCTCTCCACCATGTGTCACTGTTACCTGCACACACTCATTATTGTACCTCTCTCCACCATGTGTCACTGTTACCTGCACACACTCATTATTGTACCTCTCTCCACCATGTGTCACTGTTACCTGAACACACTCATTATTGTTCCTCTCTCCACCTTGTGTCACTGTTACCTGCACACACTCATTATTGTACCTCTCTCCACCATGTGTCACTGTTACCTGAACACACTCATTATTGTACCTCTCTCCACGATGTGTCACTGTTACCTGCACATACTCATTATTGTACCGCTCTCCACCATGTGTCACTGTTACCTGAACACACTCATTATTGTACCTCTCTCCACCATGTGTCACTGTTACCTGCACACACTCATTATTGTACCTCTCTCCACCATGTGTCACTGTTACCTGCACACACTCATTATTGTACCTCTCTCCACCATGTGTCACTGTTACCTGCACACACTCATTATTGTACCGCTCTCCACCATGTGTCACTGTTACCTGCACACACTCATTATTTTACCGCTCTCCCCAAGGTGTCACTGTTACCTGCAGAAACTCAATATTGTACCGCTCTCCCCCATGTGTCACTGTTACCTGCACACACTCATTATTGTACCGCTCTCCACCATGTGTCACTGTTACCTGCACACACTCATTATTGTACCGCTCTCCACCATGTGTCACTGTTACCTGCACACACTCATTATTGTACCTCTCTCCACCATGTGTCACTGTTACATGCACACACTCATTATTGTAACGATCTCCACCATGTGTCACTGTTACCTGCACACATATATTATTTTACCGCTCTCCACCATGTGTCACTGTTACCTGCACAGACTCCTTATTTTACCTCTCGCCCCCATGTGTCACTGTTACCTACACACACTCATTATTGTACCGCTCTCCACCATGTAACTGTTACCTGCACACACTCATTATTGTACCTCTCTCCACCATGTGTCACTGTTACCTGCACACACTCATTATTGTACCGCTCTCCACCATGTGTCACTGTTACCTGCACACACTCACTATTCTGCCTCTCTCCACCATGTGTCACTGTTACCTGCACACACTCATTACTGTACCGCTCTCCACCATGCGTCACTGTTACATGCACACACTCATTATTGTACCTCTCTCCACAATGTGTCACTGTTACATGCACACACTTATTATTGTACCTCTCTCCACCATGTGTCACTGTTACCTGCACACACTCATTATTGTACCTCTCTCCACCATGTGTCACTGTTACATGCACACACTCATTATTGTACCTCTCTCCACCATGTGTCACTGTTACCTGCACACACTCATTATTGTACCTCTCTCCACCATGTGTCACTGTTACCTGCACACACTCATTATTGTACCTCTCTCCACCATGTGTCACTGTTACCTGCACACACTCATTATTGTACCGCTCTCCACCATGTGTCACTGTTACCTGCACACACTCATTATTGTACCTCTCTCCACCATGTGTCACTGTTACCTGCACACACTCATTATTGTACCTCTCTACACCATGCGTCCCTGTTACCTGCACACACTCATTATTGTACCGCTCTCCACCATGCGTCACTGTTACCTGTACACACTCATTATTGTACCTCTCTCCACCATGCGTCACTGTTACCTGCAAACACTCATTATTGTACCGCTCTCCACCAAGCGTCACTGTTACCTGCACACAATCTTTATTGTACCTCTCTCCACCATGCGTCACTGTTACCTGCACACACTCATTATTGTACCTCTCTCCACCATGCGTCACTGTTACCTGCACACACTCATTATTGTACCTCTCTCCACCATATGTCACTGTTACCTGCACACACTCAGTGTTGTACGTCTCTCCACCATGTGTCACTGTTACCTGCACACACACATTATTGTACCTCTCTCCACCATGTGTCACTGTTACCTGCACACACTCATTATTGTACTGCTCTCCACCATGTGTCACTGTTACCTGCATACTCATTATTGTACCTCTCTCCACCATGTGTCACTGTTACCTGCACACACTCATTATTGTACCGCTCTCCACCATGTGTCACTGTTACCTGCACACACTCATTATTGTACCTCTCTCCACCATGTGTCACTGTTACCTGCACACACTCATTATTGTACCTCTCTCCACAATGTGTCACTGTTACATGTACACACTCATTATTGTACCTCTCTCCACCATGTGTCACTGTTACCTGCACACACTCATTATTGTACCTCTCTCCACCATGTGTCACTGTTACATGCACACACTCATTATTGTACCTCTCTCCACCATGTGTCACTGTTACATGCACACACTCATTTTTGTACCGCTCTCCACCATGTGTCACTGTTACCTGCACACACTCATTATTGTACCTCTCTCCACCATGTGTCACTGTTATCTGCACACACTCATTATTGTACCGCTCTCCACCATGCGTCACTGTTACCTGTACACACTCATTTTTGTACCTCTCTCCACCATGTATCACTGTTACCTGCACACACTCATTATTATACCGCTCTCCACCATGCGTCACTGTTACCTGCACACACTCTTTATTGTACCCCTCTCCACCATGCGTCACTGTTACCTGCACACACTCATTATTGTACCTCTCTCCACCATGTGTCACTGTTACCTGCAAACACTCATTATTGTACCTCTCTCCACCATGTGTCACTGTTATCTGCACACACTCATTATTGTACCTCTCTCCACCATGTGTCACTGTTACCTGCACACACTCATTATTGTACCTCTCTACACCCTGTGTCACTGTTACCTGCACACACTCATTATTGTACCTCTCTCCACCAAGTGTCACTGTTACCTGCACACACTCATTATTGTAACGCTCTCCACCATGTGTCACTGTTACCTGCACACACTCATTATTGTACCGCTCTCCACCATGTGTCACTGTTACCTGCACACACTCATTATTGTACCGCTCTCCACCATGCGTCACTGTTACCTGTACACACTCATTATTGTACCTCTCTCCACCATGTGTCACTGTTACCTGCACACACTCATTATTGTACCGCTCTCCACCATGCGTCACTGTTACCTGCACACAATCTTTATTGTACCTCTCTCCACCATGCGTCACTGTTACCTGCACACACTCATTATTGTACCTCTCTCCACCATGCGTCACTGTTACCTGCACACACTCATTATTGTACCGCTCTCCACCTTGTGTCACTGTTACCTGCACACACTCATTATTGTACCTCTCTCCACCATGTGTCACTGTTACCTGCACACACTCATTATTGTACCGCTCTCCACCATGTGTCACTGTTACCTGCACACACTCATTATTGTACCTCTCTCCACCATGTGTCACTGTTACCTGCACACACTCATTATTGTACCTCTCTCCACAATGTGTCACTGTTACATGTACACACTCATTATTGTACCTCTCTCCACCATGTGTCACTGTTACCTGCACACACTCATTATTGTACCTCTCTCCACCATGTGTCACTGTTACATGCACACACTCATTATTGTACCTCTCTCCACCATGTGTCACTGTTACATGCACACACTCATTTTTGTACCGCTCTCCACCATGTGTCACTGTTACCTGCACACACTCATTATTGTACCTCTCTACACCCTGTGTCACTGTTACCTGCACACACTCATTATTGTACCTCTCTCCACCAAGTGTCACTGTTACCTGCACACACTCATTATTGTAACGCTCTCCACCATGTGTCACTGTTACCTGCACACACTCATTATTGTACCGCTCTCCACCAAGTGTCACTGTTACCTGCACACACTCATTATTGTACCGCTCTCCACCATGTGTCACTGTTACCTGCACACACTCATTATTGTACCGCTCTCCACCATGTGTCACTGTTACCTGCACACTCATTATTGTACCTCTCTCCACCATGTGTCACTGTTACCTGCACACACTCATTATTGTACCTCTCTCCACCATGTGTCACTGTTACATGCACACACTCATTATTGTACCTCTCTCCACCATGTGTCACTGTTACATGCACACACTCATTATTGTACCGCTCTCCACCATGCGTCACTGTTACCTGCACACACTCTTTATTGTACCTCTCTCCACCATGCGTCACTGTTACCTGCACACTCTCATTATTGTACCTCTCTCCACCATGCGTCACTGTTACCTGCACACACTCATTATTGTACCTCTCTCCACCATGTGTCACTGTTACCTGCACACACTCAGTGTTGTACGTCTCTCCACCATGTGTCAGTGTTATCTGCACACACACATTATTGTACCTCTCTCCACCATGTGTCACTGTTACCTGCACACACTCATTATTGTACCGCTCTCCACCATGTGTCACTGTTACCTGCATACTCATTATTGTACCTCTCTCCACCATGTGTCACTGTTACCTGCACACACTCATTATTGTACCGCTCTCCACCATGTGTCATTGTTACCTGCACACACTCATTATTGTACCTCTCTCCACCATGTGTCACTGTTACCTGCACACACTCATTATTGTACCTCTCTCCACAATGTGTCACTGTTACATGCACACACTCATTATTGTACCTCTCTCCACCATGTGTCACTGTTACCTGCACACACTCATTATTGTACCTCTCTGCACCATGTGTCACTGTTACATGCACACACTCATTATTGTACCTCTCTCCACCATGTGTCACTGTTACATGCACACACTCATTTTTGTACCGCTCTCCACCATGTGTCACTGTTACCTGCACACACTCATTATTGTACCTCTCTCCACCATGTGTCACTGTTATCTGCACACACTCATTATTGTACCGCTCTCCACCATGCGTCACTGTTACCTGTACACACTCATTTTTGTACCTCTCTCCACCATGTATCACTGTTACCTGCACACACTCACTATTGTACCGCTCTCCACCATGCGTCACTGTTACCTGCACACACTCTTTATTGTACCTCTCTCCACCATGCGTCACTGTTACCTGCACACACTCATTATTGTACCTCTCTCCACCATGTGTCACTGTTACCTGCACACACTCATTATTGTACCTCTCTCCACCATGTGTCACTGTTACCTGCACACACTCATTATTGTACCTCTCTACACCCTGTGTCACTGTTACTTGCACACACTCATTATTGTACCTCTCTCCACCAAGTGTCACTGTTACCTGCACACACTCATTATTGTACCTCTCTCCACCATGTGTCACTGTTACCTGCACACACTCATTATTGTACCTCTCTCCACCATGTGTCACTGTTATCTGCACACACTCATTATTGTACCTCTCTCCACCATGTGTCACTGTTACCTGCACACACTCATTATTGTACCTCTCTACACCCTGTGTCACTGTTACCTGCACACACTCATTATTGTACCTCTCTCCACCAAGTGTCACTGTTACCTGCACACACTCATTATTGTAACGCTCTCCACCATGTGTCACTGTTACCTGCACACACTCATTATTGTACCGCTCTCCACCAAGTGTCACTGTTACCTGCACACACTCATTATTGTACCGCTCTCCACCATGTGTCACTGTTACCTGCACACACTCATTATTGTACCGCTCTCCACCATGTGTCACTGTTACCTGCACACTCATTATTGTACCTCTCTCCACCATGTGTCACTGTTACCTGCACACACTCATTATTGTACCTCTCTCCACCATGTGTCACTGTTACCTGCACACACTCATTATTGTACCTCTCTCCACCATGTGTCACTGTTACCTGCACACACTCATTATTGTACCTCTCTACACCATGCGTCCCTGTTACCTGCACACACTCATTATTGTACCGCTCTCCACCATGCGTCACTGTTACCTGTACACACTCATTATTGTACCTCTCTCCACCATGCGTCACTGTTACCTGCACACACTCATTATTGTACAGCTCTCCACCATGCGTCACTGTTACCTGCACACAATCTTTATTGTACCTCTCTCCACCATGCGTCACTGTTACCTGCACACACTCATTATTGTACCTCTCTCCACCATGCGTCACTGTTACCTGCACACACTCATTATTGTACCTCTTTCCACCATGTGTCACTGTTACCTGCACACACTCAGTGTTGTACGTCTCTCCACCATGTGTCACTGTTACCTGCACACACACATTATTGTACCTCTCTCCACCATGTGTCACTGTTACCTGCACACACTCATTATTGTACCGCTCTCCACCATGTGTCACTGTTACCTGCATACTCATTATTGTACCTCTCTCCACCATGTGTCACTGTTACCTGCACACACTCATTATTGTACCGCTCTCCACCATGTGTCACTGTTACCTGCACACACTCATTATTGTACCTCTCTCCACCATGTGTCACTGTTACCTGCACACACTCATTATTGTACCTCTCTCCACAATGTGCCACTGTTACATGTACACACTCATTATTGTACCTCTCTCCACCATGTGTCACTGTTACCTGCACACACTCATTATTGTACCTCTCTCCACCATGTGTCACTGTTACATGCACACACTCATTATTGTACCTCTCTCCACCATGTGTCACTTTTACATGCACACAATCATTTTTGTACCGCTCTCCACCATGTGTCACTGTTACCTGCACACACTCATTATTGTACCTCTCTCCACCATGTGTCACTGTTATCTGCACACACTCATTATTGTACCGCTCTCCACCATGCGTCACTGTTACCTGCACACACTCATTTTTGTACCTCTCTCCACCATGTATCACTGTTACCTGCACACACTCATTATTATACCGCTCTCCACAATGCGTCACTGTTACCTGCACACACTCTTTATTGTACCTCTCTCCACCATGCGTCACTGTTACCTGCACACACTCATTATTGTACCTCTCTCCACCATGTGTCACTGTTACCTGCACACACTCATTATTGTACCTCTCTCCACCATGTGTCACTGTTATCTGCACACACTCATTATTGTACCTCTCTACACCCTGTGTCACTGTTACCTGCACACACTCATTATTGTACCTCTCTCCACCAAGTGTCACTGTTACCTGCACACACTCATTATTGTAATGCTCTCCACCATGTGTCACTGTTACCTGCACACACTCATTATTGTACCGCTCTCCACCAAGTGTCACTGTTACCTGCACACACTCATTATTGTTCCGCTCTCCACCATGTGTCACTGTTACCTGCACACACTCATTATTGTACCGCTCTCCACCATGTGTCACTGTTACCTGCACACTCATTATTGTAACTCTCTCCACCATGTGTCACTGTTACCTCCACACACTCATTATTGTACCTCTCTCCACCATGTGTCACTGTTACATGCACACACTCATTATTGTACCTCTCTCCACCATGTGTCACTGTTACGTGCACACACTCATTATTGTACCGCTCTCCACCATGCGTCACTGTTACCTGCACACACTCTTTATTGTACCTCTCTCCACCATGCGTCACTGTTACCTGCACACACTCATTATTGTACCTCTCTCCACCTTGCGTCACTGTTACCTGCACACACTCATTATTGTACCTCTCTCCACCATGTGTCACTGTTACCTGCACACACTCAGTGTTGTACGTCTCTCCACCATGTGTCACTGTTACCTGCACACACACATTATTGTACCTCTCTCCACCATGTGTCACTGTTACCTGCACACACTCATTATTGTACCGCTCTCCACCATGTGTCACTGTTACCTGCATACTCATTATTGTACCTCTCTCCACCATGTGTCACTGTTACCTGCACACACTCATTATTGTACCGCTCTCCACCATGTGTCACTGTTACCTGCACACACTCATTATTGTACCTCTCTCCACCATGTGTCACTGTTACCTGCACACACTCATTATTGTACCTCTCTCCACAATGTGTCACTGTTACATGCACACACTCATTATTGTACCTCTCTCCACCATGTGTCACTGTTACCTGCACACACTCATTATTGTACCTCTCTCCACCATGTGTCACTGTTACATGCACACACTCATTATTGTACCTCTCTCCACCATGTGTCACTGTTACATGCACACACTCATTTTTGTACCGCTCTCCACCATGTGTCACTGTTACCTGCACACACTCATTATTGTACCTCTCTCCACCATGTGTCACTGTTATCTGCACACACTCATTATTGTACCGCTCTCCACCATGCGTCACTGTTACCTGTACACACTCATTTTTGTACCTCTCTCCACCATGTATCACTGTTACCTGCACACACTCATTATTGTACCGCTCTCCACCATGCGTCACTGTTACCTGCACACACTCTTTATTGTACCTCTCTCCACCATGCGTCACTGTTACCTGCACACACTCATTATTGTACCTCTCTCCACCATGTGTCACTGTTACCTGCACACACTCATTATTGTACCTCTCTCCACCATGTGTCACTGTTACCTGCACACACTCATTATTGTACCTCTCTACACCCTGTGTCACTGTTACCTGCACACACTCATTATTGTGCCTCTCTCCACCAAGTGTCACTGTTACCTGCACACACTCATTATTGTACTGCTCTCCACCATGTGTCACTGTTACCTGCACACACTCATTATTGCACAGCTCTCCACCAAGTGTCACTGTTACCTGCACACACTCATTATTGTACCGCTCTCCACCATGTGTCACTGTTACCTGCACACACTCATTATTGTACCGCTCTCCACCATGTGTCACTGTTACCTGCACACACTCATTATTGTACCTCTCTCCACCATGTGTCACTGTTACCTGCACACACTCATTATTGTACCTCTCTCCACAATGTGTCACTGTTACCTGCACAAACTCATTATTGTACCTCTCTCCACCATGTGTCACTGTTACCTGCACACACTCATTATTGTACCTCTCTCCACCATGTGTCAATGTTACCTGCACACACTCATTATTGTACCGCTCTCCACCATGTGTCACTGTTACCTGCACACACTCATTATTATACCTCTCTCCACCATGTGTCACTGTTACCTGCACACACTCATTACTGTACCTCTTCCCCATGTGTCACTGTTACCTGCACACACTCATTATTGTACCTCTCTCCACCATGCGTCACTGTTACCTGCACACACTCATTATTGTACCTCTCTCCACCATGTGTCACTGTTACCTGAACACACTCATTATTGTACCTCTCTCCACCATGTGTCACTGCTACCTGAACACACTCATTATTGTACCTCTCTCCACCATGTGTCACTCTTACCTGAACACACTCATTATTGTACCTCTCTCCACCATGTGTCACTGTTACCTGCACACACTCATTATTGTACCTCTCTCCACCATGTGTCACTGTTACCTGCACACACTCATTATTGTACCTCTCTCCACCATGTGTCACTGTTACCTGCACACACTCATTATTGTACCTCTCTCCACCATGTGTCACTGTTAACTGCACACTCTCATTATTGGACCTCTCTCCACCATGCGTCACTGTTACCTGCACACACTCATTATTGGACCTCTCTCCACCATGTGTCACTGTTACATGCACACACTCTTTATTGTACCTCTCTCCACCATGCGTCACTGTTACCTGCACACACTCATTACTGTACCTCTCTCCACCATGTGTCACTGTTACCTGCACACACTCATTACTGTACCCCGCTCCAACATGTGTCACTGTTACCTGCACACACTCATTATTGTACCGCTCTCCACCATGTGTCACTGTTACCTGCATACTCATTATTGCACCTCTCTCCACCATGTGTCACTGTTACATGCACACACTCATTATTGTACTTCTCTCCAACATGTGTCACTGTTACCTGCACACACTCATTATTGTACCTCTCTCCACCATGTGTCACTGTTACATGCACACACTCATTATTCTACCTCTCTCCACCATGTGTCACTGTTACATGCACACATTCATTATTGTACCGCTCTCCACCATGTGTCACTGTTACCTGCACACACTCATTATTGTACCTCTCTCCACCATGTGTCACTGTTACCTGCACACACTCATTATTCTACCTCTCTCCACCACATGTCACTGTTACCTGCACACACTCATTATTGTACCGCTCTCCACCATGTGTCACTGTTACCTGCAGACACACATTATTGTACCTCTCTCCACCATGTGTCACTGTTACATGCACACACTCATTATTGTAACGCTCTCCACCATGTGTCACTGTTACCTGCACACACTCATTATTGTACCTCTCTCCACCATGTGTCACTGTTACCTGCACACACTCATTATTGTACCTCTCTCCACCATGTGTCACTGTTACCTGCACACACTCATTATTGTACCGCTCTCGACCATGTGTCACTGTTACCTGCACACACTCATTATTATACCTCTCTCCACCATGTGTCACTGTTACCTGCACACACTCATTACTGTACCTCTTCCCCCATGTGTCACTGTTACCTGCACACACTCATTATTGTACCTCTCTCCACCATGCGTCACTGTTACCTGTACACACTCATTATTGTACCTCTCTCCACCATGTGTCACTGTTACCTGAACACACTCATTATTGTACCTCTCTCCACCATGTGTCACTGCTACCTGAACACACTCATTATTGGACCTCTCTCCACCATGTGTCACTCTTACCTGAACACACTCATTATTGTACCTCTCTCCACCATGTGTCACTGTTACCTGCACACACTCATTATTGTACCTCTCTCCACCATGTGTCACTGTTACCTGCACACACTCATTATTGTACCTCTCTCCACCATGTGTCACTGTTACCTGCACACACTCATTATTGTACCTCTCTCCACCATGTGTCACTGTTAACTGCACACTCTCATTATTGGACCTCTCTCCACCATGCGTCACTGTTACCTGCACACACTCATTATTGGACCTCTCTCCACCATGTGTCACTGTTACATGCACACACTCTTTATTGTACCTCTCTCCACCATGCGTCACTGTTACCTGCACACACTCATTACTGTACCTCTCTCCACCATGTGTCACTGTTACCTGCACACACTCATTACTGTACCCCGCTCCAACATGTGTCACTGTTACCTGCACACACTCATTATTGTACCTCTCTCCACCATGTGTCACTGTTACCTGCACACACTCATTATTTTACCTATCTCCACCATGTGTCACTATTACCTGCACACACTCATTATTTTACCTCTCTCCACCATGTGTCACTCTTACCTGCAGACACTCATTATTGTACCGCTCTCCACCATGTGTCACTGTTACCTGCACACACTCATTATTGTACCTCTCTCCACCATGTGTCACTGTTACCTGCACACACTCATTATTGTACGTCTCTCCACAATGTGTCACTGTTACATGCACACACTCATTATTGTACTTCTCTCCAACATGTGTCACTGTTACCTGCACACACTCATTATTGTAACTCTCTCCACCATGTGTCACTATTACATGCACACACTCATTATTCTACCTCTCTCCACCATGTGTCACTGTTACATGCACACACTCATTATTGTACCGCTCTCCACCATGTGTCACTGTTATCTGCACACACTCATTATTGTACCACTCTCCACCATGTGTCACTGTTATCTGCACACACTCATTATTGTACCGCTCTCCACCATGCGTCACTGTTACCTGTACACACTCATTATTGTACATCTCTCCACCATGTGTCACTGTTACCTGCACACACTCATTATTGTACCGCTCTCCACCATGCGTCACTGTTACCTGCACACACTCTTTATTGTACCTCTCTCCACCATGCGTCACTGTTACCTGCACACACTCATTATTGTACCTCTCTCCACCATGTGTCACTGTTACCTGCACACACTCATTATTGTACCTCTCTCCACCATGTGTCACTGTTACCTGCACAGACTCATTATTGTACCTCTCTCCACCATGTGTCACTGTTACCTGCACACACTCATTATTGTACCTCTCTCCACCATGTGTCACTGTTACATGCACACACTCATTATTCTACCTCTCTCCACCATGTGTCACTGTTACATGCACACACTCATTATTGTACCGCTCTCCACCATGTGTCACTATTACCTGCAAACACTCATTATTGTACCACTCTCCACCATGTGTCACTGTTACCTGCATTCTCATTATTGTACCTCTCTCCACCATGTGTCACTGTTACCTGCACACACTCATTATTGTACCGCTCTCCACCATGTGTCACTGTTACCTGCACACACTCATTATTGTACCTCTCTCCACCATGTGTCACTGTTACCTGCACACAGTCATTATTGAACCTCTCTCCACAATGTGTCACTGTTACCTGCACACACTCATTATTGTACCTCTCTCCACCATGTGTCACTGTTACATGCACACACTCATTATTCTACCTCTCTCCACCATGTGTCACTGTTACATGCACACACTCATTATTGTACCGCTCTCCACCATGTGTCACTGTTACCTGTACACACTCATTATTGTACCTCTCTCCACCATGTGTCACTGTTACCTGCACACACTCATTATTTTACCTCTCTCCACCACATGTCACTGTTACCTGCACACACTCATTATTGTACCGCTCTCCACCATGTGTCACTGTTACCTGCAGACACACATTATTGTACCTCTCTCCACCATGTGTCACTGTTACATGCACACACTCATTATTGTAGCGCTCTCCACCATGTGTCACTGTTACCTGCACACACTCATTATTGTACCACTCTCCACCATGTGTCACTGTTACCTGCACACACTCATTATTGTACCTCTTTCCACCATGTGTCACTGTTACCTGGACACACTCATTATTGTACCGCTCTCCACCATGTGTCACTGTTACCTGCACACACTCATTATTGTACCTCTCTCCACCATGCGTCACTGTTACCTGTACACACTCATTATTGTACCTCTCTCCACCATGTGTCACTGTTACCTGAACACACTCATTATTGTACCTCTCTCCACCATGTGTCACTGCTACCTGAACACACTCATTATTGTACCTCTCTCCACCATGTGTCACTCTTACCTGAACACACTCATTATTGTACCTCTCTCCACCATGTGTCACTGTTACCTGCACACACTCATTATTGTACCTCTCTCCACCATGTGTCACTGTTACCTGCACACACTCATTATTGTACCTCCCTCCACCATGTGTCACTGTTACCTGCACACACTCATTATTGTACCTCTCTCCACCATGTGTCACTGTTAACTGCACACTCTCATTATTGGACCTCTCTCCACCATGCGTCACTGTTACCTGCACACACTCATTATTGCACCTCTCTCCACCATGTGTCACTGTTACATGCACACACTCTTTATTGTACCTCTCTCCACCATGCGTCACTGTTACCTGCACACACTCTTTACTGTACCTCTCTCCACCATGTGTCACTGTTACCTGCACACACTCATTACTGTACCCCGCTCCAACATGTGTCACTGTTACCTGCACACACTCATTATTGTACCTCTCTCCACCATGTGTCACTGTTACCTGCACACACTCATTATTTTACCTATCTCCACCATGTGTCACTATTACCTGCACACACTCATTATTTTACCTCTCTCCACCATGTGTCACTGTTACCTGCAGACACTCATTATTGTACCGCTCTCCACCATGTGTCACTGTTACCTGCACACACTCATTATTGTACCTCTCTCCACCATGTGTCACTGTTACCTGCACACACTCATTATTGTACGTCTCTCCACAATGTGTCACTGTTACCTGCACACACTCATTATTTTACCTCTCTCCACCACATGTCACTGTTACCTGCACACACTCATTATTGTACCGCTCTCCACCATGTGTCACTGTTACCTGCAGACACACATTATTGTACCTCTCTCCACCATGTGTCACTGTTACATGCACACACTCATTATTGTAGCGCTCTCCACCATGTGTCACTGTTACCTGCACACACTCATTATTGTACCACTCTCCACCATGTGTCACTGTTACCTGCACACACTCATTATTGTACCTCTTTCCACCATGTGTCACTGTTACCTGGACACACTCATTATTGTACCGCTCTCCACCATGTGTCACTGTTACCTGCACACACTCATTATTGTACCTCTCTCCACCATGCGTCACTGTTACCTGTACACACTCATTATTGTACCTCTCTCCACCATGTGTCACTGTTACCTGAACACACTCATTATTGTACCTCTCTCCACCATGTGTCACTGCTACCTGAACACACTCATTATTGTACCTCTCTCCACCATGTGTCACTCTTACCTGAACACACTCATTATTGTACCTCTCTCCACCATGTGTCACTGTTACCTGCACACACTCATTATTGTACCTCTCTCCACCATGTGTCACTGTTACCTGCACACACTCATTATTGTACCTCCCTCCACCATGTGTCACTGTTACCTGCACACACTCATTATTGTACCTCTCTCCACCATGTGTCACTGTTAACTGCACACTCTCATTATTGGACCTCTCTCCACCATGCGTCACTGTTACCTGCACACACTCATTATTGCACCTCTCTCCACCATGTGTCACTGTTACATGCACACACTCTTTATTGTACCTCTCTCCACCATGCGTCACTGTTACCTGCACACACTCTTTACTGTACCTCTCTCCACCATGTGTCACTGTTACCTGCACACACTCATTACTGTACCCCGCTCCAACATGTGTCACTGTTACCTGCACACACTCATTATTGTACCTCTCTCCACCATGTGTCACTGTTACCTGCACACACTCATTATTTTACCTATCTCCACCATGTGTCACTATTACCTGCACACACTCATTATTTTACCTCTCTCCACCATGTGTCACTGTTACCTGCAGACACTCATTATTGTACCGCTCTCCACCATGTGTCACTGTTACCTGCACACACTCATTATTGTACGTCTCTCCACAATGTGTCACTGTTACATGCACACACTCATTATTGTACTTCTCTCCAACATGTGTCACTGTTACCTGCACACACTCATTATTGTAACTCTCTCCACCATGTGTCACTATTACATGCACACACTCATTATTCTACCTCTCTCCACCATGTGTCACTGTTACATGCACACACTCATTATTGTACCGCTCTCCACCATGTGTCACTGTTATCTGCACACACTCATTATTGTACCACTCTCCACCATGTGTCACTGTTATCTGCACACACTCATTATTGTACCGCTCTCCACCATGCGTCACTGTTACCTGTACATACTCATTATTGTACATCTCTCCACCATGTGTCACTGTTACCTGCACACACTCATTATTGTACCGCTCTCCACTATGCGTCACTGTTACCTGCACACACTCTTTATTGTACCTCTCTCCACCATGCGTCACTGTTACCTGCACACACTCATTATTGTACCTCTCTCCACCATGTGTCACTGTTACCTGCACACACTCATTATTGTACCTCTCTCCACCATGTGTCACTGTTACCTGCACACACTCATTATTGTACCTCTCTCCACCATGTGTCACTGTTACCTGCACACACTCATTATTGTACCTCTCTCCACCATGTGTCACTGTTACATGCACACACTCATTATTCTACCTCTCTCCACCATGTGTCACTGTTACATGCACACACTCATTATTGTACCGCTCTCCACCATGTGTCACTATTACCTGCAAACACTCATTATTGTACCACTCTCCACCATGTGTCACTGTTACCTGCATTCTCATTATTGTACCTCTCTCCACCATGTGTCACTGTTACCTGCACACACTCATTATTTTACCTCTCTAAACCACATGTCACTGTTACCTGCACACACTCATTATTGTACCGCTCTCCACCATGTGTCACTGTTACCTGCAGACACACATTATTGTACCTCTCTCCACCATGTGTCACTGTTACATGCACACACTCATTATTGTAGCGCTCTCCACCATGTGTCACTGTTACCTGCACACACTCATTATTGTACCTCTCTCCACCATGTGTCACTGTTACCTGCACACACTCATTATTGTACCTCTTTCCACCATGTGTCACTGTTACCTGGACACACTCATTATTGTACCGCTCTCCACCATGTGTCACTGTTACCTGCACACACTCATTATTATACCTCTCTCCACCATGTGTCACTGTTACCTGCACACACTCATTACTGTACCTCTTCCCCCATGTGTCACTGTTACCTGCACACACTCATTATTGTACCTCTCTCCACCATGCATCACTGTTACCTGCAGACACTCATTATTGTACCGCTCTCCACCATGTGTCACTGTTACCTGAACACACTCATTATTGTACCTCTCTCCACCATGTGTCACTGTTACCTGAACACACTCATTATTGTACCGCTCTCCACCATGTGTCACTGTTACCTGCACACACTCATTATTGTACCTCTCTCCACCATGTTGTCACTGTTACCTGCACACACTCATTATTGTACCTCTCTCCACCATGTGTCACTGTTACCTGCACACACTCATTATTGTACCTCTCTCCACCATGTGTCACTGTTAACTGCACACTATCATTATTGGACCACTCTCCACCATGCGTCACTGTTACCTGGACACACTCATTATTGTACCGCTCTCCACCATGTGTCACTGTTACCTGCACACACTCATTATTATACCTCTCTCCACCATGTGTCACTGTTACCTGCACACACTCATTACTGTACCTCTTCCCCCATGTGTCACTGTTACCTGCACACACTCATTATTGTACCTCTCTCCACCATGCATCACTGTTACCTGCAGACACTCATTATTGTACCGCTCTCCACCATGTGTCACTGTTACCTGAACACACTCATTATTGTACCTCTCTCCACCATGTGTCACTGTTACCTGAACACACTCATTATTGTACCTCTCTCCACCATGTGTCACTGTTACCTGCACACACTCATTATTGTACCTCTCTCCACCATGTTGTCACTGTTACCTGCACACACTCATTATTGTACCTCTCTCCACCATGTGTCACTGTTACCTGCACACACTCATTATTGTACCTCTCTCCACCATGTGTCACTGTTAACTGCACACTATCATTATTGGACCACTCTCCACCATGCGTCACTGTTACCTGCACACACTCATTATTGGACCTCTCTCCACCATGTGTCACTGTTACATGCACACACTCATTACTGTACCTCTCTCCACCATGTGTCACTGTTACCTGCACACACTCATTACTGTACCCCGCTCCACCATGTGTCACTGTTACCTGCACACACTCATTATTGTACCTCTCTCCACCATGTGTCACTGTTACCTGCACACACTCATTATTTTACCTATCTCCACCATGTGTCACTATTACCTGCACACACTCATTATTTTACCTCTCTCCACCATGTGTCACTGTTACCTGCAGACACTCATTATTGTACCGCTCTCCACCATGTGTCACTGTTACCTGCACACACTCATTATTGTACCTCTCTCCACCATTTGTCACTGTTACCTGCACACACTCATTATTGTACGTCTCTCCACAATGTGTCACTGTTACATGCAAACACTCATTATTGTACTCCTCTCCAACATGTGTCACTGTTACCTGCACACACTCATTATTGTACCTCTCTCCACCATGTGTCACTGTTACATGCACACACTCATTATTCTACCTCTCTCCACCATGTGTCACTGTTACATGCACACACTCATTATTGTACCGCTCTCCACCATGTGTCACTGTTACCTGCACACACTCATTATTGTACCTCTCTCCACCATGTGTCACTGTTACCTGCACACACTCATTATTGTACCTCTCTCCACCATGTGTCACTGTTACCTGAACACACTCATTATTGTACCTCTCTCCACCGTGTGTCACTGTTACCTGCACACACTCATTATTGTACGTCTCTCCATCATGTCTCACTGTTACCTGCACCCACTCATTATTGTACCGCTCTCCCCCATGTGTCACTGTTACCTGCACACACTCATTATTGTACCGCTCTCCCCCATGTGTCACTGTTACCTGCACACACTCATTATTGTACGTCTCTCCACCATGTGTCACTGTTACCTGCACACACTCATTATTGTACCTCTCTCCACCATGTGTAACTGTTACCTGCACACACTCATTATTGTACCGCTCTCCCCCATGTGTCACTGTTACCTGCACACACTCATTATTGTACCGCTCTCCCCCATGTGTCACTGTTACCTGCACACACTCATTATTGTACCGCTCTCCCCCATGTGTCACTGTTACCTGCACACACTCATTATTGTACCTCTCTACACCCTGTGTCACTGTTACCTGCACACACTCATTATTGTGCCTCTCTCCACCAAGTGTCACTGTTACCTGCACACACTCATTATTGTACTGCTCTCCACCATGTGTCACTGTTACCTGCACACACTCATTATTGCACAGCTCTCCACCAAGTGTCACTGTTACCTGCACACACTCATTATTGTACCGCTCTCCACCATGTGTCACTGTTACCTGCACACACTCATTATTGTACCGCTCTCCACCATGTGTCACTGTTACCTGCACACACTCATTATTGTACCTCTCTCCACCATGTGTCACTGTTACCTGCACACACTCATTATTGTACCTCTCTCCACAATGTGTCACTGTTACCTGCACAAACTCATTATTATACCTCTCTCCACCATGTGTCACTGTTACCTGCACACACTCATTATTGTACCTCTCTCCACCATGTGTCACTGTTACCTGCACACACTCATTATTGTACCGCTCTCCACCATGTGTCACTGTTACCTGCACACACTCATTATTATACCTCTCTCCACCATGTGTCACTGTTACCTGCACACACTCATTACTGTACCTCTTCCCCATGTGTCACTGTTACCTGCACACACTCATTATTGTACCTCTCTCCACCATGCGTCACTGTTACCTGCACACACTCATTATTGTACCTCTCTCCACCATGTGTCACTGTTACCTGAACACACTCATTATTGTACCTCTCTCCACCATGTGTCACTGCTACCTGAACACACTCATTATTGTACCTCTCTCCACCATGTGTCACTCTTACCTGAACACACTCATTATTGTACCTCTCTCCACCATGTGTCACTGTTACCTGCACACACTCATTATTGTACCTCTCTCCACCATGTGTCACTGTTACCTGCACACACTCATTATTGTACCTCTGTCCACCATGTGTCACTGTTACCTGCACACACTCATTATTGTACCTCTCTCCACCATGTGTCACTGTTAACTGCACACTCTCATTATTGGACCTCTCTCCACCATGCGTCACTGTTACCTGCACACACTCATTATTGGACCTCTCTCCACCATGTGTCACTGTTACATGCACACACTCTTTATTGTACCTCTCTCCACCATGCGTCATTGTTACCTGCACACACTCATTACTGTACCTCTCTCCACCATGTGTCACTGTTACCTGCACACACTCATTACTGTACCCCGCTCCAACATGTGTCACTGTTACCTGCACACACTCATTATTGTACCGCTCTCCACCATGTGTCACTGTTACCTGCATACTCATTATTGCACCTCTCTCCACCATGTGTCACTGTTACATGCACACACTCATTATTGTACTTCTCTCCAACATGTGTCACTGTTACCTGCACACACTCATTATTGTACCTCTCTCCACCATGTGTCACTGTTACATGCACACACTCATTATTCTACCTCTCTCCACCATGTGTCACTGTTACATGCACACATTCATTATTGTACCGCTCTCCACCATGTGTCACTGTTACCTGCACACACTCATTATTGTACCTCTCTCCACCATGTGTCACTGTTACCTGCACACACTCATTATTCTACCTCTCTCCACCACATGTCACTGTTACCTGCACACACTCATTATTGTACCGCTCTCCACCATGTGTCACTGTTACCTGCAGACACACATTATTGTACCTCTCTCCACCATGTGTCACTGTTACATGCACACACTCATTATTGTAACGCTCTCCACCATGTGTCACTGTTACCTGCACACACTCATTATTGTACCTCTCTCCACCATGTGTCACTGTTACCTGCACACACTCATTATTGTACCTCTCTCCACCATGTGTCACTGTTACCTGCACACACTCATTATTGTACCGCTCTCGACCATGTGTCACTGTTACCTGCACACACTCATTATTATACCTCTCTCCACCATGTGTCACTGTTACCTGCACACACTCATTACTGTACCTCTTCCCCCATGTGTCACTGTTACCTGCACACACTCATTATTGTACCTCTCTCCACCATGCGTCACTGTTACCTGTACACACTCATTATTGTACCTCTCTCCACCATGTGTCACTGTTACCTGAACACACTCATTATTGTACCTCTCTCCACCATGTGTCACTGCTACCTGAACACACTCATTATTGGACCTCTCTCCACCATGTGTCACTCTTACCTGAACACACTCATTATTGTACCTCTCTCCACCATGTGTCACTGTTACCTGCACACACTCATTATTGTACCTCTCTCCACCATGTGTCACTGTTACCTGCACACACTCATTATTGTACCTCTCTCCACCATGTGTCACTGTTACCTGCACACACTCATTATTGTACCTCTCTCCACCATGTGTCACTGTTAACTGCACACTCTCATTATTGGACCTCTCTCCACCATGCGTCACTGTTACCTGCACACACTCATTATTGGACCTCTCTCCACCATGTGTCACTGTTACATGCACACACTCTTTATTGTACCTCTCTCCACCATGCGTCACTGTTACCTGCACACACTCATTACTGTACCTCTCTCCACCATGTGTCACTGTTACCTGCACACACTCATTACTGTACCCCGCTCCAACATGTGTCACTGTTACCTGCACACACTCATTATTGTACCTCTCTCCACCATGTGTCACTGTTACCTGCACACACTCATTATTTTACCTATCTCCACCATGTGTCACTATTACCTGCACACACTCATTATTTTACCTCTCTCCACCATGTGTCACTCTTACCTGCAGACACTCATTATTGTACCGCTCTCCACCATGTGTCACTGTTACCTGCACACACTCATTATTGTACCTCTCTCCACCATGTGTCACTGTTACCTGCACACACTCATTATTGTACGTCTCTCCACAATGTGTCACTGTTACATGCACACACTCATTATTGTACTTCTCTCCAACATGTGTCACTGTTACCTGCACACACTCATTATTGTAACTCTCTCCACCATGTGTCACTATTACATGCACACACTCATTATTCTACCTCTCTCCACCATGTGTCACTGTTACATGCACACACTCATTATTGTACCGCTCTCCACCATGTGTCACTGTTATCTGCACACACTCATTATTGTACCACTCTCCACCATGTGTCACTGTTATCTGCACACACTCATTATTGTACCGCTCTCCACCATGCGTCACTGTTACCTGTACACACTCATTATTGTACATCTCTCCACCATGTGTCACTGTTACCTGCACACACTCATTATTGTACCGCTCTCCACCATGCGTCACTGTTACCTGCACACACTCTTTATTGTACCTCTCTCCACCATGCGTCACTGTTACCTGCACACACTCATTATTGTACCTCTCTCCACCATGTGTCACTGTTACCTGCACACACTCATTATTGTACCTCTCTCCACCATGTGTCACTGTTACCTGCACAGACTCATTATTGTACCTCTCTCCACCATGTGTCACTGTTACCTGCACACACTCATTATTGTACCTCTCTCCACCATGTGTCACTGTTACATGCACACACTCATTATTCTACCTCTCTCCACCATGTGTCACTGTTACATGCACACACTCATTATTGTACCGCTCTCCACCATGTGTCACTATTACCTGCAAACACTCATTATTGTACCACTCTCCACCATGTGTCACTGTTACCTGCATTCTCATTATTGTACCTCTCTCCACCATGTGTCACTGTTACCTGCACACACTCATTATTGTACCGCTCTCCACCATGTGTCACTGTTACCTGCACACACTCATTATTGTACCTCTCTCCACCATGTGTCACTGTTACCTGCACACAGTCATTATTGAACCTCTCTCCACAATGTGTCACTGTTACCTGCACACACTCATTATTGTACCTCTCTCCACCATGTGTCACTGTTACATGCACATACTCATTATTCTACCTCTCTCCACCATGTGTCACTGTTACATGCACACACTCATTATTGTACCGCTCTCCACCATGTGTCACTGTTACCTGTACACACTCATTATTGTACCTCTCTCCACCATGTGTCACTGTTACCTGCACACACTCATTATTTTACCTCTCTCCACCACATGTCACTGTTACCTGCACACACTCATTATTGTACCGCTCTCCACCATGTGTCACTGTTACCTGCAGACACACATTATTGTACCTCTCTCCACCATGTGTCACTGTTACATGCACACACTCATTATTGTAGCGCTCTCCACCATGTGTCACTGTTACCTGCACACACTCATTATTGTACCACTCTCCACCATGTGTCACTGTTACCTGCACACACTCATTATTGTACCTCTTTCCACCATGTGTCACTGTTACCTGGACACACTCATTATTGTACCGCTCTCCACCATGTGTCACTGTTACCTGCACACACTCATTATTGTACCTCTCTCCACCATGCGTCACTGTTACCTGTACACACTCATTATTGTACCTCTCTCCACCATGTGTCACTGTTACCTGAACACACTCATTATTGTACCTCTCTCCACCATGTGTCACTGCTACCTGAACACACTCATTATTGTACCTCTCTCCACCATGTGTCACTCTTACCTGAACACACTCATTATTGTACCTCTCTCCACCATGTGTCACTGTTACCTGCACACACTCATTATTGTACCTCTCTCCACCATGTGTCACTGTTACCTGCACACACTCATTATTGTACCTCCCTCCACCATGTGTCACTGTTACCTGCACACACTCATTATTGTACCTCTCTCCACCATGTGTCACTGTTAACTGCACACTCTCATTATTGGACCTCTCTCCACCATGCGTCACTGTTACCTGCACACACTCATTATTGCACCTCTCTCCACCATGTGTCACTGTTACATGCACACACTCTTTATTGTACCTCTCTCCACCATGCGTCACTGTTACCTGCACACACTCTTTACTGTACCTCTCTCCACCATGTGTCACTGTTACCTGCACACACTCATTACTGTACCCCGCTCCAACATGTGTCACTGTTACCTGCACACACTCATTATTGTACCTCTCTCCACCATGTGTCACTGTTACCTGCACACACTCATTATTTTACCTATCTCCACCATGTGTCACTATTACCTGCACACACTCATTATTTTACCTCTCTCCACCATGTGTCACTGTTACCTGCAGACACTCATTATTGTACCGCTCTCCACCATGTGTCACTGTTACCTGCACACACTCATTATTGTACCTCTCTCCACCATGTGTCACTGTTACCTGCACACACTCATTATTGTACGTCTCTCCACAATGTGTCACTGTTACATGCACACACTCATTATTGTACTTCTCTCCAACATGTGTCACTGTTACCTGCACACACTCATTATTGTAACTCTCTCCACCATGTGTCACTATTACATGCACACACTCATTATTCTACCTCTCTCCACCATGTGTCACTGTTACATGCACACACTCATTATTGTACCGCTCTCCACCATGTGTCACTGTTATCTGCACACACTCATTATTGTACCACTCTCCACCATGTGTCACTGTTATCTGCACACACTCATTATTGTACCGCTCTCCACCATGCGTCACTGTTACCTGTACATACTCATTATTGTACATCTCTCCACCATGTGTCACTGTTACCTGCACACACTCATTATTGTACCGCTCTCCACTATGCGTCACTGTTACCTGCACACACTCTTTATTGTACCTCTCTCCACCATGCGTCACTGTTACCTGCACACACTCATTATTGTACCTCTCTCCACCATGTGTCACTGTTACCTGCACACACTCATTATTGTACCTCTCTCCACCATGTGTCACTGTTACCTGCACACACTCATTATTGTACCTCTCTCCACCATGTGTCACTGTTACCTGCACACACTCATTATTGTACCTCTCTCCACCATGTGTCACTGTTACATGCACACACTCATTATTCTACCTCTCTCCACCATGTGTCACTGTTACATGCACACACTCATTATTGTACCGCTCTCCACCATGTGTCACTATTATCTGCAAACACTCATTATTGTACCACTCTCCACCATGTGTCACTGTTACCTGCATTCTCATTATTGTACCTCTCTCCACCATGTGTCACTGTTACCTGCACACACTCATTATTTTACCTCTCTAAACCACATGTCACTGTTACCTGCACACACTCATTATTGTACCGCTCTCCACCATGTGTCACTGTTACCTGCAGACACACATTATTGTACCTCTCTCCACCATGTGTCACTGTTACATGCACACACTCATTATTGTAGCGCTCTCCACCATGTGTCACTGTTACCTGCACACACTCATTATTGTACCTCTCTCCACCATGTGTCACTGTTACCTGCACACACTCATTATTGTACCTCTTTCCACCATGTGTCACTGTTACCTGGACACACTCATTATTGTACCGCTCTCCACCATGTGTCACTGTTACCTGCACACACTCATTATTATACCTCTCTCCACCATGTGTCACTGTTACCTGCACACACTCATTACTGTACCTCTTCCCCCATGTGTCACTGTTACCTGCACACACTCATTATTGTACCTCTCTCCACCATGCATCACTGTTACCTGCAGACACTCATTATTGTACCGCTCTCCACCATGTGTCACTGTTACCTGAACACACTCATTATTGTACCTCTCTCCACCATGTGTCACTGTTACCTGAACACACTCATTATTGTACCGCTCTCCACCATGTGTCACTGTTACCTGCACACACTCATTATTGTACCTCTCTCCACCATGTTGTCACTGTTACCTGCACACACTCATTATTGTACCTCTCTCCACCATGTGTCACTGTTACCTGCACACACTCATTATTGTACCTCTCTCCACCATGTGTCACTGTTAACTGCACACTATCATTATTGGACCACTCTCCACCATGCGTCACTGTTACCTGGACACACTCATTATTGTACCGCTCTCCACCATGTGTCACTGTTACCTGCACACACTCATTATTATACCTCTCTCCACCATGTGTCACTGTTACCTGCACACACTCATTACTGTACCTCTTCCCCCATGTGTCACTGTTACCTGCACACACTCATTATTGTACCTCTCTCCACCATGCATCACTGTTACCTGCAAACACTCATTATTGTACCGCTCTCCACCATGTGTCACTGTTACCTGAACACACTCATTATTGTACCTCTCTCCACCATGTGTCACTGTTACCTGAACACACTCATTATTGTACCTCTCTCCACCATGTGTCACTGTTACCTGCACACACTCATTATTGTACCTCTCTCCACCATGTTGTCACTGTTACCTGCACACACTCATTATTGTACCTCTCTCCACCATGTGTCACTGTTACCTGCACACACTCATTATTGTACCTCTCTCCACCATGTGTCACTGTTAACTGCACACTATCATTATTGGACCACTCTCCACCATGCGTCACTGTTACCTGCACACACTCATTATTGGACCTCTCTCCACCATGTGTCACTGTTACCTGCACACACTCATTACTGTACCCCGCTCCACCATGTGTCACTGTTACCTGCACACACTCATTATTGTACCTCTCTCCACCATGTGTCACTGTTACCTGCACACACTCATTATTTTACCTATCTCCACCATGTGTCACTATTACCTGCACACACTCATTATTTTACCTCTCTCCACCATGTGTCACTGTTACCTGCAGACACTCATTATTGTACCGCTCTCCACCATGTGTCACTGTTACCTGCACACACTCATTATTGTACCTCTCTCCACCATGTGTCACTGTTACCTGCACACACTCATTATTGTACGTCTCTCCACAATGTGTCACTGTTACATGCAAACACTCATTATTGTACTCCTCTCCAACATGTGTCACTGTTACCTGCACACACTCATTATTGTACCTCTCTCCACCATGTGTCACTGTTACATGCACACACTCATTATTCTACCTCTCTCCACCATGTGTCACTGTTACATGCACACACTCATTATTGTACCGCTCTCCACCATGTGTCACTGTTACCTGCACACACTCATTATTGTACCTCTCTCCACCATGTGTCACTGTTACCTGCACACACTCATTATTGTACCTCTCTCCACCATGTGTCACTGTTACCTGAACACACTCATTATTGTACCTCTCTCCACCGTGTGTCACTGTTACCTGCACACACTCATTATTGTACGTCTCTCCATCATGTCTCACTGTTACCTGCACCCACTCATTATTGTACCGCTCTCCCCCATGTGTCACTGTTACCTGCACACACTCATTATTGTACCGCTCTCCCCCATGTGTCACTGTTACCTGCACACACTCATTATTGTACGTCTCTCCACCATGTGTCACTGTTACCTGCACACACTCATTATTGTACCTCTCTCCACCATGTGTAACTGTTACCTGCACACACTCATTATTGTACCGCTCTCCCCATGTGTCACTGTTACCTGCACACACTCATTATTGTACCGCTCTCCCCCATGTGTCACTGTTACCTGCACACACTCATTATTGTACCGCTCTCCCCCATGTGTCACTGTTACCTGCACACACTCATTATTGTACCTCTCTCCCCCATGTTTCACTGTTACCTGCACACACTCATTATTGTACCGCTCTACCCCATTTGTCACTGTTACCTGCACACACTCATTATTGTACCGCTCTCCCCCATGTGTCACTGTTACCTGCACACACTCATTATTGTACCTCTCTCCACCATGTGTCACTGTTACCTGCACACACTCATTATTGTACGTCTCTCCACCATGTGTCACTGTTACCTGCACACACTCATTATTGTACCTCTCTCCACCATGTGTCACTGTTACCTGCACACACTCATTATTGTACCGCTCTCCCCCTTGTGTCACTGTTACCTGCACACACTCATTATTGTACCGCTCTCCCCCATGTGTCACTGTTACCTGCACACACTCATTATTGTACCTCTCTCCACCATGTGTCACTGTTACCTGCACACACTCATTATTGTACGTCTCTCCACCATGTGTCACTGTTACCTGCACACACTCATTATTGTACCTCTCTCCACCATGTGTCACTGTTACCTGCACACACTCATTATTGTACCGCTCTCCCCCATGTGTCACTGTTACCTGCACACACTCATTATTGTACCTCTCTCCACCATGTGTCACTGTTACCTGCACACACTCATTATTGTACCGCTCTCCACCATGTGTCACTGTTCCCGGCACACACTCATTATTGTACCTCTCTCCACCATGTGTCACTGTTACCTGCACACACTCATTATTGTACCTCTCTCCACCATGTGTCACTGTTACCTGCAAACACTCATTATTGTACCTCTCTCCACCATGTGTCACTGTTACCTGCACACACTCATTATTGTACCTCTCTCCACCATGTGTCACTGTTACCTGAACACACTCATTATTGTACCTCTCTCCACCGTGTGTCACTGTTACCTGCACACACTCATTATTGTACGTCTCTCCATCATGTCTCACTGTTACCTGCACCCACTCATTATTGTACCGCTCTCCCCCATGTGTCACTGTTACCTGCACACACTCATTATTGTACCGCTCTCCCCCATGTGTCACTGTTACCTGCACACACTCATTATTGTACGTCTCTCCACCATGTGTCACTGTTACCTGCACACACTCATTATTGTACCTCTCTCCACCATGTGTAACTGTTACCTGCACACACTCATTATTGTACCGCTCTCCCCCATGTGTCACTGTTACCTGCACACACTCATTATTGTACCGCTCTCCCCCATGTGTCACTGTTACCTGCACACACTCATTATTGTACCGCTCTCCCCATGTGTCACTGTTACCTGCACACACTCATTATTGTACCTCTCTCCCCCATGTGTCACTGTTACCTGCACACACTCATTATTGTACCGCTCTACCCCATTTGTCACTGTTACCTGCACACACTCATTATTGTACCGCTCTCCCCCATGTGTCACTGTTACCTGCACACACTCATTATTGTACCTCTCTCCACCATGTGTCACTGTTACCTGCACACACTCATTATTGTACGTCTCTCCACCATGTGTCACTGTTACCTGCACACACTCATTATTGTACCTCTCTCCACCATGTGTCACTGTTACCTGCACACACTCATTATTGTACCGCTCTCCCCCATGTGTCACTGTTACCTGCACACACTCATTATTGTACCTCTCTCCACCATGTGTCACTGTTACCTGCACACACTCATTATTGTACGTCTCTCCACCATGTGTCACTGTTACCTGCACACACTCATTATTGTACCTCTCTCCACCATGTGTCACTGTTACCTGCACACACTCATTATTGTACCGCTCTCCCCCATGTGTCACTGTTACCTGCACACACTCATTATTGTACCTCTCTCCACCATGTGTCACTGTTACCTGCACACACTCATTATTGTACCGCTCTCCACCATGTGTCACTGTTCCCTGCACACACTCATTATTGTACCTCTCTCCACCATGTGTCACTGTTACCCGCACACACTCATTATTGTACCTCTCTCCACCATGTGTCACTGTTACCTGCAAACACTCATTATTGTACCTCTCTCCACCATGTGTCACTGTTACCTGCACACACTCATTATTGTACCTCTCTCCACCATGTGTCACTGTTACCTGCATACTCATTATTGTACCTCTCTCCCCCATGTGTCACTGTTACCTGCACACACTCATTATTTTACCTCTCTCCCCCATGTGTCACTGTTACCTGCACACACTCATTATTGTACCGCTCTCCCCATGTGTCACTGTTACCTGCACACACTCATTATTGTACCTCTCTCCACCATGTGTCACTGTTACCTGCACACACTCATTATTGTACCTCTCTCCACCATGTGTCACTGTTACCTGCACACACTCATTATTGTACCTCTCTCCACCATGTGTCACTGTTACCTGCACACACTCATTATTGTACCTCTCTTCCCCATGTGTCACTGTTACCTACACACACTCATTATTGTACCGCTCTCCACCATGTGTCACTGTTACCTGCACACACTCATTATTTTACCGCTCTCCACCATGTTTCACTGTTACCTGCACACTCATTATTGTACCTCTCTCCACCATGTGTCACTGTTACCTGCACATACTCATTATTGTACATCTCTCCACCATGTGTCACTGTTACCTGCACACACTCATTATTGTACCGCTCTCCCCCATGTGTCACTATTACCTGCAGACACTCATTAATGTACCGCTCTCCCCCATGTGTCACTGTTACCTGCACACACTCATTATTGTACCTCTCTCCCCCATGTGTCACTGTTACCTGCACACACTCATTATTGTACCACTCTCCCCCATTTGTCACTGTTACCTGCACACACTCATTATTGTACCGCTCTCCCCCATGTGTCACTGTTACCTGCACACACTCATTATTGTACCTCTCTCCACCATGTGTCACTGTTACCTGCACACACTCATTATTGTACGTCTCTCCACCATGTGTCACTGTTACCTGCACACACTCATTATTGTACCTCTCTCCACCATGTGTCACTGTTACCTGCACACACTCATTATTGTACCGCTCTCCCCCATGTGTCACTGTTACCTGCACACACTCATTATTGTACCGCTCTCCCCCATGTGTCACTGTTACCTGCACACACTCATTATTGTACCTCTCTCCACCATGTGTCACTGTTACCTGCACACACTCATTATTGTACGTCTCTCCACCATGTGTCACTGTTACCTGCACACACTCATTTTTGTACCTCTCTCCACCATGTGTCACTGTTACCTGCACACACTCATTATTTTACCGCTCTCCCCCATGTGTCACTGTTACCTGCACACACTCATTATTGTACCTCTCTCCACCATGTGTCACTGTTACCTGTACACACTCATTATTGTACCGCTCTCCACCATGTGTCACTGTTCCCTGCACACACTCATTATTGTACCTCTCTCCACCATGTGTCACTGTTACCTGCACACACTCATTATTGTACCTCTCTCCACCATGTGTCACTGTTACCTGCAAACACTCATTATTGTACCTCTCTCCACCATGTGTCACTGTTACCTGCACACACTCATTATTGTACCTCTCTCCACCATGTGTCACTGTTACCCGCACACTCATTATTGTACCGCTCTCCCCATGTGTCACTGTTACCTGCACACACTCATTATTGTACCTCTCTCCACCATGTGTCACTGTTACCTGCACACACTCATTATTGTACCTCTCTCCACCATGTGTCACTGTTACCTGCACACACTCATTATTGTACCTCTCTCCACCATGTGTCACTGTTACCTGCACACACTCATTATTGTACCTCTCTTCCCCATGTGTCACTGTTACCTACACTCACTCATTATTGTACTGCTCTCCACCATGTGTCACTGTTACCTGCACACACTCATTATTGTACCGCTCTCCACCATGTTTCACTGTTACCTGCACACTCATTATTGTACCTCTCTCCACCATGTGTCACTGTTACCTGCACATACTCATTATTGTACATCTCTCCACCATGTGTCACTGTTACCTGCACACACTCATTATTGTACCGCTCTCCCCCATGTGTCACTGTTACCTGCACACACTCATTATTGTACCGCTCTCCCCCATGTGTCACTGTTACCTGCACACACTCATTATTGTACCTCTCTCCCCCATGTGTCACTGTTACCTGCACACACTCATTATTGTACCGCTCTCCCCCATTTGTCACTCTTACCTGCACACACTCATTATTGTACCGCTCTCCCCCATGTGTCACTGTTACCTGCACACACTCATTATTGTACCTCTCTCCACCATGTGTCACTGTTACCTGCACACACTCATTATTGTACGTCTCTCCACCATGTGTCACTGTTACCTGCACACACTCATTATTGTACCTCTCTCCACCATGTGTCACTGTTACCTGCACACACTCATTATTGTACCGCTCTCCCCCATGTGTCACTTTTACCTGCACACACTCATTATTGTACCGCTCTCCCCCATGTGTCACTGTTACCTGCACACACTCATTATTGTACCTCTCTCCACCATGTGTCACTGTTACCTGCACACACTCATTATTGTACGTCTCTCCACCATGTGTCACTGTTACCTGCACACACTCATTATTGTACCTCTCTCCACCATGTGTCACTGTTACCTGCACACACTCATTATTGTACCGCTCTCCCCCATGTGTCACTGTTACCTGCACACACTCATTATTGTACCTCTCTCCACCATGTGTCACTGTTACCTGCACACACTCATTATTGTACCGCTCTCCACCATGTGTCACTGTTCCCTGCACACACTCATTATTGTACCTCTCTCCACCATGTGTCACTGTTACCTACACACACTCAGTATTGTACCTCTCTCCACCATGTGTCACTGTTACCTGCAAACACTCATTATTGTACCTCTCTCCACCATGTGTCACTGTTACCTGCACACACTCATTATTGTACCTCTCTCCACCTTGTGTCACTGTTACCCGCATACTCATTATTGTACCTCTCTCCACCATGTGTCACTGTTACCTGCACACACTCATTATTTTACCCCTCTCCCCCATGTGTCACTGTTACCTGCACACACTCATTATTGTACCGCTCTCCCCATGTGTCACTGTTACCTGCACACACTCATTATTGTACCTCTCTCCACCATGTGTCACTGTTACCTGCACACACTCATTATTGTACCTCTCTCCACCATGTGTCACTGTTACCTGCACACACTCATTATTGTACGTCTCTCCACCATGTCTCACTGTTACCTGCACACACTCATTATTGTACCTCTCTCACCCATGTGTCACTGTTAAATGCACACACTCATTATTGTACCTCTCTCCACCATGTGTCACTGTTACCTGCACACACTCATTATTGTACCTCTCTCCACCATGTGTCACTGTTACCTGCACACACTCATTATTGTACCGCTCTCCACCATGTGTCACTGTTACCTGCACACACTCATTATTGTACCTCTCTCCACCATGTGTCACTGTTACCTGCACACACTCATTATTGTACCTCTCTCCACCATGTGTCACTGTTACCTGCACACACTCATTATTGTACCGCTCTCCACCATGTGTCACTGTTACCTGCACACACTCATTATTGTACCGCTCTCCACCATGCGTCACTGTTACCAGCACACACTCATTATTGTACCTCTCTCCACCATGCGTCACTGTTACCTGCACACACTCATTATTGTACCTCTCTCCACCATGTGTCACTGTTACCTGCACACACTCATTATTGTACCTCTCTCCACCATGTGTCACGGTTACCTGCACACACTCATTATTGTACCTCTCTCCACCATGTGTCACTGTTACCTGCACACACTCATTATTGTACCGCTCTCCACCATGCGTCACTGTTACCAGCACACACTCATTATTGTACCGCTCTCCACCATGTGTCACTGTTACCTGCACACACTCATTATTGTACCTCTCTCCACCATGTGTCACTGTTACCTGAACACACTCATTATTGTACCTCTCTCCACCGTGTGTCACTGTTACCTGCACACACTCATTATTGTACGTCTCTCCATCATGTCTCACTGTTACCTGCACACACTCATTATTGTACCTCTCTCCACCATGTGTCACTGTTACCTGCACACACTCATTATTGTACCGCTCTCCCCCATGTGTCACTGTTACCTGCACACACTCATTATTGTACCTCTCTCCACCATGTGTCACTGTTACCTGCACACACTCATTATTGTAACGCTCTCCACCATGTGTCACTGTTCCCTGCACACACTCATTATTGTACCTCTCTCCACCATGTGTCACTGTTACCTGCACACACTCATTATTGTACCTCTCTCCACCATGTGTCACTGTTACCTGCAAACACTCATTATTGTACCTCTCTCCACCATGTGTCACTGTTACCTGCATACTCATTATTGTACCTCTCTCCACCATGTGTCACTGTTACCTGCACACACTCATTATTTTACCTCTCTCCCCCATGTGTCACTGTTACCTGCACACACTCATTATTGTACCGCTCTCCCCATGTGTCACTGTTACCTGCACACACTCATTATTGTACCTCTCTCCACCATGTGTCACTGTTACCTGCACACACTCATTATTGTACCTCTCTCCACCATGTGTCACTGTTACCTGCACACACTCATTATTGTACCTCTCTCCACCATGTGTCACTGTTACCTGCACACACTCATTATTCTACCTCTCTTCCCCATGTGTCACTGTTACCTACACACACTCATTATTGTACCGCTCTCCACCATGTGTCACTGTTACCTGCACACACTCATTATTGTACCGCTCTCCACCATGTTTCACTGTTACCTGCACACTCATTATTGTACCTCTCTCCACCATGTGTCACTGTTACCTGCACACACTCATTATTCTACGTCTTTCCACCATGTCTCACTGTTACCTGCACACACTCATTATTGTACCTCTCTCACCCATGTGTCACTGTTACCTGCACACACTCATTATTGTACCTCTCTCCACCATGTGTCACTGTTACCTGCACACATTCATTATTGTACCTCTCTCCACCATGTGTCACTGTTACCTGCACACACTCATTATTGTACCGCTCTCCACCATGTGTCACTGTTACCTGCACACACTCATTATTGTACCTCTCTCACCCATGTGTCACTGTTACCTGCACACACTCATTATTGTACCTCTCTCCACCATGTGTCACTGTTACCTGCACACACTCATTATTGTACCGCTCTCCACCATGTGTCACTGTTACCTGCACACACTCATTATTGTACCGCTCTCCACCATGCGTCACTGTTACCAGCACACACTCATTATTGTACCTCTCTCCACCATGCGTCACTTTTACCTGCACACACTCATTATTGTACCTCTCTCCACCATGTGTCACTGTTACCTGCACACACTCATTATTGTACCTCTCTCCACCATGTGTCACGGTTACCTGCACACACTCATTATTGTACCGCTCTCCACCATGTGTCACTGTTACCTGCACACACTCATTATTGTACCGCTCTCCACCATGCATCACTGTTACCAGCAAACACTCATTATTGTACAGCTCTTCTCCATGTGTCACTGTTACCTGCACACACTCATTATTGTACCTCTCTCCACCATGTGTCACTGTTACCTGAACACACTCATTATTGTACCTCTCTCCACCGTGTGTCACTGTTACCTGCACACACTCATTATTGTACGTCTCTCCATCATGTCTCACTGTTACCTGCACACACTCATTATTGTACCTCTCTCCACCATGTGTCACTGTTACCTGCACACACTCATTATTGTACCGCTCTCCCCCATGTGTCACTGTTACCTGCACACACTCATTATTGTACCTCTCTCCACCATGTGTCACTGTTACCTGCACACACTCATTATTGTAACGCTCTCCACCATGTGTCACTGTTCCCTGCACACACTCATTATTGTACCTCTCTCCACCATGTGTCACTGTTACCTGCACACACTCATTATTGTACCTCTCTCCACCATGTGTCACTGTTACCTGCAAACACTCATTATTGTACCTCTCTCCACCATGTGTCACTGTTACCTGCACACACTCATTATTGTACCTCTCTCCACCATGTGTCACTGTTACCTGCATACTCATAATTGTACCTCTCTCCACCATGTGTCACTGTTACCTGCACACACTCATTATTTTACCTCTCTCCCCCATGTGTCACTGTTACCTGCACACACTCATTATTGTACCGCTCTCCCCATGTGTCACTGTTACCTGCACACACTCATTATTGTACCTCTCTCCACCATGTGTCACTGTTACCTGCACACACTCATTATTGTACCTCTCTCCACCATGTGTCACTGTTACCTGCACACACTCATTATTGTACCTCTCTCCACCATGTGTCACTGTTAACTGCACACACTCATTATTGTACCTCTCTTCCCCATGTGTCACTGTTACCTACACACACTCATTATTGTACCGCTCTCCACCATGTGTCACTGTTACCTGCACACACTCATTATTGTACCGCTCTCCACCATGTTTCACTGTTACCTGCACACTCATTATTGTACCTCTCTCCACCATGTGTCACTGTTACCTGCACACACTCATTATTGTACGTCTTTCCACCATGTCTCCCTGTTACCTGCACACACTCATTATTGTACCTCTCTCACCCATGTGTCACTGTTACCTGCACACACTCATTATTGTACCTCTCTCCACCATGTGTCACTGTTACCTGCACACACTCATTATTGTACCTCTCTCCACCATGTGTCACTGTTACCTGCACACACTCATTATTGTACCGCTCTCCACCATGTGTCACTGTTACCTGCACACACTCATTATTGTACCTCCCTCACCCATGTGTCACTGTTACCTGCACACACTCATTATTGTACCTCTCTCCACCATGTGTCACTGTTACCTGCACACACTCATTATTGTACCGCTCTCCACCATGTGTCACTGTTACCTGCACACACTCATTATTGTACCGCTCTCCACCATGCGTCACTGTTACCAGCACACACTCATTATTGTCCCTCTCTCCACCATGCGTCACTGTTACCTGCACACACTCATTATTGTACCTCTCTCCACCATGTGTC
The DNA here is from genome assembly GCA_031769625.1 of Taudactylus pleione. Taxonomy (NCBI): domain Eukaryota; kingdom Metazoa; phylum Chordata; class Amphibia; order Anura; family Myobatrachidae; genus Taudactylus; species Taudactylus pleione. The sequence continues at coordinate 2,239,865 of JAUIMM010000046.1, read as the reverse complement.
ACTGTTACCTGCACACACTCATTATTGTACCTCTCTCCACCATGTGTCACGGTTACCTGCACACACTCATTATTGTACCGCTCTCCACCATGTGTCACTGTTACCTGCACACACTCATTATTGTACCGCTCTCCACCATGCATCACTGTTACCAGCACACACTCATTATTGTACCGCTCTTCTCCATGTGTCACTGTTACCTGCACACACTCATTATTGTACCTCTCTCCACCATGTGTCACTGTTACCTGAACACACTCATTATTGTACCTCTCTCCACCGTGTGTCACTGTTACCTGCACACACTCATTATTGTACGTCTCTCCATCATGTCTCACTGTTACCTGCACACACTCATTATTGTACCTCTCTCCACCATGTGTCACTGTTACCTGCACACACTCATTATTGTACCGCTCTCCCCCATGTGTCACTGTTACCTGCACACACTCATTATTGTACCTCTCTCCACCATGTGTCACTGTTACCTGCACACACTCATTATTGTAACGCTCTCCACCATGTGTCACTGTTCCCTGCACACACTCATTATTGTACCTCTCTCCACCATGTGTCACTGTTACCTGCACACACTCATTATTGTACCTCTCTCCACCATGTGTCACTGTTACCTGCAAACACTCATTATTGTACCTCTCTCCACCATGTGTCACTGTTACCTGCATACTCATTATTGTACCTCTCTCCACCATGTGTCACTGTTACCTGCACACACTCATTATTTTACCTCTCTCCCCATGTGTCACTGTTACCTGCACACACTCATTATTGTTCCGCTCTCCCCATGTGTCACTGTTACCTGCACACACTCATTATTGTACCTCTCTCCACCATGTGTCACTGTTACCTGCACACACTCATTATTGTACCTCTCTCCACCATGTGTCACTGTTACCTGCACACACTCATTATTGTACCTCTCTCCACCATGTGTCACTGTTACCTGCACACACTCATTATTGTACCTCTCTTCCCCATGTGTCACTGTTACCTACACACACTCATTATTGTACCGCTCTCCACCATGTGTCACTGTTACCTGCACACACTCATTATTGTACCGCTCTCCACCATGTTTCACTGTTACCTGCACACTCATTATTGTACCTCTCTCCACCATGTGTCACTGTTACCTGCACATACTCATTATTGTACATCTCTCCACCATGTGTCACTGTTACCTGCACACACTCATTATTGTACCGCTATTCACCATGTGTCACTGTTACCTGCACACACTCATTATTGTACCTCTCTCCACCATGTGTCACTGTTACCTGCACACACTCATTATTGTACCGCTCTCCACCATGTGTCACTGTTACCTGCACTCACTCATTATTGTACCGCTCTCCACCATGTGTCACTGAGACCTGCACACTCTGATTATTCTACCGCTCTCCCCCAGGTGTCACTGTTACCTGCACACACTCATTATTGTACTGCTCTCCACCTTGTGTCACTGTTACCTGCACACACTCATTATTGTACCTCTCTCCACCAGGTGTCACTGTTACCTGCACACACTCATTATTGTACCGCTCTCCACCATGTGTCAATGTTACCTGCACACACTCATTATTGTACCGATCTCCACCATGTGTCACTGTTACCTGCACACACTCATTATTGTACCACTCTCCACCATATGTCACTGTTACCTGCACACACTCATTATTGTACCTCTCTCACCCATGTGTCACTGTTACCTGCACACACTCATTATTGTACTTCTCTCCACCATGTGTCACTGTTACCTGCACACACTCATTATTGTACCTCTCTCCACCATGTGTCACTGTTACCTGCACACACTCATTATTGTACCTCTCTCCACCATGTGTCACTGTTACCTGCACACACTCATTATTGTACCTCTCTCCACCATGTGTCACTGTTACCTGCACACACTCATTATTGTACCGCTCTCCACCATGTGTCACTGTTCCCTGCACACACTCATTATTGTACCTCTCTCCACCATGTGTCACTGTTACCTGCACACACTCATTATTGTAACGCTCTCCACCATGTGTCACTGTTCCCTGCACACACTCATTATTGTACCTCTCTCCACCATGTGTCACTGTTACCTGCACACACTCATTATTGTACCTCTCTCCACCATGTGTCACTGTTACCTGCAAACACTCATTATTGTACCTCTCTCCACCATGTGTCACTGTTACCTGCACACACTCATTATTGTACCTCTCTCCACCATGTGTCACTGTTACCTGCATACTCATAATTGTACCTCTCTCCACCATGTGTCACTGTTACCTGCACACACTCATTATTTTACCTCTCTCCCCCATGTGTCACTGTTACCTGCACACACTCATTATTGTACCGCTCTCCCCATGTGTCACTGTTACCTGCACACACTCATTATTGTACCTCTCTCCACCATGTGTCACTGTTACCTGCACACACTCATTATTGTACCTCTCTCCACCATGTGTCACTGTTACCTGCACACACTCATTATTGTACCTCTCTCCACCATGTGTCACTGTTAACTGCACACACTCATTATTGTACCTCTCTTCCCCATGTGTCACTGTTACCTACACACACTCATTATTGTACCGCTCTCCACCATGTGTCACTGTTACCTGCACACACTCATTATTGTACCGCTCTCCACCATGTTTCACTGTTACCTGCACACTCATTATTGTACCTCTCTCCACCATGTGTCACTGTTACCTGCACACACTCATTATTGTACGTCTTTCCACCATGTCTCCCTGTTACCTGCACACACTCATTATTGTACCTCTCTCACCCATGTGTCACTGTTACCTGCACACACTCATTATTGTACCTCTCTCCACCATGTGTCACTGTTACCTGCACACACTCATTATTGTACCTCTCTCCACCATGTGTCACTGTTACCTGCACACACTCATTATTGTACCGCTCTCCACCATGTGTCACTGTTACCTGCACACACTCATTATTGTACCTCCCTCACCCATGTGTCACTGTTACCTGCACACACTCATTATTGTACCTCTCTCCACCATGTGTCACTGTTACCTGCACACACTCATTATTGTACCGCTCTCCACCATGTGTCACTGTTACCTGCACACACTCATTATTGTACCGCTCTCCACCATGCGTCACTGTTACCAGCACACACTCATTATTGTCCCTCTCTCCACCATGCGTCACTGTTACCTGCACACACTCATTATTGTACCTCTCTCCACCATGTGTCACTGTTACCTGCACACACTCATTATTGTACCTCTCTCCACCATGTGTCACGGTTACCTGCACACACTCATTATTGTACCGCTCTCCACCATGTGTCACTGTTACCTGCACACACTCATTATTGTACCGCTCTCCACCATGCATCACTGTTACCAGCACACACTCATTATTGTACCGCTCTTCTCCATGTGTCACTGTTACCTGCACACACTCATTATTGTACCTCTCTCCACCATGTGTCACTGTTACCTGAACACACTCATTATTGTACCTCTCTCCACCGTGTGTCACTGTTACCTGCACACACTCATTATTGTACGTCTCTCCATCATGTCTCACTGTTACCTGCACACACTCATTATTGTACCTCTCTCCACCATGTGTCACTGTTACCTGCACACACTCATTATTGTACCGCTCTCCCCCATGTGTCACTGTTACCTGCACACACTCATTATTGTACCTCTCTCCACCATGTGTCACTGTTACCTGCACACACTCATTATTGTAACGCTCTCCACCATGTGTCACTGTTCCCTGCACACACTCATTATTGTACCTCTCTCCACCATGTGTCACTGTTACCTGCACACACTCATTATTGTACCTCTCTCCACCATGTGTCACTGTTACCTGCAAACACTCATTATTGTACCTCTCTCCACCATGTGTCACTGTTACCTGCATACTCATTATTGTACCTCTCTCCACCATGTGTCACTGTTACCTGCACACACTCATTATTTTACCTCTCTCCCCATGTGTCACTGTTACCTGCACACACTCATTATTGTTCCGCTCTCCCCATGTGTCACTGTAACCTGCACACACTCATTATTGTACCTCTCTCCACCATGTGTCACTGTTACCTGCACACACTCATTATTGTACCTCTCTCCACCATGTGTCACTGTTACCTGCACACACTCATTATTGTACCTCTCTCCACCATGTGTCACTGTTACCTGCACACACTCATTATTGTACCTCTCTTCCCCATGTGTCACTGTTACCTACACACACTCATTATTGTACCGCTCTCCACCATGTGTCACTGTTACCTGCACACACTCATTATTGTACCGCTCTCCACCATGTTTCACTGTTACCTGCACACTCATTATTGTACCTCTCTCCACCATGTGTCACTGTTACCTGCACATACTCATTATTGTACATCTCTCCACCATGTGTCACTGTTACCTGCACACACTCATTATTGTACCGCTATTCACCATGTGTCACTGTTACCTGCACACACTCATTATTGTACCTCTCTCCACCATGTGTCACTGTTACCTGCACACACTCATTATTGTACCGCTCTCCACCATGTGTCACTGTTACCTGCACTCACTCATTATTGTACCGCTCTCCACCATGTGTCACTGAGACCTGCACACTCTGATTATTCTACCGCTCTCCCCCAGGTGTCACTGTTACCTGCACACACTCATTATTGTACTGCTCTCCACCTTGTGTCACTGTTACCTGCACACACTCATTATTGTACCTCTCTCCACCAGGTGTCACTGTTACCTGCACACACTCATTATTGTACCGCTCTCCACCATGTGTCAATGTTACCTGCACACACTCATTATTGTACCGATCTCCACCATGTGTCACTGTTACCTGCACACACTCATTATTGTACCACTCTCCACCATATGTCACTGTTACCTGCACACACTCATTATTGTACCTCTCTCACCCATGTGTCACTGTTACCTGCACACACTCATTATTGTACTTCTCTCCACCATGTGTCACTGTTACCTGCACACACTCATTATTGTACCTCTCTCCACCATGTGTCACTGTTACCTGCACACACTCATTATTGTACCTCTCTCACCCATGTGTCACTGTTACCTGCACACACTCATTATTGTACCTCTCTCCACCATGTGTCACTGTTACCTGCACACACTCATTATTGTACCTCTCTCCACCATGTGTCACTGTTACCTGCACACACTCATTATTGTACCGCTCTCCACCATGTGTCACTGTTACCTGCACACACTCATTATTGTACCTCTCTCACCCATGTGTCACTGTTACCTGCACACACTCATTATTGTACCTCTCTCCACCATGTGTCACTGTTACCTGCACACACTCATTATTTTACCGCTCTCCACCATGTGTCACTGTTACCTGCACACACTCATTATTGTACCGCTCTCCACCATGCGTCACTGTTACCAGCACACACTCATTATTGTACCTCTCTCCACAATGCGTCACTGTTACCTGCACACACTCATTATTGTACCTCTCTCCACCATGTGTCACTGTTACCTGCACACACTCATTATTGTACCTCTCTCCACCATGTGTCACGGTTACCTGCACACACTCATTATTGTACCTCTCTCCACCATGTGTCACTGTTACCTGCACACACTCATTATTGTACCGCTCTCCACCATGCGTCACTGTTACCAGCACACACTCATTATTGTACCGCTCTCCACCATGTGTCACTGTTACCTGAACACACTCATTATTGTACCTCTCTCCACCGTGTGTCACTGTTACCTGCACACACTCATTATTGTACGTCTCTCCACCATGTCTCACTGTTACCTGCACACACTCATTATTGTACCGCTCTCCCCCATGTGTCACTGTTACCTGCACACACTCATTATTGTACCGCTCTCCCCCATGTGTCACTGTTACCTGCACACACTCATTATTGTACGTCTCTACACCATGTGTCACTGTTACCTGCACACACTCATTATTGTACCTCTCTCCACCATGTGTCACTGTTACCTGCACACACTCATTATTGTACCGCTCTCCCCCATGTGTCACTGTTACCTGCACACACTCTTTATTGTACCGCTCTCCCCCATGTGTCACTGTTACCTGCACACACTCATTATTGTACCGCTCTCCCCCATGTGTCACTGTTACCTGCACACACTCATTATTGTACCTCTCTCCCCCATGTGTCACTGTTACCTGCACACACTCATTATTGTACCTCTCTCCACCATGTGTCACTGTTACCTGCACACACTCATTATTTTACGTCTCTCCACCATGTGTCACTGTTACCTGCACACACTCATTATTGTACCTCTCTCCACCATGTGTCACTGTTACCTGCACACACTCATTATTGTACCGCTCTCCCCCTTGTGTCACTGTTACCTGCACACACTAATTATTGTACCGCTCTCCCCCATGTGTCACTGTTACCTGCACACACTCATTATTGTACCTCTCTCCACCATGTGTCACTGTTACCTGCACACACTCATTATTGTACGTCTCTCCACCAAGTGTCACTGTTACCTGCACACACTCATTATTGTACCTCTCTCCACCATGTGTCACTGTTACCTGCACACACTCATTATTGTACCGCTCTCCCCCATGTGTCACTGTTACCTGCACACACTCATTATTGTACCTCTATCCACCATGTGTCACTGTTACCTGCACACACACATTATTGTACCGCTCTCCACCATGTGTCACTGTTCCCTGCACACACTCATTATTGTACCTCTCTCCACCATGTGTCACTGTTACCTGCACACACTCATTATTGTACCTCTCTCCACCATGTGTCACTGTTACCTGCAAACACTCATTATTGTACCTCTCTCCACCATGTGTCACTGTTACCGGCACACACTCATTATTGTACCTCTCTCCACCATGTGTCACTGTTACCTGCATACTCATTATTGTACCTCTCTCCACCATGTGTCACTGTTACCTGCACACACTCATTATTTTACCTCTCTCCCCCATGTGTCACTGTTACCTGCACACACTCATTATTTTACCGCTCTCCCCCATGTGTCACTGTTACCTGCACACACTCATTATTGTACCTCTCTCCACCATGTGTCACTGTTACCTGCACACACTCATTATTGTACCTCTCTCCACCATGTGTCACTGTTACCTGCACACACTCATTATTGTACCTCTCTCCACCATGTGTCACTGTTACCTGCACACACTCATTATTGTACCTCTCTTCCCCATGTGTCACTGTTACCTACACACACTCATTATTGTACCGCACTCCACAATGTGTCACTGTTACCTGCACACACTCATTATTGTACCGCTCTCCACCATGTGCCACTGTTACCTGCACACTCATTATTGTACCTCTCTCCACCATGTGTCACTGTTACCTGCACATACTCATTATTGTACATCTCTCCACCATGTGTCACTGTTACCTGCACACACTCATTATTGTACCGCTATTCACCATGTGTCACTGTTACCTGCACACACTCATTATTGTACCGCTCTCCACCATGTGTCACTGTTACCTGCACACACTCATTATTTACCTCTCTCCACCATATGTCACTGTTACCTGCACACACTCATTTTTGTACCTCTCTCCACCATGTGTCACTGTTACCTGCACACACTCATTATTGTACCTTTCTTCCCCATGTGTCACTGTTACCTACACACACTCATTATTGTACCGCTCTCCACCATGTGTCACTGTTACCTGCACACACTCATTATTGTACCGCTCTCCACCATGTGTCACTGTTACCTGCACACTCATTATTGTACCTCTCTCCACCATGTGTCACTGTTACCTGCACATACTCATTATTGTACATCTCTCCACCATGTGTCACTGTTACCTGCACACACTCCTTATTGTACCGCTATCCACCAAGTGTCATTGTAGCCTGCACACACTCATTATTGTACCGCTCTCCACTATGTGTCACTGTTACCTGCACACACTCATTATTATACCTCTCTCCACCATGTGTCACTGTTACCTGCACACACTCATTATTGTACCTCTCTCCACCATGTGTCACTGTTACCTGTACACACTCATTATTGTACCGCTCTCCACCATGTGTCACTATTAGCTGCACACACTCATTATTGTACCTCTCTCCACCATGTGTCACTGTTACCTACACACACTCATTATTGTACTGCTCTCCACCATGTGTCACAGTTACCTGCACACACTCATTATTGTACCGTTCTCCACCATGTGTCACTGTTACCTGCACACTCATTATTGTACCTCTCTCCACCATGTGTCACTGTTACCTGCACACACTCATTATTGTACGTCTCTCCACCATGTGTCACTGTTACCTGCACACACTCATTATTGTACATCTCTCCACCATGTGTCACTGTTACCTGCACACACTCATTATTGTACCGCTCTCCACCATGTGTCACTGTTACCTGCACACACTCATTATTGTACCTCTCTCCACCATGTGTCACTGTTACCTGCACACACTCATTATTGTACCTCTCTCCACCATGTGTCACTGTTACCTGCACACTCATTATTGTACCTCTCTCCACCATATGTCACTGTTACCTGCACATACTCATTATTGTACATCTCTCCACCATGTGTCACTGTTACCTGCACACACTCATTATTGTACCGCTATCCACCATGTGTCACTGTAGCCTGCACACACTCATTATTGTTCCGCTCTCCACTATGTGTCACTGTTACCTGCACACACTCATTATTATACCTCTCTCCACCATGTGTCACTGTTACCTGCACACACTCATTATTGTACCTCTCTCCACCATGTGTCACTGTTACCTGCACACACTCATTATTGTACCTCTCTCCACCATGTGTCACTATTACCTGCACACACTCATTATTGTACCTCTCTCCACCATGTGTCACTGTTACCTACACACACTCATTATTGTACTGCTCTCCACCATATGTCACAGTTACCTGCACACACTCATTATTGTACCGTTCTCCACCATGTGTCACTGTTACCTGCACACTCATTATTGTACCTCTCTCCACCATGTGTCACTGTTACCTGCACACACTCATTATTGTACGTCTCTCCACCATGTGTCACTGTTACCTGCACACACTCATTATTGTACCTCTCTCCACCATGTGTCACTGTTACCTGCACACACTCATTATTGTACCGCTCTCCACCATGTGTCACTGTTACCTGCACACACTCATTATTGTACCTCTCTCCACCATGTGTCACTGTTACCTGCACACACTCATTATTGTACCGCTCTCCCCCATGTGTCACTGTTACCTGCACACACTCTTTATTGTACCGCTCTCCCCCATGTGTCACTGTTACCTGCACACACTCATTATTGTACTGCTCTCCCCCATGTGTCACTGTTACCTGCACACACTCATTATTTTACCTCTCTCCCCCATGTGTCACTGTTACCTGCACACACTCATTATTGTACCGCTCTCCCCCATTTGTCACTGTTACCTGCACACACTCATTATTGTACCGCTCTCCCCCATGTGTCACTGTTACCTGCACACACTCATTATTGTACCTCTCTCCACCATGTGTCACTGTTAACTGCACACACTCATTATTGTACGTCTCTCCACCATGTGTCACTGTTACCTGCACACACTCATTATTGTACCTCTCTCCACCATGTGTCACTGTTACCTGCACACACTCATTATTGTACCGCTCTCCCCCTTGTGTCACTGTTACCTGCACACACTAATTATTGTACCGCTCTCCCCCATGTGTCACTGTTACCTGCACACACTCATTATTATACCTCTCTCCACCATGTGTCACTGTTACCTGCACACACTCATTATTGTACGTCTCTCCACCATGTGTCACTGTTACCTGCACACACTCATTATTGTACCTCTCTCCACCATGTGTCACTGTTACCTGCACACACTCATTATTGTACCGCTCTCCCCCATGTGTCACTGTTACCTGCACACACTCATTATTGTACCTTTATCCTCCATGTGTCACTGTTACCTGCACACACTCATTATTGTACCGCTCTCCACCATGTGTCACTGTTCCCTGCACACACTCATTATTGTACCTCTCTCCACCATGTGTCACTGTTACCTGCACACACTCATTATTGTACCTCTCTCCACCATGTGTCACTGTTACCTGCAAACACTCATTATTGTACCGCTCTCCCCCATGTGTCACTGTTACCTGCACACACTCATTATTGTACCTCTCTCCACCATGTGTCACTGTTACCTGCACACACTCATTATTGTACCTCTCTCCACCATGTGTCACTGTTACCTGCACACACTCATTATTGTACCTCTCTCCACCATGTGTCACTGTTACCTGCACACACTCATTATTGTACCTCTCTTCCCCATGTGTCACTGTTACCTACACACACTCATTATTGTACCGCACTCCACAATGTGTCACTGTTACCTGCACACACTCAGTATTGTACCGCTCTCCACCATGTGCCACTGTTACCTGCACACTCATTATTGTACCTCTCTCCACCATGTGTCACTGTTACCTGCACATACTCATTATTGTACATCTCTCCACCATGTGTCACTGTTACCTGCACACACTCATTATTGTACCGCTATTCACCATGTGTCACTGTTACCTGCACACACTCATTATTGTACCGCTCTCCACCATGTGTCACTGTTACCTGCACACACTCATTATTGTACCTCTCTCCACCATGTGTCACTGTTACCTGCACACACTCATTTTTGTACCTCTCTCCAACATGTGTCACTGTTACCTGCACACACTCATTATTGTACCTCTCTCCACCATGTGTCACTATTACCTGCACACACTCATTATTGTACCTTTCTTCCCCATGTGTCACTGTTACCTACACACACTCATTATTGTACCGCTCTCCACCATGTGTCACTGTTACCTGCACACACTCATTATTGTACCACTCTCCACCATGTGTCACTGTTACCTGAACACTCATTATTGTACCTCTCTCCACCATGTGTCACTGTTACCTGCACATACTCATTATTGTACATCACTCTACCATGTGTCACTGTTACCTGCACACACTCATTATTGTACCGCTATCCACCATGTGTCACTGTAGCCTGCACACACTCATTATTGTACCGCTCTCCACTATGTGTCACTGTTACCTGCACACACTCATTATTATACCTCTCTCCACCATGTGTCACTGTTACCTGCACACACTCATTATTGTACCTCTCTCCACCATGTGTCACTGTTACCTGCACACACTCATTATTGTACCTCTCTCCACCATGTGTCACTATTACCTGCACACACTCATTATTGTACCTCTCTCCACCATGTGTCACTGTTACCTACACACACTCATTATTGTACTGCTCTCCACCATGTGTCACAGTTACCTGCACACACTCATTATTGTACCGTTCTCCACCATGTGTCACTGTTACCTGCACACTCATTATTGTACCTCTCTCCACCATGTGTCACTGTTACCTGCACACACTCATTATTGTACCGCTCTCCCCCATGTGTCACTGTTACCTGCACACACTCATTATTGTACGTCTCTCCACCATGTGTCACTGTTACCTACACACACTCATTATTGTACCTCTCTCCACCATGTGTCACTGTTACCTGCACACACTCATTATTGTACCGCTCTCCCCCATGTGTCACTGTTACCTGCACACACTCATTATTGTACCGCTCTCCCCATGTGTCACTGTTACCTGCACACACTCATTATTGTACCACTCTCCCCCATGTGTCACTGTTACCTGCACACACCCATTATTGTACCTCTCTCCCCCATGTGTCACTGTTACCTGCACACACTCATTATTGTACCGCTCTCCCCCATTTGTCACTGTTACCTGCACACACTCATTATTGTACCGCTCTCCCCCATGTGTCACTGTTACCTGCACACACTCATTATTGTACCTCTCTCCACCATGTGTCACTGTTACCTGCACACACTCATTATTGTACGTCTCTCCACCATGTGTCACTGTTACCTGCACACACTCATTATTGTACCTCTCTCCACCATGTGTCACTGTTACCTGCACACACTCATTATTGTACCGCTCTCCACCATGTGTCACTGTTACCGGCTCACACTCATTATTGTACCTCTCTCCACCATGTGTCACTGTTACCTGAACACACTCATTATTGTACCTCTCTCTACCGTGTGTCACTGTTACCTTCACACACTCATTATTGTACGTCTCTCCACCATGTCTCACTGTTACCTGCACACACTCATTATTGTACCGCTCTCCCCCATGTGTCACTGTTACCTGCACACACTCATTATTGTACCGCTCTCCCCGATGTGTCACTGTTACCTGCACACACACATTATTGTACGTCTCTACACCATGTGTCACTGTTACCTGCACACACTCATTATTGTACCGCTCTCCACCATGTGTCACTGTTACCAGCACACACTCATTATTGTACCGCTCTCCCCCATGTGTCACTGTTACCTGCACACACTCATTATTGTACCGCTCTCCCCCATGTGTCACTGTTACCTGCACACACTCATTATTGTACCGCTCTCCCCCATGTGTCACTGTTACCTGCACACACTCATTATTGTACCTCTCTCCCCCATGTGTCACTGTTACCTGCACACACTCATTATTGTACCGCTCTCCCCCATTTGTCACTGTTACCTGCACACACTCATTATTGTACCGCTCTCCCCCATGTGTCACTGTTACCTGCACACACTCATTATTGTACCTCTCTCCACCATGTGTCACTGTTACCTGCACACACTCATTATTGTACGTCTCTCCACCATGTGTCACTGTTACCTGCACACACTCATTATTGAACCTCTCTCCACCATGTGTCACTGTTACCTGCACACACTCATTATTGTACCGCTCTCCCCCTTGTGTCACTGTTACCTGCACACACTCATTATTGTACCGCTCTCCCCCATGTGTCACTGTTACCTGCACACACTCATTATTGTACATCTCTCCACCATGTGTCACTGTTACCTGCACACACTCATTATTGTACCTCTCTCCACCATGTGTCACTGTTACTAGCACACACTCATTATTGTACCGCTCTCCCCCATGTGTCACTGTTACCTGCAGACACTCATTATTGTACCTCTCTCCACCATGTGTCACTGTTACCTGCACACACTCATTATTGTACCGCTCTCCACCATGTGTCACTGTTCCCTGCACACACTCATTATTGTACCTCTCTCCACCATGTGTCACTGTTACCTGCACACACTCATTATTGTACCTCTCTCCACCATGTGTCACTGTTACCTGCAAACACTCATTATTGTACCTCTCTCCACCATGTGTCACTGTTACCGGCACACACTCATTATTGTACCTCTCTCCACCATGTGTCACTGTTACCTTCATACTCATTATTGTACCTCTCTCCACCATGTGTCACTGTTACCTGCACACACTCATTATTTTACCTCTCTCCCCCATGTGTCACTGTTACCTGCACACACTCATTATTGTACCGCTCTCCCCCATGTGTCACTGTTACCTGCACACACTCATTATTGTACCTCTCTCCACCATGTGTCACTGTTACCTGCACACACTCATTATTGTACCTCTCTCCACCATGTGTCACTGTTACCTACACACACTCATTATTGTACCGCACTCCAACATGTGTCACTGTTACCTGCACACACTCATTATTGTACCGCTCTCCACCATGTGCCACTGTTACCTGCACACTCATTATTGTACCTCTCTCCACCATGTGTCACTGTTACCTGCACATACTCATTATTGTACATCTCTCCACCATGTGTCACTGTTACCTGCACACACTCATTATTGTAACGCTATTCACCATGTGTCACTGTTACCTGCACACACTCATTATTGTACCGCTCTCCCCCTTGTGTCACTGTTACCTGCACACACTCATTATTGTACCGCTCTCCCCCATGTGTCACTGTTACCTGCACACACTCATTATTGTACGTCTCTCCACCATGTGTCACTGTTACCTGCACACACTCATTATTGTACCTCTCTCCACCATGTGTCACTGTTACCTGCACACACTCATTATTGTACCGCTCTCCCCCATGTGTCACTGTTACCTGCACACACTCATTATTGTACATCTCTCCACCATGTGTCACTGTTACCTGCACACACTCATTATTGTACCGCTCTCCACCATGTGTCACTGTTCCCTGCACACACTCATTATTGTACCTCTCTCAACCATGTGTCACTGTTACCTGCACACACTCATTATTGTACCTCTCTCCACCATGTGTCACTGTTACCTGCAAACACTCATTATTGTACCTCTCTCCACCATGTGTCACTGTTACCGGCACACACTCATTATTGTACCTCTCTCCATCATGTGTCAATGTTACCTGCATACTCATTATTGTACCTCTCTCCACCATGTGTCACTGTTACCTGCACACACTCATTATTTTACCTCTCTCCCCCATGTGTCACTGTTACCTGCACACACTCATTATTGTACCGCTCTCCCCCATGTGTCACTGTTACCTGCACACACTCATTATTGTACCTCTCTCCACCATGTGTCACTGTTACCTGCACACACTCATTATTGTACCTCTCTCCACCATGTGTCACTGTTACCTGCACACACTCATTATTGTACCTCTCTCCACCATGTGTCACTGTTACCTGCACACACTCATTATTGTACCGCTCTCCCCCATGTGTCACTGTTACCTGCACACACTCATTATTGTACCGCTCTCCCCCATGTGTCACTGTTACCTGCACACACCCATTATTGTACCTCTCTCCCCCATGTGTCACTGTTACCTGCACACACTCATTATTGTACCGCTCTCCCCCATTTGTCACTGTTACCTGCACACACTCATTATTGTACCGCTCTCCCCCATGTGTCACTGTTACCTGCACACACTCATTATTGTACCTCTCTCCACCATGTGTCACTGTTACCTGCACACACTCATTATTGTACGTCTCTCCACCATGTGTCACTGTTACCTGCACACACTCATTATTGTACCTCTCTCCACCATGTGTCACTGTTACCTGCACACACTCATTATTGTACCGCTCTCCACCATGTGTCACTGTTACCTGCTCACACTCATTATTGTACCTCTCTCCACCATGTGTCACTGTTACCTGAACACACTCATTATTGTACCTCTCTCCACCGTGTGTCACTGTTACCTTCACACACTTATTATTGTACGTCTCTCCACCATGTCTCACTGTTACCTGCACACACTCATTATTGTACCGCTCTCCCCATGTGTCACTGTTACCTGCACACACTCATTATTGTACCGCTCTCCCCCATGTGTCACTGTTACCTGCACACACTCATTATTGTACGTCTCTACACCATGTGTCACTGTTACCTGCACACACTCATTATTGTACCTCTCTCCACCATGTGTCACTGTTACCAGCACACACTCATTATTGTACCGCTCTCCCCCATGTGTCACTGTTACCTGCACACACTCATTATTGTACCTCTCTCCACCATGTGTCACTGTTACCTGCACACACTCATTATTGTACCGCTCTCCACCATGTGTCACTGTTCCCTGCACACACTCATTATTGTACCTCTCTCCACCATGTGTCACTGTTACCTGCACACACTCATTATTGTACCTCTCTCCACCATGTGTCACTGTTACCTGCAAACACTCATTATTGTACCTCTCTCCACCATGTGTCACTGTTACCAGCACACACTCATTATTGTACCTCTCTCCACCATGTGTCACTGTTACCTGCATACTCATTATTGTACCTCTCTCCACCATGTGTCACTGTTACCTGCACACACTCATTATTTTACCTCTCTCCCCCATGTGTCACTGTTACCTGCACACACTCATTATTGTACCGCTCTCCCCCATGTGTCACTGTTACCTGCACACACTCATTATTGTACCTCTCTCCACCATGTGTCACTGTTACCTGCACACACTCATTATTGTACCTCTCTCCACCATGTGTCACTGTTACCTGCACACACTCATTATTGTACCTCTCTCCACCATGTGTCACTGTTACCTGCACACACTCATTATTGTACGTCTCTTCCCCATGTGTCACTGTTACCTACACACACTCATTATTGTACCGCACTCCAACATGTGTCACTGTTACCTGCACACACTCATTATTGTACCTCTCTCCACCATGTGTCACTGTTACCTGCACATACTCATTATTGTACATCTCTCCTCCATGTGTCACTGTTACCTGCACACACTCATTATTGTACCGCTATTCACCATGTGTCACTGTTACCTGCACACACTCATTATTGTACCGCTCTCCCCCTTGTGTCACTGTTACCTGCACACACTCATTATTGTACCGCTCTCCCCCATGTGTCACTGTTACCTGCACACACTCATTATTGTACGTCTCTCCAACATGTGTCACTGTTACCTGCACACACTCATTATTGTACCTCTCTCCACCATGTGTCACTGTTACCTGCACACACTCATTATTGTACCGCTCTCCCCCATGTGTCACTGTTACCTGCACACACTCATTATTGTACCTCTCTCCACCATGTGTCACTGTTACCTGCACACACTCATTATTGTACCGCTCTCCACCATGTGTCACTGTTCCCTGCACACACTCATTATTGTACCTCTCTCCACCATGTGTCACTGTTACCTGCACACACTCATTATTGTACCTCTCTCCACCATGTGTCACTGTTACCTGCAAACACTCATTATTGTACCTCTCTCCACCATGTGTCACTGTTACCGGCACACACTCATTATTGTACCTCTCTCCACCATGTGTCACTGTTACCTGCATACTCATTATTGTACCTCTCTCCACCATGTGTCACTGTTACCTGCACACACTCATTATTTTACCTCTCTCCCCCATTTGTCACTGTTACCTGCACACACTCATTTTTGTACCACTCTCACCCATGTGTCACTGTTACCTGCACACACTCATTATTGTACCTCTCTCCACCATGTGTCACTGTTACCTGCACACACTCATTATTGTACCTCTCTCCACCATGTGTCACTGTTACCTGCACACACTCATTATTGTACCTCTCTCCACCATGTGTCACTGTTACCTGCACACACTCATTATTGTACATCTCTTCCCCATGTGTCACTGTTACCTACACACACTCATTATTGTACCGCACTCCAACATGTGTCACTGTTACCTGCACACACTCATTATTGTACCGCTCTCCACCATGTGCCACTGTTACCTGAACACTCATTATTGTACCTCTCTCCACCATGTGTCACTGTTACCTGCACATACTCATTATTGTACATCACTCTACCATGTGTCACTGTTACCTGCACACACTCATTATTGTACCGCTATCCACCATGTGTCACTGTAGCCTGCACACACTCATTATTGTACCGCTCTCCACTATGTGTCACTGTTACCTGCACACACTCATTATTATACCTCTCTCCACCATGTGTCACTGTTACCTGCACACACTCATTATTGTACCTCTCTCCACCATGTGTCACTGTTACCTGCACACACTCATTATTGTACCTCTCTCCACCATGTGTCACTATTACCTGCACACACTCATTATTGTACCTCTCTCCACCATGTGTCACTGTTACCTACACACACTCATTATTGTACTGCTCTCCACCATGTGTCACAGTTACCTGCACACACTCATTATTGTACCGTTCTCCACCATGTGTCACTGTTACCTGCACACTCATTATTGTACCTCTCTCCACCATGTGTCACTGTTACCTGCACACACTCATTATTGTACGTCTCTCCACCATGTGTCACTGTTACCTGCACACACTCATTATTGTACCTCTCTCCACCATGTGTCACTGTTATCTGCACACACTCATTATTGTACCGCTCTCCACCATGTGTCACTGTTACCTGCACACACTCATTATTGTACCTCTCTCCACCATGTGTCACTGTTACCTGAACACGCTCATTATTGTACCTCTCTCCACCGTGTGTCACTGTTACCTGCACACACTCATTATTGTACCTCTCTCCCCCATGTGTCACTGTTACCTGCACACACTCATTATTGTACCGCTCTCCCCCATTTGTCACTGTTACCTGCACACACTCATTATTGTACCGCTCTCCCCCATGTGTCACTGCTACCTGCACACACTCATTATTGTACCGCTCTCCACCATGTGTCACTGTTACCTGCACACACTCATTATTGTACCTCTCTCCACCATGTGTCACTGTTACCTGCACACACTCATTATTGTACCTCTCTCCACCATGTGTCACTGTTACCTGCACACCCTCATTATTGTACCTCTCTCCACCATGTGTCACTGTTACCTGCACACACTCATTACTGTGCCTCTCTCCACCATGTGTCACTGTTACCTGCACACTCATTATTGTACCTCTCTCCACCATGTGTCACTGTTACCTGCACATACTCATTATTGTACATCTCTCCACCATGTGTCACTGTTACCTGCACACACTCATTATTGTACCGCTATCCACCATGTGTCACTGTTACCTGCACACACTCATTATTGTACCTCTCTCCACCATGTGTCACTGTAACCTGCACACACTCATTATTGTACCTCTCTCCACCATGTCTCACTGTTACCTGCACACACTCATTATTGTACCTCTCTCCACCATGTGTCACTATTACCTGCACACACTCATTATTGTACCTCTCTCCCCCATGTGTCACTGCTACCTGCACACACTCATTATTGTACCGCTCTCCACCATGTGTCACTGTTACCTGCACACACTCATTATTGTACCTCTCTCCACCATGTGTCACTGTTACCTGCACACACTCATTATTGTACCTCTCTCCACCATGTGTCACTGTTACCTGCACACCCTCATTATTGTACCTCTCTCCACCATGTGTCACTGTTACCTGCACACACTCATTATTGTACCGCTCTCCACCATGTCTCACTGTTACCTGCACACACTCATTATTGTACCGCTCTCCCCCATGTGTCACTGTTACCTGCACACACTCATTATTGTACCGCTCTCCCCCATGTGTCACTGTTACCTGCACACACTCATTATTGTACGTCTCTCCACCATGTGTCACTGTTACCTGCACACACTCATTATTGTACCGCTCTCCCCCATGTGTCACTGTTACCTGCACACACTCATTATTGTACCGCTCTCCCCCATGTGTCACTGTTACCTGCACACACCCATTATTGTACCTCTCTCCCCCATGTGTCACTGTTACCTGCACACACTCATTATTGTACCGCTCTCCCCCATTTGTCACTGTTACCTGCACACACTCATTATTGTACCGCTCTCCCCCATGTGTCACTGTTACCTGCACACACTCATTATTGTACCTCTCTCCACCATGTGTCACTGTTACCTGCACACACTCATTATTGTACCTCTCTCCACCATGTGTCACTGTTACCTGCACACACTCATTATTGTACCGCTCTCCACCATGTGTCACTGTTACCTGCTCACACTCATTATTGTACCTCTCTCCACCATGTGTCACTGTTACCTGAACACACTCATTATTGTACCTCTCTCCACCGTGTGTCACTGTTACCTTCACACACTCATTATTGTACGTCTCTCCACCATGTCTCACTGTTACCTGCACACACTCATTATTGTACCGCTCTCCCCCATGTGTCACTGTTACCTGCACACACTCATTATTGTACGTCTCTACACCATGTGTCACTGTTACCTGCACACACTCATTATTGTACCGCTCTCCACCATGTGTCACTGTTACCAGCACACACTCATTATTGTACCGCTCTCCCCCATGTGTCACTGTTACCTGCACACACTCATTATTGTACCGCTCTCCCCCATGTGTCACTGTTACCTGCACACACTCATTATTGTACCGCTCTCCCCCATGTGTCACTGTTACCTGCACACACTCATTATTGTACCTCTCTCCCCCATGTGTCACTGTTACCTGCACACACTCATTATTGTACCGCTCTCCCCCATTTGTCACTGTTACCTGCACACACTCATTATTGTACCGCTCTCCCCCATGTGTCACTGTTACCTGCACACACTCATTATTGTACCTCTCTCCACCATGTGTCACTGTTACCTGCACACACTCATTATTGTACGTCTCTCCACCATGTGTCACTGTTACCTGCACACACTCATTATTGTACCTCTCTCCACCATGTGTCACTGTTACCTGCACACACTCATTATTGTACCGCTCTCCCCCTTGTGTCACTGTTACCTGCACACACTCATTATTGTACCGCTCTCCCCCATGTGTCACTGTTACCTGCACACACTCATTATTGTACGTCTCTCCACCATGTGTCACTGTTACCTACACACACTCATTATTGTACCTCTCTCCACCATGTGTCACTGTTACTAGCACACACTCATTATTGTACCGCTCTCCCCCATGTGTCACTGTTACCTGCAGACACTCATTATTGTACCTCTCTCCACCATGTGTCACTGTTACCTGCACACACTCATTATTGTACCGCTCTCCACCATGTGTCACTGTTCCCTGCACACACTCATTATTGTACCTCTCTCCACCATGTGTCACTGTTACCTGCAAACACTCATTATTGTACCTCTCTCCACCATGTGTCACTGTTACCTGCAAACAATCATTATTGTACCTCTCTCCACCATGTGTCACTGTTACCGGCACACACTCATTATTGTACCTCTCTCCACCATGTGTCACTGTTACCTTCATACTCATTATTGTACCTCTCTCCACCATGTGTCACTGTTACCTGCACACACTCATTATTTTACCTCTCTCCCCCATGTGTCACTGTTACCTGCACACACTCATTATTGTACGTCTCTACACCATGTGTCACTGTTACCTGCACACACTCATTATTGTACCTCTCTCCACCATGTGTCACTGTTATCTGCACACACTCATTATTGTACCGCTCTCCACCATGTGTCACTGTTACCTGCACACACTCATTATTGTACCTCTCTCCACCATGTGTCACTGTTACCTGAACACGCTCATTATTGTACCTCTCTCCACCGTGTGTCACTGTTACCTGCACACACTCATTATTGTACCTCTCTCCCCCATGTGTCACTGTTACCTGCACACACTCATTATTGTACCGCTCTCCCCCATTTGTCACTGTTACCTGCACACACTCATTATTGTACCGCTCTCCCCCATGTGTCACTGCTACCTGCACACACTCATTATTGTACCGCTCTCCACCATGTGTCACTGTTACCTGCACACACTCATTATTGTACCTCTCTCCACCATGTGTCACTGTTACCTGCACACACTCATTATTGTACCTCTCTCCACCATGTGTCACTGTTACCTGCACACCCTCATTATTGTACCTCTCTCCACCATGTGTCACTGTTACCTGCACACACTCATTACTGTGCCTCTCTCCACCATGTGTCACTGTTACCTGCACACTCATTATTGTACCTCTCTCCACCATGTGTCACTGTTACCTGCACATACTCATTATTGTACATCTCTCCACCATGTGTCACTGTTACCTGCACACACTCATTATTGTACCGCTATCCACCATGTGTCACTGTTACCTGCACACACTCATTATTGTACCTCTCTCCACCATGTGTCACTGTAACCTGCACACACTCATTATTGTACCTCTCTCCACCATGTCTCACTGTTACCTGCACACACTCATTATTGTACCTCTCTCCACCATGTGTCACTATTACCTGCACACACTCATTATTGTACCTCTCTCCCCCATGTGTCACTGCTACCTGCACACACTCATTATTGTACCGCTCTCCACCATGTGTCACTGTTACCTGCACACACTCATTATTGTACCTCTCTCCACCATGTGTCACTGTTACCTGCACACACTCATTATTGTACCTCTCTCCACCATGTGTCACTGTTACCTGCACACCCTCATTATTGTACCTCTCTCCACCATGTGTCACTGTTACCTGCACACACTCATTATTGTACCGCTCTCCACCATGTCTCACTGTTACCTGCACACACTCATTATTGTACCGCTCTCCCCCATGTGTCACTGTTACCTGCACACACTCATTATTGTACCGCTCTCCCCCATGTGTCACTGTTACCTGCACACACTCATTATTGTACGTCTCTCCACCATGTGTCACTGTTACCTGCACACACTCATTATTGTACCGCTCTCCCCCATGTGTCACTGTTACCTGCACACACTCATTATTGTACCGCTCTCCCCCATGTGTCACTGTTACCTGCACACACCCATTATTGTACCTCTCTCCCCCATGTGTCACTGTTACCTGCACACACTCATTATTGTACCGCTCTCCCCCATTTGTCACTGTTACCTGCACACACTCATTATTGTACCGCTCTCCCCCATGTGTCACTGTTACCTGCACACACTCATTATTGTACCTATCTCCACCATGTGTCACTGTTACCTGCACACACTCATTATTGTACCTCTCTCCACCATGTGTCACTGTTACCTGCACACACTCATTATTGTACCGCTCTCCACCATGTGTCACTGTTACCTGCTCACACTCATTATTGTACCTCTCTCCACCATGTGTCACTGTTACCTGAACACACTCATTATTGTACCTCTCTCCACCGTGTGTCACTGTTACCTTCACACACTCATTATTGTACGTCTCTCCACCATGTCTCACTGTTACCTGCACACACTCATTATTGTACCGCTCTCCCCCATGTGTCACTGTTACCTGCACACACTCATTATTGTACGTCTCTACACCATGTGTCACTGTTACCTGCACACACTCATTATTGTACCGCTCTCCACCATGTGTCACTGTTACCAGCACACACTCATTATTGTACCGCTCTCCCCCATGTGTCACTGTTACCTGCACACACTCATTATTGTACCGCTCTCCCCCATGTGTCACTGTTACCTGCACACACTCATTATTGTACCGCTCTCCCCCATGTGTCACTGTTACCTGCACACACTCATTATTGTACCTCTCTCCCCCATGTGTCACTGTTACCTGCACACACTCATTATTGTACCGCTCTCCCCCATTTGTCACTGTTACCTGCACACACTCATTATTGTACCGCTCTCCCCCATGTGTCACTGTTACCTGCACACACTCATTATTGTACCTCTCTCCACCATGTGTCACTGTTACCTGCAGACACTCATTATTGTACGTCTCTCCACCATGTGTCACTGTTACCTGCACACACTCATTATTGTACCTCTCTCCACCATGTGTCACTGTTACCTGCACACACTCATTATTGTACCGCTCTCCCCCTTGTGTCACTGTTACCTGCACACACTCATTATTGTACCGCTCTCCCCCATGTGTCACTGTTACCTGCACACACTCATTATTGTACGTCTCTCCACCATGTGTCACTGTTACCTACACACACTCATTATTGTACCTCTCTCCACCATGTGTCACTGTTACTAGCACACACTCATTATTGTACCGCTCTCCCCCATGTGTCACTGTTACCTGCAGACACTCATTATTGTACCTCTCTCCACCATGTGTCACTGTTACCTGCACACACTCATTATTGTACCGCTCTCCACCATGTGTCACTGTTCCCTGCACACACTCATTATTGTACCTCTCTCCACCATGTGTCACTGTTACCTGCAAACACTCATTATTGTACCTCTCTCCACCATGTGTCACTGTTACCTGCAAACAATCATTATTGTACCTCTCTCCACCATGTGTCACTGTTACCGGCACACACTCATTATTGTACCTCTCTCCACCATGTGTCACTGTTACCTTCATACTCATTATTGTACCTCTCTCCACCATGTGTCACTGTTACCTGCACACACTCATTATTTTACCTCTCTCCCCCATGTGTCACTGTTACCTGCACACACTCATTATTGTACCGCTCTCCCCCATGTGTCACTGTTACCTGCACACACTCATTATTGTACCTCTCTCCACCATGTGTCACTGTTACCTGCACACACTCATTATTGTACCTCTCTCCACCATGTGTCACTGTTACCTGCACACACTCATTATTGTACCTCTCTCCACCATGTGTCACTGTTACCTGCACACACTCATTATTGTACCTCTCTTCCCCATGTGTCACTGTTACCTACACACACTCATTATTGTACCGCACTCCAACATGTGTCACTGTTACCTGCACACACTCATTATTGTACCGCTCTCCACCATGTGCCACTGTTACCTGCACACTCATTATTGTACCTCTCTCCACCATGTGTCACTGTTACCTGCACATACTCATTATTGTACATCTCTCCACCATGTGTCACTGTTACCTGCACACACTCATTATTGTAACGCTATTCACCATGTGTCACTGTTACCTGCACACACTCATTATTGTACCGCTCTCCCCCTTGTGTCACTGTTACCTGCACACACTCATTATTGTACCGCTCTCCCCCATGTGTCACTGTTACCTGCACACACTCATTATTGTACGTCTCTCCACCATGTGTCACTGTTACCTGCACACACTCATTATTGTACCTCTCTCCACCATGTGTCACTGTTACCTGCACACACTCATTATTGTACCGCTCTCCCCCATGTGTCACTGTTACCTGCACACACTCATTATTGTACCTCTCTCCACCATGTGTCACTGTTACCTGCACACACTCATTATTGTACCGCTCTCCACCATGTGTCACTGTTCCCTGCACACACTCATTATTGTACCTCTCTCCACCATGTGTCACTGTTACCTGCACACACTCATTATTGTACCTCTCTCCACCATGTGTCACTGTTACCTGCAAACACTCATTATTGTACCTCTCTCCACCATGTGTCACTGTTACCAGCACACACTCATTATTGTACCTCTCTCCATCATGTGTCAATGTTACCTGCATACTCATTATTGTACCTCTCTCCACCATGTGTCACTGTTACCTGCACACACTCATTATTTTACCTCTCTCCCCCATGTGTCACTGTTACCTGCACACACTCATTATTGTACCGCTCTCCCCCATGTGTCACTGTTACCTGCACACACTCATTATTGTACCTCTCTCCACCATGTGTCACTGTTACCTGCACACACTCATTATTGTACCTCTCTCCACCATGTGTCACTGTTACCTGCACACACTCATTATTGTACCTCTCTCCACCATGTGTCACTGTTACCTGCACACACTCATTATTGTACCGCTCTCCCCCATGTGTCACTGTTACCTGCACACACTCATTATTGTACCGCTCTCCCCCATGTGTCACTGTTACCTGCACACACCCATTATTGTACCTCTCTCCCCCATGTGTCACTGTTACCTGCACACACTCATTATTGTACCGCTCTCCCCCATTTGTCACTGTTACCTGCACACACTCATTATTGTACCGCTCTCCCCCATGTGTCACTGTTACCTGCACACACTCATTATTGTACCTCTCTCCACCATGTGTCACTGTTACCTGCACACACTCATTATTGTACGTCTCTCCACCATGTGTCACTGTTACCTGCACACACTCATTATTGTACCTCTCTCCACCATGTGTCACTGTTACCTGCACACACTCATTATTGTACCGCTCTCCACCATGTGTCACTGTTACCTGCTCACACTCATTATTGTACCTCTCTCCACCATGTGTCACTGTTACCTGAACACACTCATTATTGTACCTCTCTCCACCGTGTGTCACTGTTACCTTCACACACTTATTATTGTACGTCTCTCCACCATGTCTCACTGTTACCTGCACACACTCATTATTGTACCGCTCTCCCCCATGTGTCACTGTTACCTGCACACACTCATTATTGTACCGCTCTCCCCCATGTGTCACTGTTACCTGCACACACTCATTATTGTACGTCTCTACACCATGTGTCACTGTTACCTGCACACACTCATTATTGTACCTCTCTCCACCATGTGTCACTGTTACCAGCACACACTCATTATTGTACCGCTCTCCCCCATGTGTCACTGTTACCTGCACACACTCATTATTGTACCTCTCTCCACCATGTGTCACTGTTACCTGCACACACTCATTATTGTACCGCTCTC
Organism: Taudactylus pleione; assembly: GCA_031769625.1. Lineage (NCBI taxonomy): Eukaryota > Metazoa > Chordata > Amphibia > Anura > Myobatrachidae > Taudactylus > Taudactylus pleione. The sequence goes on along the minus strand of JAUIMM010000046.1, from coordinate 2,213,684 downwards.
CACCATGTGTCACTGTTCCCTGCACACACTCATTATTGTACCTCTCTCCACCATGTGTCACTGTTACCTGCACACACTCATTATTGTACCTCTCTCCACCATGTGTCACTGTTACCTGCAAACACTCATTATTGTACCTCTCTCCACCATGTGTCACTGTTACCAGCACACACTCATTATTGTACCTCTCTCCACCATGTGTCACTGTTACCTGCATACTCATTATTGTACCTCTCTCCACCATGTGTCAAAGTTACCTGCACACACTCATTATTTTACCTCTCTCCCCCATGTGTCACTGTTACCTGCACACACTCATTATTGTACCGCTCTCCCCCATGTGTCACTGTTACCTGCACACACTCATTATTGTACCTCTCTCCACCATGTGTCACTGTTACCTGCACACACTCATTATTGTACCTCTCTCCACCATGTGTCACTGTTACCTGCACACACTCATTATTGTACCTCTCTCCACCATGTGTCACTGTTACCTGCACACACTCATTATTGTACCTCTCTTCCCCATGTGTCACTGTTACCTACACACACTCATTATTGTACCGCACTCCAACATGTGTCACTGTTACCTGCACACACTCATTATTGTACCTCTCTCCACCATGTGTCACTGTTACCTGCACATACTCATTATTGTACATCTCTCCTCCATGTGTCACTGTTACCTGCACACACTCATTATTGTACCGCTATTCACCATGTGTCACTGTTACCTGCACACACTCATTATTGTACCGCTCTCCCCCTTGTGTCACTGTTACCTGCACACACTCATTATTGTACCGCTCTCCCCCATGTGTCACTGTTACCTGCACACACTCATTATTGTACGTCTCTCCAACATGTGTCACTGTTACCTGCACACACTCATTATTGTACCTCTCTCCACCATGTGTCACTGTTACCTGCACACACTCATTATTGTACCGCTCTCCCCCATGTGTCACTGTTACCTGCACACACTCATTATTGTACCTCTCTCCACCATGTGTCACTGTTACCTGCACACACTCATTATTGTACCGCTCTCCACCATGTGTCACTGTTCCCTGCACACACTCATTATTGTACCTCTCTCCACCATGTGTCACTGTTACCTGCACACACTCATTATTGTACCTCTCTCCACCATGTGTCACTGTTACCTGCAAACACTCATTATTGTACCTCTCTCCACCATGTGTCACTGTTACCGGCACACACTCATTATTGTACCTCTCTCCACCATGTGTCACTGTTACCTGCATACTCATTATTGTACCTCTCTCCACCATGTGTCACTGTTACCTGCACACACTCATTATTTTACCTCTCTCCCCCATTTGTCACTGTTACCTGCACACACTCATTATTGTACCGCTCTCCCCCATGTGTCACTGTTACCTGCACACACTCATTATTGTACCTCTCTCCACCATGTGTCACTGTTACCTGCACACACTCATTATTGTACCTCTCTCCACCATGTGTCACTGTTACCTGCACACACTCATTATTGTACCTCTCTCCACCATGTGTCACTGTTACCTGCACACACTCATTATTGTACATCTCTTCCCCATGTGTCACTGTTACCTACACACACTCATTATTGTACCGCACTCCAACATGTGTCACTGTTACCTGCACACACTCATTATTGTACCGCTCTCCACCATGTGCCACTGTTACCTGCACACTCATTATTGTACCTCTCTCCACCATGTGTCAATGTTACCTGCACATACTCATTATTGTACATCTCTCCACCATGTGTCACTGTTACCTGCACACACTCATTATTGTACCGCTATTCACCATGTGTCACTGTTACCTGCACACACTCATTATTGTACCGCTCTCCCCCTTGTGTCACTGTTACCTGCACACACTCATTATTGTACCGCTCTCCCCCATGTGTCACTGTTACCTGCACACACTCATTATTGTACGTCTCTCCAACATGTGTCACTGTTACCTGCACACACTCATTATTGTACCTCTCTCCACCATGTGTCACTGTTACCTGCACACACTCATTATTGTACCGCTCTCCCCCATGTGTCACTGTTACCTGCACACACTCATTATTGTACCTCTCTCCACCATGTGTCACTGTTACCTGCACACACTCATTATTGTACCGCTCTCCACCATGTGTCACTGTTCCCTGCACACACTCATTATTGTACCTCTCTCCACCATGTGTCACTGTTACCTGCACACACTCATTATTGTACCTCTCTCCACCATGTGTCACTGTTACCTGCAAACACTCATTATTGTACCTCTCTCCACCATGTGTCACTGTTACCGGCACACACTCATTATTGTACCTCTCTCCACCATGTGTCACTGTTACCTGCATACTCATTATTGTACCTCTCTCCACCATGTGTCACTGTTACCTGCACACACTCATTATTTTACCTCTCTCCCCCATGTGTCACTGTTACCTGCACACACTCATTATTGTACCGCTCTCCCCCATGTGTCACTGTTACCTGCACACACTCATTATTGTACCTCTCTCCACCATGTGTCACTGTTACCTGCACACACTCATTATTGTACCTCTCTCCACCATGTGTCACTGTTACCTGCACACACTCATTATTGTACCTCTCTCCACCATGTGTCACTGTTACCTGCACACACTCATTATTGTACATCTCTTCCCCATGTGTCACTGTTACCTACACACACTCATTATTGTACCGCACTCCAACATGTGTCACTGTTACCTGCACACACTCATTATTGTACCGCTCTCCACCATGTGCCACTGTTACCTGCACACTCATTATTGTACCTCTCTCCACCATGTGTCAATGTTACCTGCACATACTCATTATTGTACATCTCTCCACCATGTGTCACTGTTACCTGCACACACTCATTATTGTACCGCTATTCACCATGTGTCACTGTTACCTGCACACACTCATTATTGTACCGCTCTCCACCATGTGTCAGTGTTACCTGCACACACTCATTATTGTACCTCTCTCCACCATGTGTCACTGTTACCTGCACACACTCATTATTGTACCTCTCTCCACCATGTGTCACTGTTACCTGCACACACTCATTATTGTACCTCTCTCCACCATGTGTCACTGTTACCTGCACACACTCATTATTGTACCTTTCTTCCCCATGTGTCACTGTTACCTACACACACTCATTATTGTACCACTCTCCACCATGTGTCACTGTTACCTGCACACACTCATTATTGTTCCGCTCTCCACCATGTGTCACTGTTACCTGCACACTCACTATTGTACCTCTCTCCACCATGTGTCACTGTTACCTGCACATACTCATTATTGTACATCTCTCCACCATGTGTCACTGTTATCTGCACACACTCATTATTGTACCGCTATCCACCATGTGTCACTGTAGCCTGCAGACACTCATTATTGTACCGCTCTCCACTATGTGTCACTGTTACCTGCACACACTCATTATTATACCTCTCTCCACCATGTGTCACTGTTACCTGCACACACTCATTATTGTACCTCTCTCCACCATGTGTCACTGTTACCTGCACACACTCATTATTGTACCTCTCTCCACCATGTTTCACTATTACCTGCACACACTCATTATTGTACCTCTCTCCACCATGTGTCACTGTTACCTACACACACTCATTATTGTACCGCTCTCCACCATGTGTCACAGTTACCTGCACACACTCATTATTGTACCGTTCTCCACCATGTGTCACTGTTACCTGCACACTCATTATTGTACCTCTCTCCACCATGTGTCACTGTTACCTGCACACACTCATTATTGTACCTCTCTCCACCATGTGTCACTGTTCCTGCACACACTCATTATTGTACCTCTCTCCACCTTGTGTCACTGTTACCTGCACACACTCATTATTGTACCTCTCTCCACCATGTGTCACTGTTACCTGCACACACTCATTATTGTACGTCTCTCCACCATGTGTCACTGATACCTGCACACACTCATTATTGTACCTCTCTCCACCATGTGTCACTGTTACCTGCACACACTCATTATTGTACCGCTCTCCACCATGTGTCACTGTTACCTGCTCACACTCATTATTGTACCTCTCTCCACCATGTGTCACTGTTACCTGAACACACTCATTATTGTACCTCTCTCCACCATGTGTCACTGTTACCTTCACACACTCATTATTGTACGTCTCTCCACCATGTCTCACTGTTACCTGCACACACTCATTATTGTACCGCTCTCCCCCATGTGTCACTGTTACCTGCACACACTCATTATTGTACCTCTCTCCCCCATGTGTCACTGTTACCTGCACACACTCATTATTGTACGTCTCTACACCATGTGTCACTGTTACCTGCACACACTCATTATTGTACAGCTCTCCCCCATGTGTCACTGTTACCTGCACACACTCATTATTGTACCTCTCTCCACCATGTGTCACTGTTACCTGCACACACTCATTATTGTACCTCTCTCCACCATGTGTCACTGTTACCTGCACACACTCATTATTGTACCTCTCTCCACCATGTGTCACTGTTACCTGCACACACTCATTATTGTACCTCTCTTCCCCATGTGTCACTGTTACCTACACACACTCATTATTGTACCGCACTCCACCATGTGTCACTGTTACCTGCACACACTCATTATTGTACCTCTCTCCACCATGTGTCACTGTTACCAGCACACACTCATTATTGTACCTCTCTCCATCATGTGTCAATGTTACCTGCATACTCATTATTGTACCTCTCTCCACCATGTGTCACTGTTACCTGCACACACTCATTATTTTACCTCTCTCCCCCATGTGTCACTGTTACCTGCACACACTCATTATTGTACCGCTCTCCCCCATGTGTCACTGTTACCTGCACACACTCATTATTGTACCTCTCTCCACCATGTGTCACTGTTACCTGCACACACTCATTATTGTACCGCTCTCCCCCATGTGTCACTGTTACCTGCACACACTCATTATTGTACCTCTCTCCACCATGTGTCACTGTTACCTGCACACACTCATTATTGTACGTCTCTCCACCATGTGTCACTGTTACCTGCACACACTCATTATTGTACCTCTCTCCACCATGTGTCACTGTTACCTGCACACACTCATTATTGTACCGCTCTCCACCATGTGTCACTGTTACCTGCTCACACTCATTATTGTACCTCTCTCCACCATGTGTCACTGTTACCTGAACACACTCATTATTGTACCTCTCTCCACCGTGTGTCACTGTTACCTTCACACACTTATTATTGTACGTCTCTCCACCATGTCTCACTGTTACCTGCACACACTCATTATTGTACCGCTCTCCCCCATGTGTCACTGTTACCTGCACACACTCATTATTGTACCGCTCTCCCCCATGTGTCACTGTTACCTGCACACACTCATTATTGTACGTCTCTACACCATGTGTCACTGTTACCTGCACACACTCATTATTGTACCTCTCTCCACCATGTGTCACTGTTACCAGCACACACTCATTATTGTACCGCTCTCCCCCATGTGTCACTGTTACCTGCACACACTCATTATTGTACCTCTCTCCACCATGTGTCACTGTTACCTGCACACACTCATTATTGTACCGCTCTCCACCATGTGTCACTGTTCCCTGCACACACTCATTATTGTACCTCTCTCCACCATGTGTCACTGTTACCTGCACACACTCATTATTGTACCTCTCTCCACCATGTGTCACTGTTACCTGCAAACACTCATTATTGTACCTCTCTCCACCATGTGTCACTGTTACCAGCACACACTCATTATTGTACCTCTCTCCACCATGTGTCACTGTTACCTGCATACTCATTATTGTACCTCTCTCCACCATGTGTCAAAGTTACCTGCACACACTCATTATTTTACCTCTCTCCCCCATGTGTCACTGTTACCTGCACACACTCATTATTGTACCGCTCTCCCCCATGTGTCACTGTTACCTGCACACACTCATTATTGTACCTCTCTCCACCATGTGTCACTGTTACCTGCACACACTCATTATTGTACCTCTCTCCACCATGTGTCACTGTTACCTGCACACACTCATTATTGTACCTCTCTCCACCATGTGTCACTGTTACCTGCACACACTCATTATTGTACCTCTCTTCCCCATGTGTCACTGTTACCTACACACACTCATTATTGTACCGCACTCCAACATGTGTCACTGTTACCTGCACACACTCATTATTGTACCTCTCTCCACCATGTGTCACTGTTACCTGCACATACTCATTATTGTACATCTCTCCTCCATGTGTCACTGTTACCTGCACACACTCATTATTGTACCGCTATTCACCATGTGTCACTGTTACCTGCACACACTCATTATTGTACCGCTCTCCCCCTTGTGTCACTGTTACCTGCACACACTCATTATTGTACCGCTCTCCCCCATGTGTCACTGTTACCTGCACACACTCATTATTGTACGTCTCTCCAACATGTGTCACTGTTACCTGCACACACTCATTATTGTACCTCTCTCCACCATGTGTCACTGTTACCTGCACACACTCATTATTGTACCGCTCTCCCCCATGTGTCACTGTTACCTGCACACACTCATTATTGTACCTCTCTCCACCATGTGTCACTGTTACCTGCACACACTCATTATTGTACCGCTCTCCACCATGTGTCACTGTTCCCTGCACACACTCATTATTGTACCTCTCTCCACCATGTGTCACTGTTACCTGCACACACTCATTATTGTACCTCTCTCCACCATGTGTCACTGTTACCTGCAAACACTCATTATTGTACCTCTCTCCACCATGTGTCACTGTTACCGGCACACACTCAATATTGTACCTCTCTCCACCATGTGTCACTGTTACCTGCATACTCATTATTGTACCTCTCTCCACCATGTGTCACTGTTACCTGCACACACTCATTATTTTACCTCTCTCCCCCATTTGTCACTGTTACCTGCACACACTCATTATTGTACCGCTCTCCCCCATGTGTCACTGTTACCTGCACACACTCATTATTGTACCTCTCTCCACCATGTGTCACTGTTACCTGCACACACTCATTATTGTACCTCTCTCCACCATGTGTCACTGTTACCTGCACACACTCATTATTGTACCTCTCTCCACCATGTGTCACTGTTACCTGCACACACTCATTATTGTACATCTCTTCCCCATGTGTCACTGTTACCTACACACACTCATTATTGTACCGCACTCCAACATGTGTCACTGTTACCTGCACACACTCATTATTGTACCGCTCTCCACCATGTGCCACTGTTACCTGCACACTCATTATTGTACCTCTCTCCACCATGTGTCAATGTTACCTGCACATACTCATTATTGTACATCTCTCCACCATGTGTCACTGTTACCTGCACACACTCATTATTGTACCGCTATTCACCATGTGTCACTGTTACCTGCACACACTCATTATTGTACCGCTCTCCCCCTTGTGTCACTGTTACCTGCACACACTCATTATTGTACCGCTCTCCCCCATGTGTCACTGTTACCTGCACACACTCATTATTGTACGTCTCTCCAACATGTGTCACTGTTACCTGCACACACTCATTATTGTACCTCTCTCTACCATGTGTCACTGTTACCTGCACACACTCATTATTGTACCGCTCTCCCCCATGTGTCACTGTTACCTGCACACACTCATTATTGTACCTCTCTCCACCATGTGTCACTGTTACCTGCACACACTCATTATTGTACCGCTCTCCACCATGTGTCACTGTTCCCTGCACACACTCATTATTGTACCTCTCTCCACCATGTGTCACTGTTACCTGCACACACTCATTATTGTACCTCTCTCCACCATGTGTCACTGTTACCTGCAAACACTCATTATTGTACCTCTCTCCACCATGTGTCACTGTTACCGGCACACACTCATTATTGTACCTCTCTCCACCATGTGTCACTGTTACCTGCATACTCATTATTGTACCTCTCTCCACCATGTGTCACTGTTACCTGCACACACTCATTATTTTACCTCTCTCCCCCATGTGTCACTGTTACCTGCACACACTCATTATTGTACCGCTCTCCCCCATGTGTCACTGTTACCTGCACACACTCATTATTGTACCTCTCTCCACCATGTGTCACTGTTACCTGCACACACTCATTATTGTACCTCTCTCCACCATGTGTCACTGTTACCTGCACACACTCATTATTGTACCTCTCTCCACCATGTGTCACTGTTACCTGCACACACTCATTATTGTACATCTCTTCCCCATGTGTCACTGTTACCTACACACACTCATTATTGTACCGCACTCCAACATGTGTCACTGTTACCTGCACACACTCATTATTGTACCGCTCTCCACCATGTGCCACTGTTACCTGCACACTCATTATTGTACCTCTCTCCACCATGTGTCAATGTTACCTGCACATACTCATTATTGTACATCTCTCCACCATGTGTCACTGTTACCTGCACACACTCATTATTGTACCGCTATTCACCATGTGTCACTGTTACCTGCACACACTCATTATTGTACCGCTCTCCACCATGTGTCAGTGTTACCTGCACACACTCATTATTGTACCTCTCTCCACCATGTGTCACTGTTACCTGCACACACTCATTATTGTACCTCTCTCCACCATGTGTCACTGTTACCTGCACACACTCATTATTGTACCTCTCTCCACCATGTGTCACTGTTACCTGCACACACTCATTATTGTACCTTTCTTCCCCATGTGTCACTGTTACCTACACACACTCATTATTGTACCACTCTCCACCATGTGTCACTGTTACCTGCACACACTCATTATTGTTCCGCTCTCCACCATGTGTCACTGTTACCTGCACACTCACTATTGTACCTCTCTCCACCATGTGTCACTGTTACCTGCACATACTCATTATTGTACATCTCTCCACCATGTGTCACTGTTATCTGCACACACTCATTATTGTACCGCTATCCACCATGTGTCACTGTAGCCTGCAGACACTCATTATTGTACCGCTCTCCACTATGTGTCACTGTTACCTGCACACACTCATTATTATACCTCTCTCCACCATGTGTCACTGTTACCTGCACACACTCATTATTGTACCTCTCTCCACCATGTGTCACTGTTACCTGCACACACTCATTATTGTACCTCTCTCCACCATGTTTCACTATTACCTGCACACACTCATTATTGTACCTCTCTCCACCATGTGTCACTGTTACCTACACACACTCATTATTGTACCGCTCTCCACCATGTGTCACAGTTACCTGCACACACTCATTATTGTACCGTTCTCCACCATGTGTCACTGTTACCTGCACACTCATTATTGTACCTCTCTCCACCATGTGTCACTGTTACCTGCACACACTCATTATTGTACCTCTCTCCACCATGTGTCACTGTTCCTGCACACACTCATTATTGTACCTCTCTCCACCTTGTGTCACTGTTACCTGCACACACTCATTATTGTACCTCTCTCCACCATGTGTCACTGTTACCTGCACACACTCATTATTGTACGTCTCTCCACCATGTGTCACTGATACCTGCACACACTCATTATTGTACCTCTCTCCACCATGTGTCACTGTTACCTGCACACACTCATTATTGTACCGCTCTCCACCATGTGTCACTGTTACCTGCTCACACTCATTATTGTACCTCTCTCCACCATGTGTCACTGTTACCTGAACACACTCATTATTGTACCTCTCTCCACCATGTGTCACTGTTACCTTCACACACTCATTATTGTACGTCTCTCCACCATGTCTCACTGTTACCTGCACACACTCATTATTGTACCGCTCTCCCCCATGTGTCACTGTTACCTGCACACACTCATTATTGTACCGCTCTCCCCCATGTGTCACTGTTACCTGCACACACTCATTATTGTACGTCTCTACACCATGTGTCACTGTTACCTGCACACACTCATTATTGTACAGCTCTCCCCCATGTGTCACTGTTACCTGCACACACTCATTATTGTACCTCTCTCCACCATGTGTCACTGTTACCTGCACACACTCATTATTGTACCTCTCTCCACCATGTGTCACTGTTACCTGCACACACTCATTATTGTACCTCTCTCCACCATGTGTCACTGTTACCTGCACACACTCATTATTGTACCTCTCTTCCCCATGTGTCACTGTTACCTACACACACTCATTATTGTACCGCACTCCACCATGTGTCACTGTTACCTGCACACACTCATTATTGTACCGCTCTCCACCATGTGTCACTGTTACCTGCACACTCATTATTGTACCTCTCTCCACCATGTGTCACTGTTACCTGCACATACTCATTATTGTACATCTCTCCACCATGTGTCACTGTTACCTGCACACACTCATTATTGTACCGCTATTCACCATGTGTCACTGTTACCTGCACACACTCATTATTGTACCGCTCTCCACCATGTGTCACTGTTACCTGCACACACTCATTATTGTACCTCTCTCCACCATGTGTCACTGTTACCTGCACACACTCATTTTTGTACCTCTCTCCACCATGTGTCACTGTTACCTGCACACACTCATTATTGTACCTCTCTCCACCATGTGTCACTGTTACCTGCACACACTCATTATTGTACCTTTCTTCCCCATGTGTCACTGTTACCTACACACATTCATTATTGTACCGCTCTCCACCATGTGTCACTGTTGCCTGCACACACTCATTATTGTACCGCTCTCCACCATGTGTCACTGTTACCTGCACACTCATTATTTTACCTCTCTCCCCCATGTGTCACTGTTACCTGCACACACTCATTATTGTACCGCTCTCCCCCATGTGTCACTGTTACCTGCACACACTCATTATTGTACCTCTCTCCACCATGTGTCACTGTTACCTGCACACACTCATTATTGTACCTCTCTCCACCATGTGTCACTATTACCTGCACACACTCATTATTGTACCTCTCTCCACCATGTGTCACTGTTACCTGCACACACTCATTATTGTACCTCTCTTCCCCATGTGTCACTGTTACCTACACACACTCATTATTGTACCGCACTCCAACATGTGTCACTGTTACCTGCACACACTCATTATTGTACCTCTCTCCACCATGTGTCACTGTTACCTGCACATACTCATTATTGTACATCTCTCCTCCATGTGTCACTGTTACCTGCACACACTCATTATTGTACCGCTATTCACCATGTGTCACTGTTACCTGCACACACTCATTATTGTAAAGCTCTCCCCCTTGTGTCACTGTTACCTGCACACACTCATTATTGTACCGCTCTCCCCCATGTGTCACTGTTACCTGCACACACTCATTATTGTACGTCTCTCCAACATGTGTCACTGTTACCTGCACACACTCATTATTGTACCTCTCTCCACCATGTGTCACTGTTACCTGCACACACTCATTATTGTACCGCTCTCCCCCATGTGTCACTGTTACCTGCACACACTCATTATTGTACCTCTCTCCACCATGTGTCACTGTTACCTGCACACACTCATTATTGTACCGCTCTCCACCATGTGTCACTGTTCCCTGCACACACTCATTATTGTACCTCTCTCCACCATGTGTCACTGTTACCTGCACACACTCATTATTGTACCTCTCTCCACCATGTGTCACTGTTACCTGCAAACACTCATTATTGTACCTCTCTCCACCATGTGTCACTGTTACCGGCACACACTCATTATTGTACCTCTCTCCACCATGTGTCACTGTTACCTGCATACTCATTATTGTACCTCTCTCCACCATGTGTCACTGTTACCTGCACACACTCATTATTTTACCTCTCTCCCCCATTTGTCACTGTTACCTGCACACACTCATTATTGTACCGCTCTCCCCCATGTGTCACTGTTACCTGCACACACTCATTATTGTACCTCTCTCCACCATGTGTCACTGTTACCTGCACACACTCATTATTGTACCTCTCTCCACCATGTGTCACTGTTACCTGCACACACTCATTATTGTACCTCTCTCCACCATGTGTCACTGTTACCTGCACACACTCATTATTGTACATCTCTTCCCCATGTGTCACTGTTACCTACACACACTCATTATTGTACCGCACTCCAACATGTGTCACTGTTACCTGCACACACTCATTATTGTACCGCTCTCCACCATGTGCCACTGTTACCTGCACACTCATTATTGTACCTCTCTCCACCATGTGTCAATGTTACCTGCACATACTCATTATTGTACATCTCTCCACCATGTGTCACTGTTACCTGCACACACTCATTATTGTACCGCTATTCACCATGTGTCACTGTTACCTGCACACACTCATTATTGTACCGCTCTCCCCCTTGTGTCACTGTTACCTGCACACACTCATTATTGTACCGCTCTCCCCCATGTGTCACTGTTACCTGCACACACTCATTATTGTACGTCTCTCCAACATGTGTCACTGTTACCTGCACACACTCATTATTGTACCTCTCTCCACCATGTGTCACTGTTACCTGCACACACTCATTATTGTACCGCTCTCCCCCATGTGTCACTGTTACCTGCACACACTCATTATTGTACCTCTCTCCACCATGTGTCACTGTTACCTGCACACACTCATTATTGTACCGCTCTCCACCATGTGTCACTGTTCCCTGCACACACTCATTATTGTACCTCTCTCCACCATGTGTCACTGTTACCTGCACACACTCATTATTGTACCTCTCTCCACTATGTGTCACTGTTACCTGCAAACACTCATTATTGTACCTCTCTCCACCATGTGTCACTGTTACCGGCACACACTCATTATTGTACCTCTCTCCACCATGTGTCACTGTTACCTGCATACTCATTATTGTACCTCTCTCCACCATGTGTCACTGTTACCTGCACACACTCATTATTTTACCTCTCTCCCCCATGTGTCACTGTTACCTGCACACACTCATTATTGTACCGCTCTCCCCCATGTGTCACTGTTACCTGCACACACTCATTATTGTACCTCTCTCCACCATGTGTCACTGTTACCTGCACACACTCATTATTGTAACTCTCTCCACCATGTGTCACTGTTACCTGCACACACTCATTATTGTACCTCTCTCCACCATGTGTCACTGTTACCTGCACACACTCATTATTGTACATCTCTTCCCCATGTGTCACTGTTACCTACACACACTCATTATTGTACCGCACTCCAACATGTGTCACTGTTACCTGCACACACTCATTATTGTACCGCTCTCCACCATGTGCCACTGTTACCTGCACACTCATTATTGTACCTCTCTCCACCATGTGTCAATGTTACCTGCACATACTCATTATTGTACATCTCTCCACCATGTGTCACTGATACTTGCACACACTCATTATTGTACCGCTATTCACCATGTGTCACTGTTACCTGCACACACTCATTATTGTACCGCTCTCCACCATGTGTCACTGTTACCTGCACACACTCATTATTGTACCTCTCTCCACCATGTGTCACTGTTACCTGCAAACACTCATTATTGTACCTCTCTCCACCATGTGTCACTGTTACCAGCACACACTCATTATTGTACCTCTCTCCACCATGTGTCACTGTTACCTGCATACTCATTATTGTACCTCTCTCCACCATGTGTCAAAGTTACCTGCACACACTCATTATTTTACCTCTCTCCCCCATGTGTCACTGTTACCTGCACACACTCATTATTGTACCGCTCTCCCCCATGTGTCACTGTTACCTGCACACACTCATTATTGTACCTCTCTCCACCATGTGTCACTGTTACCTGCACACACTCATTATTGTACCTCTCTCCACCATGTGTCACTGTTACCTGCACACACTCATTATTGTACCTCTCTCCACCATGTGTCACTGTTACCTGCACACACTCATTATTGTACCTCTCTTCCCCATGTGTCACTGTTACCTACACACACTCATTATTGTACCGCACTCCAACATGTGTCACTGTTACCTGCACACACTCATTATTGTACCTCTCTCCACCATGTGTCACTGTTACCTGCACATACTCATTATTGTACATCTCTCCTCCATGTGTCACTGTTACCTGCACACACTCATTATTGTACCGCTATTCACCATGTGTCACTGTTACCTGCACACACTCATTATTGTACCGCTCTCCCCCTTGTGTCACTGTTACCTGCACACACTCATTATTGTACCGCTCTCCCCCATGTGTCACTGTTACCTGCACACACTCATTATTGTACGTCTCTCCAACATGTGTCACTGTTACCTGCACACACTCATTATTGTACCTCTCTCCACCATGTGTCACTGTTACCTGCACACACTCATTATTGTACCGCTCTCCCCCATGTGTCACTGTTACCTGCACACACTCATTATTGTACCTCTCTCCACCATGTGTCACTGTTACCTGCACACACTCATTATTGTACCGCTCTCCACCATGTGTCACTGTTCCCTGCACACACTCATTATTGTACCTCTCTCCACCATGTGTCACTGTTACCTGCACACACTCATTATTGTACCTCTCTCCACCATGTGTCACTGTTACCTGCAAACACTCATTATTGTACCTCTCTCCACCATGTGTCACTGTTACCGGCACACACTCAATATTGTACCTCTCTCCACCATGTGTCACTGTTACCTGCATACTCATTATTGTACCTCTCTCCACCATGTGTCACTGTTACCTGCACACACTCATTATTTTACCTCTCTCCCCCATTTGTCACTGTTACCTGCACACACTCATTATTGTACCGCTCTCCCCCATGTGTCACTGTTACCTGCACACACTCATTATTGTACCTCTCTCCACCATGTGTCACTGTTACCTGCACACACTCATTATTGTACCTCTCTCCACCATGTGTCACTGTTACCTGCACACACTCATTATTGTACCTCTCTCCACCATGTGTCACTGTTACCTGCACACACTCATTATTGTACATCTCTTCCCCATGTGTCACTGTTACCTACACACACTCATTATTGTACCGCACTCCAACATGTGTCACTGTTACCTGCACACACTCATTATTGTACCGCTCTCCACCATGTGCCACTGTTACCTGCACACTCATTATTGTACCTCTCTCCACCATGTGTCAATGTTACCTGCACATACTCATTATTGTACATCTCTCCACCATGTGTCACTGTTACCTGCACACACTCATTATTGTACCGCTATTCACCATGTGTCACTGTTACCTGCACACACTCATTATTGTACCGCTCTCCCCCTTGTGTCACTGTTACCTGCACACACTCATTATTGTACCGCTCTCCCCCATGTGTCACTGTTACCTGCACACACTCATTATTGTACGTCTCTCCAACATGTGTCACTGTTACCTGCACACACTCATTATTGTACCTCTCTCCACCATGTGTCACTGTTACCTGCACACACTCATTATTGTACCGCTCTCCCCCATGTGTCACTGTTACCTGCACACACTCATTATTGTACCTCTCTCCACCATGTGTCACTGTTACCTGCACACACTCATTATTGTACCGCTCTCCACCATGTGTCACTGTTCCCTGCACACACTCATTATTGTACCTCTCTCCACCATGTGTCACTGTTACCTGCACACACTCATTATTGTACCTCTCTCCACCATGTGTCACTGTTACCTGCAAACACTCATTATTGTACCTCTCTCCACCATGTGTCACTGTTACCGGCACACACTCATTATTGTACCTCTCTCCACCATGTGTCACTGTTACCTGCATACTCATTATTGTACCTCTCTCCACCATGTGTCACTGTTACCTGCACACACTCATTATTTTACCTCTCTCCCCCATGTGTCACTGTTACCTGCACACACTCATTATTGTACCGCTCTCCCCCATGTGTCACTGTTACCTGCACACACTCATTATTGTACCTCTCTCCACCATGTGTCACTGTTACCTGCACACACTCATTATTGTACCTCTCTCCACCATGTGTCACTGTTACCTGCACACACTCATTATTGTACCTCTCTCCACCATGTGTCACTGTTACCTGCACACACTCATTATTGTACATCTCTTCCCCATGTGTCACTGTTACCTACACACACTCATTATTGTACCGCACTCCAACATGTGTCACTGTTACCTGCACACACTCATTATTGTACCGCTCTCCACCATGTGCCACTGTTACCTGCACACTCATTATTGTACCTCTCTCCACCATGTGTCAATGTTACCTGCACATACTCATTATTGTACATCTCTCCACCATGTGTCACTGTTACCTGCACACACTCATTATTGTACCGCTATTCACCATGTGTCACTGTTACCTGCACACACTCATTATTGTACCGCTCTCCACCATGTGTCAGTGTTACCTGCACACACTCATTATTGTACCTCTCTCCACCATGTGTCACTGTTACCTGCACACACTCATTATTGTACCTCTCTCCACCATGTGTCACTGTTACCTGCACACACTCATTATTGTACCTCTCTCCACCATGTGTCACTGTTACCTGCACACACTCATTATTGTACCTTTCTTCCCCATGTGTCACTGTTACCTACACACACTCATTATTGTACCACTCTCCACCATGTGTCACTGTTACCTGCACACACTCATTATTGTTCCGCTCTCCACCATGTGTCACTGTTACCTGCACACTCACTATTGTACCTCTCTCCACCATGTGTCACTGTTACCTGCACATACTCATTATTGTACATCTCTCCACCATGTGTCACTGTTATCTGCACACACTCATTATTGTACCGCTATCCACCATGTGTCACTGTAGCCTGCAGACACTCATTATTGTACCGCTCTCCACTATGTGTCACTGTTACCTGCACACACTCATTATTATACCTCTCTCCACCATGTGTCACTGTTACCTGCACACACTCATTATTGTACCTCTCTCCACCATGTGTCACTGTTACCTGCACACACTCATTATTGTACCTCTCTCCACCATGTTTCACTATTACCTGCACACACTCATTATTGTACCTCTCTCCACCATGTGTCACTGTTACCTACACACACTCATTATTGTACCGCTCTCCACCATGTGTCACAGTTACCTGCACACACTCATTATTGTACCGTTCTCCACCATGTGTCACTGTTACCTGCACACTCATTATTGTACCTCTCTCCACCATGTGTCACTGTTACCTGCACACACTCATTATTGTACCTCTCTCCACCATGTGTCACTGTTCCTGCACACACTCATTATTGTACCTCTCTCCACCTTGTGTCACTGTTACCTGCACACACTCATTATTGTACCTCTCTCCACCATGTGTCACTGTTACCTGCACACACTCATTATTGTACGTCTCTCCACCATGTGTCACTGATACCTGCACACACTCATTATTGTACCTCTCTCCACCATGTGTCACTGTTACCTGCACACACTCATTATTGTACCGCTCTCCACCATGTGTCACTGTTACCTGCTCACACTCATTATTGTACCTCTCTCCACCATGTGTCACTGTTACCTGAACACACTCATTATTGTACCTCTCTCCACCATGTGTCACTGTTACCTTCACACACTCATTATTGTACGTCTCTCCACCATGTCTCACTGTTACCTGCACACACTCATTATTGTACCGCTCTCCCCCATGTGTCACTGTTACCTGCACACACTCATTATTGTACCGCTCTCCCCCATGTGTCACTGTTACCTGCACACACTCATTATTGTACGTCTCTACACCATGTGTCACTGTTACCTGCACACACTCATTATTGTACAGCTCTCCCCCATGTGTCACTGTTACCTGCACACACTCATTATTGTACCTCTCTCCACCATGTGTCACTGTTACCTGCACACACTCATTATTGTACCTCTCTCCACCATGTGTCACTGTTACCTGCACACACTCATTATTGTACCTCTCTCCACCATGTGTCACTGTTACCTGCACACACTCATTATTGTACCTCTCTTCCCCATGTGTCACTGTTACCTACACACACTCATTATTGTACCGCACTCCACCATGTGTCACTGTTACCTGCACACACTCATTATTGTACCGCTCTCCACCATGTGTCACTGTTACCTGCACACTCATTATTGTACCTCTCTCCACCATGTGTCACTGTTACCTGCACATACTCATTATTGTACATCTCTCCACCATGTGTCACTGTTACCTGCACACACTCATTATTGTACCGCTATTCACCATGTGTCACTGTTACCTGCACACACTCATTATTGTACCGCTCTCCACCATGTGTCACTGTTACCTGCACACACTCATTATTGTACCTCTCTCCACCATGTGTCACTGTTACCTGCACACACTCATTTTTGTACCTCTCTCCACCATGTGTCACTGTTACCTGCACACACTCATTATTGTACCTCTCTCCACCATGTGTCACTGTTACCTGCACACACTCATTATTGTACCTTTCTTCCCCATGTGTCACTGTTACCTACACACATTCATTATTGTACCGCTCTCCACCATGTGTCACTGTTGCCTGCACACACTCATTATTGTACCGCTCTCCACCATGTGTCACTGTTACCTGCACACTCATTATTTTACCTCTCTCCCCCATGTGTCACTGTTACCTGCACACACTCATTATTGTACCGCTCTCCCCCATGTGTCACTGTTACCTGCACACACTCATTATTGTACCTCTCTCCACCATGTGTCACTGTTACCTGCACACACTCATTATTGTACCTCTCTCCACCATGTGTCACTATTACCTGCACACACTCATTATTGTACCTCTCTCCACCATGTGTCACTGTTACCTGCACACACTCATTATTGTACCTCTCTTCCCCATGTGTCACTGTTACCTACACACACTCATTATTGTACCGCACTCCAACATGTGTCACTGTTACCTGCACACACTCATTATTGTACCTCTCTCCACCATGTGTCACTGTTACCTGCACATACTCATTATTGTACATCTCTCCTCCATGTGTCACTGTTACCTGCACACACTCATTATTGTACCGCTATTCACCATGTGTCACTGTTACCTGCACACACTCATTATTGTAAAGCTCTCCCCCTTGTGTCACTGTTACCTGCACACACTCATTATTGTACCGCTCTCCCCCATGTGTCACTGTTACCTGCACACACTCATTATTGTACGTCTCTCCAACATGTGTCACTGTTACCTGCACACACTCATTATTGTACCTCTCTCCACCATGTGTCACTGTTACCTGCACACACTCATTATTGTACCGCTCTCCCCCATGTGTCACTGTTACCTGCACACACTCATTATTGTACCTCTCTCCACCATGTGTCACTGTTACCTGCACACACTCATTATTGTACCGCTCTCCACCATGTGTCACTGTTCCCTGCACACACTCATTATTGTACCTCTCTCCACCATGTGTCACTGTTACCTGCACACACTCATTATTGTACCTCTCTCCACCATGTGTCACTGTTACCTGCAAACACTCATTATTGTACCTCTCTCCACCATGTGTCACTGTTACCGGCACACACTCATTATTGTACCTCTCTCCACCATGTGTCACTGTTACCTGCATACTCATTATTGTACCTCTCTCCACCATGTGTCACTGTTACCTGCACACACTCATTATTTTACCTCTCTCCCCCATTTGTCACTGTTACCTGCACACACTCATTATTGTACCGCTCTCCCCCATGTGTCACTGTTACCTGCACACACTCATTATTGTACCTCTCTCCACCATGTGTCACTGTTACCTGCACACACTCATTATTGTACCTCTCTCCACCATGTGTCACTGTTACCTGCACACACTCATTATTGTACCTCTCTCCACCATGTGTCACTGTTACCTGCACACACTCATTATTGTACATCTCTTCCCCATGTGTCACTGTTACCTACACACACTCATTATTGTACCGCACTCCAACATGTGTCACTGTTACCTGCACACACTCATTATTGTACCGCTCTCCACCATGTGCCACTGTTACCTGCACACTCATTATTGTACCTCTCTCCACCATGTGTCAATGTTACCTGCACATACTCATTATTGTACATCTCTCCACCATGTGTCACTGTTACCTGCACACACTCATTATTGTACCGCTATTCACCATGTGTCACTGTTACCTGCACACACTCATTATTGTACCGCTCTCCCCCTTGTGTCACTGTTACCTGCACACACTCATTATTGTACCGCTCTCCCCCATGTGTCACTGTTACCTGCACACACTCATTATTGTACGTCTCTCCAACATGTGTCACTGTTACCTGCACACACTCATTATTGTACCTCTCTCCACCATGTGTCACTGTTACCTGCACACACTCATTATTGTACCGCTCTCCCCCATGTGTCACTGTTACCTGCACACACTCATTATTGTACCTCTCTCCACCATGTGTCACTGTTACCTGCACACACTCATTATTGTACCGCTCTCCACCATGTGTCACTGTTCCCTGCACACACTCATTATTGTACCTCTCTCCACCATGTGTCACTGTTACCTGCACACACTCATTATTGTACCTCTCTCCACTATGTGTCACTGTTACCTGCAAACACTCATTATTGTACCTCTCTCCACCATGTGTCACTGTTACCGGCACACACTCATTATTGTACCTCTCTCCACCATGTGTCACTGTTACCTGCATACTCATTATTGTACCTCTCTCCACCATGTGTCACTGTTACCTGCACACACTCATTATTTTACCTCTCTCCCCCATGTGTCACTGTTACCTGCACACACTCATTATTGTACCGCTCTCCCCCATGTGTCACTGTTACCTGCACACACTCATTATTGTACCTCTCTCCACCATGTGTCACTGTTACCTGCACACACTCATTATTGTAACTCTCTCCACCATGTGTCACTGTTACCTGCACACACTCATTATTGTACCTCTCTCCACCATGTGTCACTGTTACCTGCACACACTCATTATTGTACATCTCTTCCCCATGTGTCACTGTTACCTACACACACTCATTATTGTACCGCACTCCAACATGTGTCACTGTTACCTGCACACACTCATTATTGTACCGCTCTCCACCATGTGCCACTGTTACCTGCACACTCATTATTGTACCTCTCTCCACCATGTGTCAATGTTACCTGCACATACTCATTATTGTACATCTCTCCACCATGTGTCACTGATACTTGCACACACTCATTATTGTACCGCTATTCACCATGTGTCACTGTTACCTGCACACACTCATTATTGTACCGCTCTCCACCATGTGTCACTGTTACCTGCACACACTCATTATTGTACCTCTCTCCACCATGTGTCACTGTTACCTGCACACACTCATTATTGTACCTCTCTCCACCATGTGTCACTGTTACCTGCACACACTCATTATTGTACCTCTCTCCACCATGTGTCACTGTTACCTGCACACACTCATTATTGTACCTTTCTTCCCCATGTGTCACTGTTACCTACACACACTCATTATTGTACCACTCTCCACCATGTGTCACTGTTACCTGCACACACTCATTATTGTTCCGCTCTCCACCATGTGTCACTGTTACCTGCACACTCATTATTGTACCTCTCTCCACCATGTGTCACTGTTACCTGCACATACTCATTATTGTACATCTCTCCACCATGTGTCACTGTTATCTGCACACACTCATTATTGTACCGCTATCCACCATGTGTCACTGTAGCCTGCAGACACTCATTATTGTACCGCTCTCCCCCATGTGTCACTGTTACCTGCACACACTCATTATTGTACGTCTCTCCAACATGTGTCACTGTTACCTGCACACACTCATTATTGTACCTCTCTCCACCATGTGTCACTGTTACCTGCACACACTCATTATTGTACCGCTCTCCCCCATGTGTCACTGTTACCTGCACACACTCATTATTGTACCTCTCTCCACCATGTGTCACTGTTACCTGCACACACTCATTATTGTACCGCTCTCCACCATGTGTCACTGTTCCCTGCACACACTCATTATTGTACCTCTCTCCACCATGTGTCACTGTTACCTGCACACACTCATTATTGTACCTCTCTCCACTATGTGTCACTGTTACCTGCAAACACTCATTATTGTACCTCTCTCCACCATGTGTCACTGTTACCGGCACACACTCATTATTGTACCTCTCTCCACCATGTGTCACTGTTACCTGCATACTCATTATTGTACCTCTCTCCACCATGTGTCACTGTTACCTGCACACACTCATTATTTTACCTCTCTCCCCCATGTGTCACTGTTACCTGCACACACTCATTATTGTACCGCTCTCCCCCATGTGTCACTGTTACCTGCACACACTCATTATTGTACCTCTCTCCACCATGTGTCACTGTTACCTGCACACACTCATTATTGTAACTCTCTCCACCATGTGTCACTGTTACCTGCACACACTCATTATTGTACCTCTCTCCACCATGTGTCACTGTTACCTGCACACACTCATTATTGTACATCTCTTCCCCATGTGTCACTGTTACCTACACACACTCATTATTGTACCGCACTCCAACATGTGTCACTGTTACCTGCACACACTCATTATTGTACCGCTCTCCACCATGTGCCACTGTTACCTGCACACTCATTATTGTACCTCTCTCCACCATGTGTCAATGTTACCTGCACATACTCATTATTGTACATCTCTCCACCATGTGTCACTGATACTTGCACACACTCATTATTGTACCGCTATTCACCATGTGTCACTGTTACCTGCACACACTCATTATTGTACCGCTCTCCACCATGTGTCACTGTTACCTGCACACACTCATTATTGTACCTCTCTCCACCATGTGTCACTGTTACCTGCACACACTCATTATTGTACCTCTCTCCACCATGTGTCACTGTTACCTGCACACACTCATTATTGTACCTCTCTCCACCATGTGTCACTGTTACCTGCACACACTCATTATTGTACCTTTCTTCCCCATGTGTCACTGTTACCTACACACACTCATTATTGTACCACTCTCCACCATGTGTCACTGTTACCTGCACACACTCATTATTGTTCCGCTCTCCACCATGTGTCACTGTTACCTGCACACTCATTATTGTACCTCTCTCCACCATGTGTCACTGTTACCTGCACATACTCATTATTGTACATCTCTCCACCATGTGTCACTGTTATCTGCACACACTCATTATTGTACCGCTATCCACCATGTGTCACTGTAGCCTGCAGACACTCATTATTGTACCGCTCTCCACTATGTGTCACTGTTACCTGCACACACTCATTATTATACCTCTCTCCACCATGTGTCACTGTTACCTGCACACACTCATTATTGTACCTCTCTCCACCATGTGTCACTGTTACCTGCACACACTCATTATTGTACCTCTCTCCACCATGTTTCACTATTACCTGCACACACTCATTATTGTACCTCTCTCCACCATGTGTCACTGTTACCTACACACACTCATTATTGTACCGCTCTCCACCATGTGTCACAGTTACCTGCACACACTCATTATTGTACCGTTCTCCACCATGTGTCACTGTTACCTGCACACTCATTATTGTACCTCTCTCCACCATGTGTCACTGTTACCTGCACACACTCATTATTGTACCTCTCTCCACCATGTGTCACTGTTCCTGCACACACTCATTATTGTACCTCTCTCCACCTTGTGTCACTGTTACCTGCACACACTCATTATTGTACCTCTCTCCACCATGTGTCACTGTTACCTGCACACACTCATTATTGTACGTCTCTCCACCATGTGTCACTGATACCTGCACACACTCATTATTGTACCTCTCTCCACCATGTGTCACTGTTACCTGCACACACTCATTATTGTACCGCTCTCCACCATGTGTCACTGTTACCTGCATACTCATTATTGTACCTCTCTCCACCATGTGTCACTGTTACCTGCACACACTCATTATTTTACCTCTCTCCCCCATTTGTCACTGTTACCTGCACACACTCATTATTGTACCGCTCTCCCCCATGTGTCACTGTTACCTGCACACACTCATTATTGTACCTCTCTCCACCATGTGTCACTGTTACCTGCACACACTCATTATTGTACCTCTCTCCACCATGTGTCACTGTTACCTGCACACACTCATTATTGTACCTCTCTCCACCATGTGTCACTGTTACCTGCACACACTCATTATTGTACATCTCTTCCCCATGTGTCACTGTTACCTACACACACTCATTATTGTACCGCACTCCAACATGTGTCACTGTTACCTGCACACACTCATTATTGTACTGCTCTCCACCATGTGCCACTGTTACCTGCACACTCATTATTGTACCTCTCTCCACCATGTGTCAATGTTACCTGCACATACTCATTATTGTACATCTCTCCACCATGTGTCACTGTTACCTGCACACACTCATTATTGTACCGCTATTCACCATGTGTCACTGTTACCTGCACACACTCATTATTGTACCGCTCTCCCCCTTGTGTCACTGTTACCTGCACACACTCATTATTGTACCGCTCTCCCCCATGTGTCACTGTTACCTGCACACACTCATTATTGTACGTCTCTCCAACATGTGTCACTGTTACCTGCACACACTCATTATTGTACCTCTCTCCACCATGTGTCACTGTTACCTGCACACACTCATTATTGTACCGCTCTCCCCCATGTGTCACTGTTACCTGCACACACTCATTATTGTACCTCTCTCCACCATGTGTCACTGTTACCTGCACACACTCATTATTGTACCGCTCTCCACCATGTGTCACTGTTCCCTGCACACACTCATTATTGTACCTCTCTCCACCATGTGTCACTGTTACCTGCACACACTCATTATTGTACCTCTCTCCACTATGTGTCACTGTTACCTGCAAACACTCATTATTGTACCTCTCTCCACCATGTGTCACTGTTACCGGCACACACTCATTATTGTACCTCTCTCCACCATGTGTCACTGTTACCTGCATACTCATTATTGTACCTCTCTCCACCATGTGTCACTGTTACCTGCACACACTCATTATTTTACCTCTCTCCCCCATGTGTCACTGTTACCTGCACACACTCATTATTGTACCGCTCTCCCCCATGTGTCACTGTTACCTGCACACACTCATTATTGTACCTCTCTCCACCATGTGTCACTGTTACCTGCACACACTCATTATTGTAACTCTCTCCACCATGTGTCACTGTTACCTGCACACACTCATTATTGTACCTCTCTCCACCATGTGTCACTGTTACCTGCACACACTCATTATTGTACATCTCTTCCCCATGTGTCACTGTTACCTACACACACTCATTATTGTACCGCACTCCAACATGTGTCACTGTTACCTGCACACACTCATTATTGTACCGCTCTCCACCATGTGCCACTGTTACCTGCACACTCATTATTGTACCTCTCTCCACCATGTGTCAATGTTACCTGCACATACTCATTATTGTACATCTCTCCACCATGTGTCACTGTTACTTGCACACACTCATTATTGTACCGCTATTCACCATGTGTCACTGTTACCTGCACACACTCATTATTGTACCGCTCTCCACCATGTGTCACTGTTACCTGCACACACTCATTATTGTACCTCTCTCCACCATGTGTCACTGTTACCTGCACACACTCATTATTGTACCTCTCTCCACCATGTGTCACTGTTACCTGCACACACTCATTATTGTACCTCTCTCCACCATGTGTCACTGTTACCTGCACACACTCATTATTGTACCTTTCTTCCCCATGTGTCACTGTTACCTACACACACTCATTATTGTACCACTCTCCACCATGTGTCACTGTTACCTGCACACACTCATTATTGTTCCGCTCTCCACCATGTGTCACTGTTACCTGCACACTCATTATTGTACCTCTCTCCACCATGTGTCACTTTTACCTGCACATACTCATTATTGTACATCTCTCCACCATGTGTCACTGTTATCTGCACACACTCATTATTGTACCGCTATCCACCATGTGTCACTGTAGCCTGCAGACACTCATTATTGTACCGCTCTCCACTATGTGTCACTGTTACCTGCACACACTCATTATTATACCTCTCTCCACCATGTGTCACTGTTACCTGCACACACTCATTATTGTACCTCTCTCCACCATGTGTCACTGTTACCTGCACACACTCATTATTGTACCTCTCTCCACCATGTTTCACTATTACCTGCACACACTCATTATTGTACCTCTCTCCACCATGTGTCACTGTTACCTACACACACTCATTATTGTACCGCTCTCCACCATGTGTCACAGTTACCTGCACACACTCATTATTGTACCGTTCTCCACCATGTGTCACTGTTACCTGCACACTCATTATTGTACCTCTCTCCACCATGTGTCACTGTTACCTGCACACACTCATTATTGTACCTCTCTCCACCATGTGTCACTGTTCCTGCACACACTCATTATTGTACCTCTCTCCACCTTGTGTCACTGTTACCTGCACACACTCATTATTGTACCTCTCTCCACCATGTGTCACTGTTACCTGCACACACTCATTATTGTACGTCTCTCCACCATGTGTCACTGATACCTGCACACACTCATTATTGTACCTCTCTCCACCATGTGTCACTGTTACCTGCACACACTCATTATTGTACCGCTCTCCACCATGTGTCACTGTTACCTGCTCACACTCATTATTGTACCTCTCTCCACCATGTGTCACTGTTACCTGAACACACTCATTATTGTACCTCTCTCCACCATGTGTCACTGTTACCTTCACACACTCATTATTGTACGTCTCTCCACCATGTCTCACTGTTACCTGCACACACTCATTATTGTACCGCTCTCCCCCATGTGTCACTGTTACCTGCACACACTCATTATTGTACCGCTCTCCCCCATGTGTCACTGTTACCTGCACACACTCATTATTGTACGTCTCTACACCATGTGTCACTGTTACCTGCACACACTCATTATTGTACAGCTCTCCCCCATGTGTCACTGTTACCTGCACACACTCATTATTGTACCTCTCTCCACCATGTGTCACTGTTACCTGCACACACTCATTATTGTACCTCTCTCCACCATGTGTCACTGTTACCTGCACACACTCATTATTGTACCTCTCTCCACCATGTGTCACTGTTACCTGCACACACTCATTATTGTACCTCTCTTCCCCATGTGTCACTGTTACCTACACACACTCATTATTGTACCGCACTCCACCATGTGTCACTGTTACCTGCACACACTCATTATTGTACCGCTCTCCACCATGTGTCACTGTTACCTGCACACTCATTATTGTACCTCTCTCCACCATGTGTCACTGTTACCTGCACATACTCATTATTGTACATCTCTCCACCATGTGTCACTGTTACCTGCACACACTCATTATTGTACCGCTATTCACCATGTGTCACTGTTACCTGCACACACTCATTATTGTACCGCTCTCCACCATGTGTCACTGTTACCTGCACACACTCATTATTGTACCTCTCTCCACCATGTGTCACTGTTACCTGCACACACTCATTTTTGTACCTCTCTCCACCATGTGTCACTGTTACCTGCACACACTCATTATTGTACCTCTCTCCACCATGTGTCACTGTTACCTGCACACACTCATTATTGTACCTTTCTTCCCCATGTGTCACTGTTACCTACACACATTCATTATTGTACCGCTCTCCACCATGTGTCACTGTTGCCTGCACACACTCATTATTGTACCGCTCTCCACCATGTGTCACTGTTACCTGCACACTCATTATTTTACCTCTCTCCCCCATGTGTCACTGTTACCTGCACACACTCATTATTGTACCGCTCTCCCCCATGTGTCACTGTTACCTGCACACACTCATTATTGTACCTCTCTCCACCATGTGTCACTGTTACCTGCACACACTCATTATTGTACCTCTCTCCACCATGTGTCACTATTACCTGCACACACTCATTATTGTACCTCTCTCCACCATGTGTCACTGTTACCTGCACACACTCATTATTGTACATCTCTTCCCCATGTGTCACTGTTACCTACACACACTCATTATTGTACCGCACTCCAACATGTGTCACTGTTACCTGCACACACTCATTATTGTACCGCTCTCCACCATGTGCCACTGTTACCTGCACACTCATTATTGTACCTCTCTCCACCATGTGTCAATGTTACCTGCACATACTCATTATTGTACATCTCTCCACCATGTGTCACTGTTACCTGCACACACTCATTATTGTACCGCTATTCACCATGTGTCACTGTTACCTGCACACACTCATTATTGTACCGCTCTCCACCATGTGTCACTGTTACCTGCACACACTCATTATTGTACCTCTCTCCACCATGTGTCACTGTTACCTGCACACACTCATTATTGTACCTCTCTCCACCATGTGTCACTGTTACCTGCACACACTCATTATTGTACCTCTCTCCACCATGTGTCACTGTTACCTGCACACACTCATTATTGTACCTTTCTTCCCCATGTGTCACTGTTACCTACACACACTCATTATTGTACCACTCTCCACCATGTGTCACTGTTACCTGCACACACTCATTATTGTTCCGCTCTCCACCATGTGTCACTGTTACCTGCACACTCATTATTGTACCTCTCTCCACCATGTGTCACTGTTACCTGCACATACTCATTATTGTACATCTCTCCACCATGTGTCACTGTTATCTGCACACACTCATTATTGTACCGCTATCCACCATGTGTCACTGTAGCCTGCAGACACTCATTATTGTACCGCTCTCCACTATGTGTCACTGTTACCTGCACACACTCATTATTATACCTCTCTCCACCATGTGTCACTGTTACCTGCACACACTCATTATTGTACCTCTCTCCACCATGTGTCACTGTTACCTGCACACACTCATTATTGTACCTCTCTCCACCATGTTTCACTATTACCTGCACACACTCATTATTGTACCTCTCTCCACCATGTGTCACTGTTACCTACACACACTCATTATTGTACCGCTCTCCACCATGTGTCACAGTTACCTGCACACACTCATTATTGTACCGTTCTCCACCATGTGTCACTGTTACCTGCACACTCATTATTGTACCTCTCTCCACCATGTGTCACTGTTACCTGCACACACTCATTATTGTACCTCTCTCCACCATGTGTCACTGTTCCTGCACACACTCATTATTGTACCTCTCTCCACCATGTGTCACTGTTACCTGCACACACTCATTATTGTATCTCTCTCCACCATGTGTCACTGCTACCTGCACACACTCATTACTGTACCTCTCTCCACCATGTGTCACTGTTACCTGCACACTCATTATTGTACCTCTCTCCACCATGTGTCACTGTTACCGGCACACACTCATTATTGTACCGCTCTCCCCCATGTGTCACTGTTACCTGCACACACTCATTATTGTACCTCTCTCCACCATGTGTCACTGTTACCTGCACACACTCATTATTGTACGTCTCTCCACCATGTGTCACTGATACCTGCACACACTCATTATTGTACCTCTCTCCACCATGTGTCACTGTTACCTGCACACACTCATTATTGTACCGCTCTCCACCATGTGTCACTGTTACCTGCTCACACTCATTATTGTACCTCTCTCCACCATGTGTCACTGTTACCTGAACACACTCATTATTGTACCTCTCTCCACCATGTGTCACTGTTACCTTCACACACTCATTATTGTACGTCTCTCCACCATGTCTCACTGTTACCTGCACACACTCATTATTGTACCGCTCTCCCCCATGTGTCACTGTTACCTGCACACACTCATTATTGTACCGCTCTCCACCATGTGTCACTGCTACCTGCACACACTCATTACTGTACCTCTCTCCACCATGTGTCACTGTTACCTGCACACTCATTATTGTACCTCTCTCCACCATGTGTCACTGTTACCGGCACACACTCATTATTGTACCGCTCTCCCCCATGTGTCACTGTTACCTGCACACACTCATTATTGTACCTCTCTCCACCATGTGTCACTGTTACCTGCACACACTCATTATTGTACGTCTCTCCACCATGTGTCACTGATACCTGCACACACTCATTATTGTACCTCTCTCCACCATGTGTCACTGTTACCTGCACACACTCATTATTGTACCGCTCTCCACCATGTGTCACTGTTACCTGCTCACACTCATTATTGTACCTCTCTCCACCATGTGTCACTGTTACCTGAACACACTCATTATTGTACCTCTCTCCACCATGTGTCACTGTTACCTTCACACACTCATTATTGTACGTCTCTCCACCATGTCTCACTGTTACCTGCACACACTCATTATTGTACCGCTCTCCCCCATGTGTCACTGTTACCTGCACACACTCATTATTGTACCTCTCTCCACCATGTGTCACTGTTACCTGCACACACTCATTATTGTACCTCTCTTCCCCATGTGTCACTGTTACCTACACACACTCATTATTGTACCGCACTCCACCATGTGTCACTGTTACCTGCACACACTCATTATTGTACCGCTCTCCACCATGTGTCACTGTTACCTGCACACTCATTATTGTACCTCTCTCCACCATGTGTCACTGTTACCTGCACATACTCATTATTGTACATCTCTCCACCATGTGTCACTGTTACCTGCACACACTCATTATTGTACCGCTATTCACCATGTGTCACTGTTACCTGCACACACTCATTATTGTACCGCTCTCCACCATGTGTCACTGTTACCTGCACACACTCATTATTGTACCTTTCTTCCCCATGTGTCACTGTTACCTACACACATTCATTATTGTACCGCTCTCCACCATGTGTCACTGTTACCTGCACACACTCATTATTGTACCGCTCTCCACCATGTGTCACTGTTACCTGCACACTCATTATTGTACCTCTCTCCACCATGTGTCACTGTTACCTGCACATACTCATTATTGTACATCTCTCCACCATGTGTCACTGTTACCTGCACACACTCATTATTGTACCGCTATCCACCATGTGTCACTGTAGCCTGCACACACTCATTATTGTACCGCTCTCCACCATGTGTCACTGTTACCTGCACACACTCATTATTGTACCTCTCTCCACCATGTGTCACTGTTACCTGCACACACTCATTATTGTACCTCTCTCCACCATGTGTCACTGTTACCTGCACACACTCATTATTGTACCGCTCTCCACCATGTGTCACTATTACCTGCACACACTCATTATTGTACCGCTCTCCACCATGTGTCACTGTTACCTACACACACTCATTATTGTACCGCTCTCCACCATGTGTCACTGTTACCTGCACACACTCATTATTGTACCGTTCTCCACCATGTGTCACTGTTACCTGCACACTCATTATTGTACCTCTCTCCACCATGTGTCACTGTTACCTGCACACACTCATTATTGTACCTCTCTCCACCATGTGTCACTGTTCCTGCACACACTCATTATTGTACCTCTCTCCACCATGTGTCACTGTTACCTGCACACACTCATTATTGTATCTCTCTCCACCATGTGTCACTGCTACCTGCACACACTCATTATTGTACCGCTCTCCACCATGTGTCACTGTTACCTGCACACACTCATTATTGTACCTCTCTCCACCATGTCTCACTGTTACCTGCACACACTCATTATTGTACCTCTCTCCACCATGTGTCACTATTACCTGCACACACTCATTATTGTACCTCTCTCCCCCATGTGTCACTGTTACATGCAGACACTCATTATTGTACCTCTCTCCACCATGTGTCACTCTTACCTGCACACACTCATTATTGTACCTCTCTCCACCATGTGTCACTCTTACCTGCACACACTCATTATTGTACCTCTCTCCACCATGTGTCACTGTTACCTGCCACACTCATTATTGTACCTCTCTCCACCATGTGTCACTGTTACCTGCACACACTCATTATTGTACCTCTCTCCACCATGTGTCACTGTTACCTGCACACACTCATTATTGTACCTTTCTCCACCATGTGTCACTGTTACCTGCACACACTCATTATTGTACCTCTCTCCACCATGTGTCACTGTTACCTGCACACACTCATTATTGTACCGCTCTCCACCATGTGTCACTGTTACCTGCACACACTTATTATTGTACCTCTCTCCACCATGTGTCACTGTTACCTGCACACACTCATTATTGTACCTCTCTCCACCATGTGTCACTGTTTCCTGCACACACTCATTATTGTACCTCTCTCCACCATGTGTCACTGTTACCTACACACACTCATTATTGTACCGCACTCCACCATGTGTCACTGTTACCTGCACACACTCATTATTGTACCGCTCTCCACCATGTGTCACTGTTACCTGCACACTCATTATTGTACATCTCTCCACCATGTGTCACTGTTACCTGCACATACTCATTATTGTACATCTCTCCACCATGTGTCACTGTTACCTGCACACACTCATTATTGTACCGCTATTCACCATGTGTCACTGTTACCTGCACACACTCATTATTGTACCGCTCTCCACCATGTGTCACTGTTACCTGCACACACTCATTATTGTACCTCTCTCCACCATGTGTCACTGTTACCTGCACACACTCATTTTTGTACCTCTCTCCACCATGTGTCACTGTTACCTGCACACACTCATTATTGTACCTCTCTCCACCATGTGTCACTGTTACCTGCACACACTCATTATAGTACCTTTCTTCCCCATGTGTCACTGTTACCTACACACATTCATTATTGTACCGCTCTCCACCATGTGTCACTGTTACCTGCACACACTCATTATTGTACCGCTCTCCACCATGTGTCACTGTTACCTGCACACTCATTATTGTACCTCTCTCCACCATGTGTCACTGTTACCTGCACATACTCATTATTGTACATCTCTCCACCATGTGTCACTGTTACCTGCACACACTCATTATTGTACCGCTATCCACCATGTGTCACTGTAGCCTGCACACACTCATTATTGTACCGCTCTCCACCATGTGTCACTGTTACCTGCACACACTCATTATTGTACCTCTCTCCACCATGTGTCACTGTTACCTGCACACACTCATTATTGTACCTCTCTCCACCATGTGTCACTGTTACCTGCACACACTCATTATTGTACCGCTCTCCACCATGTGTCACTATTACCTGCACACACTCATTATTGTACCGCTCTCCACCATGTGTCACTGTTACCTACACACACTCATTATTGTACCGCTCTCCACCATGTGTCACTGTTACCTGCACACACTCATTATTGTACCGTTCTCCACCATGTGTCACTGTTACCTGCACACTCATTATTGTACCTCTCTCCACCATGTGTCACTGTTACCTGCACACACTCATTATTGTACCTCTCTCCACCATGTGTCACTGTTCCTGCACACACTCATTATTGTACCTCTCTCCACCATGTGTCACTGTTACCTGCACACACTCATTATTGTATCTCTCTCCACCGTGTGTCACTGCTACCTGCACACACTCATTATTGTACCGCTCTCCACCATGTGTCACTGTTACCTGCACACACTCATTATTGTACCTCTCTCCACCATGTCTCACTGTTACCTGCACACACTCATTATTGTACCTCTCTCCACCATGTGTCACTATTACCTGCACACACTCATTATTGTACCTCTCTCCCCCATGTGTCACTGTTACATGCAGACACTCATTATTGTACCTCTCTCCACCATGTGTCACTGTTACCTGCACACACTCATTATTGTACCTCTCTCCACCATGTGTCACTGTTACCTGCACATACTCATTATTGTTCATCTCTCCACCATGTGTCACTGTTACCTGCACACACTCATTATTGTACCGCTATCCACCATGTGTCACTGTTACCTGCACACACGCATTATTGTACCTCTCTCCACCATGTGTCACTGTTACCTGCACACACTCATTATTGTACCTCTCTTCACCATGTGTCACTGTTACCTGCACACACTCATTATTGTAGCTCTCTCCACCATGTCTCACTGTTACCTGCACACACTCATTATTGTACCTCTCTCCACCATGTGTCACTGTTACCTGCACACACTCATTATTGTACCGCTCTCCCCCATGTGTCACTGTTACCTGCACACACTCATTATTGTACCTCTCTCCACCATGTGTCACTGTTACCTGCACACACACATTATTGTACCGCTCTCCACCATGTGTCACTGTTACCTGCACACCCTCTTTATTGTACCTCTCTCCACCATGTGTCACTGTTACCTGCACACACTCATTATTGTACCTCTCTCCACCATGTGTCACTCTTACCTGCACACACTCATTATTGTACCTCTCTCCACCATGTGTCACTGTTACCTGCCACACTCATTATTGTACCTCTCTCTCCACCATGTGTCACTGTTACCTGCACACACTCATTATTGTACCTCTCTCCACCATGTGTCACTGTTACCTGCACACACTCATTATTGTACCTTTCTCCACCATGTGTCACTGTTACCTGCACACACTCATTATTGTACCTCTCTCCACCATGTGTCACTGTTACCTGCACACACTCATTATTGTACCACTCTCCACCATGTGTCACTGTTACCTGCACATACTCATTATTGTACCTCTCTCCACCATGTGTCACTGTTACCTGCACACACTCATTATTGTACCTCTCTCCACCATGTGTCACTGTTTCCTGCACACACTCATTATTGTACCGCTCTCCACCATGTGTCACTGTTACCTGCACACACTCATTATTGTACCGCTCTCCACCATGTGTCACTGTTACCTGAACACACTCATTATTGTACCTCTCTCCACCATGTGTCACTGTTACCTGCACACACTCATTATTGTACCACTCTCCACCATGTGTCACTGTTACCTGCACACACTCATTATTGTACCTCTCTCCACCATGTGTCACTGTTACCTGCACACACTCATTATTGTACCTCTCTCCACCATGCGTCACTGTTACCTGCACACACTCATTATTGTACCGCTCTCCACCATGTGTCCCTGTTACCTGCACACACTCTTTATTGTACCTCTCTCCACCATGTGTCACTGTTACCTGCACACACTCATTATTGTACCTCTCTCCACCATGTGTCACTGTTACCTGCACACACATTATTGTACCACTCTCCACCATGTGTCACTGTTACCTGCACACACTCATTATTGTACCTCTCTCCACCATGTGTCACTGTTACCTGCACACACTCATTATTGTACCTCTCTCCACCATGTGTCACTATTACCTGCACACACTCATTATTGTACCTCTCTCCACCATGTGTCACTGTTACCTACACACACTCATTATTGTACCGCTCTCCACCATGTGTCACTGTTACCTGCACACACTCATTATTGTACCGTTCTCCACCATGTCTCACTGTTACCTGCACACTCATTATTGTACCTCTCTCCACCATGTGTCACTGTTACCTGCACACACTCATTATTGTACCTCTCTCCACCATGTGTCACTGTTCCTGCACACACTCATTATTGTACCTCTCTCCACCATGTGTCACTGTTACCTGCACACACTCATTATTGTATCTCTCTCCACCATGTGTCACTGCTACCTGCACACACTCATTATTGTATCGCTCTCCACCATGTGTCACTGTTACCTGCACACACTCATTATTGTACCTCTCTCCACCATGTGTCACTGTTACCTGCACACCCTCATTATTGTACCTCTCTCCACCATGTGTCACTGTTACCTGCACACACTCATTACTGTACCTCTCTCCACCATGTGTCACTGTTACCTGCACACACTCATTATTGTACCTCTCTCCACCATGTGTCACTGTTACCTGCACACACTCATTATTGTACCTCTCTCCACCATGTGTCACTGTTACCTGCACACACTCATTATTGTACCTCTCTCCACCATGTGTCACTGTTACCTGCACACACTCATTATTGTACCTCTCTTCCCCATGTGTCACTGTTACCTACACACACTCATTATTGTACCGCACTCCACAATGTGTCACTGTTACCTGCACACACTCATTATTGTACCGCTCTCCACCATGTGTCACTGTTACCTGCACACTCATTATTGTACCTCTCTCCACCATGTGTCACTGTTACCTGCACATACTCATTATTGTACATCTCTCCACCATGTGTCACTGTTACCTGCACACACTCATTTTTGTACCTCTCTCCACCATGTGTCACTGTTACCTGCACACACTCATTATTGTACCGCTCTCCACCATGTCTCACTGTTACCTGCACACACTCATTATTGTACCGCTCTCCCCCATGTGTCACTGTTACCTGCACACACTCATTATTGTACCGCTCTCCCCCATGTGTCACTGTTACCTGCACACACTCATTATTGTACGTCTCTCCACCATGTGTCACTGTTACCTACACACACTCATTATTGTACCTCTCTCCACCATGTGTCACTGTTACCTGCACACACTCATTATTGTACCGCTCTCCCCCATGTGTCACTGTTACCTGCACACACTCATTATTGTACCGCTCTCCCCCATGTGTCACTGTTACCTGCACACACTCATTATTGTACCGCTCTCCCCATGTGTCACTGTTACCTGCACACACTCATTATTGTACCTCTCTCCCCCATGTGTCACTGTTACCTGCACACACTCATTATTGTACCACTCTCCCCCATTTGTCACTGTTACCTGCACACACTCATTATTGTACCTCTCTCCACCATGTGTCACTGTTACCTGCACACCCTCATTATTGTACCTCTCTCCACCATGTGTCACTGTTACCTGCACACACTCATTACTGTACCTCTCTCCACCATGTGTCACTGTTACCTGCACACACTCATTATTGTACCTCTCTCCACCATGTGTCACTGTTACCTGCACACACTCATTATTGTACCTCTCTCCACCATGTGTCACTGTTACCTGCACACACTCATTTTTGTACCTCTCTCCACCATGTGTCACTGTAGCCTGCACACACTCATTATTGTACCGCTCTCCACCATGTGTCACTGTTACCTGCACACACTCATTATTATACCTCTCTCCACCATGTGTCACTGTTACCTGCACACACTCATTATTGTACCTCTCTCCACCATGTGTCACTGTTACCTGCACACACTCATTATTGTACCTCTCTCCACCATGTGTCACTATTACCTGCACACACTCATTATTGTACCTCTCTCCACCATGTGTCACTGTTACCTACACACACTCATTATTGTACCGCTCTCCACCATGTGTCACTGTTACCTGCACACACTCATTATTGTACCGTTCTCCACCATGTGTCACTGTTACCTGCACACTCATTATTGTACCTCTCTCCACCATGTGTCACTGTTACCTGCACACACTCATTATTGTACCTCTCTCCACCATGTGTCACTGTTCCTGCACACACTCATTATTGTACCTCTCTCCACCATGTGTCACTGTTACCTGCACACACTCATTATTGTATCTCTCTCCACCATGTGTCACTGCTACCTGCACACACTCATTATTCTACCGCTCTCCACCATGTGTCACTGTTACCTGCACACACTCATTATTGTACCTTTCTCCACCATGTGTCACTGTTACCTGCACACACTCATTATTGTACCTCTCTCCACCATGTGTCACTGTTACCTGCACACCGTCATTATTGTACCTCTCTCCACCATGTGTCACTGTTACCTGCACACACTCATTACTGTACCTCTCTCCACCATGTGTTACTGTTACCTGCACAGTCATTATTGTACCTCTCTCCACCATGTGTCACTGTTACCTGCACATACTCATTATTGTACATCTCTCCACCATGTGTCACTGTTACCTGCACACACTCATTATTGTACCGCTATCCACCATGTGTCACTGTTACCTGCACACACTCATTATTGTACCTCTCTTCACCATGTGTCACTGTTACCTGCACACACTCATTATTGTACCTCTCTCCACCATGTGTCACTATTACCTGCACACACTCATTATTGTACCTCTCTCCCCCATGTGTCACTGTTACATGCACACACTCATTATTGTACCTCTCTCCACCATGTGTCACTGTTACCTGCACACACTCATTATTGTACCTCTCTCCACCATGTCTCACTGTTACCTGCACACACTCATTATTGTACCTCTCTCCACCATGTGTCACTATTACCTGCACACACTCATTATTGTACCTCTCTCCCCCATGTGTCACTGTTACATGCACACACTCATTATTGTACCTCTCTCCACCATGTGTCACTGTTACCTGCACACACTCATTATTGTACCTCTCTCCACCATGTGTCACTATTACCTGCACACACTCATTATTGTACCTCTCTCCCCCATGTGTCACTGTTACATGCACACACTCATTATTGTACCTCTCTCCACCATGTGTCACTGTTACCTGCACACACTCATTATTGTACCTCTCTCCACCATGTGTCACTGTTACCTGCACATACTCATTATTGTTCATCTCTCCACCATGTGTCACTATTACCTGCACACACTCATTATTGTACCTCTCTCCCCCATGTGTCACTGTTACATGCAGACACTCATTATTGTACCTCTCTCCACCATGTGTCACTGTTACCTGCACACACTCATTATTGTACCTCTCTCCACCATGTGTCACTGTTACCTGCACATACTCATTATTGTTCATCTCTCCACCATGTGTCACTGTTACCTGCACACACTCATTATTGTACCTCTCTCCACCATGTGTCACTGTTACCTGCACACACTCATTATTGTACCTCTCTCCACCATGTGTCACTGTTACCTGCACACACTCATTATTGTACCTCTCTCCACCATGTCTCACTGTTACCTGCACACACTCATTATTGTACCTCTCTCTACCATGTGTCACTGTTACCTGCACACACTCATTATTGTACCTCTCTCCACCATGTGTCACTGTTACCTGCACACACTCATTATTGTACCTCTCTCCACCATGTGTCACTGTTACCTGCACACACTCATTATTGTACCTCTCTCCACCATGTCTCACTGTTACCTGCACACACTCATTATTGTACCTCTCTCCACCATGTGTCACTGTTACCTGCACACACTCATTATTGTACCGCTCTCCCCCATGTGTCACTGTTACCTGCACACACTCATTATTGTACCTCTCTCCACCATGTGTCACTGTTACCTGCACACACACATTATTGTACCGCTCTCCACCATGTGTCACTGTTACCTGCACACCCTCTTTATTGTACCTCTCTCCACCATGTGTCACTGTTACCTGCACACACTCATTATTGTACCTCTCTCCACCATGTGTCACTCTTACCTGCACACACTCATTATTGTACCTCTCTCCACCATGTGTCACTGTTACCTGCCACACTCATT
Source organism: Taudactylus pleione (assembly GCA_031769625.1). Taxonomy (NCBI): domain Eukaryota; kingdom Metazoa; phylum Chordata; class Amphibia; order Anura; family Myobatrachidae; genus Taudactylus; species Taudactylus pleione. The sequence goes on along the minus strand of JAUIMM010000046.1, from coordinate 2,174,044 downwards.
ATTGTACCTCTCTCCACCATGTGTCACTGTTACCTGCACACACTCATTATTGTACCTCTCTCCACCATGTGTCACTGTTACCTGCACACACTCATTATTGTACCTCTCTCCACCATGTGTCACTGTTTCCTGCACACACTCATTATTGTACCTCTCTCCACCATGTGTCACTGTTACCTGCACACACTCATTATTGTACCGCTCTCCACCATGTGTCACTGTTACCTGAACACACTCATTATTGTACCTCTCTCCACCATGTGTCACTGTTACCTGCACACACTCATTATTGTACCACTCTCCACCATGTGTCACTGTTACCTGCACACACTCATTATTGTACCTCTCTCCACCATGTGTCACTGTTACCTGCACACACTCATTATTGTACCTCTCTCCACCATGCGTCACTGTTACCTGCACACACTCATTATTGTACCGCTCTCCACCATGTGTCCCTGTTACCTGCACACACTCTTTATTGTACCTCTCTCCACCATGTGTCACTGTTACCTGCACACACTCATTATTGTACCTCTCTCCACCATGTGTCACTGTTACCTGCACACACTCATTATTGTACCTTTCTTCCCCATGTGTCACTGTTACCTACACACATTCATTATTGTACCGCTCTCCACCATGTGTCACTGTTACCTGCACACACTCATTATTGTACCGCTCTCCACCATGTGTCACTGTTACCTGCACACTCATTATTGTACCTCTCTCCACCATGTGTCACTGTTACCTGCACATACTCATTATTGTACATCTCTCCACCATGTGTCACTGTTACCTGCACACACTCATTATTGTACCGCTATCCACCATGTGTCACTGTAGCCTGCACACACTCATTATTGTACCGCTCTCCACCATGTGTCACTGTTACCTGCACACACTCATTATTGTACCTCTCTCCACCATGTGTCACTGTTACCTGCACACACTCATTATTGTACCTCTATCCACCATGTGTCACTGTTACCTGCACACTCTCATTATTGTACCGCTCTCCACCATGTGTCACTATTACCTGCACACACTCATTATTGTACCGCTCTCCACCATGTGTCACTGTTACCTACACACACTCATTATTGTACCGCTCTCCACCATGTGTCACTGTTACCTGCACACACTCATTATTGTACCGTTCTCCACCATGTGTCACTGTTACCTGCACACTCATTATTGTACCTCTCTCCACCATGTGTCACTGTTACCTGCACACACTCATTATTGTACCTCTCTCCACCATGTGTCACTGTTCCTGCACACACTCATTATTGTACCTCTCTCCACCATGTGTCACTGTTACCTGCACACACTCATTATTGTATCTCTCTCCACCGTGTGTCACTGCTACCTGCACACACTCATTATTGTACCGCTCTCCACCATGTGTCACTGTTACCTGCACACACTCATTATTGTACCTCTCTCCACCATGTCTCACTGTTACCTGCACACACTCATTATTGTACCTCTCTCCACCATGTGTCACTATTACCTGCACACACTCATTATTGTACCTCTCTCCCCCATGTGTCACTGTTACATGCAGACACTCATTATTGTACCTCTCTCCACCATGTGTCACTGTTACCTGCACACACTCATTATTGTACCTCTCTCCACCATGTGTCACTGTTACCTGCACATACTCATTATTGTTCATCTCTCCACCATGTGTCACTGTTACCTGCACACACTCATTATTGTACCGCTATCCACCATGTGTCACTGTTACCTGCACACACGCATTATTGTACCTCTCTCCACCATGTGTCACTGTTACCTGCACACACTCATTATTGTACCTCTCTTCACCATGTGTCACTGTTACCTGCACACACTCATTATTGTACCTCTCTCCACCATGTCTCACTGTTACCTGCACACACTCATTATTGTACCTCTCTCCACCATGTGTCACTGTTACCTGCACACACTCATTATTGTACCGCTCTCCCCCATGTGTCACTGTTACCTGCACACACTCATTATTGTACCTCTCTCCACCATGTGTCACTGTTACCTGCACACACACATTATTGTACCGCTCTCCACCATGTGTCACTGTTACCTGCACACCCTCTTTATTGTACCTCTCTCCACCATGTGTCACTGTTACCTGCACACACTCATTATTGTACCTCTCTCCACCATGTGTCACTCTTACCTGCACACACTCATTATTGTACCTCTCTCCACCATGTGTCACTGTTACCTGCCACACTCATTATTGTACCTCTCTCCACCATGTGTCACTGTTACCTGCACACACTCATTATTGTACCTCTCTCCACCATGTGTCACTGTTACCTGCACACACTCATTATTGTACCTTTCTCCACCATGTGTCACTGTTACCTGCACACACTCATTATTGTACCTCTCTCCACCATGTGTCACTGTTACCTGCACACACTCATTATTGTACCGCTCTCCACCATGTGTCACTGTTACCTGCACATACTCATTATTGTACCTCTCTCCACCATGTGTCACTGTTACCTGCACACACTCATTATTGTACCTCTCTCCACCATGTGTCACTGTTTCCTGCACACACTCATTATTGTACCGCTCTCCACCATGTGTCACTGTTACCTGCACACACTCATTATTGTACCGCTCTCCACCATGTGTCACTGTTACCTGAACACACTCATTATTGTACCTCTCTCCACCATGTGTCACTGTTACCTGCACACACTCATTATTGTACCACTCTCCACCATGTGTCACTGTTACCTGCACACACTCATTATTGTACCTCTCTCCACCATGTGTCACTGTTACCTGCACACACTCATTATTGTACCTCTCTCCACCATGCGTCACTGTTACCTGCACACACTCATTATTGTACCGCTCTCCACCATGTGTCCCTGTTACCTGCACACACTCTTTATTGTACCTCTCTCCACCATGTGTCACTGTTACCTGCACACACTCATTATTGTACCTCTCTCCACCATGTGTCACTGTTACCTGCACACACATTATTGTACCACTCTCCACCATGTGTCACTGTTACCTGCACACACTCATTATTGTACCTCTCTCCACCATGTGTCACTGTTACCTGCACACACTCATTATTGTACCTCTCTCCACCATGTGTCACTATTACCTGCACACACTCATTATTGTACCTCTCTCCACCATGTGTCACTGTTACCTACACACACTCATTATTGTACTGCTCTCCACCATGTGTCACTGTTACCTGCACACACTCATTATTGTACCGTTCTCCACCATGTCTCACTGTTACCTGCACACTCATTATTGTACCTCTCTCCACCATGTGTCACTGTTACCTGCACACACTCATTATTGTACCTCTCTCCACCATGTGTCACTGTTCCTGCACACACTCATTATTGTACCTCTCTCCACCATGTGTCACTGTTACCTGCACACACTCATTATTGTATCTCTCTCCACCATGTGTCACTGCTACCTGCACACACTCATTATTGTACCGCTCTCCACCATGTGTCACTGTTACCTGCACACACTCATTATTGTACCTCTCTCCACCATGTGTCACTGTTACCTGCACACCCTCATTATTGTACCTCTCTCCACCATGTGTCACTGTTACCTGCACACACTCATTACTGTACCTCTCTCCACCATGTGTCACTGTTACCTGCACACACTCATTATTGTACCTCTCTCCACCATGTGTCACTGTTACCTGCACACACTCATTATTGTACCTCTCTCCACCATGTGTCACTGTTACCTGCACACACTCATTATTGTACCTCTCTCCACCATGTGTCACTGTTACCTGCACACACTCATTATTGTACCTCTCTTCCCCATGTGTCACTGTTACCTACACACACTCATTATTGTACCGCACTCCACAATGTGTCACTGTTACCTGCACACACTCATTATTGTACCGCTCTCCACCATGTGTCACTGTTACCTGCACACTCATTATTGTACCTCTCTCCACCATGTGTCACTGTTACCTGCACATACTCATTATTGTACATCTCTCCACCATGTGTCACTGTTACCTGCACACACTCATTTTTGTACCTCTCTCCACCATGTGTCACTGTTACCTGCACACACTCATTATTGTACCGCTCTCCACCATGTCTCACTGTTACCTGCACACACTCATTATTGTACCGCTCTCCCCCATGTGTCACTGTTACCTGCACACACTCAATATTGTACCGCTCTCCCCCATGTGTCACTGTTACCTGCACACACTCATTATTGTACGTCTCTCCACCATGTGTCACTGTTACCTACACACACTCATTATTGTACCTCTCTCCACCATGTGTCACTGTTACCTGCACACACTCATTATTGTACCGCTCTCCCCCATGTGTCACTGTTACCTGCACACACTCATTATTGTACCGCTCTCCCCATGTGTCACTGTTACCTGCACACACTCATTATTGTACGTCTCTCCACAATGTGTCACTGTTACCTACACACACTCATTATTGTACCTCTCTCCACCATGTGTCACTGTTACCTGCACACACTCATTATTGTACCGCTCTCCCCCATGTGTCACTGTTACCTGCACACACTCATTATTGTACCGCTCTCCCCATGTGTCACTGTTACCTGCACACACTCATTATTGTACCTCTCTCCCCCATGTGTCACTGTTACCTGCACACACTCATTATTGTACCACTCTCCCCCATTTGTCACTGTTACCTGCACACACTCATTATTGTACCTCTCTCCACCATGTGTCACTGTTACCTGCACACCCTCATTATTGTACCTCTCTCAACCATGTGTCACTGTAGCCTGCACACACTCATTACTGTACCTCTCTCCACCATGTGTCACTGTTACCTGCACACACTCATTATTGTACCTCTCTCCACCATGTGTCACTGTTACCTGCACACACTCATTATTGTACCTCTCTCCACCATGTGTCACTGTTACCTGCACACACTCATTTTTGTACCTCTCTCCACCATGTGTCACTGTAGCCTGCACACACTCATTATTGAACCGCTCTCCACCATGTGTCACTGTTACCTGCACACACTCATTATTATACCTCTCTCCACCATGTGTCACTGTTACCTGCACACACTCATTATTGTACCTCTCTCCACCATGTGTCACTGTTACCTGCACACACTCATTATTGTACCTCTCTCCACCATGTATCACTATTACCTGCACACACTCATTATTGTACCTCTCTCCACCATGTGTCACTGTTACCTACACACACTCATTATTGTACCGCTCTCCACCATGTGTCACTGTTACCTGCACACACTCATTATTGTACCGTTCTCCACCATGTGTCACTGTTACCTGCACACTCATTATTGTACCTCTCTCCACCATGTGTCACTGTTACCTGCACACACTCATTATTGTACCTCTCTCCACCATGTGTCACTGTTCCTGCACACACTCATTATTGTACCTCTCTCCACCATGTGTCCACTGTTACCTGCACACACTCATTATTGTATCTCTCTCCACCATGTGTCACTGCTACCTGCACACACTCATTATTCTACCGCTCTCCACCCATGTGTCACTGTTACCTGCACACACTCATTATTGTACCTTTCTCCACCATGTGTCACTGTTACCTGCACACACTCATTATTGTACCTCTCTCCACCATGTGTCACTGTTACCTGCACACCGTCATTATTGTACCTCTCTCCACCATGTGTCACTGTTACCTGCACACACTCATTACTCTGTACCTCTCTCCACCATGTGTTACTGTTACCTGCACAGTCATTATTGTACCACTCTCCACCATGTGTCACTGTTACCTGCACATACTCATTATTGTACATCTCTCCACCATGTGTCACTGTTACCTGCACACACTCATTATTGTACCGCTATCCACCATGTGTCACTGTTACCTGCACACACTCATTATTGTACCTCTCTTCACCATGTGTCACTGTTACCTGCACACACTCATTATTGTACCTCTCTCCACCATGTGTCACTGTAACCTGCACACACTCATTATTGTACCTCTCTCCACCATGTCTCACTGTTACCTGCACACACTCATTATTGTACCTCTCTCCACCATGTGTCACTATTACCTGCACACACTCATTATTGTACCTCTCTCCCCCATGTGTCACTGTTACATGCACACACTCATTATTGTACCTCTCTCCACCATGTGTCACTGTTACCTGCACACACTCATTATTGTACCTCTCTCCACCATGTGTCACTGTTACCTGCACATACTCATTATTGTTCATCTCTCCACCATGTGTCCACTATTACCTGCACACACTCATAATTGTACCTCTCTCCCCCATGTGTCACTGTTACATGCAGACACTCATTATTGTACCTCTCTCCACCATGTGTCACTGTTACCTGCACACACTCATTATTGTACCTCTCTCCACCATGTGTCACTGTTACCTGCACATACTCATTATTGTTCATCTCTCCACCATGTGTCACTGTTACCTGCACACACTCATTATTGTACCTCTCTCCACCATGTGTCACTGTTACCTGCACACACTCATTATTGTACCTCTCTCCACCATGTGTCACTTGTTACCTGCACACACTCATTATTGTACCTCTCTCCACCATGTCACACTGTTACCTGCACACACTCATTATTGTACCTCTCTCCACCATGTGTCACTGTTACCTGCACACACTCATTATTGTACCTCTCTCCACCATGTGTCACTGTTACCTGCACACACTCATTATTGTACCTCTCTCCACCATGTGTCACTGTTACCTGCACACACTCATTATTGTACCTCTCTCCACCATGTCTCACTGTTACCTGCACACACTCATTATTGTACCTCTCTCCACCATGTGTCACTGTTACCTGCACACACTCATTATTGTACCGCTCTCCCCCATGTGTCACTGTTACCTGCACACACTCATTATTGTACCTCTCTCCACCATGTGTCACTGTTACCTGCACACACACATTATTGTACCGCTCTCCACCATGTGTCACTGTTACATGCACTCCCTCTTTATTGTACCTCTCTCCACCATGTGTCACTGTTACCTGCACACACTAATTATTGTACCTCTCTCCACCATGTGTCACTCTTACCTGCACACACTCATTATTGTACCCTCTCTCCACAATGTGTCACTGTTACCTGCCACACTCATTATTGTACCTCTCTCCACCATGTGTCACTGTTACCTGCACACACTCATTATTGTACCTCTCTCCACCATGTGTCACTGTTACCTGCACACACTCATTATTGTACCTTTCTCCACCATGTGTCACTGTTACCTGCCCCACACTCATTATTGTACCTCTCTCCACCATGTGTCACTGTTACCTGCACACACTCATTATTGTTACCGCTCTCCACCATGTGTCACTGTTACCTGCACACACTCATTATTGTACCTCTCTCCACCATGTGTCACTGTTACCTGCACACACTCATTATTGTACCTCTCTCCACCATGTGTCACTGTTTCCTGCACACACTCATTATTGTATCTCTCTCCACCATGTGTCACTGTTACCTGCACACACTCATTATTGTACCGCTCTCCACCATGTGTCACTGTTACCTGAACACACTCATTATTGTACCTCTCTCCACCATGTGTCACTGTTACCTGCACACACTCATTATTGTACCACTCTCCACCATGTGTCACTGTTACCTGCACACACTCATTATTGTACCTCTCTCCACCATGTGTCACTGTTACCTGCACACACTCCATTATTGTACCTCTCTCCACCATGCGTCACTGTTACCTGCACACACTCATTATTGTACCGCTCTCCACCATGTGTCCCTTGTTACCTGCACACACTCTTTATTGTACCTCTCTCCACCATGTGTCACTGTTACCTGCACACACTCATTATTGTACCTCTCTCCACCATGTGTCACTGTTACCTGCACACACATTATTGTACCACTCTCCACCATGTGTCACTGTTACCTGCACACACTCATTATTGTACCTCTCTCCACCATGTGTCACTGTTACCTGCACACACTCATTATTGTACCTCTCTCCACCATGGTGTCACTATTACCTGCACACACTCATTATTGTACCTCTCTCCACCAATGTGTCAACTGTTACCTACACACACTCATTATTGTACCGCTCTCCACCATGTGTCACTGTTTACCTGCACACACTCATTATTGTACCGTTCTCCACCATGTGTCACTGTTACCTGCACACTCATTATTGTACCTCTCTCCACCATGTGTCACTGTTACCTGCACACACTCATTATTGTACCTCTCTCCCACCAATGTGTCACTGTTCCTGCACACACTCATTATTGTACCTCTCTCCACCATGTGTCACTGTTACCTGCACACACTCATTATTGTATCTCTCTCCACCATGTGTCACTGCTACCTGCACACACTCATTATTGTACCGCTCTCCACCATGTGTCACTGTTACCTGCCAACACTCATTATTGTACCTCTCTCCACCATGTGTCACTGTTACCTGCACACCCTCATTATTGTACCTCTCTCCACCATGTGTCACTGTTACCTGCACACCCTCATTATATTGTACCTCTCTCCACCATGTGTCACTGTTACCTGCACACACTCATTACTGTACCTCTCTCCACCATGTGTCACTGTTACCTGCACACACTCATTATTGTACCTCTCTCCACCATGTGTCACTGTTACCTGCACACACTCATTATTGTACCTCTCCACCATGTGTCACTGTTACCTGCACACACTCATTATTGTACCTCTCTTCCCCATGTGTCACTGTTACCTACACACACTCATTATTGTACCGCACTCCACAATGTGTCACTGTTACCTGCACACACTCATTATTGTACCGCTCTCCACCATGTGTCACTGTTACCTGCACACTCATTATTGTACCTCTCTCCACCATGTGTCACTGTTACCTGCACATACTCATTATTGTACATCTCTCCACCATGTGTCACTGTTACCTGCACACACTCATTTTTGTACCTCTCTCCACCATGTGTCACTGTTACCTGCACACACTCATTATTGTACCGCCTCCACCATGTCTCACTGTTACCTGCACACACTCATTATTGTACCGCTCTCACCCATGTGTCACTGTTACCTGCACACACTCATTATTGTACCGCTCTCCCCCATGTGTCACTGTTACCTGCACACACTCATTATTGTACGTCTCTCCACCATGTGTCACTGTTACCTACACACACTCATTATTGTACCTCTCCCACCATGTGTCACTGTTACCTGCACACACTCATTATTGTACCGCTCTCCCCCATGTGTCACTGTTACCTGCACACACTCATTATTGTACCTCTCTCCCCCATGTGTCACTGTTACCTGCACACACTCATTATTGTACCCTCTCCCCATGTGTCACTTGTTGACCTGCACACACTCATTATTGTACCTCTCTCCCCATGTGTCACTGTTACCTGCACACACTCATTATTGTACCACTCTCCCCCATGTGTCACTGTTACCTGCACACACTCATTATTGTACCTCTCTCCACCATGTGTCACTGTTACCTGCACACCCTCATTATAGTACCTCTCTCCACCATGTGTCACTGTTACCTGCACACACTCATTACTGTACCTCTCTCCACCATGTGTCACTGTTACCTGCACACACATCATTATTGTACCTCTCTCCACCATGTGTCACTGTTACCTGCACACACTCATTATTGTACCTCTCTCCACCATGTGTCACTGTTACCTGCACACACTCATTTTTGTACCTCTCTCCACCATGTGTCACTGTAGCCTGCACACACTCATTATTGTACCGCTCTCCACCATGTGTCACTGTTACCTGCACACACTCATTATTATACCTCTCTCCACCATGTGTCACTGTTACCTGCACACACTCATTATTGTACCTCTCTCCACCATGTGTCACTGTTACCTGCACACACTCATTATTGTACCTCTCTCCACCATGTGTCACTATTACCTGCACACACTCATTATTGTACCTCTCTCCACCATGTGTCACTGTTACCTACACACACTCATTATTGTAACGCTCTCCACCATGTGTCACTGTTACCTGCACACACTCATTATTGTACCGTTCTCCACCATGTGTCACTGTTACCTGCACACTCATTATTGTACCTCTCTCCACCATGTGTCACTGTTACCTGCACACACTCATTATTGTACCTCTCTCCACCATGTGTCACTGTTCCTGCACACACTCATTATTGTACCTCTCTCCACCATGTGTCACTGTTACCTGCACACACTCATTATTGTATCTCTCTCCACCATGTGTCACTGCTACCTGCACACACTCATTATTCTACCGCTCTCCACCATGTGTCACTGTTACCTGCACACACTCATTATTGTACCTTTCTCCACCATGTGTCACTGTTACCTGCAACACACTCATTATTGTACCTCTCTCCACCATGTGTCACTGTTACCTGGCACACCGTCATTATTGTACCTCTCTCCACCATGTGTCACTGTTACCTGCACACACTCATTACTGTACCTCTCTCCACCATGTGTTACTGTTACCTGCACAGTCATTATTGTACCTCTCTCCACCATGTGTCACTGTTACCTGCACATACTCATTATTGTACATCTCTCCACCATGTGTCACTGTTACCTGCACACACTCATTATTGTACCGCTATCCACCATGTGTCACTGTTACCTGCACACACTCATTATTGTACCTCTCTTCACCATGTGTCACTGTTACCTGCACACACTCATTCTCCACCATGTGTCACTGTAACCTGCACACACTCATTATTGTACCTCTCTCCACCATGTCTCACTGTTACCTGCACACACTCATTATTGTACCTCTCTCCACCATGTGTCACTATTACCTGCACACACTCATTATTGTACCTCTCTCCCCCATGTGTCACTGTTACATGCACACACTCATTATTGTACCTCTCTCCACCATGTGTCACTGTTACCTGCACACACTCATTATTGTACCTCTCTCCACCATGTGTCACTGTTACCTGCACATACTCATTATTGTTCATCTCTCCACCATGTGTCACTATTACCTGCACACACTCATTATTGTACCTCTCTCCCCCATGTGTCACTGTTACATGCAGACACTCATTATTGTACCTCTCTCCACCATGTGTCACTGTTACCTGCACACACTCATTATTGTACCTCTCTCCACCATGTGTCACTGTTACCTGCACATACTCATTATTGTTCATCTCTCCACCATGTGTCACTGTTACCTGCACACACTCATTATTGTACCTCTCTCCACCATGTGTCACTGTTACCTGCACACACTCATTATTGTACCTCTCTCCACCATGTGTCACTGTTACCTGCACACACTCATTATTGTACCTCTCTCCACCATGTCTCACTGTTACCTGCACACACTCATTATTGTACCTCTCTCCACCATGTGTCACTGTTACCTGCACACACTCATTATTGTACCTCTCTCCACCATGTGTCACTGTTACCTGCACACACTCATTATTGTACCTCTCTCCACCATGTGTCACTGTTACCTGCACACACTCATTATTGTACCTCTCTCCACCATGTCTCACTGTTACCTGCACACACTCATTATTGTACCTCTCTCCACCATGTGTCACTGTTACCTGCACACACTCATTATTGTACCGCTCTCCCCCATGTGTCACTGTTACCTGCACACACTCATTATTGTACCTCTCTCCACCATGTGTCACTGTTACCTGCACACACACATTATTGTACCGCTCTCCACCATGTGTCACTGTTACATGCACACCCTCTTTATTGTACCTCTCTCCACCATGTGTCACTGTTACCTGCACACACTAATTATTGTACCTCTCTCCACCATGTGTCACTCTTACCTGCACACACTCATTATTGTACCTCTCTCCACCATGTGTCACTGTTACCTGCCACACTCATTATTGTACCTCTCTCCACCATGTGTCACTGTTACCTGCACACACTCATTATTGTACCTCTCTCCACCATGTGTCACTGTTACCTGCACACACTCATTATTGTACCTTTCTCCACCATGTGTCACTGTTACCTGCACACACTCATTATTGTACCTCTCTCCACCATGTGTCACTGTTACCTGCACACACTCATTATTGTACCGCTCTCCACCATGTGTCACTGTTACCTGCACACACTCATTATTGTACCTCTCTCCACCATGTGTCACTGTTACCTGCACACACTCATTATTGTACCTCTCTCCACCATGTGTCACTGTTTCCTGCACACACTCATTATTGTACCTCTCTCCACCATGTGTCACTGTTACCTGCACACACTCATTATTGTACCGCTCTCCACCATGTGTCACTGTTACCTGAACACACTCATTATTGTACCTCTCTCCACCATGTGTCACTGTTACCTGCACACACTCATTATTGTACCACTCTCCACCATGTGTCACTGTTACCTGCACACACTCATTATTGTACCTCTCTCCACCATGTGTCACTGTTACCTGCACACACTCATTATTGTACCTCTCTCCACCATGCGTCACTGTTACCTGCACACACTCATTATTGTACCGCTCTCCACCATGTGTCCCTGTTACCTGCACACACTCTTTATTGTACCTCTCTCCACCATGTGTCACTGTTACCTGCACACACTCATTATTGTACCTCTCTCCACCATGTGTCACTGTTACCTGCACACACATTATTGTACCACTCTCCACCATGTGTCACTGTTACCTGCACACACTCATTATTGTACCTCTCTCCACCATGTGTCACTGTTACCTGCACACACTCATTATTGTACCTCTCTCCACCATGTGTCACTATTACCTGCACACACTCATTATTGTACCTCTCTCCACCATGTGTCACTGTTACCTACACACACTCATTATTGTACCGCTCTCCACCATGTGTCATTGTTACCTGCACACACTCATTATTGTACCGTTCTCCACCATGTGTCACTGTTACCTGCACACTCATTATTGTACCTCTCTCCACCATGTGTCACTGTTACCTGCACACACTCATTATTTAACCTCTCTCCACCATGTGTCACTGTTCCTGCACACACTCATTATTGTACCTCTCTCCACCATGTGTCACTGTTACCTGCACACACTCATTATTGTATCTCTCTCCACCATGTGTCACTGCTACCTGCACACACTCATTATTGTACCGCTCTCCACCATGTGTCACTGTTACCTGCACACACTCATTATTGTACCTCTCTCCACCATGTGTCACTGTTACCTGCACACCCTCATTATTGTACCTCTCTCCACCATGTGTCACTATTACCTGCACACCCTCATTATTGTACCTCTCTCCACCATGTGTCACTGTTACCTGCACACACTCATTACTGTACCTCTCTCCACCATGTGTCACTGTTACCTGCACACACTCATTATTGTACCTCTCTCCACCATGTGTCACTGTTACCTGCACACACTCATTATTGTACCTCTCTCCACCATGTGTCACTGTTACCTGCACACACTCATTATTGTACCTCTCTTCCCCATGTGTCACTGTTACCTACACACACTCATTATTGTACAGCACTCCACAATGTGTCACTGTTACCTGCACACACTCATTATTGTACCGCTCTCCACCATGTGTCACTGTTACCTGCACACTCATTATTGTACCTCTCTCCACCATGTGTCACTGTTACCTGCACATACTCATTATTGTACATCTCTCCACCATGTGTCACTGTTACCTGCACACACTCATTATTGTACCGCTATTCACCATGTGTCACTGTTACCTGCACACACTCATTATTGTACCGCTCTCCACCATGTGTCACTGTTACCTGCACACACTCATTATTGTACCTCTCTCCACCATGTGTCACTGTTACCTGCACACACTCATTTTTGTACCTCTCTCCACCATGTGTCACTGTTACCTGCACACACTCATTATTGTACCTCTCTCCACCATGTGTCACTGTTACCTGCACACACTCATTATAGTACCTTTCTTCCCCATGTGTCACTGTTACCTACACACACTCATTATTGTACCGCTCTCCACCATGTGTCACTGTTACCTGCACACACTCATTATTGTACCGCTCTCCACCATGTCTCACTGTTACCTGCACACACTCATTATTGTACCGCTCTCCCCCATGTGTCACTGTTACCTGCACACACTCATTATTGTACCGCTCTCCCCCATGTGTCACTGTTACCTGCACACACTCATTTTTGTACGTCTCTCCACCATGTGTCACTGTTACCTACACACACTCATTATTGTACCTCTCTCCACCATGTGTCACTGTTACCTGCACACACTCATTATTGTACCGCTCTCCCCCATGTGTCACTGTTACCTGCACACACTCAGAATTGTACCGCTCTCCCCCATGTGTCACTGTTACCTGCACACACTCATTATTGTACCGCTCTACCCATGTGTCACTGTTACCTGCACACACTCATTATTGTACCTCTCTCCCCATGTGTCACTGTTACCTGCACACACTCATTATTGTACCGCTCTCCCCCATTTGTCACTGTTACCTGCACACACTCATTATTGTACGTCTCTCCACCATGTGTCACTGTTACCTGCACACCCTCATTATTGTACCTCTCTCCACCATGTGTCACTGTTACCTGCACACACTCATTACTGTACCTCTCTCCACCATGTGTCACTGTTACCTGCACACACTCATTATTGTACCTCTCTCCACCATGTGTCACTGTTACCTGCACACACTCATTATTGTACCTCTCTCCACCATGTGTCACTGTTACCTGCACACACTCATTTTTGTACCTCTCTCCACCATGTGTCACTGTAGCCTGCACACACTCATTATTGTACCGCTCTCCACCATGTGTCACTGTTACCTGCACACACTCATTATTATACCTCTCTCCACCATGTGTCACTGTTACCTGCACACACTCATTATTGTACCTCTCTCCACCATGTGTCACTGTTACCTGCACACACTCATTATTGTACCTCTCTCCACCATGTGTCACTATTACCTGCACACACTCATTATTGTACCTCTCTCCACCATGTGTCACTGTTACCTACACACACTCATTATTGTACCGCTCTCCACCATGTGTCACTGTTACCTGCACACACTCATTATTGTACCGTTCTCCACCATGTGTGACTGTTACCTGCACACTCATTATTGTACCTCTCTCCACCATGTGTCACTGTTACCTGCACACACTCATTATTGTACCTCTCTCCACCATGTGTCACTGTTCCTGCACACACTCATTATTGTACCTCTCTCCACCATGTGTCACTGTTACCTGCACACACTCATTATTGTATCTCTCTCCACCATGTGTCACTGCTACCTGCACACACTCATTATTCTACCGCTCTCCACCATGTGTCACTGTTACCTGCACACACTCATTATTGTACCTTTCTCCACCATGTGTCACTGTTACCTGCACACACTCATTATTGTACCTCTCTCCACCATGTGTCACTGTTACCTGCACACCCTCATTATTGTACCTCTCTCCACCATGTGTCACTGTTACCTGCACACACTCATTACTGTACCTCTCTCCACCATGTGTCACTGTTACCTGCACACTCATTATTGTACCTCTCTCCACCATGTGTCAGTTACCTGCACATACTCATTATTGTACATCTCTCCACCATGTGTCACTGTTACCTGCACACACTCATTATTGTACCGCTATACACCATGTGTCACTGTTACCTGCACACACTCATTATTGTACCTCTGTCCACCATGTGTCACTGTTACCTGCACACACTCATTATTGTACCTCTCTCCACCATGTGTCACTGTAACCTGCACACACTCATTATTGTACCTCTCTCCACCATGTCTCACTGTTACCTGCACACACTCATTATTGTACCTCTCTCCACCATGTGTCACTATTACCTGCACACACTCATTATTGTACCTCTCTCCCCTATGTGTCACTGTTACATGCACACACTCATTATTGTACCTCTCTCCACCATGTGTCACTGTTACCTGCACACACTCATTATTGTACCTCTCTCCACCATGTGTCACTGTTACCTGCACATACTCATTATTCTTCATCTCTCCACCATGTGTCACTGTTACCTGCACACACTCATTATTGTACCGCTATCCACCATGTGTCACTGTTACCTGCACACACTCATTATTGTACCTCTCTCCACCATGTGTCACTGTTACCTGCACACACTCATTATTGTACCTCTCTCCACCATGTGTCACTGTTACCTGCACACACTCATTATTGTACCTCTCTCCACCATGTCTCACTGTTACCTGCACACACTCATTATTGTACCTCTCTCCACCATGTGTCACTGTTACCTGCACACACTCATTATTGTACCGCTCTCCCCCATGTGTCACTGTTACCTGCACACACTCATTATTGTACCTCTCTCCACCATGTGTCACTGTTACCTGCACACACACATTATTGTACCGCTCTCCACCATGTGTCACTGTTACCTGCACACCCTCTTTATTGTACCTCTCTCCACCATGTGTCACTGTTACCTGCACACACTCATTATTGTACCTCTCTCCACCATGTGTCACTCTTACCTGCACACACTCATTATTGTACCTCTCTCCACCATGTGTCACTGTTACCTGCCACACTCATTATTGTACCTCTCTCCACCATGTGTCACTGTTACCTGCACACACTCATTATTGTACCTCTCTCCACCATGTGTCACTGTTACCTGCACACACTCATTATTGTACCTTTCTCCACCATGTGTCACTGTTACCTGCACACACTCATTATTGTACCTCTCTCCACCATGTGTCACTGTTACCTGCACACACTCATTATTGTACCGCTCTCCACCATGTGTCACTGTTACCTGCACACACTCATTATTGTACCTCTCTCCACCATGTGTCACTGTTACCTGCACACACTCATTATTGTACCTCTCTCCACCATGTGTCGCTGTTTCCTGCACACACTCATTATTGTACCGCTCTCCACCATGTGTCACTGTTACCTGCACACACTCATTATTGTACCGCTCTCCACCATGTGTCACTGTTACCTGCACACACTCATTATTGTACCTTTCTCCACCATGTGTCACTGTTACCTGCACACACTCATTATTGTACCTCTCTCCACCATGTGTCACTGTTACCTGCACACACTCATTATTGTACCTCTCTCCACCATGTGTCACTGTTACCTGCACACACTCATTATTGTACCTCTCTCCACCATGTGTCACTGTTACCTGCACACACATTATTGTACCACTCTCCACCATGTGTCACTGTTACCTGCACACACTCATTATTGTACCTCTCTCCACCATGTGTCACTGTTACCTGCACACACTCATTATTGTACCTCTCTCCACCATGTGTCACTGTTACCTGCACACACTCATTATTGTACCTCTCTCCACCATGTGTCACTGTTACCTGCACACACATTATTGTACCGCTCTACACCATGTGTCACTGTTACCTGCACACACTCATTATTGTACCTCTCTCCACCATGTGTCACTGTTACCTGCACACACTCATTATTGTACCTCTCTCCACCATGCGTCACTGTTACCTGCACACACTCATTATTGTACCTCTCTCCACCATGTGTCACTGTTACCTGCACACACTCATTATTGTACCTCTCTCCACCATGTGTCACTATTACCTGCACACACTCATTATTGTACCTCTCTCCACCATGTGTCACTGTTACCTACACACACTCATTATTGTACCGCTCTCCACCATGTGTCACTGTTACCTGCACACACTCATTATTGTACCGTTCTCCACCATGTGTCACTGTTACCTGCACACTCATTATTGTACCTCTCTCCACCATGTGTCACTGTTACCTGCACACACTCATTATTGTACCTCTCTCCACCATGTGTCACTGTTACCTGCACACACTCATTATTGTATCTCTCTCCACCATGTGTCACTGGTACCTGCACACACTCATTATTGTACCACTCTCCACCATGTGTCACTGTTACCTGCACACACTCATTATTGTACCTCTCTCCACCATGTGTCACTGTTACCTGCACACCCTCATTATTGTACCTCTCTCCACCATGTGTCACTGTTACCTGCACACACTCATTACTGTACCTCTCTCCACCATGTGTCACTGTTACCTGCACACACTCATTATTGTACCTCTCTCCACCATGTGTCACTGTTACCTGCACACACTCATTATTGTACCTCTCTCCACCATGTGTGACTGTTACCTGCACACACTCATTATTGTACCTCTCTCCACCATGTCTCACTGTTACCTGCACACACTCATTATTGTACCTCTCTCCACCATGTGTCACTGTTACCTGCACACACTCATTATTGTACCGCTCTCCCCCATGTGTCACTGTTACCTGCACACACTCATTATTGTACCTCTCTCCACCATGTGTCACTGTTACCTGCACACACACATTATTGTACCGCTCTCCACCATGTGTCACTGTTACATGCACACCCTCTTTATTGTACCTCTCTCCACCATGTGTCACTGTTACCTGCACACACTAATTATTGTACCTCTCTCCACCATGTGTCACTCTTACCTGCACACACTCATTATTGTACCTCTCTCCACCATGTGTCACTGTTACCTGCCACACTCATTATTGTACCTCTCTCCACCATGTGTCACTGTTACCTGCACACACTCATTATTGTACCTCTCTCCACCATGTGTCACTGTTACCTGCACACACTCATTATTGTACCTTTCTCCACCATGTGTCACTGTTACCTGCACACACTCATTATTGTACCTCTCTCCACCATGTGTCACTGTTACCTGCACACACTCATTATTGTACCGCTCTCCACCATGTGTCACTGTTACCTGCACACACTCATTATTGTACCTCTCTCCACCATGTGTCACTGTTACCTGCACACACTCATTATTGTACCTCTCTCCACCATGTGTCACTGTTTCCTGCACACACTCATTATTGTACCTCTCTCCACCATGTGTCACTGTTACCTGCACACACTCATTATTGTACCGCTCTCCACCATGTGTCACTGTTACCTGAACACACTCATTATTGTACCTCTCTCCACCATGTGTCACTGTTACCTGCACACACTCATTATTGTACCACTCTCCACCATGTGTCACTGTTACCTGCACACACTCATTATTGTACCTCTCTCCACCATGTGTCACTGTTACCTGCACACACTCATTATTGTACCTCTCTCCACCATGCGTCACTGTTACCTGCACACACTCATTATTGTACCGCTCTCCACCATGTGTCCCTGTTACCTGCACACACTCTTTATTGTACCTCTCTCCACCATGTGTCACTGTTACCTGCACACACTCATTATTGTACCTCTCCACCATGTGTCACTGTTACCTGCACACACATTATTGTACCACTCTCCACCATGTGTCACTGTTACCTGCACACACTCATTATTGTACCTCTCTCCACCATGTGTCACTGTTACCTGCACACACTCATTATTGTACCTCTCTCCACCATGTGTCACTATTACCTGCACACACTCATTATTGTACCTCTCTCCACCATGTGTCACTGTTACCTACACACACTCATTATTGTACCGCTCTCCACCATGTGTCATTGTTACCTGCACACACTCATTATTGTACCGTTCTCCACCATGTGTCACTGTTACCTGCACACTCATTATTGTACCTCTCTCCACCATGTGTCACTGTTACCTGCACACACTCATTATTGTACCTCTCTCCACCATGTGTCACTGTTCCTGCACACACTCATTATTGTACCTCTCTCCACCATGTGTCACTGTTACCTGCACACACTCATTATTGTATCTCTCTCCACCATGTGTCACTGCTACCTGCACACACTCATTATTGTACCGCTCTCCACCATGTGTCACTGTTACCTGCACACACTCATTATTGTACCTCTCTCCACCATGTGTCACTGTTACCTGCACACCCTCATTATTGTACCTCTCTCCACCATGTGTCACTGTTACCTGCACACCCTCATTATTGTACCTCTCTCCACCATGTGTCACTGTTACCTGCACACACTCATTACTGTACCTCTCTCCACCATGTGTCACTGTTACCTGCACACACTCATTATTGTACCTCTCTCCACCATGTGTCACTGTTACCTGCACACACTCATTATTGTACCTCTCTCCACCATGTGTCACTGTTACCTGCACACACTCATTATTGTACCTCTCTTCCCCATGTGTCACTGTTACCTACACACACTCATTATTGTACAGCACTCCACAATGTGTCACTGTTACCTGCACACACTCATTATTGTACCGCTCTCCACCATGTGTCACTGTTACCTGCACACTCATTATTGTACCTCTCTCCACCATGTGTCACTGTTACCTGCACATACTCATTATTGTACATCTCTCCACCATGTGTCACTGTTACCTGCACACACTCATTATTGTACCGCTATTCACCATGTGTCACTGTTACCTGCACACACTCATTATTGTACCGCTCTCCACCATGTGTCACTGTTACCTGCACACACTCATTATTGTACCTCTCTCCACCATGTGTCACTGTTACCTGCACACACTCATTTTTGTACCTCTCTCCACCATGTGTCACTGTTACCTGCACACACTCATTATTGTACCTCTCTCCACCATGTGTCACTGTTACCTGCACACACTCATTATAGTACCTTTCTTCCCCATGTGTCACTGTTACCTACACACACTCATTATTGTACCGCTCTCCACCATGTGTCACTGTTACCTGCACACACTCATTATTGTACCGCTCTCCACCATGTCTCACTGTTACCTGCACACACTCATTATTGTACCGCTCTCCCCCATGTGTCACTGTTACCTGCACACACTCATTATTGTACCGCTCTCCCCCATGTGTCACTGTTACCTGCACACACTCATTTTTGTACGTCTCTCCACCATGTGTCACTGTTACCTACACACACTCATTATTGTACCTCTCTCCACCATGTGTCACTGTTACCTGCACACACTCATTATTGTACCGCTCTCCCCCATGTGTCACTGTTACCTGCACACACTCAGAATTGTACCGCTCTCCCCCATGTGTCACTGTTACCTGCACACACTCATTATTGTACCGCTCTACCCATGTGTCACTGTTACCTGCACACACTCATTATTGTACCTCTCTCCCCATGTGTCACTGTTACCTGCACACACTCATTATTGTACCGCTCTCCCCCATTTGTCACTGTTACCTGCACACACTCATTATTGTACCTCTCTCCACCATGTGTCACTGTTACCTGCACACCCTCATTATTGTACCTCTCTCCACCATGTGTCACTGTTACCTGCACACACTCATTACTGTACCTCTCTCCACCATGTGTCACTGTTACCTGCACACACTCATTATTGTACCTCTCTCCACCATGTGTCACTGTTACCTGCACACACTCATTATTGTACCTCTCTCCACCATGTGTCACTGTTACCTGCACACACTCATTTTTGTACCTCTCTCCACCATGTGTCACTGTAGCCTGCACACACTCATTATTGTACCGCTCTCCACCATGTGTCACTGTTACCTGCACACACTCATTATTATACCTCTCTCCACCATGTGTCACTGTTACCTGCACACACTCATTATTGTACCTCTCTCCACCATGTGTCACTGTTACCTGCACACACTCATTATTGTACCTCTCTCCACCATGTGTCACTATTACCTGCACACACTCATTATTGTACCTCTCTCCACCATGTGTCACTGTTACCTACACACACTCATTATTGTACCGCTCTCCACCATGTGTCACTGTTACCTGCACACACTCATTATTGTACCGTTCTCCACCATGTGTGACTGTTACCTGCACACTCATTATTGTACCTCTCTCCACCATGTGTCACTGTTACCTGCACACACTCATTATTGTACCTCTCTCCACCATGTGTCACTGTTCCTGCACACACTCATTATTGTACCTCTCTCCACCATGTGTCACTGTTACCTGCACACACTCATTATTGTATCTCTCTCCACCATGTGTCACTGCTACCTGCACACACTCATTATTCTACCGCTCTCCACCATGTGTCACTGTTACCTGCACACACTCATTATTGTACCTTTCTCCACCATGTGTCACTGTTACCTGCACACACTCATTATTGTACCTCTCTCCACCATGTGTCACTGTTACCTGCACACCCTCATTATTGTACCTCTCTCCACCATGTGTCACTGTTACCTGCACACACTCATTACTGTACCTCTCTCCACCATGTGTCACTGTTACCTGCACACTCATTATTGTACCTCTCTCCACCATGTGTCAGTTACCTGCACATACTCATTATTGTACATCTCTCCACCATGTGTCACTGTTACCTGCACACACTCATTATTGTACCGCTATACACCATGTGTCACTGTTACCTGCACACACTCATTATTGTACCTCTGTCCACCATGTGTCACTGTTACCTGCACACACTCATTATTGTACCTCTCTCCACCATGTGTCACTGTAACCTGCACACACTCATTATTGTACCTCTCTCCACCATGTCTCACTGTTACCTGCACACACTCATTATTGTACCTCTCTCCACCATGTGTCACTATTACCTGCACACACTCATTATTGTACCTCTCTCCCCTATGTGTCACTGTTACATGCACACACTCATTATTGTACCTCTCTCCACCATGTGTCACTGTTACCTGCACACACTCATTATTGTACCTCTCTCCACCATGTGTCACTGTTACCTGCACATACTCATTATTCTTCATCTCTCCACCATGTGTCACTGTTACCTGCACACACTCATTATTGTACCGCTATCCACCATGTGTCACTGTTACCTGCACACACTCATTATTGTACCTCTCTCCACCATGTGTCACTGTTACCTGCACACACTCATTATTGTACCTCTCTCCACCATGTGTCACTGTTACCTGCACACACTCATTATTGTACCTCTCTCCACCATGTCTCACTGTTACCTGCACACACTCATTATTGTACCTCTCTCCACCATGTGTCACTGTTACCTGCACACACTCATTATTGTACCGCTCTCCCCCATGTGTCACTGTTACCTGCACACACTCATTATTGTACCTCTCTCCACCATGTGTCACTGTTACCTGCACACACACATTATTGTACCGCTCTCCACCATGTGTCACTGTTACCTGCACACCCTCTTTATTGTACCTCTCTCCACCATGTGTCACTGTTACCTGCACACACTCATTATTGTACCTCTCTCCACCATGTGTCACTCTTACCTGCACACACTCATTATTGTACCTCTCTCCACCATGTGTCACTGTTACCTGCCACACTCATTATTGTACCTCTCTCCACCATGTGTCACTGTTACCTGCACACACTCATTATTGTACCTCTCTCCACCATGTGTCACTGTTACCTGCACACACTCATTATTGTACCTTTCTCCACCATGTGTCACTGTTACCTGCACACACTCATTATTGTACCTCTCTCCACCATGTGTCACTGTTACCTGCACACACTCATTATTGTACCGCTCTCCACCATGTGTCACTGTTACCTGCACACACTCATTATTGTACCTCTCTCCACCATGTGTCACTGTTACCTGCACACACTCATTATTGTACCTCTCTCCACCATGTGTCGCTGTTTCCTGCACACACTCATTATTGTACCGCTCTCCACCATGTGTCACTGTTACCTGCACACACTCATTATTGTACCGCTCTCCACCATGTGTCACTGTTACCTGCACACACTCATTATTGTACCTTTCTCCACCATGTGTCACTGTTACCTGCACACACTCATTATTGTACCTCTCTCCACCATGTGTCACTGTTACCTGCACACACTCATTATTGTACCTCTCTCCACCATGTGTCACTGTTACCTGCACACACTCATTATTGTACCTCTCTCCACCATGTGTCACTGTTACCTGCACACACATTATTGTACCACTCTCCACCATGTGTCACTGTTACCTGCACACACTCATTATTGTACCTCTCTCCACCATGTGTCACTGTTACCTGCACACACTCATTATTGTACCTCTCTCCACCATGTGTCACTGTTACCTGCACACACTCATTATTGTACCTCTCTCCACCATGTGTCACTGTTACCTGCACACACATTATTGTACCGCTCTACACCATGTGTCACTGTTACCTGCACACACTCATTATTGTACCTCTCTCCACCATGTGTCACTGTTACCTGCACACACTCATTATTGTACCTCTCTCCACCATGCGTCACTGTTACCTGCACACACTCATTATTGTACCTCTCTCCACCATGTGTCACTGTTACCTGCACACACTCATTATTGTACCTCTCTCCACCATGTGTCACTATTACCTGCACACACTCATTATTGTACCTCTCTCCACCATGTGTCACTGTTACCTACACACACTCATTATTGTACCGCTCTCCACCATGTGTCACTGTTACCTGCACACACTCATTATTGTACCGTTCTCCACCATGTGTCACTGTTACCTGCACACTCATTATTGTACCTCTCTCCACCATGTGTCACTGTTACCTGCACACACTCATTATTGTACCTCTCTCCACCATGTGTCACTGTTACCTGCACACACTCATTATTGTATCTCTCTCCACCATGTGTCACTGGTACCTGCACACACTCATTATTGTACCACTCTCCACCATGTGTCACTGTTACCTGCACACACTCATTATTGTACCTCTCTCCACCATGTGTCACTGTTACCTGCACACCCTCATTATTGTACCTCTCTCCACCATGTGTCACTGTTACCTGCACACACTCATTACTGTACCTCTCTCCACCATGTGTCACTGTTACCTGCACACACTCATTATTGTACCTCTCTCCACCATGTGTCACTGTTACCTGCACACACTCATTATTGTACCTCTCTCCACCATGTGTCACTGTTACCTGCACACACTCATTATTGTACCTCTCTCCACCATGTGTCACTGTTACCTGCACACACTCATTATTGTACCTCTCTTCCCCTTGTGTCACTGTTACCTACACTCACTCATTATTCTACCGCACTCCACAATGTGTCACTGTTACCTGCACACACTCATTATTGTACCTCTCTCCACCATGTCTCACTGTTACCTGCACACACTCATTATTGTACCTCTCTCCACCATGTGTCACTATTACCTGCACACACTCATTATTGTACCTCTCTCCCCCATGTGTCACTGTTACATGCACACACTCATTATTGTACCTCTCTCCACCATGTGTCACTGTTACCTGCACACACTCATTATTGTACCTCTCTCCACCATGTGTCACTGTTACCTGCACATACTCATTATTGTTCATCTCTCCACCATGTGTCACTGTTACCTGCACACACTCAATATTGTACCGCTATCCACCATGTGTCACTGTTACCTGCACACACTCATTATTGTACCTCTCTCCACCATGTGTCACTGTTACCTGCACACACTCATTATTGTACCTCTCTCCACCATGTGTCACTGTTACCTGCACACACTCATTATTGTACCTCTCTCCACCATGTCTCACTGTTACCTGCACACACTCATTATTGTACCTCTCTCCACCATGTGTCACTGTTACCTGCACACACTCATTATTGTACCGCTCTCCCCCATGTGTCACTGTTACCTGCACACACTCATTATTGTACCTCTCTCCACCATGTGTCACTGTTACCTGCACACACACATTATTGTACCGCTCTCCACCATGTGTCACTGTTACCTGCACACCCTCTTTATTGTACCTCTCTCCACCATGTGTCACTGTTACCTGCACACACTCATTATTGTACCTCTCTCCACCATGTGTCACTCTTACCTGCACACACTCATTATTGTACCTCTCTCCACCATGTGTCACTGTTACCTGCCACACTCATTATTGTACCTCTCTCTACCATGTGTCACTGTTACCTGCACACACTCATTATTGTACCTCTCTCCACCATGTGTCACTGTTACCTGCACACACTCATTATTGTACCTTTCTCCACCATGTGTCACTGTTACCTGCACACACTCATTATTGTACCTCTCTCCACCATGTGTCACTGTTACCTGCACACACTCATTATTGTACCTCTCTCCACCATGTGTCGCTGTTTCCTGCACACACTCATTATTGTACCGCTCTCCACCATGTGTCACTGTTACCTGCACACACTCATTATTGTACCGCTCTCCACCATGTGTCACTGTTACCTGCACACACTCATTATTGTACCTTTCTCCACCATGTGTCACTGTTACCTGCACACACTCATTATTGTACCTCTCTCCACCATGTGTCACTGTTACCTGCACACACTCATTATTGTACCTCTCTCCACCATGTGTCACTGTTACCTGCACACACTCATTATTGTACCTCTCTCCACCATGTGTCACTGTTACCTGCACACACATTATTGTACCACTCTCCACCATGTGTCACTGTTACCTGCACACACTCATTATTGTACCTCTCTCCACCATGTGTCACTGTTACCTGCACACACTCATTATTGTACCTCTCTCCACCATGTGTCACTGTTACCTGCACACACTCATTATTGTACCTCTCTCCACCATGTGTCACTGTTACCTGCACACACATTATTGTACCGCTCTACACCATGTGTCACTGTTACCTGCACACACTCATTATTGTACCTCTCTCCACCATGTGTCACTGTTACCTGCACACACTCATTATTGTACCTCTCTCCACCATGCGTCACTGTTACCTGCACACACTCATTATTGTACCTCTCTCCACCATGTGTCACTGTTACCTGCACACACTCATTATTGTACCTCTCTCCACCATGTGTCACTATTACCTGCACACACTCATTATTGTACCTCTCTCCACCATGTGTCACTGTTACCTACACACACTCATTATTGTACCGCTCTCCACCATGTGTCACTGTTACCTGCACACACTCATTATTGTACCGTTCTCCACCATGTGTCACTGTTACCTGCACACTCATTATTGTACCTCTCTCCACCATGTGTCACTGTTACCTGCACACACTCATTATTGTACCTCTCTCCACCATGTGTCACTGTTACCTGCACACACTCATTATTGTATCTCTCTCCACCATGTGTCACTGGTACCTGCACACACTCATTATTGTACCACTCTCCACCATGTGTCACTGTTACCTGCACACACTCATTATTGTACCTCTCTCCACCATGTGTCACTGTTACCTGCACACCCTCATTATTGTACCTCTCTCCACCATGTGTCACTGTTACCTGCACACACTCATTACTGCACCTCTCTCCACCATGTGTCACTGTTACCTGCACACACTCATTATTGTACCTCTCTCCACCATGTGTCACTGTTACCTGCACACACTCATTATTGTACCTCTCTCCACCATGTGTCACTGTTACCTGCACACACTCATTATTGTACCTCTCTCCACCATGTGTCACTGTTACCTGCACACACTCATTATTGTACCTCTCTTCCCCTTGTGTCACTGTTACCTACACTCACTCATTATTCTACCGCACTCCACAATGTGTCACTGTTACCTGCACACACTCATTATTGTACCTCTCTCCACCATGTCTCACTGTTACCTGCACACACTCATTATTGTACCTCTCTCCACCATGTGTCACTATTACCTGCACACACTCATTATTGTACCTCTCTCCCCCATGTGTCACTGTTACATGCACACACTCATTATTGTACCTCTCTCCACCATGTGTCACTGTTACCTGCACACACTCATTATTGTACCTCTCTCCACCATGTGTCACTGTTACCTGCACATACTCATTATTGTTCATCTCTCCACCATGTGTCACTGTTACCTGCACACACTCAATATTGTACCGCTATCCACCATGTGTCACTGTTACCTGCACACACTCATTATTGTACCTCTCTCCACCATGTGTCACTGTTACCTGCACACACTCATTATTGTACCTCTCTCCACCATGTGTCACTGTTACCTGCACACACTCATTATTGTACCTCTCTCCACCATGTCTCACTGTTACCTGCACACACTCATTATTGTACCTCTCTCCACCATGTGTCACTGTTACCTGCACACACTCATTATTGTACCGCTCTCCCCCATGTGTCACTGTTACCTGCACACACTCATTATTGTACCTCTCTCCACCATGTGTCACTGTTACCTGCACACACACATTATTGTACCGCTCTCCACCATGTGTCACTGTTACCTGCACACCCTCTTTATTGTACCTCTCTCCACCATGTGTCACTGTTACCTGCACACACTCATTATTGTACCTCTCTCCACCATGTGTCACTCTTACCTGCACACACTCATTATTGTACCTCTCTCCACCATGTGTCACTGTTACCTGCCACACTCATTATTGTACCTCTCTCTACCATGTGTCACTGTTACCTGCACACACTCATTATTGTACCTCTCTCCACCATGTGTCACTGTTACCTGCACACACTCATTATTGTACCTTTCTCCACCATGTGTCACTGTTACCTGCACACACTCATTATTGTACCTCTCTCCACCATGTGTCACTGTTAACTGCACACACTCATTATTGTACCGCTCTCCACCATGTGTCACTGTTACCTGCACACACTCATTATTGTACCTCTCTCCACCATGTGTCACTGTTACCTGCACACACTCATTATTGTACCTCTCTCCACCATGTGTCACTGTTTCCTGCACACACTCATTATTGTACCGCTCTCCACCATGTGTCACTGTTACCTGCACACACTCATTATTGTACCGCTCTCCACCATGTGTCACTGTTACCTGCACACACTCATTATTGTACCTTTCTCCACCATGTGTCACTGTTACCTGCACACACTCATTATTGTACCTCTCTCCACCATGTGTCACTGTTACCTGCACACACTCATTATTGTACCTCTCTCCACCATGTGTCACTGTTACCTGCACACACTCATTATTGTACCTCTCTCCACCATGCGTCACTGTTACCTGCACACACTCATTATTGTACCGCTCTCCACCATGTGTCCCTGTTACCTGCACACACTCTTTATTGTACCTCTCTCCACCATGTGTCACTGTTACCTGCACACACTATTATTGTACCTCTCTCCACCATGTGTCACTGTTACCTGCACACACATTATTGTACCACTCTCCACCATGTGTCACTGTTACCTGCACACACTCATTATTGTACCTCTCTCCACCATGTGTCACTGTTACCTGCACACACTCATTATTGTACCTCTCTCCACCATGTGTCACTGTTACCTGCACACACTCATTATTGTACCTCTCTCCACCATGTGTCACTGTTACCTGCACACACATTATTGTACCGCTCTCCACCATGTGTCACTGTTACCTGCACACACTCATTATTGTACCTCTCTCCACCATGTGTCACTGTTACCTGCACACACTCATTATTGTACCTCTCTCCACCATGCGTCACTGTTACCTGCACACACTCATTATTGTACCTCTCTCCACCATGTGTCACTGTTACCTGCACACACTCATTATTGTACCTCTCTCCACCATGTGTCACTATTAGCTGCACACACTCATTATTGTACCTCTCTCCACCATGTGTCACTGTTACCTACACATACTCATTATTGTACCTCTCTCCACCATGTGTCACTGTTACCTGCACACACTCATTATAGTACCTTTCTTCCCCATGTGTCACTGTTACCTACACACACTCATTATTGTACCGCTCTCCACCATGTGTCACTGTTACCTGCACACACTCATTATTGTACCGCTCTCCACCATGTCTCACTGTTACCTGCACACACTCATTATTGTACCGCTCTCCCCCATGTGTCACTGTTACCTGCACACACTCATTATTGTACCGCTCTCCCCCATGTGTCACTGTTACCTGCACACACTCATTTTTGTACGTCTCTCCACCATGTGTCACTGTTACCTACACACACTCATTATTGTACCTCTCTCCACCATGTGTCACTGTTACCTGCACACACTCATTATTGTACCGCTCTCCCCCATGTGTCACTGTTACCTGCACACACTCAGAATTGTACCGCTCTCCCCCATGTGTCACTGTTACCTGCACACACTCATTATTGTACCGCTCTCCCCATGTGTCACTGTTACCTGCACACACTCATTATTGTACCTCTCTCCCCATGTGTCACTGTTACCTGCACACACTCATTATTGTACCGCTCTCCCCCATTTGTCACTGTTACCTGCACACACTCATTATTGTACCTCTCTCCACCATGTGTCACTGTTACCTGCACACCCTCATTATTGTACCTCTCTCCACCATGTGTCACTGTTACCTGCACACACTCATTACTGTACCTCTCTCCACCATGTGTCACTGTTACCTGCACACACTCATTATTGTACCTCTCTCCACCATGTGTCACTGTTACCTGCACACACTCATTATTGTACCTCTCTCCACCATGTGTCACTGTTACCTGCACACACTCATTTTTGTACCTCTCTCCACCATGTGTCACTGTAGCCTGCACACACTCATTATTGTACCGCTCTCCACCATGTGTCACTGTTACCTGCACACACTCATTATTATACCTCTCTCCACCATGTGTCACTGTTACCTGCACACACTCATTATTGTACCTCTCTCCACCATGTGTCACTGTTACCTGCACACACTCATTATTGTACCTCTCTCCACCATGTGTCACTATTACCTGCACACACTCATTATTGTACCTCTCTCCACCATGTGTCACTGTTACCTACACACACTCATTATTGTACCGCTCTCCACCATGTGTCACTGTTACCTGCACACACTCATTATTGTACCTCTCTCCACCATGTGTGACTGTTACCTGCACACTCATTATTGTACCTCTCTCCACCATGTGTCACTGTTACCTGCACACACTCATTATTGTACCTCTCTCCACCATGTGTCACTGTTCCTGCACACACTCATTATTGTACCTCTCTCCACCATGTGTCACTGTTACCTGCACACACTCATTATTGTATCTCTCTCCACCATGTGTCACTGCTACCTGCACACACTCATTATTCTACCGCTCTCCACCATGTGTCACTGTTACCTGCACACACTCATTATTGTACCTTTCTCCACCATGTGTCACTGTTACCTGCACACACTCATTATTGTACCTCTCTCCACCATGTGTCACTGTTACCTGCACACCCTCATTATTGTACCTCTCTCCACCATGTGTCACTGTTACCTGCACACACTCATTACTGTACCTCTCTCCACCATGTGTCACTGTTACCTGCACACTCATTATTGTACCTCTCTCCACCATGTGTCAGTTACCTGCACATACTCATTATTGTACATCTCTCCACCATGTGTCACTGTTACCTGCACACACTCATTATTGTACCGCTATACACCATGTGTCACTGTTACCTGCACACACTCATTATTGTACCTCTGTCCACCATGTGTCACTGTTACCTGCACACACTCATTATTGTACCTCTCTCCACCATGTGTCACTGTAACCTGCACACACTCATTATTGTACCTCTCTCCACCATGTCTCACTGTTACCTGCACACACTCATTATTGTACCTCTCTCCACCATGTGTCACTATTACCTGCACACACTCATTATTGTACCTCTCTCCCCTATGTGTCACTGTTACATGCACACACTCATTATTGTACCTCTCTCCACCATGTGTCACTGTTACCTGCACACACTCATTATTGTACCTCTCTCCACCATGTGTCACTGTTACCTGCACATACCCATTATTCTTCATCTCTCCACCATGTGTCACTGTTACCTGCACACACTCATTATTGTACCGCTATCCACCATGTGTCACTGTTACCTGCACACACTCATTATTGTACCTCTCTCCACCATGTGTCACTGTTACCTGCACACACTCATTATTGTACCTCTCTCCACCATGTGTCACTGTTACCTGCACACACTCATTATTGTACCTCTCTCCACCATGTCTCACTGTTACCTGCACACACTCATTATTGTACCTCTCTCCACCATGTGTCACTGTTACCTGCACACACTCATTATTGTACCGCTCTCCCCCATGTGTCACTGTTACCTGCACACACTCATTATTGTACCTCTCTCCACCATGTGTCACTGTTACCTGCACACACACATTATTGTACCGCTCTCCACCATGTGTCACTGTTACCTGCACACCCTCTTTATTGTACCTCTCTCCACCATGTGTCACTGTTACCTGCACACACTCATTATTGTACCTCTCTCCACCATGTGTCACTCTTACCTGCACACACTCATTATTGTACCTCTCTCCACCATGTGTCACTGTTACCTGCCACACTCATTATTGTACCTCTCTCCACCATGTGTCACTGTTACCTGCACACACTCATTATTGTACCTCTCTCCACCATGTGTCACTGTTACCTGCACACACTCATTATTGTACCTTTCTCCACCATGTGTCACTGTTACCTGCACACACTCATTATTGTACCTCTCTCCACCATGTGTCACTGTTACCTGCACACACTCATTATTGTACCGCTCTCCACCATGTGTCACTGTTACCTGCACACACTCATTATTGTACCTCTATCCACCATGTGTCACTGTTACCTGCACACACTCATTATTGTACCTCTCTCCACCATGTGTCGCTGTTTCCTGCACACACTCATTATTGTACCGCTCTCCACCATGTGTCACTGTTACCTGCACACACTCATTATTGTACCGCTCTCCACCATGTGTCACTGTTACCTGCACACACTCATTATTGTACCTTTCTCCACCATGTGTCACTGTTACCTGCACACACTCATTATTGTACCTCTCTCCACCATGTGTCACTGTTACCTGCACACACTCATTATTGTACCTCTCTCCACCATGTGTCACTGTTACCTGCACACACTCATTATTGTACCTCTCTCCACCATGTGTCACTGTTACCTGCACACACATTATTGTACCACTCTCCACCATGTGTCACTGTTACCTGCACACACTCATTATTGTACCTCTCTCCACCATGTGTCACTGTTACCTGCACACACTCATTATTGTACCTCTCTCCACCATGTGTCACTGTTACCTGCACACACTCATTATTGTACCTCTCTCCACCATGCGTCACTGTTACCTGCACACACTCATTATTGTACCTCTCTCCACCATGTGTCACTGTTACCTGCACACACTCATTATTGTACCTCTCTCCACCATGTGTCACTATTACCTGCACACACTCATTATTGTACCTCTCTCCACCATGTGTCACTGTTACCTACACACACTCATTATTGTACCGCTCTCCACCATGTGTCACTGTTACCTGCACACACTCATTATTGTACCGTTCTCCACCATGTGTCACTGTTACCTGCACACTCATTATTGTACCTCTCTCCACCATGTGTCACTGTTACCTGCACACACTCATTATTGTACCTCTCTCCACCATGTGTCACTGTTACCTGCACACACTCATTATTGTATCTCTCTCCACCATGTGTCACTGGTACCTGCACACACTCATTATTGTACCACTCTCCACCATGTGTCACTGTTACCTGCACACACTCATTATTGTACCTCTCTCCACCATGTGTCACTGTTACCTGCACACCCTCATTATTGTACCTCTCTCCACCATGTGTCACTGTTACCTGCACACACTCATTACTGTACCTCTCTCCACCATGTGTCACTGTTACCTGCACACACTCATTATTGTACCTCTCTCCACCATGTGTCACTGTTACCTGCACACACTCATTATTGTACCTCTCTCCACCATGTGTCACTGTTACCTGCACACACTCATTATTGTACCTCTCTCCACCATGTGTCACTGTTACCTGCACACACTCATTATTGTACCTCTCTTCCCCTTGTGTCACTGTTACCTACACTCACTCATTATTCTACCGCACTCCACAATGTGTCACTGTTACCTGCACACACTCATTATTGTACCTCTCTCCACCATGTCTCACTGTTACCTGCACACACTCATTATTGTACCTCTCTCCACCATGTGTCACTATTACCTGCACACACTCATTATTGTACCTCTCTCCCCCATGTGTCACTGTTACATGCACACACTCATTATTGTACCTCTCTCCACCATGTGTCACTGTTACCTGCACACACTCATTATTGTACCTCTCTCCACCATGTGTCACTGTTACCTGCACATACTCATTATTGTTCATCTCTCCACCATGTGTCACTGTTACCTGCACACACTCAATATTGTACCGCTATCCACCATGTGTCACTGTTACCTGCACACACTCATTATTGTACCTCTCTCCACCATGTGTCACTGTTACCTGCACACACTCATTATTGTACCTCTCTCCACCATGTGTCACTGTTACCTGCACACACTCATTATTGTACCTCTCTCCACCATGTCTCACTGTTACCTGCACACACTCATTATTGTACCTCTCTCCACCATGTGTCACTGTTACCTGCACACACTCATTATTGTACCGCTCTCCCCCATGTGTCACTGTTACCTGCACACACTCATTATTGTACCTCTCTCCACCATGTGTCACTGTTACCTGCACACACACATTATTGTACCGCTCTCCACCATGTGTCACTGTTACCTGCACACCCTCTTTATTGTACCTCTCTCCACCATGTGTCACTGTTACCTGCACACACTCATTATTGTACCTCTCTCCACCATGTGTCACTCTTACCTGCACACACTCATTATTGTACCTCTCTCCACCATGTGTCACTGTTACCTGCCACACTCATTATTGTACCTCTCTCTACCATGTGTCACTGTTACCTGCACACACTCATTATTGTACCTCTCTCCACCATGTGTCACTGTTACCTGCACACACTCATTATTGTACCTTTCTCCACCATGTGTCACTGTTACCTGCACACACTCATTATTGTACCTCTCTCCACCATGTGTCACTGTTAACTGCACACACTCATTATTGTACCGCTCTCCACCATGTGTCACTGTTACCTGCACACACTCATTATTGTACCTCTCTCCACCATGTGTCACTGTTTCCTGCACACACTCATTATTGTACCGCTCTCCACCATGTGTCGCTGTTTCCTGCACACACTCATTATTGTACCGCTCTCCACCATGTGTCACTGTTACCTGCACACACTCATTATTGTACCGCTCTCCACCATGTGTCACTGTTACCTGCACACACTCATTATTGTACCTTTCTCCACCATGTGTCACTGTTACCTGCACACACTCATTATTGTACCTCTCTCCACCATGTGTCACTGTTACCTGCACACACTCATTATTGTACCTCTCTCCACCATGTGTCACTGTTACCTGCACACACTCATTATTGTACCTCTCTCCACCATGTGTCACTGTTACCTGCACACACATTATTGTACCACTCTCCACCATGTGTCACTGTTACCTGCACACACTCATTATTGTACCTCTCTCCACCATGTGTCACTGTTACCTGCACACACTCATTATTGTACCTCTCTCCACCATGTGTCACTGTTACCTGCACACACTCATTATTGTACCTCTCTCCACCATGCGTCACTGTTACCTGCACACACTCATTATTGTACCTCTCTCCACCATGTGTCACTGTTACCTGCACACACTCATTATTGTACCTCTCTCCACCATGTGTCACTATTACCTGCACACACTCATTATTGTACCTCTCTCCACCATGTGTCACTGTTACCTACACACACTCATTATTGTACCGCTCTCCACCATGTGTCACTGTTACCTGCACACACTCATTATTGTACCGTTCTCCACCATGTGTCACTGTTACCTGCACACTCATTATTGTACCTCTCTCCACCATGTGTCACTGTTACCTGCACACACTCATTATTGTACCTCTCTCCACCATGTGTCACTGTTACCTGCACACACTCATTATTGTATCTCTCTCCACCATGTGTCACTGGTACCTGCACACACTCATTATTGTACCACTCTCCACCATGTGTCACTGTTACCTGCACACACTCATTATTGTACCTCTCTCCACCATGTGTCACTGTTACCTGCACACCCTCATTATTGTACCTCTCTCCACCATGTGTCACTGTTACCTGCACACACTCATTACTGTACCTCTCTCCACCATGTGTCACTGTTACCTGCACACACTCATTATTGTACCTCTCTCCACCATGTGTCACTGTTACCTGCACACACTCATTATTGTACCTCTCTCCACCATGTGTCACTGTTACCTGCACACACTCATTATTGTACCTCTCTCCACCATGTGTCACTGTTACCTGCACACACTCATTATTGTACCTCTCTTCCCCTTGTGTCACTGTTACCTACACTCACTCATTATTCTACCGCACTCCACAATGTGTCACTGTTACCTGCACACACTCATTATTGTACCTCTCTCCACCATGTCTCACTGTTACCTGCACACACTCATTATTGTACCTCTCTCCACCATGTGTCACTATTACCTGCACACACTCATTATTGTACCTCTCTCCCCCATGTGTCACTGTTACATGCACACACTCATTATTGTACCTCTCTCCACCATGTGTCACTGTTACCTGCACACACTCATTATTGTACCTCTCTCCACCATGTGTCACTGTTACCTGCACATACTCATTATTGTTCATCTCTCCACCATGTGTCACTGTTACCTGCACACACTCAATATTGTACCGCTATCCACCATGTGTCACTGTTACCTGCACACACTCATTATTGTACCTCTCTCCACCATGTGTCACTGTTACCTGCACACACTCATTATTGTACCTCTCTCCACCATGTGTCACTGTTACCTGCACACACTCATTATTGTACCTCTCTCCACCATGTCTCACTGTTACCTGCACACACTCATTATTGTACCTCTCTCCACCATGTGTCACTGTTACCTGCACACACTCATTATTGTACCGCTCTCCCCCATGTGTCACTGTTACCTGCACACACTCATTATTGTACCTCTCTCCACCATGTGTCACTGTTACCTGCACACACACATTATTGTACCGCTCTCCACCATGTGTCACTGTTACCTGCACACCCTCTTTATTGTACCTCTCTCCACCATGTGTCACTGTTACCTGCACACACTCATTATTGTACCTCTCTCCACCATGTGTCACTCTTACCTGCACACACTCATTATTGTACCTCTCTCCACCATGTGTCACTGTTACCTGCCACACTCATTATTGTACCTCTCTCTACCATGTGTCACTGTTACCTGCACACACTCATTATTGTACCTCTCTCCACCATGTGTCACTGTTACCTGCACACACTCATTATTGTACCTTTCTCCACCATGTGTCACTGTTACCTGCACACACTCATTATTGTACCTCTCTCCACCATGTGTCACTGTTAACTGCACACACTCATTATTGTACCGCTCTCCACCATGTGTCACTGTTACCTGCACACACTCATTATTGTACCTCTCTCCACCATGTGTCACTGTTACCTGCACACACTCATTATTGTACCTCTCTCCACCATGTGTCACTGTTTCCTGCACACACTCATTATTGTACCGCTCTCCACCATGTGTCACTGTTACCTGCACACACTCATTATTGTACCGCTCTCCACCATGTGTCACTGTTACCT
This sequence comes from Taudactylus pleione, assembly GCA_031769625.1. Lineage (NCBI taxonomy): Eukaryota > Metazoa > Chordata > Amphibia > Anura > Myobatrachidae > Taudactylus > Taudactylus pleione. Next base: position 2,136,247 of record JAUIMM010000046.1, on the reverse strand, counting down.
GCACACACTCATTATTGTACCTTTCTCCACCATGTGTCACTGTTACCTGCACACACTCATTATTGTACCTCTCTCCACCATGTGTCACTGTTACCTGCACACACTCATTATTGTACCTCTCTCCACCATGTGTCACTGTTACCTGCACACACTCATTATTGTACCTCTCTCCACCATGCGTCACTGTTACCTGCACATACTCATTATTGTACCGCTCTCCACCATGTGTCCCTGTTACCTGCACACACTCTTTATTGTACCTCTCTCCACCATGTGTCACTGTTACCTGCACACACTATTATTGTACCTCTCTCCACCATGTGTCACTGTTACCTGCACACACATTATTGTACCACTCTCCACCATGTGTCACTGTTACCTGCACACACTCATTATTGTACCTCTCTCCACCATGTGTCACTGTTACCTGCACACACTCATTATTGTACCTCTCTCCACCATGTGTCACTGTTACCTGCACACACTCATTATTGTACCTCTCTCCACCATGTGTCACTGTTACCTGCACACACATTATTGTACCGCTCTCCACCATGTGTCACTGTTACCTGCACACACTCATTATTGTACCTCTCTCCACCATGTGTCACTGTTACCTGCACACACTCATTATTGTACCTCTCTCCACCATGCGTCACTGTTACCTGCACACACTCATTATTGTACCTCTCTCCACCATGTGTCACTGTTACCTGCACACACTCATTATTGTACCTCTCTCCACCATGTGTCACTATTACCTGCACACACTCATTATTGTACCTCTCTCCACCATGTGTCACTGTTACCTACACATACTCATTATTGTACCGCTCTCCACCATGTGTCACTGTTACCTGCACACACTCATTATTGTACCGTTCTCCACCATGTGTCACTGTTACCTGCACACTCATTATTGTACCTCTCTCCACCATGTGTCACTGTTACCTGCACACACTCATTATTGTACCTCTCTCCACCATGTGTCACTGTTCCTGCACACACTCATTATTGTACCTCTCTCCACCATGTGTCACTGTTACCTGCACACACTCATTATTGTATCTCTCTCCACCATGTGTCACTGCTACCTGCACACACTCATTATTGTACCGCTCTCCACCATGTCTCACTGTTACCTGCACACACTCATTATTGTACCTCTCTCCACCATGTGTCACTGTTACCTGCACACACTCATTATTGTACCGCTCTCCCCCATGTGTCACTGTTACCTGCACACACTCATTATTGTACCTCTCTCCACCATGTGTCACTGTTACCTGCACACACACATTATTGTACCGCTCTCCACCATGTGTCACTGTTACCTGCACACCCTCTTTATTGTACCTCTCTCCACCATGTGTCACTGTTACCTGCACACACTCATTATTGTACCTCTCTCCACCATGTGTCACTCTTACCTGCACACACTCATTATTGTACCTCTCTCCACCATGTGTCACTGTTACCTGCCACACTCATTATTGTACCTCTCTCTACCATGTGTCACTGTTACCTGCACACACTCATTATTGTACCTCTCTCCACCATGTGTCACTGTTACCTGCACACACTCATTATTGTACCTTTCTCCACCATGTGTCACTGTTACCTGCACACACTCATTATTGTACCTCTCTCCACCATGTGTCACTGTTAACTGCACACACTCATTATTGTACCGCTCTCCACCATGTGTCACTGTTACCTGCACACACTCATTATTGTACCTCTCTCCACCATGTGTCACTGTTACCTGCACACACTCATTATTGTACCTCTCTCCACCATGTGTCACTGTTTCCTGCACACACTCATTATTGTACCGCTCTCCACCATGTGTCACTGTTACCTGCACACACTCATTATTGTACCGCTCTCCACCATGTGTCACTGTTACCTGCACACACTCATTATTGTACCTTTCTCCACCATGTGTCACTGTTACCTGCACACACTCATTATTGTACCTCTCTCCACCATGTGTCACTGTTACCTGCACACACTCATTATTGTACCTCTCTCCACCATGTGTCACTGTTACCTGCACACACTCATTATTGTACCTCTCTCCACCATGCGTCACTGTTACCTGCACATACTCATTATTGTACCGCTCTCCACCATGTGTCCCTGTTACCTGCACACACTCTTTATTGTACCTCTCTCCACCATGTGTCACTGTTACCTGCACACACTATTATTGTACCTCTCTCCACCATGTGTCACTGTTACCTGCACACACATTATTGTACCACTCTCCACCATGTGTCACTGTTACCTGCACACACTCATTATTGTACCTCTCTCCACCATGTGTCACTGTTACCTGCACACACTCATTATTGTACCTCTCTCCACCATGTGTCACTGTTACCTGCACACACTCATTATTGTACCTCTCTCCACCATGTGTCACTGTTACCTGCACACACATTATTGTACCGCTCTCCACCATGTGTCACTGTTACCTGCACACACTCATTATTGTACCTCTCTCCACCATGTGTCACTGTTACCTGCACACACTCATTATTGTACCTCTCTCCACCATGCGTCACTGTTACCTGCACACACTCATTATTGTACCTCTCTCCACCATGTGTCACTGTTACCTGCACACACTCATTATTGTACCTCTCTCCACCATGTGTCACTATTACCTGCACACACTCATTATTGTACCTCTCTCCACCATGTGTCACTGTTACCTACACATACTCATTATTGTACCGCTCTCCACCATGTGTCACTGTTACCTGCACACACTCATTATTGTACCGTTCTCCACCATGTGTCACTGTTACCTGCACACTCATTATTGTACCTCTCTCCACCATGTGTCACTGTTACCTGCACACACTCATTATTGTACCTCTCTCCACCATGTGTCACTGTTCCTGCACACACTCATTATTGTACCTCTCTCCACCATGTGTCACTGTTACCTGCACACACTCATTATTGTATCTCTCTCCACCATGTGTCACTGCTACCTGCACACACTCATTATTGTACCGCTCTCCACCATGTGTCACTGTTACCTGCACACACTCATTATTGTACCTCTCTCCACCATGTGTCACTGTTACCTGCACACCCTCATTATTGTACCTCTCTCCACCATGTGTCACTGTTACCTGCACACACTCATTACTGTACCTCTCTCCACCATGTGTCACTGTTAACTGCACACTCATTATTGTACCGCTCTCCACCATGTGTCCCTGTTACCTGCACACACTCTTTATTGTACCTCTCTCCACCATGTGTCACTGTTACCTGCCACACTCATTATTGTACCTCTCTCTACCATGTGTCACTGTTACCTGCACACACTCATTATTGTACCTCTCTCCACCATGTGTCACTGTTACCTGCACACACTCATTATTGTACCTTTCTCCACCATGTGTCACTGTTACCTGCACACACTCATTATTGTACCTCTCTCCACCATGTGTCACTGTTAACTGCACACACTCATTATTGTACCGCTCTCCACCATGTGTCACTGTTACCTGCACACACTCATTATTGTACCTCTCTCCACCATGTGTCACTGTTACCTGCACACACTCATTATTGTACCTCTCTCCACCATGTGTCACTGTTTCCTGCACACACTCATTATTGTACCGCTCTCCACCATGTGTCACTGTTACCTGCACACACTCATTATTGTACCGCTCTCCACCATGTGTCACTGTTACCTGCACACACTCATTATTGTACCTTTCTCCACCATGTGTCACTGTTACCTGCACACACTCATTATTGTACCTCTCTCCACCATGTGTCACTGTTACCTGCACACACTCATTATTGTACCTCTCTCCACCATGTGTCACTGTTACCTGCACACACTCATTATTGTACCTCTCTCCACCATGCGTCACTGTTACCTGCACATACTCATTATTGTACCGCTCTCCACCATGTGTCCCTGTTACCTGCACACACTCTTTATTGTACCTCTCTCCACCATGTGTCACTGTTACCTGCACACACTATTATTGTACCTCTCTCCACCATGTGTCACTGTTACCTGCACACACATTATTGTACCACTCTCCACCATGTGTCACTGTTACCTGCACACACTCATTATTGTACCTCTCTCCACCATGTGTCACTGTTACCTGCACACACTCATTATTGTACCTCTCTCCACCATGTGTCACTGTTACCTGCACACACTCATTATTGTACCTCTCTCCACCATGTGTCACTGTTACCTGCACACACATTATTGTACCGCTCTCCACCATGTGTCACTGTTACCTGCACACACTCATTATTGTACCTCTCTCCACCATGTGTCACTGTTACCTGCACACACTCATTATTGTACCTCTCTCCACCATGCGTCACTGTTACCTGCACACACTCATTATTGTACCTCTCTCCACCATGTGTCACTGTTACCTGCACACACTCATTATTGTACCTCTCTCCACCATGTGTCACTATTACCTGCACACACTCATTATTGTACCTCTCTCCACCATGTGTCACTGTTACCTACACATACTCATTATTGTACCGCTCTCCACCATGTGTCACTGTTACCTGCACACACTCATTATTGTACCGTTCTCCACCATGTGTCACTGTTACCTGCACACTCATTATTGTACCTCTCTCCACCATGTGTCACTGTTACCTGCACACACTCATTATTGTACCTCTCTCCACCATGTGTCACTGTTCCTGCACACACTCATTATTGTACCTCTCTCCACCATGTGTCACTGTTACCTGCACACACTCATTATTGTATCTCTCTCCACCATGTGTCACTGCTACCTGCACACACTCATTATTGTACCGCTCTCCACCATGTGTCACTGTTACCTGCACACACTCATTATTGTACCTCTCTCCACCATGTGTCACTGTTACCTGCACACCCTCATTATTGTACCTCTCTCCACCATGTGTCACTGTTACCTGCACACACTCATTACTGTACCTCTCTCCACCATGTGTCACTGTTAACTGCACACTCATTATTGTACCTCTCTCCACCATGTGTCACTGTTACCTGCACACACTCATTATTATACCTCTCTCCCCCATGTGTCACTGTTACATGCACACACTCATTATTGTACCTCTCTCCACCATGTGTCACTGTTACCTGCACACACTCATTATTGTACCTCTCTCCACCATGTGTCACTGTTACCTGCACATACTCATTATTGTTCATCTCTCCACCATGTGTCACTGTTACCTGCACACACTCATTATTGTACCGCTATCCACCATGTGTCACTGTTACCTGCACACACTCATTATTGTACCTCTCTCCACCATGTGTCACTGTTACCTGCACACACTCATTATTGTACCTCTCTCCACCATGTGTCACTGTTACCTGCACACACTCATTATTGTACCTCTCTCCCCCATGTGTCACTGTTACCTGCACACACTCATTATTGTACCTCTCTCCACCATGTGTCACTGTTACCTGCACACACTCATTATTGTACCTCTCTCCACCATGTGTCACTGTTACCTGCACACACTCATTATTGTACCGCTCTCCCCCATGTGTCACTGTTACCTGCACACACTCATTATTGTACCTCTCTCCACCATGTGTCACTGTTACCTGCACACACACATTATTGTACCGCTCTCCACCATGTGTCACTGTTACCTGCACACCCTCTTTATTGTACCTCTCTCCACCATGTGTCACTGTTACCTGCACACACTCATTATTGTACCTCTCTCCACCATGTGTCACTCTTACCTGCACACACTCATTATTGTACCTCTCTCCACCATGTGTCACTCTTACCTGCACACACTCATTATTGTACCTCTCTCCACCATGTGTCACTGTTACCTGCACACACTCATTATTGTACCTCTCTCCACCATGTGTCACTGTTACCTGCACACACTCATTATTGTACCTTTCTCCACCATGTGTCACTGTTACCTGCACACACTCATTATTGTACCTCTCTCCACCATGTGTCACTGTTACCTGCACACACTCATTATTGTACCGCTCTCCACCATGTGTCACTGTTACCTGCACACACTCATTATTGTACCTCTCTCCACCATGTGTCACTGTTATCTGCACACACTCATTATTGTACCTCTCTCCACCATGTGTCACTGTTTCCTGCACACACTCATTATTGTACCGCTCTCCACCATGTGTCACTGTTACCTGCACACACTCATTATTGTACCGCTCTCCACCATGTGTCACTGTTACCTGCACACCCTCATTATTGTACCTCTCTCCACCATGTGTCACAGTTACCTGCACACACTCATTATTGTACCTCTCTCCACCATGTGTCACTGTTACCTGCACACACTCATTATTGTACCTCTCTCCACCATGTGTCACTCTTACCTGCACACACTCATTATTGTACCTCTCTCCACCATGTGTCACTGTTACCTGCACACACATTATTGTACCGCTCTCCACCATGTGTCACTGTTACCTGCACACACTCATTATTGTACCGCTCTCCACCATGTGTCACTGTTACCTGCACACACTCATTATTGTACCTCTCTCCACCATGTGTCACTGTTACCTGCACACACTCATTATTGTACCTCTCTCCACCATGCGTCACTGTTACCTGCACACACTCATTATTGTACCTCTCTCCACCATGTGTCACTGTTACCTGCACACACTCATTATTGTACCTCTCTCCACCATGTGTCACTATTACCTGCACACACTCATTATTGTACCTCTCTCCACCATGTGTCACTGTTACCTACACACACTCATTATTGTACCGCTCTCCACCATGTGTCACTGTTACCTGCACACACTCATTATTGTACCGTTCTCCACCATGTGTCACTGTTACCTGCACACTCATTATTGTACCTCTCTCCACCATGTGTCACTGTTACCTGCACACACTCATTATTGTACCTCTCTCCACCATGTGTCACTGTTCCTGCACACACTCATTATTGTACCTCTCTCCACCATGTGTCACTGTTACCTGCACACACTCATTATTGTATCTCTCTCCACCATGTGTCACAGCTACCTGCACACACTCATTATTGTACCGCTCTCCACCATGTGTCACTGTTACCTGCACACACTCATTATTGTACCTCTCTCCACCATGTGTCACTGTTACCTGCACACCCTCATTATTGTACCTCTCTCCACCATGTGTCACTGTTACCTGCACACACTCATTACTGTACCTCTCTCCACCATGTGTCACTGTTACCTGCACACTCATTATTGTACCTCTCTGCACCATGTGTCACTGTTACCTGCACATACTCATTATTGTACATCTCTCCACCATGTGTCACTGTTACCTGCACACACTAATTATTGTACCGCTATCCACCATGTGTCACTGTTACCTGCACACACTCATTATTGTACCTCTCTCCACCATGTGTCACTGTTACCTGCACACACTCATTATTGTACCTCTCTCCACCATGTGTCACTGTAACCTGCACACACTCATTATTGTACCTCTCTCCACCATGTCTCACTGTTACCTGCACACACTCATTATTGTACCTCTCTCCACCATGTGTCACTATTACCTGCACACACTCATTATTGTACCTCTCTCCCCCATGTGTCACTGTTACATGCACACACTCATTATTGTACCTCTCTCCACCATGTGTCACTGTTACCTGCACACACTCATTATTGTACCTCTCTCCACCATGTGTCACTGTTACCTGCACATACTCATTATTGTTCATCTCTCCACCATGTGTCACTGTTACCTGCACACACTCATTATTGTACCGCTATCCACCATGTGTCACTGTTACCTGCACACACTCATTATTGTACCTCTCTCCACCATGTGTCACTGTTACCTGCACACACTCATTATTGTACCTCTCTCCACCATGTGTCACTGTTACCTGCACACACTCATTATTGTACCTCTCTCCCCCATGTGTCACTGTTACCTGCACACACTCATTATTGTACCTCTCTCCACCATGTCTCACTGTTACCTGCACACACTCATTATTGTACCTCTCTCCACCATGTGTCACTGTTACCTGCACACACTCATTATTGTACCGCTCTCCCCCATGTGTCACTGTTACCTGCACACACTCATTATTGTACCTCTCTCCACCATGTGTCACTGTTACCTGCACACACATATTATTGTACCGCTCTCCACCATGTGTCACTGTTACCTGCACACCCTCTTTATTGTACCTCTCTCCACCATGTGTCACTGTTACCTGCACACACTCATTATTGTACCTCTCTCCACCATGTGTCACTGTTACCTGCACACACTCATTATTGTACCTCTCTCCACCATGTGTCACTGTTACCTGCACACACTCATTATTGTACCTTTCTCCACCATGTGTCACTGTTACCTGCACACACTCATTATTGTACCGCTCTCCACCATGTGTCACTGTTACCTGCACACACTCATTATTGTACCTCTCTCCACCATGTGTCACTGTTACCTGCACACATTCATTATTGTACCTCTCTCCACCATGTGTCACTGTTTCCTGCACACACTCATTATTGTACCGCTCTCCACCATGTGTCACTGTTACCTGCACACACTCATTATTGTACCGCTCTCCACCATGTGTCACTGTTACCTGCACACACTCTTTATTGTACCTCTCTCCACCATGTGTCACAGTTACCTGCACACACTCATTATTGTACCTCTCTCCACCATGCGTCACTGTTACCTGCACACACTCATTATTGTACCGCTCTCCACCATGTGTCCCTGTTACCTGCACACACTCTTTATTGTACCTCTCTCCACCATGTGTCACTGTTACCTGCACACACTCATTATTGTACCTCTCTCCACCATGTGTCACTGTTACCTGCACACACATTATTGTACCACTCTCCACCATGTGTCACTGTTACCTGCACACACTCATTATTGTACCTCTCTCCACCATGTGTCACTGTTACCTGCACACACTCATTATTGTACCTCTCTCCACCATGTGTCACTGTTTCCTGCACACACTCATTATTGTACCGCTCTCCACCATGTGTCACTGTTACCTGCACACACTCATTATTGTACCGCTCTCCACCATGTGTCACTGTTACCTGCACACACTCATTATTGTACCTCTCTCCACCATGTGTCACAGTTACCTGCACACACTCATTATTGTACCTCTCTCCACCATGTGTCACTGTTACCTGCACACACTCATTATTGTACCTCTCTCCACCATGCGTCACTGTTACCTGCACACACTCATTATTGTACTGCTCTCCACCATGTGTCCCTGTTACCTGCACACACTCTTTATTGTACCTCTCTCCACCATGTGTCACTGTTACCTGCACACACTCATTATTGTACCTCTCTCCACCATGTGTCACTGTTACCTGCACACACTCATTATTGTACCTCTCTCCACCATGTGTCACTGTTACCTGCACACACATTATTGTACCGCTCTCCACCATGTGTCAATGTTACCTGCACACACTCATTATTGTACCTCTCTCCACCATGTGTCACTGTTACCTGCACACACTCATTATTGTACCTCTCTCCACCATGCATCACTGTTACCTGCACACACTCATTATTGTACCTCTCTCCACCATGTGTCACTGTTACCTGCACACACTCATTATTGTACCTCTCTCCACCATGTGTCACTATTACCTGCACACACTCATTATTGTACCTCTCTCAACCATGTGTCACTGTTACCTACACACACTCATTATTGTACCGCTCTCCACCATGTGTCACTGTTACCTGCACACACTCATTATTGTACCGTTCTCCACCATGTGTCACTGTTACCTGCACACTCATTATTGTACCTCTCTCCACCATGTGTCACTGTTACCTGCACACACTCATTATTGTACCTCTCTCCACCATGTGTCACTGTTCCTGCACACACTCATTATTGTACCTCTCTCCACCATGTGTCACTGTTACCTGCACACACTCATTATTGTATCTCTCTCCACCATGTGTCACTGCTACCTGCACACACTCATTATTGTACCGCTCTCCACCATGTGTCACTGTTACCTGCACACACTCATTATTGTACCTCTCTCCACCATGTGTCACTGTTACCTGCACACACATTATTGTACCTCTCTCCACCATGTGTCACTGTTACCTGCACACCCTCATTATTGTACCTCTCTCCACCATGTGTCACTGTTACCTGCACACACTAATTATTGTACCGCTATCCACCATGTGTCACTGTTACCTGCACACACTCATTATTGTACCTCTCTCCACCATGTTTCACTGTTACCTGCACACACTCATTATTGTACCTCTCTCCACCATGTGTCACTGTTACCTGCACACACTCATTATTGTACCTCTCTCCCCCATGTCTCACTGTTACCTGCACACACTCATTATTGTACCTCTCTCCACCATGTGTCACTGTTACCTGCACACACTCATTATTGTACCGCTCTCCACCATGTGTCACTGTTACCTGCACACACTCATTATTGTACCTCTCTCCACCATGTGTCACTGTTACATGCACACACTCATTATTGTACCTCTCTCCACCATGTGTCACTGTTACCTGCACACACTCATTATTGTACCTCTCTCCACCATGTGTCACTGTTACCTGCACACACTCATTATTGTACCTCTCTCCACCATGTGTCACTGTTACCTGCACATACTCATTATTGTTCATCTCTCCACCATGTGTCACTGTTACCTGCACACACTCATTATTGTACCGCTATCCACCATGTGTCACTGTTACCTGCACACACTCATTATTGTACCTCTCTCCACCATGTGTCACTGTTACCTGCACACACTCATTATTGTACCTCTCTCCACCATGTGTCACTGTTACCTGCACACACTCATTATTGTACCTCTCTCCCCCATGTGTCACTGTTACCTGCACACACTCATTATTGTACCTCTCTCCACCATGTCTCACTGTTACCTGCACACACTCATTATTGTACCTCTCTCCACCATGTGTCACTGTTACCTGCACACACTCATTATTGTACCGCTCTCCCCCATGTGTCACTGTTACCTGCACACACTCATTATTGTACCTCTCTCCACCATGTGTCACTGTTACCTGCACACACACATTATTGTACCGCTCTCCACCATGTGTCACTGTTACCTGCACACCCTCTTTATTGTACCTCTCTCCACCATGTGTCACTGTTACCTGCACACACTCATTATTGTACCTCTCTCCACCATGTGTCACTGTTACCTGCACACACTCATTATTGTACCTCTCTCCACCATGTGTCACTGTTACCTGCACACACTCATTATTGTACCTTTCTCCACCATGTGTCACTGTTACCTGCACACACTCATTATTGTACCGCTCTCCACCATGTGTCACTGTTACCTGCACACACTCATTATTGTACCTCTCTCCACCATGTGTCACTGTTATCTGCACACATTCATTATTGTACCTCTCTCCACCATGTGTCACTGTTTCCTGCACACACTCATTATTGTACCGCTCTCCACCATGTGTCACTGTTACCTGCACACACTCATTATTGTACCGCTCTCCACCATGTGTCACTGTTACCTGCACACACTCATTATTGTACCTCTCTCCACCATGTGTCACAGTCACCTGCACACACTCATTATTGTACCTCTCTCCACCTTGCGTCACTGTTACCTGCACACACTCATTATTGTACCGCTCTCCACCATGTGTCCCTGTTACCTGCACACACTCTTTATTGTACCTCTCTCCACCATGTGTCACTGTTACCTGCACACACTCATTATTGTACCTCTCTCCACCATGTGTCACTGTTACCTGCACACACATTATTGTACCACTCTCCACCATGTGTCACTGTTACCTGCACACACTCATTATTGTACCTCTCTCCACCATGTGTCACTGTTACCTGCACACACTCATTATTGTACCTCTCTCCACCATGTGTCACTGTTTCCTGCACACACTCATTATTGTACCGCTCTCCACCATGTGTCACTGTTACCTGCACACACTCATTATTGTACCGCTCTCCACCATGTGTCACTGTTACCTGCACACACTCATTATTGTACCTCTCTCCACCATGTGTCACAGTTACCTGCACACACTCATTATTGTACCTCTCTCCACCATGTGTCACTGTTACCTGCACACACTCATTATTGTACCTCTCTCCACCATGCGTCATTGTTACCTGCACACACTCATTATTGCACTGCTCTCCACCATGTGTCCCAGTTACCTGCACACACTCTTTATTGTACCTCTCTCCACCATGTGTCACTGTTACCTGCACACACTCATTATTGTACCTCTCTCCACCATGTGTCACTGTTACCTGCACACACATTATTGTACCACTCTCCACCATGTGTCACTGTTACCTGCACACACTCATTATTGTACCTCTCTCCACCATGTGTCACTGTTACCTGCACACACTCATTATTGTACCTCTCTCCACCATGTGTCACTGTTACCTGCACACACTCATTATTGTACCTCTCTCCACCATGTGTCACTGTTACCTGCACACACATTATTGTACCGCTCTCCACCATGTGTCAATGTTACCTGCACACACTCATTATTGTACCTCTCTCCACCATGTGTCACTGTTACCTGCACACACTCATTATTGTACCTCTCTCCACCATGCATCACTGTTACCTGCACACACTCATTATTGTACCTCTCTCCACCATGTGTCACTGTTACCTGCACACACTCATTATTGTACCTCTCTCCACCATGTGTCACTATTACCTGCACACACTCATTATTGTACCTCTCTCCACCATGTGTCACTGTTACCTACACACACTCATTATTGTACCGCTCTCCACCATGTGTCACTGTTACCTGCACACACTCATTATTGTACCGTTCTCCACCATGTGTCACTGTTACCTGCACACTCATTATTGTACCTCTCTCCACCATGTGTCACTGTTACCTGCACACACTCATTATTGTACCTCTCTCCACCATGTGTCACTGTTCCTGCACACACTCATTATTGTACCTCTCTCCACCATGTGTCACTGTTACCTGCACACACTCATTATTGTATCTCTCTCCACCATGTGTCACTGCTACCTGCACACACTCATTATTGTACCGCTCTCCACCATGTGTCACTGTTACCTGCACACACTCATTATTGTACCTCTCTCCACCATGTGTCACTGTTACCTGCACACACTCATTATTGTACCTCTCTCCACCATGTGTCACTGTTACCTGCACACCCTCATTATTGTACCTCTCTCCACCATGTGTCACTGTTACCTGCACACACTCATTATTGTACCGCTATCCACCATGTGTCACTGTTACCTGCACACACTCATTATTGTACCTCTCTCCACCATGTTTCACTGTTACCTGCACACACTCATTATTGTACCTCTCTCCACCATGTGTCACTGTTACCTGCACACACTCATTATTGTACCTCTCTCCACCATGTCTCACTGTTACCTGCACACACTCATTATTGTACCTCTCTCCACCATGTGTCACTGTTACCTGCACACACTCATTATTGTACCGCTCTCCCCCATGTGTCACTGTTACCTGCACACACTCATTATTGTACCTCTCTCCACCATGTGTCACTGTTACCTGCACACACACATTATTGTACCGCTCTCCACCATGTGTCACTGTTACCTGCACACCCTCTTTATTGTACCTCTCTCCACCATGTGTCACTGTTACCTGCACACACTCATTATTGTACCTCTCTCCACCATGTGTCACTCTTACCTGCACACACTCATTATTGTACCTCTCTCCACCATGTGTCACTGTTACCTGCACACACTCATTATTGTACCTCTCTCCACCATGTGTCACTGTTACCTGCACACACTCATTTTTGTACCTCTCTCCACCATGTGTCACTGTTACCTGCACACACTCATTATTGTACCTTTCTCCACCATGTGTCACTGTTACCTGCACACACTCATTATTGTACCTCTCTCCACCATGTGTCACTGTTTCCTGCACACACTCATTATTGTACCGCTCTCCACCATGTGTCACTGTTACCTGCACACACTCATTATTGTACCGCTCTCCACCATGTGTCACTGTTACCTGCACACACTCATTATTGTACCTCTCTCCACCATGTGTCACTGTTACCTGCACACACTCATTATTGTACCTCTCTCCACCATGTGTCACTGTTACCTGCACACACTCATTATTGTACCTCTCTCCAACATGTGTCACTGTTACCTGCACACACTCATTATTGTACCTCTCTCCACCATGCATCACTATTACCTGCACACACTCATTATTGTACCGCTCTTCACCATGTGTCCCTGTTACCTGCACACACTCTTTATTGTACCTCTCTCCACCATGTGTCACTGTTACCTGCACACACTCATTATTGTACCTCTCTCCACCATGTGTCACTGTTACCTGCACACACTCATTATTGTACCTCTCTCCACCATGTGTCACTGTTTCCTGCACACACTCATTATTGTACCGCTCTCCACCATGTGTCACTGTTACCTGCACACACTCATTATTGTACCGCTCTCCACCATGTGTCACTGTTACCTGCACACACTCATTATTGTACCTCTCTCCACCATGTGTCACTGTTTCCTGCACACACTCATTATTGTACCGCTCTCCACCATGTGTCACTGTTACCTGCACACACTCATTATTGTACCGCTCTCCACCATGTGTCACTGTTACCTGCACACACTCATTATTGTACCTCTCTCCACCATGTGTCACTGTTACCTGCACACACTCATTATTGTACCTCTCTCCACCATGTGTCACTGTTACCTGCACACACTCATTATTGTACCTCTCTCCAACATGTGTCACTGTTACCTGCACACACTCATTATTGTACCTCTCTCCACCATGCGTCACTGTTACCTGCACACACTCATTATTGTACCGCTCTTCACCATGTGTCCCTGTTACCTGCACACACTCTTTATTGTACCTCTCTCCACCATGTGTCACTGTTACCTGCACACACTCATTATTGTACCTCTCTCCACCATGTGTCACTGTTACCTGCACACACATTATTGTACCACCCTCCACCATGTGTCACTGTTACCTGCACACACTCATTATTGTACCTCTCTCCACCATGTGTCACTGTTACCTGCACACACTCATTATTGTACCTCTCTCCACCATGTGTCACTGTTACCTGCACACACTCATTATTGTACCTCTCTCCACCATGTGTCACTGTTACCTGCACACACATTATTGTACCGCTCTCCACCATGTGTCACTGTTACCTGCACACACTCATTATTGTACTTCTCTCCACCATGTGTCACTGTTAACTGCACACACTCATTATTGTACCTCTCTCCACCATGCGTCACTGTTACCTGCACACACTCATTATTGTACCTCTCTCCACCATGTGTCACTGATACCTGCACACACTCATTATTGTACCGCTCTCCACCATGTGTCACTGTTACCTGCACACACTCTTTATTGTACCTCTCTCCACCATGTGTCACTGTTACCTGCACACACTCATTATTGTACCTCTCTCCACCATGTGTCACTGTTACCTGCACACACATTATTGTACCACTCTCCACCATGTGTCACTGTTACCTGCACACACTCATTATTGTACCTCTCTCCACCATGTGTCACTGTTACCTGCACACACTCATTATTGTACCTCTCTCCACCATGTGTCACTGTTACCTGCACACACTCATTATTGTACCTCTCTCCACCATGTGTCACTGTTATCTGCACACACATTATTGTACCGCTCTCCACCATGTGTCACTGTTACCTGCACACACTCATTATTGTACCTCTCTCCACCATGTGTCACTGTTACCTGCACACACTCATTATTGTACCTCTCTCCACCATGCATCACTGTTACCTGCACACACTCATTATTGTACCTCTCTCCACCATGTGTCACTGTTACCTGCACACACTCATTATTGTACCTCTCTCCACCATGTGTCACTATTACCTGCACACACTCATTATTGTACCTCTCTCCACCATGTGTCACTGTTACCTACACACACTCATTATTGTACCGCTCTCCACCATGTGTCACTGTTACCTGCACACACTCATTATTGTACCGTTCTCCACCATGTGTCACTGTTACCTGCACACTCATTATTGTACCTCTCTCCACCATGTGTCACTGTTACCTGCACACACTCATTATTGTACCTCTCTCCACCATGTGTCACTGTTCCTGCACACACTCATTATTGTACCTCTCTCCACCATGTGTCACTATTACCTGCACACACTCATTATTGTATCTCTCTCCACCATGTGTCACTGCTACCTGCACACACTCATTATTGTACCGCTCTCCACCATGTGTCACTGTTACCTGCACACACTCATTATTGTACCTCTCTCCACCATGTGTCACTGTTACCTGCACACACTCATTATTGTACCTCTCTCCACCATGTGTCACTGTTACCTGCACACCCTCATTATTGTACCTCTCTCCACCATGTGTCACTGTTACCTGCACACACTCATTACTGTACCTCTCTCCACCATGTGTCACTGTTACCTGCCCACTCATTATTGTACCTCTCTCCACCATGTGTCACTGTTACCTGCACATACTCATTATTGTACATCTCTCCACCATGTGTCACTGTTACCTGCACACACTCATTATTGTACCACTATCCACCATGTGTCACTGTTACCTGCACACACTCATTATTGTACCTCTCTCCACCATGTGTCACTGTTACCTGCACACACTCATTATTGTACCTCTCTCCACCATGTGTCACTGTAACCTGCACACACTCATTATTGTACCTCTCTCCACCATGTGTCACTGTTACCTGCACACACTCATTATTGTACCTCTCTCCCCCATGTGTCACTGTTACATGCACACACTCATTATTGTACCTCTCTCCACCATGTGTCACTGTTACATGCACACACTCAATATTGTACCTCTCTCCACCATGTGTCACTGTTACCTGCACACACTCATTATTGTACCTCTCTCCACCATGTGTCACTGTTACCTGCACATACTCATTATTGTTCATCTCTCCACCATGTGTCACTGTTACCTGCACACACTCATTATTGTACCACTATCCACCATGTGTCACTGTTACCTGCACACACTCATTATTGTACCTCTCTCCACCATGTGTCACTGTTACCTGCACACACTCATTATTGTACCTCTCTCCACCATGTGTCACTGTTACCTGCACACACTCATTATTGTACCTCTCTCCACCATGTCTCACTATTACCTGCACACACTCATTATTGTACCTCTTTCCACCATGTGTCACTGTTACCTGCACACACTCATTATTGTACCGCTCTCCCCCATGTGTCACTGTTACCTGCACACACTCATTATTGTACCTCTCTCCACCATGTGTCACTGTTACCTGCACACACACATTATTGTACCGCTCTCCACCATGTGTCACTGTTACCTGCACACACTCATTATTGTACCTCTCTCCACCATGTGTCACTGTTACCTGCACATACTCATTATTGTTCATCTCTCCACCATGTGTCACTGTTACCTGCACACACTCATTATTGTACCACTATCCACCATGTGTCACTGTTACCTGCACACACTCATTATTGTACCTCTCTCCACCATGTGTCACTGTTACCTGCACACACTCATTATTGTACCTCTCTCCACCATGTGTCACTGTTACCTGCACACACTCATTATTGTACCTCTCTCCACCATGTCTCACTATTACCTGCACACACTCATTATTGTACCTCTTTCCACCATGTGTCACTGTTACCTGCACACACTCATTATTGTACCGCTCTCCCCCATGTGTCACTGTTACCTGCACACACTCATTATTGTACCTCTCTCCACCATGTGTCACTGTTACCTGCACACACACATTATTGTACCGCTCTCCACCATGTGTCACTGTTACCTGCACACCCTCTTTATTGTACCTCTCTCCACCATGTGTCACTGTTACCTGCACACACTCATTATTGTACCTCTCTCCACCATGTGTCACTGTTACCTGCACACACTCATTATTGTACCTCTCTCCACCATGTGTCACTGTTACCTGCACACACTCATTATTGTACCTCTCTCCACCATGTGTCACTGTTACCTGCACACACTCATTATTGTACCTTTCTCCACCATGTGTCACTGTTACCTGCACACACTCATTATTGTACCTCTCTCCACCATGTGTCACTGTTACCTGCACACACTCATTATTGTACCGCTCTCCACCATGTGTCACTGTTACCTGCACACACTCATTATTGTACCTCTCTCCACCATGTGTCACTGTTACCTGCACACACTCATTATTGTACCTCTCTCCACCATGTGTCACTGTTTCCTGCACACACTCATTATTGTACCGCTCTCCACCATGTGTCACTGTTACCTGCACACACTCATTATTGTACCGCTCTCCATGTGTCACTGTTACCTGCACACACTCATTATTGTACCTCTCTCCACCATGTGTCACTGTTACCTGCACACACTCATTATTGTACCTCTCTCCACCATGTGTCACTGTTACCTGCACACACTCATTATTGTACCTCTCTCCACCATGTGTCACTGTTACCTGCACACACTCATTATTGTACCTCTCTCCACCATGCGTCACTGTTACCTGCACACACTCATTATTGTACCGCTCTTCACCATGTGTCCCTGTTACCTGCACACACTCTTTATTGTACCTCTCTCCACCATGTGTCACTGTTACCTGCACACACTCATTATTGTACCTCTCTCCACCATGTGTCACTGTTACCTGCACACACATTATTGTACCACTCTCCACCATGTGTCACTGTTACCTGCACACACTCATTATTGTACCTCTCTCCACCATGTGTCACTGTTACCTGCACACACTCATTATTGTACCTCTCTCCACCATGTGTCACTGTTACCTGCACACACTCATTATTGTACCTCTCTCCACCATGTGTCACTGTTACCTGCACACACATTATTGTACCGCTCTCCACCATGTGTCACTGTTACCTGCACACACTCATTATTGTACCTCTCTCCACCATGTGTCACTGTTACCTGCACACACTCATTATTGTACCTCTCTCCACCATGCGTCACTGTTACCTGCACACACTCATTATTGTACCTCTCTCCACCATGTGTCACTGATACCTGCACACACTCATTATTGTACCGCTCTCCACCATGTGTCACTGTTACCTGCACACACTCATTATTGTACATCTCTCTACCATGTGTCACTGTTACCTGCACACACTCATTATTGTACCGCTCTCCACCATGCGTCACTGTTACCTGCACACACTCATTATTGTACCTCTCTCCACCATGTGTCACTGTTACCTGCACACTCATTATTGTACCGCTCTCCACCATTTGTCACTGTTACCTGCACACACTCATTATTGTACCCCTCTCCAGCCCTTCAGCAAATAAACTGCCTCTGTTATAGCCAAATATTTCACTCCTCGGTCCAGAGCACCTGCTGCTATTTTTGTGCACCCCAGTTCCTATGTTTTCTTGCATAGTTCAGTCACTTGTTTCCACGTCGAAGGAACAGTATGGCTTTTTGGCCACAATTCTTCCATGAAGACCACTTCTGACCAGACTTCACTGAACAGTTAATGGGTGTACCTGGATCTCACTGGTTTCTGCTAGTTCTGAGCTGAGGGCACTGCAGGACATTGATTTCAAAGGGAAGTACTGTAAGCAGGATGTGTCTTTCATCTAATGCACTAAGGACCTCATTCAGAGTCGCTCGTTGCAGCCGCACGGTCATACGCATACAATGTTTTCCTTTCTGCGCCTGCGCACGGCTAGCAGTGCGCATGTGTGTACGAGCTCTACTGATCACAAACACTGTCGGTCGTAGGACTTCCGAAACAGAAGTGGGTTGCTAAAGTTGATTGACAGGAAAGACCGTTTGTGGGAGTATACGTTGGTGGTGGTCTGGAAACGGAGGCGTTCTTCAGTGTTTCCAGGTGTTTTAGGGAAGTGCATAAATTACCTGCTTCGTACAACCAAGAATTGCGGATGCATGAAAACGTCACTCTATGAACAGGCTGATCGTCCAGGGTAAGGTAGGCAAGAAGCGTCCGTAAGCCACAACAGTACAATCGTTAATCTGATGTTTCCTGCAATGTTTCAATTTGGAACCACACAAACCAAGCAGCTAAGAATCCTGCATTGTAACTATTAACACTGCTAATTACCTTGTAACTCATTTCACTTGCGTATGCATTAGGGAATTCGTAACACAAATGTTTCTTTGTGCTTTTTAAACAGTTTTTGGATAAAACAGTTTTTAAAACATCTAGCATTGTGTTTTGCGTAGCAGCCTTTTCAGATACCACACTGTTTAAACCTTGTATACATTGATATAGTTAAAGACATTTTTGGTATGAAATTTTTAGATTTTTGTGAAATTTGCCTTTCATCACAATGTAAAGAATAATTGTTTAGGCAACATTTGTATATAATTAAAATATTGAAAAAAAAAACAAAAACATTTTTTGTCCCCAAAAAGAAAGAGCTTGAGACATTGGTGACAAGAAATATGGGGACTGGACAACAGGTGAGGGTGGAGATATCCAGGGCTACTTGTGTGGTTGGGGCGGCTCGGAGGAAGAGGTAAGCTACGGACAGCCGACTGGCGTGTAACACGCCGACTGGCCTGGCCAGAGGTAGATGGGATTTCCTCTGGCCTAAGCATAGGGCTCTCCATACTTGCGGGGGTGGCTGTTGGGCTGCCAGCGGTGGTGGTACTGGGAGGAAGGGAGTCTCACTCCATCATGGCAGGTGGGTTGGCCTGCTCCTGGGTATTGGCCAAATGATCTAGGGCCCCAGCAATGGTCTCCAGGGCCACCTCCACCCTCACCAGAGTGGTCTCCATCCTCAGAAGAACACATGTGTTATCCTGAGTTTGGGAGACCAAACTTGTGAGGAGAGGCACTGCTCGGTCTAATGGTTGCCCTGGAGTAGACTCCACAGGGTCCCCAGATGGAGTACTTGGATCCTCCCCTGCAGAGTCTCCATCTGTGCTGGACCCAGACCTGACCTCAGAAGCAGGCACTACCTCCTCTGAGTCTGGAATATAAAAAAAAATGTTATTTGTTTTTCCCCAAAAAAAACAGAGACATTTCAGCTTTATACTTTTTGTCTTACAAAATTAAATTACCTTCTTGCACATGTGGAGTGTTGAAGTCGGCCATGTCAGTGTCCATAGTGGACACGCCAACTATCTCCTCTTCTGTCACACATCCCTGAGCCAACGTCTCCAACCTTGTCAAGGCCAGCTCCTCAGGGATGGGACCACCACCTATCCCTGCAGCATGGTCCACCCTACTCCGTAGCTTCCTCTTCAGTTGGTACTTGATATCCGTCCAGCTGTCAATGTTATTTTGGAAATTTTAAGTGTTAGTTTTTTTAAATAAGATCAAGCTTTGGCCTTCAGTACACTCACAATATCATTTTCTTACCGTTTTTTTATGACTTTCTGTGTTCTGTAGGTTGTCACCACACCATTAACAGCCCTGGATATCTCCTCCCAAATCCTGTCTTTGGCTCCAGCCCCCATATTTCTGGGTGCATTGACTAGGTTCTCCATTGTCATGGTCACCAATGTCTCAAGTTCGATCCATGAAAATGGGGGGTTTCTTGGCCTTGGCCTGCTTGGGCCCGCCTCCTCCTCCTCTACTGCTGTACTTTGATTCCCAGCACCTACAACAATTTTTCAAATAGTACAATTTTTTTTTTTTTTTAGGGAAATATGACCAGTTCTTGTGTTGTGTAAAAAATGTGGTTGGAACTTACCTGGCTCAGTTGGCCTCTGCTCACCATGCTCCTCGCTTGACATTCTGCTAACCTGTGAGAGAGCATGAAGAATACTGCTTGTCCAGACATTTTTATAGATGTGATCGCATCCCTGGATTGGTTACCCGTGCATCCTTATTTCCCTAACTACAAATGCACACCTTTCCTGCATTCCGTAATCACTGCGTGGGTTGTGCTAGATGTGAGCGCATCCCTGGATTGGTTACCCGTGCATCCTTATTTCCCTAACTACAAATGCATACCTTTCCTGCATTCCGTAATCACTGCGTCGGTTGTGCTAGATGTGAGCGCATCCCTGGATTGGTTACCCGTGCATCCTTATTTCCCTAACTACAAATGCACACCTTTCCTGCATGTTTCAATAATTGGGGTTTGGTTTCTTTATTTAAGGCAAAGCCAAATGTTCCCTTACTTGTGGGTTGTAGTTGGAGTGTTTGGTGGTGCAGGAGGTGTTTGCTAATAGTTAAATAGTTTGAAGTTGATTGAGAGGTGCTTGTGTGTGTAGTTTGAGAGGTGTTTGTTTGAAGTCGATTGAGAGGTGCTTGTGTGTGTAGTTTGAGAGGTGTTTGTTTGAAGTTGATTGAGAGGTGCTTGTGTGTGTAGTTTGAGAGGTGTTTGAAGTTGATTGAGAGGTGCTTGTGTGTTTAGTTTGAGAGGTGTTTGTTTGAAGTTGATTGAGAGGTGCTTGTGTGTGTAGTTTGAGAGGTGTTTGTTTGAAGTTGATTGAGAGGTGCTTGTGTGTTTTTTTTATTTTTATTTTTTTGGGGGTTTTAATTTATTTTGGTTGTGGGTTTTTGTTTTTTTAGTGTTGTTTTTTTTTGTGTTCCTTTCTTTTTGGGTTGGTTTTTTATTGGTGTTCCTTTCTTTTTGGTGTTTGTTTTTTGTGTTCCTTTTTTTGTGGTGTTTTTTTGTGTTCCTTTTTTGTGGTGTTTGTTTTTTGTGTTCCTTTTTTGTGGTGTTTTTTTTTGTGTTCCTTTCTTGTGGTGTTTGTTTGTTGTGTTCTTTTTTGTGGTGTTTGTTTTTTGGGTTCCTTTTTTGTGGTGTTTGTTTTTTGGGTTCCTTTTTTTTGGTGGTTCTTGTTTGTGTTCCTTTTTTTTGTGTGGTGTTGGTTTTTGTGTTCCTTTTTTTTGTGTGTGTATATTTTGTTTTTGGTGTTGTTTTTGTTTTGCCAAATTTGATTGCTTTGGACTTTGAAAAACCTTGTTAGTTTTTGTGCTTGATCCGGTGACTTTTTTGGTTTGGTTGGCCGGGCTTTTGTGTTCTTCCTAAATCCAACGTTATTCGAAGAATCAAGTAAGTGTGCCAGCCTACTGCATTTTGTTTTTTATTTTTTTGGGATCAACAATCCTAAAAATCGTTCATTTTTTTTTTTTTTAAATATTTCTTAAACGTGTTTAACACTCCATTTTGGACTTGAATCAGGTAAGTGTCTATTTTTTCAAACCTACACTTATTTTTTATAAAATTTTTATAACCAAATTTTTGGGGAATATTGTTTATTGTTCTATTTTTAAATTGTAATTTTGTACATTTAACAACAATTCATATTTGCGAGTTTACAAATTAAGCATGGTTTTAACACTAAAAGTAGTAATATTTGTTTGACCTCAAAAAATGTTTATTATTTTTTTTCCCTCTCATTTTAAAATCGTACAACAAATACACATGTAGTGATTTCCGAAGATGGCACTGCCCGACCCTGTAACAATATGCACCATTATTATAAAGCTAAGTATTTTTGCACAAAATATCAAAATACACTCTGGAGAACCAATTAAAAATATAAATTTAACTTTACAGAGCGATGTTGGACAGCTAATAGTGGCCATGTTGACCCCCACCAACCTTCCTCAGCCTCCTCCTGGGCATAGGCATAGGAGGCGTGCAAGGGCCAAGATATATAGAACACGTGTCACCCTTTTTGGAATGCCTGATGATGTGGTGGTAACCACTTATCGCCTGCCTCCAAATATTATCCTAGACACTCTTTCAATAATAAAGAATGATCTAGAAAGTCAGATTAACATTCCTACAGCAATCTCACCACTTGCACAGTTGTTGGCGGTGTTACATTTCTGCACCCAGGGTCCTTCCAAACCACTGTGGGGCTGGTGGGTGGCCTCTCCCAGCCCACATTTTCACGGATCCTGAGGCATGTGCTAGATGCATTTTTCAATCATCTAGCACATTTTATTAGTATGCCTTTGGATACGGAAGCCCTTGATGTGGTAAAGCAGAAGTTTTTGAAATTGCAGGCTTTCCACACGTCATAGGGGTAGTGGATGGCACTCACATAGCACTTCAGCCCCCTGCATGCAGGGAATAAATATATAGGAACCACAAACATTACCATTCCCTAAATGTAATGGTGCTATGTGATGCCTCCCTCCAGATCCTCTCCCTGAATGCCAAATTCCCAGGCTGCAGCCATGATGCGTATGTGATCCAGCATTCAGGGATTTGGCCCAAATTAAGCACACTGCAAGCTGGTGACACGTGGATTCTTGGTAAGTAAAAATCCAGTATGTCTTTCTAGTAATAGTGTAAACATTTTCTCATGGTAAATGTATATCTTTTGGTGTCCCATTTCCATCAGGTGACAGTGAATATTCTTGCACGCCCTGGCTGCTGACTCCTTATTTTACTCCCACACCAGGGCCCCAAACTCACTATAATGCCGCGTTTACTGCCACCAGGCAGGTGGTGGAGCACTGTATTGGCCTTTTATAGGGCCGGTTCCAGTGTCTCCATCACTCTGGTGGTGCACTTATGTACTCGCTGGATATGGTTTCTCGCATTGTGGTCCTGTGTGGGATTTTACACAACATTGCAATAAGGAGTCGAGTACCCATGCAGCCATAGGAGGCCTTGCCAGAGGATGGCCCCCCGGAGGAAGGTGTTGTGATGCTGTCAGGGGGGCCAGACGCGATGATGTAGTTTCACGTTTTTTTAGGTATGCACATTTACATTTTTTGGAAAAGAAAATACAATTTTGCAAAATGTATTTTAATGTGTCCCTTTTTCTTTTGTTTTCTTTTCCTACCAACAAAATCACAACACTTTCCAAAACATGCAAAAAAAATGGAACCCATTGGCAATACCCTGTATGTTTTTGGACAACTAACACATTTTGCACGGATATCCCCCAACATGTTTAGTTAATTCGCCTTTTGTTTTAGTAAGTTATATGTTTTCCATTCCAAAATCTGTTTGTTTTTTTACTATAGTTGTTTATGTTTGACTAAGCCAGATGTTTCATTTGCCCAAACCATGAGGACATTTGTTATGTGTGAATCTGTTATGAATTTTTTGTTACCATTAAAAGCCTGTTGGCAACATGTTTGTTATGTAATAAATGTTTTAAATGAATTAAAAATGTTGTTGTTTGTTTGTTTAAAAAAATTGTAAGCCATTTTGAGGTGTATAATGTATGCCAACCCATAATTGAAAAATAAACAACATTACTGCAAATTTTCTTAAGGTTTACTAATACATGTTTTAAGTTATTACACTATGGAAAGGCACCCACCTTTGTTCCTAAATTTTTGGACATGCAGAATTACACCCTTTAATGTGTGGCAAAAAAGAGGACAAATGTTGGAAATAACAAAACTTTATTTATTTTTTTAAATGTCATAAAAATTTAAAAAACCAAAATAAAAAAAACTACACATCCTCCAAATGCCCCACTAATCTTTGGAGGCAGCAGTAGGCCTGCATTAAGTAGCCCGAGGTCTCTCGCAGCTCCTCCCGAATTTCCCTCAGGATGTGGGTTAGATCTGTGAAAATAAAAAAAAAATGAGGATTAAATACTTCATTACAATTAGAAACATTTGAACATTACACATTATTCAATGTACCAAAAAGTGTTTAAATACACTGATGTTACGGTGTGTTTGAAAGTATCAAACACACAACATTATTAATAGGTTCTACTTTTCTGTTGTTCAACTAATTTTAAACCCTAACTATGTGCCATAAGCCAAAATCCACTATGATGATGTACAAATAATGGGAGGTATATTCTTAAGTCATGATGGCCATATCCTTAAAACACAATGCACGTATTCACTTCTAGAATGTTGTTGATAAACCAAAAATAGAATGTTTTTTTTTGCTATGTAAAACATCACTTTGCCTAAGTACATTAGTACATTTTAAACACAGTGTACACAACATCAACAAGGGTAGTCTGGTTCCTAGCACCTTGCCAAGTTTGGTGACAGGTTTTTTTACATTGTAAAATACTAATCCAAATTAAATCATTATTTCCTCAAACTCCAAAACATTTGTGAAAAACCAATAAACCTATATTTTAGAGGTCCCCAAATCAAAAAAAGGGCCAGCCAATAAACATAAGGTTGTAAGTCTGAAAAACAGCATTACTGCGCAATGATGTTGAACCCCATACAGCAAATTTTGTAAACCGCAAAAAAAGGTCAGAAATTTGAACAAATACATGGATAACAACAACACCCCAAAAAATGTAAATAATATAACGGAGGTTAGGAATAGAGCCGACGGCACATAAACTTCTAGTCAGGGATAGAGGGGTTAATAAAGTTAAAAATGTTTGTTTACAGTTATAGGCAGATGCGATAGGACGTTGGGTTAGGGGCGGAGTTAGTGAGAGGGTGTAGAGAATCTACTGTGGTAAAATCTGCCTCTTTTGAATTGATCTGCGACCAGGAAAGTACAGTTCCTTCTTAGCAGATCTGTCTGTTGTGAATTAAAGTTCTTTATTCATCCCTACTTTCTCTTTCCCTACTTTATATCTTTCCCTACTCTCTTCTCCATACTTTCCCTATATCTACACTCTCTTTTCTTATCTTTTAATTTTTTGTTATTTTTATTTCTTCTTCTTCTTTCCCTTGCTCACTGTTGGAGCAGCATGAGCCGTCCCCAACGTGCGCGCTCGGTACCCACCCGTCTGTCAGACGGTGTCGGGTCCGGTGCGCTTTATCCCCCCCTCTCTCAAGGCCTGCCCTCCCGGCGTTCGGGAGGGTCAGGCGTGCCCTCCTTGCAGTTGGGAAGCGGGGCGGGCGCGCGGCCGCGGCGGTGCCGCGAGACATCAGCTGCTCTGCCTCCGCCTGCCTCTGGTTCCCCTCTGGTCGCCAGTACTAGCGCGGCCGGGGACCAGGGCAGGCGGGGATCGGGGGAGGCCGAGCGTGCTACAGCACTCGCGAGAGTCACGGGCGCGCGCTCTGGCCTTTCCCGCGGGCGGCAGCGGGCTGTAACGCCGCCTGTCTCTTCTCCCACGGTGGCCGCTCAGATTGAGTCGCCCACTGTGCGGGCGGAGGGGCGGCGAAAAAGAGGGCATAAGCGTGCAGGCCGGGTGCCTGTCATGGCGCTGGCCTGCACGCACGATACTATAAGCACAGGCGGGGGGCGGAGACGAAGGGGGAGGAGCCAGCGCCTGCACAGTGACAGGCAGGTTGGTCCTCCTCCTATTCTGCTCCCCTCTGTGTATAATGGTGACTCAGACATGGGTTCCCCCATGTCTGTAGTGGCCAGTTCTTTCAGGCCTGCAGGTGTGGCAGCAGCACAGGCAGTCTCTACACCTGCAGGGTCTGCGTCGATAGGGAGTGTTCCCTCGTTTGACGCTGGTGCCATTGCCGGACTGCTGGTCTCTGTGGTGGGTGCATTGACGCCGCTTTTGACCCAGCAGCCTGGAAACACTGACACTGGAGGCCCTTCTGCGTTGGCGGCGTCCGCCGTGCAGACGCAGCTTGGCCCTCTGGTGCAGCAATTAGGCAGGATTTGCGGTCTTTCCCTCGCTCCCATGCCCGCAGCTCCTTCCGTTTCTTTCTCTCCCTCTGCCATCTCCCTTCCTCAGCCCACTCAGGCTACGGACACAGACAATGCGCACGATGCCGCCTCAGTCTCTTCTTTTACAGACGACAGTCTGGAGGAGTTAACAGTGGTCGCAGCCCCGACCAGAAGTGCGACGGCGGAAGTCGGAGCTAACGCAGGCGCTGGAGTTACCAATGCCCTTGCCAGTGCTTCTGGTGAGTGTGACAGTACATCTGACTGCGGGTCTACTTCCATTTCCTCCTTCTCTTCAAGCGATAGTTCGCAGAAGGCTAAGTGTAAAAGGGCAAGGAGGTCTCACAGACGTCGCTCACGTCGTCATAGGCATTCTAGCGAACGGTCCTCTGGCAGTAGTACCAGTGTAGATCGCGGAGCAGGTCCGGAGGATGTTGTACACTGCGCTAATACAGCTGTCACTCGAGGTATGCGTACCAGGGTTAAGCAGCGGATCAAAAAAGGGCGCTACGTAGATATGTTCACCCTTACAGCTACGGCGAAGAAAGCTGCTGTGACCGCAAAGACAAAAGGGGGTATTGGTCTGGAGGCCTTTAAGTCTTACACGAATTGGCTATCTGGGTTCTGCATGTTCTCAACTTGCTATCTAAAAACCAGGCCTTCCGAGTACCTTAATGTTATACGATATTTACACCTGATACATGGCCTATTCAAGGCCTCACGCAGTACGGCGTGGCGCCAATACGACGAAGAGTTTCGTCGGAAGCAAGATCGGGTTAAGGTCATGGAATTGGGTTGTAAAGATGTTGAAGTGTGGATGGAGGTGACACAGCCTACACGCGTCCTTGCTGATCAGTCCCCTGGGCGGCCAGTTCAACCCTCGTCCCCCTCGGCACCAAGGACAGCCAATGGAGGGCAAAACAAGCGGAAGTGTTACGCATACAACAATGGGAATTGTACCCTTGGTAACAGGTGTCGCTTTCGACACCAGTGCCTCCGCTGCGGTGCGGCACACCCCAGTAAGGACTGCTCCCGCGGTCCAGGAGGAGCTCAGGCCTCCTCTGCAGTACCCTCTGCCAAACGGTCAGGGGCCGGGACTTCAAAGTAAAGCGTTGACCCCATTCATCTAGATGCCATGGCAAAATGGTTAGACTGGTATCCTGTGCGGGACGCCGCCGCCTTTTTGCGTAAGGGTTTTGCAGAAGGATTTTCGCTTCCAATAATATGGCCTGTCAGTTCCGGGTCCCCTAGGAATTTACGCTCGGCCTGCGATTTACCTCACGTACTAAAAGATAAGGTTATGAAGGAGGTAGGGCTGGGTCGCATGATTGGACCTTTCCCGCAGCCTCCGATACCCGATCTGGTCCTTTCCCCTGTGGGTGTTGTCCCCAAGATGGCCCCCGGGAGTTACCGTTTAATTCAGCACCTGTCACAGGCTGATCCTCAGCCTAATGCTTGCCTGCAGCTCTTCACGGATGCTGCTGGATCATCAGGTTTCGGATCTTTTTTGGGAGGAGATTGGTGTTTTTCAGTTTGGCCGGCGGAATGGGTGCAGGCAGGATTGACCAAGAACTTGCTCCTACTGGAGCTGTTTCCCATAGTGGTGGCATTAGAGCTATGGTGTCAGCGGTTGCGCGACCGTTCCATAGTTTTTTGGTGCGATAACCTGGGGGTAGTACAGGCGATCAATAACCAAAGATCGTCATCGCTGCCAGTGTTGCGGCTTCTTGCTTGGCTGGTTCTGCGCGCTTTGCAGTTTAACATATTGTTCACAGCTCGTCATGTGCCCGGTACTGATAATTCCATTGCTGATGCGCTCTCCAGACAGGATTGGCGACGGTTCCGCGAATTGGCCCCGTACGCGGCATTAAAAGGTGAGCTTTGTCCATTTCATTGCTGGCAGATCATCAAACCAGAATGGAAGATCTCGCACGTCGGTCCGTGGCCCCACGGACGTTGACGGCCTACCAGACATCTTGGCAACAGTGGGAGAAGTTTTTGCAAGGGCGGAGTTCGTCAGGTAAATCTCGTGATACTAATATGGTTGCTTTTGTTTGTTTCTTGTTCGATTCCGGCAGGTCGCGGGCTTATGTTGCCCAGAGGCTTGCTGGGATTTCGTTCTTTTTGCGCCTAGCGGGGCGGAGGGACATAACTAAGGGTTTTTTAATACAAAGGGCCCTTAGGGGTTGGTCTCGCGTCAGGCCTGCCGCGGATGACCGACGTCGTCCTATTGGTCCTGATTTGTTAGCGCGTCTAGGTGAAAGTTTGACGGGCATTTGTTCTTCGCAATTCGAGGTTCTGTTATTCCGACTCGCTTTTGCGATGGCCTTTCATGGGGCGTTTCGCATCAGCGAGCTGGTAGCGTCTTCGCGCCGCGCTCAGCCCCCTCTGCTTCGTTGTCACATTTTGCTGCGTGATACGCTGCTGTGCCGTATTCGGCGTTCCAAGACCGATCAGATGGGTAGAGGTCGCTGGGTGTCCCTGAAGTCCTGTCCTGATGACGGGATTTGTCCGGTTCACTTAGCCTCCCAATATACTCTTTGCAGGCCAATGCGGCCGGGGGCTTGGCTTATGCACGAGGACGGAAGTCCTTTGACTAAATTCCAATTTAGATCGGTCTTCCATCGCTGCATACGGCACCTCGGGCTTTCCCCTTCGGATTATGGCACCCATTCTTTTAGAATAGGTGCCGCCACTTTTGCGGCCTCCTCGGGTCTTTCTTCACAGGAGATCCAGGCTCTCGGAAGATGGAAGTCCAATGCTTACAGAAGTTATGTTCGTCTGGAACCATAAATTGTTATACTTTATTCGTTTGGACTTGAGTGCCTTGGCCAACTCGCTGCCTTTCCGGTGGGGGTCCCGAGAGATTTTGCCCTGTTTTTTGCCCTGCTTTGGACATTGATCGTTTAGCTTAAAATAATATTAATGTGAACGAATGAAATATAGAAAAGATCCAGCAGGTTTTTTGTAGGTTTTCACCTCGGGTCAAGTCTTCCTCCCCCCCTCCCACCCTCCCACTCCTCCTTCGTGATTTACATGTTGCATATATACTTATCTATTATATTTCTGTATATTTGCAGGTTTCCAGGACGCTAGGCCCATTTGGTTGATTGGTCACTCTTTTATTTTTTGGGCCGGGCAGTCGCGCTTTGCTGAAGATGCCTCCGTGTTCCCACGTTGGGAGAGTGTTAGGTGGTTGGGGCAGAGGGGCATGCTGTGGGAAGCTTTGTTGCGCAACTTGCACAGGGCAGTAGCTGAATTTGGTCCCCCTTTAGTGTTAATTATCCATCTCGGGGGCAACGATTTGGGTCAGCAAACGTCCTTAGAGTTGCGCCATGCGATTGTTCGTGACTTGAGAGAGGTGGTTCGGTTATTGCCTAACTGCCTTTTGGTGTGGTCCCCTATCATCGCCAGGCTTTCCTGGCGCTATTGCTATAATAGTGTGGCTTTGGACAGGTCCAGGAGGAAGGTTAACAAATGGGTGGCTAGGCACGTGCTGGAAATGGGAGGGCTAGTGGTGCACCATCCTTTAATTCGGATTCAGGATGCCCACCTTTTCCGCAGGGATGGAGTTCATCTTACTGAGGAGGGTAATTTTTTGTTTCTAGAAGATATTTTTGCAGTTTTTAAGGGTTTGGTTGGTTAGCATGGTGGCGGGCTGCTTCTCTCCTGAGAGCCGCTGTGGCGGGAAAGACCGGCAATATTGAAGTGTCCATCTTGCAGCAGTAATAGCGGTGCGCACCCCTTCAATGCACTGATAGGCTGATTTCACCCTATTGGGGTCAGCGGCACCTCTCGACCGAGCAGGATGAATGGTGCATTGGCATGGGTGTTGGGGCCGCATCACTTGCTCTGAAAGGGATAGTTGGCCCTTTGCAAGTTTTAAGATCACCCTACCCTTGTCTGGGATAGTTGGCCCTCACAAGTTGTGATTTACTTCCGGCCTAAGACAAGCGGACGCGGGTTAGTTGCCGTTCTTTCTCCTGCCACCATGTCTACCTTTGTAACCAAATAAAGCTGACCAATTAATTTAAACGGCATAACTTGGTCTCCTGTGTTTATTTTAGTTAAGTTTAGTTTAAGTTTATGGGTCACATCTATCATCTGACGATAGAAAGTTTAAAAAAAAAACATACCCTGAGAGTGTTTCCGACACAGCAACAGATGGTGCCGGAGAAACTTCGGGTGAGGGAGAATATTCGGGAGTGGGGGGAATGGTTGAAGGGGAAATGGAGCAGGAAAGATCACAGGGAGGGGAGATTTGTGACATTTGGGATGAGTGGGCAGGGGAGGGAGGAAGACTTGGGGAGGATTGGAAGAGGGAGGGAGGGTTACTGGGGAAGTATGGTGGTGGGGAGGGAGGGTTGGGTTGAGGAGATGCAGGTGAGGGCTGCTGGTTTGAAGCTTGTCTTTGCACTCGGCGTGCCCTTCTCTGTCTCCACTGGGCTTCTAAAATGTAAACATAAAATACAAAAAAAAAGTTTTGAATTTCGGTTACACAATACAAATACACATTCTGTACAATAGGGACAACATACAGGAGGGTTTTTTAACACCGACTAAAATAATTGGCAAAGGAACATACATTTTTAACAGTCCACTAATTAATACTTTCAAACAAATGCATACTTACGTCTGCGTATTTGCGCCCGTAAATTCATGAGGAGCGCAGGCGACCGGCGGCCCAGGTCCGACCAGCGACGCTCTAATTGGGAAATGTTTCGCCTATACCCCGCTGATCGGAGGGCTCGCCTCACCTCCGCATAGGCGGCCCGTTTTGTGCGATTAGAAATGGGCGGCACAGCCTGGGTGATACACCTGTCCATGATGTTTACCAGGACAAGCAGCTCTCTCCTGGTAAACGCTGCGGCTCTCATGATGGCAATGGGCGTTTTTACAGAAAACATGAAATATACATGGGGTACAAGAAATATGATTGGCTAAAATATTTACACTTTCCTCAAAAACACCACTATTGGCCAATCCTTTAATCATGTGTCCCGAAAAATAAGGTCACATTTGATTGGCTACAACACGCAGTGTGCAATTGCAAACATAAGAGTGCAAATGATCCTAACGCACAATGCACATGTATTTATAAAGTTAACACAAGTAGCAAACGGACATTCACAGTTAATAAACCTTACTTTGTTTTTAACATTGTGTGAAAAAATAAGAACGGAGAAAACAAACACGAAATGAACAATAAAGTTTATTGACACATGAGAAAAAACTCGTTTGAAAGAACAGCAAGAGTTAAACACTTAATTAGATAATTGACAAGCTCATAACAAGCTGATCGATAGTCCATGTAAACATGACATGTGACCATCAATACAACACATACGGCCGCAACCATCAGAACATAATTAGCATACAGCGACTGACTGCGCCTGACTACGACTGTCTCGATCATTCAATCATATCAGTCGGTAGCTAGAGGAGCTGCAGTGCTAACGAATGGGCGTCACTTTGTTTACGATCGGATTTTGCGGTCGTTGATCGTACGACCGTGCGGCCGCAACGACCGACTCTGAATGAGGTCCTAAGTTTCCTTGGCCGACCACTGCGTCTACGGTCCTCAACGTTGCCCATTTCTTTGTGCTTCTTCAAAAGAGCTTGAACAGCACATCTGGAAACCCCGGTCTGCTTTCCTGGAAGAGACCTTGCTGATGCAGCGTAACTACCTTGTGTCTTGTTGCTGTGCTCAGTCTTGCCATGGTGTATGACCTGTGACATGAAACTTCCCCAACCTCACCTTTGTAACAGAGTTTGGCTGTTCCTCACCCAGTTTTAAGCCTCATACACTGCTGTTTCTGTTTCACTTAATGACTGTGTTTCCACCTGATCATTATTAGTGATCGTGCTGAGTGACAAAATATGTGGGTCCCAGGGACCTTCCACTTAAAAAAAAGGGGTCCTACCTGACCATTCATGGGTCCCATCATAATTAGTGCTTTAGAGCTCCCCATATGCTCCTTAGATGTCCCCACACGCCACCACATATACCCACATACCCTTAGAATGCTCATTTGATACCCCGAACAGCATCAGATCTCCCCACATACCCCTTAAATTGTAAAAGTTTAATGCCTCCATGATCCTACATGTGATATGACTTAGACAAACCCCACAGTGAATAAGGTATTAGGTAATAAGAGGCATATTCATCAACGGATATGTGCATTATATTCCAGATTACAACCAGTTTTGGAGGTGGTAGTACGTAAATATTAAGCATGTACAGTGGACCACAGTGTCACAACTCTCGGGTGGTTAGCGGATGCAACCTGTATTTAGGTATTGGTGTGACTTATTTATGAGGCGCGAAGTCTAATGTGCCGGCGGTATTCACCAGGGACCCTCGCAAGAAGGTACGGACTTGGGTGCGTCCTAGACAAAGGTCACGGCCCTCAGAATAGGTTACCCTATACAGGCGCTGGTGTACTTTGGACGGAGTGGAGAAGATATAAGCATAGTCAACAGGCCGGGTTGGAACCAATCGAGCAAGACAGTATCAGGGAGCAGGCGTATGCAGGTCACGGAGAATAGCCAAGGTCAGAACCAGATATCAAACGCAGTACCGAGGGAGCAGACAAAATCGGAGTCACAATCAAAAGCCAAGGTCAGGAGTCAGAAGCCAAGTAAGACAGGAACGCTGGAGTAAGGTAATGGAGCCTATACTCTGGCACCTGTGTGCTGCCGGAGACTCCTTCTTATAGGGAGGAGATGAAATCCCACACCAAATGTGACTTCACGTTTGGCGCGCCTGCCCCTTTGAATCTAACACAGGTCGGTGGGTATGCGCTCCTGGGAGAGGTGCGGCTGCCTGTAACAGCCGCCGAAGAGAGCTGGATACATCGGCAGCGGGCGCAAAGGACTCCCTGCCCGCTGCCTGTCAGTCCAGTGTTGCGGGACCCGGTAAGTAACTGTAAGTGTCCAGTGCACTGTGACACACAGCAGATATTCGAGACATCTGCTGCAATCCCCTAGTATTTATGTTAGGGCAGGCAGGTGCGCACCCAAAAAAGGGGCATGGTCACTCAGAAAATGGGGCATGTCCTTGAGATGCGCCCACTTTTCATCACTGTAGGGGGCATGCTCAGCACTCACGGATATGCTGGGCTGCCCCCAAGCTCACCCTGTAGTGTGAAATAGATACCGTGCCATGCCGGGCACAGCAGCCCGTGGGTGGGGATGTCCTTTTTAGCTTTTCTATATATAGTGTCCATTATTCACCTTACTTTACATACAGTAGTGCCCTTTATTCACATTACACCACAGTAGTGCTCCTTATAACACATTATGCCACGCAGTAATGCTCTTTACAAATTATGCCATGCAGTAATGCCCTTTACACATTATGTCATGTAGTAATGCCCTTTACACATTATGCCATGCAGTATTTCCCTTTACACATTGTGCCACAGTAATGCCCTTTACATATTATGCCATGCAGTAATGCCCTTTACACATTATGCCATACAGTAATGCCCTTTACACATTGTGCTACAGTAATACCAAGCCTTTACATATTATGCCATGCAGTAATGCCCTTTACACATTATGCCATACAGTAATGCCCTTTACACATTGTGCTACAGTAATACCAAGCCTTTACATATTATGCCATGCAGTAATGCCCTTTACACATTGTGCCACAATAATGCCAAGCCTTTACATATTGTGCCATGCAGTAATGCCCTTTACACATTATGTCATGCAGTAATGCCCTTTACACATTGTGCCATGCAGTAATGCCCTTTACACACTATGCCATGCAGTAATGCCCTTTACACATTATACTACACATTGATCTCCTTTACACATTATGCTATACAGTAATGCCCAGCCTTTATGAACTATGCCATGCAGTAATGCCCTTTACACATTATTCCACACAGTAATGCCCTTTACACATTGTGCCACACAGTGATGCCCTTTACACATTATATCATGAAATAAAAATCAATTCCAGCAGATAGAAAGCTCCATATAATTGCAAATGTGACTATAGGGTCAAAGGGCAGAAGTGATTGCGTGCAATAAGTCCTTAGCAGTATTAATATAATCAGAATGATCTTGCATACATGAAATCCCCAGCAGTAATGTCTATTGTCAAACAGCTAGCCGGTCTTAGAAAGCAGTTACATTTGTGATTGTGGATATTCAGTGTCACTAGTGCTGTGCATTACCGGTATCTGTTCTGTGACTGCATCTGGAGCCGGGGTAGCCCTTCTCACGGCTGTGATGGTGAGCAGTGCCTGGAACTGGGGGGAATTCCCTCTTGCTGCTGAACGTGGAAGCCCGGGAATAGCACTGCACTGCAACCCATCAAGATAGCACCGTGCGGCCACCATCATTCAAATCTGGGGCGGTCAAAGGCCAATTGGAGCTCGCAGACCGGCAGCTGCTGCTGATTGGCTGCTGGTACACGAGCTCTGATTGGCTTGCGACTGGCGCCTATTTGAATGACAGCACTGTTTTTTTTTCTCTGCAGCCGGATACCTGGGTACACGCTGTGCTGTGGCTAATCCCTCACAAATTGTCAGGGATTGTCCACAGCACAGCACATCACCGGGGACCCAGCCACATTTTAAAAGTGAGTCCCCGGTCTGCAATACTGGGTATAATACGCGCTGTAATGCATTTTTGCGCTCACTGATTATCACCTGTTTGGTATGATTGGTTAATCATACACCTGACTATAATCCTATAAAATCCCTGACTGTGTGCAAGTGTACCTAGAAGAATTGATGCAGTTTTGAAGGCAGAGGTTGGTCACACCAAATATTGATTTGATTTAGATTTCTCTTCTGTTCATTAATTTAGCATTTTCTTAATTGATAAAAATAAACTAATAACACTTCTATTTTTTAAAGCATTCTTAGGGGAAAATTTACTAAGATTCGAGTTTGGTGGAGAGGGCAATCTCGGGTGAGTTTAGCCATTTTTTTCAACTTGCAAATTTACTAAAGATAAACTCGGATGAGTTTGGGAGAGATTTCTCTCTTTTCACTGGTAAAACTCAGGTAAGATCGCAAACTCGAATCAACTCACCATCAACCAAACTCGGAAGTACTTCCATGAAAAATATGCAACTCGGGAATTTACGAAGAAATTACTGTGTGGCATAATGTGTAAAGGGCATTACTGCGTGGCATAATGTGTAAAGGGCATTACTGCATGGCATAATGTGTAAAGGGCATTACTGCATGGCATAATATGTAAAGGGCATTACTGCGTGGCATAATGTGTAAAGGGCATTACTGCGTGGCATAATGTGTAAAGGGCATTGCTGCGTGGCATAAGGTGTAAAGGGCATTACTGCGTGGCATAATGTGTAAAGGGCATTACTGCGTGGCATAATGTGTAAAGGGCATTACTGCGTGGCATAATGTGTAAAGGGCATTACTGCGTGGCATAATGTGTAAAGGGCATTACTGCGTGGCATAATGTGTAAAGGGCATTACTGCGTGGCATAATGTGTAAAGGGCATTACTGCGTGGCATAATATGTAAAGGGCATTACTGCGTGGCATAATGTGTAAAGGGCATTACTGCGTGGCATAATGTGTAAAGGGCATTACTGCGTGGCATCATGTGTAAAGGGCATTACTGCATGGCATAATGTGTAAAGGGCATTACTGCGTGGCATAATGTGGAAAGGGCATTACTGCGTGGCATAATGTGGAAAGGCTGGGCACATATGGATCTGTCTGCTGGCCACATATAGTACTGCAGATGATCAATACATAAACGAATAGTTCTGGAGTTTATCAACCCACAGATCAACGTTCTAGAGTTGACTCCAACAAAGATGAATGTTCTATATGTGACTAATACACAGATAAATGTGAGGCAGATACCCTAGAGAAAGACCAATGCTCTGGAAACACACAATAGATTCATCTTATGCATGTGAACAACACACAGGACAGTGTTCTGGGGATTGCGGACATGTTACTAGCATGTTATTGTACAGATGGATTTGCAGTATGGCGATAACACAGTGACTGACCAATAAATTGATGGAGGAAGTATTGAGACTTAATGCACTTTATGTAATGGCCTTATAAAGTCCTTCAGTGTAGCAGAAACACTATCGGCCACTTGACGTTGATCATCCCTATGTCTAAAATCTTTAAATAAGAAATAACAGAAAACCTGAGACGTTTTACATGTTCCTGTCACATTGCACTTAAAGGTCAAAATAGAATTTTCTTCTTGTTTCACCTCCGTACAAACTGCCCATCTATCTGCGCGGGCTGCACTGCGCTCCCCAGATAAAGCCACGTCTTGATTTTAAAAGGTTACATTTAATTAAAATGGATTGTTTCTGCTTTTCCACGCAGAGTTCTACAAGCATTCAATTAGCTTAGTAGGATGTCAGAAATGTGAGTGTTTAAAAATATATATCCCATTTTATTCCACATTCCCAGCCCTTTCATGTGTCCAAATCTGAAGTTTAAATTATAGTTTGGCAGCCGTGTACAAGAAATGGAAATGATGAGACATTTAATATTCTGACACATGTAAGAGATTTTGCTATTTCACTGCACTAAGCAGTCAATAATAATGTTTTCACTTCAAGTCTATAATAAATGCTGGAAGGCGTCAGACACGCTTGTCCGTCTCACTGCACCTGCCCCAGCAGGATTTTTAATACTTTTATTTATGAAGGAATTTAGGAGGAATATTAACTGTGGTTTGAAGAAGGATACATTAAAGCATGAATATGAGGTCGTTCAGCGTTGCCCAAACCTTCCACTGCAGCAATAAGTAAAATATGATCTCCCAGCAACATAACAGACAGCTGAAGCTTTTCCCACTACTTAACAGAAGAATCTCAATGTTACAATCTGATACAGATCAAAAAGCTGAGTCTGCAGTGCTTTCAGCTGCTGTGACATCACCATCCTCCCTATGTGTGCAGTGCTTTCAGCTGCTGTGACATAACCACCATGTCCATGTGTGCAGTGCTTTCAGCTGCTGTGACATAACCACCATGTCCATGTATGCAGTGCTTTCAG
Source organism: Taudactylus pleione (assembly GCA_031769625.1). Taxonomy (NCBI): domain Eukaryota; kingdom Metazoa; phylum Chordata; class Amphibia; order Anura; family Myobatrachidae; genus Taudactylus; species Taudactylus pleione. The sequence goes on along the minus strand of JAUIMM010000046.1, from coordinate 2,097,500 downwards.
CTGCTGTGACATCACCATCCTCCCTATGTGTGCAGTGCTTTCAGCTGCTGTGACATAACCACCATGTCCATGTGTGCAGTGCTTTCAGCTGCTGTGACATAACCACCATGTCCATGTATGCAGTGCTTTCAGCTGCTGTGACATCACCACCCTGCCCATGTGTTCAGTGCTTTCAGCTGCTGTGACGTCACAATCCTGCCCATGTGTGCAGTGCTTTCAGCTGCTGTGACATAACCACCCTTCCCATGTGTGCAGTGCTTTCAGCTGCTGTGACATCACCATCCTGCCCATGTGTGCAGTGCTTTCAGCTGCTGCGACATAACCACCCTGCTCATGTGTGCAGTGTTTTCAGCTGCTGTGACATAACCACCCTGCTCATGTGTGCAGTGCTTTCAGCAGCTGTGACATCACCATCCTGCCCATGTGTGCAGTACTTTCAGCTGCTGTGACATCACCACCCTGCCTATTTGTGCAGTGCTTTCAGCTGCTGTGACATCACCATCCTGCCCATGTGTGCAGTGCTTTCAGCTGCTGTGACATCACCACCCTTCCCATGTGTATGAATCAACCAATCCTTGTTGAGTATTTTAGCACAGCAGGTCTTCCTATCTGTCAGTCACTCTCTGCCTGATTTGTTAGAAAAGCTTCTCATTCCTAACATACTGTAATAGCCTTCTGTAGAGAAGAGAGAGAAAGCCTGGTGGAAATTTTAACTTACCCCCCCACCCCCTCCCGCATGCATAACAGATAGGGAATGAGGACCACAAATGTCCACCTTCCTGTCCCCTAATGGAGCGTTAATAAATAACTATGAAATCCTTGCAGGCTAGTGTTGCTGCTGATTAAATGAACACTAAATAGCAGACAGCACTCAGAGTCACAGAACAGGCGGATTCCCTCTAATATCAGCGTATATATCCACTTACATTTATTATCATTTATTTATTATGCACCACTAGGTATACGCAGCACTGTGCAAAAGGTACTGTAGACATACAAATACAGTAAACAGCAGAGAACCATTGGATGGTGAGCGAGTATAAATCATACTTCCCGACTACAGTAAGCTGCTCTCTGGGAAAAGCCTGGAAAGGAGGCGGGGTCTGGGCTCTAGCTGTCATTGGACCCCGCCCTTTCATGAGAAAATGCTGCATGAATAGGGGGTGGGGCTAAACTACGTGATCCGTGCTTCATTAGGAAGTGGGCGGGATGCGGGAGACCCGCTTATATTCGGGGGGTGCAGGGGAGTACCCGACAAATCGGGAGCCTCCCATAACTTCCAGGAGAGTAGGCACATATGGCATCAATACAGACATTGGCATAAAAGCAGAGACCGCGAGTAACAAGTGCAGGGGAAGCGCAAATTCCAGTCTGGGGATAAATTACATAAAACAATAGATTTATTTTCTCTATAATTACACATGGTAATGAACAAACTCCGTTACTTTACTGTGAGTCTTACTGTGTGTCTTACTGTGTAACTTACTGTGTGTCTTACTGTGTAGCTTACTGTGTAACTTATTGTGTGTCTTACTGTGTGTTTTACTGTGTGTCTTACTGTGTAACTTACTGTGTGTCTTACTGTGTGTCTTACTGTGTGACTTATTGTGTGTCTTACTGTGTCTCACTGTGTGTCTCTGTGTGTCTTACTGTGTGTCTTAATTTGTGTCTTACTGTGTAACTTACTGTGTGTCTTACTGTGTAACTTACTGTGTAACTTATTGTGTGTCTTACTGTGTGTTTTACTGTGTAACTTACTGTGTGTCTTATTGTGTGTTACTGTGTGTCTTACTGTGTGACTTACTGTGTGTCTTATTGTGTGTCTTACTGTGTCTCACTGTGTGTCTCTGTGTGTCTTACTGTGTGTCTTAATTTGTGTCTTACTGTGTAACTTACTGTGTGTCTTACTGTGTAACTTACTGTGTAACTTATTGTGTGTCTTACTGTGTGTTTTACTGTGTAACTTACTGTGTGTCTTATTGTGTGTTACTGTGTGTCTTACTGTGTGACTTATTGTGTGACTTACTGTGTGTCTTACTGTGTGTCTTACTGTGTGTCTTACTGTGTGTCTTATTGTGTCTCACTGTGTGTCTTACTGTGTGTCTTAATTTGTGTCTTACTGTGTGTCTTACTTTGTGTCTCACTGTGTGTCTTACTTTATGTCTTACTGTGTGTCTTACTGTGTGTATTACTGTGTGTCTTACTGTGTCGTACTGTGTGTCTTACTGTGTGTCTCAAAGTGTGTCTTACTGTGTCTTACTGTGTGTCTTACTGTGTCTTACTGTGTGTCTTACTGTGTCTTACTTTGTGTCTCACTGTGTGTCTTACTTTGTGTCTTACTGTGTGTCTCTCTGTCTGTCTTACTGTGTGTCTTACTGTGTGACTTACTGTGTGTCTTACTGTGTGACTTACTGTGTATTTTACTGTGTGTATTACTGTGTGTCTTACTTTGTGTTTTACATTGTGTCTTACTGTGTTTCTTACTGGGTGTCTTACTGTGTCTTACTGTGTCTTACTGTGTGTCTTACTGTGTGTCGTGCTGTGTGTCTTACTGTGTGACTTACTTTGTGTCTTACTGTGTGTCTCACTGTGTGTCTTACTGTGTGTCTCACTGTGTGTCTTGCTGTGTGTCTTACTGTGTGACTTTGTGTCTTACTGTGTGTCTCACTGTGTGTCTTACTGTGTGTATTACTGTGTCTTACTGTGTGTCTCACTATGTGACTTAATTTATGTCTTACTGTGTGTCTTACCGTGTGTCTTACTGTGTGTCTTACTGTGTGGCGTGTGTCTTACTGTGTGTCTTGCTGTGTGTCTTACTGTGTGACTTACTTTGTGTCTTACTGTGTGTCTCACTGTGTGTCTTACTGTGTGTCTTACTGTGTGTCTCACTGTGTGTCTTACTGTGTGTCTTGCTGTGTGTCTTACTGTGTGACTTAATTTGTGTCTTACTGTGTGTCTCACTGTGTGTCTTACTGTGTGTCTTACTGTGTGTATTACTGTGTCTTACTGTGTGTCTCACTATGTGACTTAATTTGTGTCTTACTGTGTGTCTTACCGTGTGTCTTACTGTGTGTCTTACTGTGTGTCTTACTGTGTGGCGTGTGTCTTACTGTGTGTCTTGCTGTGTGTCTCACTATGTGACTTAATTTGTGTCTTACTGTGTGTCTTACCGTGTGTCTTACTGTGTGTCTTACTGTGTGTCTTACTGTGTGGCGTGTGTCTTACTGTGTGTCTTACTTTGTGTCTTTGGAGAATAATAAAGTTTTTGTAAGAAAATTAGCAAAAAAATATAGAAACTTGCAGCATCCTGGCCATGGCGCCACATTCAGCCCATACAGCAAACTACAATGTCTTCATGCTATGGTAACTTATGGTCACATACAGGGGAATGACTGTTAGCCGTTTCCTCAGTCAGTGTCAGGCATTAGAAAGTGGCTGCTCTGTCAGGGAGTCAGGGAGATTTCTGCTATGTCAGGGAGACAGGGAGATTGCTGCTATGTCAGGGAGACCGGGAGATTACTGCTATGTCAGAGAGACCGGGAGATTGCTGGTATGTCAGGGAGACAGGGAGATTGCTGCTGTGTCAGGGAGACAGGGAGATTTCTGCTATGTCAGGGAGACCGGGAGATTGCTGCTATGTCAGGGAGACGGGGAGATTGCTGCTATGTCAGGGAGACAGGGAGATTGCTGCTAGGTCAGGGAGTCAGGGAGATTGCTGCTATGTCAGGGAGTCAGGGAGATTGCTGCTATATCAGGGAGTCAGGGAGATTACTGCTATATCAAGGAGTCAGGGAGATTGCTGCTATGTCAGGGAGACAGGGAGATTGCTGCTGTGTCAGGGAGACAGGGAGATTGCTGCTATGTCAGGGAGACAGGGAGATTGCTGCTATGTCAGGGAGACAGGAAGACTGCTGCTATGTCAGGGAGACAGGGAGATTGCTGCTGTGTCAGGGAGACGGAGATTGCTGCTGTGTCAGGGAGACAGGGAGATTGCTGCTATGTCAGGGAGACAGGGAGATTGCTGCTGTTTCAGGGAGACGGAGATTGCTGCTGTGTCAGGGAGACAGGGAGATTGCTGCTGTGTCAGGGAGACAGGGAGATTGCTGCTATGTCAGGGAGACGGGGAGATTACAGCTATGTCAGGGAGACGGGGAGATTACTGCTATGTCAGGGAGTCGGGGAGATTGCGGCTATGTCAGGGAGTCGGGTAGATTGCGGCTATGTCAAGGAGTCGGGGAGATTGCGGCTATGTCAGGGATACGGGGAGATTGCTGCTATGTCAGGGAGTCGGGGAGATTGCTGCAATGTCAGGGAGTCGGGGAGATTGCTGCTATGTCAGGGAGACAGGGAGATTGCTGCTATGTCAGGGAGACAGGAAGATTACTGCTATATCAGGGAGTCAGGGAGATTGCTGCTGTGTCAGGGAGACGGAGATTGCTGCTGTGTCAGGGAGACAGGGAGATTGCTGCTGTGTCAGGGAGACAGGGAGATTGCTGCTATGTCAGGGAGACAGGGAGATTGCTGCTGTGTCAGGGAGACAGGGAGATTGCTGCTATGTCAGGGAGACAGGGAGATTGCTGCTATTTCAGGGAGACGGGGAGATTACAGCTATGTCAGGGAGACGGGGAGATTACTGCTATGTCAGGGAGTCGGGGAGATTGCGGCTATGTCAGGGAGTCGGGGAGATTGCGGCTATGTCAAGGAGTCGGGGAGATTGCTGCTATGTCAGGGAGACAGGGAGATTGCTGCTATGTCAGGGAGACAGGGAGATTGCTGCTATTTCAGGGAGACGGGGAGATTACAGCTATGTCAGGGAGACGGGGAGATTACTGCTATGTCAGGGAGTCGGGGAGATTGCGGCTATGTCAGGGAGTCAGGGAGATTGCGGCTATGTCAAGGAGTTGGGGAGATTGCTGCTATGTCAGGGAGACGGGGAGATTGCTGCTATGTCAGGGAGACAGGGAGATTGCTGCTATTTCAGGGAGACGGGGAGATTACAGCTATGTCAGGGAGACGGGGAGATTACTGCTATGTCAGGGAGTCGGGGAGATTGCGGCTATGTCAGGGAGTCGGGGAGATTGCGGCTATGTCAAGGAGTCAGTGAGATTGCTGCTATGTCAGGGAGTCGGGGAGATTGCTGCAATGTCAGGGAGACGGGGAGATTGCTGCTGTATCAGGGAGTCAGGGAGATTGCTGCTATGTCAGGGAGACAGGGAGATTGCTGCTGTATCAGGGAGTCAGGGGGATTGCTGCTATGTTAGGGAGTCAGGGAGATTGCTGCTATGTCAGGGAGACAGAGAGATTGCTGTTATGTCAGGGAGACGGGGAGATTGCTGCTATATCTGGGAGACAGGTAGATTGCTGCTATGTCAGGGAGACAGGGAGATTGCAGCTATTTCAGGGAGACGGGGAGATTACAGCTATGTCAGGGAGACGGGGAGATTGCTGCTATGTCAGGGAGTCGGGGAGATTGCGGCTATGTCAGGGAGTCGGGGAGATTGCGGCTATGTCAGGGAGTCGGGGAGATTGCTGCTATGTCAGGGATACGGGGAGATTGCTGCTATGTCAGGGAGTCGGGGAGATTGCTGCAATGTCAGGGAGACAGGGAGATTGCTGCTGTATCAGGGAGTCAGGGAGATTGCTGCTATGTTAGGGAGTCAGGGAGATTGCTGCTATGTCAGGGAGACCGAGAGATTGCTGCTATGTCAGGGAGACAGGGAGATTGCTGCTATATCAGGGAGACCGAGAGATTGCTGCTATGTCAGGGAGACAGGGAGATTGCTGCTATATCAGAGAGACAGGGAGATTGCTGCTATGTCAGGGAGACAGGGAGATTGCTGCTATGTCAGGGAACCAGGTAGATTGCTGCTATGTCAGGGAGACAGGGAGATTGCTGCTATGTCAGGGAGACAGGGAGATTGCTGCTATTGTGGGCAGAGTTGCCATGTATGACTATCTAGGCAGAAAATCTGGCATCTTCGCTGCTGTATTTGTATCACAATTAGTGACCTAGGAACACATACAATAGTTTGTGATATAAGAGCAGCTACTGTGTCACATCTAGGACCCACCTGTGTCTGCGTGACCTGTGCGCAGGGACTAACCCACTGGCCTGTCTGTGACTATTGTTATCCCCCTTTTCTGTATCACTCACGTATCTGCTAACACAGGTTTTCCCAAAGCTAAAGTCTGGCTTATCGGCCATCGGTTTACGCACTTATCTCAGTTTACTTTTATCAGATCCTTTGTTATCCTAATTTAGCCCTACACAATAAGCTTAGTGTTCCTTAGCGCACGAGTATATATAGACAATAGCAGTGATAGATCACAACAGTTTTGAATAAAAGAAACAGGCATAAACACAGAGATGAACGTACATGTCAGTTCTATAGCCTGTGGCTGGGATTAGCATGGAAGATGGTGGAGAGCTTAATAATCTTGTGGTTTGATTTTCCCAAAAACCAACAACCTTCCTTTTTAGAATAACTGAGATATCAGAATGAGCTTTCCCCGGGACCCCTCTTTCCCCCTGACCTCACCGGGGAGTACTGAGAGCTGATAACCCCCCACTCCGCAGCTACTCCGCAGGAACTCAACAACATTCAGGTCTTTAGAACTTTTGAGGTGACCTTTCCTGAAATATATTTGATACCTTTCAGCAACTTATATTTACCTTAGGATTAACGGCAGATAATGTCACCCGTATGATCACTCACATATACTCTGACCTAACAATCTCCCCTAGACCACCTACACCCTCCCCCACCCTGCTCAAAATACTTCTCACTCCTTTACTTGCGATGGGTGTGATTGGGAGATAAACAGTATTCACACAACCACGCCGCAGGAGGCATCTTATGTAAGATGGCGCCCACTGCCGGTTTTCTGATCTGATGCTGCATCCGAAGACGCAGACGCCAGGAAACCGTGTGGCCATCTGAGATCTCTAGTCACTCAGCATGTCCAAAGAAATCACTTTACTGGACTCCACTGGCTCCGGTACATCTGGAAAGTGGGGCCGCCACGGAAAGCTGAATTGCGCCATAAATGTTTTGCTGGACACGTAGCTCTGAGGCACCCCCAGAGGGTTTTGTTCTCCGCTTCGACCTCTTTATGCTCCGTAAATTCCTTTTAGCGACTTCTAACAAAGATACCAAATAAATGTATGGTTCTAAAGCTTTGTTTTACTTCAATAGATACTATGATAGCTGCTAATTCAGAGTGAGCATGCCTTAAATAATTACAGAGAAGTTAAATGTTCAGTCTCAGGTCATTAATCAGGATAATACATTAATTATTAACGGTTCCTCAATGAGTAATAATAATGGCAGGGATGAAGTCACATCACAGCAAGCAGCGCATTCTATTGTGGAAACAGCAGGTGGATTTCTATTGATCGAGATAAGTCTCTGTTTTCTGAATATAATTAGGATATTTTAGGAATTCTTCTCTTTTCAATTAATTTAGACTTTAACCAGTGGATGAAAAAGAAGGAAAAATCTAGTGAACAGACTAAAAGACACTAAAGAGAAGGGGCCATTGCGGCCGTCGCTGCCTTCTGCACCTGTAACCGATCATCGCTGGGATCTTCCAGGCAGCCCAGATGCGGCCCAAGCCAGGGCGTGACCCTATAGATGGCGATGCGGTGGCATGACATCATAGGTCACGTAGCCCCACGCACTGTGATGCAGCACTGTAGTGAGTCACTGAGGCAGGCTGCTGCATGTTGGCGCAACAGCGCGCCTGAGGGGTGAGGGAGGGACCAAGTACCGGCCCACTGGTGTTGGACTCTCTGAAGGGGATGCAATCGGGAAACCAGCTGATGTGATCCCGACAGCCGGCTTCCCGACTGCTTTATCCCGGCGTGGGTTAAATGACAGGCGTCTATATATAGACACCTGTAATTTTCCCGACGTCGGGAGACCGGCGCCCAGCATCCCCATCGAAGGGATGTCGGGCGCCACGAGCGGACAGCTGGGGGGGGAGGGTTAGGTTTAGCGCACCCGGGGGAGACTTAGGGTTTGGCACCCCCCGGGAGGGTTAGGGTTAAGCAGCGGGGAAGGGGGTTTAGGCACTTACAGGGGGGATTAGGGTTAGGCACTTGGGGGGAGGTTAGGGTTAGGCACCCCTAAGGAGGGTTAGGTTAGTTTATACTTACCTTAGGGACGATCGGGATTTCCAGCGCTGTCGGGCTGCCGCTGCCGGGATCTGTCCATCTGTCGGCCTGACGCTGCCGGCGGTATTTAATACCGATTCCCTCTGAAGGCTGGAAACTAGCTCTGCAGCTGTCTGTCAGCCCATCAGGTGAGGTCACCTTTTCCCAGTCAGGGACAATGGGCGGGATGCACTAAACGAAATATGTGGTAAAAACCTTGTTTCCGGGGTTTACCGCATTTTCTGTATGCATTAATGTGCTGCCACCGAGGCTCCGATGTGGCTTTTGCTGGCGTAACCCTATAGAAGACTATGGGCTTCTTCTGCACTGCGCTGCTATGCGGCCGCCGCGTCACTCTGCGCGTGCACAGATGGACTCCCGGGTCATAAACCCCGAATTCCAGGGTGGAGCAGAGATCGCAAAGGACAGCTCTTATTGGAAGAGTGGTCCTTTGCTGTACTGATCGCATATGTTAGTACATATGCGATCAGTGCAAATGCGGTGACTGGCGGTAAGTGCACCACTAAGTTACTGCATCCCGCCCAATGTATGTTTTTTACTGTGAGGGACAATGTGTGCGTGTCATTGCTGCTGACACTTGAGACTCCTGGGAGGAGGCAGGCCTACTACTCACAATAAACTGGGGTGGCTTTAGGAATGACCTTTTCATGAAATCTCGATAGCACGGAGTAAAAGTAAATAGAATTTATTCACAGGAGAATTGAAACCGAAAGATTGCATAAGAAAAGAGGTGTGTTAAACCTCTAGGATGGGGGCCGGCATGTATGCAAATTACTGTTTAGAGTTAGCCTATCGTTAGCAGGGGCGGGTTTTCAATAGAGACATTATATAAGGGGCTAGAAGTGTGGCCAAAGCCTCTTTGTTCCAGATTCCTCCAGGACAGGGAAGTGCATTTTGTCAGTTGTCATTTTCCTTAATAAAACTCTCTTAGTGCTTCTCCTTCTTCTCTTCTTCTCTCCTCCTTTTCCTTATTGTATTTAGTCTCTTTTCATTTACTTCATATCATTGCTTTTACTTTTCCTTTCTGTCCTCAATCACTGTCTTTTCTGATTTCTTGTTCTGCTGGGGGTGGGTGTAGCTATGTCCTGCCTAGTAATGAGCCTCCCCAGACCCTGGTCCCTGGCTCCACAGTGCCCCCATGTTATTAGGAGCTGCAGGTGTGGTTCCCCTATTGATAGTTCTATCCCCCCTCAGGCTGCAGCAGCTTTGTGGAAGGTGTGCCAGTGCGGGGGAGGGGTGCTTCCCTTCAGTCCTTAATGCCCCTGGTCAATATCATCTTTGTGGCTGCAGTGGCCAGCACCATAGGCAAATGCAGGAGGGGTTTATGAGTGCCTTACCTGAACCGCCCCTCAGCCCACACCATGAGGACTACAATAGAAATAGCATATAATACTAAAGTTGCATGTTTTTTAGGATCCCCTCAGTGTCACAAATGAAATAACTAGCACTACAGTCCCTGTTGATCTTTAAATGTGTCAGCCAGTAGAAAAAGTTAAAAAGCCAGTAATGAATATTGTTGTGCACCAACTAGATCTGGAAAACATGCACTGTACGGGGTGCACTGATATGGATCACCTATTGGATCAATTATTAATACTGGATAATACACCATCCAGTACATAAGGGGACCAATCTGTGCATCTGTGTCCAGGACAGCGCATGGTTTCTTTTTCTGCCCTCTCCCAGATTCCCCAACTTGCTCATATGATCTGTAAAGGAGCCGGCACATGGAATAAAAAGATTCAGCTCAGACAGGATGGCTCTACTTCTACATATAATTACTTACTGTGTTTGCTGGTCCTGTATATGCCAGAATTATATCATTCAGTACATTCGTATGATGTATTTTATAGCTGGTCTAAGTGCTGATTATGGCTCTTAATGGTAGAAAACAGTTGCAGCAAAGGGTCAGTATTATGCTGGGCATTGAGGTATCATTGGGGGAATAGAATGCTTTAGTGATGCGTTATCTGACAGTAAGGGGTAATGGCTTTGACGCTGCTTTATTTATGTATGGCACCTTAGATCTAGCTTTTATTTCCTTTGAATCATTATTATCAGTCAATAGAGGAGATTGTATTATATACTGTATTCTGAGCATTTAACTTACAAAATAGACAGAATACATGTGCTACAGTGAATTTCTACAGGGTGCACAGCTTATTATTGCAATCACTGCCCCAAGCAGCTATCACCGGGAAGCTCCATTCTCAGCTATGCTCCTACTTCCACAAATATACATTGCTGGAGGTCACGCAGCCTTCGCGTCCTGCCTATGAGGGGTACAACGCGAGCAAAGCAGCTAGTTCAGTTCGTCAGGGCTAACAGCAGGCATCTGGGGAAAATGCTTCGCCTTTAATAATTCCACATTAAAATGTCATTTTCGTCACCTCTGCTTGCGATGTGGTGGCAATCACCCAGTTGCCAAGTGTTTCAAGGGGGGTGCCCAGCAGCAGCCTGCACAGCCAGCAAAAGGCACAAGTGCTAAGTAAAGTTCCATCCCCTGTCCGTGTCACAGCGATAGCAAAATGGTTGAGTTGGTACCCGGTTCTGCAGGACGCAGAATTTTCGTTAAAAGGCTTCAGTTTTGGTTTTCGTTTACCTATTTGCAGGGATGTCGACACATATTCGCCTAGAAATTTGAAGTCTGCCTTTGAATTGCCTCACATTCTTAGGGAAAAAGTGGCTGGCGAGGTTAGCGCAGGCGCATTGCTGGGCCTTTTGCAGAACCCCCATTAGGGATCTTGTGAATTCCCCGGTGGGAGTGGTTCCCAAGAAAATTCCAGGAAAATAAGGGCTCATGCAACATCTGTCTTATCCGCCAGGCTCGTCAGTAAATTATGCCATACCAGTTGAGGTTTCCTCGGTGGTGTACCAGTCTTTTGACGATGCTTTGGACGTCATTAGGTGTTATGGTCCGGGCGCACTGATGGCTAAGATAGATGTTGAGTCAGCTTTTCGTCTACTTCCTTTGCACCCAGAGTCATTCCAGTTTATGGGTTTTTAGCTTGGACAACGGATATTGCATAGACAAATGCTTGCCTATGGGGTGTTCTGTGTCCTGTGCGTTTTTCGAGCATTTTAGCACCTTCCTACACTGGTGCGCGGAATTTATTTATTAAATTTTTGCGGTAGTCATGGAATAGCCCACTATCTCGATGACTTTCTGTGTGTCGGCCCTTCCGGTTCAGGCAGATGCAGTTATCTTTTGTTTTCTTTACGAGCGCTGTTTTTTCATTTGGAGTTCCCGTTGCTGTGGACAAAACGGAGGGCCCTTCCCCTTGTCATTCCTGGGTATCGAGATCTGTACCTCGGTGGGTTCTTGTCGCATTCCTCTCGATAAGCCTGTCAAGTAATGCCATAGCGGAATGCACGGCTTCCAGTAGAATTACCCTGCGGCAGGCGCAATCCCTCCTGGGCCTGTAAAGTAATTCCAATGGGCAGAGCTTTTTCACGTAAATTGGAAAGGGCCACGGCTGGTGTCACTAACCGAGACATTTGCTACGTTTATCCTCAGAGATTAAGCAGGACCTCTCTGTCTGGGTCTTGTTTCTTCGGGATTTTAATGGCGTTCGGTTGTGGATGTCTCCAGCCGCTGACAATTTGCAGCTGCAGCTGTTCACCGACGCAGCAGGCACCACGGGGTTCGGATGTTACCTTGATGGCTCCTGGTGCGTTGGCCGTTGGCTGGAAGAATGGGTGGGAAAGGGTTTGACTAAGGACTTACTCCTTCTCAAACTCTTTCCCATAATGGTTTCCTTGGAAATCTGGGGGGAATGGTTACGCAATCGCAGCATCATTATCAGGTGTGACAACCTGGGCGTGGTCCATGCGATACAATCAGCAACATGCGGCTTCCCTGCTGGTTTTGCGCTTGCTAGCGCAGCTGTGCTCACATGTTTGCGCTGTAACATCATGTTTAAGGCAAGACACGTTCCTGGGGTGGAGAATGAGATAGACGATGCGTTATCACGTTTCCAGTGGGCTAGGTCCCGATCTGTGGCCCCTGGTGCTGACGTTGTGCTTTGCCCCTCTTATGTTTGGCAGGTGATCGAGCCGGCATGGAGGGCTAAGCAGAACAGTCTTTAGCCCCCTCCACGTTGCGAGCATATCGGCAGGCATGGAATGAATGGGAAGATTATTCCCGTAGCAGCAAACAGGCAGGTAAGAGTCAGCATCGTTCGATGCTTTCTTTTATTTGGAGTCTCCGTTTGGCTGGCAGATCCAGGGCTTCTGTTGCGCGCTCTTTGGGGGGCATTGCATTTTATTGTAAATTGAAGGGCCAACCTGACTTTACTAAAAGTTTTCTGATAGTGAAGGCTTTAAAGGGTTGGGCACGGGTCTCCCGGCCAGTAGCTGACCGTAGGAGACCTGTGGACGCTCATCTGCTTCCGGCAGTATTAGGGGCGGTTCTCGGAGTGGCTCTTACTGCGTATGAGGCGGTCCTGATTCAAGTGGTGTTTTCGGAGGCTTTTCACGGCACCTTGAGGGTATCGGAGCTGGTGGCATCATCCAAATGGGTTGATGCCGCCATGCTCCTCTCGGATATCCTGGTCAGTGAGAGGTCTGTTCTCTGTAGGATTCGGCAGTCGAAGACCGACCAGACTGGTAGGGGTAGGTGGATCTCGTTGGGTCCATCTAGGGACGAACAGATCTGCCCCGTGGCACTAGCTATGCGGTATGAGTTATTGCGGCCGGATGTTCCTGGTTCATGACTCATGCATATGGACAGGACTCCGCTTACCAAGTACCAGTTTGGTTGGTTTTTGAAGAGGTGTGTATCAGTTTTAGGCCTCCCGCCTCAAGATTTTGGTACACACTCGTTTCTGATCGGAGCCGCAACTTCGGCGGCAGCTGCGGGTTTCTCGGCATCAGAAATTAAGGCCCTAGGACATTGGAAATCGGATAGTTATAAAGGTTACACTCGACCTAGGCATGAAGGCCCTTTGTTTAAAGTCATTTCACAGTCTGTTCCGGTTACGTTTATATTTTATGCTTGCCTGGTTTTTGTCTTGTCTCATGTACTGTCCTGTCTTGTCTGTTACCCCTGTCCGTCCTACTCGGGATTAGCTACTCGCCATTGCTGGCAATGGGAGTCTTGAGGGATTTTACAATTTTTACCTGAACTGACGGATTCAATTCGGCTATTCTCAATCATTTAATTAGGCCATAGTCCATCCCTCAGCAGGTTTTTATTTTACCTCTTGCCGAGTTCACCTGTTTTTTCCCAATTCCCCCCCACCCATTCTTCCCCTTTGTGTCTTCTGTTTGTCTCAGCCACTTCAAATAGTAAAGTCGGCGACCAATAGAAAATTTTTCTTTTTGGCAGATACTCACTTATGTTCTATCAGATCCCACTAATACACCATAAAATTTTATTGTTTTATGACAATTACTAATTTTTTATTTACTGCTTTCCTCCACCTTTAGGATTGCTCTTTGACACGCAGGACATTTGGGTTATAGGCCACTCATATATTTTCTGGGCTGCTAGGTTTGAGTTCAGATCAAGCTCCAATTTTTGAATATTCAGCTAGGGTCCGTTGGATAGGTTCCAGAGGTATGAGATGGCATTCCTTTTGTCCTAAACTGTTAGAGTATGCAAGGCTTTTTGGTAGGCCACGTATTTTGGTGGCTTATTTAGGAGGCAACGACTTAGGGCAGAGGTCCACTGTAGAATTACGAGTTGATATTGTCAACGATTTGGCGAGGGTGCTATCGGCCTGGCCCTTGTGTAAATTAATTTGGTCTTGCATTGTACCTCGACAGGTCTGGCGTGGGGTTAGGAGTTTTCCTGCTAAAGACGAAGCTAGGAAGAAACTTAATTTTGCAGTTGCCAAATTTGTGATGGCCAATTATGGCCGTTTCATTTACCATAATAACATTCAATTTCGATTTAGTTATATGTATAGACCTGATGGAGTTCATTTAACAGAGGAGGGTGTGTCATTGTTTATTGGGGATCTTTTTGAGGAGTTGGCGTTATTGGGGTAGTACTTGGTATGGTGGCGGTGCGGCGGTTCTATAAGCTGAACCTTGCTGTGGCGGGAAAGAACGGCAGTTCACCAGTCCAGGTGCAATTATGATTTAAGGGCGCTCCCTTCGTTGACTGGTAGTTGGCTGTACCAACCTAACGGGGGGCAGTATCATCACCTAAACGGGTGGGTAGTCAAGTTAGAGGGTGAGCGTTACCTTTTGTGTTTGACATGGTTTACATGGTTATGTGTATGCACTCTGGGCGATCTACGCCTGCTATGTCTTTTGTTGTTTGTGTGTGGGCATAGCAGATCTGGCTGATTTCTGGCCGTCCTTTCTTTGCCACCATACATCCTTAATTAATTTAAGAATTAATAAATAATATTAATTTCTCCAATAAATCGCCATCAAGTTATCTGCCAAATCCACGTCTCAGTGTCTTTATTTTATGTTAGTATGATAAGTGGTTTGCACACATGACAACACCTCATCCGATAGAAGGTTTAATATAATAGCAACGTCTCACATAAAGTCTCAACAACACTGAGGTTCACATTAGCAATAATGAGTATAGGAGAAAACCTCCCATATAGTCTTTAACACAGAAAAGTTAATATGGTAGGGAACCCCGAGTCCAGTATGAGGCTAACACCTCAGGACGGTATAGAGGAGCTTCACCAGGGTGGAACCCTGTAGTGATGGAGATCCGGAGCAGAGTGAGCCCTGTGATGCGGTGAGTTTGAAGCAGGGTTGAGCCCTGTGATGCGGTGAGGTCAGAGCAGGGTTGAGCCCTGTGAAGCGGTGAGGTCAGAGCAGGGTTGAGCCCTGTGATGCGGTGAGGTTGAAGCAGGGTTGAGGCCTGTGATGCGATGAGGTTGGAGCAGGGTTGAGCCCTGTGAAGCGGTGAGGTCGGAGCAGGGTTGAGCCCTGTGATGCGGTGAGGTTGAAGCAGGGTTGAGGCCTGTGATGCGGTGAGGTCGGAGCAGGGTTGAGCCCTGTGATGTGATGAGGTCGGAGCAGGGTTGAGCCCTGTCAAGCTTTGAGGTCAGAGCAGGGTTGTGCCCTGTGATGCAGTGAGGTCGGAGCAGGGTTGAGCCTTGTGATGCGGTGAGGTCGGAGCAGGGTTGAGCCCTGTGAAGCGGTGAGGTCGGAGCAGGGTTGAACCCTGTGATGCGATGAGGTCGGAGCAGGGTTGAGCCCTGTGAAGCTGTGAGGTCGGAGCAGGGTTCAGCCCTGTGATGCAGTGAGGTTAGAGCAGGGTTGAGCCCTGTGATGCAATGAGGTTGAATCAGGCTTGAGCCCTGTGAAGCGGTGTGGTTCCAGAAAAGGGTTGAGCCCTGCGAAGCGGTGTGGTTCCGGAACAGGGTTGAGCCCTGCGGTGTGACTAGAATCCGGAACGGGGTTGAGCCCCACGATGCGGTAATGATAAGTGAGGGTGATTTGCAGAAGAAAACTGTAATTTAATTTGCAATGAGGAACATAAAGCCCTCCAAAACCGAGCAACAAACTGGACACCCAGATCAGACACTATCTCAGAAGGAAGTCTATGAAGACGAAATATCTCTTTGATAAATATTTGTGCTAATTTGGGGGCTGATGGAATTCGGGCCAAAGGACAAAAATGAGCCATCTTAGTAAAACGATCCACGACTACCCAAATAACTGTACTTCCCCTAGATTCAGGAAGATCTGTAATAAAATCCATGGAAAGATGGGTCCATGGTTGGGTGGGAATGGGTAGTGAATGGAGAGGACCAACTGGAGACTGCCGGGAGGACTTATGCTGTACACACTTAGAACAAGAACGTATAAACTCTTGGACATCTTTTTTTCATGGAAGACCACCAATAGGAATGTTGCAAAAAGGAGTACATTATTCGAACCCCTGGATGTCTAGAGAAATGAGAATTATGAGCCCAGGAAAGAAGTTTACCTCGTAACTCCGGTGCCACAAATATCTTCCCAGGAGGAGGATCAGGAGAGATGGAAATTGAAGAAAAAGCCAGAGGGTTTATTATAGGGTACCTTTGATCCTCATTTTGTTCTTTCTCTTCCAACATTGAGCGTGAGAGAGCATCTGCCTTTTTATTCAATGAACCTGGACGATAACTGAGGACAAAATCAAAACGAGAAAAAAAAGAGTGCCCAATGAGCTTGTCGTGGGTTCAGACAATGGGCAATTTTCAAATACAACAAATTTTTATGGTCTGTAAAAACAGTAACAGGGTGCTTTGCGCTTTCTAATAAATATCTCCATTCCTCCAAAGCTAACTTAATAGCTAACAACTCTTGGTCCCCGATGGAGAAATTACTCTCAGCACTAGAAAACTTTTGTGAAAAGAATCCACAAGATACTTTTCTCCCATCTTCAGCACTTGAGACAAAATAGCCCCAACTCCATAAGTGGAAGCATCCACTTCTAGCATAAATGGTTTCTCAACATCAGGTTGAACTAGAATGGGGGCCACAGAAAATGCATCTTTGAGAGTCTGAAATGCATCCAATGCCTCTGGGGACCACACTTTGGGATTAACCCCTTTTTTTGTCATAGCAGTAATTGGAGCTACAATCATTGAAAACGCTTTGATAAACTTTCTGTAATAATTGGCAAAGCCTAAATATCTCTGAATAGACTTTAATGAAGTGGGCAAAACCCAATCTTGAATAGCCTTTAACTTCTCAGGGTCCATCTGAAGTTCGGAACCAGAAATGATATACCCCAAAAAGGGTATCACTGGGACTTCAAAAACACACTTGGAGATCTTACCATAAAGCTTATTAGCTCGAAGACGACTTAATACATCTTTACCATGGGTACGATGATCAGAAAGATTCCTGGAAAAAATCTAAATATCATCAAGATAAACAATAACAAACTGATAAAGTATATGTCAGGGTTCAGCCTAGGATCTGCCTCTCTCACCTCCTTGCCAGTTTCCCCTGACTTCCTTGCGGGCAGACGTCTGGTGCAGTGATGGATGTGGGGCTGAGTATTCTGCCTTAGGTGCTTTTTGCGAGCTTCCATGGTTGGCTGTGTGTGCTGGGGATCGGAGTTCCCATCATGGGCGCCGCCATGACAGTTCCTCTCATGTGACAGTACTCCTAACCTATGGTAGCATGATTTAAGTCAGCTGATGCTGTGCTCCAGTAATCTGCTACCCCTGGGTATAAATCCACCTCCAGAACTCCAGGAAGTTGCTGTTCAACTTCGTTATTCCAAGTGCCTGTGTTATTCCCACTGTTGCTCTCTGCTAAATCCTTCAGCGTGTTGCTTCAGCCTGCTCACAGTTTCCCAGTTTCCTGTATTAGCTTCCATGCTAAACCTTACTCTGAGTCTTTAGCTTTCTCTCAGTACTTCAGTGTTTCATGTCCCTTCCCTGTGTGTCTTTGTATATGTGCTGCTTATTCTATTGCAGCTTTCCTATGGTTATTACCCTGTATCACTGAAGTGTCAGATTACCTGCTGGTATTAATTAGCTCACAGCTGGTCCTCCCAGCACATGTCTGTGTCAATCTGCTCTGTGTCTTGTCAGTGCAAATCTGCACTTGCAGTTAGCACTCTCCCAGTGTATGCCTATATTCTCTATATGTCTTGTCTGTGCAATCTGCTCCTGCATATATAATTATTCCCAGTATTTTGCCTTTGCCCAGTACCAGCATTTCTAGCTCTCCCAGTATTTTGCCTTTGCCCAGTACCAGCATTTCTACCTCTCCCAGTATTTGGCCTTTGTCCAGTGCCACATTTCTAGCATTCCCAATATATTCATTGAGTCCACTCTACTCTTGTATGTGCAATCCCCAGTATATGTTTGTGCTTTCCTGCATATTTAGCAAACTCCAGTACCTGCCTGTGTCCACATCTCCCTGAGCTGCTGAGCTAGTCAGCTCCTGGATTTCTTAATGATTCTTAGTACATTCTCATGCAAGCCGGTGATCAGGATTTCTAATTGTGTTCCAGTGTATCTCCAGTGTTCTAGCAATAACTTAACGTAATATAGTTTCCGGTCTTCTGCCATTCCCAGGTACCTGTCCAGAGGGCCGCGACCTGCTCACTTGGTGCAGCGGAAAACCAAATCCCAATTGGAGGGGTCACTGGAGAAAACCACCAAGTGAGTTAGACTCCGCGCCTCTGGGCAGGTCTAGCCAAACCTGGGTTCGGCCGCAAATAGGAGACCTAGCCACAGTCACTCTGATAGTCACCTGAACCCCCCGGCTCACCATCCTCCACAGAGGATCACTTTCACCGGATTGTGACAGTATATCTCGGAAAATTTCATTCACAAACTCCTGGAACACTGCAGGAGCATTACATAAACCAAAAGGCATGACAAGGTTCTCATAATGGCCATCTCGTGTATTAAACGCAGTTTTCCACTCATCACTCTCTTTAACTCATCAAGTTGTAGGCTCCCTTTAGATCAAGTTTAGTAAACAGTCGAGACCCCTTAAATCTGTCCAAAAATTCTGTAATGAGAGGCAAAGGATATTTATTTTTTACCATGATCTCATTTAGACCTCTAAAGTCGATACATGGACGAAGACCACCATCTTTTTTTCTTTACAAAAAAGCCTGCTCCAGCGGGAGATGAAGAAGGCCTGATAAACCCCTTTCGTAGGTTATCTTGCACATATTCTGACATGGCTTGAGTCTCAGGAACAGAGAGAGGGTATACTCGACCTTTGGGTGGCATTTTACCAGGAATAAGTTCAATAGGACAATCCCAGGGACGATGCGGTGGAAGTTCGTCTGCCGCCTGCTCAGAAAAGACAATAGAAAATTCATGGTAAGGCTTTGGGAGAGAAGGTGGAACATCTACTTTCACTTCAGCTAATCGTACCACAGGAATCAAACAATTTAATTTGCATTTAGGACTCCAAGAAAGAATTTCAGAACAAGTCCAGTCAATATGAGAGTTATGAAGAGTTAACCATGGTAAACCAAGAACTATATCATACATAGAAATGGGTAATACCAAAACTCTAAACTTTCTTCATGCAAAGCTTTAACCCTCAACTTCATAGACTTTGTTTGATGCGTAACATATCCATTAGAAATTCTAGTCTCATTTACTGCAGAAAGGGAAAAAGAATGGGTTAATTTGACAACAGGAATTTTTAATTTCTAAACCAAAGACAATGAAATAAAATTGCCAGCTGCTCCAGAATCTAGCAATGCAGAAAACTCTTGACACGAAGAACCAAAATCAGGAATGCTCACAGAAATTAAACTATCCTTTTTGGGGGAAACTTTAGAAAGTACCCCAATTTGACTTCCCCTCCATCAACTAGGGATGCGATGTCCACAGGAGTGAGAGGCAACAGGTAAAGAAAATAGTGCAGCAAAAGGTGAAACAACAGCAGTGAAGCAGAAAGCAATACTTAGGCAATGGCTATGCTGAGCTCTGTAGTGCGGCTGGTAACTGGCATCAGAAGTTTAGCTGGAACATGAGCGGAGATATAGCAAAGTCCACAGCAACCCACAAGCACAGGGGGGATCTGGCAGGAGTCCAAGAAAAGACCTGAAAGCAACGTTGCACAGACACTGAGACACAGTTAGTAACAGGCTTTATACTAGAGGTCTGTGATCCATAGGAAGTTCAGAACATGTGACCCAAATGGAATCAGGTTTGAAATAATGAGCAATCTAGGAATCCCACAACCTGACCCTTGGAAACAAATTATCACTTTAAATCTCTATCCCCTGAATGAGAAGTACGCCAGCAAGCAGGATAGCTCCACCAATGACCACAAAGGAACTTTGGAAAAAGTAATCTATCTTTATGTACTGAAATAGTTGCAGTCCTGACAGTGCATTTTTGTTCCTATGAGGTACAATATGTGCGGTTTTGTTCCTGTGAGGGACAATGTGTGCGGTTTTGTTCCCATGAGGTACAATGTGTGTGTGGTTTTGTTCTTGTGAGGGATGATGTGTGCGTTATTGTTCCCGTGAAGGACAATGTGTGCGTTTTTGTTCCCATGAGGTGCAATGTGTGCGGTTTTGTTCCCATGAGGTACAATGTGTGCGTTATTGTTCCCATGAGGTGCAATGTGTGCGGTTTTGTTCCCATGAAGTGCAATGTGTGCGGTTTTGTTCCTATGAGGTGCAATGTGTGCGTTATTGTTCCCATGAGGTACAATGTGTGCGGTTTTGTTCCCATGAGGTACAATGTGTGCGGTTTTGTTCCCATGAGGTACAATGTGTGCGGTTTTGTTCCCATGAGGTACAATGTGTGTGGTTTTGTTCCCATGAGGTACAATGTGTACGGTTTTGTTCCCATGAGGTACAATGTGTGTGGTTTTGTTCCCATGAGGTACAATGTGTGTGGTTTTGTTCCCATGAGGTACAATGTGTGTGGTTTTGTTCCCATGAGGTACAATGTGTGTGGTTTTGTTCCCATGAGGTACAATGTGTGTGCTTTTGTTCCCATTAGGTAGCTCCTCCAACGACCACAAAGGAAATCTGGAAAAAGTAATCTATCTTTATGTACTGAAATAGTCGCAGTCTTGACAGTGCATTTTTGTTCCTATGAGATACAATGTGTGCGGTTTTGTTCTAGTGAGGTACAATGTGTGTGGTTTTGTTCCCATGAGGTACAATGTGTGCGGTTTTGTTCCCATGAGGTACAATGTGTGCGGTTTTGTTCTAGTGAGGTACAATGTGTGTGGTTTTGTTCCCATGAGGTACAATGTGTGCGGTTTTGTTCCCATGAGGTACAATGTGTGCGGTTTTGTTCCTGTGAGGGACAATGTGTGCGGTTTTGTTCCCGTGAGGTACAATGTGTGCGGTTTTGTTCCCGTGAGGGACAATGTGTGCGGTTTTGTTCCCGTGAGGGACAATGTGTGCGTTTTTGTTCCCGTGAGGTACAATGTGTGCTGTTTTGTTCCCATGAGGTACAATGTGTGCGGTTTTGTTCCCATGAGGTACAATGTGTGCGTTTTTGTTCCCATGAGGTACAATGTGTGCGGTTTTGTTCCCGTGATGGACAATGTGTGCGGTTTTGTTCCCCTGAGGTACAATGTGTGCGGTTTTGTTCCCGTGAGGTACAATGTGTGCGGTTTTGTTCCCGTGAGGTACAATGTGTGCGGTTTTGTACCCGTGAGGTACGTGTGCGGTTTTGTTCCCGTGAGGTACAACGTGTGCGGTTTTGTTCCCGTGAGGTACAATGTGTGCGTTTTTGTTCCCGTGAGGTACAATGTGTGCGTTATTGTTCCCGTGAGGTACAATGTGTGCGGTTTTGTTCCCGTGAGGTACAATGTGTGCGGTTTTGTTCCCGTGAGGTACAATGTGTGCGGTTTTGTTCCCGTGAGGTACAATGTGTGCGGTTTTGTTCCCGTGAGGTACAATGTGTGCGGTTTTGTTCCCGTGAGGTACAATTTGTGCGGTTTTGTTCCCGTGAGGTACAATGTGTGCGTTTTTATTCCCGTGAGGTACAATGTGTGCGTTATTGTTCCCGTGAGGTGCAATGTGTGCGGTTTTGTTCCCGTGAGGTGCAATGTGTGCGGTTTTGTTCCCATGAGGTACAATGTGTGCGTTTTTATTCCCATGAGGTACAATGTGTGCGTTTTTATTCCCATGAGGTACAATGTGTGCGGTTTTGTTCCCATGAGGTACAATGTGTGTGCTTTTGTTCCCATGAGGTACAATGTGTGCGTTTTTATTCCCATGAGGTACAATGTGTGTGGTTTTGTTCCCATGAGGTACAATGTGTGTGGTTTTGTTCCCATGAGGTACAATGTGTGTGGTTTTGTTCCCATGAGGTACAATGTGTGTGGTTTTGTTCCCATGAGGTACAATGTGTGTGCTTTTGTTCCCATGAGGTACAATG
This sequence comes from Taudactylus pleione, assembly GCA_031769625.1. Taxonomy (NCBI): domain Eukaryota; kingdom Metazoa; phylum Chordata; class Amphibia; order Anura; family Myobatrachidae; genus Taudactylus; species Taudactylus pleione. The sequence continues at coordinate 2,075,522 of JAUIMM010000046.1, read as the reverse complement.
TGTGCGGTTTTGTTCCCATTAGGTAGCTCCTCCAACGACCACAAAAAAACTTTGCAAAAAGTAATCTATCTTTATGTACTGAAATAGTCGCAGTCCTGACAGTGCATTTTTGTTCCTATGAGGTACAATGTGTGCGGATTTGTTCCTGTGAGGTACAATGTGTGCGTTATTGTTCCCGTGAAGGACAATGTGTGCGTTTTTGTTCCCATGAGGTGCAATGTGTGCGTTATTGTTCCCATGAGGTACAATGTGTGCGGTTTTGTTCCCATGAGGTACAATGTGTGTGGTTTTGTTCCCATGAGGTACAATGTGTGCGGTTTTGTTCCCATGAGGTACAATGTGTGCGGTTTTGTTCCCATGAGGTGCAATGTGTGCGGTTTTGTTCCCATGAGGTACAATGTGTGCTGTTTTGTTCCCATGATGTACAATGTGTGTTGTTTTGTTCCCATGAGGTACAATGTGTGTTGTTTTGTTCCCATGAGGTACAATGTGTGCGGTTTTGTTCCCATGAGGTACAATGTGTGTGGTTTTGTTCCCATGAGGTACAATGTGTGTGGTTTTGTTCCCATGAGGTACAATGTGTGCTGTTTTGTTCCCATGAGGTGCAATGTGTGCGGTTTTGTTCCTGTGACGGACAATGTGTGCGGTTTTGTTCCCATGAGGTACAATGTGTGTGGTTTTGTTCCCATGAGGTGCAATGTCTGCGTTATTGTTCGCATGAGGTACAATGTGTGCGGTTTTGTTCCTGTGAGGGACAATGTGTGCGGTTTTGTTCCCATGAGGTACAATGTGTGTGTGGTTTTGTTCTTGTGAGGGACGATGTGTGCGTTATTGTTCCCGTGAAGGACAATGTGTGCGGTTTTGTTCCCATGAGGTACAATGTGTGCGTTATTGTTCCCATGAGGTGCAATGTGTGCGGTTTTGTTCCCATGAGGTGCAATGTGTGCGGTTTTGTTCCTATGAGGTGCAATGTGTGCGTTATTGTTCCCATGAGGTACAATGTGTGCGGTTTTGTTCCCATGAGGTACAATGTGTGCGGTTTTGTTCCCATGAGGTACAATGTGTGCGGATTTGTTCCCATGATGTACAATGTGTGCGGTTTTGTTCCCATGAGGTACAATGTGTGTGGTTTTGTTCCCATGAGGTACAATGTGTGTGGTTTTGTTCCCATGAGGTACAATGTGTGTGGTTTTGTTCCCATGAGGTGCAATGTGTGCGGTTTTGTTCCTATGAGATACAATGTGTGCGCTTTTGTTCCCGTGACGGACAATGTGTGCGCTTTTGTTCCCATGAGGTGCAATGTGTGCGGTTTTGTTCCCATGAGGTACAATGTGTGCGTTTTTGTTCCCATGAGATACAATGTGTGCGGTTTTGTTCCCATGAGGTGCAATGTGTGTGGTTTTGTTCCCATGAGGTACAATGTGTGTTGTTTTGTTCCCATGAGGTACAATGTGTGTTGTTTTGTTCCCATGAGGTACAATGTGTGCGGTTTTGTTCCCATGAGGTGCAATGTGTGCGGTTTTGTTCCTATGAGATACAATGTGTGCGCTTTTGTTCCCGTGACGGACAATGTGTGCGGTTTTGTTCCCATGAGGTACAATGTGTGCGGTTTTGTTCCCGTGAGGTACAATGTGTACGGTTTTGTTCCCATGAGGTACAATGTGTGCTGTTTTGTTCCCGTGAGGTACAATGTGTGCGGTTTTGTTCCCGTTGAGGTACAATGTGTGCGGTTTTGTTCCCGTGAGGTACAATGTGTGCGGTTTTGTTCCCGTGAGGTACAATGTGTGCGGTTTTGTTCCCGTGAGGTACAATGTGTGCGGTTTTGTTCCCGTGAGGTACAATGTGTGCGGTTTTGATCCCGTGAGGTACAATGTGGGCGGTTTTGTTCCCGTGAGGTACAATGTGTGCGGTTTTGTTCCCGTGAGGTACAATGTGTGCGGTTTTGTTCCCGTGAGGTACAATGTGTGCGGTTTTGTTCCCGTGAGGTACAATGTGTGCGGTTTTGTTCCCGTGATGTACAATGTGTGTTGTTTTGTTCCCATGAGGTACAATGTGTGCGGTTTTGTTCCCATGAGGTACAATGTGTGTTGTTTTGTTCCCATGAGGTACAATGTGTGTGGTTTTGTTCCCATGAGGTACAATGTGTGCTGTTTTGTTCCCATGAGGTGCAATGTGTGCGGTTTTGTTCCTGTGACGGACAATGTGTGCGGTTTTGTTCCCATGAGGTACAATGTGTGCGTTTTTGTTCCCATGAGGTACAATGTGTGTGGTTTTGTTCCCATGAGGTGCAATGTCTGCGTTATTGTTCGCATGAGGTACAATGTGTGCGGTTTTGTTCCTGTGAGGGACAATGTGTGCGGTTTTGTTCCCATGAGGTACAATGTGTGTGTGGTTTTGTTCTTGTGAGGGACGATGTGTGCGTTATTGTTCCCGTGAAGGACAATGTGTGCGGTTTTGTTCCCATGAGGTACAATGTGTGCGTTATTGTTCCCATGAGGTGCAATGTGTGCGGTTTTGTTCCCATGAGGTGCAATGTGTGTGGTTTTGTTCCCATGAGGTACAATGTGTGCGGTTTTGTTCCCATGAGGTACAATGTGTGCGGTTTTGTTCCCATGAGGTGCAATGTGTGCGGTTTTGTTCCCATGAGGTACAATGTGTGCTGTTTTGTTCCCATGATGTACAATGTGTGTTGTTTTGTTCCCATGAGGTACAATGTGTGTTGTTTTGTTCCCATGAGGTACAATGTGTGCGGTTTTGTTCCCATGAGGTACAATGTGTGTTGTTTTGTTCCCATGAGGTACAATGTGTGTGGTTTTGTTCCCATGAGGTACAATGTGTGCTGTTTTGTTCCCATGAGGTGCAATGTGTGCGGTTTTGTTCCTGTGACGGACAATGTGTGCGGTTTTGTTCCCATGAGGTACAATGTGTGTGGTTTTGTTCCCATGAGGTGCAATGTCTGCGTTATTGTTCGCATGAGGTACAATGTGTGCGGTTTTGTTCCTGTGAGGGACAATGTGTGCGGTTTTGTTCCCATGAGGTACAATGTGTGTGTGGTTTTGTTCTTGTGAGGGACGATGTGTGCGTTATTGTTCCCGTGAAGGACAATGTGTGCGGTTTTGTTCCCATGAGGTACAATGTGTGCGTTATTGTTCCCATGAGGTGCAATGTGTGCGGTTTTGTTCCCATGAGGTGCAATGTGTGCGGTTTTGTTCCTATGAGGTGCAATGTGTGCGTTATTGTTCCCATGAGGTACAATGTGTGCGGTTTTGTTCCCATGAGGTACAATGTGTGCGGTTTTGTTCCCATGAGGTACAATGTGTGCGGATTTGTTCCCATGATGTACAATGTGTGCGGTTTTGTTCCCATGAGGTACAATGTGTGTGGTTTTGTTCCCATGAGGTACAATGTGTGTGGTTTTGTTCCCATGAGGTACAATGTGTGTGGTTTTGTTCCCATGAGGTGCAATGTGTGCGGTTTTGTTCCTATGAGATACAATGTGTGCGCTTTTGTTCCCGTGACGGACAATGTGTGCGGTTTTGTTCCCATGAGGTGCAATGTGTGCGGTTTTGTTCCCATGAGGTACAATGTGTGCGTTTTTGTTCCCATGAGATACAATGTGTGCGGTTTTGTTCCCATGAGGTGCAATGTGTGTGGTTTTGTTCCCATGAGGTACAATGTGTGTTGTTTTGTTCCCATGAGGTACAATGTGTGTTGTTTTGTTCCCATGAGGTACAATGTGTGCGGTTTTGTTCCCATGAGGTGCAATGTGTGCGGTTTTGTTCCTATGAGATACAATGTGTGCGCTTTTGTTCCCGTGACGGACAATGTGTGCGGTTTTGTTCCCATGAGGTACAATGTGTGCGGTTTTGTTCCCGTGAGGTACAATGTGTACGGTTTTGTTCCCATGAGGTACAATGTGTGCTGTTTTGTTCCCGTGAGGTACAATGTGTGCGGTTTTGTTCCCGTTGAGGTACAATGTGTGCGGTTTTGTTCCCGTGAGGTACAATGTGTGCGGTTTTGTTCCCGTGAGGTACAATGTGTGCGGTTTTGTTCCCGTGAGGTACAATGTGTGCGGTTTTGTTCCCGTGAGGTACAATGTGTGCGGTTTTGATCCCGTGAGGTACAATGTGGGCGGTTTTGTTCCCGTGAGGTACAATGTGTGCGGTTTTGTTCCCGTGAGGTACAATGTGTGCGGTTTTGTTCCCGTGAGGTACAATGTGTGCGGTTTTGTTCCCGTGAGGTACAATGTGTGCGGTTTTGTTCCCGTGAGGTACAATGTGTGCGGTTTTGTTCCCGTGATGTACAATGTGTGTTGTTTTGTTCCCATGAGGTACAATGTGTGCGGTTTTGTTCCCATGAGGTACAATGTGTGTTGTTTTGTTCCCATGAGGTACAATGTGTGTGGTTTTGTTCCCATGAGGTACAATGTGTGCTGTTTTGTTCCCATGAGGTGCAATGTGTGCGGTTTTGTTCCTGTGACGGACAATGTGTGCGGTTTTGTTCCCATGAGGTACAATGTGTGCGTTTTTGTTCCCATGAGGTACAATGTGTGTGGTTTTGTTCCCATGAGGTGCAATGTCTGCGTTATTGTTCGCATGAGGTACAATGTGTGCGGTTTTGTTCCTGTGAGGGACAATGTGTGCGGTTTTGTTCCCATGAGGTACAATGTGTGTGTGGTTTTGTTCTTGTGAGGGACGATGTGTGCGTTATTGTTCCCGTGAAGGACAATGTGTGCGGTTTTGTTCCCATGAGGTACAATGTGTGCGTTATTGTTCCCATGAGGTGCAATGTGTGCGGTTTTGTTCCCATGAGGTGCAATGTGTGCGGTTTTGTTCCTATGAGGTACAATGTGTGCGGTTTTGTTCCCATGAGGTACAATGTGTGCGGATTTGTTCCCATGATGTACAATGTGTGCGGTTTTGTTCCCATGAGGTACAATGTGTGTGGTTTTGTTCCCGTGAGGTACAATGTGTGTGGTTTTGTTCCCATGAGGTACAATGTGTGCGGTTTTGTTCCCATGAGATACAATGTGTGCGGTTTTGTTCCCATGAGGTGCAATGTGTGCGGATTTGTTCCCATGATGTACAATGTGTGCGGTTTTGTTCCCATGAGGTGCAATGTGTGCGGTTTTGTTCCCATGAGGTACAATGTGTGTGGTTTTGTTCCCATGAGGTACAATGTGTGTGGTTTTGTTCCCATGAGGTACAATGTGTGTGGTTTTGTTCCCATGAGATACAATGTGTGCGGTTTTGTTCCCATGAGGTGCAATGTGTGCGGATTTGTTCCCATGATGTACAATGTGTGCGGTTTTGTTCCCATGATGTACAATGTGTGCGGTTTTGTTCCCATGAGGTACAATGTGTGTGGTTTTGTTCCCATGAGGTACAATGTGTGTGGTTTTGTTCCCATGAGGTACAATGTGTGTGGTTTTGTTCCCATGAGATACAATGTGTGCGGTTTTGTTCCCATGAGGTGCAATGTGTGCGGATTTGTTCCCATGAGGTACAATGTGTGCGGTTTTGTTCCCATGAGGTACAATGTGTGTGGTTTTGTTCCCATGAGGTACAATGTGTGTGGTTTTGTTCCCATGAGGTACAATGTGTGTGGTTTTGTTCCCATTAGGTAGCTCCTCCAACGACCACAAAGGAACTCTGGAAAAAGTAATCTATCTTTATGTACTGAAATAGTCGCAGTCTTGACAGTGCATTTTTGTTCCTATGAGATACAATGTGTGCGGTTTTGTTCCCATGAGGTGCAATGTGTGTGGTTTTGTTCCCATGAGGTACAATGTGTGCGTTTTTGTTCCCATGAGATACAATGTGTGCGGTTTTGTTCCCATGAGGTGCAATGTGTGCGGTTTTGTTCCCATGAGGTACAATGTGTGTTGTTTTGTTCCCATGAGGTACAATGTGTGTTGTTTTGTTCCCATGAGGTACAATGTGTGCGTTATTGTTCCCATGATGTACAATGTGTGCGATTTTGTTCCCATGAGGTACAATGTGTGCGGTTTTGTTCCCATGAGGTGCAATGTGTGCGGTTTTGTTCCTATGAGATACAATGTGTGCGCTTTTGTTCCCGTGACGGACAATGTGTGCGGTTTTGTTCCCATGAGGTACAATGTGTGCGGTTTTGTTCCCGTGAGGTACAATGTGTACGGTTTTGTTCCCATGAGGTACAATGTGTGCTGTTTTGTTCCCATGAGGTACAATGTGTGCGGTTTTGTTCCCGTGAGGTACAATGTGTGCGGTTTTGTTCCCGTGAGGTACAATGTGTGCGGTTTTGTTCCCGTGAGGTACAATGTGTGCGGTTTTGTTCCCGTGAGGTACAATGTGTGCGGTTTTGTTCCCGTGAGGTACAATGTGTACGGTTTTGTTCCCATGAGGTACAATGTGTGCGGTTTTGTTCCCATGAGGTACAATGTGTGCGGTTTTGTTCCCGTGAGGTACAATGTGTGCGGTTTTGTTCCCGTGAGGTACAATGTGTGCGGTTTTGTTCCCGTGAGGTACAATGTGTGCGGTTTTGTTCCCGTGAGGTACAATGTGTGCGGTTTTGTTCCCGTGAGGTACAATGTGTGCGGTTTTGTTCCCGTGAGGTACAATGTGTGCGGTTTTGTTCCCGTGAGGTACAATGTGTGCGGTTTTGTTCCCGTGAGGTACAATGTGTGCGGTTTTGTTCCCGTGAGGTACAATGTGTGCGGTTTTGTTCCCGTGAGGTACAATGTGTGCGGTTTTGTTCCCGTGAGGTACAATGTGTGCGGTTTTGTTCCCGTGAGGTACAATGTGTGCGGTTTTGTTCCCGTGAGGTACAATGTGTGCGGTTTTGTTCCCATGAGGTACAATGTGTGCGGTTTTGTTCCCGTGAGGTACAATGTGTGCGGTTTTGTTCCCGTGAGGTACAATGTGTGCGGTTTTGTTCCCGTGAGGTACAATGTGTGCGCTTTTGTTCCCGTGAGGTACAATGTGTGTATTTTTTTCCCTGTCTTTGGATTGGAGGGGGCGCTCCAAAATTTCTAGCACAGGGTGCTTGTAGATAGGTGAGGACTGATTTGTAGCCATGCCCTCTATCGCGGGATGGCGTGGTGTACGGCACCATTTGTTAGTGGCAGGCTGCAGTGCAGCTGCTTGCTGTGACTGAAGAACACTGTAGTCAGACTCAGCACTTCTGTGCACTACTGGGTAATAAGTCCTAAGGATGGCCATCGATGATTCAAAATCATTGATGGTTTATGGCCGCTGTCGAATAGTTTTAACAACGATGACAGAGAGCCAATGGTTCTTTGCCATCAAAGTATGAGTAGCAGCTGATACTTTTTTTTTCCTTGACAGGATGGACCTTAGCACCGTCCCTTGGCGATCGCTAAATCCCACCTCCTTTTTTGGCCGTCGAGGTGTGCAAACCATTGATGGTTCACCACAGATGGTTTGTGTGCCATCGATGGTCACCACCGATGGATCCATCAATGCTAATCATCGATGGACACCCCTCCGATGGCCATCCCTAATAAATCTCAATAGTCTCTGCAGAGGGGTCAGAGGAGAATGTGCTGAGCTCTGATTGGAGGAACCCATCATAAGCTCCTCTGACCCATTGAGATCAGCAGCAGCGCAGCCTCATGGGTGTGACTCATTGTGAGGCTGTGACTGCTGCTCTGCCGGAGGCCTGAGGATGCTGCTGGTGAGTACACTGTGGGCACTACAGTGTGGCATAATGTGGAGGGCACTACAGGTGGCATAATGTGTGGGCACTACAGTGTGGCATAATGTTAGTACATGCATACCTCCCAACTGTCCTGCAGTCAGTGAGACAGTCCCATTTTTCTGGGACTGTCCTGCTGTCCCACCAGTGAGCCGCAGTTGGGGGGGGGCACACACTGCTGCTGTGCATAGCAGACCAGCGGGCAAGCAGAGAGAGAATAGATGCTGTGCCCATGGCATCTATTCACAGTGCAGGGGGCAGCCCAACATCTCAGAGATGCTGTAATCACCCCTTAGTGAGGTAAACGGGTGAGTGCCATTAGGCCATGCTCCTATCCAGACAGGCGTGTGGATGTCCCAAGTCAGCAGGCACGAATGTTGGAAGGCATGGTACATGTGTAGTGCGTCTCCTTTACCCACAACTGACCAGCAGAGCTGTAACTGGACTTTTTGATGCCCTAGACCAGAAAGAGCATTGGCGCCCCCCCATTTTTCAAATAGGAACATAAGGTGTGCGTCTGAAAAAGGGGTGTGGTCTCATGGGAAAGGGGCATGACAAATCTGATTTGTCCCGTACGATGATGAAGTGGTAAGAGCAGTGGCGTAACTAGGGTATTTGGAGTCCAGGGCAAATTAAAAAAGTGAGCCCCACCCACTAAAAAGGTGCCCGTGCCAGAAAAAAGTGGGCGTGGCCACATGCCACTAGGGGTGTGCCCACTGAGAAATAGGGGCATAGCAACATGACACACCACCGTTTCTCGTCACTCTGGGAACATTCCTTTCCATTCCATAAGCACCTTAATGCCCCAAGTAGTAATGTTCCTCTTGCAATGACCACTGTAATAGTACCCCTTATGTAATGTCCCCAGTAGCAGTGCCCCTAATGCAGTGCCTCCTGTAGTAGTGCCCCTTATACGGTGCCCCCAGTACAGCACCCTTATACAGTTCCCCTTATGCAGTGCCGCAGGTCCAATGGTGTCCTGGGCACGAGCCCCCTTAGTTACACCACTGGGTACCAGTCCCTCAGCACCACTGTTATCCAGGTGTCACTGCCCAATACAGTGTGACTCCAGTAGCTGCAGGGATGATACACAATAATTATACAGTATAACGCACCAGCTGTAGATGTAGGAGAGCGCTGGGGAAGCTGCACCTTGTCCATCAGAGCAGCCGTGCACAAGCCTGGAGGAGCCGGCAGCGTAGATCCCCGACTGAAGGTATAGAGAGCGCGCTACCTGTAGTGTATATCGTACTTCAATACATGTTGGTACAGTAGCTGCTTAATCACTTCAGTGATATCACTTAGGTGCATGTAAGGGTCGGGTTATTCTATACAAGATGGGTTATACAAGGGTCGGGTTATTCTATACAAGACGGGTTATACAAGGGTCGGGTTATTCTATACAAGACGGGTTATACAAGGGACGGGTTATTCTATACAAGACGGGTTATACAAGGGACGGGTTATTCTATACAAGACGGGTTATACAAGGGACGGGTTATTCTATACAAGACGGGTTATACAAGGGACGGGTTATTCTATACAAGACGGGTTATACAAGGGACGGGTTATTCTATACAAGACGGGTTATACAAGGGACGGGTTATTCTATACAAGACGGGTTATACAAGGGTCGGGTTATTCTATACAAGACGGGTTATACAAGGGACGGGTTATTCTATACAAGACGGGTTATACAAGGGACGGGTTATTCTATACAAGACGGGTTATACAAGGGACGGGTTATTCTATACAAGACGGGTTATACAAGGGACGGGTTATTCTATACAAGACGGGTTATACAAGGGACGGGTTATTCTATACAAGACGGGTTATACAAGGGACGGGTTATTCTATACAAGACGGGTTATACAAGGGACGGGTTATTCTATACAAGACGGGTTATACAAGGGACGGGTTATTCTATACAAGACGGGTTATACAAGGGACGGGTTATTCTATACAAGACGGGTTATACAAGGGTCGGGTTATTCTATACAAGACGGGTTATACAAGGGACGGGTTATTCTATACAAGACGGGTTATACAAGGGTCGGGTTATTCTATACAAGACGGGTTATACAAGGGACGGGTTATTCTATACAAGACGGGTTATACAAGGGTCGGGTTATTCTATACAAGACGGGTTATACAAGGGACGGGTTATTCTATACAAGACGGGTTATACAAGGGACGGGTTATTCTATACAAGACGGGTTGTACAAGGGACGGGTTATTCTATACAAAACGGGTTATAAAAGGGTCGGGTTATTCTATACAAGACGGGTTATACAAGGGTCGGGTTATTCTATACAAGACGGGTTATACAAGGGATGGGTTATTCTATACAAGACGGGTTATACAAGGGACGGGTTATTCTATACAAGATGGGATATACAAGGGTCGGGTTATTCTATACAAGACGGGTTATACAAGGGACGGGTTATTCTATACAAGACGGGTTATACAAGGGACGGGTTATTCTATACAAGACGGGTTATACAAGGGACGGGTTATTCTATACAAGACGGGTTATACAAGGGACGGGTTATTCTATACAAGACGGGTTATACAAGGGACGGGTTATTCTATACAAGACGGGTTATACAAGGGACGGGTTATTCTATACAAGACGGGTTATACAAGGGTCGGGTTTTTCTATACAAGACGGGTTATACAAGGGACGGGTTATTCTATACAAGACGGGTTATACAAGGGACGGGTTATACAAGGGACGGGTTATTCTATACAAGACGGGTTATACAAGGGACGGGTTATTCTATACAAGACGGGTTATACAAGGGACGGGTTATTCTATACAAGACGGGTTATACAAGGGACGGGTTATTCTATACAAGACGGGTTATACAAGGGACGGGTTATTCTATACAAGACGGGTTATACAAGGGACGGGTTATTCTATACAAGATGGGTTATACAAGGGACGGGTTATTCTATACAAGACGGGTTATACAAGGGTCGGGTTATTCTATACAAGACGGGTTATACAAGGGACGGGTTTTTCTATACAAGACGGGTTATACAAGGGTCGGGTTATTCTATACAAGACGGGTTATACAAGGGACGGGTTATTCTATACAAGACGGGTTATACAAGGGACGGGTTATTCTATACAAGACGGGTTATACAAGGGACGGGTTATTATTCTATACAAGACGGGTTATACAAGGGTCGGGTTATTCTATACAAGACGGGTTATACAAGGGACGGGTTATTCTATACAAGACGGGTTATACAAGGGACGGATTATTCTATACAAGACGGGTTATACAAGGGACGGGTTATTCTATACAAGACGGGTTATACAAGGGTCGGGTTATTCTATACAAGACGGGTTATACAAGGGACGGGTTATTCTATACAAGACGGGTTATACAAGGGACGGGTTATTCTATACAAGATGGGTTATACAAGGGTCGGGTTATTCTATACAAGATGGGTTATACAAGGGTCGAGTTATTCTATACAAGACGGGTTATACAAGGGACGGGTTATTCTATACAAGACGGGTTATACAAGGGTCGGGTTATTCTATACAAGACGGGTTATACAAGGGACGGGTTATTCTATACAAGACGGGTTATACAAGGGTCGGGTTATTCTATACAAGACGGGTTATACAAGGGACGGGTTATTCTATACAAGAAACAGCAACGGGGATCCCCCAGCACTCAGAATTATAACAGCAATAAGATTTAAAAGTCTACAGTACATGCTGGTAGATAATTCAGAGATCTCAGTTGCATATATTTGCAAAAATATGTCTAAGCCTCTCGGCCACGTCACGGCTTCTCTGATTACTGGAGGTCCCTAATACTTGGTCAAAGTCTGAGGTGCAGAACCCCAAAAAGCCGGCGAGGCCAGCCACCCCAGGGAAGCACACCTGTGAGAGACTAAAGTGTTTGTTTTTTGCTTTATTCTTATTAACACATACTACGTGTTAATAGGTGATACATAGGTGATACATAGGTGATACATAGGTGATACATAGGTGATACATAGGTGTTACATAGGTGATACATAGGTGTTACATAGGTGATACATAGGTGATACATAGGTGAAGGGTGTAATTAAAATGCTTAGAAAAAAAAATTATATACTAAGAAAACAAAATATAATTTGAAGGTGATAAAGTGTTAAAGTGCTAAATAAAGTGTTAAAGTGCTAAATAAAGTGTGTCACCCCAGAGCAGCTCAGTCACACCAACCCCGGGGGGCACCGCACCCAGGGCTGTTTTAACAGCAGTGTGGGCCCTGGGCAAAGCAATGCACTGAGGCCCCTACCCACCCGTTCATGGGGAGAAAATGTAAATGGTCAATAAAATTAAACCTTTAGATTTAGTAGTACTTTCAACAAAATCAGTTTAAGTATAACAAAAATATATATACCTTTATTAAAGTAAATTAGTTCTATCTATCAAATGTGGGGTTCCCACCAATTATATTGTATCTGCATAGTATGGGGGTGACTGAGTCGGACGCAGGATAAGTATCGTGCGCAAGCATCCATTGTTTTCACTCTGTGTGTGTATTCAGGGATCACTGCGCATATGTACCAATTAAATTGCACGGAGATCCATGAAATTTCGGTAGGCTTTTCTGAGTGGTAACTGGGAGGGTGGGTAACAGACGGGGACGTGCTGGTGACTGGATCTATAGAGGCAGCTGCGCTGATACTGGAGGTCATGGTCCCTCGGATATTCTGCGGCTGTCATAGGCAGGTGCAATATCGGTTGGTGAGTCCGTTAGTGCGCTGATAGTGCATTATTGTTCGCATATTGGCGGATTCACGTTGTTGCTGGAGGGGGTCTCAATAGATTGCCCAATAGCCGTGGCATTAAAATAAAGTTGCAGAAGCTACTGTAACTGCGTCCGTCTCTGAATTACCCCCCATATGCTATGCAGAACCATGCCCCCCAACCCCTTCTCTTATCTAAATCTTCACTGACTGTCCCTCTACTGATATCAGTTTTGAGCAGTGTTCTGTTCTCCTTCAGGGACAGGCTGGGCATTTGTATAGGTAGGTGTGTGCGCGCACACACACACTGACCATACACACACACACACATACACTGACCATACACACACACACATACACTGACCATACACACACACTGACCATACACACACACACACACACACTGACCATACACACACACACACACACTGACCATACACACACACACACACCAGACCTTAGTCAATCAAACTAAATAATTTCCCCGCATGACAAAGGTGCTTCTGTATGACTCGCTTACTGAGGAGATTCGGCGTCCTTCTGCGCCTGTTGATTGCGCACTGCTCCGGCTCCTCTGCTATTCTCATGGGCACACAGTCAGTGAGAACTAGTAACTACACAGTGTGACATCATCATGTCACCTGCGCATCATCGGCAGAAAGCCCATTGATTTGAGAAAGCGGGCAGGGGAGGTGGAGCCAGGGCCGGCAACAGAAATCTTGGGGCCCGGTACACTATCATCTCTGGGGGCCCCAACCTCCCCTCACCCCCCCATCCACAACCACCCCCCGTCCCTGACCTCACCCCCACCCATAAATATTATATATACACATACATATATATATATATTATATATATATATATACATACACAAAATATGTATATATATATATATATATATGTAACTTGACTTGACTTACCATGCACTCCACACAGGCTTTTGGTGCATGCTCATTCAGGCTGCTATGCTGTCAGTCAGTGTCAGTCACTTAGGCTGTTGTGCTGTCAGTCAGTGTCAGTCACTGAGGCTGCTGTGCTGTCAGTCAGTGTCAGTCACTCAGGCTGCTGTGCTGTCAGTCAGTGTCAGTCACTTAGGCTGTTGTGCTGTCAGTCAGTGTCAGTCACTCAGGCTGCTGTGCTGTCAGTCAGTGTCAGTCACTGAGGCTGCTGTGCTGTCAGTCAGTGTCAGTCACTCAGGCTGCTGTGCTGTCAGTCAGTGTCAGTCACTCAGGCTGCTGTGCTGTCAGTCAGTGTCAGTCACTCAGGCTGCTGTGCTGTCAGTCAGTGTCAGTCACTGAGGCTGCTGTGCTGTCAGTCAGTGTCAGTCACTCAGGCTGCTGTGCTGTCAGTCAGTGTCAGTCACTCAGGCTGCTGTGCTGTCAGTCAGTGTCAGTCACTCAGGCTGCTGTGCTGTCAGTCAGTGTCAGTAACTGAGGCTGCTGTGCTGTCAGTCAGTGTCAGTCACTCAGGCTGCTGTGCTGTCAGTGTCAGTCACTCAGGCTGCTGTGCTGTCAGTCAGTGTCAGTCACTCAGGCTGCTGTGCTGTCAGTCAGTGTCAGTCACTCAGGCTGCTGTGCTGTCAGTCAGTGTCAGTCACTCAGGCTGCTGGCTTGTGGGTGGGACTGTCATCCAGTGAGAGTGTCTGTAGAGGAAGAGTGCTGATACTGCAGGCCGGCTGTTGATGCTGGACAGAGCTATGCTGTGCCTGGCAGGTGGTGATTACATCCTGAACCTTGTGCTCTTCTTCAGATTAACGCGCCGCGGCGGCATGGGGGAGGGGTGGCAGTGCCTGGCGCAACGCAACATGCAGGGTTGTCACGCGCTGCAACGTCATTCTGTGCCGGACCAGACCAACTGACGGGGGTGAGGGGTGTTAAGGGGGCTTAATACATTTGTTTTGCCTACATGTGCCAGACAGGCAGCAGCACCGATTAGTTTATAAAAATCTATCAGTCTGTACGGCCCCATTGTGTGCCCCTGAGCATCGGGGCCCCTCTGAACCTCGAGGCCCGGGACGGGTGTACCCTTTGTCCCCCCCTGTCGCTGGGCCTGGGTGGAGCGCAGGTTGGGAGGGTTGGGAGTCACTGACTGCTGTCAAATTAGTAAGTGTTCCCGGAAGGTCCTCCTGTGCGGAACATGGAGGTTAATTCAATTCAGTTTGTGACTATCTAGCTAACGGGTGGTCCGTTGCACACCCGGGTGTGGGGGGAGGGGAGGGGGCAGGCATCTGGTGGATCTGAACACAGTGATTAAAAAAAAAAGAAAAACATTTACAAACTGGCTACAGCCGCAGGGGGACTGGCGGGCCCCTTGAAGCTTCAGGCCCTTGGGTAGCTGCCCAAAAAGCCCAATGGAAGAGATGGCCCTGACCGCACCCCAAACTCATCCCCAAAACCCCTCCCTTGCATGCACCTGAGAGAAATCTCTGAATTATTTACTGACGTCATTCTGAGTGCCGGGGGACTACTTTCTGTTTTGTGTAGACCATACTTGCCAACTTTTCACTTGGTTCAAGCCAGGAGAGGAGATGCTGCGGACAGGTTCAGGGGGCGGGGGCCGGACGGTAAACGTCATTAAGTCCTACCCCTTCACGGCAAAAAGCCGTGATTCGCTGGTCTGTGAGGAGGGGGCGGGGCTAAATAACACTATTCACATAATTTTATTCCCGCCCCCTCCCTACATTCCTGCAAATTCCCCATAAAATCTCCTCATCCTGCCCACTTCACCAGGACATCTGCCTATGCTTCTGGGGGTGCGGGGGGTTACCCGAAAAATCATGAGCCTTCCGCAACTTCTGGGGGAGTAGGCAAGTATGGTGTATATGCTTTATATTAAGGATGATGTGGCTGAAGGTGCTCGGGGAAGTGGCCACATGGAGTGGGAGTCAGCCACCTGTATCGCACCACCTTACTTACGGCTCTGCTGACCAGCATTGCAGGGGTTACTGGGTGGCTCATCACTACCTCTCTTCGCTCTGCGCTTGACTGCCGCACCCCTTCCCTCCCCCGCTCCCTCTCCCTGAGCGTATACCCAATAACGCCAGCGGGTGGGTGGAGGACGGACTTTTCCAGAGCTGGGCGGTGGTGAGTGCCTCTGTTCAGGCAGGGCTGCACCCTTCAGTCTATGGTGCTCCGGGCGATGACCCTGCTAGCCCGTACCTTGAGCCGCGGCTGTGTGTGCCCAGATCAGGTGCATGTGCAGTGTGAATACATGGTACTCTGGAGCTCATGCAGACCCTCTCACTATCTCGCAGCCATCAGGGGGTGGAAATGCAAATTCCACGATCGCACAGCCAGGCTTAAGGACGCCCTCTATGTCTTAGAGAGCGACGGCAGAGTGATTGCACGCCGGAGTAAAAATGCCCACTTTTCTCTCTTAGAAGTGAATGATTAATCAGTAACATCGAGAACCATCGGAGCTGCACGCAGCCCTTGAGATAGACCCTACCCCGCCGCAAGCACTGCGATCACTGCAGGCTGAAATACAACCAGGTGACGTGTACAATGACACCTCCATGCTAATTATGCGCGCCTATGAAACGCCATTAGAACACACAGGCACGCCTGCGTTCACACATCCACACCTCCGGTTACATAGACCATCCCCCGACACCACCCACAAACAGCAATGTCTGTCACTCAAATTAGCGTTCAGTCTGTGTACTTTGAGCGACCGAGTCCCGATTGCTAAGACTGGCTTGCGCATGCGCAGAATGTGAAAATGGTCTCGCTATGAGCGAATGCCACGTTGCGTCCGGGTCTGAATCGGGCCCTCTGTGCCAACAGGTGTTCATTCCTATCAGCATGAGACAAATGTACTTAATAAAAGCTACAGGAGAGATAACGTCATCTTTACATGGAAAATCCATTTCATAAAAAAATCTATTATTTCAGATTATCCCAAAACTGACATAAAGGAACAGAGTAATCCTCCCATCTATCTACAACAGCTTCTCCCAGTGTCCCTGTATGTGTATATATATATATATATATATATATATATATATTAGGGGTGTGCACCGGACACTTTTCGTGTTTTGTGTTTTGGTTTTGGATCTGGATCTTTCTTCGTGTTTTGGATCTGGATTGGTTTTGCCAAAACCACCCTTCCGTGTTTTGGGTTCTGGGTTTTGTGTTTTGGATCTGGATTTTTTCTTAAAAAATAAAAAAAAAACGCTAAAATCACATAAATGGGCCTTTTTTTGTTCCTACGCTATTAATAACCCCAATAACATTAATTTCCACTCATTTCCACTCTATTCTGAACACCTCACACCTCACAATATTGTTTTTAGGCCAAAAGGTTGTACCGAGGAAGCTGGATGACTATGCTAAGCGACACAAGGGGGCGGCACAAACACGTGGCCCATCTAGGAGTGGCACTGCAGTGGCAGACAGGAAGCCAATCAGCGTTATGGTGCCCATTTGCATGTAGCACGAACCCGGGAGATCCGTGCTACATGCATCTGTGTGATTGGCACAGAGCAATGACAGGTCCGTGAGACCCGTCTGTGCTGCTGTGGTAAAAAAAAAAAAAAAAACCTGTGTAAAAAAAGAAAAAAATGGCGTGCACCCCCCCAAAAAAGAGCAACCAGCCCCGGGCATTAGTAACCCAGTGCTGGGTGTGCTTAAATACAGGGGACAAACGACGTAGGGGTCCCCTGTACTTAAGCACAACCAGCACCGGGCTAGTCAGAACCAGCGCTGGTTGCCAAAATACGGGGGACAAACGACGTAGGGGTCCCCTGTATTCTGCGCAACCAGCTCTGGGCTCTGATCCGGTCCTGGTTCTGGAAATATAGGGGACAAAAAATGAGTAGGGTTCCCCTGTATGTTCCAGAACCAGCACTGGACTTTTTCTAGCGGGGGGCTGATGCCACAGCCAGGGGAGCCCTTTCACCGGGCCCCCCAGCCGCAGCATCAACCCTGACCGCTAGTCAGCCCAGGCCGGGGATCCCTGGAGAGCTGGGGACCCCCCCAATAAAGGGGTCACCCTCTCCAGGGCACCCCAGGCCCAGGCTGATAGCCCGGGGCTATCCCCGCCACCCCTGGTGGCGGTGGGTGGCGGGTTGATTGTGTGGTGTGGTGTAAATAAAGAATATCAAACATTGTCTTTACAAGTAGAACTGCAAGTCCCAGCTAGCCTGCCCCGCATGCTGGTACTTGGAGAACCACAAGTACCAGCATGCAGGGCATTAAGGGCCCACTAGTACCTGTAGTTCACCTGTAAAAAAAATGTTTAAAAAAACACAGGACACACACACCGTGACAGTATAAGTTTATTAAACATACATACACACACACACACACACACACACACATGTACACATACTCACCTATGTAACCTGTAGCATCGGTCCACTTGTCCGGTAAAGTATCCCTAGGGGACCTGTGAAAAAAAACATACTCACCATCTCCTATGCGAGGTTCTGTCCTCTTCGTTCCAAAGTAGGCATCCCCGGACTTGGCAAAAAAAAAAAACGAAAACGCGATCCACGAACTTAGTACCGTTCTATAGAACGGTACTTCCCGAATGAGAGCTTAGCGGCGGGGTATCACCATGGAAACCCCGCTGCTAAGCGTTCATTGGCTGAGAGAGGTCATCTCCCGTCTCTCAGCCAATGAACGGCTCCCTCCATTGTAGTCAATGGTGGGAACCGCAGGGTAAACTTTAATAACCTTGCGGCTCCCAGCATTGACTACAATGGAGGGAGCCGTTCATTGGCTGAGAGACGGGAGATGGCCTCTCTCAGCCAATGAACGCTTAGCAGCGGGGTTTCCATGGTGATACCCCGCCGCTAAGCTCTCATTCGGGAAGTACCGTTCTATAGAACGGTACTAAGTTCGTGGATCGCGTTTTCGTTTTTTTTTTTTGCCAAGTCCGGGGATGCCTACTTTGGAACGAAGAGGACAGAACCTCGCATAGGAGATGGTGAGTATGTTTTTTTTCACAGGTCCCCTATGGATACTTTACCGGACAAGTGGACCGATGCTACAGGGTTACATAGGTGAGTATGTGTACATGTGTGTGTGTGTGTGTGTGTGTGTGTATGTTTAATAAACTTATACTGTCACGGTGTGTGTGTCCTGTGTTTTTTTTAAACATTTTTTTACAGGTGAACTACAGGTACTAGTGGGCCCTTAATGCCCTGCATGCTGGTACTTGTGGTTCTCCAAGTACCAGCATGCGGGGCAGGCTTGCTGGGACTTGCAGTTCTACTTGTAAAGACAATGTTTGATATTCTTTATTTACACCACACCACACAATCAACCCGCCACCCACCGCCACCAGGGGTGGCGGGGATAGCCCCGGGCTATCAGCCTGGGCCTGGGGTGCCCTGGAGAGGGTGACCCCTTTATTGGGGGGGTCCCCAGCTCTCCAGGGATCCCCGGCCTGGGCTGACTAGCGGTCAGGGCTGATGCTGCGGCTGGGGGGCCCGGTGAAAGGGCTCCCCTGGCTGTGGCATCAGCCCCCCGCTAGAAAAAGTCCAGTGCTGGTTCTGGAACATACAGGGGAACCCTACTCATTTTTTTCCCCTGTATTTCCAGAACCAGGACCGGATCAGAGCCCAGAGCTGGTTGCGCAGAATACGGGGGACCCCTACGTCGTTTGTCCCCCGTATTTTGGCAACCAGCTCTGGTTCTGACTAGCCCGGTGCTGGTTGTGTTTAAGTACAGGGGACCCCTATGTCGTTTGTCCCCTGTATTTAAGCACACCCAGCACTGGGTCACTAATGCCCGGGGCTGGTTGCTCTTTTTTTTGGGGGGGGGCACGCCATTTTTTTCTCTTTTTACACAGGTTTTTTTTTTTTTATTTACCACAGCAGCACAGACGGGTCTCACGGACCCGTTAGTGCTCTGTGTCAATGACACAGATGCAAGTAGCACGGATCTCCTGGTCCGTGCGTGCATCTGTGTCATTGAAATACACAGCAGCACAGACGGGTCTCACTGACCCATCTGTGCTCTGTGTCACTGTCAATCACACAGATGCATGTAGCACGGATCTCACGAGTCCGTGCTACATGCAAATGAGCACCATAATGCTGATTGGCTGAGAGCCGTGACAGACGGCTCTGTCAGCCAATCAGCACTTTGCCCATTAAAGGCAAAGGCATTTTTTTTTAAATGGCCGCTCGAGGCAAAACCTCGAGATCCGACAGCAGATCTCGAGGTTTTGCCTCGGGAGAGGGATCCGGGGCAGACAGGGAGATCCGAGCTTGGGCTCGGATCGCCCCGGATCCCCGAAGTTCGGGTGGGTTCGGTTCTCAGGGAACCGAACCCGCTCATCCCTAATATATATATACACACACACACCATGCATGCCGACATTTAGCCCCCTCCTTCCGGGAGGGAGCTGTCAGACTTACAGGGCTGGGGGCGTGATGCGGCCAAAGGGGGCGGGGCCCGGCACATGACGCGGCGTTGGGGGTGGAGCATGGGGGCGTGACCGCGTGAACGCGTCATCGTGGCTCCGCCCCCTCTTCACAATGCCGTGATTAATGGCATTGTGCAGCCGGGGGCGGAGCCACGATGACGCGATTCAGCGCGAATCGCGTCACCGGCCCCCCTGCTGCCGGGGTTTCTATTTAAAAGCGTGGGGGGGTCCGGACACATCGCCGGGGCCGTGAGGATTGCCTGCCTTCCCGGGAGGTCGGGAGCGGTACCCGATTTTCGGGAGGCTCCCGACCAGATCGGGAGGGTAGGCAAGTATGATACACACATACTGTACAAGGGTAGTACATTAGGTACATTATGGTAGAGTGGAGGTCTCCAAGGTAAGAGCCTGAGAGCTGCTGACTGATTAGAACTTCTCGGGGAGATCCGTCAGCCGCCCAGTCCCAGCGACGCAGTCTCATCTCTTAGAGGGGCCATTTCATTCTTCTCCGATGCCCTTTGGAGTGATAAATTGAGTAGCACAGTTTGTCCTCTAGTAGAAATCTCTTCAATTCCATTTTCTGTCACTATCAATTTAGTTTAAGAGAAAAGTTTGCAGGTGGAACCTGGGTGCAGGGTGTACAGTCACAGCCAGCCCTCTCCTCAGACGTGCGCGGTAATGTCTGCGAGAACCTTTATTACTGCTGACGCGGGATATCGGCTACTTCCAGCTTGATGCAAACATCTCAGACAGTCCAAAGAAAATGTATTTTTAATGAGCTGTTCATGGTTTCTTCCTCTCGCTGTCACCGCTGGAACCGGACACAGAAGACTGATGAATTTTACAATTTCATTGAAGTGATTTTATTTGCAGAGAGATGATGGAGCTAAATTAATCCAGAGGGGGGGAAATACTTTAATATTTGATTTCAGGTTTATTGTTTTTAATCAAATTGATACATTGGCATTTAAAGTGGAAAAGAATCAATTTTCCGCCATATAAAATGAACGTGTTGTTGTGACGTTGTATTAATGAATCGTTTTCATATGATTGCAACTTCAAAATCTGTCATTTGAAGACAGCAGATTTAGCCTGAGAGACCCCCATGCAGATTACAGTATGTACGGTATGTTCCCCGGGGGCCGCAGGACATGACACATCACATTTATATATCCGTGTTCAGGGCAAAAACTTTGGTAAAAGACAGCAAAAATGATTGATCGCTAGTTTTGCCCAATTGGCAGACACCAGATTTGTTAGTAATTATGGCAGTAAAAGCAGACTGGCCTTATATAGGAAATAAATAGCATTGGAGTCAGTATTACCAGACACACAGATCATAGGGCCCAGTTGTGGCCATTTCACCACTTTCTGTCTGATTTGAAAGCATTTGACATTTACCTGGCGGCCCAGTTAGTGGCAATGACCGGCTGCGCATATATCAGCCGGTGACGGTGATATGGGTGGACGCGATATACCGTCCAGGGACAGCACATCCCGTAAGTCACCTACTAAGTCAGATTTGTTATTCTATAAGTGGACAATGAAAGTACAGGGGCCCCCAAAATGTTATCATCATTACCAAGGAGCACTGATTATATCCCACAATTCATTTCTCCAGCACTTGCCCTGACTCTCCTATGCGCAGAGATACTCACGTTCCTGCCTCTACTGACCAGTCATGGCCGTCTGTCCATGTCAGCATCCCATGGTCCTCCACAGTGCAAGGTGGGCAGAGGGGCAGGTACCGATTAGCCTGGTTGCCAACCATCCCTTAAAAGGGCCACTGAGTTCCAATGAGTGGCACTTACTAGTGAAATGGTTTTGGTTGGGGCCAGTGGTGCAGATATATCCCAGCAAAGCTCGTCTACTGGAAGAAGCATTAATGAGGGAACAGTGATTACCTGATGCCTCTAATCTGCTCTCATATTGCCCACTTTCTCCTCCTTACATCCCTCATATTATACGTACAGTATGCTGTGGTGCCATTCCCTCTGTATACTGCTCACGTGGCACCTCTACTGTATACTGGTCATATTGAAGCAGTACTGTATACTGGTCACATGGAAGCAGTACTGTATACTGGTCATATATAAGCAGTGCTGTATACTGGTCACATGGCACCTCTACTGTATACTGGTCATATGGAAGCAGTACTGTATACTGGTCACATAGCACCTCTACTGTATACTGGTCATATGGAAGCAGTACTGTATACTGGTCACATGGCACCTCTACTGTATACTGGTTGTATGGAAGCAGTACTGTATACTGGTCACATGGAAGCAGTACTGTACACTGGTCATATATAAGCAGTACTGTATACTGGTCACATGGAAGCAGTACTGTATACTGGTCATATGGAAGCAGTACTGTATACTGGTCACATGGAAGCAGTACTGTATACTGGTCATATGGAAGCAGTACTGTATACTGGTCACATGGAAGCAGTACTGTATACTGGTCATATGGAAGCAGTACTGTATACTGGTCACATGGAAGCAGTACTGTATACTGGTCATATGGAAGCAGTACTGTATACTGGTCACATGGTAGCAGTACTGTATACTGGTCACATGGCACCTATACTGTATACTGGTCATATGGAAGCAGTACTGTATACTGGTCATATGGAAGCAGTACTGTATACTGGTCATATGGCACCCATACTGTATACTGGTCATATGGAAGCAGTAATGTGTACTGGTAACATGGAAGCAGTACTGTATATTGGTCACATGGCACCTCTACTGTATACTGGTCACATGGAAGCAGTACTGTATACTAGTCATATGGAAGCAGTACTGTTTACTGGTCACATGGCACCTCTACTGTATACTGGTCACATGGAAGCAGTACTGTATACTGGTCACATGGAAGCAGTACTGTATACTAGTCATATGGAAGCAGTACTGTTTACTGGTCACATGGCACCTCTACTGTATACTGGTCACATGGAAGCAGTACTGTTTACTGGTCACATGGCACCTCTACTGTATACTGGTCACATGGAAGCAGTACTGTATACTGGTCATATAGAAGCAGTACTGTATACTGGTCACATGGAAGCAGTACTGTATACTGGTCATATATAAGCAGTACTGTATACTGGTGACATGGAAGCAGTACTGTATAATGGTCACATGGAAGCAGTACTGTATACTAGTCATATGGAAGCAGTACTGTATACTGGTCACATGGCACCTCTACTGTATACTGGTCATATGGAAGCAGTACTGTATACTGGTCACATGGCACCTCTACTGTATACTGGTCATATGGAAGCAGTACTGTATACTGGTCACATGGCACCTCTACTGTATACTGGTCATATGGAAGCAGTACTGTATACTGGTCACATGGCACCTCTACTGTATACTGGTTGTATGGAAGCAGTAATGTGTACTGGTCACATGGAAGCACTACTGTATACTGGTCACATGGAAGCAGTACTGTACACTGGTCATATATAAGCAGTACTGTATACTGGTCACATGGAAGCAGTACTGTATACTGGTCATATGGAAGCAGTACTGTATACTGGTCACATGGAAGCAGTACTGTATACTGGTCATATGGAAGCAGTACTGTATACTGGTCACATGGTAGCAGTACTGTATACTGGTCACATGGCACCTATACTGTATACTGGTCATATGGAAGCAGTACTGTATACTGGTCATATGGAAGCAGTACTGTATACTGGTCATATGGCACCCATACTGTATACTGGTCATATGGAAGCAGTAATGTGTACTGGTAACATGGAAGCAGTACTGTATATTGGTCACATGGCACCTCTACTGTATACTGGTCACATGGAAGCAGTACTGTATACTGGTCATATGGAAGCAGTAATGTGTACTGGTCACATGGAAGCAGTACTGTTTACTGGTCACATGGCACCTCTACTGTATACTGGTCACATGGAAGCAGTACTGTATACTGGTCATATAGAAGCAGTACTGTATACTGGTCACATGGAAGCAGTACTGTATACTGGTCATATATAAGCAGTACTGTATACTGGTGACATGGAAGCAGTACTGTATAATGGTCATATGGAAGCAGTACTGCATATTGGTCACATGGAAGCAGTACTGTATACTGGTCATATGGAAGCAGTACTGTATACTGGTCACATGGAAGCAGTACTGTATAATGGTCACATGGAAGCAGTACTGTATACTAGTCATATGGAAGCAGTAATGTGTACTGGTCACATGGAAGCAGTACTGTTTACTGGTCACATGGCACCTCTACTGTATACTGGTCACATGGTACCTCTACTGTATACTGGTCATATGGAAGCAGTACTGTATAATGGTCACATGGAAGCAGTACTGTATACTGGTCACATGGAAGCAGTACTGTATACTGGTCACATGGAAGCAGTACTGTATACTGGTCATATGGAAGCAGTACTGTATACTGGTCACATGGAAGCAGTACTGTATAATGGTCATATGGAAGCAGTACTGTATACTGGTCACATGGAAGCAGTACTGTATAATGGTCATATGAAAGCAGTAATGTGTACTGGTCACATGGAAGCAGTACTGTATACTGGTCACATGGAAGCAGTACTGTATACTGTCATATATAAGCAGAACTGTATACTGGTCACATGGAATCAGTACTGTATACTGGTCATATGGAAGCAGTACTGTATACTGGTCACATGGAAGCAGTACTGTATACTGGTCATATGGAAGCAGTACTGTATACTGGTCACATGGCACCTCTACTGTATACTGGTCATATGGAAGCTGTACTGTATACTGGTCACATGGCACCTCTACTGTATACTGGTCATATGGAAGCAGTACTGTATACTGGTCACATGGCACCTCTACTGTATACTGGTCGTATGGAAGCAGTAATGTGTACTGGTCACATGGAAGCAGTACTGTATACTGGTCACATGGAAGCAGTACTGTACACTGGTCATATATAAGCAGTACTGTATACTGGTCACATGGAAGCAGTACTGTATACTGGTCATATGGAAGCAGTACTGTATACTGGTCACATGGAAGCAGTACTGTATACTGGTCATATGGAAGCAGTACTGTATACTGGTCACATGGTAGCAGTACTGTATACTGGTCACATGGCACCTATACTGTATACTGGTCATATGGAAGCAGTACTGTATACTGGTCATATGGAAGCAGTACTGTATAATGGTCATATGGCACCCATACTGTATACTGGTCATATGGAAGCAGTAATGTGTACTGGTAACATGGAAGCAGTACTGTATATTGGTCACATGGCACCTCTACTGTATACTGGTCACATGGAAGCAGTACTGTATACTGGTCATATGGAAGCAGTAATGTGTACTGGTCACATGGAAGCAGTACTGTTTACTGGTCACATGGCACCTCTACTGTATACTGGTCATATGGAAGCAGTACTGTATACTGGTCATATGGCACCCATACTGTATACTGGTAACATGGAAGCAGTACTGTATATTGGTCACATGGCACCTCTACTGTATACTGGTCACATGGAAGCAGTACTGTATACTGGTCATATGGAAGCAGTAATGTGTACTGGTCACATGGAAGCAGTACTGTTTACTGGTCACATGGCACCTCTACTGTATACTGGTCACATGGAAGCAGTACTGTATACTGGTCATATAGAAGCAGTACTGTATACTGGTCACATGGAAGCAGTACTGTATACTGGTCATATATAAGCAGTACTGTATACTGGTGACATGGAAGCAGTACTGTATAATGGTCATATGGAAGCAGTACTGCATATTGGTCACATGGAAGCAGTACTGTATACTGGTCATATGGAAGCAGTACTGTATACTGGTCACATGGAAGCAGTACTGTATAATGGTCACATGGAAGCAGTACTGTATACTAGTCATATGGAAGCAGTAATGTGTACTGGTCACATGGAAGCAGTACTGTTTACTGGTCACATGGCACCTCTACTGTATACTGGTCACATGGTACCTCTACTGTATACTGGTCATATGGAAGCAGTACTGTATAATGGTCACATGGAAGCAGTACTGTATACTGGTCACATGGAAGCAGTACTGTATACTGGTCACATGGAAGCAGTACTGTATACTGGTCATATGGAAGCAGTACTGTATACTGGTCACATGGAAGCAGTACTGTATAATGGTCATATGGAAGCAGTACTGTATACTGGTCACATGGAAGCAGTACTGTATAATGGTCATATGAAAGCAGTAATGTGTACTGGTCACTTGGAAGCAGTACTGTATACTGGTCACATGGAAGCAGTACTGTATACTGTCATATATAAGCAGAACTGTATACTGGTCACATGGAATCAGTACTGTATACTGGTCATATGGAAGCAGTACTGTATACTGGTCACATGGAAGCAGTACTGTATACTGGTCATATGGAAGCAGTACTGTATACTGGTCACATGGCACCTCTACTGTATACTGGTCATATGGAAGCTGTACTGTATACTGGTCACATGGCACCTCTACTGTATACTGGTCATATGGAAGCAGTACTGTATACTGGTCACATGGCACCTCTACTGTATACTGGTCGTATGGAAGCAGTAATGTGTACTGGTCACATGGAAGCAGTACTGTATACTGGTCACATGGAAGCAGTACTGTACACTGGTCATATATAAGCAGTACTGTATACTGGTCACATGGAAGCAGTACTGTATACTGGTCACATGGAAGCAGTACTGTATACTGGTCATATGGAAGCAGTACTGTATACTGGTCACATGGTAGCAGTACTGTATACTGGTCACATGGCACCTATACTGTATACTGGTCACATGGCACCTATACTGTATACTGGTCATATGGAAGCAGTACTGTATACTGGTCATATGGAAGCAGTACTGTATACTGGTCATATGGCACCCATACTGTATACTGGTCATATGGAAGCAGTAATGTGTACTGGTAACATGGAAGCAGTACTGTATATTGGTCACATGGCACCTCTACTGTATACTGGTCACATGGAAGCAGTACTGTATACTGGTCATATGGAAGCAGTAATGTGTACTGGTCACATGGAAGCAGTACTGTTTACTGGTCACATGGCACCTCTACTGTATACTGGTCACATGGAAGCAGTACTGTATACTGGTCATATAGAAGCAGTACTGTATACTGGTCACATGGAAGCAGTATTGTATACTGGTCATATATAAGCAGTACTGTATACTGGTGACATGGAAGCAGTACTGTATAATGGTCATATGGAAGCAGTACTGCATATTGGTCACATGGTACCTCTACTGTATACTGGTCATATAGAAGCAGTACTGTATAATGGTCACATGGAAGCAGTACTGTATACTGGTCACATGGAAGCAGTACTGTATACTGGTCACATGGAAGCAGTACTGTATACTGGTCATATGGAAGCAGTACTGTATACTGGTCACATGGAAGCAGTACTGTATAATGGTCATATGGAAGCAGTACTGTATACTGGTCACATGGCACCTATACTGTACACTGGTCATATCAAAGCAGTACTGTATACTGGTAACATGGCACCTCTACTGTACACTGGTCACATGGAAGCAGTACTATACTGGTCACATGGCACCTATACTGTATACTGGTCATATCGAAGTAGTACTCTATACTGGTAACATGACACCTCTACTGTATACTGGTCACATGGAAGCAGTACTGTATACTGGTCACATGGCACCTCTACTGTATACTGGTCACATGGCACCTCTACTGCATACTGGTCATATCGAAGCAGTACTGTATACTGGTAACATGGCACCTCTACTGTATACTGGTCACATGGGAGCTGTACTGTATACTGGTCATATGGCACCTCTACTGTATACTGCCCTCCACATGGGAGCTGTACTGTATACTGTATACTGAGGGTATGCCACCTCTACTATATACTGCCCTCCACATTGGAGCTGTACTGTATACTGGTGGTATGTCACCCCTACTATATACTGCCCTACACATGGGAGCTGTACTGTATACTGTATAATGGTGGTATGTCATCTCTACTATATACTGCCCTCCACATTGGAGCTGTACTGTATACTGTATACTGGGGGTATGTCACCTTTACTATATACTGCCCTACACATGGGAGCTGTACTGTATACTGTATACTGGGGGTATGTCACCTCTACTATATACTGCCCTACACATGGGAGCAGTATACTGTATACTGGTGGTATGTCATCTCTACTATATACTGCCCTCCACATTGGAGCTGTACTGTATACTGTATACTGGAGGTATGTCACCTCTACTATATACTGTCCTCCACATGGGAGCTGTACTGTATACTGTATACTGGGGGTATGTCAACTTTACTATATACTGCCCTCCACATGTGAGCTGTACTGTATACTGTATACTAGGGGTATGTCACCTCAATTATATATTGGTCACATGGGAGCTGTACTGTATACTGGGGGTATGTCACCTCTACTATATACTGTCCTCCACATGGGAGCTGTACTGTATACTGTATACTGGGGGTATGTCACCTTTACTATATACTGCCCTCCACATGGGAGCTCTACTGTATACTGTATACTGGGGGTATGTCACCTCAATTATATATTGGTCACATGGGAGCTGTACTGTATACTGTATACTGGGGGTATGTCACCTTTACTATATACTGCCCTCCATATGGTAGCTGTACTTTATACTGTATACTGGGGGTATGTCACCTCTACTATATACTGCCCTCCACATGGGAGCTGTACTGTATACTGTATAATGGGGGTGTGTCACCTCTACTATATACTGCCCTACACATGGGAGCTGTACTGTATACTGGCGGTATGTCACCTCTACTATATACTGCCCTCCACATGGGAGCTGTACTGTATACTGGGGGTATGTCACCTCTACTATATACTGCCATCCACATGGGAGCTGTACTGTATACTGGGGGTATGTCACCTCTACTATATACTGCCCTCCACATGGGAGCTGTACTGTATACTGGGGGTATGTCACCTCTACCATATACTGCCCTCCACATGGGAGCTGTACTGTATACTGGGGGTATGTCACCTTTACTATATACTGCCCTCCACATGGGAGCTGTACTGTATACTGTATACTGGGGGAATGTCACCTTTACTATATACTGCCCTCCATATGGTAGCTGTACTGTATACTGGGGGTATGTCACCTCAATTATATATTGGTCACATGGGAGCTGTACTGTATACTGTATACTGGGGGTATGTCACCTCTACTATATACTGCCCTCCACATGGGAGCTGTACTGTATACTGTATAATGGGGGTGTGTCACCTCTACTATATACTGCCCTACACATGGGAGCTGTACTGTATACTGGGGGTATGTCACCTTACTATATACTGATCTACACATGGGAGCTGTACTGTATACTGGGGGTATGTCACCTCTACTATATACTGCCCTCCACATGGGAGCTGTACTGTATACTGGGGGTATGTCACCTTTACTATATACTGCCCTCCACATGGGAGCTGTACTGTATAATGTATAATGGGGGTGTGTCACCTCTACTATATACTGCCCTACACATGGGAGCTGTACTGTATACTGGGGGTATGTCACCTTACTATATACTGACCTACACATGGGAGCTGTACTGTATACTGGGGGTATGTCACCTATACTATATACTGCCCTCCACATGGGAGCTGTACTGTATACTGGGGGTGAGCGGGTTCGGATTTCTGAAATCCGAACCCCCCCGAGCCCCCCCGATCCGAGTCCGATCCGAGTCAGGCTCGACTTTTCCCGCCTGACTCGGATCTGAAATCGAGGCAAAACGTCATCATCCCGCCTTCCGAGTCTCGCGGGTTTTGGATCCTATATAAGGTACCCGCGTCGGCGCCATTTTCTCACTCGGCTGTGGACAGTGAAGAGGGAGGGTGGGAGTTAGGGCTGGCTGGGCTGTGTAGTGTAGTGCAGAGTAGTGTTGTGCTGCTGTTGTCCACTACTTCAAAGTCCATAGGGGCTGGCTGTGTTGTGCTGCTGTTGTTAATAGGGGCTGTGTCCACTACTTCAAAGTCCATAGGGGCTGGCTGGACAGTGTTGTGCAGTCAGTTCTCCATAGGGGCTGTGTCCACTCCAAAGTCCTGTGCAGTGTCCCAGTCCTAAAGGGGTGCTGTAGTGTTGTCCAGGGGGTGCTCTGTCCATCAGGGGTGCTCCCCCCAAGTGCTAAAAAAATAATATATTTTCTGTGTTTGTGAATTGTGTGCGCAGTAGCCGCACGTGCATCAACAAAGTAGTGCCAAGCGTGCGCCTGTGTCATAAGTAAAGGGCCGGCTGGCTTGACCGTTAAAGGGTGCTGTAACCCCCAAAGTACACTCCAGTCCAAACCAAAAAAAAAATTATTTTCTGTGTTTGTGAATTGTGTGCGCAGTAGCCGCACGTGCATCAACAAAGTAGTGCCCAGCGTGCGCCTGTGTCATAAGTAAAGGGCCGGCTGGCTTGACCGTTAAAGGGTGCTGTAACCCCCAAAGTACACTCCAGTCCAAACCAAAAAAAAAATTATTTTCTGTGTTTGTGAATTGTGTGCGCAGTAGCCGCACGTGCATCAACAAAGTAGTGCCAAGCGTGCGCCTGTGTCATAAGTAAAGGGTCGGCTGGCTTGACCGTTAAAGGGTGCTGTAACCCCCAAAGTACACTCCAGTCCAAACCAAAAAAAAAATTATTTTCTGTGTTTGTGAATTGTGTGCGCAGTAGCCGCACGTGCATCAACAAAGTAGTGCCAAGCGTGCGCCTGTGTCATAAGTAAAGGGCCGGCTGGCTTGACCGTTAAAGGGTGCTGTAACCCCCAAAGTACACTCCAGTCCAAACCAAAAAAAAAATTATTTTCTGTGTTTGTGAATTGTGTGCGCTGTAGCCGCACGTGCATCAACAAATTAGTGCCAAGCGTGCGCCTGTGTCATAAGTAAAGGGCCGGCTGGCTTGACCGTTAAAGGTGCTGTAACCCCCGAAAGTACACTCCAGTCCAAACCAAAAAAAAATTATTTTCTGTGTTTGTGAATTGTGTGCGCAGTAGCCGCACGTGCATCAACAAAGTAGTGCCAAGCGTGCGCCTGTGTCATAAGTAAAGGGCTGGCTGGCTTGACCGTTAAGGGTGCTGTAACCCCCGAAAGTACACTCCAGTCCAAACCAAAAAAAAAAATATTTTCTGTGTTTAGCCGCACGTATATATCAAATCGATATAACATAAATGGAGGACCAAACTTTCTCCGATAAAAATAAAATAGAGAAAGATCAAGAACCACTTCCTCCTAGTGCTGAAGCTGCTGCCACTAGTCATGACATAGACGATAACATGCCATCAACGTCGTCTGCCAAGGCCGATGCCCAATGTCATAGTAGAGGGCACATACAATCCCAAATGGCAAAGTTCAGGAAAATGACCTTGAAAAAGACATTTAAATCAGCTGAAGAGAAACGTAAACTTGCCAATATGCCATTTACGACACGGAGTGGCAAGGAACGGCTAAGGTCGATCCCTAGTATGTTCATGACTAGTGGTTCAGCTTCACATGACGATGGAAGCCCTCCTCCCACTAAAAAAATCAAAAGAGTTAAGCTGGCAAAAGCACAGCGAAGAACTGTGCTTTCTAAGAAGATATCACAAATCCCCAAGGAGAGTCCAAGTGTGGTGGTGGTTGCGATGCCTGACCTTCCCAGCACTGGACGGGAAGAGGTGGCTCTTTCCACCATTTGCACGCCCCCTGCAAGTGCTGAAAGGAGCACCCACAGTCCACTTGCTGATATGCAAATTGAAGATGTCACTGTTGAAGTACAACAGGATGAGGATACTGGTGTAGCTGGCGCTGAGGAGGAAGTTGGCGAGGAGGATTCTGATGGTGATGTGGTTTGTTTAAATCAGGCTCCGGGGGAGACAGTTGTTGTCCGTGGGATGAAAAAGCCCATCACGGTCATGCCTGGGCAGAAGATCAAACATTCCACCTCTTTGGTCTGGCAATATTTCTATCCAAATCCGGACAACAACTGTCTTGCCATATGTACCATATGTAAAGGTGAAATAAGTAGGGGTAGGGACGTCAACCACCTAGGAACATCCTCCCTTATACGGCACCTGCAGCGCGTTCATAAAAAGTTACTGTCAAGTTCAGAAACTTTGGCTAAGACCATAAGCAGTCCAGGGACACCTAAATCCCGTTGTCCTGTTGTATCCAAGCGCCTGCAAACCACACCGTCAACTCCCTCCTCGTCAATTTCCTCCTTAGTCAGGATCGGAAGTAGTCCTGCAGGCCATGTCACTGGCATGACTGACTCTTCTATCCAGGATTCCTCTGGAGGATCCGGCATTGCTACGCCTACTGCTGCCGCTGCTGCTGTTGCTGCTGCTGGGAGTCGTTCATCATCCCAGAGAGGAAGTAGGAACACCACTACTTTTACTAAACAATTGACCCTCCAACAGTCCTTAGCGAGGAGGATGAAGTACGACAGCAGTCATCCTGAAGCAAAACATATAACTGAGGCCTTGACTGCTATGTTGGTGTTAGACGTGCGTCCGGTATCCGCCATGAGTGCAGTGGGATTTAGACAATTGATGGAGGTAGTGTGTCCCCGGTTCCAAATCCCGTCTAGATTCCACTTCACTAGGCAGGCGATACCGAGACTGTACAGAAACTTCAGAAAAAGTGTCCTCAGTGTCCTGAAAAATGCCGTTGTACACAATGTCCACTTAACTACGGACATGTGGACAAGTGGAACAGGGCAGACTAAGGACTATATGACTGTGACAGCCCACTGGGTAGATGTATCACCTTACGCAGCAACTGCAGCAGCGTCACCAGTAGCAGCATCTCAGAAACGCCAGCTCGTTACAAGGCAGGCTACGCTGTGTATCACCGGTTTCAGTAAGAGGCACACCGCCGACAACCTCTTAGAGAAACTGAGGGAAATCATCGCCCAGTGGCTTACCCCACTTAGACTCTCCTGGGGATTTGTGATATCTGACAACGCCACCAATATTGTGCGGGCATTACATCTGGGCAAATTCCAGCACGTCCCATTTTTTGCTCACACAATAAACTTGGTGGTGCAGAATTTTCTGAAAAGCGACAGGGGCGTGCAGGAGACGCTTTGGGTGGCCCGAAAAATTTCTGGCCACTTTCGCCATTCAGCGACTGCGTGCCGAAGACTGGAGCGCCAGCAAACACTCTTGAACCTGCCCCGCCATCACCTGAAGCAAGAGGTTGTGACGCGGTGGAACTCAACCCTCTATATGCTTCAGAGGATGGAGGAGCAGCAAAAGGCCATACAAGCCTATACATCCACCTATGACATAGGCAAAGGAGGGGGTATGCACCTGACTCAAGCGCAGTGGAGAATGATTTCCGTGTTGTGCAAGGTTCTCCAGCCCTTCGAACTTGCCACACGTCAGTTCAGACACAGCCAGCTTGAGTCAGGTCATTCCCCTCATCAGGCTTTTGCAGAAGCAGCTGGAGAAAGTGAAGGAGGAGCTAAGACGGAGCGATTCCGCTCGGCATGTGGGACTTGTGGATGAAGCCCTTCATTCGCTTTGCCAGGATTCCAGGGTGGTCAATCTGTTGAAATCAGACCACTACATTTTAGCCACCGTGCTTGATCCTAGGTTTAAAGCCTATGTGGTGTCTCTCTTTCCGGCCGACACAAGCCTGCAGAGGTGCAAAGACCTGCTGGTGAACACACTGTCAGCTGAAGCGGAACGTGACACGTCAACGGCTCCTTCTTCATTTTCTCCCGCAACTTGGGCTGCCAGGAAAAAACTTAGGTATCCTAAGCAACCCGCTGGCGGTGATGCAGGGCAGGCAGGACCAAGTTTGGACATCTGGACCGGACTGAAGGACCTGGCAACAATTTCTGACATGTCTACTGTCACTGCATATGATACTGTCACCATTGATAGAACGGTGGAGGATTACATCGGTGACAGCATCCAAGTAGGCATGTCAGACAGTCCATACCTGTACTGGCAGGAAAAAGAGGCAATTTGGAGGCCCCTGTACAAGCTGGCTCTATTTTACCTGAGTTGCCCCCCCTCCAGTGTGTACTCCGAAAGAGTGTTTAGTGCAGCCGGGAACCTTGTCAGCGAAAGGCGTAGGAGGTTGCTTCCACAGAATGTGGAGAAGATGATGTTCATCAAAATGAATTATCAACTCTTCCAGGGGGACCAGCCTCCAGAACCTACAGAGGGACCTGTGGTTGTGAATTCAAGTGGGGACGAGTTAATACTTTGTGAGGATGAGGATGAGGATGTACACACTGAAGAGGGTGAGGAATCGGTGGATGAGGAGGATGAGGATGACATCTTGCCTCCGTAGAGCCAGTTTGTGCAGGGACACATTAATTGCCAGCTTGTTTTGTGGGGGCCCAAACGAACCAATCATTTCAGCCACAGTTGTGTGGCAGACCCTGGCGCTGAAATGATTGGTTTGTTAAAGTGTGCATGTCCTGTTTATACAACATAAGGATGGGTGGGAGGGCCCAAGGACAATTCCATCTTGCACCTCTTTTTTTTCTTTGCATTATGTACAGTTTGGGGCCTAGTTTTTCAAACTGCCATCCTGTCTGCCACTGCAGTATCACTCCTAGATGGGTCACGTGTTTGTGCCGCCCACTCGTGTCGCTTAGCATAGTCATCCAGCTACCTCGGTGCAACCTTTTGGACATAAAAACACTATTGTGAGGTGTGAGGTGTTCAGAATAGACTGGAAATGAGTGGAAATTAAGGTTATTGAGGTTAATAATAGCATAGGAGCAGAGAAACCAACAAATTCTGTGATTTTAGCTGTTTTTATGCTTTTCTTTAAAAAAATACAGATCCAAAACACAAAACCCAGAACCCAAAACACGGAAGGGTGGTTTTGGCAAAACCAATCCAGATCCAAAACACGAAGAAAGATCCAGATCCAAAACCAAAACACAAAACACGAAAAGTGGCCGGTGCACACCCCTACTATATACTGCCCTCCACATGGGAGCTGTACGGTATACTGGGGGTATGTCACCTCTACTATATACTGCCCTCCACATGGGAGCTGTACTGTATACTGGGGGTATGTCACCTCTACTATATACTGCCCTCCACATGGGAGCTGTACTGTATACTGTATACAGGGGGTATGTCACCTCTACTATATACTGCCCTCCACATGGGAGCTGTACTGTATACTGTATAATGGGGGTGTGTCACCTCTACTATATACTGCCCTACACATGGGAGCTGTACTGTATACTGGGGGTATGTCACCTTACTATATACTGGCCTACACATGGGAGCTGTACTGTATACTGGGGGTATGTCACCTCTACTATATACTGCCCTCCACATGGGAGCTGTACTGTATACTGGGGGTATGTCACCTCTACTATATACTGCCCTCCACATGGGAGCTGTACTGTATACTGGGGGTATGTCACCTCTACCATATACTGCCCTCCACATGGGAGCTGTACTGTATACTGGGGGTATGTCACCTCTACTATATACTGCCCTACACATGGGAGCTGTACTGTATACTGGGCGTATATCACCTCTACTATATACTGGTCACATGGGAGTTGTACTGTATACTGGGAATGGGAGCTGTACTGTATACTGGGGATATGTCACCTCAATTATATATTGGTCACATGGGAGCTGTTCTGTATACTGGGAATAGGAGCTGTACTGTATACTGGGGGTATGTCACCTCTACTATATACTGCCCTCCACATGGGAGCTGTACTGTATACTGGGGGTATGTCACCTCTACTATATACTGCCCTCCACATGGGAGCTGTACTGTATACTGGGGGTATGTCACCTCTACCATATACTGCCCTCCACATGGGAGCTGTACTGTATTCTGTATACTGGGGGTATGTCACCTCTACTATATACTGCCCTCCACATGGGAGCTGTACTGTATACTGGGGGTATGTCACCTCTACTATATACTGCCCTCCACATGGGAGCTGTACTGTATACTGTATACAGGGGGTATGTCACCTCTACTATATACTGCCCTCCACATGGGAGCTGTACTGTATACTGTATAATGGGGGTGTGTCACCTCTACTATATACTGCCCTACACATGGGAGCTGTACTGTATACTGGGGGTATGTCACCTTACTATATACTGGCCTACACATGGGAGCTGTACTGTATACTGGGGGTATGTCACCTCTACTATATACTGCCCTCCACATGGGAGCTGTACTGTATACTGGGGGTATGTCACCTCTACTATATACTGCCCTCCACATGGGAGCTGTACTGTATACTGGGGGTATGTCACCTCTACCATATACTGCCCTCCACATGGGAGCTGTACTGTATACTGGGGGTATGTCACCTCTACTATATACTGCCCTACACATGGGAGCTGTACTGTATACTGGGCGTATATCACCTCTACTATATACTGGTCACATGGGAGTTGTACTGTATACTGGGAATGGGAGCTGTACTGTATACTGGGGATATGTCACCTCAATTATATATTGGTCACATGGGAGCTGTTCTGTATACTGGGAATAGGAGCTGTACTGTATACTGGGGGTATGTCACCTCTACTATATACTGCCCTCCACATGGGAGCTGTACTGTATACTGGGGGTATGTCACCTCTACTATATACTGCCCTCCACATGGGAGCTGTACTGTATACTGGGGGTATGTCACCTCTACCATATACTGCCCTCCACATGGGAGCTGTACTGTATACTGGGGGTATGTCACCTCTTCTATATACTGCCCTACACATGGGAGCTGTACTGTATACTGGGCGTATATCACCTCTACTATATACTGGTCACATGGGAGTTGTACTGTATACTGGGAATGGGAGCTGTACTGTATACTGGGGATATGTCACCTCAATTATATATTGGTCACATGGGAGCTGTTCTGTATACTGGGAATAGGAGCTGTACTGTATACTGGGGGTATGTCACCTCTACTATATACTGCCCTCCACATGGGAGCTGTACTGTATACTGGGGGTATGTCACCTCTACTATATACTGCCCTCCACATGGGAGCTGTACTGTATACTGGGGGTATGTCACCTCTACTATATACTGCCCTCCACATGGGAGCTGTACTGTATACTGGGGGTATGTCACCTCTACTATATACTGCCCTCCACATGGGAGCTGTACTGTATACTGTATACAGGGGGTATGTCACCTCTACTATATACTGCCCTCCACATGGGAGCTGTACTGTATACTGTATAATGGGGGTGTGTCACCTCTACTATATACTGCCCTACACATGGGAGCTGTACTGTATACTGGGGGTATGTCACCTTACTATATACTGGCCTACACATGGGAGCTGTACTGTATACTGGGGGTATTTCACCTCTACTATATACTGCCCTCCACATGGGAGCTGTACTGTATACTGGGGTTATGTCACCTCTACTATATACTGCCCTCCACATGGGAGCTGTACTGTACACTGGGGGTATATCACCTCTACTCTATACTGCCCTCCACATGGGAGCTGTACTGTATACTGTGGGTATGTCACCTCTACTCTATACTGCCCTCCACATGGGAGCTGTACTGTATACTGGGGGTATGTCACCTCTACTATATACTGCCCTCCACATGGGAGCTGTACTGTATACTGGGGGTATGTCACCTCTACTATATACTGCCCTACACAAGGGAGCTGTACTGTATTCTGTATACAGGGGGGTATGTCACCTCTACTATATACTGCCCTACACATGGGAACTGTACTGTATACTGGGGGTATGTCACCTCTACTATATACTGCCCTACACATGGGAGCTGTACTGTATTCTGTATACTGGGGGTATGTCACCTCTACTGTATACTGCCCTACACATTGGAGCTGTACTGTATACTGGGGGTATGTCACCTCCACTATATACTGCCCTACACATGGGAGCTGTACTGTATACTGGGGTATGTCACCTCTACTATATACTGCCCTACACATGGGAGCTGTACTGTATACTGGGGGTATGTCACCTCCACTATATACTGCCCTACACATGGGAGCTGTACTGTATTCTGTATACTGGGGGTATGTCACCTCTACTATATAATGCCCTACACATGGGAACTGTACTGTATACTGGGGGTATGTCACCTCCACTATATACTGCCCTATACATGGGAGCTGTACTGTATTCTGTATACTGGGGGTATGTCACCTCTACTATATACTGCCCTCCACATGGGAGCTGTACTGTATACTGGGGGTATGTCACCTCTACTATATACTGCCCTCCACATGGGGGCAGTAATATATACTGGGAGAATGTCACCTCTACTATATACTGCCCTCCACATGGGGGCAGTACTATATACTGGGGTATATCACCTCTACTATATACTGGTCACATGGGAGTTGTACTGTATACTGGGAATGGGAGTTGTACTGTATACTGGGAATGGGAGCTGTACTGTATACTGGGGGTATGTCACCTCAATTATATACTGGTCACATGGGAGCTGTACATAACCTCCTGGGGATATACAGCCTCCTGGGGACACACAGCCTCCTGAGTACGCCCAGCCCTGTAGGGACACAGCCTCCTGGGGATATACAGCCTCCTGGGGAAACACAGCCTCCTGAGTATGCCCAGCCCTGTAGGGACACACAGCCTCCTGGGGATATACAGCCTCCTGGGGAAACCCAGCCCTGTAGGGACACAGCCTCCTGGGGACATACAGCCTCCTGGGGACATACAGCCTCCTGGGGACATACAGCCTCCTGGGGACGCCCAGCCCTGTAGCGACACACAGCCTCCTGGGGATATACAGCCTCCTGGGGACACATAGCCTCCTGGGTACACACAGCCTCCTGGGGACGCCCAGCCCTGTGGAGACACAGCCTCCTGGGGACACACAGCCTCCTGGGGGGGACACAGCCTCCTGGGGGGGGACAGCTCTGTAGGGACTCAGCCTCCTGGGAACACACAGCCTCCTGGTGACACACAGCCCTGTAGGGATACACAGCCTCCTGGCGACACACAGCCTCCTGGTGACACACAGCCTCCTGGTGACACACAGCATCAGTTTTTGGGGGACACCCCAGGATGTATGTAGGGGTGAGAGCAGCAGATATCGGAGATCGCTATAGCAGCACCATAGGTTTCTATAGGGGCTGCTATAATGTGACATCTACCCAGAGCTTCACCCCAATAGCTAACACCACTGATGGGCTACATATTGCGCCATTTACCAGGAGAGTAATGGGCACTCACACGTGTGGTCTGATAACATTGCATGTGCAGTGGACCACTGGGGGTCCTCCATCACACAACGGGCTCCAATCAGTCTCTGTCCCTACATGTGATTCATTATACATCCAATAATTAATAAATAGGTCCCATATCCTGTGCAGGGGATCAGTCTGATATCAGATGGATCTCTGTGTACGCTGAGTACAGTATAGGCTGCAGTAACGCCTACATGTCCAGGACACCCCCTTAAACATTTAGCCTACATGTAAATGCCCCCTGTACAGCCAGTTACTCCCCTTCAGCCGCAAGTTGTAAATGTCTGTAGTTGTTCATAGTCTCTGCCATGGAGCATGGAGCCCCAATGTACCTTCCCGCACACTTAGGAGCATCTCTGGTTTGCGGAAGGGTCTCCAGATAGAGGAGGGGAGGTGACCAGACAGAAGTAGCGCTAAGCAGTGCGCATCCCCACGTGTCAGCCTCCACTCGCCCTTATTTTATGTACAGCTCAGAAAAGGAAATCAAACATCCCGCTGGTTGTTATGGCAACATCACAGATTCATAAATGTCCTCACTTGCACTAAGATACGAGCGCTTGGATTATTGTACAATGTTCTCTGCTATAGGAAACAGCACTGGAGGGAATTTCTAAAAGCATTTTGGCAATGAAATAATTTAAAATTTTGCAGCCCAGCTATAAAGCAGGAAAATGATTTTACCCTATTTCTGGCTCATCATAGAAGGTACAAGAGGTACTAAGCAGCGGCGGTCACACTTGTCCTGTGCCGTGCCAGACCCGCGTTCCACGTTGGGGGCATGTATACGGTGTAGACCTGCTCTGCCTATTCCTGCTGCTGTATGTTGCCCAGATTATCACCACTGACCTGTGGTCTATGCTGTAGTAACTGTGCATGTTCCCTCACTTAGGGCGGGATGTACTAAAGTGGAAAATGTAGTAAAACCCTAGAAAATGCAGTTTTCTGGGATTTTAAAGCATTTCCCATATGTACTAAGCACGCTTCCTCTCGGTGGGTAATGCCATTTTCAGTTCTAGGTGCAACATAGCGGATGCCATGCTTGGTACATCCCGGGAGGATTTTGCGACTTCCAGGCATATATGGAGCATGTAACCTGGATAAACAATGTTGCAATGTAAGGGGGTGTAAATACTTTTTTATGCAGGGTAAATACCGGCAGCTGCTTCATGTAGCTTTATTTTTACCCTGCATAATAGTCACTGACTGGGAATGATGAGCTTACACCTGGACTAATTATACTAATGAGAATAAATCACTGGCTGGGGAGTGACACCTGAGTCAGTGAGACAGAGACTTCTAAGCTGGATACACACGTAAAGATTTTCTGTCCAACCAGCCAACTAGGTGATTGGTTGGAATGAGAATCTGGTAATGTATGGGAGTAACTGATGATCAGCAATTTGCTCCTAAATGCCAGAAAACAGATGAAAATGGTCGTCCGACAAGTTTGTTAAATGTTTGATCTAAACCAGAGGTTCTCAAACTCGGTCCTCAGGACCCCACACAGGTCACATTTTGCAGGTCACCCAGCAGGTGCACAGGTGTATTCATTACTCACTGACACATTTTAAAAGATCCACAGGTGGAGTCATTATTTCACTTGCGATTCTGTGAGGAGACCTGGAAAACATGCACTGTTTGGGGTCCTGAGGACCGAGTTTGAGAACCTGTGATCTAAACAATTTGTTCAAACAACAGTTTTTGTCCATTTTCCGGCATTTGGGAGCAAATTGCTGATCATCAGTTACTCCCATACGTTACCAGATTCTCATTCCAACCAATCAAGTAGTTGGCTGGTTGGACAGTTAATCTTTGTGTATGCAGCTTTACACCATGTCTCAGTGACTGGAACTCCGTAATATCCAGGGGATACCTGTATATTACCCCATCCTCCCACCACTGACCTGTCCTGGACCAAATACCCCTGCAGAGACTCCCATAGCCCTGCATGTGGCTGCTGTGTGGTCAGTGCTGCTGGGGTCTGAGCCCATCTCACAAGCTGGATGTCATCATTATAAAGGACATACAGTAAGTTACCTGCAGCTCTAGAACTTTCTCTGGCGCGACACCAAGAGGCTGACAGCACAACAGTGAGTTTCTCCAGTCATTTACCATGTACTGTGTGTATAACTGCTGATGTCACCAGTCACTTACCATGTACTGTGTGTATAACTGCTGATGTCACCAGTCACTTGCCATGTACTGTGTGTATAACTGCTGATGTCACCAGTCACTTACCATGTACTGTGTGTATAACTGTTGATGTCACCAGTCACTTACCATGTACTGTGTGTATAACTGCTGATGTTACCATGTACTGTGTATAACTGCTGATGTTACCATGTACTGTGTGTATAACTGCTGATGTCACCAGTCATTTACCATGTACTGTGTGTATAACTGCTGATGTCACCAGTCATTTACCATGTACTGTGTGTATAACTGCTGCTGTCACCAGTCATTTACCATGTACTGTGTGTATAACTGCTGATGTCACCAGTCATTTACCATGTACTGTGGGTATAACTGCTGATGTCACCAGTCATTTACCATGTACTGTGTGTATAACTGCTGATGTCACCAGTCATTTACCATGTACTGTGGGTATAACTGCTGATGTCACCAGTCACTTACCATGTACTGTGTGTATAACTGCTGATGTCACCGATCCATCTCTCCCCACCCTTAAGGGGGGCATCCACTACACTATTTTAGAAAGGCGATTTAACGATAACTATGTAATTATCGTTCAAATCGTTTAAAAATTGTTTATAAATCGTGTAGCGTTTGGTCATTAACTATCAACGATGCACGCTCCCGATGGTCGTTTGATCGTCTCGTCAGTCGACTGAACATGCAGGTCAATTTAGAGATTGGACAGGGAGTAGCTAGTCTAGTGGCTGTGCCCCATTAGGGGGATAGTTACCAGAGTGAGAGTTTTTAGAAGAGGAGTTGTTGCCTATAGCAACCAATCAGATTCTACTTCACATTCTCAACTCATACACTTCTAAAATGTTGCACTTTAGTAAATATACCCCTAAGTAGTGTTCCCTCGAGCTCCGTGTGTGTGAAACGTAGACACGTGTGAGTAGAAGGGAATGGGCTGAATATTGTGGTAACTGTATCTGCCCCTGCTGGAGGGAGTTATCTGAGGAGCTCTCACTGCTTGGGATATATACAGATTATATGCATGCATTCTGATTACTGAGCGCCCAGTCTATGATTCAGCTGCAGATGACGCCGTCTTGCATTAGTAATTACATGGTGGAACAGATGGCTGAGGATGGCATCTGAGTGTTTCAGAAAATTAAACTTGTAACTTGCTGGTAATGGGAACATATGGGTGGAAATGAGTTCTCCTGCCTCTGATTTCTGTATGGGCGGTAAAGTCTTATACCGTGTGTGCGTAGCAGACTCTGGGGGTTATTACGTGGTGCGTCCACCCTCAGACGACTTGTTTTCATCAGCCTGTTGTGGCAAATTGTACTGAATCCATTATTTTTCTCTTTCCGCCCTTTGAAATTTCATGATTTAATCAGATAGAATGTTCTATGGACACACATAGATCAGCTCTGTGGTGTATCCAAGGGCAATAGAAATAAGTAAATTCAGCAAATGCACCGAGTATGGTGGTAGGGGCTGAAGAGTGCACATATTGTGGATCATACATACATGTATGTATCATATTCCCTTATTGTGGGGCTCTCCTATGAAATGTGGATGTCTTCCCCGTCCCCCGTGTTTGTCTGAGGAGAGTTGGTAGAAGATAATAAAATATATCAGAATACAGATTAGAGATTACAAGCCGCCTGGTGACCATCACTTCCAGTGATAGAGACTCTAAGTGAGCGGGGGGATGACGTCCCCCGCTCTGTGACATGTGTAATGTGTATGTATTATGTATTGGGGTGGAAGAAACTGTATTGTACAAGGAAGCTGCAGTGATACATGAGGGGAAGACTGAACGGGGAATGT
Source organism: Taudactylus pleione (assembly GCA_031769625.1). Taxonomy (NCBI): domain Eukaryota; kingdom Metazoa; phylum Chordata; class Amphibia; order Anura; family Myobatrachidae; genus Taudactylus; species Taudactylus pleione. The sequence continues at coordinate 2,032,444 of JAUIMM010000046.1, read as the reverse complement.
TATATACATAATGTGACTGTATGTTCTCCTCATAAGGAGAAGCGTCTTCTGGTTTGTGCTGCCGCTGACTTCATGCCGGACCTTCCATAGTGCGCACACAGAATAAAGGCCAGATTGTGCTCGCTGACATGACATGTAGGGGGACAGGATGTTACACACCACAAGGGACAAGCCTGACGCGCATTGCTACTGCGCACCATATAAAACCCCTGGTTCTGTGTAACATCGCCATTTTTATATCGGGGTAAAACCAGTGATTAGACCTTTGTATCAGATGATTTTAGGACACGGGACTTAAGCTACAATGATGGGAGCAGGAAGTGTATATAGTAATGACTGACGTTATTAGTAATTTGTTGTACACTAGCGATCGGTTACTCCACAAGGGCGACATTTGCGATGAATGGAACTGAGCAACATTTTCAAACTTTTCCACAAGATATTTGGTTTATTCTGGGGTTTGGTTGTGAATTTGTGATCATTTTGTCACCAGAATTTGTCAGATGTCGTGTGCGGCAAGACCCAGCAGGGGTGCCTGCATCGGTAAACGCATACACACTTGCCAATGCCAGCAGCGATGGAATGATGGCGGTGGCCATGCTTCATTCGGAAGCATGGCCCCCGCTGATGATATCGCCCGTCAAACCTGCATGCAGACGCACATCGTCATCAACATAGCGGGTACACATTGGCCGATGTGGATGATATGTCTAATATGTACCCGGCATAAGTCTCCGCAGTGGCAAATGCAGGATTTCCAAATGCCTGATTTTAGAGTGAGTGTGGTCAGTCCATGAGAGGACATAATTAGCACTTATCCAGCTTTAATATGCATCATATAAAGTGTATTGTGTGTCATAATTCCAGCATATACAGGACCAGCGATCACAGTAACCCATTATATGTGTCATACATAGTGTATTGTGTGTCATAATTCCAGCATATACAGGACCAGCGATCACAGTAACCCATTATATGTGTCATACATAGTGTATTGTGTCATAATTCCAGCATATACAGGACCAGCGATCACAGTAACCCATTATATGTGTCATACATAGTGTATTGTGTCATAATCCCAGCATATACAGGACCAGCGATCACAGTAACCCATTATATGTGTCATACATAGTGTATTGTGTGTCATAATTCCAGCATATACAGGACCAGCGATCACCGTAACCCATTATATGTGTCATACAGTGTATTGTGTGTCATAATTCCAGCATATACAGGACCAGCGATCACAGTAACCCATTATATGTGTCATACATAGTGTATTGTGTGCCATAATTCCAGCATATACAGGACCAGAGATCACAGTAACCCATTATATGTGTCATACATAGTGTATTGTGTGCCATAATTCCAGCATACACAGGACCAGTGATCACAGTAACCCATTATATGTGTCATACTACATAGTGTATTGTGTGTCATAATTCCAGCATATACAGGACCAGCGATCACAGTAACCCATTATATGTGTCATACATAGTGTATTGTGTGTCATAATTCCAGCATATACAGGACCAGTGATCACAGTAACCATTAGATGTGTCATACATAGTGTATTGTGTGTCATAATTCCAGCATATACAGGACCAGTGATCATAGTAACACATTATATGTGTCATACATAGTGTATTGTGTGTCATAATTCCAGCATATACAGGACCAGTGATCACAGTAACCCATTATATGTGTTATACATAGTGTATTGTGTGTCATAATTCCAGCATATACAGGACCAGCGATCACCGTAACCCATTATATGTGTCATACATAGTGTATTGTGTGTCATAATTCCAGCATATACAGGACCAGTGATCACAGTAACCCATTATATGTGTCATACATAGTGTATTGTGTGTCATAATTCCAGCATATACAGGACCAGCGATCACCGTAACCCATTATATGTGTCATACATAGTGTATTGTGTGTCATAATTCCAGCATATACAGGACCAGTGATCACAGTAACCCATTATATGTGTCATACATAGTGTATTGTGTTTCATAATTCCAGCATATACAGGACCAGCGATCACAGTAACCCATTATATGTGTCATACATAGTGTATTGTGTCATAATTCCAGCATATACAGGACCAGTGATCACAGTAACCCATTATATGTGTCATACATAGTGTATTGTGTGTCATAATTCCAGCATATACAGGACCAGTGATCACAGTAAACCATTATATGTGTCATACATAGTGTATTGTGTGTTATATATCCAGCATATACAGGACCAGTGATCACAGTAACCCATTATATGTGTCATACATAGTGTATTGTGTGTCATAATTCCAGCATATACAGGTCCAGTGATCACAGTAACCATTATATGTGTCATACATAGTGTATTGTGTGTCATAATTCCAGCATATACAGGACCAGTGATCACAGTAACCCATTATATGTGTCATACACAGTGTATTGTGTGTCATAATTCCAGCATATACAGGACCAGTGATCACAGTAACCCATTATATGTATCATACATAGTGTATTGTGTGTCATATATCCAGCATATACAGGACCAGCGATCACAGTAACCCATTATATGTGTCATACATAGTGTATTGTGTGTCATATATCCAGCATATACAGGACCAGCGATCACAGTAACCCATTATATGTATCATACATAGTGTATTGTGTGTCATAATTCCAGCATATACAGGACCAGCGATCACAGTAACCCATTATATATGTCATACATAGTGTATTGTGTGTCATATATCCAGCATATACAGGACCAGCGATCACAGTAACCCATTATATGTGTCATACATAGTGTATTGTGTGTCATAATTCCAGCATATACAGGACCAGCGATCACAGTAACCCATTATATGTGTCATACATAGTGTATTGTGTGTCATAATTCCAGCATATACAGGACCAGCGATCACAGTAACCCATTATATGTGTCATACATAGTGTATTGTGTGTAATAATTCCAGCATATACAGGACCAGTGATCACAGTAACCCATTATATGTGTTATACATAGTGTATTGTGTGTCATAATTCCAGCATATACAGGACCAGTGATCACAGTAACCCATTATATGTGTCATACATAGTGTATTGTGTGTCATAATTCCAGCATATACAGGACCAGCGATCACAGTAACCCATTATATGTGTCATACATAGTGTATTGTGTGTCATAATTCCAGCATATACAGGACCAGCGATCACAGTAACCCATTATATGTGTCATACATAGTGTATTGTGTGTCATAATTCCAGCATATACAGGACCAGTGATCACAGTAACCCATTATATGTGTCATATATAGTGTATTGTGTGTCATAATTCCAGCATATACAGGACCAGTGATCACAGTAACCCATTATATGTGTCATACATAGTGTATTGTGTGTAATAATCCCAACATATACAGGACCAGTGATCACAGTAACCCATTATATGTGTCATACATAGTGTATTGTGTGTCATATATCCAGCATATACAGGACCAGTGATCACAGTAACCCATTATATGTGTTATACATAGTGTATAGTGTGTCATAATTCCAGCATATACAGGACCAGTGATCACAGTAACCCATTATATGTGTCATACATAGTGTATTGTGTGTAATAATCCCAACATATACAGGACCAGTGATCACAGTAACCCATTATATGTGTCATACATAGTGTATTGTGTGTCATATATCCAGCATATACAGGACCAGTGATCACAGTAACCCATTATATGTGTTATACATAGTGTATTGTGTGTAATAATTCCAGTATACACAGGACCAGTGATCACAGTAAGACATTATATGTGTCATACATAGTGTATTGTGTGTCATAATTCCAGTATACACAGGACCAGTGATCACAGTAAGACATTATATGTGTCATACATAGTGTATTGTGTGTCATAATTCCAGCATATACAGGACCAGTGATCACAGTAACCCATTATATGTGTCATATATAGTGTATTGTGTGTCATAATTCCAGCATATACAGGACCAGTGATCACAGTAACCCATTATATGTGTCATACATAGTGTATTGTGTGTAATAATCCCAACATATACAGGACCAGCGATCACAGTAACCATTATATGTGTCATACATAGTGTATTGTGTGTCATATATCCAGCATATACAGGACCAGTGATCACAGTAAGACATTATATGTGTCATACATAGTGTATTGTGTGTCATATATCCAGCATATACAGGACCAGTGATCACAGTAACCCATTATGTGTCATACATAGTGTATTGTGTGTCATATATCCAGCATATACAGGACCAGTGATCACAGTAACCCATTATATGTGTTATACATAGTGTATTGTGTGTAATAATTCCAGTATACACAGGACCAGTGATCACAGTAACCCATTATATGTGTTATACATAGTGTATTGTGTGTCATAATTCCAGTATATACAGGACCAGTGATCACAGTAACCCATTATATGTGTCATATATAGTGTATTGTGTGTCATAATTCCAGCATATACAGGACCAGTGATCACAGTAACCCATTATATGTGTCATACATAGTGTATTGTGTGTAATAATCCCAACATATACAGGACCAGCGATCACAGTAACCATTATATGTGTCATACATAGTGTATTGTGTGTCATATATCCAGCATATACAGGACCAGTGATCACAGTAAGACATTATATGTGTCATACATAGTGTATTGTGTGTCATATATCCAGCATATACAGGACCAGTGATCACAGTAACCCATTATATGTGTCATACATAGTGTATTGTGTGTCATAATTCCAGCATATACAGGACCAGTGATCACAGTAACCCATTATATGCGTCATACATAGTGTATTGTGTGTCATAATTCCAGCATATACAGGACCAGAGATCACAGTAACCCATTATATGTGTCATACATAGTGTATTGTGTGTCATAATTCCAGCATATACAGGACCAGCGATCACAGTAACCCATTATATGTGTCATACATAGTGTATTGTGTGTCATAATTCCAGCATATACAGGACCAGCGATCACAGTAACCCATTATATGTGTCATACATAGTGTATTGTGTCATAATTCCAGCATATACAGGACCAGTGATAACAGTAACCCATTATATGTGTCATACATAGTGTATTGTGTCATAATCCCAGCATATACAGGACCAGTGATCACAGTAACCCATTATATGTGTCATACATAGTGTAATGTGTGTCATCATTCCAGCATATACAGGACCAGTGATCACAGTAACCCATTATATCTGTCATACATAGTGTATTGTGTGTAATAATTCCAGTATACACAGGACCAGTGATCACAGTAACCCATTATATCTGTCATACATAGTGTATTGTGTGTAATAATTCCAGTATACACAGGACCAGTGATCACAGTAAGACATTATATGTGTCATACATAGTGTATTGTGTGTCATCATTCCAGCATATACAGGACCAGTGATCACAGTAACCCATTATATCTGTCATACATAGTGTATTGTGTGTAATAATTCCAGTATACACAGGACCAGTGATCACAGTAACCCATTATATGTGTCATACATAGTGTATTGTGTGTAATAATTCCAGTATATACAGGACCAGTGATCACAGTAACCCATTATATGTGTCATACATAGTGTATTGTGTGTAATAATTCCAGCATATACAGGACCAGTGATCACAGTAACCCATTATATGTGTCATACATAGTGTATTGTGTGTAATAATTCCAGTATACACAGGACCAGTGATCACAGTAACCCATTATATGTGTCATACATAGTGTATTGTGTGTAATAATTCCAGTATACACAGGACCAGTGATCACAGTAAGACATTATATGTGGCAGTGGGTCCATCCTGCCTGAGCTGAATGTTTTTATTTCCCATGTAGGCACCATTCCAGAGCATTGGAGCAAGTCCGGGAGTCTGGGGGAGCAGCAGAAGAACCTAACACTGCCCTGGACATATATATGTACATATTGGTCTCCTTATACACTGGATAGTGGTTTTATTAGACAGTATTAACCCTGCGTCAGGCGCAGCTGGCCTGACTGGCGCCACAAGCTGTTCTCGCTCACCTCACCTGCCCCTCCTAGTATCTTCCTATCTCTAGGTGCTGTGTGAAACCCCCCCTAGTCAGTTTTCCCACCGCCTGCGTGGAGTGCAGTAGTGACCTTCCCGGCCTCTCAGGCTCATTGCGCCCGAACTCGTCTGACTTTTGAAGGTACGTATTTCTTTTTATTTTCTCACAATTATGTGTATTTTGCTCATTTTATGAATGAAAATTACAAAGATTGTGGATGTTTTGCGGAAATACGTAGGTTTGTCCAGGGCGGCCTCTTACACTGCGCCTCTTACAATTTAGTATTTTTTGTTTTACTTGCTTTAAGGTTAATAAATGTGGTTTTGTGAATGAGATTTCCAAATATTCTCTCTTTGTACATCCTAATGAAGGTCACTGATCACTTTAAGAATGTTAGAATTGAGATAATTAGGTGCTAATAATGATTTTATAACAGGCGCCTGTCAGACGCACTGCGCCTGAACCTGGAGTCCCAGAGATGCGCCTGACGCAGGGTTAATAAATAACCCTATTGATGGTCTATAGCAGTTCACCGTTAACAGTGCATGTTTTCCAGATCTCATAGTTGGTGCACAGGTGTATTTATTACTGGCTGACACATGTGAAAAGATTCACAGGTGGTCATTTGTAATACTGAGAAGAACATGCAGCACTAGTAACAGTCTATTATTACTATATCTATTGTGGTCGTACTAAGGGCTGGGGAGGGGGGTTTCCCGGCAACCGGAACCCCAACCGGACCCAGATCCGAGGCAAGAACCGAGCTCTGCTCAGGTTTTCCAGCCTGACTCGGATCCGAAAGAGGCAAAATGCGTCCTCCTTCCGCTGTTTGATTCTAACGGGTTTTAGATTCTATAAAGGCCGGGCCGGCAACAGAAATCTTGGGGCCTGGTACATGGTTTTTGGGGCTCCCTTAACCTAGTCCATCACCCCCCCTCTCTTTCCCAGCACCCGTATCTGTCACCCCCTTCTTCCCTGGCACCTGTCTGTTATCCCCCCCCCCCTTCCTCTTCCCCAGCACCTGTGTCTGGCACACCCCCCCCCCCTCCTCTTCCCCAGCACCTGTGTCTAGCACCACCTACATCTGCAGGTCCTTCCCCACCACCCGCCACGTGATTCTCTAGTCCAGCCCGGCCCCGGGTAACACTCTCCTGCTGCGTTACCTGTGTTCTTCAGACTTCCCCGGTAGGCAGCTCCTCTCTGATTCAGCGGCGCAACCTCCCTGTCACTGCCGGGACTCTGGAAGATCTAGCTGCAAGCATCATGCCGGGTGCCCGGCTTACACAACAGGTGGCAGAGGCAAGGCAGACACATGCACTGGGCTCCCGAAATTCCTGAGCATTCAGGGCCCCTCAATCTTGGTGCCCAGTACAAGTGTCCCTTTTGCACCCCCCCTGTTGCCAGGCCTGACGGCGCCGTTTTAACTCTGGCTGTGGAGAGAGAAGCTAGCAGACGTGTAGTCAGTCACTGTGCAGAGTGACGCGGCGGCCGCGGGGCATGCTGGGAGGGATCCAATCGGATCCCTCATAGCAGCGCGATGTGGTAGAAGCCCATAGGCTTCTATAGGGTAGCGTCAGCAAAAGCTGGCGTTACCCTCCGCATCGGAAACCCGATGCGAAAAATGTGGTAAAACCCCGGAAATGGGGGGGGGGGGTTTATGCGTTTTCAGTTTAGTACATCTCACCCTGTGTCTGTGTGTCTAGTCAGGGTCTTGGCCTGAAGGCTGCTGCAGTGTTGTCCATAAAGGGGCTTGGGCTGCGGTATATAAAGGGGGCTTCCTTCAGTAGTTGCTGCTGTCACTTCTCCTGTCAATTACCTGTGGCTGCTGCTGTGGTGTTCTGTCCATCAGGCTAGGTCTACAGTCTATAAAGGGGTGCTGTGTTGTCCAGGGGGGAGGGGGGGGTGGTCTGTCAATTAGGGATACTCTTCCCCCAGTGTAAAAAAAAAAAAAAAAAAAAAAAAAAAATGACTGGTGGTTCTGCATCTTATGATGATGTAAGCCCTCCCCGTAGAAGTGCCAAAAAAAATAAAAATTGCTAAGGCACATGAACCAACTGTGTGCTCAGAAAAGTCACAGATCCCCGAGGAGAGTCCAAGTTTGTCCGCGGTTGCCATGTGTGAGCCTGACCTTTCTAATACTGTACTTGAAGAGGATCCTCCTTCCACCATTTGTGTGCCCTCTGCAAATGTGGGGATGTGCAGCACAAGTCAACATACTGACATAGAAATCGAGGATGCTTCTGTGGAATTGCTCCAGGAGGATATTTCTGTAGTTGGCGCGAACAAGGATGAGGATGTTGATGCTGAGGATGTTGTTTGTGTAAATCAGGCAACAGTTGTTGTCCATGGTATGAAAAAGCCCATTTGTCATGCTGGGGCAAAAGACAAAATCCACTTCTCATGTGTGGAATTATTTCCACCCATATCCGGACAACAGTTGTCAAACCATCTGTAACATTTGCCAAGCAAGTGTGAGTAGAAGTAAGGACCTCCTCCCTGTTACGTCACTTGCAGCACATTCATCAAATTCCAAAGTGTTTGTTACATTTTTAGCCAAAGTTTCTGAATTTTGCAATCAGTCCAGCGTCCCTTCTCTCTGTTAGATCCAAGCACCTACAATCTCCACCCCAAACACCTGCATCATCATCAACATCCTCAATCGTGATCGAGAATAGTCCTGCTGCATCCAATTTCATAAGCATGACTGACTCCTCCTATCTGTGATTCCTCAGAAGAATCCTTGAGTGCTACGCCTGTTGCTGCTGCTGTGAGTGGATCTTCATCCCAGAAGGGGACCAGGAAGAAGACTACTTTTATTAGTTTAACAAAACAATTGACTGCCAAACAATCCTTTGCAAGTGGGAAGTGTGACAACAGTCACCCAGTTGCACAGCGGATTACTAACACCATAACAGGTATACTGGTATTAGATGTGCGTCCAGTATCGGCCATTAATGCAGTGGGTTTTAGACAGTTAATTGAGGTTCTGTGTTCCCGCTACCCTGTCCCTTCTAGATTCCACTTCACTAGAACAGCAATTCCCAGTCGGTACAAGGATATTAAGGGTTTTTTTTTTTAATGTCCTCTGAAATGCCGTTGTACCCACTGTCCACTTAACATATATGTGCACAAGTGGGACAGGGCAAACTAAAGATTACATTCAGCAACTGCGTGTCGAAGATTGCGTGTTTAATTTGCCCTGTCATCAGCTGAAGCAGGAGGTAGTAACTAAGTGGAGTTTTACCCTCCTATATGCTCCAGCAGATGGAGTAGCAGCAAAAGGCCATCCAAGGCTACACAATGGCCTATGACCTAGGGAAAGGAGCAGGAAAGCACCTTAGTCAAGCGCAGTGGAGAATAATTTCCATGTTGTGTATGCTTCTCAAACCCTTTGAACTTGCCACGTGTGGAGTTAGTTCAGAGGCTGCCAGCTTGAGTCAGGTCATTCCCCTAATCAGACTTTTGCAAAAGCAGCTGGAAAAACTGAAGGAGGAGCTGAAACTGAGTGATTCCACTAAGTATGTCAGACTTGTAGATCAAGTCCTTCATTTGCTTTGCCAGGATCCAAGGGTCGTCAATCTCTTGAAATCAGATAACTATATTTTGGCGACCATACTTGATCCTAGGTTTAAGTCATACCTTGCGATGGACATAAATCTGAAGAGATGCAGAGAGCTGCTGGTGAAAAAACTGTCAGTTCAAGCTGCACATGACATGGCAGCATCTCCTCCTTCTTCAGTTTCTGCGGCTGCCAGGAAAAAACTAAATTTTCCTAAGAGACTCACTGCTGGTGGTTATGCAGATCAGTCAGCAAAACCTAATGACATCTGGTTGGGTCTGAAAGAACTGCCTACAATTAGTGACATGTCTACTGTGACTTTGTCTGATACGGTCACCATTCAGAGAGGTGGCTGATTATTTTAGGCAGTCCAGTATCAGCTACCAGCAGTTTGGACCAGCAGATGCAATCTCCACCACCAAACACCCTCATCATCAACCTCCTCCTTAATAATTGAAGGTAGTCCCTCCAAAAACGTTTTGTGGGGGCCCATACAAACTAGGGGTGAGCGGGTTCGGATTTCTGAAATCCGAGCCCCCCCGATCCGAGTCCGATCCGAATCAGGCTCGACTTTTCCCGCCTGACTCGGATCTGAAATCGAGGCAAAACGTCATCATCCCGCCTTCCGAGTCTCGCGGGTTTTGGATCCTATATAAGGTACCCACGTCGGCGCCATTTTCTCACTCGGCTGTGGACAGTGAAGAGGGAGGGTGGGAGTTAGGGCTGTGTAGTGTAGTGTAGTGCTGCTGTTGTCCACTACTTCAAAGTCCATAGGGGCTGGCTGTGTTGTGCTGTGCTGCTGTTGTTAATAGGGGCTGTGTCCACTACTTCAAAGTCCATAGGGGCTGGCTGGACTGTGTTGTGCAGTCAGTTCTCCATAGGGGCTGTGTCCACTCCAAAGTCCTGTGCAGTGTCCCAGTCCTAAAGAGGTGCTGTAGTGTTGTCCAGGGGGTGCTCTGTCCATCAGGGGTGCTCCCCCCAAGTGCTAAAAAAATAATATATTTTCTGTGTTTGTGAATTGTGTGTGCAGTAGCCGCACGTGCATCAACAAAGTAGTGCCAAGCGTGCGCCTGTGTCATAAGTAAAGGGCCGGCTGGCTTGACCGTTAAGGGTGCTGTAACCCCCGAAAGTACACTCCAGTCCAAACCAAAAAAAAAATTATTTTCTGTGTTTGTGAATTGTGTGCGCAGTAGCCGCACGTGCATCAACAAAGTAGTGCCAAGCGTGCGCCTGTGTCATAAGTAAAGGGCCGGCTGGCTTGACCGTTAAAGGGTTCTGTAACCCCCAAAGTACACTCCAAACCAAAAAAATATATATTTTCTGTGTTTGTGACTTGTGTGCACTGTGGCTGCACGTGCATCAACAAAGGAGCAGCGCCAAGCGTGCGCCTGTGTCCCATAAGTAAAGAGCCGGCTGGCTCATTTCTTAAAGGGTGGTGTAACCCACAAAGTGCACTACTCTCCAGCAAAAATAAAAAAATATTTTCTGTGTTTGTGTGCGCTTTAGCCGCACGTATATATATCAATATAACATAAATGGAGGACCAAACTTTCTCTGATAAAAATAAAATAGGGAAAGATCAAGAACCACTTCCTACTAGTACTGTTGCTGCTGCTGGGAGTTGTTCATCATCCCAGAGAGGAAGTAGGAACATCACTACTTTTACTAAACAATTGACCCTCCAACAGTCCCTAGCGATGAGGATGAAGTACGACAGCAGTCATCCTGAAGCAAAATGTATAACTGAGGCCTTGACTGCTATGTTGGTGTTAGACGTGCATCCGGTATCCGACATTAGTGCAGTGGGATTTAGACAATTGATGGAGGTAGTGTGTCCTCGGTTCCAAATCCCGTCTAGATTCCACCTGCATCCTCAAAGCAGCAGCGACAAGCGTGCGTCTGTCTGTTAAAGGGTGGTGACACCCTCAAAGTGTGCTACACAAACAATTAAAATATTGTTATTTTTTCTGTCTTTGTGAATTGTGTGGGCTGTAGCCGCACTTGCATCCTCAAAGCAGCAGCGACAAGCGTGCGTCTGTCTGTTAGAGGGTGGTGTAACCCTCAAAGTGTGCTCCACAAACAATAAAAATATTCTTTTTTTTTTTCTGTCTTTGTGAATTGTGTGGGCTGTAGCCGCACTTGAATCCTCAAAGCAGCAGCGACAAGCGTGCGTCTGTCTGTTAAAGGATTACATCGGTGACAGCATCCAAGTAGGCATGTCAGACAGTCCGTACCTGTACTGGCAGGAAAAAGAAGCAATTTGGAGGTCCCTGTACAAACTGGCTCTATTTTACCTGAGTTGCCCCCCCTCCAGTGTGTACTCCGAAAGAGTGTTTAGTGCAGCCGGGAACCTTGTTAGCGAAAGGCGTAGGAGGTTGCTTCCACAAAATGTGGAGAAGATGATGTTCATAAAATGAATGATCAACTCTTCCAGGGAGACCAGCCTCCAGAACGTACAGAGGGACCTGTGGTTCCAGCAGGGACGAATTAATACTCTGTGAGGATGAGGATGTACATAACACTGAAGAGGGTGAGGAATCTGTGGATGAGGAGGATGAGGACGACTTCTTGCCTCCGTAGAGCCAGTTTGTGCAGGGACAGATTAATTGCCAGCTTGTTTTGTGGGGGCCCAAACGAACCAATCATTTCAGCCACAGTTGTGTGGCAGACCCTGGCGCTGAAATGATTGGTTTGTTAAAGTGTGCATGTCCTGTTTATACAACATAAGGGTGGGTGGGAGGGCCCAAGGACAATTCCATCTTGCACCTCTTTTTTTTCTTTGCATTATGTACAGTTTGGGGCCTAGTTTTTCAATGCCATCCTGTCTGCCACTGCAGTTTCACGCCTAGATGGGTCACGTGTTTGTGCCGCCCACTCGTGTCGCTTAGCATAGTCATCCAGCTACCTCGGTGCAACCTTTTGGACATAAAAACACTATTGTGAGGTGTGAGGTATTCAGAATAGACTGGAAATGAGTGGAAATTAAGGTTATTGAGGTTAATAATAGCATAGGAGCAGAAAAACCTACAAATTCTGTGATTTTAGCTGTTTTTATGCTTTTTTTCAAAAAAATACAGATCCAAAACACAAAACCCAGAACCCAAAACACGGAAGGGTGGTTTTGGCAAAACCAATCCAGATCCAAAACACGAAGAAAGATCCAGATCCAAAACCAAAACACGAAAAGTGGCCTGTGCACACCCCTAATACAAACCAAGGAGTTCAGCCACGAAAGTGTCAGTCCTAGTGGCTAAAGTGCTTGGTTTGTTAAACTGTGCATGTCCTATTTACTATCCCACATAAGAGTGGGTGGGAGGGACAATTCCATCTTGCACCTCTTTCCTATACATTTGGCACAATTTGGGGCATTGCCGACTGACATTATTATAGTTTATTATACTGCCATCCTGTCTGCCACTGCTGTGTGCCAATGTTTCATAGATGTCTGATAGTTTTTTTTTGGTTAAACTGCCGTGCGTTTGTGCTGCTGCTCTGCTTACTTTTAACAACCTCCCTGAGTACAAAGTAAATGTCTGTTTACAGTAAAGTAATACAGAAACGCCAATACAGATGAGTCCACTCCTCATACATTTAAGGTGCATACACACGTAAAGATTATCTGTCCAACCAGCCAACTAGTTGATTGGTTGGAATGAGAATCTGGTAATGTATGAAAGTAACTAATGATCAGCAATTTGCTCCCAAACACCGGAAAATGGACAAAAACTGTTTGTTAAATGTTTGATCTAAACAATTTGTTCTAACTTGTCTGACCGACGATTTTCATCTGTTTTCTGGCATTTAGGAGCAAATTGCTGATCATCAGTTACTCCCCCATACGTTACCAGATTTTCATTCCAACCAATCACCTAGTTGGCTGGTTGGACAGATAATCTTTGTGTGTATGCAGCTTAAGGGGCATATTTAATTGGGTACAAGGTAAAAACCATGTGCCCAATTTTTGATAACCATGGATATGCGTGCTCCCGATACCCGCGGTATCCACTCCCAGCAGCCCCCTCTATAGTGAATCTCCTCTTGTCTCTCTCGGCCCGACACTGGAGGAAGATGACATCGCTCAGAAGGTGAGTAATTAAGGACTAATTAATTTAATTGGAAACTTCCAATTGCTTAATTAGTCCTCAGGGGGGTACCAACCAGAGCATGTCCCGCTGATTTTTCCTCACATATATTTGCTGTTGAATTGAAAGCGACGGGCATTGACGGCTGATTGCAGTCTAAAAAAAAAAGTACAGTATTTACTATGTGTCGGTTCTGTCATTTGTCATCTGATGTTCCCATCAGATTTCAACCCCTATTCCATAGCAAAGCCAACTGCAATCTGCCGTCACTCTGAGGCAGATTTAAACCATACTTGCCGACAATCTGCTCCTTCCGGGAGGGATCTGATTTTCGGCTAACAGCGGGGGGCATGCCCTGTCATTGATGGTACATTGGGGGTGGAGCCACGCAATTGCATCATCATTGACCCCTCTTCACAATGCTGTTATTTTCGGCATTGTGAATCAGGGGGTGGGGCCACGATGACGCGATTCAGCGCGAATCGCGTCACCAGCGCCCTCCCCTCCTGCTGCGGGGGTATCTAGTTTTTTCTGGGTGGAAGTTGTGAGGGTTGCTGGCTGCCAGGAGGCTTGCCTTCCTTTCCAGGGGGCTGGGAGCGGCACCCATTAATCAGGAGGCTCCCGGCCAAGTAAGGAGGGTAGGCAAGCCTGATTTAAACCACTGCACAGGTCACTATAATCTGTGCAGGCTTTGAGGTTTAAATGGAATTTAAATAAAAAAAACTGCATCATTAACTAGCCACAGGCCTGTGAGTCTGGACTGCTACTGGGGGAAACCGGTCCCCCACCACATAACTGACCCTAAGAGTGACAGGTCAGCACATCCCCATCCTCACCACATAACTGACCCTGAGGATGACAGGTCAGCACATCCCTGTCCTCATCACATAACTGACTCTAAGGGTGACAGGTCAGCACATCCCCGTCCTCACCACATAACTGACCCTAAGGGTGACAGCACATCCCTGTCCCCACCACATAACTGACCCAAAGGGTGACAGATCAGCACATCCCTGTCCTCACCACATAACTGACCCTAAGGGTGACAGGTCAGCACATCCCTGTCCTCACCACATAACTGACCCTAAGGATGACAGGTCAGCACATCCCTGTCCTCACCACATAACTGACCCTAAGGATGACAGGTCAGCACATCCCTGTCCTCACCACATAACTGACCCTGAGGATGACAGGTCAGCACATCCCTGTCCTCACCACATAACTGACCCTGAGGGTGACAGGTCAGCACATCCCTGTCCTCACCACATAACTGACCCTAAGGGTGACAGGTCAGCACATCCCTGTCCTCACCACATAACTGACCCTAAGGGTGACAGGTCATCACATCCCTGTCCCCACCACATAACTGACCCTAAGGATGACAGGTCAGCACATCCCCGTCCTCACCACATAACTGACCCTAAGAATGACAGCACATCCCTGTCCTCACCACATAACTGACCCTAAGGGTGACAGGTCAGCACATCCCTGTCCCCACCACATAACTGACCCTAAGGGTGACAGGTCAGCACATCCCTGTCCCCACCACATAACTGACCCTAAGGGTGACAGGTCAGCACATCCCTGTCCTCACCACATAACTGACCCTAAGAGTGACAGGTCAGCACATCCCCGTCCTCACCACATAACTGACCCTAAGGGTGACAGGTCAGCACATCCCTGTCCTCACCACATAACTCACCCTAAGGATGACAGCACATCCCCGTCCTCACCACATAACTGACCCTAAGGATGACAGGTCAGCACATCCCTGTCCTCACCACATAACTGACCCTAAGGATGACAGGTCAGCACATCCCCATCCTCACCACATAACTGACCCTGAGGATGACCGGTCAGCACATCCCTCTCCTCACCACATAACTGACCCTAAGGGTGACAGGTCAGCACATCCCTGTCCTCATCACATAACTGACTCTAAGGGTGACAGGTCAGCACATCCCCGTCCTCACCACATAACTGACCCTAAGGATGACAGGTCAGCACATCCCTGTCCTCACCACATAACTGACCCTAAGGGTGACAGGTCAGCACATCCCTGTCCTCACCACATAACTGACACTAAGGATGACAGCACATCCCTGTCCTCACCACATAACTGACCCTAAGGATGACAGGTCAGCACATCCCCGTCCTCACCACATAACTGACCCTAAGGGTGACAGCACATCCCCATCCTCACCACATAACTGACCCTGAGGATGACCGGTCAGCACATCCCTGTCCTCACCACATAACTGACCCTAAGGGTGACAGGTCAGCACATCCCTGTCCTCACCACATAACTGACCCTGAGGATGACAGGTCAGCACATCCCTGTCCTCACCACATAACTGACCCTAAGGGTGACAGGTCAGCACATCCCTGTCCTCACCACATAACTGACCCTAAGGGTGACAGGTCAGCACATCCCTGTCCTCACCACATAACTGACCCTAAGGGTGACAGGTCAGCACATCCCTGTCCTCACCACATAACTGACCCTAAGGGTGACAGGTCATCACATCCCTGTCCCCACCACATAACTGACCCTAAGGATGACAGGTCAGCACATCCCCGTCCTCACCACATAACTGACCCTAAGAATGACAGCACATCCCTGTCCTCACCACATAACTGACCCTAAGGGTGACAGGTCAGCACATCCCTGTCCCCATCACATAACTGACCCTAAGGGTGACAGGTCAGCACATCCCTGTCCTCACCACATAACTGACCCTAAGAGTGACAGGTCAGCACATCCCCGTCCTCACCACATAACTGACCCTAAGGGTGACAGGTCAGCACATCCCTGTCCTCACCACATAACTCACCCTAAGGATGACAGCACATCCCCGTCCTCACCACATAACTGACCCTAAGGATGACAGGTCAGCACATCCCTGTCCTCACCACATAACTGACCCTAAGGATGACAGGTCAGCACATCCCCATCCTCACCACATAACTGACCCTGAGGATGACCGGTCAGCACATCCCTCTCCTCACCACATAACTGACCCTAAGGGTGACAGGTCAGCACATCCCCGTCCTCATCACATAACTGACTCTAAGGGTGACAGGTCAGCACATCCCTGTCCTCACCACATAACTGACCCTAAGGGTGACAGGTCAGCACATCCCTGTCCTCACCACATAACTGACACTAAGGATGACAGCACATCCCTGTCCTCACCACATAACTGACCCTAAGGATGACAGGTCAGCACATCCCCGTCCTCACCACATAACTGACCCTAAGGGTGACAGGTCAGCACATCCCCGTCCTCACCACATAACTGACCCTAAGGATGACAGGTCAGCACATCCCTGTCCTCACCACATAACTGACCCTAAGGATGACAGGTCAGCACATCCCCATCCTCACCACATAACTGACCCTGAGGATGACCGGTCAGCACATCCCTCTCCTCACCACATAACTGACCCTAAGGGTGACAGGTCAGCACATCCCTGTCCTCATCACATAACTGACTCTAAGGGTGACAGGTCAGCACATCCCCGTCCTCACCACATAACTGACCCTAAGGATGACAGGTCAGCACATCCCTGTCCTCACCACATAACTGACCCTAAGGGTGACAGGTCAGCACATCCCTGTCCTCACCACATAACTGACACTAAGGATGACAGCACATCCCTGTCCTCACCACATAACTGACCCTAAGGATGACAGGTCAGCACATCCCCGTCCTCACCACATAACTGACCCTAAGGGTGACAGGTCAGCACATCCCCGTCCTCACCACATAACTGACACTAAGGATGACAGGTCAGCACATCCCTGTCCTCACCACATAACTGACCCTAAGGGTGACAGGTCAGCACATCCCTGTCCTCACCACATAACTGACACTAAGGATGACAGGTCAGCACATCCCTGTCCTCACCACATAACTGACCCTAAGGATGACAGGTCAGCACATCCCCGTCCTCACCACATAACTGACCCTAAGGATGACAGGTCAGCACATCCCCATCCTCACCACATAACTGACCCTAAGGGTGACAGGTCATCACATCCCTGTCCCCACCACATAACTGACCCTAAGGGTGACAGGTCAGCACATCCCCGTCCTCACCACATAACTGACCCTAAGGATGACAGGTCAGCACATCCCCATCCTCACCACATAACTGACCCTAAGGGTGACAGGTCATCACATCCCTGTCCCCACCACATAACTGACCCTAAGGATGACAGATGAGCACAATTTACTTCACTACATTTTGTATTTCGGAATTTCTCAATAACAAACTTTTGGCTTAGGGGTGCCGTGATTTAAAAAAGTTTGGGAGCCACTGGTGTAAGTAAATGGTTAAATAATATTGTTCTGGGTGTGGATGATGGTGTGTAGATCGACATTCATTTCATCAACTCCGGTAGATCGACAGTAACAGCAGATCGACATTAATATTGCTGACAATGAAAATAGATTGACATTTCAAATAACGAATACATAAGTTAGACCATAAAGGTCACCAGTAATTAATTAGTGTTACATGTAGACTTCAGTAATAAGATCAACAGTATAAAGTCCGACAAGATCAAGTTTGACGGTATAAGGTCATACTGTGTAAGTGACCGACAGGTAAGAGGTCGACAGTTCTTGGGTCAACAGTACAGTTAAAAGTTTGAAATTATAGGTGCGGCCCCACCGGTAACCGCTATAGCGGATGACTCTATTTTTAAACATGGTACTACATGTACCACACTACACTCCCAGGTCAGTACTACATGTACCACACTACACTCCCAGGTCAGTACTACAGCAGCAAGTGTCATGAAGTGACTGGCACACTGTCCCTGCAGACATCCAGCCAAAATATACCCCATCTCCATCCTAGCCATCTAGCCCTAGACGGCCCATTGATTTGCAACTTTTGAGAGTGCTGATTGCAGCAATGGAAAGGGTGACTTCTGATGCTTTAGATGCTGCTCTTTTCCATTTGGCTTTTTCAGTAGCATTCTTTTGAGCATTTAGGGTTAGTGAGTTATACCCCTTTTACACCTAAATTCCGGGTCTGACCCGGAGTTGGAACAAAGTTCCTATCCGGATCAGACCCGGAATTTTGCCGGCGCTGACTCGGGATATTCCCGAGTCAGCGCCGCTCACACCGCAGTCGGGTCTGCATAGACCCGGCTTTTGCGGAGTGAAAGTGGACGCTTGGAGATGACGTCATCTCAAAGCGCCACTGAAGCCGGGCCAATCGGCCGGCTAGCAGCGCACTCCAGGTCTTCGTGACCCGGAGTGCGCTGTTCCCATAGCAGGGTTTCACGGGCTACGCCCGTGTTAAACCCTGCTAGTTACCTGGGTTGGATTGTCGGGTCACTCGACACAGCGATCCAACCCTATCCCCTTTTACACCAGGGAGCTGCCCGGGTTAACCCTTCAAAAACCCGGGTTTTAGCTCCGGTGTAAAAGGGGTATTAGTGGCAGCCAGTAAGTCGTCGGCGGGTTTTTTTTAGTTTTTCTTCACTCGTGTTACTTTTTTCCCCCTCGTGCATCCCTGCTAGTTAGCCATGTTTCTTTTAATAATGTTGTGTGTGTTATGACTGGGGTTTTTGTTTATACGTTTCTTACAGAGTTTTTTCTTTCCCTACAGTGACTGATGCAGAAGGCAATCAGGTTTGGCTGGTGGGCCATTCCAACATTTTTTGGGCAGAAAGGCATGGTCTGGCAAGGCATGCTAGTTTGTTGCTTGGAGGGCGCCAGATGCATTGGATTGGTGTGCGGGGCCTGCGTGTTGAGTCTGTCCTTGATTTGTTTACTACTTCTTCAGCTAAGTGGGGTGAGCCTGATTGGTTGGTTTTGAAGGGTGTTGAGTTGATTGTGCGGTTTCAGGAGATTTTGGATGGTCAGGTTGAGATGGCCGAATATAAGGATTGTTTGGTCTGAGATTGTTCCCCGTATGACTTGGCAAGGAGCTCGTAAGCATTCTGCGTTGGACAGGGCAAGGAAGGAGGTCGACGTGGCAGTGGCTAGGTATGTGGTGTCATTGGGAGGCTTCGTTGTTTAGTCATGGCTTTTTAGTTGCTGATTTGTCTAGGTTTTTTTTTTAGCCTGATGGGGTGCATCTTAATGCCCTTGGTCTTGATTTGTTGATTAAAGATTTGTTGTCTCTTTTTGGATTAGTTTGTTGTGGGTGGCAGACCAGTTTTCTTTTTGGAAGCTGGCTTTGGCAGGAGTACGCTGCAGCTCAGTGGTTTTATGTGGTGCAAGAAGGCTTTGTTGGAGCACCTCGATGTACATGGCAAATTTGTCCTTCTCTGTGCAGGGGGACCCGGGCGCTTCTCGTGTGGAAGTGTTTTGGATTGGCCCAGGGGTGAAGCGAGACCTTTGCAACGTAAGTGCGTCTAGAAGCTGGGACGTTTCTGAGGGGAACCTGAGGGGAGCAGCACGTTGCCCCCGATCTCCTCTCTTGTGCTGAGGTATGCACATAGCTGATGAATGTGTACGAGCCAGAAACGCGTCAGCTGCTCCCTGATTATTCCCTTTTGGGGGATTAGATCTTCCTTCCAGCGTACGAGCCTCACGTCCAGGTACTTGTTAGTGTCTCTCTTTCCTCACAAGCTCAGCACTTATCTAATAATTAGACAAACATTCAAATCGTTTTTATCACTCTCAGAAATTGTGACGCCCCCAGCTTCCATCACAATTACTTTTGGCACCTAAAATATACTCAGTGTGGAGATTAAAAAAGTTTTAAGCCTTCAAAAGAACAGATATGGTTCCCATAGAGACAGTCTGCACCACATTTAAATAAGCATACATTGTGTATAATCTCAATTACCAGGAACCTACGCAGTAGAGAAAGGTAACGTTTAAAGAAAAAAAATCCGATAGATAGATTTTGGCAAAGGGGGGCTGTGTGCAAAGTTTGTTTTCTCTCTCAGGAAAATCTAGAAGTGCTCAGAGCTTGTGCCAGTAATAAATAGTCATTGCTGCCGCTTGTACAACCCACGGGCTTCCAGGAATGCAAATGACATTTCTAAGTATGAAAGATGGAAGAAAAGGCGCGTAATGTAACGGAAGGAATCTGCAGGTGTCTAAAGCGCTTTCAGCCCTCACAGCGGCCGCAGTGCTCAGCGCCGGGCGACTCTGCTATTCTTCCGTGCACCTGGTTTATTCTGGCATGTTATTGTGTTATCAGGGAATATGGAGACGTTAACAAACTACAAATTATAAACGGAAAATTAGAGCAAGGACTGAGACCATGAGAGCAAGGACTGAGACCATGAGAGCAAGGACTGAGACCATGAGAGCAAGGACTGAGGGAATTAGAGCAAGGACTGAGGGAGTTTTGAGACATTGGGGCAGATGTATGAAGCTCTGGGAAGTGATAAAGTGCAGAGTGATAAACAACCAACCAATCAGCTCCCAACTGTCATGTTACAGGCTGTGTTTGAGAACTTACAGTTGTGAGCTGATTGGTTGGTCGTTTACCTCTCTACTTTATCACTTCCCGGAGCTTCATACATCTGCCCCATTAATTCTAATCTGATTATTGACTGTAGAAACATAAATGACTAATATGAATAAAAATCGGTGATCTGCGCTATATGTAAAAAAAGGGAGGGGGGGGGGGAGTATAAGCAGCTTGATAACGTTAATATATATAGATAAAAAATACAAGCGCTAATGAAGTAAGAGAAATAATGCATAAACTAAAATCTATGTTTACAGCCCCTTTTGGGGGATATGTGATTGGAGCAAGTTGAAGGGGATAAGGAGCGCTGTTTCTCCGTGTCCACACAATAAGTCCCGATCTTGGTCTGGTGAGTGAAGCCGTAACGCTCTCCCTACCTCTGAGTCTGCCGTCCTCGCAGACTGGGGATCTCTGCCAGCCAATTAGTGTGTTGCCGCAGCGCTGTTTTGATGACGTCAGACGCCCGGACCTCATGCGGTAAAACGGATGGTTCTCCCAAATGTCTTCCTTCTCTGCACTCCTCACCGCACCAACGCGTTTCGCGCCACTGCCGGCGCTTTGTCAAGGATAGTGGGAGTGTTCCCGAGGTTCTCCTTAAATAGGGTTTATGTGTCAGATGGAGCAGAGGGGGATGGGGGGGTGTTTGGTTTTTCTATGAAGAATGAAGAAATGCAAAGTGGCTCATTGAAGAAATCTCCCGTCGCTGCCTACAGGTGCGGTGCCACCCCCAGGGGTGTTTATGCCAGTTTTAAGAGCGTCTATTGGGCATTCATATGCAGGGGTTGGCTGGTGATGGCTATGGCAGATTACACCCTCTCCCCTCCCTCCTGTGGGTAAGGTGCCAGCACCTATGCAATGATGAATGACCCATTGTCCCTAATGTAATTAATTAAGGGCCTCCTCCTCCCATGGTTTGGGGATGTCACCAGGCTCCCACCTGATCTGTGCTTCCTGTACAGGTATATGGGAGGGGTCTGACAGGTGAGCGCATCCTGTCCTTAACAATAGTGTAACAGGGCAGCATATCTGGATAGAACATGGCTGCAGCAGGACACACCTTATCACTCAGGTAACCTATAGGATGCCTGCTGGAAACAAGTCTTTCAGTCCTATACTAGATCTGAGGGGCAGGGAGAGGGTACGCTATATCGCACACTATACAATTGTGTACCCAGCCAATGGGAAGACACAATGTAACTGTATACTGCGCGGTCCACACACATTGCACAGTGCGGTCTATGTCTGTGCGATGTCGTTCCATGCTGCTTTTAGCATGGCACAATTGGGCGTACACACTATACGATCCGCATGATATGATATACAGTATGGTGCCAGGGATCACATAGTGGGTGCCCATGTACTGTGCCCATGTCACTGCAATGTATAGGATGTCGGGCAAATGGCTCCCCGTCATATCTGGTGGCTCTGTCCCTCCTTCACTTTCTTCTGGAACCAAGTTATTCAGATTGCGGAAGACATTGTAGGTCCCTGAAGGTCGAAGAATTTTTTTTTTTTTTTTTAATGTCCACTCTTGGCCCATTTCTAAATACAAAAAGTCCCTCTTGCGCCATATGAACAGCGCAGCTAAGGCCGTTATACCAATTACACGGAGATAATCGTCTCTCCCTACTATTAAGGAATGGAAGCGATTGCATTGTCTGCGAGAGATCGTCTCTATATTTACCACATAATGGTTCTATTGGCTAGATGTAAGGAATCTGATAAATATAAGGCCTTAGGGGCCTATTCATCAACACTAAAATAACTGTTTAAGGACACTTTCCTTAATTACCGTTATTTTAGTATTCATTAACACACAACGCAGGAGATATCACAGATATCTCCTGATAAGTCCGCCTGCGTTAGTTTCCACACTCCCCATACATTAGTACATTAGTATGGGTACATTAGTCTGCGTACATTAGTACATTAGTATATTAGTATGGGGATATGGAAATTAGGCTATTCATCAAATTCTGAAAATTATGTATTTTCGGAATTTGATGGTGTTACTATACGCCACTCTCAGGTGGCGTACAGTGGGTTACACTTACCTGCTTTCCCCTGGGCAGGTCCTCCTCCAGGTCCCTTTTCTGGCACCGGCTGCTGCTCAAACTGTGATCTCCCGGCAGAACACCATAAAGTTTATCGATTCCTACCTGTCTATACACTCTAAAATTGTTGCTATTTAGCGTTATGAGTCGCACAAGAAATAATTGCTTTCAGACTTTGATTGTGGTTCCAAAGGACAAAAAGTTATTATTCATCATAAAACAGATAGTTACACGCTGTGATCTAAATACAATTAGCGCAAACAAATTATAGAGTCACGAGGTACAGTCGTTGCACGCGCTCTGGATCCAGATGTCGGCATCAAAGATGAAACCTCCGTCAACAGCAAAGCAAGATGACTAGCATCTAGTTTCAGAGAGCCTACGTATACACTCTCACAGAGAGAGGCAATACAATAGAACAGGTTGGCATGATTCCATTGGTTCTTCTTCCTGGTTCACACGCTGGGCTGCTAGTCATAGGGAGGAGGAATGATGAATCGTCAGGTAATTAGGTAGAACTCCATTCACGTTCTAAACCTAATTACCTCCAGAGAATTTTTTTTTTTTTATAATGAATAGGCCCCTGTATGACCTGAAGTGATTTCGGGTTCCCTCTTATTGATTTAATTTACAGTATGTATGGTGTACTCTTTTGGAGACCTAGGATACGCCTCTTCCCATTCCTTCTCCATTTTGTGTGTCTTTTATAATTGTTGATTTTGTTTTTTTAAACGGTTGGTGCACATGTACAGTATATGGTGTGGTGTTGATTTTATATTTTTTATTGTATGTTTATTCACTTATTTGCATCTTTAAATAAAAAAAAAATAGGTTAGCAGTCCCTCATCTGGGGGTAAATTATCTAAATTTCGATTAGAGATTCCTTTTTATGAGTCACTGAAATCTACTGAGATCGAATTGAACTTGAACAGCAAATCTCAAATTTACTAAGAATGGAATATTCCCCCCCACAGTCTCTGTGTCCCATGAATCCTTTCCTCCTGTCAGCCGATGATTATCGCAGAGGACTTTGAGTTTTAAACGAATGCATGTCATACACATGGAGGTAATCTTAGATCTGATGGGCTCTCTGCCAAACGCTCCAAGGGGTCTATTTACTAAGCAGTGTTAGGAGACAGAGTGAAAGTGATAAGGTACCAGCCAATCGGCTCCTAACTGTCATCTCACAGGCTGTGTTTGATAAATGACAGTTGGGAGCTGATTGGCTGGCACCTTATCACTTTCTTATCACTTTTCACTCTGTCTCCTAACACTGGTTAGTAAATAGACCCCCAAATCTCCAACCTGGCGTCTCAGGGAGTCCTCTCCGGCCGCCATGCTAGATGACTTTTATTGATTGATTGAAAATCTTTTTAGGAAATAAAACTTCACAGGAGTCTTTGTGGATATAGGGGCATATGGTATACAATCGTGAAGCCAGCTGCCTTAATACTGGCAGCCGGCCTCCCGACTGTCAAATCCCGGCAAGGGTGAAATGCTGGGCATCTAGATGTAGACGTCTGACATTTTCCCGACGCCGGGGGACCGGCATCCCGATCGAAGGGATGCCGGGCGCCGCAAGCGGATAGCCACGCCCGTGGAGGGGGTTAGGTTTATGGCACCCCGGGGGGATTTAGGGTTAGGCACCCTCCCCTGAGAGGGTTAGGGTTAGCCTAGGGGGAGGGAGGGTTAGGCATCCCCGGGGAAGGGGGATTAGGGTTAGGCACTTAGATGGGGGGTTAGGGTTAGGCACTTAGAGGGGGGGATTAGGGTTAGGCAATTAGAGGAGGGATTAGGTTTAGGCACTTAGAGGGGGGGACTAGGTTTAGGCACTTAGAGGGGGGATTAGGGTTAGGCACTTAGAGGAGGGATTAGGGTTAGGCAGCGGGGAAGGGGGGGATTAGGGTTAGGCACATAGAGGGGGGATTAGGGTTAGGCACTTAGAGGGGGGATTAGGGTTAGGCACTTGGGGGGAGGTTAGTCAGTACTTACCTATCGATGATCAGGATTTCCAGGGCTGTCGGGCTTCCCCTGCCGGGAACTCTGCTTTTGTCGGCCAGGCACTGCCGGGAATTCATACCGATTCCGGGCATACTGTATGTATCAAAGCTTGATGTGAGTTAAAATTGTGGAATATATATCACCAACCAATCAGCTCCAAACTATAATTTCTTAATCACAGCCTGCAAAATATAAGTTAGTAGCTGATTGGTTGGTGACCTATATCTCACATCAAGCTTTGATACACCTGCCCCATAATGTCAGACGTAATTTCTAGGCCATAACTGCTTCACTGCCGGAGAGAAATATTCCCTGCGAAGTGGGCAGGGTAAATCCAGGATGGGGGACCTGATACTGTACACTTCAAGGGCAGCATGTACAGCCCCGCAGCCATTATGTAGGTAACGCATTACGCTTAATCTCCGTCTTCAACTTACTAACAATGTGACCTGCACATGCTCACATCGCTCATCTTAAAGTGCCCTTGCATTCCCCTTTGTCCGTGATCAGGTCTAGAACAAGGTGCTGTAATGGACTCTGACGTCACAACCACGTGACTTGTGGCAAAAGGGGGAGGGGCAAGGTTCAGAACGGGGGCCAAAAGTGTTCGCTATGTTAGGCCGTGTGCGCTCCCATTAGGTTGTCTGTTGCATCTTCAGATCGGCCCTACATACTGCTCAATCTGACAATGTGACTGACGTTCCCCTGCATCGAGATTCAGCTGGTGCCGTCATGTCTGCACCGGATCATCTAATGTGTACTGGCGGCCTGATATGTCGCCCCGTTGCACACATTATCCAATGCATACCCAGCTTTACTTCTCCTGACACCAGTGCAGACCGCAAGACCCAACGGGCAACTCATTGAATCTGCACCCATAATTCCCTACAAGAGCGCAGGGCTTCGGGCCACAGAGAAACGCCTACGTTCACCTTCATTTCCTATAATCTAAATCTGTACAGAGAAAGCTCTGCTCAGGGAAAGGCCCCACTATCCATGGAGGTTTTTATTTTGTATATTATCGATTCCTAACTACCTAATACACTCTCTAAAAATAATTGTCGCTATTTAGCGTTATGAGTCGCACAAGAAATAAATGCTTTCAGACTTTGATTGTGGTTCCAAAGCACAAAGTTATTATTCAACATAAAAACAGATAGTTACACGCTGTGATCTAAATACAATTAGCGCAAATAAATCATATAGACATAAGGTACAGTCGTTACATCCGCATGCGCTCTGGACCCAAAGCAAAGCAAGAAGACTGAGATCCAGTTTCAGAGAGCCCACATATATACTCTTACAGAGATAGGCAATACAATAGAACAGATTGGCATGATCCCATTGGTTCTTCCTGGTTCTTCTGTTACAGTACAGTTCATAGGTCAGTTCGTAAGGTCACAATCCAGCCTCCAACAACCCTTTGTGTCCTTTTTCCCGCTGCATAATAAATCTAAGCTGGTTACATTACAGAGTACATTTTAATGTTTAACTCCCTATGGTCCATAGTTTGCAGACACATTTTGCGATCTTCTCACCGATGATACCGGAAATCTGCAAAGACACAGTGGATCAGTACAACACCAAACACTGCTTACCATGTACTAAACCTTAGATATCAAATTACATTTATTTCACAACATTAATAATACTGAATAAACTTTGGATATTACACTTTTTAATACTAGGTAACCTTTTATGTAAGTGTGCAGTGTGTAAGTATTGGGGTTTTGGGAAAAGACGCTAGTTAGATTTGTGTGACTACGTGTTTGTGGAGTACACCATGGTGTGTGTTTTGCAGGGTTGATAATTTTATGTTTTAGTGATTGTCTGTATTTATATGATGAGGACTTTTTACTTCTTTCTATTGCGTGGGAATCGCACAACGCTACATAATAGCATCGCCGTATGTACTTATAATGGGTGAGATTCGCTAAAATGGCGCTGGGCGGCCAGTCGCAAAATGGCATCTTCTTGCCATTCGCAAAATGGTGTCGCGCAGATTTAATTTCAAACCGATTCTGTCTCAGCCAATTATCCGGTTTCGACATTATAGTGACCTATAACTTCTCACTATACACTTAGGGAACAGGACACATAATATACAGTGACATGATGCAGGGCACACTGGGTTCATACAGTAGCAGAATTACCCAGGGGGAGAAGTTGCCCATAGCGACCAATCAGCTTCTGTCATGTTATAGGCTGCACTAGATAAATGACTGTTCGAGACTGATCGATGCTATGGGCGACTTCTCCAGTTTATAAAAACCAAATGGGTGGTTCAACAAGCGCCGTCTTCCGTAGACATAAGAATGTCCGTCTCCATGGGGACTGTCACTCAAGATATGAAAGAAAATACACAGCAAATGATGCTAAACTTGTATCAGGAAACGTTTTTCCTCCACGACTCACCTCTTTAATAAACAATGCGTTCCTATAAAGGTATCTTTGTACTCAGAATTCCATCGTTCTGTATGTTCATACATTTCCCATCCAGAACACCTGAGTATACGAACTCGCCTGGGAACAGGTATCGACGTCCACATAAAGGTGACTTTGCTGGTAACAGCAGATAGTCCTTGGTACAAAGAATATTCTCATCCAATATAGGTGAAAAAGGTGCTAATTTATTTTTATTTTTTTTAAATTGTTTCCATATAGCATGGAATGTAAACGAGTACATAAAGAGGTACAGGGTCCAAAGATACATACACACAACACTATCTCCACTATGAAATAAAGTGGTAGGAAATGTATCGAAAAGGTTAAAAATACCAGAGTCTCAGTATAGGCAAACGCCAAGGCGTTTCTGACATAACGTCCTTCCTCAGGGTGTACTAAGACTCATAGAGGTGTATATATACCCCCTATACATTCTTAGGTCTACGGAAGACAGCGCTTGTTGAACCCCCCCATTTGGTTTATATTGTGTGTTTTGGAGTCGTGGTGCACTCGGGGTGTGGACTGAGCTGCAGTCTGGAGGGCGCAGGTTGCCTCTGTAATTTTGTATTCTGACTTCTCCACTTTATCGCCCTCCAAGCCTTGGTACATCTCCCCTTTGAGAAGCGGCTACGTGCAATCTGGTTGGCTGTAATGAGGAGAGACAGGAAAGATGTTATACCGTCACCTGCTGGCAGCCATTGCAGCACTTCCTCTCCTGGCTTTGGCGTAGTCTGGAGCCCGGGTGCTCTTGTGGTGTAACTGTCGAAATGTCCGTGCTGGACTTTTCGCTCCACATCGGAGCTTTTCAGCTGATGCTCTGATCCCCCTGGAGCTGCATCCGAATGAGTTTAACCTCGCTGAGAGCTCATCTTTAAGGTCAGTGGCCACTGGTCTCTCCGGCGACTTTGCAGCCCTTCCCGTTACCGGAAGCCCCAGCCTGGTCTTCATCACTGGGCTTGCATTCAAGGTGTATTTTACATTTATTTAGCTGATGCTTAACCTGCCCTGCTAGTCTATATGATGTGATCACCCTGTCTGAACCCCGGGACCTTGTGGCCCTTTACATCTTCCAATAATAACCAACACACTTCCGCTTATCATTACACCTTCAGTTGCTCGATTGAACCGGAAAACAATTGATTACAAACGAGTTAACGGGAACTACCAGTCGCCTCAGTTTTCTCAAGCTAGACCTCCTACTTACCTATCTGCATCATGTCTCAAAAGCCAAAAAAAAGCAACGCAGAACTCATCTACTAACTTTTTTGGCTCCAAAAGTAAATCTACCCCGTTGTCGTCTGATCATCTGGACACTTCCAGCTTGTCACCATCAAGAGAGGCTGAATCTGTAATTGATCCACAAATACAAGCGGTTATGGTCAATCTTTTGGAGGGCGTCAACCGCATTTGCTCAGGAACTTGCCAAGGCAGTCAACTACTTTAAATCGGAACTCTCTTCTCTAGGCTCCAGGACGGATGCCCTGGAATCAAAAACGGACGATCTCTGTCATTCCCACATAATTCTGGATAAGGAACTCTCTCGTCTTCATGCTGAAATGGAATCTCTTAAGGAAAAACAAGAGGATGCAGAAAATCGCTCCCGCCGCAATAACCTGAGAATACGCAATGTATCTGAATCCGTCTCTGCCTCGGACTTGGAGTCCTTCTTAGACGTTTTTTTTCATCACATTCTCCCTGATCTTTCAGCAGCAGACTGCCTAATGGATAGAGCTCACAGAGCCCTCCGAGCCAGACCATCCTCTTCCCAACCCCCTCGCGATATCATTGTCCGATTACATTATTACCGTACCAAAGATCAAATACTCCGGGCGACTAGAGATACGCCCGTCATTTCTTACAAGGATATGGACATTCAATTATTTCAATATCTGGTCCCGTGTACTATTCAGAAACGACGAGATTTGCAACCTGTTACTAAAATCCTGCGACAACATAATATTAGATATCGCTGGGGCTTCTCCTTCCAGCTACAAGATTTATTTTCAAAACTGAACATTCTTCCTGAATCAACGTCCCCTAGACCTTCGTCACCCAAGCCTCAGCGCTCTCGTCCTCCGGCTCCAGAATGGTCCACGGTCACGAGACGTCAGGACTGCGTTACTGCTCCGACATGAATCTCCCATTATCTCTCTTTGACCACTTCAATTGTTTCCACCTGAGCCTCCCCTGTGACCATACATTACGGTTTCTGGTTCGACGCCTGGACTTTCATTTCACTGTTTGAAAATATTTTTCTTAGGTTGTGACCTACTGCTACTAGCTAGGTCATACATATTCTCATTAGCTCGTTTTCTGGTTCTCATTAATGTCTTTGTTTTCCGCAGGTTTTACTTAGATTGTATGTTCTTGCGAAAGCATTTTACAGATGTAATATCGTGTATTTAAGTCTTTCTGCAAAGTGTTTGTTGTTTTTTTTTTTTACTTTTTATATTTACTAAAGGCCCTGGGTCCCCTTTTGGGGTTTCCTAATCGTATATGCTTATGGCCTACCCCCCATGCTCCCTGTATTTTTTTTGTACTTCCTGTACATTTATTCATATATTATACATTTATTTGTTTAGAACCCCTTCTGGGTTCCTGTGTTTAAGGGTTGTCGCCCGTATGGGCTATTTTTTCTCTTCTTCTTTCCCCTTATTCTTTCTCTTTTTTCTTTTTCCTCTTCCATTTTCCATACTGCCTGTCTTTGAGAACAAGGGCCCTGATTCAGACCCACTCGCGAGCGGCTGTCCGCTCGCAAGTGGGTCGATGTTCTGCACTGAGCATGCGCACGACGGCGGGAGCTCCGTCGTGCGCATGCGCCAGACGTGACGAGCAAAGGACTTTCCTTCGCTCGTTGTGTCTGATCAAAGGGGGTGTGCTGTCGATGTTGATTGACAGCACGCCCCCTTTGGGGGGCGTGCCGGGGGCGTGCCTCCCTGACGGGGGCGTTCCTAAGGGAACGCCTCCCGTCAGAAGCCGGCCCACTGACATCACTAGTGATGTCAGTGGGAGTGATTTTGGCTCTGATAGAGCCAAAATCACTCCGGGCCTTGCGGTTGAAAACCTCAACCGCAGGCTCCGGCTCGCAGTTTCGATGGTCGCGATGGTCAAGACCATCGCGGCCATCAAACTGCACGCTCGTATAGGCTGTGGGTGGTGACCCACAGCTATACGAGCCTCCAGGAGGACGCTCCATAGTTATAGAGGCTGGCCCTCATTCAGAGCGTGCGCTCTGCTCAGAGCGTACGGCTCTGAATGAGGGCCAAAGTTCCTTAATATTTGTGGCCCTCATATTGTTTCTTCTTTTGCAGATATTTCCTTTTTGCTACCATGGCCTTGAAGTTATTGTCAATTAATGTCAATGGCCTCAACTCGCCACGTAAACGTACTATCACTTTGAGCGCCTGCAGGAGAGAAAAGGCTGATATTGTGTTCCTTCAGGAAACCCATTTTACAGGTACTCACACCCAATTGCAGGGAAAGACGTTCTCTCAAACTTTTTTTGCCTCGGCGGATTGCAAGAAACGGGGTGTTGCAATACTTATTCTCAACAAGATTCCTTTCCTGCACTCTTCCACATTCTCAGACCCTGAGGGTCGTTTCCTCAGAGTTGTTGGTACATTACGCTCCACTATAGTCACTTTGGTTTTGGTTTATGCTCCGAACCAGGGACGGGGTTCCTTTTTCTCTAGACTGTTTAGATGCATTAAGCGACGAGTTCAGGGTCATCTCATAATAGCCGGGGATTTTAATGTTACACTTGACCCAGCCCTTGATAAATCACCAACCAATAAAGCTAATATTTCTCCTTACAAGGACGCTCGGACTTTATCTTCCTTGCTTAAACAATATAATTTATATGATTCTTGGCGCCTTAAAAATTCGTCAGCATGTGATTATACTTACTATTCGGTCCCGCACCACACATATTCGCGCATCAACATGATGTTTATATCCCACTCGCTGATTCCTGAGACCTCAAGCCGGGATTACCCCCCTCTCCTGGACAGACCACGCTGGAGTCTTTGTTACCCTTGATTTTTTTTCAACTTTACCCTCGCCCCCATAGATGGCGTCTCGATGATGCACTTTTAATTAATCCATCTACTTTTACCTCCATTAAACAGGCCATATCTGACTATTTTACGTTCAATTTATCTCCTGATATAGCACCTGGGATCATATGGGAAGCCCATAAAGCGACCATTCGTGGACAACTCATTAACTCTGCCTCAGCAGCCCGCAAACGTGCCGCTACTGATATATCCTTTTTAGAACAACGATTATCTACACTTCTTGACGCCCATAAGCTCAACCCCACTAGTGACTTATTACTTCAGATTGCCTCTATCCTACAAAACTTCAGCAACGTTTCTACGACAAAGCTGACAAGGCTGACTCATTGTTGGCTAGAAAATTACAAAAGAAACGTGCGCTGAATTTAATTGATGATAAAATTCATTCTCAGAGCTCTGATTCCGTTACTTATGACCCCTTAGCAATTGTCGAAGAGTTTAGACAGTTTTATACCTCACTATATAATCTTCCCACCCCTCCTTAGGACCCTCCTCCCCGGTGCGCTGACCTGGAGACTTATCTAGCCGACACCCCTCTCCCTAAACTGTCCCTGTCTCATCTTTCCTCGTTAAATGCTGACATTACGCAGGACGAAGTACGTGCAGCCATTAAATCCATCAAAGGTTCCTCTGCCCCTGGCCCCGACGGTTTTTCGGCTCAGTACTATAAAAAAATTGACGAAAGTTTAGTTCCCCATCTAACAGATTTCTTTAACAAGGTATTAGATGGTGCCCCCTTTCACTCCGCAATGACACAAGCAAATATCGTGGTGATACTAAAAACCGGGAAAGACTCCTCACTTTGCTCTAGTTATCGCCCTATCTCTTTACTCAATGTAGATCTAAAACTCTACGCTAAAATACTGGCTACTAGATTGAATCTCCTTCTGCCATCCCTAATACTGGCCAGGTGGGGTTTGTCCTTGGATGTCAGGCCCCTGACAATATTAGGAGGACTATCGACTTAATACACACCATCCATGAAGGTAAAACTGCCTCATTACTGATGTCATTGGATGCCAAGAAGGCCTTTGACCGAATCTCATTTATCTTGATATAAAATTAACCTGGATAAAGTGGAAGTCCTTGACTTTTATATCCCCCAAAGTGACAAAGTCTCTCTGGAACTTCTCTTCCCATTTAAAAGGCATCTCCAAAAAATCAAATATTTGGGTATTTTTAGAACTAAACGTTACCATCAACATTTTCAGGCCAATTTCCCCCGCATTCTTTCCCAAATCAAATTAGACCTGGCTTCGTGGACCCATTATTTCATCTCCTGGATAAGTCGTATTAATACAGTTAAATTGAATATCTTGACTCGACTCCTTTACCTTTTCCAGTCCCTCCCTTTACATGTCCCCCCTTTATTTTTTCAAATTTCTCCAATCCCAGATAACAAAATTTATATGGTCAGGAAAACGTCCACGGGTACGTCTCCGAATTCTTCAGAGATCATCTCGGGCAGGAAGTCTGGGTATCCCTAATTTTAAGCACTACTACTTCTCTGCTCAGCTCGCTCAGTGCATCTTATGGAATAGTTGTGATAGAATTTGGGTTCAGATTGAAGCAGAGGCCATGGGACAGCTTTCTCCTGCTTCCCTTCTTTGGCTCCCTAGAGTCCGTCGCCCTAAAAGAGTCCGTGACCACCTTATTATTTTTCATTTGCTGTCATTATGGGACACAGTCACCCGTAAATTTGGCCTCTCTCCTTCTCTCACCCCAATCACCCCACTATTTAACTCCTCAGAGTTTCCTCCTGGCATGACTCCTTTAGCTTTTCTCCCCTGGTAAATGGCTGGCATTAGATATCTTAATGATTTGACCCGTGACAGCTCCTTTCCCTCATTTGCCGAACTCCAGTCTAAATTTCATATCCCATCAAAATATTTTTTCCAATATTTGCAATTTCAGAATTTAAAGTTAAATTCCGCATTGTTCATCGTTCTCTGACTCCTACTGAGATTCTGTGTCTCCACCACTCCTCCACCGCTGGCCTAATATCGGCTCTGTATTTAGAACTCGCTACACCTTTATACTCCACACGTGACCCACATGAAGCGGCTTGGGAACGGGACCTGGGTGAAACCCTGAACCCTGATGGATGGAGGGAGATTGGGGAGAGAGCCGCCTCCAGTTCCATATGCGTCAGAATAAAAGAGAACGTCTATAAAATTCTTTACAGATGGTATTTGGTCCCCTCCCGACTAAAAAGAAATGTTCCCTGTGACATCTGATAGATGTTGGCGTGGGTGCTTGTCAGAAGGCACGTACTTCCACATTTGGTGGAACTGTCCAAAACTCACTAATTTTTGGCTAAATATTAAGAATTTGATCACCTCAATTATTCATCTCCCGATCCCTCTAGACCCCAAATTCTTTCTTCTACCTCTTCCGGCTGCCACTTATCATCAAAACAAGTGAATCAGACACATCCTTTTGGCGGCTACCTGTCAGCGGGCAGCGGATTGGAAACTGTTAATGACTGACTGTAGGGAGGGTCCTGTCGGTTCAGCGTTTGGAATACATGAGGTGTGGGCCCCTTGCTTGTCTTCACTCAGTGCTAGTTCCCCATTCACTTAATCCTCTTTCTTTCTCTCCCTTTTACTCCTCTTCTGTCACAGTTCCGGCCACGCTGTCGCCCTTTCTCTTCTCTGCTGATCTCTACATTTTTATTATTATTTTCCCTTTTAAAAATTTTTAATTTTATCCCACAGTTTTGTTCTTAACACTGAACTGTGGGCCTGATTCAGAGCCGCTCGTAAGCGGCCGCTCGTTCGCTCCGAGTGATGTTCGCACAACTGCACATGCGTAGGGCTCGTAATACGCATGCGCGAACCAGTCAGTGCGGTCAAAAATCGTCTGCTCGCAATATAGCGAATGCCTGCTAATTTGAGTGACAGGATGAGGCGTTTGTGGGTGGTAACAGGGGAAGGTGCTTGAAAACGGGGAGTGGAGATCCGCAGGCGTGCCAAAAGGTCAAAACGGGCGTTTTAAGGGTGTGCATAATTAACTAAGCAGCGTCATTGACCACGTCACTTGGTTGTCTTTTAGCCTGAACTGCTCGCATGATTGCGGTAGGAAAATCCTACCACAAGCACTGCGAGCAGTTCAGACGCCTTTCGATGTACTCGATTAATCAAATAAATAGCGTAGATGACGTAGGATGCGAGCGGCCAGGGGGCGTTTTTTATCAAAATAGCGGCCGCAGGTTTTGTTCGCTCGTTCATGCTTAGAGGCGTCAACAGACCGCAAAGAGCGAGCACTTCATTTAAATAGCCGGCCCCTTTTTCTGAACGAGCGAGCGCAAATAGCGTCTGGCTCTGAATCAGGCCCAATGTCCTTGAATATTCATATTGCTATGTTCAGTGAAATTTGTCTGTCTTTTTGCAGACCTATTTTGATGCATTTTGTGTGGATCGTTAATAAATATATCTTAAAAAAAATAATAATAATAATTAGCACCAGTAATGAGTATACTTGTGCACCAACTAGGAGATCTGGAAAACATGCGCTGTTAGGGGTGCACTGAAATAGACCATCTATAGGGTCAATTATTAATACTGCTTAACAATACACTATCCAGTACATAAGGAGACCAAGCTGTACATATACACTATATCAGGGCAGTGCTTGGTTATTTTTATGCCCCCCCCCCCCCCCCCCGACTCACAAACTTGCTGTAATGATCTGCAATGGAGCCCACAGCTGAAACGCAACATTCAGGCCCTACTTCCGGTTATAATGACACTGTGATCACTGGTCCTGTCCATGTCACAATTATTACATACACTACACGTCTTAAATTAAAGCTGGATAAATGCTGATTTTATCCTCTTCATGGAATGGCCACACTTGCTCTAAAATGAAACCCCCCCCCCCTCTAGAAATCCTGCATTTGCCACTGCGGAGGATAAAATGTCTGTATCAACTGTCTCTTTGCCTCTCGTCTGTCTGGCTGTCATCTGTCTGTCTGCCTCTCTCGTCTGTCTGTCATCTGTCTGCCTCTCTCGTCTATCTGCCTCTCTCATCTGTCTGCCTCTCTCGTCTGTCTGTCTGTCTGCCTCTCGTCTGTCTGTCTATCATCTGTCTGGCTGTCTCTCTCATCTGTCTGTTGGGCTGTCTGCCTCTCTCGTCTGTCTGTCTATCATCTGTCTGGCTGTCTGGCTCTCTCGTCGGGCTGTCTGCCTCTCTCGTCTGTCTGCCTCTCTCGTCTGTCTATCATCTGTCTGTCTGCCTCTCTCGTCTGTCTGTTGGGCTGTCTGCCTCTCTCGTCTGTCTGTCTATCATCTGTCTGCCTCTCTCGTCTGTCTGTCTATCATCTGTCTGCCTTTCTCGTCTGTCTGTCTGTCTGCCTCTCTCGTCTGTCTGTCTATCATCTGTCTGCCTTTCTCGTCTGTCTGTCTGTCTGCCTCTCTCGTCTGTCTGTCTATCATCTGTCTGTCTGCCTCTCTCGTCTGTCTGTCTGCCTCTCTCGTCTGTCTATCGTCTGTCTATCGCTGGTTAGATCACAATGAAGATGTTTGGACAATAATCTCTGTGGTAATAATGGGGATAGAATGATTGAGGACTTTGTGTCATCACTACTTACCCCAATATGTCTTATTATTTCAGTGTTACTCTCTGAGAACCAAGCGCCTGATCACTAAGGATCGCTATTGTGATCGCAGCTGCGAATACGCACGTAGATCTGCTGCAAAATAATGCTAATGATTACACCTGCTCACCCGGCATAGAGACGATCCCTACCGCATTCACACATCCGTAAGACTTCCCAATCCTGCGTATACATCGGTAACATCGGCCCCTCACACAGAATTACAGAAGCCCTGACTGGTCATAGATCGTAGCACGCAGTGAGTACACAAGCTGCTTATACCGTCGCAGTGGCCGAATTATGCACGCCCAGGAAATGGCGTTCACACGGACTGTCACGCCTGCGTTTCTCCTACCACTCCCCCGTCACACCCCCCCCCAAATGCTGACATACTGTCGCTCACTCTGTGATGGCTTTCTGCGTGCGCGATCGCAATCCTCCTAACCTGTGCCACTGCGGTGCAGTACGCACCATGGGCTGATCTGCGTACGCTGTTGCAGTTCCGATCTGTAATGAATCAGGTCCTCAGATAGTATATCGGCATTTACAGTATCTGTTCTCAGTGGAAATGTTTACGTATCATCCTGAAAAAGAGGGACTATAAGTAACTATTACACAAGTCTGTACGTACATCCAGCATAATTCTGCAATAATTCATGTTAGCGAGGGCCGGTAACTCGCGCTGCAGCAGATGGTCCCCCTGAGATGACGGAGGCCATAAAACTATAGAAGTGATCAGTTGTAATGACGATCACTAATCACTATAACACACTGTTTAATGTAAGATAACTGAGCACTGGTGGTTGTTTCTCTCAGCAGTGATCTGTGGGCCTGATTCAGAGCCGGACGCTATTTGCGGACGGTTGTTCAGGAAAAGGGAGTGGCTATTCAAATGAACCATTGGCTCTTTGCGGTCTGTTGACGCCTCCATATCTGAACAAGCGAACAAAACTTGTGGTCGTTTTTTTAGATAACTACGCCCCCTGGCCGCTCGCATCCTACGTCATGTCCGCTATTTATTAGATTAATCGAGTACATCGACCAGCGTATGAACTGCTCGCTATTCTTGTGGTTGGTTTTTCCTACCGCAATCTTGCGAGCAGTTCTGGCTATAAAATAACCCAGTGACCTGGTCAATGACGCTGCTGTAGTAATTAAGCACACCCATAAAACGCCCGTTTTGACCTTTAAGCACGCCTGCGTTCGGATCCACCTTCCCCTGTTAACACCCACATACGCCTCATTCTGTCACTCAAAATAGCAGGCATTCGCTATTTAGCGAACAAACGATTTTCGGCCGCACTGACTGATTCGCGCATGCGTATTACGATCCGTACGCATGCGCAGTTGGGCAAACATCGCTCGGAACGAACGAGCGGCCGCTTACGAGCGGCTCTGAATCAGGCCCTGTATCTTCCCATTCAGACAAATACATCTAATGCCCGAGGCTGCTGTGAGAGACCGTGCTGTATGATGGCGCTGTAATCTCCTCGCCGTGCTGTATGATGGTGCTGTAATCTCCTCGCCGTGCTGCAATCTCCTCGCCGTGCTGTATGACGGTGCTGTAATCTCCTCGCCGTGCTGTATGATGGCGCTGTAATCTCCTCGCCGTGCTGTATGATGGTGCTGTAATCTCCTCGCCGTGCTGCAATCTCCTCGCCGTGCTGTATGATGGTGCTGTAATCTCCTCGCCGTGCTGTATGATGGTGCTGTAATCTCCTCGCCGTGCTGCAATCTCCTCGCCGTGCTGTATGATGGTGCTGTAATCTCCTCGCCGTGCTGTATGATGGTGCTGTTATCTCCTCGCCGTGCTGTATGATGGTGCTGTAATCTCCTCGCCGTGCTGTATGATGGTGCTGTAATCTCCTCGCCGTGCTGTATGATGGTGCTGTAATCTCCTCGCCGTGCTGTATGATGGTGCTGTAATCTCCTCGCCGTGCTGTATGACGGTGCTGTAATCTCTTCACCGTGCTGTAATCTCCTCGCCGTGCTTTATGATGGTGCTGTAATCTCTTCACCGTGCTGTAATCTCCTCGCCGTGCTGTAATCTCCTCGCCGTGCTGTATGACGGTGCTGTAATCTCCTCGCCGTGCTGTATGATGGTGCTGTAATCTCCTCGCCGTGCTGTATGATGGTGCTGTAATCTCCTCGCTGTGCTGTATGACCGTGCTGTAATCTCCTCGCCGTGCTGTATGATGGTGCTGTAATCTCCTCGCCGTGCTGTATGATGGTGCTGTAATCTCCTCGCCGTGCTGTATGACGGTGCTGTAATCTCCTCGCCGTGCTGTATGATGGTGCTGTTATCTCCTCGCCGTGCTGTAATCTCCTCGCCGTGCTGTATGATGGTGCTGTAATCTCCTCGCCGTGCTGTATGATGGTGCTGTAATCTCCTCGCCGTGCTGTATGATGGTGCTGTAATCTCCTCGCCGTGCTGTAATCTCCTCGCCATGCTGTATAATACGTGCTGTAATCTCCTCGCCGTGCTGTAATCTCCTCGCCGTGCTGTATGATGGTGCTGTAATCTCCTCGCCGTGCTGTAATCTCCTCGCCGTGCTGCAATCTCCTCGCCGTGCTGTATGATGGTGCTGTAATCTCCTCGCCGTGCTGTAATCTCCTCGCCGTGCTGTATGATGGTGCTGTAATCTCCTCGCCGTGCTGTAATCTCTTCACCGTGCTGTAATCTCCTCGCCGTGCTCTATGATAGTGCTGTAATCTCCTCGCCGTGCTGTATGATGGCGCTGTAATCTCCTCGCCGTGCTGTATGACGGTGCTGTAATCTCCTCGCCGTGCAGTATGACGGTGCTGTAATCTCCTCGCCGTGCTGTATGATAGTGCTGTAATCTCCTCGCCGTGCTGTAATCTCCTCGCCGTGCTGTATAATACGTGCTGTAATCTCCTCGCCGTGCTGTATGACGGTGCTGTAATCTCCTCGCCGTGCTGTAATCTCCTCGCCGTGCTGTATGATGGTGCTGTAATCTCCTCGCCGTGCTGTAATCTCCTCGCCGTGCTGTATGATGGTGCTGTAATCTCCTCGCCATGCTGTATGACGGTGCTGTAATCTCCTCGCCGTGCTGTATAATACGTGCTGTAATCTCCTCGCCGTGCTGTATGACGGTGCTGTAATCTCCTCGCCGTGCTGTATGATACGTGCTGTAATCTCCTCGCCGTGCTGTATGACGGCGCTGTAATCTCCTCGCCGTGCTGTATGATGGCGCTGTAATCTCCTCGTCGTGCTGTATGATGGTGCTGACATCTACTCGCCGTGCTGTAATCTCCTCGCCGTGCTGTATGACGGTGCTGTAATCTCCTCGCCGTGCTGTAATCTCCTCACCGTGCTGTATGATACGTGCTGTAATCTACTCGCCGTGCTGTATGACGGTGCTGTAATCTCCTCGCCGTGCTGTAATCTCCTCACCGTGCTGTATGATAGTGCTGTAATCTCCTCGCCGTGCTGTATGATAGTGCTGTAATCTCCTCGCCGTGCTGTATGACGGTGCTGTAATCTCCTCGCCGTGCTGTATGATACGTGCTGTAATCTCCTCGCCGTGCTGTATGATACGTGCTGTAATCTCCTCGCCGTGCTGTATGATACGTGCTGTAATCTCCTCGCCGTGCTGTATGATACGTGCTGTAATCTCCTCGCCGTGCTGTATGATACGTGCTGTAATCTCCTCGCCGTGCTGTGTGATACGTGCTGTAATCTCCTCGCCGTGCTGTATGATAGGTGCGTAATCTCCTCGCCGTGCTGTAATCTCCTCGCCGTGCTGTATGACGGTGCTGTAATCTCCTCGCCGTGCTGTATCACATACATTGCTAACCACAGAAAAGCAACACATATTGCTCCACACAATGACTCATTGGCCTCTACGTGTTGGCCGGTCAGAAGGCTCATTGTCGTCCCTGTCCTGGCTGGGCGGTCGTCTTGCAGTGACTGCACTAAGTGCAGAGCTGTAAGCAGAGTACAGGCGGGCTGACTGGAGTGCGTGCAGGCGGGCAATGAGACCTATGTTGTCACACCGCCGCATCTCCATAGGTCATGGCCCGGGCCTCTCAGAAGCGCCCAGTGGCTGCCCGGGCCTGCCATACAAATGTGCGCTGACTCTCGCGGGAAACCTGCTGCCGTAGAGTTTTCTAATGCTCACAATTGTGCAGCAAGAGACTGCAGTGTAATAACGGTTACCGATAGCGAGAAGGGGCCCTGACACAGAAACAGCAGAGCCCCTGCAGAGGGCCCCTGATCAGAGGGTCTCTTTTTAGCACCCAAGATCATTTTGCTTGTTCTTCAACCTGTACAGACATGTGTAGCATATGGACACATTGCTCAAATGTCACTGCAGAGCCAGCGTTACCCACGATCAGTCACTAGGGGACACTGCAGAGCCAGCGTTACCCGTTATCAGTCACTAGGGGACACTGCAGAGCCAGAGTTACCCATGATCAGTCACTAGGGGACACTGCAGAGCCAGCGTTACTCATGATCAGTCACTAGGGGACACTGCAGAGCCAGCGTTACCCATGTTCAGTCACTAGGGGACACTGCAGAGCCAGAGTTACCCATGATCAGTCACTAGGGGACACTGCAGAGCCAGCGTTACTCATGATCAGTCACTAGGGGACACTGCAGAGCCAGCGTTACCCATGTTCAGTCACTAGGGGACACTGCAGTGCCAGCGTTACCCATTATCTGTCACTAGGGGACACTGCTGAGCCAGCGTTACTCATTATAGGTCACTAGGGGACACTGCAGAGCCAGTTACCCATGATCAGTCACTAGGGGACACTGCAGAGCCAGCGTTACCCATTATCCCTCACTAGGGGACGTGACTGCAGAGCCAGTTACCCATGATCAGTCACTAGGGGACGTGACTGCAGAGCCAGTTACCCATGATCAGTCTCTAGGGGACACTGCAGAGCCAGCATTACCCAAGATCAGTCACTAGGGGACACTGCAGAGCCAGAGTTACCCATTATCCCTCACTAGAGGACACTGCAGAGCCACCGTTACCCATTATCCCTCACTAGGGGACACTGCAGAGCCAGCGTTACCCATTATCCATCACTAGGGGACACTGCAGAGCCAGCGTTACCCATTATTCCTCACTAGGGGACGTGACTGCAGAGCCAGTTACCCATGATCAGTCACTAGGGGACACTGCAGAGCCAGCGTTACCCTTTATCACTCACTAGGGGACACTGCAGAGCCAGCGTTACCCTTGATCAGTCACTAGGGGACACTGCAGAGCCAGCGTTACCCATTATCAGTCACTAGGGGACACTGCAGAGCCAGCGTTACCCATTATCAGTCACTAGGGGACACTGCAGAGCCAGCGTTACCCATTATCAGTCACTAGGGGACACTGCAGAGCCAGCGTTACCCATTATCAGTCACTAGGGGACACTGCTGAGCCAGAGTTACCCATTATCCATCACTAGGGGACACTGCAGAGCCAGCGTTACCCGTTATCCGTCACTAAGGGACACTGCAGAGCCAGAGTTACCCATATTCAGTCACTAGGGGACGTGACTGCAGAGCCAGTTACCCATGATCAGTCACTAGGGGACGTGACTGCAGAGCCAGTTACCCATGATCAGTCACTAGGGGACACTGCAGAGCCACCGTTACTCATGATCAGTCACTAGGGGACACTGCAGTGCCAGCGTTACCCATTATCTGTCACTAGTGGACACTGCAGAGCCAGCGTTACTCATTATCGGTCACTAGGGGACACTGCAGAGCCAGTTACCCATGATCAGTCACTAGGGGACACTGCAGAGCCACCGTTACTCATGATCAGTCACTAGGGGACACTGCAGAGCCAGCGTTACCCATGTTCAGTCACTAGGGGACACTGCAGTGCCAGCGTTACCCATTATCTGTCACTAGGGGACACTGCAGAGCCAGCGTTACTCATTATAGGTCACTAGGGGACACTGCAGAGCCAGTTACCCATGATCAGTCACTAGGGGACACTGCAGAGCCACCGTTACCCATTATCCCTCACTAGGGGACACTGCAGAGCCAGCGTTACCCATTATCCCTCACTAGGGGACACTGCAGAGCCAGCGTTACCCATTATCCCTCACTAGGGGACACTGCAGAGCCAACGCCTCAGATCTGTGTCCTTTGGGAAGAAAGACACGCCATATGACTTAAACCTAGGATCGAGCACGGTCGCCAAAATGTATTGATCTGATTATTACACATTAATAAATGCAAATACAGTATACTGAGGAATCTCCTAAACTTCTCTAATGTTTACAAGAACGTTTCACTAAATCATAAGATTAAATACTGAATATTGAAAAATACAGTATGACTCCTATGGTTGTGTCCAATTTAAAAGTAATCAAACCTATTCTATGGATTCCACCAGTTTTATCTGGGCAGCACTGTTGGCGTAGTGGCTAGCATTACTGCCTCACAGCACTGAGATCTGGGGTTTGATTCCTGCTAAGGCTTTCTTGGTGTGGAGTTTGTATGTTGTCCCAGTGTTTGCATGGGCTTCTTCTAGGTGCTCCTGTTTCCTCTCACAGGGCGGGATGCACGATGCGTCACACTCGGGATACGATGCATTTCGCCAATCTTCTCATGGATGCCGGCATTGATTACACTGTTCTGCATGAAGGAAAGCGCAAAGGATCACTCTCTCTGTAAGAGATGTCCTTTACTAGTGAGGGACTTCCGGGTCTTCTGGCTCCTTCTGTGCCGCTGGGGGTGTGTCGCATCGTTACATAAC
The DNA here is from genome assembly GCA_031769625.1 of Taudactylus pleione. NCBI lineage: Eukaryota > Metazoa > Chordata > Amphibia > Anura > Myobatrachidae > Taudactylus > Taudactylus pleione. The sequence goes on along the minus strand of JAUIMM010000046.1, from coordinate 1,989,345 downwards.
AAAATGGTGGGCTTGAATGCATTTCTGAAGTCAGTGCATCCCGCACACAATCCTAAAACATACTGGTAGGTTCATTTAATTCTAGTGTATGTATGTATGTATGATGAGCGGTTCGGATTCTGAGGAATCTGAACCGCTCTGAACATGTGGAATCCGAGACAACCCCAGCAGAGGCTCAAGTGTTCCCGCCTCATTCAGATTCCACCTCGAGGCTGAACGTCATCCTCTGACGTTGGATTCTCACAAGACGTGGATGACGTTTGGCCTCTATATAAGGCGTTGCGCTCAGGACTCTGCGCCATTTGTTACCAGGCGCTCTGTATGCTCAGGCTGTGTACTCCTCCGGACTAGTGCTGGTAATGTGACTGTGTATAGGGGGCGCACTGCACGCTGATGTATGATGCACTATACTCTGCTGATAATGTGACTGTGTATATGGAGCACACTGCACGCTGATGTATGCTGCACTATACTCTGCTGATAATGTGACTGTGTATATGGGGCACACTGCACGCTGATGTATGCTGCACTATACTCTGCTGATAATGTGACTGTGTATAGGGGGCACACTGCACGCTGATGTATGCTGCACTATACTCTGCTGATTATGTGACTGTGTATATGGAGCACACTGCACGCTGATGTATGCTGCACTATACTCTGCTGATTATGTGACTGTGTATATGGGGCACACTGCACGCTGATGTATGCTGCACTATACTCTGCTGATTATGTGACTGTGTATATGGAGCACACTGCACGCTGATGTATGCTGCACTATACTCTGCTGATAATGTGACTGTGTATAGGGAGCACACTGCAAGCTGATGTATGCTGCACTATACTCTGTGTATAGGGGACACACTGCACGTTGATGTATGCTGCACTATACTCTGCTGATTATGTGACTGTGTATATGGAGCACACTGCACGTTGATGTATGCTGCACTATACTCTGCTGATAATGTGACTGTGTATAGGGAGCACACTGCACGCTGATGTATGCTGCACTATACTCTGCTGATTATGTGACTGTGTATAGGGGACACACTGCACGCTGATGTATGCTGCACTATACTCTGCTGATAATGTGACTGTGTATAGGGAGCACACTGCACGCTGATGTATGCTGCACTATACTCTGCTGATAATGTGACTGTGTATAGGGGGCACACTGCACGCTGATGTATGCTGCACTATACTCTGCTGATTATGTGACTGTGTATAGGGGGCACACTGCACGCTGATGTATGCTGCACTATACTCTGCTGGTAATGTGACTGTGTATAGGGAGCACGCTGATGTATGCTGCACTATACTCTGCTGATTATGTGACTGTGTATAGGGAGCACGCTGATGTATGCTGCACTATACTCTGCTGATTATGTGACTGTGTATATGGGACACACTGCACGCTGATGTATGCTGCACTATACTCTGCTGATAATGTGCCTGTGTATATGGGGCACACTGCACGCTGATGTATGCTGCACTATACTCTGCTGATAATGTGACTGTGTATAGGGGGCACACTGCACGCTGATGTATGCTGCACTATACTCTGCTGATAATGTGACTGTGTATAGGGGGCACACTGCACGCTGATGTATGCTGCACTATACTCTGCTGATAATGTGACTGTGTATAGGGGGCACACTGCACGCTGATGTATGCTGCACTATACTCTACTGATAATGTGACTGTGTATAGGGGGCACACTGCACGCTGATGTATGCTGCACTATACTCTGCTGATAATGTGACTGTGTATATGGGGCACACTGCACGCTGATGTATGCTGCACTATACTCTGCTGATAATGTGACTGTGTATATGGGGCACACTGCACGCTGATGTATGCTGCACTATACTCTGCTGATAATGTGACAGTGTATATGGAGCACACTGCACGCTGATGTATGCTGCACTATACTCTGCTGATAATGTGACTGTGTATATGGGGCACACTGCACGCTGATGTATGCTGCACTATACTCTGCTGATTATGTGACTGTGTATAGGGAGCACGCTGATGTATGCTGCACTATACTCTGCTGATTATGTGACTGTGTATATGGGACACACTGCACGCTGATGTATGCTGCACTATACTCTGCTGGTAATGTGACTGTGTATAGGGAGCACGCTGATGTATGCTGCACTATACTCTGCTGTTAATGTGACTGTGTATAGGGAGCACACTGCACGCTGATGTATGCTGCACTATACTCTGCTGATAATGTGACTGTGTATAGGGGGCACACTGCACGCTGATGTATGCTGCACTATACTCTGCTGATAATGTGACTGTGTATAGGGAGCACACTGCACGCTGATGTATGCTGCACTATACTCTGCTGATTATGTGACTGTGTATAGGGGGCACACGGCACGCTGATGTATGCTGCACTATACTCTGCTGATAATGTGACTGTGTATAGGGGGCACACTGCACGCTGATGTATGCTGCACTATACTCTGCTGATTATGTGACTGTGTATATGGGGCACACTGCACGCTGATGTATGCTGCACTATACTCTGCTGATTATGTGACTGTGTATATCGGACACACTGCACGCTGATGTATGCTGCACTATACTCTGCTGATAATGTGACTGTGTATAGGGGGCACACTGCACGCTGATGTATGCTGCACTATACTCTGCTGATAATGTGACTGTGTATATGGGACACACTGCACGCTGATGTATGCTGCACTATACTCTGCTGATAATGTGCTGTGTATATGGGGCACACTGCACGCTGATGTATGCTGCACTATACTCTGCTGATAATGTGACTGTGTATAGGGGGACACACTGCACGCTGATGTATGCTGCACTATACTCTGCTGATAATGTGACTGTGTATAGGGGGCACACTGCACGCTGATGTATGCTGCACTATACTCTGCTGATAATGTGACTGTGTATAGGGAGCACACTGCACGCTGATGTATGCTGCACTATACTCTGCTGATAATGTGACTGTGTATAGGGAGCACACTGCACGCTGATGTATGCTGCACTATACTCTGCTGATAATGTGACTGTGTATAGGGGGCACACTGCACGCTGATGTATGCTGCACTATACTCTGCTGATTATGTGACTGTGTATAGGGGGCACGCTGATGTATGCTGCACTATACTCTGCTGATAATGTGACTGTGTATATGGGGCACACTGCACGCTGATGTATGCTGCACTATACTCTGCTGATAATGTGACTGTGTATATGGGGCACACTGCACGCTGATGTATGCTGCACTATACTCTGCTGATAATGTGACTGTGTATATGGGGCACAATGCACGCTGATGTATGCTGCACTATACTCTGCTGATTATGTGACTGTGTATATGGAGCACACTGCACGCTGATGTATGCTGCACTATACTCTGCTGATTATGTGACTGTGTATAGGGAGCACGCTGATGTATGCTGCACTATACTCTGCTGATAATGTGACTGTGTATAGGGGGCACACTGCACGCTGATGTATGCTGCACTATACTCTGCTGATAATGTGACTGTATAGGGGGCACACTGCACGCTGATGTATGCTGCACTATACTCTGCTGATAATGTGACTGTGTATAGGGAGCACACTGCACGCTGATGTATGCTGCACTATACTCTGCTGATAATGTGACTGTGTATATGGGGCACACTGCACGCTGATGTATGCTGCACTATACTCTGCTGATTATGTGACTGTGTATATGGGGCACACTGCTCGCTGATGTATGCTGCACTATACTCTGCTGATAATGTGACTGTGTATATGGGGCACACTGCACGCTGATGTATGCTGCACTATACTCTGCTGATAATGTGACTGTGTATAGGGGGCACACTGCACGCTGATGTATGCTCCACTATACTCTGCTGATAATGTGACTGTGTATATGGGGCACACTGCACGCTGATGTATGCTGCACTATACTCTGCTGATAATGTGACTGTGTATATGGGGCACACTGCACGCTGATGTATGCTGCACTATACTCTGCTGATAATGTGACTGTGTATATGGGGCACACTGCACGCTGATGTATGCTGCACTATACTCTGCTGATTATGTGACTATGTATATGGGGCACACTGCACGCTGATGTATGCTGCACTATACTCTGCTGATAATGTGACTGTGTATATGGGGCACACTGCACGCTGATGTATGCTGCACTATACTCTGCTGATAATGTGACTGTGTATAGGGAGCACACTGCACGCTGATGTATGCTGCACTATACTCTGCTGATAATGTGACTGTGTATAGGGAGCACACTGCACGCTGATGTATGCTGCACTATACTCTGCTGATAATGTGACAGTGTATATGGAGCACACTGCACGCTGATGTATGCTGCACTATACTCTGCTGATTATGTGACTGTGTATAGGGAGCACGCTGATGTATGCTGCACTATACTCTGCTGATAATGTGACAGTGTATAGAGGGCACACTGCACGCTGTTGTATGCTGCACTATACTCTGCTGATAATGTGACTGTGTATAGAGGGCACACTGCACGCTGATGTATGCTGCACTATACTCTGCTGGTAATGTGACTGTGTATAGGGAGCACGCTGATGTATGCTGCACTATACTCTGCTGATAATGTGACAGTGTATATGGAGCACACTGCACGCTGATGTATGCTGCACTATACTCTGCTGATTATGTGACTGTGTATAGGGAGCACGCTGATGTATGCTGCACTATACTCTGCTGATAATGTGACTGTGTATAGGGGGCACGCTGATGTATGCTGCACTATACTCTGCTGATAATGTGACTGTTTATAGGGAGCACACTGCACGCTGATGTATGCTGCACTATACTCTGCTGATAATGTGACTGTGTATAGGGAGCACACTGCGCGCTGATGTATGCTGCACTATACTCTGCTGATTATGTGACTGTGTATATGGGACACACTGCACGCTGATGTATGCTGCACTATACTCTGCTGATAATGTGACTGTGTATATGGGGCACACTGCACGCTGTTGTATGCTGCACTATACACTGCTGATAATGTGACTGTGTATAGGGGGCACACTGCACGCTGATGTATGCTGCACTATACTCTGCTGATAATGTGACTGTGTATAGGGGGCACACTGCACGCTGATGTATGCTGCACTATACTCTGCTGATAATGTGACTGTGTATAGGGGGCACACTGCACGCTGATGTATGCTGCACTATACTCTGCTGATAATGTGACTGTGTATAGGGAGCACACTGCACGCTGATGTATGCTGCACTATACTCTGCTAATAATGTGACTGTGTATAGGGGGACACACTGGACGCTGATGTATGCTGCACTATACTCTGCTGGTAATGTAACTGTGAATAGGGGGACACACTGCACGCTGATGTATGCTGCACTATACTCTGCTGATAATGTGACTGTGTATATGGGGCACACTGCACGCTGATGTATGCTGCACTATACTCTGCTGATAATGTGACTGTGTATATGGGACACACTGCACGCTGATGTATGCTGCACTATACTCTGCTGATAATGTGACTGTGTATATGGGACACACTGCACGCTGATGTATGTTGCACTATACTCTGCTGATAATGTGACTGTGTATAGGGAGCACACTGCACGCTGATGTATGCTGCACTATACTCTGCTAATAATGTGACTGTGTATATGGGGCACACTGCACGCTGATGTATGCTGCACTATACTCTGCTGATAATGTGACTGTGTATATGGGGCACACTGCACGCTGATGTATGCTGCACTATACTCTGCTGATAATGTGACTGTGTATATGGGACACACTGCACGCTGATGTATGCTGCACTATACTCTGCTGATAATGTGCTGTGTATATGGGGCACACTGCACGCTGATGTATGCTGCACTATACTCTGCTGATAATGTGACTGTGTATAGGGGGCACACTGCACGCTGATGTATGCTGCACTATACTCTGCTGATAATGTGACTGTGTATAGGGAGCACACTGCACGCTGATGTATGCTGCACTATACTCTGCTGATAATGTGACTGTGTATAGGGGGCACACTGCACGCTGATGTATGCTGCACTATACTCTGCTGATTATGTGACTGTGTATATGGGGCACACTGCACGCTGATGTATGCTGCACTATACTCTGCTGATTATGTGACTGTGTATATGGGACACACTGCACGCTGATGTATGCTGCACTATACTCTGCTGATTATGTGACTGTGTATAGGGAGAACACTGCACACTGATGTATGCTGCACTATACTCTGCTGATAATGTGACTGTGTATAGGGGGCACACTGCACGCTGATGTATGCTGCACTATACTCTGCTGATAATGTGACTGTGTATAGGGGGCACACTGCACGCTGATGTATGCTGCACTATACTCTGCTGATTATGTGACTGTGTATATGGAGCACACTGCACGCTGATGTATGCTGCACTATACTCTGCTGATAATGTGACAGTGTATAGGGGACACACTGCACGCTGATGTATGCTGCACTATACTCTGCTGATAATGTGACTGTGTATAGGGGGACACACTGCACGCTGATGTATGCTGCACTATACTCTGCTGATAATGTGACTGTGTATATGGGGCACACTGCACGCTGATGTATGCTGCACTATACTCTGCTGATAATGTGACTGTGTATAGGGGGCACACTGCACGCTGATGTATGCTGCACTATACTCTGCTGATAATGTGACTGTGTATAGGGAGCACACTGCACGCTGATGTATGCTGCACTATACTCTGCTTATAATGTGACTGTGTATAGGGGGCACACTGCACGCTGATGTATGCTGCACTATACTCTGCTGATAATGTGACTGTGTATAGGGGGCACACTGCACGCTGATGTATGCTGCACTATACTCTGCTGATAATGTGACAGTGTATAGGGGACACACTGCACGCTGATGTATGCTGCACTATACTCTGCTGATAATGTGACTGTGTATAGGGAGCACACTGCACGCTGATGTATGCTGCACTATACTCTGCTGATTATGTGACTGTGTATAGGGGGCACACGGCACGCTGATGTATGCTGCACTATACTCTGCTGATTATGTGACTGTGTATAGGGGGCACACTGCACGCTGATGTATGCTGCACTATACTCTGCTGATAATGTGACTGTGTATATGGGGCACACTGCACGCTGATGTATGCTGCACTATACTCTGCTGATTATGTGACTGTGTATATGGGGCACACTGCACGCTGATGTATGCTGCACTATACTCTGCTGGTAATGTGATTGTGTATAGGGAGCACGCTGATGTATGCTGCACTATACTCTGCTGATTATGTGACTGTGTATATGGGACACACTGCACGCTGATGTATGCTGCACTATACTCTGCTGATAATGTGCTGTGTATATGGGACACACTGCACGCTGATGTATGCTGCACTATACTCTGCTGATAATGTGACTGTGTATAGGGGGCACACTGCACGCTGATGTATGCTGCACTATACTCTGCTGATAATGTGACTGTGTATAGGGAGCACACTGCACGCTGATGTATGCTGCACTATACTCTGCTGATAATGTGACTGTGTATATGGAGCACACTGCACGCTGATGTATGCTGCACTATACTCTGCTGATTATGTGACTGTGTATAGGGGGCACACTGCACGCTGATGTATGCTGCACTATACTCTGCTGATTATGTGACTGTGTATATGGGACACACTGGACGCTGTTGTATGCTGCACTATACTCTGCTGATAATGTGACTGTGTATATGGGGCACACTGCACGCTGATGTATGCTGCACTATACTCTGCTGATAATGTGACAGTGTATAGAGGGCACACTGCACGCTGATGTATGCTGCACTATACTCTGCTGATAATGTGACTGTGTATATGGGGCACACTGGACGCTGTTGTATGCTGCACTATACTCTGCTGATAATGTGACTGTGTATATGGGACACACTGGACGCTGTTGTATGCTGCACTATACTCTGCTGATAATGTGACTGTGTATATGGGGCACACTGCACGCTGATGTATGCTGCACTATACTCTGCTGATAATGTGACAGTGTATAGAGTGCACACTGCACGCTGATGTATGCAGCACTATACTCTGCTGATAATGTGACTGTGTATAGGGGGCACACTGCACGCTGATGTATGCTGCACTATACTCTGCTGATTATGTGACTGTGTATATGGGACACACTGGACGCTGTTGTATGCTGCACTATACTCTGCTGATAATGTGACTGTGTATATGGGGCACACTGCACGCTGATGTATGCTGCACTATACTCTGCTGATAATGTGACAGTGTATAGAGGGCACACTGCACGCTGTTGTTTGCTGCACTATACTCTGCTGATAATGTGACTGTGTATAGGGAGCACACTGCACGCTGTTGTTTGCTGCACTATACTCTGCTGATTATGTGACTGTGTATATGGGACACACTGGACGCTGTTGTATGCTGCTCTATACTCTGCTGATAATGTGACTGTGTATATGGGGCACACTGCACGCTGATGTATGCTGCACTATACTCTGCTGATAATGTGACTGTGTATATGGGGCACACTGCACGCTGTTGTTTGCTGCACTATACTCTGCTGATAATGTGACTGTGTATATGGGGCACACTGCACGCTGATGTATGCTGCACTATACTCTGCTGATAATGTGACAGTGTATAGAGGGCACACTGCACGCTGTTGTTTGCTGCACTATACTCTGCTGATAATGTGACTGTGTATAGGGGGCACACTGCACGCTGATGTATGCTGCACTATACTCTGCTGATAATGTGACTGTGTATAGGGAGTACGCTGATGTATGCTGCACTATACTCTGCTGATAATGTGACTGTATAGGGGGCACACTGCACGCTGATGTATGCTGCACTATACTCTGCTGATAATGTGACTGTGTATAGGGGGCACACTGCACGCTGATGTATGCTGCACTATACTCTGCTGATAATGTGACTGTGTATATGGGACACACTGCACGCTGATGTATGCTGCACTATACTCTGCTGATAATGTGACTGTGTATAGGGAGCACACTGCACGCTGATGTATGCTGCACTATACTCTGCTAATAATGTGACTGTGTATAGGGGGACACACTGGACGCTGATGTATGCTGCACTATACTCTGCTGATTATGTGACTGTGTATATGGGGCACACTGCACGCTGATGTATGCTGCACTATACTCTGCTGATAATGTGCTGTGTATATGGGGCACACTGCACGCTGATGTATGCTGCACTATACTCTGCTGATAATGTGACTGTGTATATGGGACACACTGCACGCTGATGTATGCTGCACTATACTCTGCTGATTATGTGACTGTGTATAGGGAGCACGCTGATGTATGCTGCACTATACTCTGCTGATAATGTGACTGTGTATAGGGAGCACACTGCGCGCTGATGTATGCTGCACTATACTCTGCTGATTATGTGACTGTGTATATGGGACACACTGCACGCTGATGTATGCTGCACTATACTCTGCTGATAATGTGACTGTGTATATGGGGCACACTGCACGCTGATGTATGCTGCACTATACTCTGCTGATAATGTGACTGTGTATAGGGGGCACACTGCACGCTGATGTATGCTGCACTATACTCTGCTGATAATGTGACTGTGTATAGGGGGCACACTGCACGCTGATGTATGCTGCACTATACTCTGCTGATAATGTGACTGTGTATAGGGGGCACACTGCACGCTGATGTATGCTGCACTATACTCTGCTGATAATGTGACTGTGTATAGGGGCACACTGCACGCTGATGTATGCTCCACTATACTCTGCTGATAATGTGACTGTGTATAGGGAGCACACTGCACGCTGATGTATGCTGCACTATACTCTGCTAATAATGTGACTGTGTATAGTGGGCACACTGCACGCTGATGTATGCTGCACTATACTCTGCTGATAATGTAACTGTGAATAGTGGGCACACTGCACGCTGATGTATGCTGCACTATACTCTGCTGATAATGTGACTGTGTATAGGGGGACACACTGGACGCTGATGTATGCTGCACTATACTCTGCTGGTAATGTAACTGTGAATAGTGGGCACACTGCACGCTGATGTATGCTGCACTATACTCTGCTGATAATGTGACTGTGTATATGGGGCACACTGCACGCTGATGTATGCTGCACTATACTCTGCTGATAATGTGACTGTGTATATGGGACACACTGCACGCTGATGTATGCTGCACTATACTCTGCTAATAATGTGACTGTGTATAGGGGGACACACTGGACGCTGATGTATGCTGCACTATACTCTGCTGATAATGTGACTGTGTATATGGGCACACTGCACGCTGATGTATGCTGCACTATACTCTGCTGATAATGTGACTGTGTATATGGGACACACTGCACGCTGATGTATGCTGCACTATACTCTGCTGATAATGTGCTGTGTATATGGGGCACACTGCACGCTGATGTATGCTGCACTATACTCTGCTGATAATGTGCTGTGTATATGGGGCACACTGCACGCTGATGTATGCTGCACTATACTCTGCTGATAATGTGACTGTGTATAGGGGGCACACTGCACGCTGATGTATGCTGCACTATACTCTGCTGATAATGTGACTGTGTATAGGGGGCACACTGCACGCTGATGTATGCTGCACTATACTCTGCTGATAATGTGACTGTGTATATGGGGCACACTGCACGCTGATGTATGCTGCACTATACTCTGCTGATAATGTGACTGTGTATAGGGAGCACACTGCACGCTGATGTATGCTGCACTATACTCTGCTGATAATGTGACTGTGTATAGGGGGCACACTGCACGCTGATGTATGCTGCACTATACTCTGCTGATAATGTGACTGTGTATAGGGGGCACACTGCACGCTGATGTATGCTGCACTATACTCTGCTGATAATGTGACAGTGTATAGGGGACACACTGCACGCTGATGTATGCTGCACTATAGTCGGCTGATAATGTGACTGTGTATAGGGAGCACACTGCACGCTGATGTATGCTGCACTATACTCTGCTGATTATGTGACTGTGTATAGGGGGCACGCTGATGTATGCTGCACTATACTCTGCTGATAATGTGACTGTGTATATGGGGCACACTGCACGCTGATGTATGCTGCACTATACTCTGCTGATAATGTGACTGTGTATATGGGGCACACTGCACGCTGATGTATGCTGCACTATACTCTGCTGATTATGTGACTGTGTATATGGGACACACTGCACGCTGATGTATGCTGCACTATACTCTGCTGATAATGTGACTGTGTATAGGGAGCACACTGCACGCTGATGTATGCTGCACTATACTCTGCTGATAATGTGACTGTGTATAGGGGGCACACTGCACGCTGATGTATGCTGCACTATACTCTGCTGATTATGTGACTGTGTATATGGGACACACTGCACGCTGATGTATGCTCCACTATACTCTACTGATAATGTGACTGTGTATAGGGGGCACACTGCACGCTGATGTATGCTGCACTATACTCTGCTGATTATGTGACTGTGTATATGGAGCACACTGCACGCTGATGTATGCTGCACTATACTCTGCTGATTATGTGACTGTGTATATGGAGCACACTGCACGCTGATGTATGCTGCACTATACTCTGCTGATAATGTGACTGTGTATATGGAGCACACTGCACGCTGATGTATGCTGCACTATACTCTGCTGATTATGTGACTGTGTATATGGAGCACACTGCACGCTGATGTATGCTGCACTATACTCTGCTGATTATGTGACTGTGTATATGGGGCACACTGCACGCTGATGTATGCTGCACTATACTCTGTTGATTATGTGACTGTGTATAGGGGGCACACTGCACGCTGATGTATGCTGCACTATACTCTGCTGATTATGTGACTGTGTATAGGGGGCACACTGCACGCTGATGTATGCTGCACTATACTCTGCTGATTATGTGACTGTGTATATGGGACACACTGCACGCTGATGTATGCTGCACTATACTCTGCTGATAATGTGACTGTGTATAGGGAGCACACTGCACGCTGATGTATGCTGCACTATACTCTGCTGATAATGTGACTGTGTATAGGGGACACACTGCACGCTGATGTATGCTGCACTATACTCTGCTGATAATGTGACTGTATAGGGAGCACACTGCACGCTGATGTATGCTGCACTATACTCTGCTGATAATGTGACTGTATAGGGGGCACACTGCACGCTGATGTATGCTGCACTATACTCTGCTGATAATGTGACTGTGTATAGGGGGCACACTGCACGCTGATGTATGCTGCACTATACTCTGCTGATTATGTGACTGTGTATAGGGGGCACACTGCACGCTGATGTATGCTGCACTATACTCTGCTGATAATGTGCTGTGTGTATGATGAAAAGTTGAAAAAAAGTAAAAAAAAGGGGGGGGGGTTGTTTTGTTTTATCGGTGCTGTACCTCACTGTGCATAAAAGCACCGTGACTCCTTGGGCAATAGCTCTCTGTGTATAAGTAGAGCAGTCCCCTTTTTTTAAGTAGTTTGGTCAAAATAACATAAGTATTTAAAAGTGAAAGAGTAAAGTTGTGCCCCCCTCCATGTCTCTGCCTGTGCCCCCCTCCGTGTCTCTCCCCGTACCCCCCTCCGTGTCTCTCCCCGTGCCCCCCTCCGTGTCTCTCCCCGTGCCCCCATCCGTGTATCTGCCTGTGCCCCCCCTCCGTATCTCTGCCCGTGCCCCCTCCGTGTCTCTGCCAGTGCCCCCCTCTGTGTCTCTGCCTGTGCCCCCTCCGTGTATCTGCCCGTGCCCCCCTCCATGTCTCTGCCTGTGCCCCCTCCGTGTCTCTCCCCGTGCCACCCTCCGTGTCTCTCCCCGTGCCCCCATCTGTGTATCTGCCCGTGCCCCCCCTCCGTATCTCTGCCCGTGCCCCCTCCGTGTCTCTGCTCGTGCCCCCCTCCGTGTCTCTGCCTGTGCCCCCTCCGTGTCTCTGCCCGGCCCCCTCCTCTCTTAAAATGCCCCTTCTCACACCCACATCCTAACCCTATCTATGCAGACTAACCTCTATCGCTCGCCGACCCAAATGTCAACATTCTGACAGTCAACATGTCACCTGTCAATGTCGACATCCTAACGGTCACATCCTAATGGTGCATACACACTGTCACATCCTAACTGTCACATTATATGGTGCGTACACTGTCACATCCTAACTGTCACATTATATGGTGCGTACACACTGTCACATCCTAACTGTCACATTATATGGTGCGTACACTGTTACATCCTAACTGTCACATTATATGGTGCGTACACACTGTCACATCTTAACTGTCACATTATATGGTGCGTACACTGTCACATTATATGGTGCGTACACTGTCACATCCTAACTGTCACATTATATGACGCGTACACTGTCACATCCTAACTGTCACATTATATGGTGCGTACTCTGTCACATCCTAACTGTCACATTATATGGTGCGTACACACGGTCACATCCTAACTGTCACATTATATGGTGCGTACACTGTCACATCCTAACTCACATTATATGGTGCGTACACACTGTCACATCCTAACTGTCACATTATATGGTGCGTACACACACTCACATCCTAACTGTCACATTATATGGTGCGTACACTGTCACATCCTAACTGTCACATTATATGGTGCGTACACTGTCACATTCTAACTGTCACATTATATGGTGCGAACACTGTTACATCCTAACTGTCACATTATATGGTGCGTACACACTGTCACATCCTAACTGTCACATTATATGGTGCGTACACACTGTCACATCCTAACTGTCACATTATATGGTGCGTACACACGGTCACATCCTAACTGTCACATTATATGGTGCGTACACACGGTCACATCCTAACTGTCACATTATATGGTGCGTACACACGGTCACATCCTAACTGTCTCATTATATGGTGCGTACACACTGTCACATCCTAACTGTCACATTATATGGTGCGTACACACTGTCACATTCTAACTGTCACATTATATGGTGCGTACACTGTCACATTCTAACTGTCACATTATATGGTGCGAACACTGTCACATTCTAACTGTCACATTATATGGTGCGTACACTGTCACATCCTAACTGTCACATTATATGGTGCGTACACTGTCACATTCTAACTGTCACATTATATGGTGCGTACACTGTCACATCCTAACTGTCACATTATATGGTGCGTACACACTGTCACATCCTAACTGTCACATTATATGGTGCGTACACACGGTCACATTCTAACTGTCACATTATATGGTGCGTACACACGGTCACATTCTAACTGTCACATTATATGGTGCGAACACTGTCACATTCTAACTGTCACATTATATGGTGCGTACACTGTCACATCCTAACTGTCACATTATATGGTGCGTACACACTGTCACATCCTAACTGTCACATTATATGGTGCGTACACACTGTCACATCCTAACTGTCACATTATATGGTGCGTACACACTGTCACATTCTAACTGTCACATTATATGGTGCGAACACTGTCACATTCTAACTGTCACATTATATGGTGCGTACACTGTCACATCCTAACTGTCACATTATATGGTGCGTACACACGGTCACATCCTAACTGTCACATTATATGGTGCGTACACACTGTCACATCCTAACTGTCACATTATATGGTGCGTACACTGTCACATTCTAACTGTCACATTATATGGTGCGTACACACTGTCACATCCTAACTGTCACATTATATGGTGCGTACACACGGTCACATCCTAACTGTCACATTATATGGTGCGTACACACGGTCACATCCTAACTGTCACATTATATGGTGCGTACACACGGTCACATCCTAACTGTCACATTATATGGTGCGTACACTGTCACATCCTAACTGTCACATTATATGGTGCGTACACACTGTCACATCCTAACTGTCACATTATATGGTGCGTACACACTGTCACATCCTAACTGTCACATTATATGGTGCGTACACACTGTCACATCCTAACTGTCACATTATATGGTGCGTACACACTGTCACATCCTAACTGTCACATTATATGGTGCGTACACACGGTCACATCCTAACTGTCACATTATATGGTGCGTACACACTGTCACATCCTAACTGTCACATTATATGGTGCGTACACACGGTCACATCCTAACTGTCACATAATATGGTGCGTACACACTGTCACATCCTAACTGTCACATTATATGGTGCGTACACACTGTCACATCCTAACTGTCACATTATATGGTGCGTACACACTGTCACATCCTAACTGTCACATTATATGGTGCGTACACACGGTCACATCCTAACTGTCACATTATATGGTGCGTACACACGGTCACATCCTAACTGTCACATTATATGGTGCGTACACACGGTCACATCCTAACTGTCACATTATATGGTGCGTACACTGTCACATCCTAACTGTCACATTATATGGTGCGTACACACGGTCACATCCTAACTGTCACATTATATGGTGCGTACACACTGTCACATCCTAACTGTCACATTATATGGTGCGTACACACTGTCACATCCTAACTGTCACATTATATGGTGCGTACACACTGTCACATCCTAACTGTCACATTATATGGTGCGTACACACTGTCACATCCTAACTGTCACATTATATGGTGCGGACACACGGTCACATCCTAACTGTCACATTATATGGTGCGTACACACTGTCACATCCTAACTGTCACATTATATGGTGCGTACACACGGTCACATCCTAACTGTCACATAATATGGTGCGTAGACACTGTCACATCCTAACTGTCACATTATATGGTGCGTACACAGTTTACACACGGTCAGATTTTCCTTCAGATTCGTACAATAACTATTTTAAAAATTGTTCAATCGTTCATATCTGACATGTGACCCTGCAACGATGAACGATGCGCGTTCTTGTTTGTCAGATGACGATATCCGATGTTTGCCGTCAGTTTTGGTGATTTTCATTCATTTTAATACTGTCAAAAGTCGTTCGTAGTTAATGAAATCGTTGGTAAAATCATTCAAATCATTTATCGTTCATACTGTAATTAATCGTTCGTCGTTCGCCTGACAGATCTGACCGTGTGAATGCACCATAAGGAAAGAACGGTTCACTGCGATAAAAGACAATCTGAGATAAAGGGGGGGGGGGGGGGGAGGCTCTTGTGTCTTCAAGGCTTGCAATTCTCTTGGCAAAAACCATACACAGCCTAAGCCTAATACACAGCCGTATTATAATAAAGTGGCTATAGAGCTGTTAATGATGTTAGACGAAGATCCTTTTTTGTTTAAACCTTCACTCATTAAGGGATCATTATAGAGAACTTGCCCTTTTTAAAAAGTGAGGTTTGGAAACGCGTGGCTGCCTCCTCCGCTCTCTGCGAATACAAAGACCAACTCTCCGGTCACAGTTTTTGAATTGTGCTCCTTGTAAAACATTATACCTCATTTACATTTTTTAATGAGCGGATTATTTCATAGAAATGTTGTGACCACCAGGGAGTGAGAGAAACATCTACAGACGGGAACTACAGGAAAGCACGAAATGTAAAGAAACGCGTCACTTTGTGGTTACAGGGGCGCAGGATGCACTGGTTCCTGCTCATCTGTGACTATTACAGTATCTTATTAAGGGCTCTATTTATTATCATTATATTTACTAAAATAAAGTGATAAAGGCTGTTTTGTGTTGTCACACCCTTCTCACATTATGTTAGTATCATCTGTAGTTACTAAAGGGCAATTGGAGTAGAATTCGTAAAATTCTACTCCAACCCCTAATTTTCACTTATTTTTAGTAATCAGATCACATTTCCCATCATTGTAATGGGAAATGTGATCTGTGTGGTAGTTACTAAAAATAAATTGTGAAAAAAGTACCGGGGAAAGCCCTGTGTAACAACACTACCTGGAGGGGGCGTCATCCAGGGTCTCCCCCGGTTACCGGACTCCTGCTCCACTCTAACGGGGAGAGCAGAGCCCGGAGCCGACCCCAGTGATCAGCTGTGTGGTCTAAACCATACTTGCCTACTTTTGAAAAGTAGTTTGAGGGAGATCATTTACGGAAGTAGCAAATGATGCGCGGTGTTGGAGGGTGTGACCAGCACCACCCAAAAGGCATGTCTACATCCATCTATTGGTGTATCTATTACTACGTGCCCCCCCCACACACACACAGTAATAGGACCCCCCCCCACACACACACACACACAGTAATAGGACCCCCCCACACACACACACAGTAATAGGACCCCCCCACACACACACACACTGTAATAGGACCCCCCACACACACACACACACACAGTAATAGGACCCCCACACACACACACACACACACACAGTAATAGGACCCCCCCCACACACGCACACACACAGTAATAGGACCCCCCACACACACACACACACACAGTAATAGGACCCCCCACACACACACACAGTAATAGGACCCCCCCCACACACACACACACACAGTAATAGGACCCCCCCACACACACACACAGTAATAGGACCACCCACACACACACAGTAATAGGACCCCCCCCACACACACACACACACACAGTAATAGGACCCCCCCCCACACACACACACACAGTAATAGGACCCCCCCACACACACACACAGTAATAGGACCCCCCCACACACACACACACACACAGTAATAGGACCCCCCCCACACACACACACACAGTAATAGGACCCCCACACACACAGTAATAGGACCCCCACACACACACACACAGTAATAGGACCCCCCACACACACACACACACAGTAATAGGACCCCCCCCCCCACACACACACACACACAGTAATAGGACCCCCCCACACACACACACACAGTAATAGGACCCCCCCACACACACAAACAGTAATAGGACCCCACACACACAGAGTAATAGGACCCCCCACACACACACAAACACACACAGTAATAGGAGTAGGACCCCCCCCATACACACACACACAGTAATAGGACCCCCCCACACACACACACAGTAATAGGACCCCCCCACACAGACTCACATTAATGGTCCCCCCACTGACACACACACACACACACACAGTAATAGACCCCCCCATACACACACACACACACACACACACACACTCTCTCTCTCTCATCCCCTCACCTGTCCTCTCCTGCAGCACCACTGACATTCATGGTTCTTGCTGGAGCTACAGTGAGCTCTGATCAGTCACACAGCCCCTCAGTCACACAGCCCCTCAGTCACACAGCCCCTCAGTCACACAGCCCCTCAGTCACACAGCCCCTCAGTCACACAGCCCCTCAGTCACACAGCCCCTCAGTCACACAGCCCCTCAGCTCCTCAGTCACACAGCTCCTCAGCTCCTCAGTCACACGGCCCCTCAGTCACACGGCCCGATCAGTCACACGGCCCCGATCAGTCACACGGCCCCGATCAGTCACACGGCCCCGATCAGTCACACGGCCCCGATCAGTCACACGGCCCCGATCAGTCACACGGCCCCGATCAGTCACACGGCCCGATCAGTCACACGGCCCCGATCAGTCACATGGCCCCGATTAGTCACACGGCTCTGATCAGTCACACAGCTCCTCAGCTCCTCAGTCACACAGCTCCTCAGCCTCTCAGTCACATAGCTCCTCAGCTCCTCAGTCACACGGCCCCTCAGTCACACGGCCCCGATCAGTCACACGGCCCGATCAGTCACACGGCCCGATCAGTCACACGGCCCGATCAGTCACACGGCCCGATCAGTCACACGGCCCGATCAGTCACACGGCCCCGATCAGTCACACGGCCCCGATCAGTCACACGGCTCTGATCAGTCACACAGCTCCTCAGCTCCTCAGTCACACGGCCCCTCAGTCACACGGCCCCTCAGTCACACGGCCCCTCAGTCACACGGCCCCTCAGTCACACGGCCCCGATCAGTCACACGGCCCCGATCAGTCACACGGCCCCGTTCAGTTACTCGGCCCCGATTAGTCACACGGCTCTGATCAGTCACACGGCTCTGATCAGTCACACAGCCCCTCAGTCGGCTCAGCGTAGGCTCCTCCCCCAGCTGTCTGTCCTCCATTATGGCTGGGAAGCCTGGGCTGGCCAGGGAATGCTGGGAGCATCAGTCTCTCCCAGCAGTCAGTGTGTGGCCCATGTGACTGTTAGCTGCGCAGGGGGCGGACCTGGGATACCCAAAGCAGGGAATTATACTAATACATGTAGCCATAGGGATCATTGTGCCTTATACCCAATGCAGGGAAATGATACTAATACATGTAGCCATAGGGATCATTGTGCCTTATACCCAATGCAGTTAATTATACTAATACATGTAGCCATAGGGATCATTGTGCCTTATACCCAATGCAGGGAATTATACTAATACATGTAGCCATAGGGATCATTGTGCCTTATACCTAATGCAGGGAATTATACTAATACATGTAGCTATAGGGATCACTGTGCCTTATACCCAATGCAGGGAATTATACTAATACATGTAGCCATAGGGATCATTGTGCTTTATCCCCAATGCAGGGAACTATACTAATACATGTAGCCATAGGGATCACTGTGCCTTATACCCAATGCAGGGAATTATACTAATACATGTAGCCATAGGGATCATTGTGCTTTATCCCCAATGCAGGGAATTATAGTAATACATGTAGCCATAGGGATCATTGTGCCCTATACCCAATGCAGGGAAATTATAGTAATACATGTAGCCATAGGGATCATTGTGCCCTATACCCAATGCAGGGAAATTATACTAATGCATGTAGCCATAGGGATCATAGCGTATTATACCCAATGCAGGGAATTATACTAATGCATGTAGCCATAGGGATCATTGTGCCTTATACCCAATGCAGGGAAATGATACTAATACATGTAGCCATAGGGATCATAGCGTATTATACCCAATGCAGGGAATTATACTAATACATATAGCCATAGGGATCATTGTGCCTTATACCCAATGCAGGGAAATGATACTAATACATGTAGCCATAGGGATCATTGTGCCTTATACCCAATGCAGGGAAATGATACTAATACATGTAGCCATGGGGATCATTGTGCCTTATACCCAATGCAGGGAAATTATACTAATACATGTAACCATAGGGATCATAGCGTATTATACCCAATGCAGGGAAATGATACTAATGCATGTAGCCATAGGGATCATTGTGCCTTATTCCCAATGCAGGGAAATGATACTAATGCATGTAGCCATAGGGATCATTGTGCCTTATACCCAATGCAGGGAAATTATACTACATGTAGCCATAGGGATCATAGCGTATTATACCCAATGCAGAGAATTATACTAATACATGTAGCCCTAGGGACCATTGGGCCTGATTCAGACCCACTCGCGAGCGGCTGTCCGCTCGCAAGTGGGTCGATGTTATGGACTGAGCATGCGCACGACGGAGGGAGCTCCGTCGTGCGCATGCGCCAGACGCGACGAGCGAAGGAAAGTCCTTCGCTCGTTGTGTCCGATCAAAGGGGGCGTGCTGTCAATGTTGATTGACAGCACGCCCCCTTTGGTGGGCGTGCCAGGGGCGTGCCTCTGTGACGGGGGCGTTCCCACGGGAACGCCTCCCATCAGAAGCCGGCCCACTGACATCACTAGTGATGTCAGTGGGAGTGATTTTGGCTCTGATAGAGCCAAAATCACTCCGGAGCTTGCGGTTGAAAACCTCAACCGCAGGCTCCGGCTCGCAAATTCGATGGTCGCGATGGTCTCGATCATCACGACCATCACAATGCACGCTCGTATAGCCTGTGGGTGGTGACCCACAGCTATACGAGCGTCCAGGAGGACGCTCCATGAAAATGGAGCCCGGCCCTCATTCAGAGCGTGCGCTCTGCTCAGAGTGTACGGCTCTGAATGAGGGCCATTGTGCCTTATACCCAATGCAGGGAATTATACTAATAATCCCATTGGAATGTATATATCTCTGTTTTTTTAATATAACAGCTTCATAATTGGGTAAGGTGCTATCAGGGAGATTGTTACTATGTCAGGGATTCTCCCTTACAATGAGGTAGAGTTGGCGAGTATGCTATGTGCCCATCTCTGATTCTGCGCAGTTTATGTAGCATAATGTAAGTGTAAATACACGGTCGGGTGAAGGCATACATTTGTCCAATGTCACTCCAACTGGTCAGTCAGAGGTCGAATTGAAAGCAGATGTAACACGTGTGTACCCAGCCCTGTGGTTTCCCTAAGATGTAGGGTTGAAGAACTTAGATTCTATAGTTCCTCCTATCACTGTCACTATCACTGTCACTATCACTGTCACTGTCACTGTCACTGTCACTATCACTGTCTTTACACCCTGTATTTGTGGTCGGAGAGTTTTACACCAGCTCCTTCCTAGCTGACAGCGCTGCAGCCATGATCAGAGTAGCTCCCTTGCTCCTCTGGGGCGGAGCTTGTCTGACTAGCAGCCTCTCTACAGCTCCTCCTGGGTCCTGTATGATGTCTCACTGAGCAGCTCATACTGCCGGCTTTTCTCTCTCTCCCCTCTGCAACTAAAGGCCCCCATACATCAGCAATCACCATACCACAATTGAACAATTTGAAGATTTATTACCTGATCTTAAGATCTAGCAATCTGCACCCATACATTACATTACATTGGCAGATCTGTAATCTTAAAATAATTTTACTAGTAATGGTCTGCAAATCTGCTGATCATCTAAATACACTAGTAATCTACAGCCCCAATTGATCTGTGAAATCCATCATGTTGGACAATCTGATTTAACAATTCCAATTACCTTTTGGTTATGATCTGTGACCCCCATACATTGCAGATAGTTTTACACAATCATCAGCAACACGCAGAATTGCCACATCGATTGCTGATGATGAGGGCCTAAAGTCTGCTCCACCTGTATGCAGCTACTCTGTAGCATTCAGAACAACAACTTTCTTCAGCTTTTCTTGGCCACCTGTTGCAGATTAGGAAAGCCGTTGTTGTGGTGACATAGGAAGGTCGGACTTTTCTTTTTTTTTTTTTAAGTAAAATCCATTGTCCCAGTCCTGCGGAATGTCACTTGTAGTTTAATGTTCCAGGTTTTCATCCAGTTTGGCGCGGTGCCTTAGGAATACTCCAGAGCGCGGTCTTGAACAAAGGATAACGGAATTTTTTTAAGCATTGATCATTCTGTAATTTATTTAGCCACTATAAGAAGATCCCCCTAGAAATTTACCGATTGTCAGGATCACCGGCTGCACCCTCAGAATGCAGAAACCATTTACAAAATCATTTAGAAATGCATGAGTACAATACATCAAGGAACCAAACACATCTGCTTTACAATTACTGCTGATTTTATCACAGTGGGAGCTCGGCGTTGGCGCACGCCCCAGTACACGCGCTTTTCATTTTCTTATTCTCTTCCTTTAGTCTTTTTATACTGCCGGCAGCGATCCGTAATCTAAATGAGCAAAAAATGTTAAAAAGAAAACAAAAAACAAATTCAAGGAGCATAAAAGCTGAAGGGTTGCTAATGCCTAATTTTATTTTTTTGGAAAAAAAAATACTGATTATCTGTTTGACGACAACTGTGAAAAGGATCCCGTTAATGTGTCAATTAAATTTCCAGTTTGATTCCTCAATTAAGTTGCAGGGGAGTTAAGTGCAAACCTGCTGTAGATAATTTTTACTTTATGGAAGAAGTGTCACAAACTTCTAATGAGATTTGGAAGATAGAAGTTTTTAAAAGAGTTGGCGACTCTTCAGCATATTTGCAAAGTGTTTACACATAAATGTACAGCCCTGGCCAAACGGTCCGAGAATGACACAAGTATTGTTTTCCACAAAGTTTGCTGCTTCAGTGTTATTAGACCTATTTGTCAGATGTTACTATGGTATACTGAGGTAACATTACATAAGTGTCAGATGTTACTATGGTATACTGAGGTAACATTACATAAGTGTCAGATGTTACTATGGTATACTGAGGTAACTTTACAGCATTACATATGTGTCAGATGTTACTATGGTATACTGAGGTAACTTTACAGCATTACATATGTGTCAGATGTTACTATGGTATACTGAGGTAACATTACAGCATTACATAAGTGTCAGATGTTACTATGGTATACTGAGGTAACATTACAGCATTACATAAGTGTCAGATGTTACTATGGTATACTGAGGTAACATTACATAAGTGTCAGATGTTACTATGGTATACTGATGTAACATTACAGCATTGCATAAGTGTCAGATGTTACTATGGTATACTGAGGTAACATTACAGCATTACATAAGTGTCAGAGGTTACTATGGTATACTGAGGTAACATTACAGCATTACATATGTGTCAGATGTTACTATGGTATACTGAGGTAACATTACAGCATTACATAAGTGTCAGAGGTTACTATGGTATACTGAGGTAACATTACATAAGTGTCAGATGTTACTATGGTATACTGAGGTAACATTACAGCATTACATAAGTGTCAGAGGTTACTATGGTATACTGAGGTAACATTACAGCATTACATAAGTGTCAGATGTTACTATGGTATACTGAGGTAACATTACAGCATTACATAAGTGTCAGAGGCTTTTATTGACAATTACAATAAGTTTATGCAGAGAGTGAATATTTGCAGTGTTGACCCTTCTTTTTCAAGACCACTGCAATTGGCCCTGGCCTGCTGTCAATCAACTTCTGGGCCACATAATGACTGATAGCCGCCCATTCTTGCCCAATCAGTGCTTGGAGTTTGTCAGAATTTGTGGGTTTTTGTTTGTACACCTGCCTCTTGAGGATTGACCACAAGTTCTCAATGGGATTAAGGTCTGGGGAGTTTCCTGGCCATGGACCCAAAATTTCGATGTTTTGTTCCCCGAGCCACTTGGAGCACCTTGCCATAAGGCAAAAGTGATAACTATCATGCTGGAAAAGGCGGTGTTGCTCACCAAACTGTTCTTGGATGGTTGGGAGAAGTTGCGCTTGGAGGATGTTTTGGGACCATTCTTTATTCATGGCTGTGTTCTTAGGCAAAATTGTGAGTGAGCCCACTACCTTGGCTGAGAAGCAACCCCACACATGAATGGTCTCAGGATGCGTTACTGTTGTCATGACAAATAATCTGAAAGGGGATTCATCAGAGAAAATAACTTTACCCCTGCCTCAGCAGTCCAATCCCTGTACCTTTTGCAGAATATCAGTCTGTCCCTGGTGTTTTTCATGTAGATTAGTGGCTTCTTTGCTGCCCTTCTTGACACCAGGCCATCCTCCAAAAGTCTTTGCCTCACTGTGCGTGAAGATGCACTCACACATGCCTGCTGCCATTCCTGAGCAAGCTCTGCACTGGTGGTGCCCGATCCCACAGCTGAATCAACTTTAGGAGACTGTCCTGGCGCTTGCTGGACGTTCTTGGGCTCCCTGAAGCCTTCATCATAACTATTTTACCTCTCTCCTTGAAGTTCTTGATGATCCGATAAATGGTTGATTTAGGTGCAATCTTACTAGCAGCAATATCCTTACCTGTGAAGCCATTTTTGTGCAAAGCAATGATGACTGCACATGTTTCCTTGCAGGTAACCATTGTTAACAGAGGAAGAACTATTTAAAGCTTCCAGTCTGCTGTTCTAACTAAATCAGCATGACAGAGTGATCTCCTGCCTTGTCCTCGTCAACACTCTCACCTGTGTTAACGAGAAAATCACTGACATGGTGTCAGCTGGTCCTTTTGTGGCAGGGCTGAAATGCAGTGGAAATGTTGTTTTTGGGATTAAGGGCCTGATTCAGCAAGGAACGCACGAATGCAGACGCACGCGATCTGTCGATGGTTCTGCTCTGCATCTCAGTGTGCATGCATGAACCAGCCAGTGAGATGGAGTATGCGTATGCAGGGAGTCCGCAGCCCCAGGGACAAGTGATTGACAGGAAGTGCCATTTGTGGGTGGTGACGGGGGAGTGGTCAGGCAAAAACAGGTGTGCCTGTGCACTTGGACGGCATTTCAGGGGCGTGCATAATTAAGCCCTTGTGACGGATGCAGCCTGAGGTCTAGTTGCCCACAGGAAGTCTCGCTATGTCTGCGGGAAGGTCAGGTCAACCACTATTGTGCATATGGGTCCGATGGTTCTCGATGTTACCGATGTTTCCGCTGTCTTGCCAGATATAGAGGACGCAAGTAAAGAAGTGGGTGATATAATGTAGTGCTGGGCGTCTGCTTACTCTGCTGCGATTGCCGTGTGTATGCATTCATTAGCATATTCTCGCATCACCCAGGTGCGTGCGTCTGCATCCGTGCGTTCCTTGCTGAATCAGGCCCTAAGTTCATTGTCATGGCAAAGAGGGACTTTGTAATTAATTACTATTCATCTGATCACTTAGATATATAATATAAACACTGAAGCAGCAGACTCTGTGACAACTAATACTTGTGTCATTCTCAGAACGCTTGGCCATGGCTGTATATATACTGTGTGTGTGTGTGTGTGTGTGTGTGTGTGTATATATATTCTGAAGCAGCAGGATGGAGCGTTAAAGTGCTGACTGCGCAATATAAAGAGCCGTGTGAATATCCTGGTTATATTTAGAGGGGTACATACTAATAGAGTGGAATACTCCTTTTTAATTAAGAATAATTGAGTGAACGTTGCAGGAGAAAACAGGCGCTGTGCATTATATTATACTCTGAACTTGCTCCTCTTCTGCACTATGAGTAACACAACATGATGTTCAGGAAAATTCTACCCATATACAGCTTCATGGCGTTTCCTGGTGCTCTGTGACGTCTCACGTTTGCTCTGGACACTGATTTGTGCGCAGGAAATGCAAAAAGGGCTTTGTGGTCTGACACTTACATTTACCGCCATAGCAAAACGAGGAGATTGTGAGCAGGACACAAATGCAGGTGAAGTGTGTGTCTTTGTGTGTGTGTGTCTTTGTGTGTGTGTGTCTTTGTGTGTGTGTGTCTTTGTGTGTGTGTGTCTTTGTGTGTGTGTGTCTTTGTGTGTGTGTGTCTTTGTGTGTGTGTGTGTCTTTGTGTGTGTGTGTGTCTTTCTGTGTGTGTGTCTTTCTGTGTGTGTGTGTGTCTTTCTGTGTGTGTGTGTCTTTCTGTGTGTGTGTATCTTTGTGTGTGTCTTTGTGTGTGTGTGTCTTTGTGTGTGTCTTTCTGTGTGTGTGTGTCTTTCTGTGTCTTTGTGTGTGTGTGTGTGTGTTTTTCTATTGGAGATGTGCACTGACCCTCGTGTTTCTGATATGGATCTCCCATGGTTTTGGATCTGAATTGGTTTTGCCAAAACCTCACCTCCGTGTTTTGGTTTTGGATCTGGATTTTTTTTTTTTTTTAAATAACAGCTAAAATCACATAAAATTGGCCTTTTTTGTTCCTACAGTATTATTAACCTCAATAACATTTATTTACACTTGTTACAGTCAATTTTGACCACCTCACAATATTGATTTTTTTTTCAACTAGTTTAGGCCCAAAATTTGCACCAAGATAGCTGGCTAACTGCAGCAGTGGGCGGCACAAACACATGGCAGTTCAACTTCAAACATGGCACATCAGGAAACACTTTTATTATTCAAGAGAGGCCTGAGGGAGTTGGAGTATATATGTAGTTGAAGGCAGGGCAGGGACAGGAAGGGTTGATTGGTAATAAATTTAAGTTCGTTTTTTGAGTCCGAAGAAATTTATGAAGGGGAGGAGGTATTTACAAAAAAATGTGATGTATTCACATCAGTCTTTGCCACAGAAGAATCTTTGAGCATGGCTGCTGCTGGGAGTTGATTTTCTCATCCCAGAAGGGGACCAGGAAGAGTGCTTTCCAAAAACAAATAACAATTGACTTAAATAATCCTTTGCAAACCTTCTAAAAAGGCATTTCCCAACCTGTACAGGGACATAAAATAAAAAGTTAGTGGCCTCAAAGTGCCACTTAACCAGCATAGATATGTGTACAAGATCTATGATTGAAAGCAGGGGTAGCCAACCCTGGTCCTCGAGAGCTACCAACAGTGCATGTTTTCCAGGTCTCACAGAATCACAACTATAATAATTAACTCCACCTGTGGATCTTTCTAAATGTTTTGGTGAGTAATGAATACACCTGTGCACCAGCTGGGTCGTCTGAAAAATGTGAACTCTCGAGGACCGAGGCTGGCTCACCCTGATTTAAGGCCTTATGTTGTGTGTTTCTGCTTCTGCTGCTAGGAGTGGATTTTCATCCCAGAAGGGGACCATGAAGAGTGCTTCCAAAAAACAATTGACTTAAATAATCCTTTACAAACCTTCTGTAAATGCATTTTCCAACCTGTACAGGGACATTAAAAAAAATACAGATTTAGTTAGTGGCCTTCATATTGCCGTTGTTCCCACTGTCCATTTGACCATATTACTTAGGTATGTGAACAAGCAGAACAGAGCATTAAATGCAATATTTCAGTTTAAGGTTGAAGTTTTACGTTGTGTCTGGAGATTATTGAGAAAGCAGAAAAAGAGCTCCACCACAAGCGGCAGACGACTAAACCAACACACAAAGGTTTCATAGAAATAGGTACAACACCAGATCAGATGTTTACCCTGGAGAATCTGTCTGATTCATCATAGTGCCCCCAAGACCAAGATTGTGTCAATTCTGCCAAAAGAGAGACTGACACCACGGCTAAACATAAGAGTCACCTTCTGGATGTGAATTGTCCCATTTGCATGGGGAAAATCCAACCCTCAGATGAGATGGATCTCAGCCAGTGGACAACATTGAAATCACCATTAAAAAGTCACAATGGAAGACTACAGTGTGGAGAATTTTTCTTCACAGTCAGGAGAGGCCTCAGAGAACATGAAAAAAGATGCCCTAGGTGCTGAACTTCAAGGGATTTCTCCATCATGTTCTGCAGTGTGTTCACATGTTTTCTATAAAGCCGTTCAAAGTTACAGCCTTCAAAGTGCTTGGTAATTCCTGGCAAAGGTGGGTGTTATAGCCAAAGATTATTACAAGCAAAGGATTCATCTGTCCGGAATCTGTCTGGGAATTCATGGATCGTATTTGGCCTGAATGCACTAAGACATCCAATGATTCTGTCACTGCGTTCTGTAGCTGACTTTATTCCTACCTGAATGGCAAACTGAAATACGGAATAGTAAGCATAGACAACATGGAGGCTTTTGTTATTCCGCTGCCTGCATGCCAACCAATATCTCCCAGACTACACCCACTTGGGGGTCCAGGTCTTGATAATGACCATCCCCCATCTGTTGCTAGGCCTTCTTCTTCCAGACCATCCATCCTGGACTTGTTGTCCAAAAAGGGTGAGCAGGGTACAGAAAGAGGAGCTTAGATGTCCCTGATGATATTTTTTTCCTTCTATAATAGATGATGTGGAGAGATAAGAGCTTCAGATGTTGGAACAGGGGCTCCCACCTATTTGGCTTCCCTCCAGAGAACAGAACTCTGTTCCTCAGAAGTGTCTATGACTGAGCTGATAGGTAGGTAGTATCTGTTGGTAAACACCCTTCAGGAGATGGCAACCCAAAATAACAACAACTATAATAATGTGTCCACTGATAACCAGCCTGATCCCTTAACAGCAACATACCCCATATGGCCAACTCATAACATGACACCCAGTTTGCAGCCTCCTCTTCCTTATGACACTAATCCAGTCTCCATCTTTGATCAATCAGCCATGTGTGGTCCACCCAATTTTTATCCTTCTACATTCTAACATCATAATAACACACTATAACACACTAGACTTATAAACTTTGCTTTTATTTCTGTTTTTGAATAGAACCGTTTTGAATTAAGGATGACCACTATATATAGGTTTGTAAATATAGGCTTTAATCTTTTAGAGCATATAACTTTATAAGCTGTTAGGATAACATTTCTGCTATGTTTAAGATGAAAAAAACAACTTTTTGTAAACTAATAACTTTAAAAAAACAAAAACATTTTCATTGCAATATGTTTGTTATTTAAAAAAAAAAAGGATTTTTTTCTATTACTGGTTTTGTTTACAAAATGCAATGAAAATATTTAACAAAATTAAAAACATAAAATAAATAAAACTTGTTTTTATTTTTTCACTGATGGTGTGGCTAACATGCACACAGAAAAAAATTGATTTTTTCACACTGGGGTGAACCCCTGAAAGAGGCAGAAGCCCCTTGACAGCAGCACAGCACCCCTGCACTGATGACAAGTGTGGCTAACACTAATGTTTTTTTTTCACACTGGGGGTGGGTGAAGAGCACACCTGAAGGACGTAGCACACCCTGGACAACACAGCACTACAGCCAGCCAGCCCCTATGGACAGGACAAGTACAACAGCCAGCCAGCCCCTATGGACAGGACAACGATAGCCAGCCAGCCCCATATGGACAGGACAACGATAGCCAGCCAGCCCCATATGGACAGGACAACGATAGCCAGCCAGCCCCATATTGACAGGACAACGATAGCCAGTCAGCCCCTATGGACAGGACAACGACAGCCAGCCAGCCCCTATGGACAGGGCAACGACAGCCAGCCAGTCCCTATGGACAGGACAACGCCAGCTAGCCCCTATGGACAGGACAACGACAGCCAGCCAGTCCCTATGGACAGGACAACGACAGCCAGCCCCTCTCTAGACAACAGCCAGCCCTTATGGACTACAGTAGCGAGCCCCTATGCACAGCACCAGCGTGCAATTAACAATAACACAACAGCACAGCTCCTAGCTCCCTCCCTCTTCACTCTCCACAGACAGAATGAAAAATGGCGGCGAATCACGGGAACTTTAAAGAATCCAAAAGTCAGAGTCAGGCGGGAAAACCCGAGCCGACTTGTATCTGCCTCGGATCCCCGTAATTTTGGAGGGTTCGTTTCTCAGGGAACCGAACCCGCTCATCTCTACTTTGTGTGTGTGTGTCTTTGTGTGTGTGTGTGTGTCTTTGTGTGTGTGTGTGTCTTTGTGTGTCTGTGTGTGTGTCTTTCTGTGTGTGTGTCAGAGCATGCAGGATTACAGGCTCATGAGATAAATGTAGTGGTTGGGTCAGTGGTTTAGAAGATGCTCCTCAGTTTAGGGTGTGATTTAAGCCTTGACTACCCAATAACACCCGCCAGACCTGGATGACCAAATCCTAGTAGGGGTTGGGCAGGTGGGTTAATGAAGCTCTCATCCAATATATAGTCCATGTGTTTGATGTAAATAATACATTGTCCCATTCTTTCTAATGGTTACACCCCTTGTACACAAGCAATAACAATCCTCCGTCTCTCCCAAAGGCGTACAGGCCAAGCTAGAAATCCCCACCCCCTGGTCATTGGAACCATGGCAGATAACTGTGTACCCGTGGGCATTGGTGCTAGGGCAGGTAATGTGTACCCATGGGCATTGGTGCCAGGACAGAACCATGTGGGCATTGGTGCCAGGACAGATAATGTGTACCCGTGGGCATTGGTGCCAGGACAGAACCATGTGGGCATTGGTGCCAGGACAGAATGTGTACCCGTGGGCATTGGCGCCAGGACAGATAACAGTATTTGTACCCCTGGGATGGCCCCTATATAATGGACAGCCACTTTGCACATTCATCTCATTCACCCTCTATATTCTACATCCATTTAGTCCCAACATCACATTAGTTGGATTCAGTCCTTACACCCATAATCGTCCCATACAGTCCTGACATCAGTCTCATCCAATCACCACTCCCCACTTCATTCCCACTCTGGATAGCCACACCCCATAGCTATATTGGGGAGGGCAGTAGTTATGCCTGGTACCCTCACTGTGCATCCCGTAGGCTCTGATCTAGCATCGTGCAGCATTACTGCTCTCCCTGCAATGGTGCCTGCTTCCGCCAATCACTGAAACTACTTTTATTAGATAGATCTAATGTTTGGAATGTACTTGAATCTCTCAGTGTGAGGAACCTGAACTGGACATTAGTGTTTTTTGTAAGGAAACCTATTAGTAATTAAAGTACAAAACCTCTAATCGCATTTCATGGATAATTTTTCGGGTACAATCTTTAGCCGCCTCTGTCTCAGCCGCTCTCTGTTGTCAGAACAATTTCCATGAACATTAAAAAATCTGCTTCCAAGTGTCTCTGTACATAAACTCCCTATCGGCCGATGCATTCACTCTCCACACATACAACTCACCTAAAATAAAGACACGAAAACTGAAGTTGGAGTGAAAAGGGATCAGCTTTTATGGAAAAGGAATTTGACCTAAAAGCTATTTAATTTATTTAAACTACTTAAAACTAAAGGTATGGTGACCAGGAAAGAACGGCCTAGCCAGGTGCGTATCTATAATGGGTGCAGGGTGTGCAGGGAACACGGGCCCCTGGGTCCAGAGGGGCGCCGCACCGCACACCCTGCACCCATAGTATTACTTACCTCTCCGGAGTCCCACATCGGTGCGGAGGTCCAGCGCTGTAAAAACGACTGGAAAATGGGCATTACGGACATTTTCCCGTCATTTGCGCATGTGCAGTACAGGGAAAATGGCCGCCACGGCCATTTTACCGGTGACCAGCGCATACTCTATAGATTGTGGGCGCACTCTACTGCCCAGAGTCTATAACTTCGGCACTGGCTGCGCACAGCTCAGTGCGCTGCCAGCCGCCGGACAGAGAGGAGGGGGCCCATATCGGAGACTGCACACGGGCCCCATCCTCTCTTGAAACGCCCCTGGGCCTAGCTTAAGCAATACTAAATAAAATAACAAACAAATTAAGAATGATAAGGGCCATCTGCCTATCAGGCAAAGATGAGGCCAGCTGCAAACATCTCTGTTCTTCGACTCGCAAGGGTGAGCGGGCCATCTGCCCCCACTCTTAGCGGGGAAAAACATTACCAAAACAACAAGCGGCCAACTGCTGCCATATCCAAAAACAACTTGAAGCGCCAACCCAACTACAGAGAAGGTAAAGGACCCACCAGGACTGATGATCCCCTCATTATCGCTGTTATTCGCACCTATCCTTCTCCATGGCCTGAGTCGCACCCAGGACTAAAGACCATCACAAAATGAAACCAAGAAAATGCCGTTCTGCAACCGGCCACCCAAACAAAAGCTGAGAACCAAAACCATAACAGGGCGGGAGGGTGGGTCACATCAAAATGGAAGATCGAGAAATTCTATCCCCCACCCTGGTAAAATAAAAATCTATAACTCCTCCCCTTTCCTATAAACCCTGCTGCTACTGGTTGGTTACACCTAAAACCCACATTCTCTCCCAACTAAAACTTAACCCCTAAGTTGCCCGTGAGGTGAGCCAAAGCACAGGCCGGGAGGTTTATGACACTACTGTCACATTACATTCCCTCCGTGTTCTTTCTCTGGCTGTTCTATAGCTAATAGCATCTAACCTGTGAGCTTATAATGAACTTAAATGGCCACTGAATGACACCACGGATGTACAAAATGAACCATAGTGGTAACATAAACAGTGCTCTTGTGGTCAGTGCTGGTGATCTAGGCACCCTCCTCGGAAGCTGGTGGCTCTGCCCCCCTCAGGGCTGGTACCCCCGCTGCGTCTTCTCTTAGCAATCAGATGGAGTGCTTGGCACTGGGCAGTGACTTCATACCCCGGGTCACCCTCCCACACATCACTGACATAGCGATCAGCAGCCTGGCAGGTTAGAAGCTGGTGGCTGCAGCTTCTTCGTCAGCGGTTTGCGTTCAGTGTGGGGGACCAATGAATATACTCCATATATCACTCATTCAATGTTTTAGCTGCTCCCTAACCTTTGGTGCGCTTGGTAGTGCTCAGAAGAGGACTTAAGTCTTCCTGTTTTACAGGTAGGCTTCATGCCCTGACACAAGATGGCCGCCATGATCAATACTCAGCGTGTACAGGGGCCACCTTGTCTTTACTGTACATACAGTGACCTGGTGGGAGATAGAATTATCTTACTTGGCTCATATGAGACACCTGGTTAATATCTGCATACACTCACCGGCTGGTGCGCTGTATAGGACCTGCGGCTTGGGGGGGTCTGCGAGAGGATCCTGCGCATGTGTTGACCTCAAAACATTGAAGATGTACACTAACCATCAGGTTAGCGTGTCTCTGTGTCAGGCCCTTAGCGTGTCTCTGTGTCAGGCCCTTAGCGTGTCTCTGTGTCAGGCCCTTAGCGTGTCTCTGTGTCAGGCCCTTAGCGTGTCTCTGTGTCAGGCCCTTAGCGTGTCTCTGTGTCAGGCCCTTAGCGTGTCTCTGTATTAGGTTAGCGTGTCTCTGTATCAAGCCCTGAGCGTGTCTCTGTATCAAGCCCTGAGCGTGTCTCTGTATCAGGCCCTGAGCGTGTCTCTGTGTCGGGCCCTTAGCGTGTCTCTGTGTCGGGCCCTTAGCGTGTCTCTGTGTCGGGCCCTTAGCGTGTCTCTGTGTCGGGCCCTTAGCGTGTCTCTGTGTCGGGCCCTTAGCGTGTCTCTGTGTCGGGCCCTTAGCGTGTCTCTGTGTCGGTCCCTTAGCGTGTCTCTGTGTCGGTCCCTTAGCGTGTCTCTGTGTCGGTCCCTTAGCGTGTCTCTGTGTCGGTCCCTTAGCGTGTCTCTGTGTCGGTCCCTTAGCGTGTCTCTGTGTCAGGCCCTTAGCGTGTCTCTGTGTCAGGCCCTTCGTTAACGCAAGGGACTATAATTATGAGTCACATTCTTCTCATCAGGTTGGAGATGAAAACGGTCACATTCCGTGTAAAGCACGCCGGGCATTGGTTCCGTGACGCTGTAGTCGTTTTCTTGGTTTCGTCAATCTGCATGCGCTGAATGTAATAACGGCAGTCTGGATGCGTCCTGTCAAAATACCAACAGCGGTCTCCCCCTTCCCCCCCTAATCCTCCCTTCTTGTAGCCTAACCCCCCCCTCCCCCCCCCCCAAAAAAAAAAACCTAACGCTAACCCCGCTATGCTGCCTAAAGCTAACACCCCTGCGGCTAACTGCTAAGATGCCCCCAACTTGCCTCGTTCGGGCTGGCGTCTGTCTGTTTTATGGCGTCGGGATTAGGATAGGTATCGGTACTTCGACGCCTATCTTAAGTCCCGCGTCGAGCTTCCACCGTCTGGCAGCCGTCCGCCATTCTACTAAGTACATCCCACCGAATGTTTGGGAGCCTTGTGGTGTGTGCTGGGTATAAAACCTTTGGAACGTGTGCTCAGTGACCATATAATATATGGTTCTTCCTATTGGCAGATCCTATAGGTGATATTGGTGGCAGCAGTGTGTGATGGACGTTAGCCAGGTCTTAGGTTTATTAACCAGGCAGAACAGGGTTACAGGATGACACAGGGTTTAATGCAGCAGATAATTCAGAGGTACACAGCGCTGTATATAATGTATGCACCAGATTCAGCCAGGAACGTATAGGGGAGGGCAGGTGGTGAACACATAGATAATTACACCAAGGTAATGAGTAAATGTATAATGATATACAATGCTATAGATCTATAATGTCCTACTCTATAACTGCTATAATGAATATTGCACAGGAATGATGCCATGCAGAGTAACGCGCGCGCCAGAGTGCAGCTGATCTCCCGGCTTATCTGGGAACCAGGAATCGATACAAAGGGTAAATGAGATGTGAATATGCTGGCAGATGTCAATGGCTTAATCAAACCCAAGCGCGCTCTGTAATCTCCACTGCGTACGTACACTGTGCCCGAGTGTCCCAGGCGGCATGTTTGGACAGCGGCACATTAATGGTATTTGACATAGATGTGTACAAACTCCTTACTGCCTCGGCATTAGATGTATCGGACGCTATTGTAGGAACAGAGCCGGCCGATCAATGCTCTATTCTCCTGTTAATGGGATGCTCCGTCTTCTCAGCGGAGATAATGAGTATTGATTCAAATTTCTTGTAAAAAGATGTAGACATCTTCTATAGAGCGATGGGGAAACATACAAAGTGTTGTGTAAATGGAGACTATTTTACTCTATAGACCAACATTACCATTGTCCTTAACATAACGTTCTAGTGGGTAAAATAACACTAATATTTAAATAGATATTTCCCATGTGGCCTCTGCCCTCCCAATTGCTGCAATGCCAAATGCCACAACCCCCCAGGAGTCACAATTTACTATATTTGGTTTAGATACATGTTATACAGTGTTTGCAGTATGAGTGTACTTGCCATACGATATAGCCAGTACTGTGACTTTGCTATGAGATGTTACATATAGAGTATGAGTGTACTTGCCATACGGTATAGCCAGTACTGTGACTTTGCTATGAGATGTTACATAGAGAGTATGAGTGTACTTGCCATACGATATAGCCGGTACTGTGACTTTGCTATGAGGTGTTACATATAGAGTATGAGTGTACTTGCCATACGGTATAGCCAGTACTGTGACTTTGCTATGAGATGTTACATATAGAGTATGAGTGTACTTGCCATACGGTATAGCCGGTACTGTGACTTTGCTATGAGGTGTTACATATACAGTATGAGTGTACTTGCCATACGGTATAGCCGGTACTGTGACTTTGCTATGAGATGTTACATAGAGAGTATGAGCGTACTTGCCATACGGTATAGCCGGTACTGTGACTTTGCTATGAGGTGTTACATATAGAGTATGAGTGTACTTGCCATACGGTATAGCCGGTACTGTGACTTTGCTATGAGGTGTTACATATACAGTATGAGTGTACTTGCCATACGGTATAGCCAGTACTGTGACTTTGCTATGAGATGTTACATATAGAGTATGAGTGTACTTGCCATACGATATAGCCGGTACTGTGACTTTGCTATGAGATGTTACATATAGAGTATGAGTGTACTTGCCATACGGTATAGCCGGTACTGTGACTTTGCTATGAGGTGTTACATATACAGTATGAGTGTACTTGCCATACGGTATAGCCGGTACTGTGACTTTGCTATGAGGTGTTACATAGAGAGTATGAGTGTACTTGCCATACGATATAGCCGGTACTGTGACTTTGCTATGAGATGTTACATATAGAGTTTGAGTGTACTTACCATACGGTATAGCCGGTACTGTGACTTTGCTATGAGATGTTACATATAGAGTATGAGTGTACTTGCCATACGGTATAGCCGGTACTGTGACTTTGCTATGATATGTTACATATAGAGTATGAGTGTACTTGCCATACGGTATAGCCAGTACTGTGACTTTGCTATGAGATGTTACATATAGAGTGTGGTAAATGCATTCTGCGAATTTGTACAGAGGGGCCGGTGTTGTCACATACCCTCAGATTACATAATTCTGGTCTTCATGAAAATCCATCAGGACCCCCACTCATGTGGGCGAAGCTTCTGCTGTCCATAGTGGAGTGAGAAACTGATCCCTATTATCTGAGCTGCTCTGAGCGGTCAGGGAGACACTGTACAATGGATTTTACCTACAAGGTTTATATTCCATATGAGCAGAGCTACATTGGAAGAGGCTACAGTATTATTAAGCTCTATAACATTCATTTCCACTCGTTTCCCGTCAATTTTGACCACTTCACAATATTGTGATGTCATTATGTTTAATATATTATGCACGTTATTTAGCACTTTGTTGTGGTCTTGTAGTCGACGTATAGACTAATCATTTATTCATGATTGAGAAAAGAAGTGAAAAGATGAATTTTTTTTATTGCTAACTTTGTTATTAAATTGTAAAATTGTGAAGTTTCCACTTAGTGTGACAATATTTTTTACGAATACACCCCTGCAGCTCCTGTCCCTGGATGGACACAGCACCAGCAGCCCCTGGATGGACACCACAGAGATGGACACAGCAGACCCTGGATGGACACAGCACCAGCAGCCCCTGGATGGACACAGCAGCCCCTGCTCTAGATGGACACCACAGAGATGGACACAGCAGCCCCTGTCCCTGGATAGACACATTCAGAAACCCCTGGATGGACACAGCAGAGATGGACACAGCAGACCCTGGATAGACGCACAAGCCCCTGCCCTGGATGGACACAGTAGCCCCTCTCGGATGAAGGACAGCCTTGAAAGCCTGGGCCTCGGCAAGCAAATGGCGCTGATCACGGTGGGAGAGGGACTTTTATACAATCCAAAACCTGCTAGAATCCAACACACCGGGATGATGACGTCTTGCCTCGCTTTGAGATCTGAGTCAGGCGGTAAAAACCCGAGCTGGACTCTGATCTCGCCTCGGATCTGCTCATCTCTAGTGACTATAGTGTCAGACTGTGAGTGACAAGCGAGGAGCTGGAGCATCTCCTGTTAAAGCGTCGGGGGAGTGGAGGGCGTAGCCACCAGTTTATTGACACAGAAGAGTGGAGAGCGCGGTGACACTGGGCCGTGTCCTGGTAGATAGATGAGGGCAGGTCGGTGACCCCGAGACAAGCAGGATGTATGGGCGGTCAGGCGCAGCCCTGGATGGATTCCTGGACGTCTTGAAGAGACCCACCAGGAGAGATCTGAACTCTCCTGATGAGGATGGAATGACCCCAATGCTATGGGTGGCTTATCACTGACATATCGGGGTGCTCTGAGTAAGCTGAGGGTGAGCTAATTATACCGTACACTCACTAGTGACAGATAAAACTACTAGTGCTGCTTGTTGTAGCGCTTTCTTCTCCATCCTCTTCCGGATGACGAGTGCGGGCGGTACTGACAAGATGGGGATTGGCGGAGGAGTGGGGGCAGGGACCCCCAAGGCTTTATCCGGCCCTGGTCCGTTCTCCATGATCATCCAGTAGCTGTTTACGACACAGGCCTTGAGCGCTGAGTCAGTTTTTAGTCTGCTGATCCACTCTGCGTGCACTTTACCAACTGCCGCCCTCGCACCATTCACCGGGGCAGCCATTTTGCGAACGTTCGCCCTGCAGCTGTGAGCGCTAACAATGATTCAATGTTTAAAGTTCATCAAAGAGCGTTATTTGCCTCTTATTTCATGAGTGACGCATGTCATTAATCTCTGCATACCTTCACCTTCCCGTCTTATACAGAGTCAGACGTCCTACGTCAACATTATCTGCAGAATAACTACTGGGCCTAACATCATCTGGGGTCATAATAATTTGGGGTTTACTGTAGTTGCTAAAGTGCAGGGTTTTTAGAAGTGGAGCTGTTGCTCATAGCAACCAATCGGATTCTATTTATCATTTATCTAGCACCTTCTAGAACAGTGATTTTCAACCTTTTTCAACTCGCGGCACACTACACAAGATTTTAAAATTGCCAAGGCACACTATCCGGCGATGCGGTGTGCGCGGACTATGAAAAAATACACTACATTAGTTCCCACAGGAACAAAACACACTACATTGGCCCCCACAAGAATAAAACAATCCCATTGGCTGGCCTAACAGAAAAAAAAACCCACATTGCTCCCCTCAAAACAAACAACCATACCACATTGCGCCCCACAGAATTGCTTCCCACAGAAAAAGAAACCTATGTCTGGCCCCACAGAAACAAAAAACAAAACACATTGTTCCCCACTAAATAGGCAAATATATGGCTGGATAACATATGGCTGGTTCTCACTAAAAAAAATGACATGACTGGTTCCCACGAAAAAATTAACTATGGCTGGTACCCACGAAGAAGAAAAAATGTCTGGTCCCCACAAAACCCACATTTCTTCCCCCCTTGTCACTCACACTGCAGCAGGATCGCGTGCGTGCAGGCTTCCAGGCAGGCTGCAGAGCCTGCCTGGACAGAGCGCGGGCTGGCTGATTGGCGCAGGGCGTTGGCTGGCAGAGCGGGCTGGAAGACAGTGGACAACGCGGCGTGCGTGACCTGTGATGTCACGACGCCGCATCTTTGCAGGTCACTACCCGGTCGCGCCTGAGTCTCCCAGAGGAGCTCAGCGGCCCGGGATGCTGAAGTACAGTAAAATGTGCCCGGTGGCTCTGACAGCCCCGCGGCACACTTCACAACCGGCCACGGCACACCGGTTGAAAACCGCTGTTCTAGAAGATAATAGATAAGATCTAATTGGTTGCTCTGGGCAACATCTCCACTTCTATAAACCCGCACTTGGTTTATATAAACACTGAGGGGTATATTTATATGTGAGAGACCTTTGCAGGCTGCTGACAGAGTGAAGCAAATATTCCGCAGGACAGTTTTGAAAATGTTTTTGAAAACCTAAACTGTGGCCCTATATTCCAGCCTCCGCTACAGTGTCCATCAACGGCGTCCCATCGGACCGTTTCCCTATCTCCAATGGCACCAGACAGGGCTGCCCTTTGTCCCCTTTAATCTTCGCCTTGGTGATAGAACCTCTGGCCTCCCTCGGTCGGCTGAACACCAGCATCCATGGAGTGCAGGTTGGGAATACCTCTTCTAAAATTGCCCTTTTTGCCCAAACATTTTTGCTTACGCTCACTCAGCCTCGGATCTCTTTGCCCAACCTTTATAATGTACTGGACCGCTATGGTGTACTCTCCAGATAGAAAATCAACTACTCTAAATCGTAGGCCATGCTCCTCCACATCCCTCATAGGAACGCTGAAGCCACCCTTAAATCCTCCTACAACTTTAAGTAGCGACATAAAAAAAATCAAATATCTTGGGATCATCTTGACATCCGATATAATTATTGTACCAGGAGGAAGCTTCATGCGGATCTGGCCTCCTGGAAACGACTTGCAGTATAATCTTGTGGCTGGGCAGGATCATCGCGGTGAAGATGAATATTCTCTCTAAATGGCTCTACCTCTGCCAGACCCCCCCCCCCGGTTATCCTTGACTATCCTTAAAAAGCCTATCACCAGGGGAGGCAGAGGACTCCCTGATTTTAAGTTCTACTACCTAGCCCCACACTTTTGCCAATTTTTCCTACTTCCCCCATGGAACGACCTCCTTGATATTGAATCCAACTATATCAACTCCCCAGACCTCTCTTCCCTGTGGGGCCTACAAAGGAAACACCGTCTTCCTCCCTCCAACCATTACATTTCTATTACGCATATGGACTTTATTATACTCATTTAAATTTTGCTATTACCTCCCCTATACCACTATATATCACTTCTTACCCCCCATATGGCATAATCTCAATTTCCCCCCAGGTTTGCATGTGGCCACATGAAGTCCTGGATAACAGCGTCCCTTAAATTTCCTGTTTTTAGCTCACAGGGGCTCTGACTTTCTCTCTGACCTACAATTACAATGTCCAGCCCAGCCGCTAAATCTTTTTGAATATTTCCAAGTACAGCACTTTTTATGCTCCTTACCACAGGCCCCACTTCTCCGTGACCTCAGCCCCTTTGAACGACTCTGTAAACATTGCCCCATATCTAAAGGGATATTCGCTCAAATCCATGGCGTTCTCCTCGATGCTGCTATCCCTAATAATAATCCCCCATGAATCCTCCTGGGAGATGGACCTCGGCCCCCCACCTGACGAGGAGGATTGGGACAACATGAGACTGGCAATTGCTAAAACCTCTATCTCTACTCTCCTTAAAGAAACTTCTTACAAATTATACTACCGCTGGTACTATACCCTGGTACAGCTCTTCGAGGGACCCGAGCCCATATCTGGTGGACCTGCCCAGTCCTCGAACCTTTTTGGACCATACTCTTCTGAATAATATATTTGAGGCCCCGATTGCGAAGGATCCATGGACCTTCCTTTTGAAGTTACCCCCCACCTGATAAGA
Organism: Taudactylus pleione; assembly: GCA_031769625.1. Lineage (NCBI taxonomy): Eukaryota > Metazoa > Chordata > Amphibia > Anura > Myobatrachidae > Taudactylus > Taudactylus pleione. The sequence continues at coordinate 1,948,604 of JAUIMM010000046.1, read as the reverse complement.
GTAAGCATTCTGTTACATTTTTGTCCCACATCTTAGTTGCTGCTAGAAGTTTGATTGCTGGAAACCCCTCTGGCCCCGTCCCCCTCAGCCCTAAAGTCAGAAATCTGGCATATAGCGGAGATGGAAAATATCACCTACTAGCTCCATGATAGAGGCCATACGTTCTCTCAGGTGTGGGCCCCATGGCTTTTGTACGATGGCACTTCGCCACCTTTGATCTCCACACTAAGTTACTACCCATGTATGACTCATGCGCAGTGGGTGGGCCTGCGCCCCTTGCTCCGACTCTTACCTGACAAACCTCCATAACTAGATACTTTTCTTTGTGGTTCTCCAGGTGGCTCTTCTTTCATCTTTCCAATGCATCCTGCCCAGCATCTGGTGGTCTTTATGGTACCTCGCTTCCCTTGATAGTCCTGCCCCCACCCCAATATATGCCTTTTATTCTGTTCAACTCCGAGGTTTTGGTTTATTGCCAACTATTTTATTTACAAAACCGCCCATTTGTAATGCGGATTATACTTTGTGTCTTCTTATGTTTGTTCCTGTGAGATTTCTAAATAGAGAATTAAAACAAAACTAAATTGTGGGGCTCAGTTGCCCCTGAAATCTGCGATGTGAGGCAGCTTCGGGGGCAATAGTCGTCCTGCATTCATAGTGGCCAAACACCATTATTATTGGAATGATCACTATATTCTTTTGCATTCAGGTTAATGTTTTAGCACAATATGATACCCTTTGGTAATAATAAGTCTTATATATTATATAATAGAGATAAATATACAGATTCCCCACTCATGCAGTTTGCAGTGAATATAAATGTGAGTAAGAGGCTTATTCTGTGCCGTGTACTGTAACATACATGAATGATTAATGATATTGCTGGGTCGTCTGTAGCGGACATTTGGATTTCTGCATAGTGATCCCTTATTACACCCTGTGGCTACATAATTAGTGTGTTTGGAGGCTGTGTGACTCCACTTTTCTGCAAACAATTGAAGAAGCGGCTTTTGTGGAGATGAAACCTGGACGCAGTCACCTGATAACAATTAAAGCAAATCAAAGTGTTTAAAAATAGAGCGAGCGCCACTTCAATCTGCGCTCTTGGAGTTTTCAATCTGGCGTCTGGGTCTCCTGAGAGAATGTTACAAACAATAAAGTGGGATTGATCCGTTCACCTTCTCCAGCAGTTGTAATGCAATCACGTTACACCGAGTCCTCACTGAGCTGTTCTGTACCCTAAATGCCGCTCCAAATGCAAATATCAGGAATCCTTAACGCATGTATAGAAATCTCCTCCGAGGCCTCTGGGCTTGTATCATGTCTGCTGAAGTTCTACAATCAGATGTCAAGATATCGATTAACTAAGATATGTTGTATTGTAGCTGGCTGGTGTCATATGTGTGTAAAATGAGATGTAGGTGTATTATAGATCCGTGCTTTCATCAGCCTCCGAGCACAGTGGTTGGGTTATATCTCATGACGAAGCCTGAAATGACTATAATATGGGAAAGTATTATTTAGGGACTTTTACAGGGTTTTTATTAAAGCTTGGAGAGAGATAAAATTGTGAGAGATAAACTACCAACCAATCAGCTCCTAACTTACATGTTAAAGGATGTCTTTGAAAAATGACACCGAGGAGCTGATTGGTTGGCACTTTATTTCTTTCCACCTAATCTCTCTCCAAGCTTTGATAAATATCCCTATTAGACATAAGGGTGAGCAGCTTCAATAGATTTCTGGAGGAAATGGGGATTTACAGGGCGGATGCGGCAGCGGGGAAGGGTCATTGGCCGCAGGGGCAGATGTGGGGAGGGCCAATGAGGAGGAGGATGTAATGGAGGCGGGTGATGAGTGAATGGGACTTGTTACACCCTGGGTAAGGACGGGGCATATTTTGGCAATTTTCTGGCGTAGGAGGTGACGTTCCTGCGAGACGGGCTGGATGTGAGGGGTGAACCTGATGGCGACACATAATGATGTATGAATACCCCTTAATCGCTAGTCGCTTTTAGCGCTGCAAGTCGCATTAGAAATAATTGCTTTCCAGGCCAACTGTGTTTCCAAAGCACAAAAGTTATATTATTCACATAAAGGATAATACGCACTTTGATCTAAACAATTAGCGCGAAGAAGCAAGTAAATACTAAAGGTACAGCTTGATACATACGCATGCGCACCGGTCCCTGTATACAGTCGTCAATCCTGAGGTCTGTGGTCATCCAAGAGAATGGCTACTGACTGGGACCGGTGCGCAGGTTATATACCCTACACATCATGATGATAACAATGTAGACAGACCTAATGCCATTGGTTCTTGCTCTTTGTAGTACGCTGTAGTTCATAGGACAGTTCATATGTTGTCACTAGGGGTATGTCCCAATTCTCCAACAATGTCCTGAGATTACATTGTCTTTCTTTAACTGGTTTAAGACACTACATACAGAGTATACATTCTAACCAATAATTTCCTATGATCCATAACCATCAAACACAAGATGTGACTCCCGCGCTGATATATTCGAATATCTGGAAATAAATAGGGTGTCAGTATAGTACAAAACATGCCATGTCTATCATGTTGTATACCTTAAATATCATATATGCTCACTTTATACCATAATGATTGTCTAACAAAACCTGTTCTATATGTGCTTGTATAAGTTATAATGAGATATTTACAGAAATACATAAGTATGAGTTGTGCACCTGAGCACAGCGCAAACGTTGCGCTGCATGTATGTATTGTGCACAACGCAATTATACTCTGTGTTTGTGCATCTGAACGCAGTGCAAACGTTGCGCTGCGTGTATGTGTCGTGTATCCTGCACATATGAGCTGTATGTATTTCATTCGTTAATGTGTGTCTGAATATGTGTCATGGATTAAAATATCATTATCCAGTAACTGGTATTTTTGATATTATATTATATCTGTCTGAACTAAGTTGAACAAATGACAGACAATGAAGTTGTTCTGATCAGAGATGAGCAGCAGATAGATACCTGATGGGGTCACAATGTCTGATGGCCGATCGTCTGCCTATGTGGAATGTAAACGTTAGTTCCTCTGGGTATACAATGACAGTCAGACCTATGACAATGGTTTCTAATTTTGCATTTAAAACCGTCTGCACCGCACAGAATGTGTGTTTTTCAGTTATCTGCCACAGACATACACAGAACCTGTCTCCTATACACTGGCTAAAAGTTGCATTTTTAAATTATATATATATATATCTCATTTGTGCGCATCAGCTTGCTTCCGACGCAGTGTAGCGTCCGATCTTACTCTTTATCAGCCCATAAACGACTAGATCGTCAGATAATAATTACAAACGATCATAACCAATTTTTTGACTTCGACAGATGGCATAAGACAGTGTTGGCTAACCTTGACACTCCAGCTGTTGTGGAACTACATAACCCAGCATGCACTGCTACAGTTTTGCTATTAGGGCATGCTAAAACTGTGGCAGGGCATGCTGGGATATATAGTTCCACAACAGCTGGAGTGTCAAGGTTAGCCAACACTGGCATAAGGCAAGGTCTTAAGGGGCCATTCAATTGTTTTTTCTTACACTAAGTAATAGGCGCCTAATGTTACAATTTAATTGTATTTCGGTGCCCATTGATCACGTATGTTGCGCCAGGTTTAGCCACGTAAAACAGCTAAGCCCATCTAAAGTCCAGGGGCGGGATGCAGCAAAGGTAGAAATGTGGTCAAACCCGGAAAATGAGGGCTTGACGGCATTTCTCATGCACCCAGCCCCAGTATGCGATGCCCTCCGGGATTGGATGTGCTGGGTGACGCCATCTTGGGCTTCTATCGGGAGAGTGCTGTGATAGGGATCCAATCTCATCCCTCCCTGCGCCGGGAGAGCGGTCCTTTGCGGTGCTCGTCATGCATCCTGCCCCAGGTTAGAGCGCCCAAACCATGGACCTAGTAACCCTGCATCTCTCAATAATACTTACTAGTTCTGTATGTGACCTAATGATTAGTAAGTACCAGCTTCCCGCTGTTTAATAAATATCAAAGTAATGTCATAAACCCTTTTAGCGTCAGACTAGTGCTATAGTCAGGCCAGCGCTACCATTAGGCAACTTTAGGCAGCTGCCTAGACCGCCGACCACTGGAGGGCGCCGCTGGGTACAGAAAAAAAAAAACAACATGTCTGAGGTTTCAGTCAGTGTAGTGCGGTCCACACTACACCGTAATAAACACAACGCCACCACCTAGTACACTCGTATTACCCGTTGGCAGTGTGTATGTTTAGCAGCCAATGAAAGTCAGACAGACACTCTCATTGGCTGCTGCACCCACAGCCGGAGCCGGCCTGGTGCTCACTTTGCCTACCAGCTCCCGCAGTGGGTGACGGGAGAGACGTCATGAAGTCTCTCCCATAGTGCCGAGCGGGAGGACGGAGGAGTGGATGGCGGCGGGCGCAGGAGCGGGGATTCAAGTAAGTATTGTGTTTTTTGTTGTTTACATATATGTAAGGGGCACTGCATAGGGGCGGTACACCCGTCATACCTAACGCAGGGTCCTAAGCTGAGCTCAAGGAGGACAGCAACCTCCCACCGAGGAGAAGGGCACTACTGGGGGCACTGCATAGGGGGGACCACTACGGGGGGCACTGTATAAGGGCTTGTATAGCTATCCAAGGGAGGAAGGGGGGGCGCTAGGCTGAAGCTATGCCTAGGGTGCCAAGAAACCTTGCACTGGCCCTGGCTATAGTGGTTATGATTTGTTATGGTAATATGTGGTGGTAAAATCTTAGTGCTGCATTAGGGTAGTTTTCCATCATACCATTTCTGCATTCCAGTGTATAGCTAATGTAAGTGCTATTACATGAAGTATTGGGAGTATACTACAGTGACTTAGGGTTCAGGTTTGTTTTATACATTTGCAGCAAAATGTCACCAATTTTATAGATGAGCTAAAAAGCCGGAGTCTCCTTATGCCCTGAATGTTCGGGAGCTGCATGCGGGCAGTGGTGCGGTAACAAATGGCGCTCCATCTGTCCTCATCCGCATAGCAGCTCTCCCAGTTCTCAGCCTCTTGTCAGATATAAAGATACAGGACGCTGGGTGACTTCTCCATTACTGTACTATAAAATACTTTGGCGTTACAATCATATCTCCCTCGTCTGTGTACGTTTTTATGAATATCCAGTCTACAAAGTCATTTATTTTTAACAATAGGTTCCAGCTGTAATAGATTTCCTTCTCCAGCCGCTTCCTCCTGATCTATAAAGCCAACAACGGCGCCCAGGAGGCGCATAAAACTATCTTCAAACATTTTATCTCAAATCATAAAGAATAATTATCCATTCGGCTTATTGCACAATCCGCCTCAAAGTGAGGAACTTGTCGCTAGAGGTTTGCAGAGTTAGGCGTCAGGAGGCTCATCGTCCAGCAGCCGGCAGTTCCATCACTCGCCATTCATCCTTCCTCTATGCGGCCAGTGGAATCAGCCATGTTTGCTTTGTGGAAGGATTTATTAGTCTGGGAATGAGCGATAGACCAGTGCTAGGAGATGACCAAGGGCTTTATTCAGAAGTGCACCCAAATGTAATTGCAGCTGAGATCTCTTACCAATTTGCAATTGTGAAAATATGCTAATAAGCCGCTCGCCATCCAGTGCTTGGAGACACCCAATGAAAGCATCTCATATCCACCGCTCATGCACAAAACCAAAAACATCAAACGCAGATCATGCGACCATCAGCCTTCTGAGGAAGTCTAAGCTGCCGCAGACACAGTGGTCTGGAGACATGGAGACGGCTCTCCTGCTGCCAGCAAGGGCACAGCGGTCCCCAGACACGGAGAGGGCTCTTCTGTTGCCAGCAAGGGCGCAGTTGCTGATTTATGCACGGCCTGTGTTTTCACAAAGTTTGCTGCTTCAGTGTTTTCAGAAAAAAAGGGGAGAAAAGGTATCTGCGCTGGTAATTATATATAAATATAACACAGTTAATAATAGAACAAATATAAATTAAATTTATTCATAAATATGAACTGCAGTTAAATAAAACATACACATATGTAACAATTAATTGATTAAAAAAACGCTACCATAAATGATACAAATAAGCAGATGGTCTGGTGGCTAATTGAGAAACAATGTATCCAAATGTTCATAGCAGCAAACTAGTGTCCAATATAACAAAAGTCTGAAATAGGCAATTGACAGTGATGTTGGTTCAAACAAGGCTGCCCGATAGTTGGTATATGGATATATGGCTAATCAGTGTCATAGGTGACTCTCACATCCCACAATCTAAAGTCCGTAGACTAAAAAACTCCTTACCCCATGGAGGCTCCCCGGAGAAAATGTACCAGCAGTGGTATTCAGATGAGTCGCGCCACTCAAGCGACTTCTATCCGCACTGTGGGTAAGTGGGCAGAGGTCCGTTGATGAAAGGTGCACCACAATGCACAAACAGCGTTGATGTGAGGCTTGAAGGTGCCAAACAGAGCGGCTCCTGACCCACACCATAGGTGGAAGGGCAATGGCCCTTATAGAGTGTATGCAGCGGCACACAGGCTCCAGAGGGGAGACGGAGACCAACAGTGATCAGTCTGCACGTGTCTGTCCTGACAAGCGCAGGAGCCCAGCGGCTGAGGATATGGATTCAGATGACCTCTGAACGCTGCAATAATGGCTGCCGGGAGCTGGGCACACGGGGAACCCAGGTAGCTTGCACACTAATAGCAGAAGTGTATGAATTGGTCGGCAGTTCAATGGATCCTTGACGCGTTTCTCCCCTATACAGGGGTTTTCTCAAAAGGCAAATGGCATGTCAATCCTCTGTGAGGAGGGCCTTTTAAACTCAAACTAATTGTACAATTAGTGATCATTGTGTCCATCTGTGTGGTTAACTTAATACAGCCCTCCAATACTGAGACACATTCCTGCTTACCGCAAAAAGATATATAATTTTATTACATAGACACAATTATTTATTATGTAGACACAAAAGGAGACAATTTAAAAATAATAACCATTAGATAATGAGATGAATAAATAAATAAATAAAGTATATAATGAAATCAAATGAAATAAATTAAAATAAAAAAAGAAATGAATAAAATAAATAACATATAATGAAATATAATAATATAAAATGAAATAAAATAAAATAAACATCTTCAAAGATTGGCATATATAAAGGACTATAGAAGCATCCTAAAGAAAGATAATATATATATATGTTTATTATATATTTTATATATATACTCTCTGGGTCGCTCACATCTAACATATGTTAGCTACACTACAAACAGACAGAAAAACATATAGCTAATCAATATATATACCGAACTAAATGCATGCTTGCAGGTATGTCAGTATAAATATAACAACTAATCTATAAAAAGTATGGAGTGCTAAATCCAGACAAAAATTCTCAATATTGAACAATCAAAATTATATTAAAAAACAAATATAAAATAAACCCAAATGTGTACTAAACAACCCTATTATTCAAAATCCATGTCTATTGTTTCGTTAAGACCATATGGGATCATGGTCCGCAGTGTGAGGATCCAAAAGGACTCTCGCATACAAAGTCTGTGGAACCTGTCCCCCCCTCTCGATGTTGGTGCTATATGTTCAATACCCACAATCGTAAGTGATCCTGGATCTTTGGCATGAACTGTACTAAAATGTCTGGACACACTGTTTCTCAAAGCCATTAATGATGTTCCTCCTGTCTTCACAGAATCTAATCTTAAGGGGTCTGGTGGTACGGCCTACATAATAAAGTCGTCACGAACACTCCAATAAATAGATGATATAGGTACTATTACAATTTATAAAAGATTTGATTGAAAAAACCTTGTCAGAATCTTTAGTCGTAAATATAGAGATCCTATGTCTAATAAAATTGCATGTGATACAACGAGTGTGTCCACACTTATAGCACCCAATTAATTTAGGCAATAAATTCAATGGATTGGAACAGGCTGACATTTCTCTTCTATTTTTATTTAAATTTCCTTTTGAAAAAAAGCTAGGGGCTAATATATTCTTTATTTTATTCGCTCTTTTAAAGATAACCTTTGGACCTAGTCCAACCTGTGATTTAAAAAAAGGATCCATCTGCAAAATCTTAGAATTAAGTTTAACAATATTTTTAATTTTATGTGCACAACAATTGAACTTAGAAACAAAAATATTCGATTTATCAAAAATATTTTCATAATTTTTAATGTTTTTGCTTCCTCTATCTGTCTGGACTAAGAGATCATTTCTATTGATCTTAGAAACTGACAGCACTGCATTTTTTAATATTCTTTCAGGATAATTTTTTTCTTTGAATACTTCCACTAGCAAAGTAGATTGTTCATCATAGGACGTATTCCTTGAACAAAAGGAATATTTTCCAGCCACCTCTTGTTGTGATTACTATGATAATCTATGTAATTATAGGAATCAACCTCTTTCCGATGTGATAAATGATCAGATTGAGACCTGTACCCATCAAGTTTGATATCCAGGAAGGTAATACTATTAGGGTGACAAGTGCTCGTGAATGTGAGATTAAAGTCATTAGAATTTAAATGCCCAATGAATTCAGATACCGAATCATCACCATCCCAAATAAAAAAATAAATCGTCAATATAACGACAATAGAGGACCAGGTTCGCACCGAATTCGCCACCCCACACATATGAGTCCTCAAACCGACCCATATAGAGGTTGGTGAAACTCGGTGCGAACCGGTCCCCATCGCGGTGCCAGTGCATTGTAAATAAAATTGTGAATGAAACAAAAAATAATTGTGTTTAAGTATAAACTAAATTGATGACAAAATAAACTCACACTGCCTCCCTCAGACAGCATCATCACGCATTAAATAGAACTCTATAGCTTCCAATCCTCCCTCATGTGGAATATTGGTATAGAGTGAACTTGCGTCACAAGTCAAAAAACGATAATTAGACTTCCATGTTATATCGGATAAACAATTAAAAAAAATCTGTGTTTTTAGACCTTTTTGTCAGATGTTACTATGGGATACTGAGGTAACATTACATAAGTGTCAGATGTTACTATGGTATATTGAGGTAACATTACATAATTGTCAGAGGTTACTATGGTATACTGAGGTAACATTACAGCATTACATAAGTGTCAAAGGCTTTTATTGACCACTACATGAAGTTTATGCATAGAGTGAATATTTGCAGTGTGACCCTTCTTTTTCCAGACCTCTGCAATTGGCCCTGGCATGCTGTCACTCACCTTCTGGGCCACATACTGACTGATGGCCGCCCATTCTTACCTAATCAGTGCTTGGAGTTTGTCAGAATTTGTGGGTTTATGTTTGTACACCCGCCTCTTGAGGATTGACCACAAGTTCTCAATGGGATTAAGGTCTGGGGAGTTTCCTTGCCATGGACCCAAAAGTTCCATGTTTTGTTCCCCGAGCCACTTAGTTATCGCTTTTGCACAATGGCAAGGTGCTCCATCATGCTGGAAAAGGCAGTGTTCCTCACCAAACTATTCTTGGATGGTTGGGAGAAGTTTCTGTTGGAGGATGTTTTGGGACCATTCTTTATTCATGGCTGTGTTCTTAGCCAAGGGAGTGGGATCACTCACAATTTTGCCTGAGAAGCAACCCCACACATGAATGGTCTCAGGATGCTTTACTGTTGGCATGACACAGGACGAAGACTTTTAATACAACTATAGATCAATAGTGTTTCACAGGTACATGTAGGGGTTTACTGTAGACTAGAAAAAAACAAGAAAATTAAAAAGACCAGTTCCTTCTCTTTACCTACAATTTATCTGTATCGGCCTCTAGTTACTTAGTGAGCCACTTATGCCCAATTTATACATGTCTCTTTATATAATAGTAAAGTATAATAATATGGTTACATATTAAAATTTAATTATTGCATTTAGCAGGAAAACTCAGACGGCCTGGTTACAAGAGTCTGGATATTGTCTTGTCTGTGACTATTGTAACATTTACTATAAAATTTATAGGAAGAACCCTTCGCCTTTTGTGCTAGATATTCTCACATAACTCCCCAGAGAAATACTATTTTAGTTTTCTGCCTTCAGAGACGTGATGGGAAAAACTCTCTTGTCACAAATTGCTGGATGACCTCCTTAGTGTATAGTTTAAAAGCTTTACTGCAGTTGTCAATGATGTCCCAGCAGCCAACCCCCAAATACGGGTATTGTAAGATACATTTTATGTTTGTTGTGTCTGTATGTAAGTGTGTATATATATGGGGGAGGACCAATGAGGAGGTTGATGTAATACTCACACTGCTACACCCTCACACCTCCCCTACTCCTCACCTACTGTATACTACTCACACCTCCCCTACTCCTCACCTACTGTATACTACTCACACCTCCCCTACTCCTCACCTACTGTATACTACTCCCACTGTTACACCCTCACACCTCCCCTACTCCTCACCTACTGTATACTACTCACACCTCCCCTACTCCTCACCTACTGTATACTACTCCCACTGTTACACCCTTACACCTCCCCTACTCCTCACCTACTGTATACTACTCACACCTCCCCTACTCCTCACCTACTGTATACTACTCACACTGGTACACCCTCACACCTCCCCTACTCCCACCTATACTACTCACACTGCTACACCCTCACACCTCCCCTACTCCCACCTATACTACTCACACTGGTACACCCTCACACCTCCCCTACTCCCACCTATACTACTCACACTGCTACACCCTCACACCTCCCCTACTCCTCACCTACTGTATACTACTCACACCTCCCCTACTCCTCACCTACTGTATACTACTCACACCTCCCCTACTCCTCACCTACTGTATACTACTCCCACTGTTACACCCTCACACCTCCCCTACTCCTCACCTACTGTATACTACTCACACCTCCCCTACTCCTCACCTACTGTATACTACTCCCACTGTTACACCCTCACACCTCCCCTACTCCTCACCTACTGTATACTACTCACACCTCCCCTACTCCTCACCTACTGTATACTACTCCCACTGTTACACCCTCACACCTCCCCTACTCCTCACCTACTGTATACTACTCACACCTCCCCTACTCCTCACCTACTGTATACTACTCACACTGGTACACCCTCACACCTCCCCTACTCCCACCTATACTACTCACACTGGTACACCCTCACACCTCCCCTACTCCCACCTATACTACTCACACTGCTACACCCTCACACCTCCCCTACTCCTCACCTACTGTATACTACTCACACCTCCCCTACTCCTCACCTACTGTATACTATTCACACCTCCCCTACTCCTCACCTACTGTATACTACTCCCACTGTTACACCCTCACACCTCCCCTACTCCTCACCTACTGTATACTACTCCCACTGTTACACCCTCACACCTCCCCTACTCCTCACCTACTGTATACTACTCACACCTCCCCTACTCCTCACCTACTGTATACTACTCACACTGGTACACCCTCACACCTCCCCTACTCCCACCTATACTACTCACACTGCTACACCCTCACACCTCCCCTACTCCCACCTATACTACTCACACTGGTACACCCTCACACCTCCCCTACTCCTACCTATACTACTCACACTGGTACATCCTCACACCTACCCTACTCGCACCTATACTACTCACACTGGTACACCCTCACACCTACCCTACTCCCACCTATACTACTCACACTGGTACACCCTCACACCTACCCTACTCCCACCTATACTACTCACACTGGTACACCCTCACACCTCCCCTACTCCCACCTATACTACTCCCACTGCTACACCCTCACACCTCCCCTACTCCTCACCTACTGTATACTACTCACACTGATACACCCTCACACCTCCCCTACTCCTCACCTACTGTATACTACTCACACTGGTACACCCTCACACCTCCCCTACTCCTCACCTATACTACTCACACTGGTACACCCTCACACCTCCCCTACTCCCACCTATACTACTCACACTGGTACACCCTCACACCTCCCCTACTCCCACCTATACTACTCACACTGGTACACCCTCACACCTACCCTACTCCCACCTATACTACTCCCACTGCTACACCCTCACACCTCCCCTACTCCTCACCTACTGTATACTACTCACACTGGTACACCCTCACACCTCCCCTACTCCTCACCTACTGTATACTACTCACACTGGTACACCCTCACACCTCCCCTACTCCTCACCTACTGTATACTACTCACACTGGTACACCCTCACACCTCCCCTACTCCTCACCTATACTACTCACCTACATTACCTATACATTACCTATACTACTCCCACTGCTACACCCTCACACCTACTGTATACTACTCCCAAAGCTACACCCTCACACCTCCCCTACTGTATACTACTCCCACTGTTACACCCTCACACCTCCCCAACTCCTCCCCTACTGTATACTACTCACACCTCCCCTACTCCTCACCTACTGTATACTACTCACACTGGTACACCCTCACACCTCCCCTACTCCTCACCTATACTACTCACACTGGTACACCCTCACACCTCCCCTACTCCCACCTATACTACTCACACTGGTACACCCTCACACCTCCCCTACTCCCACCTATACTACTCACACTGGTACACCCTCACACCTCCCCTACTCCCACCTATACTACTCACACTGGTACACCCTCACACCTCCCCTACTCCCACCTATACTACTCACACTGGTACACCCTCACACCTCCCCTACTCCTACCTATACTACTCACACTGGTACATCCTCACACCTCCCCTACTCCCACCTATACTACTCACACTGGTACACCCTCACACCTACCCTACTCCCACCTATACTACTCACACTGGTACACCCTCACACCTCCCCTACTCCCACCTATACTACTCCCACTGCTACACCCTCACACCTCCCCTACTCCTCACCTACTGTATACTACTCACACTGATACACCCTCACACCTCCCCTACTCCTCACCTACTGTATACTACTCACACTGGTACACCCTCACACCTCCCCTACTCCTCACCTATACTACTCACCTACATTACCTATACATTACCTATACTACTCCCACTGCTACACCCTCACACCTACTGTATACTACTCCCAAAGCTACACCCTCACACCTCCCCTACTCCTCACCTACTGTATACTACTCCCACTGTTACACCCTCACACCTCCCCTACTCCTCACCTACTGTATACTACTCACACCTCCCCTACTCCTCACCTAATGTATACTACTCACACTGGTACACCCTCACACCTCCCCTACTCCCACCTATACTACTCACACTGCTACACCCTCACACCTCCCCTACTCCCACCTATACTACTCACACTGGTACACCCTCACACCTCCCCTACTCCCACCTATACTACTCACACTGGTACACCCTCACACCTCCCCTACTCCCACCTATACTACTCACACTGGTACACCCTCACACCTACCCTACTCCCACCTATACTACTCACACTGGTACACCCTCACACCTCCCCTACTCCCACCTATACTACTCACACTGGTACACCCTCACACCTCCCCTACTCCCACCTATACTACTCACACTGGTACACCCTCACACCTCCCCTACTCCTACCTATACTACTCACACTGGTACATCCTCACACCTCCCCTACTCCCACCTATACTACTCACACTGGTACACCCTCACACCTACCCTACTCCCACCTATACTACTCACACTGGTACACCCTCACACCTCCCCTACTCCCACCTATACTACTCCCACTGCTACACCCTCACACCTCCCCTACTCCTCACCTACTGTATACTACTCACACTGATACACCCTCACACCTCCCCTACTCCTCACCTACTGTATACTACTCACACTGGTACACCCTCACACCTCCCCTACTCCTCACCTATACTACTCACCTACATTACCTATACATTACCTATACTACTCCCACTGCTACACCCTCACACCTACTGTATACTACTCCCAAAGCTACACCCTCACACCTCCCCTACTCCTCACCTACTGTATACTACTCCCACTGTTACACCCTCACACCTCCCCTACTCCTCACCTACTGTATACTACTCACACCTCCCCTACTCCTCACCTAATGTATACTACTCACACTGGTACACCCTCACACCTCCCCTACTCCCACCTATACTACTCACACTGCTACACCCTCACACCTCCCCTACTCCCACCTATACTACTCACACTGGTACACCCTCACACCTCCCCTACTCCCACCTATACTACTCACACTGGTACACCCTCACACCTCCCCTACTCCTACCTATACTACTCACACTGGTACACCCTCACACCTCCCCTACTCCCACCGGTAAACCCTCACACCTACCTACTCCCACCTATACTGCTCACACTGGTACACCCTCACACCTCCCCTATGCCCACCTATCCTGGGGGTGGAGACTCTGCAGTGTGTGCTGTCTGAGCTGTGAGGAGGTTGTGTGGAGGAGAGCTCTAGCTGCTGCAGGTGTGTCCCGTGTCTGCAGGGAGACTCCCTGCTGGCTTCCCCAGGGGGATGGATCCTCCTGGGGGAGAGTGCTCCCGACGTTCAGCCCGTGGCTCGGGCTCTGAAGCAAAAGCCAAAGCAAAGACTCGTGGTGTCTGGATAACTAGTGCTGCACGCCAGTCCGGATCATCAGGAAGCAGCATGAGCGATAGTGGAGGTAATATCATCAGCCCGGCTTCTGTGCAGTTGGAACCACAGCTTGTTCCCCCTATGTCTGAGGGTGCTCCCCTATGTGATGGAACAAAGGGTCGAGCAGTGCTGGAAGCTACCTACCCTGTCGGTGTGGCCCCAGTGAAGAAACTGGAGCCACAGTCGGATTCCCACAAACTCTCCCTGGGTGCTCCCCTGTGTGATGTAACACAGGGTGGAGTGACAGCAGCTACTGTCTGCCCAGGGGGTAGTGAAGTATGTGGGGGGGTGAAGCCCCTTGATGCCTTGGAGAATGTTCCTGGATCCCCTGGTGATACTGGGGATGAAGAGGAAGATGAGGAGGAGGAGGAGGAGGAGGAATCATTTGATTGCCTCTCTTAGCTTCTCTATTGAGGAATTACAAAGCGTATACAGACCAGAATTAATGATAAGAAGAAAAAAAGAAATACCTGCTATAAATGGGAGAAACCGGTGTTAAAAGAAGTGATTGAGACCCTTTCTGTAACTCTGGGAAGGGTTAAAAATAAATTGCAAGAAAAGCGCTTGGAAAAAAAGGAAAAGCAGATGCAAGCAGCAGTGAAAGGGTTACCAGTTCATGCAAAGGTCCAATCAAGGCCGACACCTATGGAGACAGGTGTTATCAGTGTACCTGGTGATTGCAGCAGCAGCATCCCACAGCCTGTCTGTGCAACTGAAAGTGAAACAAACCTACCAGCTGATGTCCAGGCAGAGTGTATGCAGCTGGAGGCAGCAGCAGTAGATGAGTGTAGAAGAAGGCCACCCGTATAGCAGGTGTCCTCGGGCCAGCCATAATAGTGGGCAGGAGGTTAGGCCAGAACCAAGAAGGGAGGAGGAGGTGGTGAGACAAAAAGAACCACTAGGTGTAGATGAACATGTAAAGCAGGTGCAAGGGAAACAGGTAGAGGAGGCACCTTTTCAGGAGGTAAGGAGAGGAAATAAGAAAAAGAG
Source organism: Taudactylus pleione (assembly GCA_031769625.1). Classification (NCBI taxonomy): domain Eukaryota; kingdom Metazoa; phylum Chordata; class Amphibia; order Anura; family Myobatrachidae; genus Taudactylus; species Taudactylus pleione. The sequence goes on along the minus strand of JAUIMM010000046.1, from coordinate 1,932,945 downwards.
GAAAGGTGAAGATGTGCAAGTTGTGCTAAGCAACAAATTTGATGTATTTTCCTCTGATGAGGAGGGAGTAATGAGGAGTGGGGGTGAATTGAGTTTGGTAACAGGGAAGGATAAGAAGCAAGCAAGGAAAGTGACAGAGAAAGTTAATAAAATTGAAGGGGGGGAGGAAAGGAATAAAAGGAGGAGAAAGATCAGATCAGGAGGAAGGTGATGGGGAGGGATTAGAGTGTGACCCTGCTGGAACTCAGCTAGAAGAGGAAAATATGTGCAGTTTAGGGAGTGTGGTGGAGGAAGTGACGGTGATAGAGGAGACCCAGGGTATGGAGGATAGGGTGGCTCAAGGTGTGTCCCAAGGCTCCTGTGTAGGGCCGAGTCAGGTACAGGTACCTGGTACTGAGCATCAGGTTATCAAGTCTGTACCCAAACCTCCTGATCCTGGGCCTTCTCGTACGGGGGAGAAGGTCCCTGTAGATTGTCAGGGAGTAAGGGAGGAACGGGTAGTGACAGTTGTCGCTATGGAAGAGAAGGCTGGCCCGAGTAGGGTTAGCTTGTAGTTTTGTGGTGGATTTGGTGCTGGGAATTGTGCAAGGTAAAAGTAAGCAAGGTCTTGCATTTAATAATCTATACATCATGGATCCCCAACCCATACGATGTGCCACGATTAATGTGGCTTCCGTAGTTTCTGAACGTGCTCGTATAATGGCCTTTGATTTTTTCAACACGGTTGAGGTTGATTTTTTGTTTTTGCAGGAGACTAGGATTAGTAAATTGGATCTCCTCCACAAAGCGAAGCGTGAGTGGAGGAGGGGTCCTTCTTACTGGTCTCTTGCGGCCAAGCCGTACGGTGGGGTGCCAGTGCTTTTTACTGACATGGTAACTGTGTACAAGGTTATAGAGTTGCAAGCAGGTAGATGTATGGTTTTGGATATCAACATGAAGGGACAGGACCTTAGGTTAATTAATATTTATGGTCCTCAATCACAGTGGGATAGGAAATGTCTCTTCATGGAGATAAAACCTTTTCTTTTTACGGCCCAGCAAGTTATCTTTGGTGGTGATTTTAATACCATAATTAGGCCAAAAGATAGGGGCGGCTCAAAGAAAACTCTGGGCTATGACTCCAATTTTTTAGTTAGCATGATTAGACAGGCGGGTCTGGTAGATGTGCATATTCGGCATTTCCCAGACCTCACAGGTTTCACCTTTTTTAGTGGTAGTCATAGATCTAGAATAGATAGGTTTTTTGTTAAGGAATCTTCACTAACCTCACCCCTAAAGATGAGGTCTTGGGAGTTTTCCGATCACACTTTTCTCTCTGAGGGGTTTCTGAGGCATTCAAAGTCACTGAAAGGGTGGGGCCTGTGGCGATTGAACTCAGAGCTTCTGGAAGAAGAGAGTGTTAGACAATCCTTTAGGGTCTTCTTTCAATCTCAGGAGACACTTTTGGAGGCGGGTTGGAGTAGATTTGAGTGGTGGGAGGTGATTAAAAAGAGAATCCGGAAGTTTTTCCGTGGGTCTATTGCTAAAAAAAACTTGTTAAGACGTAACATCTACCATAGCCTGAGAAAGAGATTGGATCTCTTGATCTCTGAGGAGGGAGATAGTGGGGAAATCTCCCGGGTGAAGGCTCGGATGAAGGAGTTTCAGTACAACCGACTGGCATCCTTAGTTCTGGAGAGGGATTATGGAACATACCACTCGCCAAATCCCTACCAGAGTTGTAGGAGGTCAGTTGATGCCAAAGAGATCAGGGGACTGAAGGATGGACAGGGTGTTCTTCATTTTGATAAGAAGGGCATTCTGGAAGTGATTGAGTCCTATTATTCAGATCTTTTATCTGAGCATTCACTCATCAGGGAGAGGATGGAGGAATTTCTGAGGAGGACACCAGGTTTGGGTTCACAGGTTGTTTCTTCTGAATCTTTGGAGAGTGATATAACAGCAGAGGAAGATAGCGATAGAGGGGTTAAACTCCAAAAAATCTCCAGGACCGGATGGTTTAACATCTGAATTCTATAAGATCTTTTCAGACCTCTTAATTCCTCGCCTTGTGGAAGTATTTAATGAGAGCCTGGATGAGGGAGTCCTCCCTCCTTCCATGAGGTTATCTGCCCTTATACTACTGTCTAAAGGAAAGGATCCGTCGCATATTGAGAACTGGCGCCCCATAGCCCTTCTTAATACAGACAGGAAGATATTGGCAAAGGTACTGTTCAATAGGCTATCAGAATTTTCTAAGCCGTTGCTTTCCCCCTCTCAGCACTGTACGGTGAAGGGCCGTAGCACCTTTAGTGCTGTCCTAGGTGTCCGGGAGGTCATTGAGCGGTGCAGGGCTGAGAAGTGTGGAAAGTATTTACTGGCATTGGATCAATCTAAGGCTTTTGATCGGGTAAACCATGAGTACCTTTGGTCCCTACTGAATAGGTATGGTCTTCCAGAGCGGGTGGTGAATTGGCTGCAGGCTATTTATCGTCAGGCCGAGAGCTTCCCACTTGTAAATGGTTGGGTGGGTCCCACTTTTGGGGTAGGCTCTGGTGTTCGTCAGGGATGCCCCCTGAGCCCCCTCCTATATGTTTTTGCGATTGACCCCTTCGTCAGAAGGGTAGAGAGCGGAACTGCAGCTGAGCCCAGAGTTTCTGCTAAAGGTGATAGCCTACGTAGATTATGTCACGGTGGTTCTCTCCTCATGGATAGAGGCCCGTGATGTGAAACATCTTATCTGTGAATACTCTGAAGCCTCGTGCTCCAGGGTAAACCGTGAAAAGTGTGAAGTTTTCTGGATGGGGGAGGAGGGTGATGAATTTTGCCTTCCGGACAGCTTCCTTCGGGCCAGTCAGCAGATTAAAATTCTAGGCATAAAATTTGACCATGGTGACTATGCCTCCCTAAACTGGGATAAGAAGCTGGAAGATGCTACCAAGAAGGTAGAGAGCTGGAAGTTATCTCTGAGGGAAAGGGTTGACTTGTGTAAGACTTACTTGATTCCGATTTTTTTATATGTCAGTTATGTGTGTTTTTTGCCTCAATCTATGTGGTCCAGATTGAATTCCTTGTTTTTCCTTCTTTTGTGGGGAAACGGGGTCAATATTGTCAGGAGAAACATCACCTACAGACCGAGGAAAGACGGGGGTTTAAATATGGTAAACCCCGTTGTCTTTTTTGTAACAGCCTTTTTAAAATTTAATCTTGGGAGTTTGATTTTAGATGCTCCCCCTCGGTGGGTAGAGGGATTTAGATTCTGGATGTTCCCCTTCCTCAGGTTGTGGCTAGAGGGTGGCCAGGTGAAAAGCTTTCGGATTCGGTGTGGTTACCTCCCGATCTACGTCATCCAGAGTTTGAAGGTGATGAGGCGTTTTGGCATGGTGGTGAGTGAAGTCAAAAACTTCTCTAGAAGGGAGTTGGAGAGAAGAATTTTGCAGACTCACTTCCATGACCAGCTGTCCCTGAGGGACTGTCCGAGTGATATCGCTTCGGCCGGGTTAGCTCTGTTAAATTCACAGAGGATACCGCAGAAGTTTAGAGACATTGCTTGGCTCTCTTTTCACGGAAGACTTTATGTTGGGGAGAATCTCAGGTGGAAGAGTGTCAATGATCGTGGTTGCCCACGGGAGGAGTGTCCAGGGGTGGTGGAGACGATGGACCACTTTCTGCTTGAGTGTCCCTTTAATGTAAAGGTTTATGAGGAGGTGTCAAAAGCCATTGGTATTCTGTGCCTTTCGGGGCTTAGTTACCCAGAGTGGGTTTATGGGGTAGTCAGAAGATACGGTGGATTTAATTTAGTCACGATTTATTTATTTAGTTTAGCAGTTAGATTTCACACGTGGAGCGCACGGTGTCAGGTGTCCATGAGGAAAAAGGTCCTCCCCTATAGGAATGTGGTGGGCTTGATTCTTCAAGAGGTGAGAAGGATGATGGATCTGGATAGGGAGGGGTTGGATGCTGTCGGCTGGTCTCGTCGGTGGGGCCAGTTGAAACCCCCTTGAGTGGGTGGCAAACAGTCTCTCTGAATTCCAGCTTTGGGTTTTCTTTTCGCTTTTTTCACTCCCATGTAGATGGTTTTTTTAAGTATTTTGTTTTATTTATGGAAAGGTTTGCATACATCTGCCTGTAGGTGTTGGTGATGGGTAATATAGTTTAGGGTTTGATGTATGATTTAGATAGTTTCCTTTTACTTTAGGTGGTTTCTAAATCCTTGCTTAGTTTTCCCTTGCAGGTGGTGGATTGTATATAGGTAGTAGGGTAGATAAGTGTTTGTATTAGTATAGGAAAAGTATAATATGAAGTAATATTATGTATTTTTTTTTGCCTTTTTTATTAAGTTTTTGATTTTATGTAATTATTTTACATTTTATGTATTTATTATTATTATACTTGATGCAAGTTTTAATAAAACGAAGCATGACCTCCCCTACTCACACTGTTACACCCTCACACCTACACTACTCACACTGGCACACCCTCACACCTCCCCTACTCCCACCTATACTACTCACACTGGTACACCCTCACCCCTACCCTACTCCCCCTGGTACACCCTCACACCTCCCCTACTCCCACCTATACTACTCACACTGGTACACCCTCACACGTACCCTACTCCTACCTATACTACTCACACGCTAATAAGACTTCGGTTAAGAGACAATCATCATAAATTCATAATTGCTCCTGTGCAAAGCCGGGCTGGGGTCACTAGTATTAAATATAGGGCCTGATTGCGTGCGTAATCGCAGTTAGGATCGGTAGTGATCAGGCCCATAGTAACCAAGTAAACCAAGGATAGAGAAGGAATAGATGTGAGAGCTCCGTCTATATTTTCACAGTGACTTGATACATTAGCTGTAATCTCCAGCTCACAAGTAGATAGGATAGTAATCACTTGAATGAATCCTTCTCTTTTTTGATACCAGAAGGCTGCACAAATAAAATTATTTTATTGTATCTTTAGTACAAATTAGGAGAATAGGAGTTAGAAACCTAAAACCCAAACTAGAATTTTGACCCCATGTCCACTGAGATATTTCTCCATCAATGTCTTCCAGCTCTCATCCTAACTCATTCCCCAAGGTGTTTGCTCACTGTCCCTCCACTGTGTCACACTTGTCTGTCTGCCCTTTCCCTAGAGTGTAAAGTTCTCACGAGCAGGGCCCTCTTCCCTCATATGCTTTTCCTTCACTTGCTTCTACAACCATATCCTCCCCACTGCCTTCAAACAGACAGTGTAATGCTTAGCATTAGGCAGCACAGGCGGTGTAATGGTTAGCACTGCAGTGTATGTGTGTGTACATGTTATAGGGAATATAGAGTGTAAGCTCCTCTGGGGCAGGGAATGATGGGAATGGCTGAATACTCTGTACAGCACTGTGGTGTATGTGTGTGTACATGTGATAGGGAATATACAATGTATCTCTATAAGAAATTAGCAATAGTTAATTTCAACAAACAGAAAATGAAATAGACCAAGTTTTATATCCATAAAATTTATTGTCCATTATAAATATCTTAATTTTGATACTTATTTACACTTAAAGTTGCAAAATATTTTAATATATTCCACCGCAGCCCACCTTTCACCATCTCTAAAAACCGCAAAAATATTCCTAAATAAAAACTTTACATCCCAAGACCCACATACGCGCCCATATAAAAACTTACAGCAGGCAAAGTTCTGGCATTTGCTACACAGTAGCAAAAAGAATCAAGTAGTAAGTAACGACCTGACTCTGCTGAGGAGAGGAAGTGATCTGCTCCCCCTGCTGGACAGGGGAGTTACTGCAGGTTCTGCCCCCCTGCTGGACAGGGGAGTTACTGCAGGTTCTGCCGTCAGTTATGTTGAGATGGTTTTATGAAAGTTTGTTATACTCCATCTCTGTCCGCTGCATTTCTGAAGCACCAGCTGGTAGCCAAAATCATTATCACTGTTTTCCTGCAGCTCCAAACAGCGCTTGGATTTCTTGTTTTGTATCGATCCTCCCTATGGTAAAGAGAAAGTGAGAAAACATCAGCGAGACCTGATGGAGGGAAACTATTGTGTTATGGTCATTTCACCTATTGTAAAACTCTGCATTGCTCTGTGCAGTAATGATCCTAGTGTTACAGCCTATGCGCTATTCTCCAGACCCCACTTGTGATACTATTGTTTATAAACGCTGATGTATTGGGGTCAGGTCTTTGTGACATCACAGCGGCAGAGCCATGTGAAAGAGGCGCTGATTGAATCTCTTACAAACTCTTCCTGGTGACTATGACTTGTGTATTATACTCTGTGCTAAAACGTTCCTCTTATTTTCCTGTTGCAGAACCTTAGGTACCAGCATCTGCTACTGACTGGGGCCCAGAGAGAGGGATGGGCCGATTTGGAGGTAAGGACGGCCAGGGAGGCGCAGCATGTAAAGAGGGTCTAATGGCCATTCCCCACCCCCGATGTACCAGTTCCTGCAATCTGTACCAGGTATAGGGCAATGAGTGGGAAAAGAGCATTTTGTGTCAGCTGGAATCACAATATAATTACAACATAGAGATTGGCGCTAATGCCATCGGATCTGCCATTTCGCACAGAACGCAATGTTTCCAAAGCTTATCCAAGCACAGGGGCGCCCACTGCTGGCTTCTCGTACCCGTCAGACGTCACGCACCAGCGATAGATCGGTAACATTGATGCAGAGGCGGCAGCCTCTGAGTAAGTCTGACCTGTCTCATACACAATGTCTCTCATGCTGCACAGGAGCTCGCAATGGCTAATTTATGCACGACCATGAATCGGTGTTTAAATGTTCAGACACGCCTGCGTTTGCCTAACCACCCCCCCGTTACCTGTCACTCACTTTGTGAATGAATCCTCTGTGCGTACGTAATCACAAAACAATTGCTGTGCATGCGCAGTGCGGCTTGCATGCAGGCGCAATGGCAGACAATCGCTAGATCTGTGTAAATATCAGCATTACGTACATCTGTGAATCAGCCTACATTAAGGTTGAAACAGGCTTTTAGGCTATCATCAGGGGCCCTGACAGCATTGTTTCAGCCTTAATGTAGGCTTTCATCAGGGGCCCTGATGGCGTTGTTTCAGCCTTAATGTAGGCTTTCATCAGGGGCCCTGATGGCGTTGTTTCAGCCTTAATGTAGGCTTTCATCAGGGGCCCTGATGGCGTTGTTTCAGCCTTAATGTAGGCTTTCATCAGGGGCCCTGACTGCGTAGTTTCAGCCTTAATGTAGGCTTTCATCAGGGGCCCTGACGGCGTAGTTTCAGCCGAAATGGACACAGTCAGACGGACATTATCTATGTTGGATTAAAAGTTTATTTGATTTTCTCCATCACAACAGGGAGTGCTGGTCATTTATTTCATTCTGCATTCATGGACTGGGTGAGTACATTATATCATTTTTTATGGACATTAAGCATTTAATAGGTACTCCCTTTTATTTACCAGTGTAGTATACAGTTCCAGAGCTACACTTAGATAGAACATATTAAATAATCAATTACCTAAAAGTAAAATTGCAAGTTCATGGCTTTTGACTCTGTTTTAATAGTTTGGAAATATTGGGCATCTTGTTTCCACTGTGTTTGTGGAAGAGTCGTGCACAGCAGTCAGATCTCAGCTGGTGCTATCACTGATTGCTCAGGGGTCTGTGAGCTATAGACATCAGTATTGGCTAAGAAGTTATAATGCAGCTACGTACTATATAGCTGTACAGTGACATTCATACAAGACATTGATAATGAGGGAAAAGCTACAGGTTAGATTACACACAGACGCACCCACTCACAGGAGCATGGCATAGCATCCAGCAGATGGGATTAAAGTAGTCACTACTGTATAAGGATGGCGGGACAGTCCCATAATATATCCATTTTTTATCAGGATGTATGTAGATGCTAAAATGTAACACACAATAATTAAAGTGCTACAACTTTATTTTGTACATCTCATGTGAATAACACATAAACAAAATCTATTTTCTGTCATAGGGACAGATGTATGAAGGACTTAATCTTGACATAACATCAGGTTATCTTAAAAACACACATACCGCAGCTCATATCCTAACCCCCTGCTCCATGCTCCTTCCTCACTATCTACCCCATCTGTGTCACCCCTGTCTGTCTGCCCTTCCCCTTTAGAATGTAAGCTCTAATGAGCAGGGCCCTCATCCCTCACGTGCTTCTCCTCCCCCTAGTTAGGAGTAAATTATACTATAACTCTCCACAATGGCACCTAACACCTGGTTGCTCATGTCCTGCTACTTGTGTTATGCAGCTATGTGTATAACCCTTGTCCTTGTCCTACATTGTTTTGTATTACTATTAACTGTTTTCTTGTGTGCTCATTTATGTACTGTGTAAGGCGCTGCGGAACCTTTGTGGCGCCATATAAATAAAGGATAATAATAATAATAATTACAGCACCAGCATTAAATAGAAAGAGTTTTATCTGTATAGCCGCCCTCCTTCTGTTTGTGACTATGGCGGCAGCGAGTCTGAGAACACCGCTAATAATGAATCGGCTTGTACTATTACCTCGTTGTGGAGAAATAATGCTGAAGTCAGGGAAAAGTCTGTGAGCCCAGGAACCTTATGAGAGTGGATGGAATGTACATAGATGATGGGAGCTGAAGACTGTGGATGTGCATTAGCAGAATCTCCGGCACAGCTACAGTATAACGTTTACCTGCAGGGATAACGTCTCTGCATAATACATTACAGCGAGAGAATGCTGCCGCTGTTACCACCTCAGTCTGTCTGTACATATAACATTACAGCGAGAGAATGCTGCCGCTGGTACCCCCTCAGTCTGTCTGTACATATAACATTACAGGGAGAGAATGCTGCCGCTGTTACCTCCTCAGTCTGTCTGTACATATAACATTACAGCGAGAGAATGCTGCCGCTGTTACCCTCTCAGTCTGTCTGTACATATAACATTACAGGGAGAGAATGCTGCCGCTGTTACCTCCTCAGTCTGTCTGTACATATAACATTACAGGGAGAGAATGCTGCCGCTGTTACCTCCTCAGTCTGTGTCTGTGCATATAACATTACAGGGAGAGAATGCTGCCGCTGTTAGATTGAGGGGGTAACAGCGGCAGCATTCTCTCCCTGTAATGTATTATACACAGACAGACTGAGCGGGTAACAGCGGCAGCATTCTCTCCCTGTAATATTTTATGTACAGACACAGACTGAGGAGGTAACAGCGGCAGCATTCTCTCCCTGTAATGTGTTATACACAGATAGACTGAGGGGGTAACACATTACAGGGAGAGAATGCTGCCGCTGTTACCCTCTCAGTCTGTCTGTGTATAACACATTACAGGGAGAGAATGCTGCCACTGTTACCCGCTCAGTCTGTCTGTACATAATACATTACAGGGAGAGAATGCTGCCACTGTTACCCGCTCAGTCTGTCTGTACATAATACATTACAGGGAGAGAATGCTGCCGCTGTTACCCTCTCAGTCTGTGTATAACACATTACAGGGAGAGAATGCTGCCACTGTTACCCGCTCAGTCTGTGTCTGTACATAATACATTACAGGGAGAGAATGCTGCCGCTGGTACCCCCTCAGTCTGTCTGTACATAATACATTACAGGGAGAGAATGCTGCCGCTGGTACCCCCTCAGTCTGTCTGTACATAATACATTACAGGGAGAGAATGCTGCCGCTGTTACCCCCTCAGTCTGTCTGTACATAATACATTACAGGGAGAGAATGCTGCCGCTGGTACCCGCTCAGTCTGTCTGTGCATAATACATTACAGGGAGAGAATGCTGCCGCTGTTACCCGCTCAGTCTGTCTGTGTAGATAACATTACAGGGAGAGAATGCTGCCGCTGTTATACACAGACAGACTGAGCGGGTAACAGCGGCAGCATTCTCTCCCTGTAATGTATTATACACAGACAGACTGAGCGGGTAACACATTACAGGGAGAGAATGCTGCCGCTGTTAACCCCTCAGTCTGTGTCTGTGCATAATAGATTACAGGGAGAGAATGCTGCCGCTGTTACCCGCTCAGTCTGTGTCTGTGCATATAACATTACAGGGAGAGAATGCTGCCGCTGTTAGACTGAGGGGGTAACAGCGGCAGCATTCTCTCCCTGTAATGTATTATGCACAGACAGACTGAGCGGGTAACAGCGGCAGCATTCTCTCCCTGTAATGTATTATACACAGACAGACTGAGCGGGTAACAGCGGCAGCATTCTCTCCCTGTAATGTATTATACACAGACAGACTGAGCGGGTAACAGCGGCAGCATTCTCTCCCTGTAATGTGTTATACACAGATAGACTGAGGGGGTAACACATTACAGGGAGAGAATGCTGCCGCTGTTACCCGCTCAGTCTGTGTCTGTGCATATAACATTACAGGGAGAGAATGCTGCCGCTGTTACCCTCTCAGTCTGTCTGTGTATAACACATTACAGGGAGAGAATGCTGCCACTGTTACCCGCTCAGTCTGTGTCTGTACATAACACATTACAGGGAGAGAATGCTGCCGCTGGTACCCCCTCAGTCTGTCTGTACATAATACATTACAGGGAGAGAATGCTGCCGCTGGTACCCCCTCAGTCTGTCTGTACATAATACATTACAGGGAGAGAATGCTGCCGCTGTTACCCGCTCAGTCTGTCTGTGTAGATAACATTACAGGGAGAGAATGCTGCCGCTGTTATACACAGACAGACTGAGCGGGTAACAGCGGCAGCATTCTCTCCCTGTAATGTATTATACACAGACAGACTGAGCGGGTAACACATTACAGGGAGAGAATGCTGCCGCTGTTAACCCCTCAGTCTGTGTCTGTGCATAATAGATTACAGGGAGAGAATGCTGCCGCTGTTACCCGCTCAGTCTGTCTGTGCATAATACATTACAGGGAGAGAATGCTGCCGCTGGTACCCACTCAGTGCTTTCATCTCCTGATATACTCTGTGCTGCTGGGGACCCTGCTCCTCCCACTATATAACTGTCAGTCTGTGGCTTCCTGCTGCCTCTATATGGCCCTGCTATGTCAGTTGTCACTTTTTTGAGGTCCAGGATGTTTTCCCCACTTTTTGATGTACTTCTCCAGGTCGCATTTTGTAGTGAAGTCAGATAAACTTGCTGCATATTTAGCATTTCTAATTGAATATCTCGTTTCTCTGGTGCGAATATTGTAGTGATGAATGCGAGTTTTATTATGCAAAATCCCTCCTAATCGATGAGCGATATATAGATGTATATTTGTACCCATCGTAGGAGAGTAATCCCCGGAGGGAGGACCAGGAATGAGCAGAATAACTGACTATAGCACCTGAGAATGCTGATATACATAATGACCCATAATGAGCTCTGTAATTAGCGAGGAGCCTGGCGCGGACGATGGTAACACTGTATGTTCTCACTTATTTCTTTCTTACCTTTGGCTGCTTTATTTGGATCATTAACATTAACTTGTTACTAGAAGGTAGAATGTTACTCCAGGCTGTTTGAGGGTCTCCAGCTATTAGAACTTCAAGCAGAGGTGTCGGGACATGCTGGGAGTTGTAGTTCGGTAATGACTATTGGGGCTTGGCAGCATTTTTTCCCCTTCTCGACTGAAACTCATCTTCTTTATCAGGGAGAATCTTTGTTATTGGGGATAACAGCAGGAAACATATATATATTATAGTGCTGACCTACAGTATACAGGGAAACCCTTCAGCCTTCACATAACAACCTGCCCGCAACCCAAATCCTGGCTGATAATACACTGCGGGTCTCCTCAGTATGTGATACGCAATTCCCACCGCTCAGCCGCAACCTGTCCGGAGAAGCCATTTGTGTCATATGCTAATGAGTAGGAAGTGGGTGTGGCTTGGTGTGTATCATTTATACAATCCATATTATATAGTGGGAATATGGATTGTTTTCCCCATACGAATCAGCAAAACTAAATAATGGAGCATACACACGGTCAGATTTGTCAGATGAACGATTAAACGATTTGAACGATTTTACCAAAGTTTTGAACGATTTTTGACTGCATTAAAATGAATGGAATCGTCCAAGTCTGACTGCAAACACATCAGATGTCAGATATCGTTATCTGACCATCGGGAACGCGCATCGTTGATCGTCCATCGTTCAGGCATGTCAGATATGAACGATTTTCCTTCAGATATGAACGATAACTATTTAAAAATCATTCAGTCGTTCATATCTGAAGGAAAAATCTGACTGTGTGTATCCACCATAAGAGAGAAGTGACTGTAAAACATCTGTTCTATACAGTAAATACAGCAAACGCCGACTTCATGACTAAAAGGTGTTTGTACAATTTTATCCTCTAATACATGAAACATGTACAATCATCCATAGATATTAAACATTCTATGTTGTGTTTTTTTATCTTACTTTACTAAACTTTTCCCGCAATGTCTGACGACCTGTATAAGGTGACAAATGGCCTGTACTGGAGCAGATGACTTAATTAGTAGGAAATCATTAGCGGGGCCGCTGTATTCTAGGGGGAACGCTGAGTATTCAGAGTCATTAATCACAGTATTGCTCTCTCCGTGATTTTTCTTCCTAAGAACACTTTGTACACATTGGGGAATATGTACCGAGCCCCTTCCTCAGAAAGTCATGCATGATTGCATGTAACAATAGGCTAATTACCCTTCAGAGCCCATCCTCCATGATTCCCAATGGTGCAGTCTGACCCCATGTACTAAGCTTGGTCCCGATAGCAGTGGATATCCTCAGATGACGGTAGCCGCTATGTGCCTGTGGTGGCATTTTTGCAGGAAAGGTAACAGCCGCTGGCGTTTTTCGGTAAATGACACCGTGTACCAGTGCGAGAGAGTCTTTATGTAATGTGAGAGCCGCCTCCGTTATGCTGGGACGTATTGTGCAGGTACAGCTGGTTCTCCTGACCTCTGACCCTGCCACCTCTGTGTAATGCTAGAGAGGCGCAGTTGGGTTTTGGCTCAGATCTTCCAGCGAAGGTCGGATCTCAGTTTTATACACGATAATTATAATTTCTTATTGCGGGAATAAAACATTGAAGAACGCCAAGATGTACCATTATACACATCCAAGAACGGAGGCTCTGATAACTCAGGTAAAAGTGTCACAACTCTGTATATGGGAGACTGCGCTGAGTAATGTGACATGTGACACCTGTATATCTGTGTGCTCCTGAGTCTGTATATAGGAGACTGTGCTGAGTAATGTGATATGTGACACCTGTATATCTGTGTGCTCCTGAGTCTGTATATAGGAGACTGCGCTGAGTAATGTGATATGTGACACCTGTATATCTGTGTGCTCCTGAGTCTGTATATAGGAGACTGCGCTGAGTAATGTGATAGGTGACACCTGTATATCTGTGTGCTCCTGAGTCTGTATATGGGAGACTGTGCTGTGTAACGTGATATGTGACATCTGTATATCTGTGTGCTCCTGAGTCTGTATATAGGAGACTGCGCTGAGTAATGTGATATGTGACACCTGTATATCTGTGTGCTCCTGAGTCTGTATATAGGAGACTGTGCTGAGTAATGTGATATGTGACACCTGTATATCTGTGTGCTCCTGAGTCTGTATATGGGAGACTGCGCTGAGTAATGTGATATGTGACACCTGTATATCTGTCTGCTCCTGAGTCTGTATATAGGAGACTGTGCTGAGTAATGTGATATGTGACACCTGTATATCTGTGTGCTCCTGAGTCTGTATATGGGAGACTGCGCTGAGTAATGTGATAGGAGCACACAGATATACATATATATATAAATATATAAAATGTTGAATGTTTGGCAGCGTTATAGGAAGGCTGGTGCAGCTGTAAATCCATGTAGACCCCTATAATGTCTCTGATATAGTCCCCCAATGTGTCAGCCTGTGTCCCGTCCTACATCAGCCATAGAAACCTACAGTACAGAGCGTTTATTTCCCATGTGAGGTAACTTTATGCAGACATCAGATAATAAGATATTTCCCTCCACATCTTACATCTTACAGAGCTCAGCTTCCAAGTGCAAAATGGTTTTTCTGAAGCATAAAATGAGGACAGATAACAGATAACAGGCGCTGAGAGGTTTGTGGGTTTAAGGCTGAAAACAGATCTTTTTCCCTGAACGCTCGGAGAATATAAATATAATTTCTTTGCCTGTTTGGCCTCTCAGCCATTTATATTGTGATGTTCTGACCTCCCGAAAGGACAAAATCTCTGCTCTCCCATCTGCTGTCAGCGCCGTCTCCGTAACAGTCCCAACGCAGAGGACATTGCTGGGCGCAGATCGGGGAACTTGTCATGTCCAATATCTTATGTGATGCTGATGCAGCTAGTGCAGTATTTGTGTGATGCGGCAGAAGGCCTTTATCTGCTTCTACTTGTGACAACCTATGAAATGCGTCATTACAGACATAGGACCGCATTCAGGGCGCTCGCAAAAAGCGACTGCTCGCTCCAAATCAGGGCGGCTGCTTTTTTTTTTAACCCGGCCTCCTGGCCACTCGCTAAGCTGTAGCTGACCACCCACAGCTTTTGTGAGCGGCCAGGTGATGGTCGCGATTATGCGACCAACGGGATAGCAACGAGACCCTTGTGGTAGGGTCTTGTCTGTCGCAAGCCCCAGTGAGCTTCCTGCTCAAATAGAGCCGGGTGCTCACTACTGACATCACTGGTGATGTCAGTGTGGCCGCCCACGAACGGCAGGCGTTCCTTCAGGAACGCCTCTGTTTGACCAGCCACCTCCCCTCCCTGCCTACAAAACAGGGCGAGCTGTCGACCAACATTGACAGCTGCCCCATTTGTAGCGAGCCCCGGAGCGAGTGAATTTCTCACTTGCTACGGGGCTTGCGCACGCGTGTAGTGCCCCACCATAGACCTGCTTGCGAGTGGGTCTGAATGAGGTCCATAGTCCATCACCATGGGCAACCGTCCTGGTATCTGGGCCCTGCTGTGCTGCCTGTGGACTCCTTTGCTGCATGGATTGGAAAGTTGGGCGTTGTGCCCGTTCCGAGCAGGGTGAATGGGTGCCACACACCTGACACCGATGCCGTCAGTAGGGAATAGATAACTGGATGGGATGTGTGTAAGGGAAACGTGGGCACCAGCCAATGTGAGTAGCTGCATTGAGGCGTGAGGACGGTCTTTGCCAAATTCTGCCTGTGGCTCAGTGTTGTGTCTGATTATGTACTATACATTAAGGAGTAATGGGAGGGGCGAGAGCATATTTAGGGGTATTACCTGCTGTTAGCGCTCTCAGTGATGGGGGCTCCTCCTATACGTGCTATACAATGCGAAGATGCCCCATAGTTCTATAGTATAAGAGCCTCTGTACAGTAATGGGCTGACAGTCTGCACAATGCTAGTCTGCTGCAGGTAAGGGAGAGAGCTCTATCTGGTATACGGAGGCCCAATGAACACAACACCCTATATAATTATATATATATGCAAAACAGGTTCCTTTCCTAGAAATATTTATTTTAGAGAAATACCTGATCTTGTAGGACTGTCCCTGGTTATTAGGTGATGGTCAGTAACGTTATACACAGACACAGAAACACAATGATAGAGAGAGAACACTCACATCCGGATGATTACGTAGCTGAGCGCACAGGTCACAGTACGAGAACCTAAAGCGGTGAAATACCTGCAGAAATTGCCAGTATAGTTTCATCCTCTTAGCTTTGGCATAGTTGCATTCAATAAGCCTGGGCCGACTGTTCACATCCACCAGGCACCTGTTGTCGTCATCATCGATGGTTGGGCTGAGGACCCCCACGTGAAGCAGCTGGGTGTTTGTGTAGTAAACGTTCTGCAGAGAGGAAACACTATTTCAGCATCATAATTTGCACAACTGCCCCCATCATTAGCTGCCCCCATGTAGATTTGATGGGACCTTGCACTGTTCTGGCCATAGAAGCCTGTGGTGCCTTATAGCATAGGGAGGAGCCAGTTGTCCGTGATTGCTGCGTTACTGTATAGCGAGGGAAGTTACCTGATTAGTGCTTTCATTTATACAGCATTGTGACACTTTGTCCACTGGAGACTGAATACTTCTAGCAATAAAATATTATATGAATATAATATGAAATGAGTCCATAGAAGGTTGATACTAGATTTAGGGCTAAATGTAGTAACTTGCGATCTTCAGCCGATGTGGGGATTTATGCGAGTCTCCAACCTGGGTGAGCCTTTAATATAATCGCCACTTAAAAAGTACAGGCAGACACTATAAATCCCCGCAGCGGCTGAAGATCGCAAGTTACTACATTTAGCCCCTAGTTACAGGCTGTTGACTTATTTGCATCATTGCCGACCATTTAGATTACAAGCTCTTTAGGCAAGGTTTATTTTATTCTCCAGATGTGGTAATACCTCCCACTTTAATGTATGCTCGCCAACAGAATCCCTCCTCTATTTACTGTCCTGTGCATTTTAAGTATTTATAGATAAATATATTTTAAAGTTAAAAATGATAAAATACATTGAAATTACCATATTTACGTCCCTAATGTTGGTGGCAATTAGCAGAATAGAAACAAAAAGGGAACTAAAAGTAGCGAGGGACGGCCGGGGGCCTACACCCAGCGGAGGCAGACGCTCTGTGGGCTGAACCAGATGCAGCCGGTCCATGTGCTAGGACGCAGTGACATCACAGAGGTAACGCCTGACTTGTATTCATGAGTTACTGATTCCTATTGTCTTAATCAGCTAAATTCTCGTTAGTAAATGAGTTCAGCTCACAAGATGGCTGCCGTGGCTCTGGGCACTTATTTATGTACATCAGGACGTTACTGACTGTGGTTTAGGGTTCTCGGTAACAGGGACTATGGGGTAAATTCACTAATACAGCTGGAAAGGAAAAGGGGGAGTGTTTACAAAAAGTAACCAATCCGATTTTAGCTATCATTTATATAGTACAGTCTAGAAAATGATAGAATGTGATTGGTTGCTGTGAGAAACCCTCCATTGTTACATTTTAGAAGGTTTAGTACATACACCCCTGCTGCTGACATAATAGAGCGAGCCCTATAGGGGTGTATCTAGAAATCTGAGTGCCCCATGCAAAGTAATCAACTGGCGCCCCCCTACCTCCATATTTTCTGAATAATTACATTCTGTCTCCCTAGCCATCTCTATTCTGTGTCCTCAGCTTCCCTCTTCTGTGCCCATTATGCAATGCCCCCTGTAGCAGTGCCCCTTATGCAACGCCGATCACTTCAGAGGCCAGCGTGCTCAGTCACGCAGTGGTGAAACAATGGCCCCCAAGCCACCCTGGCAATGGGCAGTGAAGGAGAAGGACCTCTGTATGTAAACACGGCCTGATTCTACCCCTTGGCCGTGGGTGGCAACGCCGGACGATGCGCCCCCCCCCCTTGACTGGTGCCCCTGGCAACTGCCATCCAGGCCAATGAGTAGATAAACCCCTGGTCAGCAGTCACCATTGCCTTAATGTTGACAGTGAACGTGTCCTTCGTGGGTCCATATGATCAGAATGTCCATAATGTGTTTTAGTGGCAAATCCAACCCTAAACGATAAACCTAATGCTGACATTCCCCATGTAATAACATTTATGATGTAATAACATTATGGGTGATTTCAATATCCCCAGTGACAGTCCACAATCTCCTCATGCCTCCACCTCTGTAACCTCCTCTCTCTGCCTCCCCCAATGGACGGACTCCTCCACTCATCAGGATGGTCACTGCCTTGTTCTTGTATTCACCAGACTATGCTCAGTTTCTGATGTCACTAACGCTCCTTTCCCTCTCTCACATCACACCCTTATCCCCTGCACGCTCTCCTCCATTACATCACCCTCAGTGTCACTAACTCTCCTTTCCCTCTCTCACATCACACCCTTATCCCCTGCACGCTCTCCTCCATTACATCACCCTCAGTGTCACTAACGCTCCTTTCCCTCTCACATCACACCCTTATCCCCTGCACGCTCTCCTCCTTTCCCTCTCTCACATCACACCCTTAGCCCCTGCACTCTCTCCTCCATTACATCACCCTCAGTGTCACTAACGCTCCTTTCCCTCTCTCACATCACACCCTTAGCCCCTGCACTCTCTCCTCCATTACATCACCCTCGGTGTCACTAACTCTCCTTTCCCTCTCTCACATCACACCCTTATCCCCTGCACTCTCTCCTCCATTACATCACCCTCAGTGTCACTAACTCTCCTTTCCCTCTCTCACATCACACCCTTATCCCCAGCACGCTCTCCTCCATTACATCACCCTCAGTGTCACTAACGCTCATTTCCCTCTCTCACATCACACCCTTAGCCCCTGCACTCTCTCCTCCATTACATCACCCTCAGTGTCATTCAAATCAACCAAACCTCCTCATACCCTCAGAGATATTAATGCTATTAATTTTCAACAACTATCTACCTCTCTACAACGACTCACCAATTTCTACATTCACTTCTCCTGAGACTGCTGCATCACACCTGAACCAGCTACCCATCACACACCACGTAGACTTAGACGTCATCCGTGGCATTCTGACTTAACAAGGCATCTACAAAAACTCTCACATAAAGCAGAACGTAAGTGGCGAAAGTCTCGTACTCCAAGTGACTTCCTCACATATAAGACGATCTACAACTCTTATCGTACTGCTCTGGACACTGCCAAACAAACATATTTCCAATCTCTTATCTCTGCCCAAGCCTCTAACCCCAAGTGACTTTTTAATACATTTAAATAACAACTTACCCCTCCCTCACCCAAACAACCTGCTACTATCAGTGCAGATCTTGCTTCCTACTTCAAGGACAAGATTGATAATATCCAAAATGAAATGGCATGCTCTTCCTCAGCCAGGGACCTGCTCAATCCCTACCTGAGCCCGGTGGCACATTCATCTTCGTTTGTGGGGTAAAATGATGAGAAGTACAGTATCTACACTCTTCTCACCCTCCTACTCCACTACCTCTCCTCTAGATCCTATACCCTCACAAATCAGGAAAGCTCTGTCTCCTGTGCTCATCCCACACTCGTACGCCGTGATTACTCCCATTCTGACCCTAACACTCTCTCAAATTACTGTCCCATCTCCCATGCCCCTCCAAGCTACTGGAGAGTCTTGTCTACACTCCCCTCACACACTTTAACACCCACAACTTATCGGACCCACTTCAGTCCGGCTTCTGTTCCCAACACTCCACAGAGACAGCTCTGACTAAGGTAGTAAATGATTTGGTCACTGCCAAGGCTAAAGGCCATTACTCACTCCTAATTCTTCTAGATCTCTGCTGCCTTTGTCACTGTATGAGAAGAGAGTGGTCAACAGAGACTACAATCCCTAGATCTGCAGGACAAAGCTCTTTCTTGGTTCTCATCCTACCTATCTGATCGCTCTTTCACTGTTCACTTTTCTGATTCTGCCTCCTCCTCGCTACCTATATCAGTTGGAGTACCGCAAGGCTCTGTCTTAGGTCCTCTGCCAAGAGAGGTGGTATAGATTGAGAATAGCAAACTAATCAGTTCTTTGTTTTTCTGTATTAATTGTACGAGGACAATACTCAAATCTACCTATTCCCAGATTTATCTCCATCTGTGCTGGTCCGTGTCACTGAATGTCTTTCTGCCATTTCATCTTGGATGTCAACTCGCCACCTGAAACTTAATATTTCTAAAACAGAATTAATTATATTCCACCGGCCAATAGTAGTTACCAACTTGATCTCTTGATCTCTATTATTGTTGACAACTCGACAATCAGCCCCCAAGCTCGCTGCCTTGGTGTCATCCTTGACTCTGAACTGTCCTTTGTTCCCCACATTCAATTTGTCTCAAAATCAGGTTACATACATGTAAAAAACATATCCAAAATTCGACCTTATCTTACAGAAGACACTGCAAAAACTAATCCATGGACTCATTATTTCCCGCATTAACTATTGCAATAGTCTCCTTACTGGTCTTCCCAAAAACAGGCTTTCGCCATTACAATCCATTATGAATACAGCTGCGCCAAATGTTCACTGTCTGCTGCCCCGCTCTGTCAGTCCCTCCATTGTTTACCGGTCTTCTACTGTATTCAATATAATATACTTACACTCACACATAAGGCTATTAACCAAACCACACCAACTCACATCTCTTCACTTATCTCATAATATCTCCCAACCCAACCTCTCCGCACAAGATCTGCGTCTCTCATCCTCATGCATTACTTGCCCCCATTCACGGTTACAGGACTTTTTTCGAGCTGCACCCACTCTAAGGAATGCCTTACCTCGCACAATAAGACTTTGCTCTAGTCTCCAATCCTTCAAGCGTTCCCTGAAAACTCACCTCTTCAGACAAGCTTATTAGATTCCAGAACCTCCCACATAACCTTCATAGCTTCCATTATCTAATTACATCCCCTCTCACAGTCCACACATAACCTCACACATTGTCTTTCTTTCTTAAATTTCACATCCTCCTGACCACAGGCCAACTTTCCTGTGTGTCTGGATCATACAGCTCATCAAGAACCTCTGCATTCGGGCTGGACTAATTTGCAATATGTAGCACCTATCCTTGTGTATCATCACCTAATTCCCTATAGATTGTAAGCTAGCGAGCAGGGCCCTCTTACCTTTGTCTGTCTCTTACAACCCAGTTTGGTTCTATTCATGTTGTTTGAAATTGTAAAGCGCAACGGAATATGCTGCGGTATATAAGAAACTGGTAATAAATAATTGTCCACATTGTGAATGATCACTTAGGATCCGATTTCATAAATGTGCGCAAAGCCGATGGTTTGCGTAACACTACAATGGCTGGAGGACGGCGCCTGCGTAGAATGGGTCATGCATCGTCGCACGCAGTGCCCCCTACGCCTCGAGCCTGACTGACGGTAACTGTTGTGGGGGCGTCGTCTGATGCAGATTTCCTGACCCCAGCAGAGGCGTTCCAACGGCCATTCTTAGGCTTACTCTGATGGCCGATGGCTGTGACTCGGATCTGCGTTACTGGCAGGAGGTGTCTTTTTTTTTTTTTCTTTAGACGCCTCCTGCGGCATTTCTATATTCTCGCACAGCCTCTGCATCCAAAGACACAGCAGCGATGCAATCAGCGTACAGCTCTGAATCACTGCATCCCCCCTATATGTTCTTAATGTTACAATAATAAAAGTCCAGTCTATGTGCAATTAAGGGCCAAGGTCAGAGATAGCACAACGCCGATGTTACACAGAGCGATTGCGCAGTGCGGCGGCGCAGATTACCAGTATTCATCACGTTTAATTTTTGTTGTTGCTCGCAGTGAGGCTTTATCTGCGCAGTGACCGGCAGGGACCATTTGTGGACGGCAATAGGGAAGTGGTGACACAAACAGACGTTTCACAACCGTTTTTGGGGCGTTTCTCTGCCTGTGACAGCAATAAAATGGCTCCTGTGTCTCCGTTCCCGCAGCCATTCTGCGTGACCATAGGTTTACTCATTTCCAATAATCAATGATCTGTCACTTTGCACTTTGGGCCTGATTCAGGTTGGATTGCAAGGTCGCGTTCACACGCAGCCAACCAATGTTTGCATTCAGCACATGCGTATAAGACACAGTGCGCGAGCGCGAACCAGTCCATGCGATCGGGAAGCGATCGCAGTGAGCACGCAGAGTCTTCACACAGTAATTGACAGGAAGTGACCTTTTGAGGGTGGTCAGAGAAATGCGGGCGTGCCTGGGTGTTTAAACGCCGTTACAGGGGCGTATATAATTAAGCCCCTGCGATAGCGTACGCTGGCAGAGGTCTAGATGGCGACAGGAAGTTTAGCAGTTTCTGCGGTAGGTTCTGGTCACCCACAACTGTGCGGATGGTTCCGATGTTACTGATGTTATCGCTGACTTGCGGATGTATGTAATGGGAAGTGGGCGGCTTTATACAGTGACTGGCGTCTTGGTACAGAGCTGCGGTTGCCATGTAATTGCATCATTAGCATATTTTCGCAGCGAGCGGGGTGCGTGTGAACCATCCTGAATCAGCCCCTTTGCTTCAATTTCTGAAGCCGATGACGGGCGTCTCAATATAGATCCTGGTGGGTGCGACATTTGAATATTTACGCACACATTCGCAGCGGCATTTGGGTACGATTCTGAATCAGGCCCTGATAAATCCATTAAAAATATTTTATTTTAGATATTTTGATAAAACAAAGTTGAATCTAAAAAAAAAGTAATATATACGACTTCCCCTCAGTTATCTCCTATAACGACACCTGCATCATTATAATATATCGGGGGGCAGACATGAGCCGCTGCCTAACCGACCCCAATCTGGTCTATGAGAGAAAGTAACAGAACCCAATTCTCGGGGGTCATTACCCAGGAATCCTGTTTCCCATTATTAATACTTTGCTCACTATGGCTGATATGTAGCAAGCAATAAAAATGGTAGTATTATAATATCTGCTGATTATAACGTCATCACCGGCAATAAACGTGACCCCTCCTACAGATCAGTCTCTGCGGGAGTCACGCCAGGGTGCAATGTATTGTCTGTAATTGTGTTGTTAAAGCAGTTAGTTGGGAGAAGTCAGTGTATAATGTACAGCTGGTAATACGGAGGAAGTGCTTACGGCAGCGACTTCCTCTAGTCCCAGCTGAACTGGAAGATAAATGTCCTTTCCATGAGGTCCCAATATGCTGCCTGACCCAATTTACGTGACCACGATCCCTGGGAAGTTGCAGGTCTCATTTAGCCCTTATCTTGCAAAGGAAAGAAACGCACAATCGGTTGTGCGCTAGCGTGTGGTATGTTACAGGGGCCGCTAGCGTGTGGTATGTTACAGGGGCCGCTAGCGTGTGGTATGTTACAGGGGCCGCTAGCGTGTGGTATGTTACAGGGGCCGCTAGCGTGTGGTATGTTACAGGGGCCATCTACGGTGCGTTCTGCTTTTATAATAAAACTGCAAATCCACAAGCTCAGGCTTAGGGCCTCATTTACAAAGTGCACTGCAGAATCCCTCGGCTTTGTGTCTGCTTGCGGCCACCGTCTGCCCAATACGCATAAAGGCGCACGCTAACGCTAGGATTGCTGCAGGTGGGAAAAGCCGAACTCCTGGTATTTTAAACTTTTTTTTTTTTCCTATTGGTTAAACTAATCATGAGACCAAGTTGACATTAGAACGGTCTTTATTAATAGACTTAGAGGGGTATTCAATATGAAAGGTTAACTTCCCTGGTGAAGTTAACGTTTCATATCGGAGTTTTTCTCTGCGTAAAGGTATGGTGCGCACTCCTGCTTATCCCCGTATTCAATATCAAATTAATGAAAACGGGAAACTCCGAAGTTGGATTTGCGTAAAGTTACGAATTTTATCTTAAAATAATTGTAAGACCCCCCTAAAGTTGTAAAAACATGGGGGATCACTATGGGTACCCCCGTTTTAGCCTGCAAATGAAAGTCGGGGATTTAAATAGCCGCAGCAGGTGTTTTTTTCCCGACATTGAAGAAGTGATGCAGAAGAGCACTTAGGTTATTTTTTTCGTTTTTTTTAAGTGGTCCCATCAAATTTGGGGTACATGAAAATGGCTACTAGCATATTTTTATGTCCCTAAAGTAAGTTTTTAAAAATTCTGCATTTGTGCACCTGCCGCTAATAATCTATTCTAGAAAACACCTGCCGCCAATAATCTATTCTATAATACACCTGCCGCTAATAATCTATTCTATAATACACCTGCCGCTAATAATCTATTCTATAATACACCTGCCGCTAATAGCCTATTCCAGAAAACACCTGCCGCTAATAATCTATTCTAGAAAACACCTGCCGCTAATAATCTATTCTATAATACACCTGCCGCTAATAATCTATTCTATAATACACCTGCCGCTAATAGCCTATTCTAGAATACACCTGCCGCTAATAGCCTATTCCAGAAAACACCTGCCGCTAATAGCCTATTCCAGAATACACCTGCCGCTAATAACCTATTCTATAATACACCTGCCGCTAATAATCTATTCTATAATACACCTGCCGCTAATAATCTATTCTATAATACACCTGCCGCTAATAATCTATTCTATAATACACCTGCCGCTAATAGCCTATTCCAGAAAACATCTGCCGCTAATAGCCTATTCTAGAATACACCTGCCGCTATAAATCTATTCTATAATACACCTGCCGCTAATAATCTATTCTATAATACACCTGCCGCTAATAGTCTATTCTAGAAAACACCTGCCGCTAATAATCTATTCTATAATACACCTGCCGCTAATAGTCTATTCTAGAAAACACCTGCCGCTAATAGCCTATTCTAGAAAACACCTGCCGCTAATAATCTATTCTAGAATACACCTGCCGCTAATAATCTATTCTATAATACACCTGCCGCTAATAATCTATTCTATAATACACCTGCCGCTAATAGCCTATTCCAGAAAACACCTGCTGCTAATAACCTATTCTAGAATACACCTGCCGCTAATAATCTATTCTATAATACACCTGCCGCTAATAGCCTATTCTAGAATACACCTGCCGCTAATAATCTATTCCAGAAAACACCTGCTGCTAATAATCTATTCTAGAATACACCTGCCGCCAATAATCTATTCTAGAATACACCTGCCGCTAATAGCCTATTCTAGAATACACCTGCCGCTAATAATCTATTCTAGAATACACCTGCCGCCAATAATCTATTCTAGAATACACCTGCCGCTAATAGCCTATTATAGAATACACCTGCCGCTAATAGCCTATTCTAGAATACACCTGCCGCTAATAATCTATTCTATAATACACCTGCCGCTAATAATCTATTCTATAATACACCTGCCGCTAATAGCCTATTATAGAATACACCTGCCGCTAATAGCCTATTCTAGAATACACCTGCCGCTAATAATCTATTCTAGAAAACACCTGCCGCTAATAATCTATTCTAGAATACACCTGCCGCTAATAGCCTATTCTAGAAAACACCTGCCGCTAATAGCCTATTCTAGAATACACCTGCCGCTAATAGCCTATTCTAGAAAACACCTGCCGCTAATAATCTATTCTAGAATACACCTGCCGCTAATAATCTATTCTATAATACACCTGCCGCTAATAGCCTATTATAGAATACACCTGCCGCTAATAGTCTATTCTATAATACACCTGCCGCTAATAATCTATTCTATAATACACCTGCCGCTAATAGCCTATTATAGAATACACCTGCCGCTAATAGCCTATTATAGAATACACCTGCCGCATACTTGCAGAATAGCCCTGAACCTATTTCCCTATTGTTTAACAATTTTTTTCCATTTTTTTTTGCACCCCAATTTTTTTAATTAATTTTTTGGGGTGTCCCTATTTTTTTTAAAAACTTTTTTTGACACAGTTCTTTTTTAAAATGTCAATCTCAGGGGTGCAAGCTATTTTTTTTTAAGCCTGCACCCCTAAACCCCAATTCTGCACTTTTTTTGGACACCTATTCAATGGTGAAAAGTTATCCCCGTTTTTTTATCAAAGACTTATCGCAGTTTTGAAAAGTCTTTGAAATTGAATACGGTGTAAAACTAAAACCAGTGATATTAACGCAAAAAACGATGTTATCGCAGCCATATTGAATACCCCTATTAATTTAGTCCAAGGATAAACAATCGTGATGTAAGAAATAATGTGAATTCTGTTTTTTTATTTTCATTGTGATTATTATGTATAGGTAACACCCCTGTGTATCACAAACCTGCTCTATGCCTATGGGGGCATTCTCTGCCCTGTGCCTATGGGGGCATTCTCTGCCCTGTGCCTATGGGGGCATTCTCTGCTCTGTGCCTATGGGGGCATTCTCTGCTCTGTGCCTATGGGGCATTCTCTGCTCTAGAAACGGACACTGTGCTCATGCTCTATAGCAGGGATGGGGAACCTCAGGCTCTGGGGGCGTATAAGGCCCGTGGAATCATTTGGTCTGGCCCTCGGAGCCTGATTTCTGCTAGCCTCATCTGGATGTCATGGTGCCTATAATGGTCCCCTGCAGCCAGAATCTATGCAGCAGTGCCGCCTGGCGAGTCCTTAGGATGCATCAGGCGGTCACACCGCTGCCCTTACAGCTCCCTGGAGCGAGGATGCTCCGGGTTTGCTGTAACCACCGGTGAATGTGGCCCCGCCCCCATGTGACATCACATGGAGGGGGTGTGGCTTGTACCGGGCCCGCGAATAATGTCATATATATATCAGAATGGTCCTCAGCAGAAAAAAGGTTCCCCAGCCCTGCTCTATAGTGTAAAGTCAGACCTGCAGGCAGAACGCGCAATAGCGGCCATACAATGGTGTCATTCACCTTGGTGTAAATAAGGCCCATTTATTATTGATTGCAATATGTGATGATAGTGCCCGATGTATCACCCAGCACATGAAGGGACACGGGCTCCAAAAGGATCCCTCCGCTACAGCGGCGGATGCCATGGCGTTCGCTACGGGGCCTATATCTACAATACATCGCATTCTGGATGTTGGTAAATCTAGCAGTATTGCATCCCCCATAATACATCCTTAATATATCCGGGGGAAACTTAATATTTGTGGTTAACCCCCGAAAACGGGTGTTTTTGGGGCCATAGCTGCAAATCTAGAATGATAACTGGGCCCTTTAGTATTGATGTGAGGTCGGTGGAATTGCCAGTATAACTCTCCTCCTCGCCGGTACTGCGCAGAACAATAAAACAGCTGCTATAATGTGATCTTAGGTCCTCAGAGTCGTGCGCTGTCAGTATCGCTAACACACGCTAACGCCACGGGAGGCGTCTGGTGTAAATAGTCGCCTCCTGCCGGCTTCTGTCATGCGCGCCTGCATCCATGGACACACCCTCCTCCGGTTACTCCGATGTCCGTCTCCGAACCAGAGCTAATCTAATATACAACTGTAAAAGCTGATACAATGTTACTCCGGGGAATATGATGGGGATTTAGGGATCTATTTACTAAGCAGTGTTAGGAGACAGAGTGAACGGTGATAAGGCACCAGCCAATCAGCTCCTAAAAATGACAGTTAGGAGCTGATTGGCTGGCACCTTACCACTTTTCACTCTGTCTCCTAACACTGCTTAGTAAATAGACCCCTTAGACCCAATAATTATAATCTCTTATCACTGCTATTCTGGCAATAAGAAATGATATATGAAGGACCACATACGGGGACAGAGCTCCAATAGGAGCAGGTCACTGCAATGTGTAAGGTCACGTGATTGCTGATGTCACCAGAGTCTCCGCCCTCTCGCATGATGTCAGCGTTATGATAAGGAGCATTGTCCGACCAGCTGGCCTTGGTTCTAGCTGCGCTTATCTATAGGTGCAATGCCGGCTGTGATATCACATATCCAGCGGGAAGGGGAGGGGGCTGTAGTACGCCCACATGTGGGTGACTATGGCAGTGTCGTACCCTCTCTGACCACCATACTACAGATGTCACGCATCGGCTTCCCTGCGCACTCTGCACACGCCGGAGCCTCCACGGATCATCGGGGCAGGGATTATATTCCCATTTCCCCATATTGCTGCATACAGAGCTGATGCCAGAGGACAATATCTGTATTAATGCCATATATGTACATATGCTATGTATTAATGTGCCGGTCACCGGGATACAGCTAACACTGATGGTTACATGCTGAGAATGCCTCACATAATGTTTATATCTCCCCCCACTACTACCACCACCATCCTCTCCCCAATACATGCCAGCCACTGCCTGGGCATCGCCCTCACATTCAGTCACTGACGTACTGCCGTCTGCGCCATCTAAGATATATGCCCAGAATTCACCCATTTTCTCTTCTTTGACGTAACCAAAACCCTCGTAAACGCTAGTCTGCCTGTCCATGGAGCTCAGGCCTGGGTACAGGAGGTGACTAGGTCCCCTAGCAGAATCCTGGAAGTATGTTTTGGAGGGAACCATCCCACCACTCTAGACGTGGTGGCACCTGGGAGGCGGTTATATTTTCAGGTGGTCTCAGGCATAGACCACTCCCCTCTGTCCATAAGGGAAAATGTTAAATGTGTGTCTGTACAGGGCATGACCACCACCTGCACTTGATTGGTTCAGGGACCCAGGCCGGACTTGCCCCCTGTGGCATTGTATGTAAGGACAGAATAAAAACGGGGCTCCGAGCTCAGAATGTGTATGTTTTTGAACATCAAGAAGGAATGTACTTCTATATACTGTGGTACCCATAAGCCAATCTGCAAGGGGAAGAGTCTTTTTAATGATAGTGAGTAATAAACATCTTGCCTTTAGGGCAACTGTATCTGTATCCTGTGACCCCCAGCATAGTGCAAAACTCGATTCCGTTCTCCGGCTATTCTGGATTGAGCCCAGTGTCTCCAAGCTAAAGCCCCCTGCCAGCTACCCTGCTGGGACTGCTCCAGGGAGCCGTGGAATGTACCTGGCACTATCCAGGAAGTACCCGCACCTAGCCAGATGTAAGTGGTGCCAGTGTAGGAGCCTGGGTGGCAGTGGTTACAAGTACAGGCAGGCAGAGCTTGGTGGTGCCAGCAAGTTACAGGCAGTTACTGACTGTAATATTTCAAGATCCGGTGAGATCAAAAATAATCTGTGATCCCCTGCCTACAATTGTTATGTAGCTTTTATTGTGCTTACCGTATTTTATATCTTTGCTGTGTACAGCGATACAGAAATGTGTGGAGCAGCAAATGATGAGCTTTGTGTTGGAGTCTCATGTCACATTATCCCTACAGGCTCTCGTTATTGGATTATCGGGAATCAAAGCTGTTGTACGCGTTCCTCTATAACTACTGGGAGAACCGGGAGGTTTGGGGACCTGGTGTAGGGTGACTGTATACGTTCCTTACCACATTGGTAAGACAGCATATGGCTGGTGGCCTCAAGATCCTCCACCATCTTCCAAGTCATCCGATGGGACACCGTGACTGTACGTTGTGGAGCAGACTGATGTCTACATCGCACAAATGAAACTGGTTTTGAACATGGAAACTGGACTTGTGCTGTTACCGCTATTGTGTTATGAGAACTGATGGGTGGTGAAACGTTCCCCTGGTAGCTTACAGTAACTAGGTGTTTATGGGTTATGTGCTATGTTCTCATTACTGTGTTACACTGTTTTGATTGATGTGTAATAATGATATGGGGGGGGGGGGTTATGTAATAGTTAAACAGATTAAGGAACCGGTGTGATGACAGCACAAGTTAGCTTCTACATTTAAAGCTGTAACCTTAGAGATGAACCTGCTGAAATGACGCCGGTATTGCGTAGAGCCCCGTGTGTTTTCTGATGTACTTACCTGTGTGATTTGTGAATCTAATAAATGGGATATATAGATCTGAGTCCAGGCTGTATTGTCCTGTATTCAGACACTCTCACGTACGCTCGCTCTAATAAGCCCCCACACACTCTCTCACCCTTTTATGTTTCAACCCACTCTTACCCCTGCACCCCTTTCCCTCACCTATGTGCTCCCTCTCGTTCATGCACTT
The DNA here is from genome assembly GCA_031769625.1 of Taudactylus pleione. Classification (NCBI taxonomy): domain Eukaryota; kingdom Metazoa; phylum Chordata; class Amphibia; order Anura; family Myobatrachidae; genus Taudactylus; species Taudactylus pleione. Next base: position 1,903,494 of record JAUIMM010000046.1, on the reverse strand, counting down.
TTCTTGCACCCACCTACAAATGCTCTCTCTCTCTAGCACCCACTCGCTAGTCTTTTCTCTCTCTCTAGCACCCAGTCGCTAGTCTTTTCTCTCTCTGGCACTCGCTCGCTAGTCTTTTCTCTCTCTGGCACTCACTCGCTAGTCTTTTCTCTCTCTAGCACCCGCTCGCTAGTCTTTTCTCTCTCTCTCTGGCACCCACTCGCTAGTCTTTTCTCTCTCTAGCACCCGCTCGCTAGTCTTTTCTCTCTCTAGCACCCGCTCGCTAGTCTTTTCTCTCTCTCTCTGGCACCCACTCGCTAGTCTTTTCTCTCTCTAGCACCCGCTCGCTAGTCTTTTCTCTCTCTGGCACCCACTCGCTAGTCTTTTCTCTCTCTCTCTCTAGCACCCGCTCGCTAGTCTTCTCTCTCTCTCTAGCACCCGCTCGCTAGTCTTCTCTCTCTCTCTAGCACCCGCTCGCTAGTCTTCTCTCTCTCTCTAGCACCCGCTCGCTAGTCTTCTCTCTCTCTCTAGCACCCGCTCGCTAGTCTTCTCTCTCTCTCTAGCACCCGCTCGCTAGTCTTTTCTCTCTCTCTCTCTTGCACCCACTCGCTAATTCTTTCCCCCTGGCACTAAGCTCACTAGTCTTCTCTCTCTTGCTACCTGTCAGTAGGTATCCTAACCTTTCCCCTAATCCTTCCCCACCCTAGTGTCTAACCCTCCCTGTCCCCCGACTACTTACCTTAGAGATCCGGGGTTTATTCTGACATCAGTAATGTAAGCACCGGTATCCCATTTGCCGGGATTGTGACTACTGTACATCCCGTTATGTATTGTGTGGCAGATGGATATGACCATTATATATATATATATATGATTTCTATAGACGGCTCTCGGCAGGGCGCTGTTAGTGAGATTCCTTTTTATAAGCTAAACTAGTATTTACTCCATAATATATCTACATCTACACACACACACAAATACCAGCCAGCTTCTATGCTTCCAGGCACCTACACACATACATATAACACTTTTATCCTTATGTACAAAACGTCCACGTTACAATGTTCTGACACAGTAGTTCCATAGGAAAATAAGGAAACTGAAATGCGCCCCCTGATAACAGCGGCTGAAAGGCGCCAAACCTGTCTTTGTTCCTTAATTGATTTATAAACACCATGTGACTAATCCATAGGAACAAAGGACTACAGCTATTCTCATTAAGATGCAATTATTCAGTTACTTCAATTATTCATGTTCCTGTACTAAAATAAACCACATTTTCCTGCCCCAGCGCGGGGGTCACCTTTCCCTCAATCTCCTGTTTAAACCCCTTGTAGTTCTTCTAGCTCTAATCAGACTGGCGCAACCGAGGTCTGGTCACATATGAAAGGGTCTCATTTCCTAAATGAATGGGTTCCCTCCCCCCATGGATAAAAGCGGTTGACACAATGACAGAACACAATGGCTGCCTGAGACATACTGTAAGTAACCTCCACAAATCAGGCTCGACTTATGCCATCCAGAGAACGGCTGCTAGAGGCATTATAAGGGGGATATTTACTAAAGTGCAGGTACATAGAAGTAGATATGTTGCCCATAGCAACCAATAAAATTCTATCTATCATCTTCTAGAAGGTATTCGTTATATGATGAGTAGAATCCGATTGATTGCTGGTTGCTATGGGCAACACCTCCAAGTCTATAAACCTGCACTTTAGTACATATACCCGGTAAGGGTCTGGTAAAATGGGCATTACCCTGTAGCTCATACTTGGACTTTAGAGACCTCTTTAGAGACAGGCCGAGGCCTATTTCACCCAGGGTAATGTTCTAAGGATCATCTCATATTTTACAGCCAGCAATGTCTCACACTGAAGGACTCAAGTGCTCTATTCCTGATCATTCACCTCATATAGGAGCAGATGTACTAAGCTCTGGAAAGTGATAAACTGACAGACACTTAGCTCCTAACTGTCATGTCACAGGCTGTGTTTAAAAATGACAGTTAGGAGCTGATTATCTGGTAGTTGATCACTTTCCAGAGCTTAGTACATCTCACCCATGGACCCTAAGGGTGCGTACAAACGGGACGATGCTCCATGAGCGACATCGCCCCGTCTGTCCCCGGCAGGTGTGTGCGCGGTATCGTTAACGACACTGAGCACAAACACTGAACGAAATCAAGAACGATTTCCTTCAGTGCTGGGCTCCCTCCTTCATCCCCAAACATGTTCAACCTGACATTATCGTCAGGCTGGACGGGAGATTCGGGCGATGAACGAAAACTACAAACGGGAGCGCGCACTGGTAGTTATCGGTCATCGTTTTAGGGCTGAAACTGAACTATTTTTTTGACGACTTAATGATTTCGTTATCGTTCAGTCGTCCAAAAAATAGCTGTGTGTACACCTTTAGAGAAGAGCTCCACCAATCTCAACTGGGAGCCACAGACCTACATTGCTTGTCCTGTTCTGTCTGTAATGTGTCCATATAGAATTTCCTAAACACAATCAACAGCCCCACCCCCCAAAAAGCTTCAGGTCACCAAGCGGAATCATAAATGATTCTACAACACCAAAGACTACCTATAACTTCTATGTACATTCTGCCATCCAACTGCCACTCCGTAACCTTCCATCCCACACATTATCCCTCTGCTAATTGGGTGTGCCTATTCCTATACTGTCCTCACCGCATACAGCAGCTGCCACTCCGTAACCTTCCATCCCACACATTATCCCTCTGCTAACTGGGTGTGCCTAGTCTTATACTGTCCTCACCACATACACCAACTGCCACTCCATAACCTTCAATCCCACACATTATCCCTCTGCTAACTGGGTGTGCCTAATGTGTGGGATTGAAGGTTATGGAGTGGCAGTTGGTGTATGTGGTGAGGACAGTATAAGACTAGGCACACCCAGTTAGCAGAGGGATAGTCTTATACTGTCCTCACCACATACACCAACTGCCACTCCATAACCTTCAAACCCACACATTATCCCTCTGCTAACTGGGTGTGCCTAGTATTATACTGTCCTCACCATACACCAGCTGCATTTTACCTCCCCACACAATGATGTAGGTGCAAAGGATGTAACTGAATAGAGTCCATACAAACTTCTACGTAACATTTATATGTTGTGTAAATATCACCGTTCATATCTCCACAAACCTGCGGAGTCATTCCATGGCAGATGTACAAGATGGGAATGTTGTCCGTATCCGGCCCCTGGTCAAGACACAGGTCCGTCTTCAGGGAGTTCTGCAGCTACAGAGAAACAAAATGTCTGATATAGTGATATAGGGAGAGACGTATCTTATAGACATGTGTTCTATCTGCACCAATGACATTATTATTACATATTATTTATAGGGCGCCACAAGTGGTCCGCAGCGCCGTACATACAGTACAGGGTACACAGAACATTACATTACAATACAGTAACCAAAATATACACAGAGCACAAGTAACAATTAGCAGCACAATTCTCCATACACAGTACAGCTGGGAAGGTGACGGCTGTCATAGACGTGCTAGAGAAGAGGCTGTGTGACAGTGGGGAGGAGGACCCTGCTCCTAGGAGCTTACAATCTAGGGGACATCACATTTCATCAGGTGGAACTCGCCAAGTGTATCTGAGTCCAGCTGTGAGGAATTGCAGGGTTCCTCTATTTACATTACAGCATGGCGCAGATGTCGCAGTGATTGTCTATGTACTATGTCACTGTGAAGGTTCTGCAATGTAGAGGGAAGAAGCCGCAGACACAAACCTGAGCAATACAATGTAATGTTTCATATAGCGGTCCCCTCATGCGTCTGATAGCGGTCACCTCGTGCGCGTCTGATAGCGGTCCCCTCGTGCGCGTCTGATAGCGGTCACCTCATGTGTCTGATAGCGGTCCCCTCGTGCGCGTCTGATAGCTGTCCCCTCGTGCGTCTGATAGCGGTCCCCTCATGCGTCTGATAGCGGTCACCTCGTGCGCGTCTGATAGCGGTCCCCTCGTGCGCATCTTATAGCAGTCACCTCGTGCGCATCTTATAGCAGTCACCTCGTGCGCATCTTATAGCGGTCACCTCGTGCGCATCTTATAGCGGTCCCCTCGTGCGTCTGATAGCGGTCACCTCGTGCGTCTGATAGCGGTCACCTCGTGCGTCTGATAGCTGGCTTTACTTTCAATCCAGCATCTCTGACCCTGTACAGGACACGTATACTTGGTTAGAAGTGAGGTCACAGAAAAATGTTCCTTCCAAGTTGTGACCGTCTGTCCTATATCTGCAGGAATATACTGTATAGTCAGAATTGCGCACAGCAATGAATCAGGACCTAAGTGTTAATTAGAGAAACAACTGCACTGACTGGGGCCTTTGGTTGCTCTTGGTTACATCATCTTTTCCCCCAATCACATTATGCCTGTCTGCAGCAGTGGTGCAGATTAGAGGTAATATCCTGGTTGCTAATGGTTACAGCACCTGTCTCTTGTCCTTATAAGTCCATGTGCCAGCAATGCCTACTTTCCTCTGCATAAGGCAAAACAGCCATATTTTTGCATAAAAGAAGGACTTTGCTCATACATTGGGGGTCAGCTGCCTGGTGAATAGTACAATCAATATGGGGGACACGTGGACTGGAGGGTCTGCTGAGTGCTGCAATGCTGATGAGATTAATCAGAGATGAACTGCACGGAGTAACTGGAACCAAAGACAATACATCATTATCCCATCTGATTACCGAGCTCGTTCTGATAGTAATGAGAGCTGTGATTGCTGGTGGTTAGCACTGTAATACAATGACCTTGTACATGGCTCCTGTGTATCTGTTCTAGGCGAGGAGAGGGAAATGAGACCATTAGCTGCCCGCAGGGAGTGAGGGTCCATCAGCTTATTGCCCTCCTTGTTCTGTACACTCAGCGTCCGGCTCTGAATCAGGCCCTATTTGCGAACGGTCGTTCTGAAAAAAGGGCCGGCTATTTAAATGAAGTGCTCGCTCTTTGCGGTCTGTTTACGCCTCTAAGCCTGAACGAGCGAACAAAACCTGCGGCCGCTATTTTGATAAAAACGCCCCCTGGCCGCTCGCATCCTACGTCATCTCCGCTATTTATTTGATTAATCGAGTACATCGAAAGGCGTCTGAACTGCTCACAGTGCTTGTGGTTGGATTTTCCTACCGCAATCATGCGAACAGTTCAGGCTAAGAAACAACCAAGTGACGTGGTCGATGACGCTGCTTAGTTAATTATGCACACCCTTAAAACGCCCGTTTTGGCACGCCTGCGTTCGGATCTTCACTCCCCGTTTTCAAGCACCATCCCCTGTTACCACCTACAAATGCCTCATTCTGTCACTCAAATTATGAGGCATTCGCTATTTTGCCAGCACATGAATTTCGACCGCACTGACTGGTTCGCGCATGCGTATTACGTGCCGTACGCATGCGCAGTTGTGCGAACATCGCTTAGAGCGAATGAGCGGCTCTGAATCAGGCCCTCAGCTTTTTATGCATAAGTCCACCACATCTGTGGCCTAATGAGTTCATAAATAATGGGGCATTTACATAACCCCAATTAGCATTCAGCTGGCTCAATTAGGTCAAATGATATTAGTTTTGGAAAGAAGCAATTTTGTGCTGTGACAGATGGTGATATGTCGGGGTCCCCTCTGGACTGGGACGTACAGTACAGAGATGTAATATGGTGCTAATGACCCGGAGCCTGATATACAGTACAGCCATGGCCAAAAGTATTGGTTTACACAAAGTTTGCTGTTTCAGTGTCATTAGACCTTTTTGTCAGATGTTACTATGATATACTGAGGTCACATTACAGCATTACATAAGTGTCAGATGTTACTATGGTATACTGAGGTAATATTACAGCATTACATAAGTGTCAGATGTTACTATGGTATACTGAGGTCACATTACAGCATTACATAAGTGTCAGATGTTACTATGGTATACTGAGGTAACACTACAACATTACATAAGTGTCAGATGTTACTATGGTATACTGAGGTAACATTACAGCATTACATAAGTGTCAGATGTTACTATGATATACTGAGGTCACATTACAGCATTACATAAGTGTCAGATGTTACTATGGTATACTGAGGTAACATTACAGCATGACAGAAGTGTCAGATGTTACTATGGTATACTGAGGTAACATTACAGCATGACATAAGTGTCAGAGGTTACTATGGTATACTGAGGTAACATTACAGCATTACATAAGTGTCAGATGTTACTATGATATACTGAGGTAACATTACCGCATTACATAAGTGTCAGATGTTACTATGATATACTGAGGTAACATTACAGCATTACATAAGTGTCAGATGTTACTATGGTATACTGAGGTAACATTACAGCATGACATAAGTGTCAGAGGTTACTATGGTATACTGAGGTAACATTACAGCATTACATAAGTGTCAGATGTTACTATGGTATACTGAGGTAATATTACAGCATTACGTAAGTGTCAGAGGCTTTTATTGACAATTACATTAAGTTTATGCAGAGAGTGAATATTTGCAGTGTGACCCTTCTTTTTCAAGACCTCTGCAATTCGCCCTGGCAGCTGTCACTCACCTTCTGGGTCACATACTGACTGATGGCCGCCCATTCTTACCTAATCAGTGCTTGGAGTTTGTCAGTATTTGTGGGTTTTTGTTTGTACACCCGCCTCTTGAGGATTGACCACAAGTTCTCAATGGGATTAAGGTCTGGGGAGTTTCCTGGCCATGGACCCAAAATTTCGATGTTTTGTTCCCCGAGCCACTTAGTTATTATGGCGAGGTGCTCCATCATGCTGGAAAAGGCAAAACCCCACAAACTCTGACAAACTCCAAGCACTGATTAGAGAAGAATGGGCGGCCATCAGCCAGTATGTGGCCCCGAAGGTGAGTGACAGCTGCCAGGGCGAGGTAACGCTAAGGACTTGGACTGAAATCTCAGAAAATCGCTTCCAGGTGACTGTAATACAGCGTATGTTTTGCTTTATCACCAGAAGAATAAGGAAAAGTAAAGGGGGTTTTCCAATGTCAGGGAGGTTATAAGTGATATCCGTCCATTACGATGTGCCCCAGTACCGCTCTGTCTCACTTCTTTCTTTGGCTGATAATATAAATGCATGGTTGGAAAGCAGACTGTTTCTATGGTTGCCGTGGGATATGGCACATCACTGCTTTCTGATGATATGACACAGCGCTGCTCAGCATCCAGCCTTATAACCTGGGCAATGTAACACATGGATGAAATAAGACAGAAAGCACAAGCTACACAGCAAATCGCCCGAGCAGGACGGCATGTACAATACAATAACTAGAAGGGCTTTCTCTTTGTTAGGTCCTCCCAGCACATTGATATTAAGGCTTTTTTGTTACATTAAGGAACCCAGGAGATGGACTCACCACGCCGTAGGCAACGTTGTCAGAGTAGGTTCTCATTTCCGGGTACACTGTGACAAGATACCACCGAAAGGTCTTACACTGCAGCCTCTTCCTCAGGGCCTTCCTCTCCGATATGTCACCGATGTCAATCCCAGGGTCCTACAAGGGGGAGAAGGTCAAGAGATGAGCTGGGATTGTTATCACAGAGGAGAAGCGATCAGCCCGAGGAGAGACAGGACGATGTGTCACAGTGCTAACCCGTCACTAACACACACATCATATCACATCAGGAGCACTACAAATATCATCTGTAGCATCCACATACATACTGTATAGCCAGGGCATCAGTGTAGTTATCCAGCCAAGATCGTATGTGTATGAGTGTGTATGTATGTATGAGAGTGTATGAGTATTAGTGTATGAGTGTATATATGTATGTGTATATATAGTATGTATGTGAGTGTATATGTATGTACAGTGTGTAAAATGAAGTGTGTGCATCCAGGTACAAACAGCAGTTCTCTATATATGAGTATTGGAATATATTCCAATATAGACAAAAACCTTACAGTTTCACATGTCCCATTAAGGCTGCTTAGACATGATCTGAAAATTCACAAAACCGCCGCCGCTGGGTCCTGCCGACACCCGCTGATGTCTCCACCGCCGCCTCCGTGTCCTCGCCGCTGCTACCATTGGTGTTTTCCAGCACGGCTAAAGACGGCCATCTTTGTACACCCAAGTGAAGCCACAGTGAGAACATCTGCTATAGGCTCCTACTGAGGCTGCGCAACAAGTTGAAAAGTCTCATCTTTATAATGGAGCATTCTTGAGGTAATAGTTTAAAAACTGTAACTTTCTAATTTACCTGAACCCCAAATAGCTACCTAATAAAACAAACCCCAAGTCTGAATTCGCCCCCTACCCTGAGTTTTGCCTTCCCAAAAATCCCCCATAGAGAACAGCAGAAAAGTTGTCCTAATTGAGAATGTCAGAAAAAAGTGACAGTTGGAGATTTATATTACTCCCAAATCCTCATTTTTTATGTTTATGCCCTGAAATTTGGCATGTAGCACCGAGCGACAGTTCTACACGGTAATCCCAAATTTCAGATCCGTACCTCTAATAGCTTTTGAGGTGTAGCCCCTTAAACACCATGCCCCCCCCTCCGGAATTCTCTATGGAGAAATCTGTTTTTTTAGATGTAGCCTTAATATAAGGACATTACTGTACCTATGTATATACACCACTGTGCCCTTATATTATATACACACCACTGTGCCCTTATATTATATACACACCACTGTGCCCTTATATTATATACACACCACTGTGCCCTTATATTATATACACACCACTGTGCCCTTATATTATATACACACCACTGTGCCCTTATATTATATACACACCACTGTGCCCTTATATTATATACACACCACTGTGCCCTTATATTATATACACACCACTGTGCCCTTATATTATATACACACCACTGTGCCCTTATATTATATATATTAATAGTAGAAGGACGACATTTATTCCTATGAGCTGGGCACATCATATACCAAATTAAAGGCATTGCGGCCTGATTCAGCAGCGTACGCAGATCCTGCGATTGTTATACACTGCGATTATGGACTCACTGAGGAATGCATTGCAGAGTGAGTGACAGGCCATGAGCATTTGGGGGTGGTGACGGGGGGAGTGGTCGAAAAATGTAGGCATGTCTGTCCATTTAAATGCCGTTTCAGTGGTGTGCATAACTTAGCCACTGCGATTGCATACCCCGCTTGAGTACTCACAACGAGACTTGCAGTTTCTGCAGCTGGTCAGGCCAGGTGTAAATATTACATGACGGCCCGTTATGCGTCGATGGTACCAATGTATACACAGGAGTGTGAGGTAGAACGGATGTGAGAACGCAGCAGTGGGTGTCTGTATGCTGGCTGAGCTGTTGCAGGCATTAGGATACATTCACAGCTGCATACGCAATAGTAATCCTTTCTGAATCCGGCCCTTGGTCTGTAGACTTGCAGAAAAATATTGGCGCTGAAATTGGTTGCTTCATTTCGTAGTTATGTGGAAAAACATCCGCCCGCCATTTACAATGCATCACCATTATGCTCTGGAAACTGTGTCAGTAACTGAACTCTCCCTGTGCACTTGCTGGGTGAACTGGAACATGTGACCTGCTGGGAAGTCTGGAAACTGTGATAGTTATTTGCAGCCACATATTTCTCTCTGTGTTATTGTATCATTCACTTCTCCATACTTTGTTTACACCAAACATGCCTAGAGCCGGACTCCAGGATGTTGATATGGTGGAGCCCAGAGTGTGCAGTTCAAAAATCTTAGAGTCAAGAATATTATCGTCACAACCAACGTATAACAAGATCCACTGATACGCCGCTTGTATTGTACATGACATATTCACCACAATACTACTCTTTGTGTCCTATGGACGTGCAACGTTTGGGCTGTGGTGCCAGACACTTCTTGGAAGAGGAGATCAGCGACAATTTTACAGACTGCTGTCACAATGGAAAGGTTCCGTTACCTAATGTGGTTGTTCCACCATTCATTATCTCCATAATATCCTCAGTAACTAATATCCTCCATAACTAAGGCGGTTACCGCCGGGGATTCCCTAGTTGTGTTTATTTTAGCTGACAACTTATACTATAAAAACAATAGTATATACTTTCAGTGACTCAACTGAGCGCAGTGAGAATTATAAAACAATAGGAATTACACAATATAAAATTGCAATGAAGTGTAATTTATACAGTGGTAAAATGCACAGTGTAACTAGCATCCTCTATGTACTATGCATGTTGTCCACACAAATGTCCTGATAAGAGAAACACAAACACTAAGGTGCAGATGTTATCCAGGTACTATAGTACTATTATAATAGCGTTGTGGCCGATGCCTGCACCTCCTGCCCCCCTTCCTGTGCCAATCTCCAGAGAATTCCTAATAGGAGGCTCCTAATAGGAATGACATCCCTGGGGACGTTCGTGCCTGATTGGCTGAATGAAAGAGACCACCCACCCACCACAAGCGCAAAACACAGAGCGAGGAAGTTACAGTCCCAGCGACAGGTGCTCAGCGCGTGGGACCCTAGCCCAGGAGAAGAACACACAGATGGTGGGTCAGACCCAGGGAAGCCGCCTAAAGCTGCACACTTCTATTTATCCAGCACAGTTGTTGCGCACGGCGGCAGCAGGAGACCGCCAGCCATATTTCACAGCACAAAGCCCCATCCCAATCACCAGCAGCATTTCTATCATGCTGCGACTTTTGGGGCACAGTGATCAACATCGCAGGACCTAATCTGCATACGGGCAGCGCGGCTCCTGCGCAGATCAGAGACTATCACCCCAGCGTACAATTATGAATCAGCCCCATAGAACAGAGCGCTTCCACCTTCAGATCACTTTACTTAATCAGCTCATACTTGTAGACTATATATCGTGACCCCCGGGACCGTGCTGCCGGCAGCGTGACCCCCGGGACCGTGCTGCCGGCAGCGTGACCCCCGGGACCGTGCTGCCGGCAGCGTGACCCCCGGGACCGTGCTGCCGGCAGCGTGACCCCCGGGACCGTGCTGCCGGCAGCGTGACCCACCGGGACCGTGCTGCCGGCAGCGTGACCCCCGCGACCGTGCTGCCGGCATCGTGACCCCCGCGACCGTGCTGCCGGGAACGTGACCCCCGCGACCGTGCTGCCGGCAGCGTGGCTGTCCAGATGGTATCTCCCGGGATATCGCGCCCAACCCATCGTTTCCTTACATGATGTTAGTTATGTAATTATATATTTATTTAATTTGCCCTAAGACACAGGACAGCTCACCACGGGATACACTGTAATATTATCTGAGGACAGCAGTGCTGGATTGTAGGCAGACGTGGCTAAGAGACATAGAAGAAAGCTACACAGACAGCAATGCAGTTAGTAATATATATGGGGGCACAGAGAGGGGGATAAATCATCAGTCCAGGGATAACTGGTGGTTATTAGAGGGAATTATCATTATTAATACTACGCCTACTACTAATCTAGCCACTGAACTTCTGTAAATAAGCACAATTTATTTCCCGTACACGGAATCACTACCGGTAACGACGTCTCCACGGAGATAAAGTGCAATATTCCAGCCTCTTTCCAACATTCGGAGACAAAAGAGAGATGAAATTACCATTGAGAGACGAGACGTCCATTATAGTCTCTATTGATGTACAGCTCAGTTTAGTTGGATCTTACTAAGCCATTAAAAATCCCAGTTATTTGTCTTTACGGTGAGAGCGATAAATGTATATCTGGTGTTATATCTGGTGTTATATCTGGTGTTATGCTAAGGGCCTCATTAAACGCACTGTCTTTATGTTGTATCTACGCCTGGAAGGAGAGAAATAGGGACAGGAGATTTACTGATAGTGACGGAGACGGCGACTGAGGGTTTCAGGGTGAGACGTTCTCCAGTGCTGGCAGAGTGGGATGAGTTTGGACCGCGCAGACTGAGGACGGGCGCAATGGAGCATACACACTGTCAGATGAACGATCTGAACGATTTTTGACTGCAGTCAGATTTGGACGATTCCATTAATTTTAATACAAACACATCAGATGTCAGATATCGTTATCTGACTATGGGGAACGCGCATCGTTCATCATTCAGACATGTCAGATTTTCCTTCAGATATGAATGATTGAACGATTTTTTAAATTGTTATCGTTCAGATCTGAAGAAAAATCTGACCGTGTGTATGCACCATAAGATCATCCCCGCAAGTGCGCCTCTCTATACCAATGTGCATTGGTTTCCCGAACAAGATGGCAGCCATTGTAGAGGAGTAAACATTTGGATGAGGAGCGGAGTGTGGAATGAGCGCTATGCTGTGTCTGGCTGTATAGAGCGATGCAAACACAGGATTTTATTCTATGGAATGTGAATATTGGGAAGAGATAAAGGGAGCGGAAGGGGCTCATTGTTAGGGACGTTCCGCGCCCTGCAGATGACTTGAGTGTTGCATCTGCTCATAGCTGACAGACAATCATCATCCTCCCATCAGACTCTCTACAATCCTTCACAGGCCTCTCAAGACCCATTACTGTACTTCATCAAAGCCGTCCAGCTCTCATCCTAACCCCCTGCTCCATGCTCCTTCCTCACTATCTACCCCATCTGTGTCACCCCTGTCTGTCTGCCCCTCACATTCCACAGCTCATATCCTAACCCCCTGCTCCATGCTCCTTCCTCACTATCTACCCCATCTGTGTCACCCCTATCTGTCTGCCCCTCCCCTTTAGATTGTAAGCTCTTGCGAGCAGGGCCCTCTCTACCCTCTTATGCTTCTCCTTACTTTATTTTCATCTACTTCTTACTCCCCACTAGGGCACCTAACAATTTCCTGATCAATTTCGCTGACGATCCCACAATACGCCCAAAGGACACTTTGTCCGAGCTCCCCATTGCCAGCGTGACCGTCCCTTATAGTTGCATACAATTTTAAAAATTACAATGTATCAGGCAGTAATGACTACACCTGTGCACCAACTAGGAGATCTGGAAAACATGCACTGCTAGCGTTCTCTGAAGAGTGGAGTTAGGATATGCACTCTGCCATTATAGTCCTGGTTTTAAGGATAGCCATGTTTGAGTCCAGATGGTTAAATCAAATTGAGAGAGGTACTAATTAAGTCACCTGTGTTCAATCATAGATATCCTTAAAACCTCGACTGCAATGGTGGAATTTGGGAAACTCTGAGTCTGATGTATTCCTAGCTGCATTAAACAGTGATGGATAAAACAATAAGAATCTATCAAACAACCCAGGATCAATAAGACGTCTGCAGATCCCTTTCTCCTTCCTAACCAGCGGCAATACAGTCACCTGTAGAAGCCGCCCCCCCAGGGTAACAAGTGGAATCCATCTCTCTAGTGGGTGAGAATTAATTTGGGATCTCCTGTGAATCTCTTGGTAACGGGTAAGATGATCTAGTAACATGGCGAGTTATACTTATATCCCTGAATAATGACAGTAAATACTGCACCTCTTGTGGTATGTTCCAAGCCATGTAGACATGACTCTTAAACTCGTCCATCCAGACTTCTGCCATCCTCAGGGCGTTCCTTCGGACATGGGTTGTCAGGTCTTCTGTGTACGGCTTGTGGGCTCTTTCTATGTGAGCGACTCTAGAGCAGGGTAGAACCTCCACGCTGCCCCCACACTGCCATACCTAGGAAACACAGCACATCCTTATTAGAGGAGGAGAAAGGCTATCAGGTGAAATGAATGTAGCGTTGGTCAGTAGGTGGACAGACAGGTAGGTGATGATATGAGAGAGGGGATTAGATACATAAGCATAGATTCATGCTGGATTCTAAGCAGGTCATAGTTATGAGATGGATCTAACTAAGATGGACAGGGACAGATTAAGGGTCACATGGTGCTGAAAGATAGGAAGGGCCTACACTCTACCGCCCATGACCTCGGCACCGAGCTGATGGATTCGGGACAGGCCTCTGAACTCGGCACCAAGCTGATGGACTCGGGACAGTTGAGAGATTAATATATTATGTTACTGACCATGAATGTTGCCAAAACAGAAACTGCATAGAAATTGTATGAATCGAATTGGTGAGGAGTAATTTATGTCAATATAGACAGGATAGTGCACATTACATCCACAGGGAGTAATAAAAGTGCTGTTTTGTAGGTAACACAATGCAGGTATTATACGGTTTTGCAAAATAAATTTTCCCTGTGCTAGTGATATGCAATGCAGAGAGTATCCTAGTAACTGATATGCAATGCAGAGAGTATCTTAAAAACCATCATACATTACCAAGAACACCTAGTGACCACTATACACTACAGAATTCATCCTGGTGATCACCATACATTACAGAGAAGGTTCTAGAGACCACAATACATTACTGAGAATATCTAATGTTCGCTATACAATACAGAATGCATCCTGGTGTTTGCCATACAATACAGAGAGCATCCTAATGACCATCACACAATACAGAGAATGTCCTAGCAATTGATATATAATGCAGAGAGCATCTTAGTGATCATCATACATTACAGACAATGTCCTAGAGATCATCATACAATACAGAATGCATCCTGGTGTCCACCATACAAAACAGAGAATATCCAAGTGACTGATGCATACAATAAAGAGATGGTCACTACAATGTTGTCTCCATTGTGGAACATCATACAATACAGGTAGCATCCAAATGACAGACATATAATGCAGAGCCCAGTGCAGTCACATATCCAGCCTATGCTCAGACTGTAATTTACACGAAAAAAAACAAACATTTATTCCCCCCGTTTTTTTCTTAATTTTACTGCATATGTGCTTTTTATCTGATATACAGTGCCTTGTAAAAGTATTCACCCCCTTGGTTTATTACCTTTTTTGTTACATTACAACCTGGAATTTATTTATTTTTTTAATCTGAATTTTATGTGATGGATCTGCACAAAATAGTCTAATTGGTGAAGTGAAATGAGAAAAAAATATATATATATATAAAAAATAATCTTTACATATGCACATGCCAATTTTCAGAATTTTATGTATAATCACCCCCTTTGGTTGCACCAGAACTTTTGAGGAGCTTCATACCAATTACCTTCAGAAGTCACATGATTAGTGAAATGAAGCCCCCCTGTGTGACATCTAAGTGTCACATGATCTGTCAGTATAAACGCACCTTTTCTGAGAGGACCCAGAGGCTGCAACACCACTAAGCAGGAGGCATCACACCATGAGGACCAAGGAGCTCTCCAAACACGTCAGGGACAAAGTTGTTGAGAAGTACAATTCTGGGTTGAGTTATAAAAATATATCCAAGTCTTTGATGATCCCCCGGAGCACCATCCAATCCATCATCAAATGGAGAGAACATGGTACCACAACAAACCTGCCAAGAGAGGGCCGCCCACCAAAACTCACAGACCGGGCAAGGAGGGCATTAATCAGAGAGGCAGCACAGAGACCAAAAGGTAACCCTGAAGGAGCTGCAGAGTTCCACAGCAGAGACTGGTGTATCTGAGCCTGTGACCACAATAAGCCGTACACTCCATAGAGCTGGGCTTTATGGAAGAGTGGCCAGAAAAAAGCCATTACTTAGTGAAAAAAATAAGAAGACACGATTTGAGTTTGCCAAAAGGCATGTGGGCAACTCCCCAAATGTACGGAGGAAGGTGCTCTGGTCAGATGAGACTAAAACTGAACTTTTCGGCCACCAAGGAAAACGCTTTGTCTGGCGCAAACCCAACACATCCCATCACCCCAAGAACACCGTCCCCACAGTGACACATGGCGGTGGCAGCATCATGCGGTGGGGATGTTATTCTGCAGCAGGGACTGGGAAACTGATTCGAGTCGAGGGAAAGATGGATGGTGCTAAATACAGGGATATTCTTGAGCAAAACCTGTTTCAGTCTGCCTGTGATATGAGACTGGGACGGAGATTCACCTTCCAGCAGGACAATGACCTGAAGCATACTGCTAAAGCAACACTCCAGTGGTGTAAGGGGAAACATTTAATGTGTTGGAATGGCCTAGTCACAGCCCAGATCTCAATACAATGGAGAATCTGTTATCAGACTTGAAGATCGCTGTTCACAAGCGGAAACCATCCAACATGAAGGAGCTGGAGCAGTTTTGCCTTGAGGAATGGGCAAAGATCCCAGGGGCAAGATGTGGCAAGCTCATAGAGACTTATCCAAAGAGCGTTGCAGCTGTAATTGCCGCAAAAGGTGGCAAAGTACTGACTTTAGGGGGGTGAATAGTTATGCACGCTGAAGTTTTCTGTTATGTTGTTGTAAATGTTATTTGATTCACAATATAAAAAAACACAACGTCACAGTTGTAGTTCTGTGAATGACATGATGCACACCTTCACACAATCCATTGTAATTCCAGGTTGTGAGGCAACAAAACATGAAAAATGCAAAGGGGGGGTGAATACTTACAAGGCACTGTACATCACAGGCTTTTAGAGTCTATTTAGATATAGATTTAACAAGACTTGTTGCAAGAATTTGTGAGTTATTTTTCACTCTCAGACGCGCTCACCCACAGACGTCACAGAGACGGAGCTTATATTGCCCTGAACCAACATGGCAACCTTATACTCCTTGACGAAGGCTCGGAGGGGCTGATACACGTAGGAGCCAAACACTGTTACATTCTCTTTCCACATGAAACAAATAGACCACGCAGGTGAAGACGGAACTACGTGACCTTAGTTCACGGGACCTGGAAGCAGGATGGGTCTGTGATGCATGTGATAGGCGTGTACTGCTACATCTGAGAGGTGTCATACATGTGATAGGCGTGTACTGGTACATCTGAGAGGCGTGTCATAATACTGACTTACATCCAAATGTGAATGAGCCCCAAAGCAGTAAGATCTACTTGATGAAGAAAACACACTGATACTTGTCAGGGATTGCTCATATATTGTGTATTACAGGGGGTTCCATATACATGGCTAAAGGAAACCTTATATGAAAATACATGTAGCCATAGGGATCATTGTGCCCTATACCAAATGCAGGGAATGGATACTGATTATACCATTTGAATGTATATACTGTTGCACCTTACCCCCATTACGTAGCTGTTCTATACTTGCAAAGAAAGCAATCAGGGATATAGCAGCAATGTCAGGGAGATTGCTGCTATGTCAGGGAGACAGGGAGATTGCTGCTATGTCAGGGAGATTACTGCTATGTCAGGGAGTCAGGGAGATTGCTGCTATGTCAGGGAGACAGGGAGATTGCTGCTATGTCAGGGAGACAGGGAGATTGCTGCTATGTCAGGGAGATTGCTGCCGTGTCAGGGAGATTGCTGCCGTGTCAGGGAGTCAGGGAGATTGCTGCTATGTCAGGGAGATTGCTGCTATGTCAGGGAGATTGCTGCTATGTCAGGGAGTCAGGGAGATTACTGCTATGTCAGGGAGTCAGGGAGATTGCTGCTGTGTCGGGGAGATTGCTGCTGTCTCCCTGATATAGCAGTAATCTCTCTGACTCCCTGACATAGCAGCAATCTCCCTGACTCCCTGACATAGCAGTAATCTCCCTGACTCCCTGACATAGCAGTAATCTCCCTGACTCCCTGACATAGCAGCAATCTCCCTGACTCCCTGACATAGCAGTAATCTCCCTGACTCCCTGACATAGCAGTAATCTCTCTGACTCCCTGACATAGCAGCAATCTCCCTGACTCCCTGACATAGCAGTAATCTCCCTGACTCCCTGACATAGCAGTAATCTCCCTGACTCCCTGACATAGCAGCAATCTCCCTGACTCCCTGACATAGCAGTAATCTCCCTGACTCCCTGACATAGCAGTAATCTCCCTGACTCCCTGACATAGCAGCAATCTCCCTGACTCCCTGACATAGCAGCAATCTCCCTGACTCCCTGACATAGCAGCAATCTCCCCGACTCCCTGACATAGCAGTAATCTCCCTGACTCCCTGACATAGCAGCAATCTCCCTGACTCCCTGACATAGCAGCAATCTCCCTGACTCCCTGACATAGCAGTAATCTCCCTGACTCCCTGACATAGCAGCAATCTCCCTGACTCCCTGACATAGCAGCAATCTCCCTGACTCCCTGACATAGCAGCAATCTCCCTGACTCCCTGACATAGCAGTAATCTCCGACTCCCTGACATAGCAGCAATCTCCCTGACTCCCTGACATAGCAGTAATCTCCCTGACTCCCTGACATAGCAGCAATCTCCCCGTCTCCCTGACATAGCAGCAATCTCCCTGTCTCCCTGACATAGCAGCAATCTCCCCGTCTCCCTGACATAGCAGCAATCTCCCCGTCTCCCTGACATAGCAGCAATCTCCCTGACTCCCTGACATAGCAGCAATCTCCCCGTCTCCCTGACATAGCAGCAATCTCCCTGTCTCCCTGACATAGCAGCAATCTCCCTGACTCCCTGACATAGCAGCAATGTCAGGGAGATTAATGCTATGTCGGGGAGTCAGGGAGATTGCTGCTGTGTCAGGGAGACGGGGAGATTGCTGCTATTCGGGGCGTCTCCCTGACTGTCTGCCTCCTATTACCTGCCCCATACTCTCTCTGACAGTTATACCTCCAGTGAGGTGAGGGCAGGTAATAGGAGGCACATAAAGGGGGGGGGGAGATTTCCAAGCTATTCGTCTAAGTTTCAGTCATAAAGCTCATCTGCCATCTGAAGTGTTACTTATAAATATGTTACACTAATTACTGTCCTGATCTTAGATGCTATCATGCTGCATATATGATAATACTGAGTGACTAAGTACTGTATATATGACGGCAGCGTATTGTCCCCTATCTGAGTTACATTGCTCTCGTTGTGTTCTGCAGCGTCTTTAAGCACAGAGCAGCTACAAATAGTCTGCACGCAGTCTGGCGTGGAATGGCATCCAGCACAATCCGGCGAGCCATCTGTGGCGTGGGACGGGTGCCATGTTCCCAGATAATACGGCGTGTGGGCACAGTGCAGATACAGAGAGTGCTTCTAATGTGTTCTGCGGAAAAATATCAATATAATCCTCAGCCAAATGCAGGAGACAGAATGGCAGCAGCTTGGCAGGGTGTATACTGAATTGTCAAGACACAAGAGCTGACAATCTAAGGAGTACAATGTATTTATAGCATCGAGCCATTAGAGCAGCACAATAGGTCGGAGAAGTGCTGTGATGTTTGTATGGGTCTGTTATTACAGGGGGTCTCCAGTTTCGAAAACATACATTATGCCAACCTTCATGGAACATATGTCCGGGAAACTATTAGTTCACAATATGCAATAGTAGCAAAACAATGGCCCTCAGAGCGGGGGTGGGGCATCTGTCACCGACTCCGCAGCGCACAATCCGCAGGCACAGACGATCTTCACAATTGGTCCACTGGACATGGAATAACACAGGTGTAGGGTGGGATAATGTTCCTCCGCTCTGGTATTAGCGCAATACCTGCAGAAAGGTGCAATGGGGGGGGCACGGGGGGCTTACAAATTATATATTTAAATCTCCTGGGGGCTGAGACTGAATATCTGAAGGTTTGTGATGGCAGGGCACATACATACATACATACACACATACATGCTCCCACAGGCTGCATAGCCGGTGGCTGCCATAGTCTGTGTTAAGATTCAAAGTGTTCTGATTATAAGTGTAAATACAATTTGATAACTAAGTCAGAGTTACGCCGGAGGAAAACTGAGGGAAAAGAAACTCAGAACCAGAACACTTTCTAAACAACAACAAGCAACATACTTATGTGAATGAGCAAAATCACCATCTTCTGCTGTATCCAGGCAACTACTTACTGCACTCACTGCTCTGACACTGCAAGTACTCCCCTGTCTGTGTACTGCTCTGACACTGCAAGTACTCCCCTGTCTGTGTGCTGCTCTGACACTGCAAGTACTCCCCTGTCTGTGTACTGCTCTGACACTGCAAGTACTCCCCTGTCTGTGTGCTGCTCTGACACTGCAAGTACTCCCCTGTCTGTGTGCTGCTCTTGTGGATTGATCTTTGTTGATCAGAAGACTTCGTACTGGATCAGCTCGGGTACATTGTAATTTTGTCCTCATTTAATTTGTATTGCCTTTTCCAATTGTGTCACATCTATCCACTTTAATCATTTGTTTATAAACTAATTCCTGCACCCACTACTCACACACTGTACCTCTCCTTTATATATCACTTTTGGGGCTACGCTCATACATTAGCAGCTCTGTTCTTTACATGTATTTTTGAACATTTAACAACTTTAATCCACACTGACTCTATATCTCACTGTCTCTATATCTCACAGCCTCCACATTACACTGTCTCTATATCACACTGAGATGTAAACTGGAGTGGAGGCTGTGAGATATAGAGTCAATTATTACCTTGTCCACAGCATGAACACCCTTACTTCACACAACCCCCATATTCTATGTCCACATAATCCTCTACCTTATCCATCCCCATCCTCCCCGTCCTGTTTCCTCCACTTGCTGTTCTTCCTTTTTTTCTCTCATCAGTCTGCTTCCAACCCTCTGCTTCTTTCCCCCACCTCTCCTATACCTCCACTCTCAACCACCTCCCTCCATGGTCTTGTTACCCCACTACTAAGCCCCATTCCCTCCTCGTTCTGTCTGTCACCTCCAGGGCTGCCAAGAGAAATTCTGGGCCCGGGTACTGCAACATCCTGTGGGACCACATCATGTATGGCTGCACCCATTTGTGAGTGGGTCTAGCATGTGAGATGCACCCACTCACAGGAGCATGGCATAGCACCCAGCAGCTGGGACTAAAGTAGTCACTACTGTATTAGGATGGCGGGACAGTCCCATAATAGCTGCATTTCTTGTCAGGCTGTATATAGATGCTAAAATGTAACACAAACAAAGTAAAGTAGAAGCACTTTAATTTGTGTGTTATTTACATGAGAGATGTACAATCTATTTTCTATCATAGAGACAGATGTATGAAGGACTTAATTTTTACATAACATCAGGTCGTCTTATACACACACATTCCACAGCTCATATCCTAACCCCCTGCTCCATGCTCCTTCCTCACTATCTACCCCATCTGTGTCACCCCTGTCTGTCTGCCCCTCACATTCCACAGCACATAACCTAACCCCCTGCTCCATGCTCCTTCCTCACTATCTACCCCATCTGTGTCACCCCTCTCTGTCTGCCCCTCACATTCCACAGCACATATCCTAACCCCCTGCTCCATGCTCCTTCCTCACTATCTACCCCATCTGTGTCACCCCTGTCTGTCTGCTCCTCACATTCCACAGCTCATATCCTAACCACCTGCTCCATGCTCCTTCCTCACTATCTACCCCATCTGTGTCACCCCTGTCTGTCTGCTCCTCACATTCCACAGCACATATCCTAACCCCCTGCTCCATGCTCCTTCCTCACTATCTACCCCATCTGTGTCACCCCTGTCTGTCTGCCCCTCACATTCCACAGCTCATATCCTAACCCCCTGCTCCATGCTCCTTCCTCACTATCTACCCCATCTGTGTCGCCCCTGTCTATCTGCCCCTCACATTCCACAGCTCATATCCTAACCCCCTGCTCCATGCTCCTTCCTCACTATCTACCCCATCTGTGTCGCCCCTGTCTGTCTGCCCTTCCCCTATAGAATGTAAGCTCTCACGAGCAGGGCCCTCATCCTCAC
Source organism: Taudactylus pleione (assembly GCA_031769625.1). NCBI lineage: Eukaryota > Metazoa > Chordata > Amphibia > Anura > Myobatrachidae > Taudactylus > Taudactylus pleione. The sequence continues at coordinate 1,881,885 of JAUIMM010000046.1, read as the reverse complement.
GTGCTTCTCCTCCCCCTAGTTATAGTATAATTTACTCCTAACTCCCCACAATGACACCTAACACCTGGTTGCTCATGTCCTGCTACTTGTGTTATGCAGCTATGTGTATAACCCTTGTCCTTGTCCTGCATTGTTTTGTATTACTATTAACTGTTTTTCTTGTGTGCTCATTTATGTACTGTGTAAGGCGCTGCGGAACCTTTGTGGCGCCATATAAATAAAGGATAATAATAATAATACATACACACACATACATACACACATACATACATACATACATACATAGCATCACCAAGAACACAAGACCCGGTCATTTGGCGCTGGGATCGGTTAGGGCTCTAGTAACATGGTCGGGTAATGGCCACATACAAGATCAGCCACTTCTGACCACCCAGTATCTGACACAGAGAGACCGGTATATCTATACAGTACTGCACCTACACCTCAGCGTTACACTATCACACATGGAGCAGCCGATCGGCAGCCATGAACTCTGTGCCCTCCATACAAGATATAATGGATGACATATATATAACATTTATCTGCATGTGGTAATAAGAAATATGGGAATACAATATACCATATAACAGTGATCATAACATGAACATATTTTAGCCATTCCTTCTAATGTATTAAGGGGCTGATTCAGGCTGCATTTGCACACGCACCCCGCTTGCTGCGAAAATATGCTAATGACTGCAATTACATGGCAACCGCAGCTCTGTACCAAGACGCCCATCACTGTATAAAGCCGTCCACTTCCCATTACATACATCCGCAAGTCAGCAAAAACATCGGTAATATCGGACCCATCCGCACAGTTGTGGGTGACCTGACCCTACCGCAGAAACTGCTAAACTCCCTGTCGCCATCTAGACCTCTGCCAGCGTACGCTATCACAGGGGCTTAATTATGCTCGCCCCTCTAACGGTGTTTAAACGCCCAGGCACTCCCGCATTTCTCTGACCACACCCCGTCACCAGCCTCAAATGGTCACTTCCTGTCAATCACTGTGTGAAGACTCGCATTGGCCGGTTCCCGCACTGCGTCCTATACGCATCAGCAGAATGTAAACATCGGCTGGCCGCGTGCGAACACAGCCTTGCGATCCAACCTGAATCAGGCCCTCAGTTTCTATCGCCTCAATCCTGGTTGCCATGGTCAGAGAATCATAGCAACAGTTGCCAACAGCCCTTACAAATGGCCACGTCACTAGGGAAGTGGGTGGGATTAGACATGGTGCTCGCTCTCAAGGGACTCCAGGAGAACACCCCGAAGTTCTGATTTATTTTTTTGACTCCCAGTGATAGAAAACCTGACAGGCATAACGGGCATTGTGTGCGTCCCTCCAACCCTGAAGACTGCCTCAATACCTTTAATTTCAAGAATTAGAGAAGAGCCTTAAAGTGACCTCAGAACAGTCACAGTACCCCTCACAAAATGCCTCCATGTGCCTATCACATGCTCCAATATAGCCCCCCTATGACCTCAGAGCCACACAAAATACACCCACATGCACACTGACCTCCGGACATGGACCTTTCACATAACCCATATGCCCCCTAGACCAGCCACGTAACAGGGTGCCACTGCGCCCTGTGCTGCACCTGCCCCCTGAGTGGCACTCAAGCCGTCGTAACTAAGCGCCCCCGGGGGTGGGTGGGAGTGCCTTCTCCGGTGCACTAGCGTGCTGCTGGGTGCTTCCTACAGACACAGCAGAACAGATCCGATGGCCGTGTGGGAGAAGACATAGTGTCTCGCCCAACACAGTGTGCGGGAGCCCTGACCCGGAGCAGGTCACAGCCTGGGGGGGGAGGATGGCTGGTACCGCCCCCGGGGCATCCCGCCTTGTGCAACGGCACCTGCCACACCGGCCTACCTGTGACCCCGCATTAGACATCCCTAGATGCCCCTCACATGCCCATCCGATCTCTCTACCTGACTACTTGACCTTCCAGACCTGTCTCTCACACCTCCGCCAAATGTACCACAGTGTCAGAAGCAGAGAAATCAGGGGTGCTCCGTCTCCTGGGGTGCGTTACGCAGAGGAATTGGGTGCGCTCCGTCCTCCTGGGGTGCGTTGTGCAGAGGAATCAGGGGTGCTCCGTCTCCTGGGGTGCGTTACGCAGAGGAATTGGGTGCGCTCCGTCCTCCTGGGGTGCGTTGTGCAGAGGAATCAGGGGTGCTCCGTCTCCTGGGGTGCGTTACGCAGAGGAATTGGGTGCGCTCCGTCCTCCTGGGGTGCGTTGTGCAGAGGAATCAGGGGTGCGCTCCGTCCTCCTGGGGTGCGTTGTGCAGAGGAATCAGGGGTGCTCCGTCCTCCTGGGGTGCGTTGTGCAGAGGAATCAGGGGTGCTCCGTCCTCCTGGGGTGCGTTGTGCAGAGGAATCAGGGGCGCTCCGTCTCCTGGGATGCGCTGTGCAGAGGAATCAGGGGTGCACCGTCCTCCTGGGGTGCGTCACGCAGAGGAATTGGGCGCGCTCCGTCCTCCTGGGGTGCGTTGCGCAGAGGAATCAGGGTTGCTCCGTCCTCCTGGGGTGCGTTGCGCAGAGGAATCAGGGGTGCTCCGTCCTCCTGGGGTGCGTTGTGCAGAGGAATCAGGGGTGCTCCGTCCTCCTGGGGTGCGTCACGCAGAGGAATTGGGCGCGCTCCGTCCTCCTGGGGTGCGTTGCGCAGAGGAATCAGGGGTGCTCCGTCCTCCTGGGGTGCGTTGCGCAGAGGAATCAGGGGTGCTCCGTCCTCCTGGGGTGCGTTGCGCAGAGGAATCAGGGGTGCTCCGTCCTCCTGGGGTGCGTTGTGCAGAAGAATCAGGGGTGCTCCGTCCTCCTGGGGTGCATTGTGCAGAGGAATCAGGGGTGCTCCGTCTCCTGGGGTGCGTTGTGCAGAGGAATCAGGGGTGCTCCGTCCTCCTGGGGTGCGTTGTGCAGAGGAATCAGGGGCGCTCCGTCTCCTGGGATGCGCTGTGCAGAGGAATCAAGGGTGCACCGTCCTCCTGGGGTGCGTCACGCAGAGGAATTGGGCGCGCTCCGTCCTCCTGGGGTGCGTTGCGCAGAGGAATCAGGGGTGCTCCGTCCTCCTGGGGTGCATTGTGCAGAGGAATCAGGGGTGCTCCGTCCTCCTGGGGTGCATTGTGAAGAGGAATCAGGGGTGCTCTGTCCTCCTGGGGTGCATTGTGCAGAGGAATTAGGGGCGCTCCGTCCTCCTGGGGTGCATTGTGCAGAGGAATCAGGGGTGCGCTCCGTCCTCCTGGGGTGCGTTGTGCAGAGGAATCAGGGGCACTCCGTCCTCCTGGGGTGGGCTGCGCAGAGGAATCAGGGGTGCTCCGTCCTCCTGGGGTGCGTTGTAGAGAGGAATCAGGGGTGCTCCGTCCTCCTGGGGTGCGTTACGCAGAGGAATTGGGCGCGCTCCGTCCTCCTGGGGTGCGTTGTGCAGAGGAATCAGGGGTGCTCCGACTCCTGGGGTGCGTTACGCAGAGGAATCAGGGGTGCTCCGTCCTCCTGGGGTGCATTGTGCAGAAGAATCAGGGGTGCTCCGTCCTCCTGGGGTGCATTGTGAAGAGGAATCAGGGGTGCTCTGTCCTCCTGGGGTGCATTGTGCAGAGGAATTAGGGGCGCTCCGTCCTCCTGGGGTGCATTGTGCAGAGGAATCAGGGGTGCGCTCCGTCCTCCTGGGGTGCGTTGTGCAGAGGAATCAGGGGCACTCCGTCCTCCTGGGGTGGGCTGCGCAGAGGAATCAGGGGTGCTCCGTCCTCCTGGGGTGCGTTGTAGAGAGGAATCAGGGGTGCTCCGTCCTCCTGGGGTGCGTTGTGCAGAAGAATCAGGGGCGCTCCGTCCTCCTGGGGTGCATTGTGCAGAGGAATCAGGGGTGCTCCGTCCTCCTGGGGTGCGTTGTGCAGAGGAATCAGGGGTGCTCCGTCCTCCTGGGGTGCGTTGTGCAGAGGAATCAGGGGCGCACAGTCCTCCTGGGGTGCGTTGTGCAGAGGAATCAGGGGCGCACAGTCCTCCTGGGGTGGGCTGCGCAGAGGGGATCACATGACGCAGAACGGCTGTTGTGAGCTGGGAGAGGGTCATCGGGCCACCTGCGATGTTAGGACGGCTGGGTCACCACTGATTTATACCACCAGGCAGAGGTGCTGATTATTAGGACCTTGGATCACAGATTAGATGTTCTCTGGAGATTATTGTATCTAGATGGCAGCTTTATTCTGTATCCCAGGGAAATGAGAATTCAGCAGCCTGATGATAGAAAGCGATGATGCAGAGCGGTTACTAGAACACAAATTCATGTTTAACATTTTACTTTTCTTACTCTTGTTTCTTTAGAGCTTTTAAAAGTGAAACCAACAATATTGTGATATATATATATATTTATTACACACACACACTACATATACACACACACTACATATACACACACACTACATATACACACACACACACACTACATATACACACACACACACTACATATACACACACACATACACACACTACATACACACACACACTACATATACACACACATATACACACACACTACATATACACACACACTACATATACACACACACATACACACACACTACATATACACACACACTACATATACACACACACTACATATACACACACACTACACATACACACACACTACACATACACACACACTACATATACACACACACTACATACACACACACACTACATATACACACACACTACATATACACACACACACACACTACATATACACACACACTACATATACACACACACACACACACTACATATACACACACACACACACTACATATACACACACACACACTACATATACACACACACACACTACATATACACACACACACACTACATATACACACACACTACATATACACACACACACACTACATATACACACACACACACTACATATACACACACACACTACATATACACACACACATACACACACTACATATACACACACACACTACATATACACACACACTACATATACACACACACTACATATACACACACACTACATATACACACACACATACACACACTACATATATACACACACTACATATACACACACACTACATATACACACACACTACACATACACACACACTACATATACACACACTACATACACACACACACTACATATACACACACACTACATATACACACACACACACACTACATATACACACACACACACTACATATACACACACACACACACACTACATATACACACACACTACATATACACACACACACACTACATATACACACACACACTACATATACACACACACTACATATACACACACACTACATATACACACACACTACATATACACACACACTACATATACACACTACATACACTACATATACACACACACTACATATACACACACACACACACATACACACACTACATATACACACACACACTACATATACACACACACTACATATACACACACACTACATATACACACTACATACACTACATATACACACACACTACATATACACACACACTACATATACACACACACTACATATACACACACACTACATATACACACATACACACACTACATATACACACACACTACATATACACACACACTACATATACACACTACATACACTACATATACACACACACTACATATACACACACACACACTACATATACACACACACACACTACATATACACACACACTACATATACACATACACTACATATACACACACTACATACACACACACACACACTACATATACACACACACTACATATACACACACACTACATATACACACACACTACATATACACACACACTACATACACACACACACACTACATATACACACACTACATATACACACACTACATATACACACACTACATATACACTACATATACACACACACTACATATACACACACACTACATATACACACACACTACATATACACACACACTACACATACACACACACTACATATACACACACACTACATATACACACACACTACACATACACACACACTACATATACACACACACTACATATACACACACACACACTACATATACACACTACATATACACACACTACATATACACACACACTACATATACACACACACTACATATACACACTACATATACACACACTACATATACACACACTACATATACACTACATATACACACACACTACATATACACACACACTACATATACACACACACACTACATATACACACACACTACATATACACACTACATATACACACACTACATATACACTACATATACACACACACTACATATACACACACACTACATATACACACACACTACACATACACACACACTACATATACACACACACTACACATACACACACACTACATATACACACACACTACATATACACACACACTACACATACACACACACTACATATACACACACACTACATATACACACACACACACTACATATACACACTACATATACACACACTACATATACACACACACTACATATACACACACACTACATATACACACTACATATACACACACTACATACACACACACACTACATATACACACACTACATATACACACACTACATATACACACACACTACATATACACACACACACACTACATATACACACTACATACACTACATATACACACACACTACATATACACACACACTACATATACACACACACACACTACATATACACACACACTACATATACACACACACACTACATATACACACACACACACTACATATACACACACACTACATATACACATACACTACATATACACACACACTACACATACACACACACTACATATACACACACACTACATATACACACACACACACTACATATACACACTACATATACACACACTACATACACACACACTACATATACACACACACTACATATACACACACACTACATATACACACACACTACATATACACACACTACATATACACACACACTACATATACACACACACTACATATACACACACACTACATATACACACACACTACACATACACACACACACTACATATACACACACACTACACATACACACACACTACATATACACACACACATACACACACTACATATACACACACTACATATACACATACACTACATATACACATACACTACATATACACACACTACATATACACACACTACATACACACACACACTACATACACACACACACTACATATACACACACTACATATACACACACTACATATACACACACTACATATACACTACATATACACACACACTACATATACACACACTACATATACACACACTACATATACACACACACTACATATACACACACACTACATATACACACACACTACATACACACACTACATACACTACATATACACACACACTACATATACACACACACTACATATACACACACACACACTACATATACACACACACTACATATACACACACACTACATACACACACACACTACATATACACACACACTACATATACACACATACACACACTACATATACACACACACACACACACACACTACATATACACACACACTACATATACACACACACTACATATACACACACTACATATACACACACTACATATACACACACACTACATACACACACACACTACATACACACACACATACACACACACACATACACACACTACATATACACACACTACATATACACACACTACATATACACACACTACATACACACACACTACATATACACTACATATACACTACATATACACACACACTACATATACACACACTACATATACACACACACTACATATACACACACACTACACATACACACACACTACATATACACACACACTACATACACACACACACACTACATATACACACTACCCTACATATACACACATACACACACTACATATACACACACACACACACACTACATATACACACACACTACATATACACACACACTACATATACACACACTACATATACACACACTACATATACACACACACACACTACATATACACACACTACATATACACACACTACATATACACACACACTACATATACACACACACTACACATACACACACACTACATATACACACACACTACATATACACACACACACTACATATACACACTACCCTACATATACACACATACACACACTACATATACACACACACACACACACACACTACATATACACACACACTACATATACACACACACTACATATACACACACTACATATACACACACACTACATACACACACACACATATACACACACACACACTACATATACACACACTACATATACACACACACTACATACACACACACACTACATACACACACTACATACACTACATATACACACACACTACATATACACACACACTACATATACACACACACACACTACATATATACACACACACACTACATATACACACTACATATACACACACTACATACACACCCACACACACTACATATACACACACACACTACATATACACACACACACTACATATACACACTACATATACACACACTACATATACACACACACACTACATATACACACTACATACACTACATATACACACACACTACATATACACACACACTACATATACACACACACACACTACATATACACACACACTACATATACACACACTACATATACACACACTACATATACACACACACTACATATACACACACACACTACATATATACACTACATACACTACATATACACACACACTACATATACACACACACTACATATACACACACACACACTACATATACACACACACTACATATACACACACACACACTACATATACACACACACTACATATACACACACACACACACACACACTACATATACACACACACTACATATACACACACACTACATATACACACACACACACTACATATACACACACACTACATATACACACACACTACATACACACACACACTACATATACACACACACTACATATACACACACACACACTACATATACACACACACTACATATACACACACTACATATACACACACTACATATACACACACACTACATATACACACACACACTACATATATACACTACATACACTACATATACACACACACTACATATACACACACACTACATATACACACACACACACTACATATACACACACACTACATATACACACACACACACTACATATACACACACACTACATATACACACACACACACACACACTACATATACACACACACTACATATACACACACACTACATATACACACACACTACATATACACACACTCATATACACACACTACATATACACACACACACACTACATATACACACACTACATATACACACACACTACATACACACACACACTACATACACACACTACATACACTACATATACACACACACTACATATACACACACACTACATATACACACACACACACTACATATACACACACACTACACATACACACACTACATATACACACACACTACATATACACACACTACATATACACACACACTACATATACACACACACTACATATACACACACTACATATACACACACTACATATACACACACTACATATACACTACATATACACACACACTACATATACACACACACTACATATACACACACACTACATACACACACACACTACACATACACACACACACACTACATATACACACACACACACTACATATACACACACACTACATATACACATACACTACATATACACACACTACATACACACACACACACACTACATATACACACACACTACATATACACACACACTACATATACACACACACACACTACATATACACACACTACATATACACACACACTACATACACACACACACTACATACACACACTACATACACTACATATACACACACACTACATATACACACACACTACATATACACACACACACTACATATACACACACACTACACATACACACACTACATATACACACACACTACATATACACACACTACATATACACACACACTACATATACACACACACTACATATACACACACTACATATACACACACTACATATACACACACTACATATACACTACATATACACACACACTACATATACACACACACTACATATACACACACACTACATACACACACACACTACACATACACACACACACACTACATATACACACACACACACTACATATACACACACACTACATATACACACACACTACATATACACACACTACATACACACACACACACACTACATATACACACACACTACATATACACACACACTACATATACACACACACACACTACATATACACACTACATACACTACATATACACACACACTACATATACACACACACTACATATACACACACACACTACATATACACACTACATATACACACACTACATATACACACACACACTACATATACACACACACTACATATACACACTACATATACACACACTACATACACACACACACACACTACATATACACACACTACATATACACACACTACATATACACACACACACACACACTACATATACACACACACTACATATACACACACACTACATATACACACACTACATATACACTACATATACACACACACTACATATACACACACACTACATATACACACACACTACATACACACACACACTACACATACACACACACTACATATACACACACACTACACATACACACACACTACATATACACACACACTACACATACACACACTACATATACACACACACTACATATACACACACACTACATATACACACACTACATATACACACACTACATATACACACACTACATATACACTACATATACACACACACTACATATACACACACTACATATACACTACATATACACACACACTACATATACACACACACTACATATACACACACACTACATACACACACACACTACACATACACACACACTACATATACACACACACTACACATACACACACACTACATATACACACACACACTACACATACACACACACTACATATACACACACACTACACATACACACACACTACATATACACACACACACTACATATACACACACACACTACATATACACACTACATATACACACTACATATACACACACTACATATACACACACACACTACATATACACACTACATACACTACATATACACACACACTACATATACACACACTACATATACACACACACACACTACATATACACACACACTACATATACACACACTACATATACACACACTACATATACACACACACTACATACACACACTACATACACTACATATACACACACACTACATATACACACACACTACATATACACACACACACACTACATATACACACACACTACATATACACACACACACACACACACACTACATATACACACACACTACATATACACACACACTACATATACACACACACTACATATACACACACTACATATACACACACACTACATATACACACACACTACATATACACACATACACACACTACATATACACACACACACACACTACATATACACACACACTACATATACACACATACACACACTACATATACACACACACACACACACACACTACATATACACACACACTACATATACACACACACTACATACACACACACTACATATACACACACACTACATATACACACACACTACATACACACACACTACATATACACACATACACACACTACATATATACACACACACACACTACATATACACACACACTACATACACACACACTACATATACACACACTACATATACACACACTCTACATACACACACACACTACACATACACACACACTACATATACACACACACTACACATACACACACACTACATATACACACACACTACACATACACACACTACATATACACACACACTACATATACACACACACACTACATATACACACACACACACTACATATACACACTACATATACACACACTACATATACACACACACTACATATACACACTACATATACACACACTACATACACACACACACACACTACATATACACACACTACATATACACACACACTACATACACACACTACATACACTACATATACACACACACTACATATACACACACACTACATACACACACACTACATATACACACACACTACATATACACACACACTACATATACACACATACACACACTACATATACACACACACACACACACACACTACATATACACACACACTACATACACACACACTACATATACACACACTACATATACACACACTACATATACACACACTACATATACACACACTACATATACACACACACACTACATATACACACACACACTACATATACACACACACACTACATATACACACTACATATACACACACACACACACACTACATATACACACACACTACATATACACACACACTACATATACACACACACACACACACACACTACATATACACACACACTACATATACACACACACTACATATACACACACTACATATACACTACATATACACACACACTACATATAAACACACACTACATATACACACACACTACATACACACACACACTACACATACACACACACTACATATACACACACACTACACATACACACACACTACATATACACACACACTACACATACACACACTACATATACACACACACTACATATACACACACACACTACATATACACACACACACACTACATATACACACTACATATACACACACTACATATACACACACACTACATATACACACTACATATACACACACTACATACACACACACACACACTACATATACACACACTACATATACACACACTACATATACACACACTACATATACACACACACACACTACATATACACACTACATACACACACTACATATACACACACTACATATACACACACACTACATATACACACACACTACATATACACACACACTACACATACACACACACACTACATATACACACACTACATATACACACACACACACTACATATACACACTACATACACACACTACATATACACACACTACATATACACACACACTACATATACACACACACTACATACACACACACACTACATATACACACATACACACACTACATATACACACACACACACACACACACTACATATACACACACACTACATATACACACACACACACACACACACTACATATACACACACACTACATACACACACACTACATATACACTACATATACACTACATATACACACACACTACATATACACACACTACATATACACTACATATACACTACATATACACACACACTACATATACACACACACTACATATACACACACACTACACATACACACACACTACATACACACACACACTACATATACACACACACTACATATACACACACACTACATATACACACATACACACACACTACATATACACACATACACACACTACATATACACACACACTACATATACACACACTACATATACACACACTACATATACACACACACTACATATACACACACACTACATACACACACACACTACATACACACACACACATACACACACTACATATACACACACTACATATACACACACTACATATACACACACTACATATACACATACACTACATATACACACACTACATACACACACACACTACATACACACACACACTACATATACACACACTACATATACACACACTACATATACACTACATATACACACACACTACATATACACACACTACATATACACACACACTACATATACACACACTACATATACACTACATATACACACACACTACATACACACACACACTACATATACACACACTACATATACACACACTACATATACACTACATATACACACACTACATATACACTACATATACACACACACTACATATACACACACACTACATACACACACACACACTACATATACACACACTACATATACACACACTACATATACACTACATATACACACACACTACATATACACACACACTACATATACACACACTACATATACACACACACTACATATACACACACACTACATATACACACACACTACATATACACACACACTACATACACACACACACACTACATATACACACACTACATATACACACACTACATATACACACACTACATATACACACACACTACATATACACACACACTACATACACACACACAGTACATATACACACACTACATATACACACACACTACATATACACACACACTACATACACACACACACTACATATACACTACATATACACTACATATACACACACACTACATATACACACACACTACATATACACACACTACATATACACACACACTACATATACACACACACTACATATACACACACACTACATACACACACACACACTACATATACACACACTACATATACACACACTACATATACACACACTACATATACACACACACTACATATACACACACACTACATACACACACACACTACATATACACACACTACATATACACACACACTACATATACACACACACTACATATACACACACACTACATATACACACACACTACATACACACACACACACTACATATACACACTCTTTCTATTTGTTGTTGTTGTTGTCATGGTTTTTCCGGCTACTTACTATCCCCGCATAGAGCCCTCCCCAATGATCGGTTTCCTTGAATGTCCTCTGAACGTGATGACTAATCCGCCCCGTAGCCGTCTCCGTCGCCCTCGAGACATCCCTGACAATGTTGCGTCGTTCTAGGACAACGATTTATTTTTCCTAAAATTAACAAAAGCTAAAATTTTAATTGCTCCAAATCTTCTTCTGCCACTGAAAACCCAAATGTGATCAGACCGTAAAGCGATAAATGCGTCTGAGCTTATTCTGTGTATGGTAAATGTTTGGGCGCTGCTCTGTACGCGCTCCATTGGTGCCGCCTTCCTGACAATTAGCAGTTCTCCGTCTGTATGACTCTGAACAATATCCACCGACGTTCAGTGAAAGAAGAAAAGCTGATAAAATCCTGCGTGTAAAGACGCGTCTGAGCTGCGCGGTCTTGGTATAAATAGCGCAGTAATGTCTGCAAACAGTTTACACTTGTCTGTGTCACCCAGAAGACGCCGCTCATTGTGCTGAATCCTATTCTCCAATGTTATTGCCCAAGCGTTACACAGAAAGAATGATATACAGTAATAACTGTGGGCAGGCTGGCGTGTTAGACATCTAGATTGGCAGCGTTTCCGGCAGATTTACAGGGATATTGGTGAAAGTACTTCATATGTGCCAACATTATTCATTCCTGCTGTAATTATGTTTCCAAGTATATCTGCCAACCCCTGTGTTTCCTGGCGCTTCAGTGCTTGCAGGGCGCTGTACCACTGCCCGCCACGTAATAATGTGTGTGGGGGGGTCAGACATAACCTATTTACTAGGACATCCATAGAAGACTCTCATACATAGGCCTCAGAGTGACATATTGTGGTAGGATTAATTAGCCGCCATGGATATGTCGGAGCGCCGTGAGGCGGGATATGCACATGGGGGAGCAGATCTGGGAGCTGATGTGAGGAGGGGTCCCCCCAGCCCTGGGGGCTGCAGCATGAAGGAACTTGTTGGGGGAGCGGTGGGAAGAGGGCCTATGATAATATCTTTTACCACGGAAGCCATGTTAGGACATTCCCCTGCCATACCGGGGGGTGACATGGTTGGATACCCCTGGCATACACTATCCTGACTTACAAGACAGGTCAGCAAACACATAATTGAATAAATGGCAAATAACACTATAAATTATATTATATTATTCTATTGCTCATGCATCCAAAGCAGACGCCCATACTTAGCAATTTTTGAAAGAGCATTTCCCTCTTTTTATCTTCAGCATCCTGGTAGATGGCGGCAGATTTTTATGACGATGTCGCTGTACATTTTTCCATTCATCCATCCTTCAATGACATGAAGTATAACAGTACCGGATGCTGAAAAACAGCCCCACACCATGATGTTCCCACCTCCATGCATCACTGCTGGTATGGCGGTTTTGGGGTGATGTGCAGCGCCATTTCTCCTCCATACATGGGGTGTATTATGGCATCCAAAGAATTACATTTTGGTCTCATCTGACCAGACTATATTCTCCCAGTATTTCACAGGCTTGTCCAAATGTTGTGCAGCAAACTTTAAACGAGCTTCAACATGCTTTTTCTTCAGCAATGGAGTCTTGTGTGGTGAGCGTGCATACAGGCCATGGCGGGTGAGTACATTACTTATTGTTTTCTTTGAAACAATTGTACCTGCTAATTCCAGGTCTTTCTGAAGCTCTCCACAAGTGGTCCGTGGCTCTTGGACAACTCTTCTGATAATTCTTTTCACTCCCATGTCAGAAATCTTGTGAGGAGCACCTGGTCGTGGCCGGTTTATGGTGAAATTATGTTCTCTCCACTTTTGGATTATGGCCCCAACAGTGCTCACTGGAACATTCAGAAATCCTTCTGTAACCAATGCCATCAGTATGTTTTGCAACAATGAGGTTGCGAAGGTCTTGAGAGAGCTCTTTGCTTTTACCCATCATGAGATGTTTCTTGTGTGACACCTTGGTAAAGAGACACCTTTTTATAGGCCATCAGTTGGGACTGAACCAGCTTATATTAATTTGCACTGACAAGGGGCAGGATTGCTTTCTAATTACTGATAATTTTTAGCTGGTGTCTTGGCTTTCCATGCCTTCTTGCACCTCCCTTTCTTCATGTGCTCAATACTTTTTCCCTGTGTCATTACACATTATTACACATAACGTAATTTATGGACATCTATGGTTTGATCTCTTTGCATGTGTGGATTATATGGGTTGTTGCTGACATTTGGTGAAAATATCATTACAATATCCCCATTACACATATATACTGAGAATAATGTGAATGTGTTCAATGCTTATTATACCCGCTGTATATATATATATCCACACTTGCCAACTCTCCTGCAATGGCTGGGAGGCTCCGATAATCGGATGTTGCTTCTGGGCCCCTGCAGGAGAGGACAAGTCTCCCGGTTCAGTCGCCTCCCCCTTGCACCCCTTCCTTACCATCCAAAAATTGTCAGTCCAGCAGGGGCCAATGACGCGATAATCTCAGCATTGCGTAGCAGGGGACAGGATAACACAGAGTCAGGGGTTTCAGTATGAGCAGAGGGGGACAGGATAACACAGAGTCAGGGGTCTCAGTATGAGCAGAGGGGGACAGGATAACACAGAGTCAGGGGTTTCAGTATGAGCAGAAGGGGACAGGATAACACAGAGTCAGGGGTCTCAGTATGAGCAGAGGGGGACAGGATAACACAGAGTCAGGGGTCTCAGTATGATCAGAGGACAGGATAACACAGAGTCAGGGGTCTCAGTATGATCAGAGGACAGGATAATCAGAGTCAGGGATCTCAGTATGATCAGAGGACAGGATAACACAGAGTCAGGGGTTTCAGTATGAGCAGAGGGGGACAGGATAACACAGAGTCAGGGATCTCAGTATGATCAGAGGACAGGATAACACAGAGTCAGGGATCTCAGTATGATCAGAGGACAGGATAACACAGAGTCAGGGGTCTCAGTATGAGCAGAGGACAGGATAACACAGAGTCAGGGGTCTCAGTATGAGCAGAGGACAGGATAACACAGAGTCAGGGGTCTCAGTATGAGCAGAGGACAGGATAACACAGAGTCAGGGGTCTCAGTATGAGCAGAGGGGGACAGAATAACACAGTGTCAGGGGTCTCAGTATGAGCAGAGGGGGACAGAATAACACAGAGTCAGGGGTCTCAGTATGAGCAGAGGGGGACAGGATAACACAGAGTCAGGGGTGACGGCCCCAGCCTGAGTAATGTGTATGCATTGCTAGACGCCCAGTAGTGGTCACTTACAGTAATCATGGCCTGGACATAAGACACAATGTACCGTCCGGCTATAAGGATACTGAAGAGACACCTGAGTACCTGGCGTAGGGATTGCACTATGCATTACCCCATAGATCAGAGCGTGCAGTGACTACAGAACCACAAAGCGCAGGATGATTATCATCTACAGAAACCACTTACTTCAGTACTTTGTGTCTTGTTTCCAGATCTCAGAATAATTTACACAGTAACTTAACAGATGGCGGAAGGAAAGACACGCTCGCAGTCCCGGAGAGGTACGCTAGTTACGCATAGAGCATATTTAATACCACTGTGCCATCCTATGTGCGCTGTGTTGTTAACTAGCCATAAATCAGCGGCACGGGCGAGGACTGAACAGGTGTTACCATAAGTAATTCTGTCGCAGCGCTGTAGAAAGATAAGGATGGCTTGTCATGTGTCAGGCAACCAAGACCGAATTCCCCAAACCACAACATATGTGCAGATAAAGGGTGACAGCTGCTTATAAAGTCGTTAGTAGGAGAACGAATCCGGCGCATCACACGGAAGCGCCTCATTGTCAGTGTCAGTTATAACTCCTGAGAGGACGATGGGGGAGATGTAACCATATAGGGAAGTCATGCTCTGTACTTAGCACTAGGAAGCCTCAACGCTGACACTCGGAAGGTGAGTGACGGGACTGCGCAGAGCGAGGGGGCCTTAGGCTGGATACTGACTGTGTCCCCTTCTTCCCAACACTCTGTCAAAAACAGTAATCGGGACCCCTCCATGTCCTCTGAGCCCTATGTAGGAGAGGTGATTGCCTAGTGGATGAGCTGGATCTAGCGCAAGTTCTTTGCTTGGTGTTCAGCAGTCTGCGGTGCACCAACACATGGATGATGCCGTACGCTGACCCCTGGCGTTTGCTGGTTTGTACGGTAATAACCGTGTGGTCGTATGGGGAGATTACGTGATTATTGCTCAGTGTTCTTTATAACTCACTGCCTGCCTAAAACAATTCTCCATCTGTACACGGTAATACAAATAATCCTATACTAGAGAAAGGGCCTGATTCATTACCCATCGCAACTGAAACTACGCACGCAATTGTTCTGCACATGCATCGCGCGAAGACTCCACTTCAAATGCAGTGACTATGCAGACCCATCGCAGAGTGATTGACAGGAAGTACCGTTTGGGGGTTGTCCAAACGCAGGCGTGTCAGTGCGTACTAATGCCGTTACAGGGGCGTGCATAAATTATCTGCTGCTATGCCGTACGCAGCTTGGGCTCTCACTGTGTGTGATGAGGTTAGTAATTCCTGAGTAAGGTCAGAGCTGTGTAACTGTGTGTGAGGCTGTGATGGTACTCCATGTTACTGATGGTGTCTCAGTCTTGTGTAGTCACTGTGTGTGATGAGGTTAGTAATTCCTGAGTAAGGTCAGAGCCTGTGTAAGTGTGTGTGAGGCTGTGATGGTACTCCATGTTACTGATGGTGTCTCAGTCTTGTGTAGTCACTGCGTGTGATGAGGTTAGTAATTCCTGAGTAAGGTCAGAGCCTGTGTAAGTGTGTGAGGCGGTGATGGTACTCCATGTTACTGATGGTGTCTCAGTCTTGTGTAGTCACTGTGTGTGATGAGGTTAGTAATTCCTGAGTAAGGTCAGAGCCTGTGTAAGTGTGTGTGAGGCTGTGATGGTACTCCATGTTACTGATGGTGTCTCAGTCTTGTGTAATCACTGTGTGTGATGAGGTTAGTAATTCCTGAGTAAGGTCAGAGCCTGTGTAAGTGTGTGTGAGGCTGTGATGGTACTCCATGTTACTGATGGTGTCTCAGTCTTGTGTAATCACTGTGTGTGATGAGGTTAGTAATTCCTGAGTAAGGTCAGAGCCTGTGTAAGTGTGTGTGAGGCTGTGATGGTACTCCATGTTACTGATGGTCTCTCAGTCTTGTGTAATCACTGTGTGTGATGAGGTTAGTAATTCCAGAGTAAGGTCAGAGCCTGTGTAAGTGTGTGTGTGAGGCTGTGATGGTACTCCATGTTACTGATGGTGTCTCGGTCTTGTGTAGTCACTGTGTGTGATGAGGTTAGTAATTCCTGAGTAAGATCAGAGCCTGTGTAAGTGTGTGTGATGCTGTGATAGTACTCCATGTTACTGATGGTATCTCAGTCTTGTGCAGTCACTGTGTGTGATGAGGTTAGTAATTCCTGAGTAAGGTCAGAGCCTGTGTAAGTGTGTGTGAGGATGTGATGGTACTCCATGTTACTGATGGTATCTCAGTCTTGTGCAGTCACTGTGTGTGATGAGGTTAGTAATTCCTGAGTAAGGTCAGAGCCTGTGTAAGTGTGTGTGAGGATGTGATGGTACTCCATGTTACTGATGGTATCTCAGTCTTGTGTAATCACTGTGTGTGATGAGGTTAGTAATTCCTGAGTAAGGTCAGAGCCTGTGTAAGTGTGTGTGAGGCTGTGATGGTACTCCATGTTACTGATGGTGTCTCAGTCTTGTGTAATCACTGTGTGATGAGGTTAGTAATTCCTGAGTAAGGTCAGAGCCTGTGTAAGTGTGTGTGAGGATGTGATGGTACTCCATGTTACTGATGGTGTCTCAGTCTTGTGTAGTCACTGTGTGTGATGAGGTTAGTAATTCCTGAGTAAGGTCAGAGCCTGTGTAAGTGTGTGTGAGGCTGTGATGGTACTCCATGTTACTGATGGTATCTCAGTCTTGTGTAATCACTGTGTGTGATGAGGTTAGTAATTCCTGAGTAAGGTCAGAGCCTGTGTAAGTGTGTGTGAGGCTGTGATGGTACTCCATGTTACTGATGGTATCTCAGTCTTGTGTAATCACTGTGTGTGATGAGGTTAGTAATTCCTGAGTAAGGTCAGAGCCTGTGTAAGTGTGTGTGAGGCTGTGATGGTACTCCATGTTACTGATGGTATCTCAGTCTTGTGTAATCACTGTGTGTGATGAGGTTAGTAATTCCTGAGTAAGATCAGAGCTGTGTAAGTGTGTGTGAGGCTGTGATGGTACTCCATGTTACTGATGGTGTCTCAGTCTTGTGTAATCACTGTGTGTGATGAGGTTAATAATTCCTGAGTAAGGTCAGAGCCTGTGTAAGTGTGTGTGAGGATGTGATGGTACTCCTTGTTACTGATGGTCTCTCAGTGTTACTAAGTATTATGGATGTGTGTAAGGTAAAGGGAGCGTCCTTATGTTGTCCTGTGTATGGCATTGCGATCGCAATCATTAGCATACTATCACAGTGACCCTGCGTGCGTAAACGCTACTGCTATCCTTACTGAATCAGCCCCAAATTCACTTATCAAAGACTAAAATTGTCCCCAGGCAAATCTCCCTGTACAGAGCTCTCAGTATGAATGTATTTGGGAAGATCTTAATGTGACCACACAAGGCTGATCCTGTGCCAACATCAGGGCCTGGGTCATTGTGGTCACAAACGTTCCCCAGGCCAGCTCCGTCCCCTGTAGCCTGGCAGAGCAGCTGGGAACTCGCTACACACAGGACACACTGCATTATCTGCTATTACCAGTTGGATGTGGAGCATTGCTGGGCGCTGCGCACTTTACACTAAATGAGCCTCTTCTGGAGTTCCCGCTAGAGGTACGACTCTGCACCGCTGGAAGGGAGAATGTAACATGTGCAGAGAAATACAGAGGTCTATGGGGTCTGTTTATTAAGCCTTGGATAGAGATAATGTACCAACCAACCAGCTCCTAGCTGTCATTTTTTAAACAGTCTATGACATGGGTCTTCAACCTTTCGCCCTCCAGCTTCTCTGGAACTACAGATCCCAGGATGCCCGCCATAGTTTAAGCATGCTGTTATATCAAAACAGTGGCAGGGCATGCTGGGATGTGTAGTTCCACAGCAGCTGGAGGGCCAAAGGTTGAAGACCCCTGGTCTATGACATAGCAATTAGGAGCTGTTTGGTTGGAACTTTGGGGGAAATGTACTACACCTTGAAAAGTGGAGAGTGTTTAAGTACCAACCAATCTGCTCCTAACTGTAATTTTTCAAACACAGCCTGTAATATGGCAGTTAGGAGCCGATTGGCTGGTACTTTATCTCCATCCAAGCCTTAGTAAATAGACCCCTTGGAGTTGGTGGGTGGAGGCACAAAGCTGTCTAGTAATTGGCTGGTGTTTACCCCGCACAGAAGCAGATTATATTAGCTGCCCTTGTCTGCTCAGGTGCAACCCTGCGATTCTCCCTCCCACTCCTCTACAGCAGGACGCCATGTGAGGAGGGGGAGCTGGTCTATCAGAGCAGGCAATGTGTGACTGGCAGTCTGGCAGATGTGCACTGGTAGAATAATGGATTCAGACACAGGGGCCGGTAAGGTCACAGTAAGTGGCCGCAGAATCATCATTCTGACCTGTGTGAGACCCCCTCGGGGGACACAGTCCTAATAATGAGCTAGATATTCAGATATCTGTAGAGCAGTGACGAGGGGTTATTCTTCCTATGTAACAGACCTGCAATGGGTAACACTGAACGACGTAATCTCCCTACATGCTTCTGGTCTAATAGTGTAAATGTTGGGGTTCTATCTGCTGACATTTCTCACGTCCTGAGAGCAGCTGGGAAGATAAAATTTATTTCTTACCACAAGTCTCACTTTACCGGCTACAAATGGTCCTGATAACAGCAGAGCCTGCGATGTAATAACAACGGACAAGATAACAGCGATGAGAGTTCAGAGACGGCACAAGGGTTCTGCGTGTACAGATCTTCGCTCTCCCGGCTTTTATCTGATCTGTAAATTCCTCATACTGTGGATTATCAGCACTCGGCATACAGCAGGCGCATCACTCATAAACATGGCGACAATCTAAGACGGCCGCGCTGTAATTCCACATTATGAAGAAATAAGAACACACCGTCCATATAGAACGCAACGACCTATAGGAATATCAGGTGTCTGCCGAGGGGCATTTCTTACAGGAAATTGTATTTAAGAACTGCACTAAATCTGCCCATTGACATGAATAGAATGAAGTATTTGTGGGACAAACATTGAATAAAGGAATAATACCTATGAGATGGTGAGACAGTAGGGCCTATGAGATGGTGAGATAGTAGGGCCTATGAGATGGTGAGACAGTAGGACCTATGAGATGGTGAGACAGTAGAGTTTTTGAGATGGTGACACAGTAGAGTCTATGAGATGGTGAGATAGTAGGGCCTATGAGATGGTGAGACAGTAGGACCTATGAGATGGTGAGACAGTAGAGTTTTTGAGATGGTGACACAGTAGAGTCTATGAGATGGTGAGATAGTAGGGCCTATGAGATGGTGAGACAGTAGGACCTATGAGATGGTGAGACAGTAGAGTTTATGAGATGGTGACACAGTAGAGTCTATGAGATGGTGAGATAGTAGGGCCTATGAGATGGTGAGACAGTAGGGCCTATGAGATGGTGAGATAGTAGGGCCTATGAGATGGTGAGACAGTAGGACCTATGAGATGGTGAGACAGTAGGGCCTATGAGATGGTGAGACAGTAGGGCCTATGAGATGGTGAGACAGTAGGGCCTATGAGATGGTGAGATAGTAGGGCCTATGAGATGGTGAGATAGTAGGGCCTATGAGATGGTGAGACAGTAGGGCCTATGAGATGGTGAGACAGTAGGGCCTATGAGATGGTGAGACAGTAGGACCTATGAGATGGTGAGACAGTAGGGCCTATGAGATGGTGAGACAGTAGGGCCTATGAGATGGTGAGATAGTAGGGCCTATGAGATGGTGAGACAGTAGGGCCTATGAGATGGTGAGATAGTAGGGCCTATGAGATGGTGAGACAGTAGGGCCTATGAGATGGTGAGATAGTAGGGCCTATGAGATGGTGAGATAGTAGGACCTATGAGATGGTGAGATAGTAGGGCCTATGAGATGGTGAGACAGTAGGGCCTATGAGATGGTGAGATAGTAGGGCCTATGAGATGGTGAGACAGTAGGGCCTATGAGATGGTGAGATAGTAGGGCCTATGAGATGGTGAGACAGTAGAGTCTATGAGATGGTGAGATAGTAGGGCCTATGAGATGGTGAGACAGTAGGACCTATGAGATGGTGAGACAGTAGAGTTTATGAGATGGTGACACAGTAGAGTCTGTGAGATGGTGAGATAGTAGGGCCTATGAGATGGTGAGACAGTAGGACCTATGAGATGGTGAGACAGTAGAGTTTTTGAGATGGTGACACAGTAGAGTCTATGAGATGGTGAGATAGTAGGGCCTATGAGATGGTGAGACAGTAGGACCTATGAGATGGTGAGACAGTAGAATTTATGAGATGGTGACACAGTAGAGTCTATGAGATGGTGAGATAGTAGGGCCTATGAGATGGTGAGACAGTAGGGCCTATGAGATGGTGAGACAGTAGGGCCTATGAGATGGTGAGACAGTAGGACCTATGAGATGGTGAGACAGTACGACCTATGAGATGGTGAGACAGTACGGCCTATGAGATGGTGAGACAGTACGGCCTATGAGATGGTGAGACAGTACGGCCTATGAGATGGTGAGGGCCACACACAGCCTGGAGGGGGCAGGGGAGCAGAATTAATGACGTTATATTGGTCATTCTCACCTCTCACGTGATTCATTCTGCTCACAATGTGACAACGTAACAAAGTCCTCATCATTCCTTTGGCCGGTCTCCTTCACACATACCAACAGAGATGTATGTTCCCCTGCTGGTTAGTGCACTTCTCCGGTTGTAGCCGTTCTGTGCTGGCACAAGACCAGTACTGCGCATGTGCAGTACGGGTCTGCGATTGACAGACTGCTACCGTTTCTGTGTGGGGAAGGAGTGGTGAGGGCCTCTGTTTTTCATGAGTGGGGAGGGAAGAGGCCAGGATCTCCATTGGCTGATAGAGATTTCATGACCCCTTTTGAGCAACTGCGATCGCCGGCTTGATTGGTAACTCATGGTCACTCACCGGGAGAGGATCTCGCAGATGTTCCGATGCTGCGTCCATGGACGCAGGTCGGATCAGTAATACATGAAGGAGGCATGACGCCCCCTTTGCATTACCATAATAGTGCTGTCACAACTGCTAACATGTTACCATAGTAAAAGCGTGGGAGCCTGACTCCTGGGAGCCATGAATTCTGGTTCTATGAGACTAGATCAGGATTAGAAAGTATTGGTCCTTATCTTTTCCTATTCTGACCCAGAGATATAGCGGGCAACACTGGCTTCCTTCTCACACTATTATACACCCATAGTGGGCATACTGCACCCTGCCAGAGACAGGTCTGACAGTAACGTGCTCCCATATTGTAATCAGTGCATACGGGGAATCGTAAATAGTAATACTAGTCACACCTACCCATTATTAGTCACACCATTACAAGTCACACCTACCAATTACAACATTACTCACACCTACTCATTACTAGTCACACCTACCAATTAAAAGTCACACCATTACTAGTCACACCTACTCATTACATTACTACATTACTCACACCTACTTATTACTAGTCACACCTACCAATTACTAGTAACACCTACCCATTATTAGTCACACCATCACTAGTCACACATACCCATTACTAGTCACACCTACTCATTACATTTCTCACACCTACTCATTACTAGTCACATCTACTAATTACTAGTCACACCTACTCATTACTAGCCACACCTACTCATTACTAGCCACACCATTACTAGCCACACCCACTCATCACTAGCCACACCTACTCATTACTAGTCACACCTACTCATTACATTACTACATTACTCACACCTACTCATTATTAGTTACACCTACCCATTACATTACTACAATACTCACACATACTCATTACTAGTTACACCTACCCATTACTAGTCACACCTACTCATTACATTACTACAATACTCACACCTACTCATTATTAGTTACACCTACTTACTACTAGTCACACATTCCCATTACTAGTCACACATTCCCATTACTAGTCACACCTACTCATTACATTACTACAATACTCACACCTACTCATTACTAGTTACACCTACCCATTACATTACTACAATACTCACACCTACTCATTACTAGTCACACCTACCCATTACATTACTACAATACTCACACCTACTCATTACTAGTCACACCTACTCATTACATTACTACAATACTCACACCTACTCATTATTAGTTACACCTACTTACTACTAGTCACACATTCCCATTACTAGTCACACCTACTCATTACATTACTACAATACTCACACCTACTCATTACTAGTTACACCTACCCATTACATTACTACAATACTCACACCTACTCATTACTAGTCACACCTACCCATTACATTACTACAATACTCACACCTACTCATTACTAGTCACACCTGCTCATTACATTACTAACACTTACTCATTACTAGTCACACCTACCAATTAAAAGTCACACCATCACTAGTCACACATACTCATTACTAGTTACACCTACCCATTACATTACTACAATACTCACACATACTCATTACTAGTCACACCTACTCATTACATTACTACAATACTCACACCTACTCATTACTAGTTACACCTACCCATTACATTACTACAATACTCACACATACTCATTACTAGTTACACCTACCCATTACTAGTCACACCTACTCATTACATTACTACAATACTCACACCTACTCATTATTAGTTACACCTACTTACTACTAGTCACACATTCCCATTACTAGTCACACATTCCCATTACTAGTCACACCTACTCATTACATTACTACAATACTCACACCTACTCATTACTAGTTACACCTACCCATTACATTACTACAATACTCACACCTACTCATTACTAGTCACACCTACCCATTACATTACTACAATACTCACACCTACTCATTACTAGTCACACCTACTCATTACATTACTACAATACTCACACCTACTCATTATTAGTTACACCTACTTACTACTAGTCACACATTCCCATTACTAGTCACACCTACTCATTACATTACTACAATACTCACACCTACTCATTACTAGTTACACCTACCCATTACATTACTACAATACTCACACCTACTCATTACTAGTCACACCTACCCATTACATTACTACAATACTCACACCTACTCATTACTAGTCACACCTGCTCATTACATTACTAACACTTACTCATTACTAGTCACACCTACCAATTAAAAGTCACACCATCACTAGTCACACATACTCATTACTAGTTACACCTACCCATTACATTACTACAATACTCACACATACTCATTACTAGTCACACCTACTCATTACATTACTACAATACTCACACCTACTCATTACTAGTTACACCTACCCATTACATTACTACAATACTCACACATACTCATTACTAGTTACACCTACCCATTACACTACTACAATACTCACACCTACTCATTACTAGTCACACATTCCCATTACTAGTCACACCTACTCATTACATTACTACAATACTCACACCTACTCATTATTAGTTACACCTGCTCATTACATTACTAACACTTACTCATTACTAGTCACACCTACCAATTAAAAGTCACACCATCACTAGTCACACCTACTCATTACTAGTTACACCTACCCATTACATTACTACAATACTCACACATACTCATTACTAGTTACACCTACCCATTACACTACTACAATACTCACACCTACTCATTACTAGTTACACCTACTTACTACTAGTCACACATTCCCATTACTAGTCACACCTACTCATTACATTACTACAATACTCACATCTACTCATTACTAGTTACACCTACCCATTACACTACTACAATACTCACACCTACTCATTACTAGTTACACCTACCCATTACTAGTCACACCTACTCATTACATTACTACAATACTCACACCTACTCATTATTAGTTACACCTGCTCATTACATTACTAACACTTACTCATTACTAGTCACACCTACCAATTAAAAGTCACACCATCACTAGTCACACCTACTCATTACTAGTTACACCTACCCATTACATTACTACAATACTCACACATACTCATTACTAGTTACACCTACCCATTACACTACTACAATACTCACACCTACTCATTACTAGTTACACCTACTTACTACTAGTCACACATTCCCATTACTAGTCACACCTACTCATTACATTACTACAATACTCACATCTACTCATTACTAGTTACACCTACCCATTACACTACTACAATACTCACACCTACTCATTACTAGTTACACCTACCCATTACATTACTACAATACTCACACCTACTCATTACTAGTTACACCTACCCATTACATTACTACAATACTCACACCTACTCATTACTAGTCACACCTGCTCATTACATTACTAACACTTACTCATTACATTACTACAATACTCACACATACTCATTACTAGTTACACCTACCCATTACACTACTACAATACTCACACCTACTCATTACTAGTTACACCTACTTACTACTAGTCACACATTCCCATTACTAGTCACACATTCCCATTACTAGTCACACATACTCATTACTAGTCACACCTACTCATTACATTACTGCAATACTCACACCTACTCATTACTAGTTACACATACTCATTACTAGTCACACCTGCTCATTACTTTACTAACACCTACTCACTACTAGTCACACCTACACATTACATTACTACAATACTCACACCTACTCATTACATTACTACAATACTCACACCTACTCATTACATTACTACAATACTCACACCTACTCATTACATTACTACAATACTCACACCTACTCATTGCTAGTCACACATACCCATTACTAGTCACACATACTCATTACTAGTCACACATTCCCATTACTAGTTACACCTACTCATCACTAGCCACACCTACCCATTACTAGTCACACCATTACTAGTCACACATTCCCATTACTAGTCACACATACTCATTACTAGTTACACTTACCCATTACTAGTGACCGCAGGCGGCCTCTGTGAAAGAAACATGGAATGTGATGGCAGATGAGAACCACTTGGCCCATCTAGTCTGCCCCTTTTTCATTTATCCTTTTGGCAACTTCAACCCCATTTGCTCCTTAGGTCTCTCTTTGGGACACTCTTATGCCTATCCCAAGCGTGTTTACATTGTTCCACCGTCTTAGCTTCTACCACCTCTGATGGGGGCTTTTCCACTCATCCACTACCCTTTCTGTGACGTCATTTCTCCTCGCATTTCCCCTGAGCCAGTGTCAGTGCATTATAAAGGCGTCCATGTTACATATAGATATTTACCCGAACTCCCAGCTCCACATTCTCGCCACCATAAACCTCCATTCCTTCGTCCAGCAGCCCAATCTCTTCAAAGTACAGTCTGTCTACGATGAAACAGCCAATCAGTGCAGGGCTTCTAAAGCAAACAAAACAGTGATAAGTCAACAAGTTTGTAAAATAAATCACACTGTGGCGCCCACATCCAAAACAAGTGCACGCATATTACACGCACATCCGACACCGCCGCCCACACCGGCCACCGTCGCGCACCACCAATACCGCCGCGCACCTACAACACATTTTTTATATTGTAAAAACAGTCTTCATTTGGGCAGCTGCAACTAATATTACAGGAGTTGTACTGAGAGCTCCATGACAGCAAATTCGCCGGTTTTTATTAGCTATAAAAGTCCATCCTAGGGTAACCACTGTTATACGCTGTATACTGTATATGTGTTACTAGGTGCACTCCCAGCACTGCGACACCGCCATCTGAAAACTCCAACAGCCGCCATATGGGGCACAAATACTAGGTAAATAAAGACACATCTCGTGTATGTGTGTGTACATGTGATAGGGAATATAGAGTGTAAGCTCCTCTGGGGCAGGGACTGATGTGAATGGCTGAATACTCTCTGTACAGCACTGCGGTGTATGTGTGTGTACATGTGATAGGGAATATAGAGTGTAAGCTCCTCTGGGGCAGGGACTGATGTGAATGGCTGAATACTCTCTGTACAGCACTGCGGTGTATGTGTGTGTACATGTGATAGGGAATATAGAGTGTAAGCTCCTCTGGGGCAGGGACTGATGTGAATGGCTGAATACTCTCTGTACAGCACTGCGGTGTATGTGTGTGTACATGTGATAGGGAATATAGAGTGTAAGCTCCTCTGGGGCAGGGACTGATGTGAATGGCTGAATACTCTCTGTACAGCACTGTGGTGTATGTGTGTGCCATATATAAATATCTGGTAATAAATACATATGAGTATATATATATATATATTAGGGATGCCTCCTGTACCTGATGGGAGCTGTAGCATTTTCCATCTTCCACCAGGACTTTGGAGGATTCAGATAACGACACCATAATTCCCAATCAAACCCCTGAGCAGACAGAGGATACTCTTCAATTTCAAAGGTATCGTACTTGATGTTGTCAAAAGATGGAGATATGATGACTTTTCGGTTCTCCTGGATCCTGCTCAGCACCGGCTCTGCCCTAAGGAGACAAGAACCACCACCACCACCATCATCATCATCATCATCATCATCATCCCTTTGTCGTCATCATCATCATCATCATCCCTTTGTCATCACGTTGCAAGAAGATGATAACGAAATTCCTCCCCTCACGTTTTGATGTTTAAGAACAAGGAAACAAAATTCATAGAGTAAAAGGAAACTAATAATGACCATTTCACGTAACACCCTGAGTTAGTGGGTTCTGTAAAAATAAAATATATATTATATATACATATACACACATGAATCTGTATGTAATGCCGGCGGTTATTCAGCCGCTGGATCAAATACCCACAATAGCAGCCCGACGGATCGAAATCCCGACTGCAGCAGGTAAGTACCCTACCCCCTCCTCTCCCTCCCCTAACCCTCCCTTAGTGGTGCCTAACCCTAACCTTCCCCTCTAGTGCCTTACGCTAACCTCCCCTCGTTAGTGCCTAAAATAACCCCCCCTCCCCACACTATAAACCTAACCCTCCTGGTGGGGTGCCTAACCCCAATCCCCCTCCAGTGGTGCCTAACCCTAACCCCTCCTTTCCCTAACCTAACCCTCCCGGGGGTGCCTAACCCTAAGTACCCCGATGGTCCCAGCCCTGAACTGCTTCTTAAGGTCCCTACACACGGAACGATGTGCTCACGATGTGATATCGTGAACGTTTTCCCTCAAACAGTCCCCGTCACTCCAGGACACGATATGGGGCTTAAACAGCACATTTGACTTAAGAACTATCATGCAAGATCTAAAGATCACTAAATGCATACAAGCATAAGTGACATCCATGATGCAGGCATCTGTGTAAAATAAATTATTCAGAGATGCAAACATGGATCAGTGCGGCTTGCATCTGAAAAAAAATAATCAATAATACACAGATGCATGGACAAATCAGTATGATCATTACATACATCTGTACAGCCATGGCCATAAGTTCTGATAATGACACAAGTATTGGTTGTCACAAAGTTTGCTGCTTCAGTGTATTTACACCTTCTTGTCAGATGTTACTATGGTATACTGAGGTAACATTACATAAGTGTCAGATGTTACTATGGTATACTGAGGTAACATTACATAAGTGTCAGATGTTACTATGGTATACTGAGGTAACATTACATAAGTGTCAGATGTTACTATGGTATACTGAGGCAACATTACAGCATTACATAAGTGTCAGATGTTACTATGGTATACTGAGGTAACATTACAGCATTACATAAGTGTCAGATGTTACTATGGTATACTGAGGTAACATTACATAAGTGTCAGATGTTACTATGGTATACTGAGGTAACATTACATAAGTGTCAGATGTTACTATGGTATACTGAGGTAACATTACATAAGTGTCAGATGTTACTATGGTATACTGAGGTAACATT
The DNA here is from genome assembly GCA_031769625.1 of Taudactylus pleione. Classification (NCBI taxonomy): domain Eukaryota; kingdom Metazoa; phylum Chordata; class Amphibia; order Anura; family Myobatrachidae; genus Taudactylus; species Taudactylus pleione. The sequence goes on along the minus strand of JAUIMM010000046.1, from coordinate 1,849,647 downwards.
ACATAAGTGTCAGATGTTACTATGGTATACTGAGGTAACATTACATAAGTGTCAGATGTTACTATGGTATGAAATGCTGTAATGTTACCTCAGTATAAGTGTGAAAGGCTTTCATTGACAATTACATGAAGTTTATGCAGAGAGTTAATATTTGCAGTGTTGACCCTTCTTTTTCAAGACCTCTGCAATTGGCCCTGTCAAGCTGTCACTCACCTTCGGGGCCACATATTGACTGATGGCCGCCCATTCTTACCTAATCAATGCTTGGAGTTTGTCAGAATTTGTGGGTTTTTGTATCAGTCCTGTGTCATGCCAACAGTAAAGCATCCTGAGACCATTCATGTGTGGGGTTGCTTCTCAGCCAAGGGAGTGGGATCACTCACAATTTTGCCTAAGAACACAGCCATGAATAAAGAATGGTACCAAGACATCCTCCAAGAGCAACTTCTCCCAACCATCCAAGAACAGTATGGCAAAAGTGATAACTAAGCGGCTTGGGGAACAAAACACAGAAATTTTGGTCAATGGTGAGGAAACCCCCCAGACCTTAATCCCATTGAGAACTTGAGGTCAATCCTCAAGAGGCGGATGTACAAACAAAAACCCACAAATACTGACAAACTCCAAGCATTGATTAGATAAGAATGGGCGGCCATCAGTCAGTATGTGGCCCAGAAGTTGATTGACAGCTGTCAGGGCCAATTGCAGAGGTCTTAAAAAAGAAGGGTCACACTGCAAATATTCACTCTTTGCATAAACTTCATGTAATTGTCAATAAAAGCCTCTGACACTTATGTAATGCTGTAATGTTACCTCGGTATACCATAGTAACATCTGACACTTATGAAATGCTGGTAATGTTACCTCAGTATACCATAGTAACATCTGACACTGGAGACCCAATAGCGGTTGAGCTAAATACAGGGGACAAACCACGTAGGGGCCCCCCGTATGAAGCACAAGGAGCATCGGCCTTTTCAGAACCAGTCCTGGTTGCCAAACTACAGGGGACAAACGACGTAGGGGTCCCCTGTATTTTGCACAACCAATACTGGGTCTCCAAAGCTCGTGGCTCGTTGTTCTTTTGGGGGAGGGGTACGCGTTTTTTAAACACAGAAGCACAGAGGGATCTCACTTATCCTGTCCGTGCTTCTGTGTTTTATTTATACACAGATGCAAGCATCACGAATCTTCCTGATCAGAGTCTACATCTGTCTGCTGCTAACGTCTGCTACCTCCCCCGGGTCCTGCAGACCGCACCACCACCGCTAACTCCCCCTGGTCCTGCAGACCGCACCACCACCGCTAACTCCCCCTGGTCCTGCAGCCCGCACCGTCGCAGCTAACGCCTGCTTCCTACCCCGAGTCCCACCACTGCTACAGCCCACAAAGGACAGCCATCTTGGTGCACCCAAGTGAACCCACTTTGAGTACACCCTTCTGGAGGCACCTACTGAGGCCTGCCCAACAAGTTGAAGCTTACTATCTGTATAATGGCGCAATTGTGAGGTAATAGTTTAAAATCTGTAACTTTCTAATTTACCTGAACCTCAAAAGCATTTACCCTGGCACAATAGCTACCTAATAAAACAATCCCCAAGTCTAAATTCGCCCCCTACCCTGAGTTTTGCCTTCCCAAATATCCCCCATAGACTATAGCAGAAAAGTTGTCCTAACTGAGAATGTCAGAAAAAAGTGACAGTTGGAGATTTATATCACTCCCATGTCCTAATATTTTATGTTATTGCTCTTAAATTTGGCATGCAGCATCGAGCGACAGTTCTCCCCAGCCATCCCAAATTTCAGATCCGTACCTCCTATAGCTTTTGAGGGGGATGCAGTCAGGCTACAGGCGGGCGCTATCCCGCCCACCGATATCCCGACACTGACAGCCCGACACCTATCATTAGCCCAACTACAAAATACCGACAACCGGCATACCAAACGAATGTAAGCCGGGTGTCTTGGCGTTTAGCCACAGGAGTGGGGGGGGGGGGGGGGGGGAGAGTTAGGTTTAAGGATCCCCGAGGGGAACTTAGAGTTAGAGTTAGGCACCCCCCGGGAGGGTTAGGTTTAGGCACTAATTGGGGGGGGGGGAGGTTGGGCTTAGGCACCACTAAGGGAAAGGGAGGGATAGGAGGGAGAGAGGGGAGGGTTAGGTTACTTACCAGCCCCAGGTCGGGAATTAGGTCCGTCGGGGCTCCGCCAATGGTGTTTGATCCGATGGCTATTTAGCAGCCGGTATTAAAAATACAGATTCCCTTTTGAGGTGCAGCACTTTAAACACCATGCCCCCCCCCTATATATATATTATATATATTATTTTTACACACAATGCAAACTCAAAATGTGTAGATGCCTTTGTGCCCTCCCAAAGGTAGACGTCACAGGTAGGTGCATCTGACATATCTGTATGTGGCCTCCTCTGCAGCTGGTAACCGGAACGTGAGAATATTGCAACGTTCCTGAAGTGTTCCGAGTTATTCCATAGGCGCTGGCTCCTGTCATAACCCAACATTGTGATTTCCACTCCATTACATTACCGAGCAGCCAGTCTTATATTAGCTCATGAAGTTTTATGTCTCATTCCTTCATATATTGAATGTTTTGGAGACAACTTCAAAGTTTTTACACTGTAAATGGGTTTATAAAAGATTAAACAGGACAGCGATTAGTAGGAATATTTCATTTTAACTCCAACAAAATGTTCTTGTAGAGGAAACTCACAGTGAGTACATCTGCTCATGTAATGATTATTCCATGGTGATTACAGCCCACCTAACTATCTACACATAGCGAACACGTCTGTATAAAGTGTAACACGGGGTATTGATATGTGTCTTTTATTGGCCCCAGCAGACACTGCACCTTAGCACACGTGAGGTTAGGCCTGCACACATACAGGCACATATGAGGTTAGGCCTGCACACATACAGGCACATGTGAGGTTAGGCCTGCACACATACAGGCACATGTGAGGTTAGGCCTGCACACATACAGGCACATAGGAGGTTAGGCCTGCACACATACAGGCACATAGGAGGTTAGGCCTGCACACATACAGGCACACGTGAGGTTAGGCCTGCACACATACAGGCACACGTGAGGTTAGGCCTGCACACATACAGGCACATAACATAAAAGTCTCAGCACTCCTTGTGTCAGCAGTGGCTTGCAGCCACAATTTGGGCATACTCTCCCAGAATAGCCCTTGGACACTCCAGGTCCTGGCACTCTAATGCTAACCACCACCCCCAGCCTATCGCCTGGCTAGCTTATCCAGCATCAGGAGCAATGAGCAACAGGTGTGTGAGAGTTTTAAACCCTTCCTGTGCTGCTGGCTCTGAGCGACCTGGAAAACAAGGAATTCCATCTCTCTACTATTAGCTGTGTAGCCCAGAAATGCCAAAATTCTATTGTAACTGCAGAATGTGCCAATCTTATTTTCCTCTCCCTTGGAGGGAGCTTATCCCACCTTAATGTGGGCAATTCAGGTAAGAGACCACCCCTCTCATCGCAGAAGGATTATTATATGGTGCTGGGTCACCGTGTGCGGCAAGTACAGCCAGTACGCGGCATGAGGTTATGGCTGCCAGTAATTACTTGTACACTTTATTCATAATAAATATAATGCAGCATTTGTGGTCTACACTATCCTGCCCACTACAGAACCATTTCCTGCTCCTTCCTTGTGTCTGCTATATATTTATTAAATATCTAGATTCCCTGGTAGGTTTAGGAAGCCCCTGCTTTTCCCATTGTAGCCATAGACCCCCGCAGATAAACTCCTAGGCGTCGTGTTACGTCTGTCGTGGTCTGGGATTGCACACTAGTGAAAGAAGGTAAGACCTTAATACATGTACATAGTATGTCAGTTGTGGGGTGGCACTTGCCTTCTTTCACTAGTGTGGTGCCTTGGGGTGGACTTAAACTCTTTGAATGTTAGGGACTTACCCGATGATGAGGGACTTACCTGGACATGGTGGGTAAGCCGATAACTGGCCACAATTATGCAAAAAACCTCTACTATATAAATTATTATACATTTTTCATCATATAAAGTAATGTTTGTATAGTGCATCTACCTTTTATTTTTCTGTGTACTGATCCAAAGAGATACCAGACTGTCAGCGCAGGGATAGTCTAGCTGTAATCAGCTTTGTGGTAAACTGGGAATCACTCAACTCAAGAACAAACAATATAACGACGTTTCTTGGGCAAGTAAATGGGCCAGTCCCAGGAATGGAACCGCTACTGAGACCGGGGATGTTCTCACCATCTGATAGATCATTATAGGAGGTTTAGTAACTGCTGTGTCTATCCAGCCTTTGTGCTACTTGTGGTTCTTCTCTCATACATACATAAGTGGCGGGCAGAAGAGACGGCCGCTGTTCTATGTCAGTATGATACCAGCACATCCAATCACGTCTGTTCTAATGCTCATCTTCTCTAGTAACAGCAGCACACGTAGAACACGGATATTACACGCCTCATACTCACCACCCCACATTGAACTCAACATGAGCATCGAAAAGAGCCACCACTGGTGCCGTGGCCGCTCTCCAGCCACTGACTCTAGACCGTATGAGCCCCTCCTGTTTGCTGTGCCGGACAACCTTAATGAATTGGGGTTTGCGTTTATTAACCTCGTCCACGTACTGCGTCAGCTTCTCCTTCAGCTCCTCTGTAATAAAGCGCAGAACATAAAGTCAGCTAATTACCCAGGACACTGACATACATAATTACCTTCCCACGCAACAACGTATGCCGCAACAATCATTAACGTCACTGAGTCACATCTCTGGGTTTTATAACAAGTCTAAAAATAAGGGATTTTACTTGGCTATAAAAAATGTATAAACACATAATTCATCGTGTTCACTTGAAGGCTCTGAGGGCTTATTTACTAATCAGCGGATTGTAAACGCTGCCACGCCCTGGTGAGTGCGCCCAAAATGTAAAAGGGCAATGACATTTATTGCTATAAGAAGCATTGCGCATGTTAAACACTCAGGGAGGCGGCAGCATTTACAAGTCGCCGCATAGTAAATAAACCCCACAGAGTGAGAATGAGTCACCGACAGTACGAACCGAGCCTCAGAGCGCGATACGCTGTTATTTACCGGTATAGGCCGAGCATATTACCGTACACAATAACGTCTGGGAGATCTCGGTGCCCTCGCTACTTCCTGTCAGCTTCAGTTATACGTAACAAAAAGTCATTTCATTCTTTTGATGAAACACATTATGACAGATATCCAATGGTTTATACAATATTTAATGGGCTGTTGATGTATAATGTCAAACATGATTATTCAAGGAATTAATGGCCGTAATGCTATTTCTAAGACGACTAATGCAGATGTATTGGGCCATGAAATGATCTGAGAGCTGAATCAGAATATTAGAATGGCATTTTCTCCAGTACGTGGCGTCAGTCTGGGGGGAGAGCGGGGAGATGACGAGCTGCTGTATATGTCATATCATGTACCACCCATCGTTCCTACTTTATAATGGTGAGATCATTAAGTTCATTGTTAGTAAAAGCAGGCCCGGGCTAGGGCAGGGAGCTTGGCCCGGGCTAGGGCAGGGAGCTGGGCCCGGGCTAGGGCAGGGAGCTGGGCCCGGGCTAGGGCAGGGAGCTGGGCCCGGGCTAGGGCAGGGAGCTTGGCCCGGGCTAGGGCAGGGAGCTTGGCCCGGGCTAGGGCAGGGAGCTTGGCCCGGGCTAGGGCAGGGAGTTGGGCCCGGGCTAGGGCAGGGAGTTGGGCACGGGCTAGGGCAGGGAGTTGAGGTAATCTGATCCTTTGTGCAATTTAACAGAAGCTGCAGTTCTCACTGGTTCCAATCTACATTCCTTATTGCAGTTCATAAGACATTAATAGCACAAAGTTAGGAAAAACACAGAATAGTAGAAGTTGTGTACTAAGGGGCCTACTTATTACACAGCTTTTGTGGTATACTCACTATTTAAGTATCCCAATAATTTATTATGAGGATACTGCCGCAGGGATGTAATCAGGATCTAGGCAGGAGGTAGGAGGCTGGAGGTAGGAGTATCTAGCTGAGATCGGGATGGGATGGTTGGGAGGCAGAAGGCAGGAGTATCTAGCGGAGATCGGGATGGGATGGTTGGGAGGCAGGAGGCAGGAGTATCTAGCGGAGATCGGGATGGGATGGTTGGGAGGCAGAAGGCAGGAGGTACGAGGCAGGAGTATCTAGCTGAGATCTGGGTGGCATGGTTGGGAGGTAGGAGGCTGGAGGTAGGAGGCAGGAGTATCTAGCTGAGATCGGGATGGGATGGTTGGGAGGTAGGAGGTTGGAGGTAGGAGGCAGGAGTATCTAGCTGAGATCGGGATGGGATGGTTGGGAGGCAGGAGGTAGGAAGCAGGAGTATCTAGCTGAGATCGGGATGGGATGGTTGGGAGGCAGGAGGTAGGAAGCTGGAGGTAGGAGGCATGAGTATCTAGCTGAGATCGGGATGGGATGGTTGGGAGGTAGGAGGTTGGAGGTAGGAGGCAGGAGTATCTAGCTGAGATCGGGATGGGATGGGATGGTTGGGAGGCAGGAGGTAGGAAGCAGGAGTTTCTAGCTGAGATCGGGATGGGATAGTTGGGAGGCAGAAGGCTGGAGGCAGGAGTATCTAGCTGAGATCGGGATGGGATGGTTGGGAGGCAGAAGGCTGGAGGTAGGAGGCAGTAAGTATCTAGCTGAGATCGGGATGGGATGGTTGGGAGGCAGAAGGCAGGAGGTAGGAGGCAGGAGTATCTAGCTGAGATGGGGATGGGATAGTTGGGAGGTAGAATAAGTGCTGAGATTTAGCGAAACACTGACATGCAGCTGTCACTATCTGTAGCACCTGGATGGGGAGGGCTCAAGGTCCAGTGTAAGACTTTAGACCTGTATGTGAAAACGCATTCTCAACGCATCTCGGAAAGTCCAAGCGTAGTCCTAAGGTTTAGAGAAACTGAACGAGTCCTGACCTTGACTTCTCAATCACTCCACCAGAATAACACCGTGATCCTGCCAGTACTCCCTACTCCAGACCAGTCCCACATGGGTTGGGTACGGGATGCTAGCGGTCAAAATCCCAATGCCAGCATCCTGACAGGGTTAGGATACCGACACTTGTCGATAGGTATCCTAACCCTTCTTCTACCCATACCCCTCCCTGGTGCCTAAACCTAACCTTCCCTTTCCCGCACCCTAAACCTGATACTCCTCCCCCTAGTGCCTAATCCTAACCCCCCCCTTAGTGCCTAACCCATCCCCTAGTGCCTAACCCTAACCCCTCCCCTAGTGCCTAACCCTCCCCCTCCCCCTAGTGCCTAACCCTAACCCTCCCCCAAGTGCCTAACCCTAACCCTCCCCCAAGTGCCTAACCCTAACCTTCCCCCTAGTGCCTAACCCTCCCCCTCCCCCTAGTGCCTAACCCTAACCCTCCCTCAAGTGCCTAACCCATCCCCTTTTGCCTAACTCGTCCCCTAGTGCCTAATCCTAACCCTCCCCCCTAGTGCCCAACCCTAACCCTCCCGTTAACCTTGCTACTTACCTTCGGGATGCCGGCGTCGGGATTCTGACAGGTGTCAGAATTCCAGCGCCAATATTCTAAGCGTCGGCATCCCATGTGCTGGGATATTGACCAGATCCTGTCCTGCACATGGACTTACACCCAAAGGGGGCGCTACACACAGAAACAATAGCAAATATGCTTTACTAAAGAGAGAGAATGGCCATGAAGGATGGGGGTCATTACAGAGGTCATTACAGGGGTCATTACAGGGGTCATTACAGGGGTATCTACAAGTGTTACTTTTGTGTTGTGTTTTCTTGGTTCCATTCATCAGTGACGCCTGGGGATATACAGAGTGCAGACCCCACCAAGCTTCCTTTCCGTCAGCTTTGTAGATAGTGGGTGAGCCCATAAGCATCTCAAGTACTAGAAAACAGCGGAGACATTTCCATATATATTTGTGAAGGCGCTTTCTGTGTATAAAGCAATCAGTATTATACTTATAATTCCTCCAGCGATGTTGCAGAGTGATCTCATTTACATAAGACGGGCGCGCTGGCTCGGAACAGCAGCAGAAACAATATCGCTGTGACCAGACAAAGTACTGTAATACAATGTCCCATTCCACCTGTGTCACCGCCGTTATTACCGCACAGACCCTCGTCTGAGGAGCTGACTCCTCTCATTAACAGATTCCACACATCTGCAAATCACCTTCTAACTCAGAGAGAATGAGCAGTTCCTCTTATATATAATATTCCGTGATAATGTCATGTTACCTGATTCACATCACATCCCAGACACCTTTCTGTGTATTGTTTTATTCTACTCTCAAAAATAAATGTAATTCTGTAATGCATTAAATTTACATAAGCTCCTGCGGCTGGTTCTGGAATACTCATTATAAATCCATGTCCCAGCCTTCACCCGACCTCCCAACATGTCTGGCCGAGCGTGTGGCGACGTCTCCACCTGTCCTCTGTACACGGTTTGATAGCATCCCCCCCCCCCCCCCCAGGAGGCCAGAGGAGGAAATGATGAATGGTCCCTATGTATAGGAAGCAGAGCGTCATCATTTCATGTCCGGGCTGTTGACAATTTACCGATAATTAGTAAAATATATCTTTTATTCCACAAAAAAACCACATAACTGATGCTGGCCTGCAGAAGACCAGTCAAGTAACAAGGCTAGTCATGCATGGCATAGCTTCACCAAAATGGTGCCCGCCAGCTTAATACACTACAGAATGGTGCCCGTCATCTTAATACACTACAGAATGGTGGCCGCCAGCTTAATACACTACAGAATGGTGGCCGCCAGCTTAATACACTACAGAATGGTGCCCGTCATCTTAATACACTACAGAATGGTGGCCGCCATCTTAATACACTACAGAATGGTGGCCGCCAGCTTAATACACTACAGAATGGTGGCCACCATCTTAGTATACTACCATCTTAGTATACTAGAAAATGACCCTGTTTGGGCAGAGCTAACTGTGCTCTGTCCCAGAAGCCTGGGTGGCTGGGAGGAGAAACACACTTGAGAGGGGGGTGTGCATATAAGGGTGTGGGGCATTACAGTGGTCAGCATCCCAATGAGAGGGGGGATTGCCTGAGAGAACAAAGATCCCTGTGTGGTTTGGGATAATCAGAGAAGCCTACAGAGAGGAGACCCAGGTCCTAAGAGTCTATGGGATCACTGGGGTGCTGCTGCCGGACCCCTGAGTGAGTGACGGGGAGACACACCCAGTCCCTACATCCCAAGTCTGGAGAGGAGACTGGGAGAAGAGCAGCAGTGACCCTGGCTGAGCTCGGTGCAGCATACAGTGGGGACCATGTAAGGAGAGCGGATTCAAGTGCGCTGCAACAAGTATCCTGTCAGTGACCCTATAGGAGAGCCGCTGGCCTGTGATTCTGGCGCTCTGTGAACAGGGAACGACTGCAAGCAAATAGAGTGGTGGTCTGGATCCCCAGCAGTGGGTCCCTCATTACCACGCCAGCTGCGAGACATAGAAGTACCACAATTGCACATGCATTTAAGCTGTGTGCGGTTACTGTTACTTTAAGAACAACGCCTCTAAGTTAAGCCGCACATCCACTAGGCGACGGCGGCACCACAGTACGATTACCACATTGTAATCGTACCGTGGTTGCGGTTCCCCTGCAGTGCCTACACTGAGCCGGCGCCCAACCAGCAGCTCTCAATGAGACTAAGGGGGGTATTCATGAAAGAAATTGAGATGTAAAGTACCAACCAATCGGCTCCTGTCATGTTACAGGCTGTTTGAAAAATGACAGTTAGGAGCCAATTGATTGGTCGTTTATCTCTCACAATTTTCTCTCTCTCTCCAACCTTTCATGAATAACCCCCTAATTATCTGCCTTACAAAGCAGACGTGTGTCGTATGACCAATCAGAGGAGGAGGAGGGGAGACAGCGCCGGGCATTCTACGCGTCATCTGAATACTTCCTAATAGTTTATGTAGGGGTTAGGGTGCCGAACGGACCTCCCGTTGGTGTACGCTGGGGAGAACTTTGACCCGAGGAGCCTGTTCTGGGCCTTCCACTGGATGGATTGGCAATTGGTCTGGGGCGCCTAATGGAATGGTTGGGGTTCTGGTCGGACCTGACGATGGAGGGCATCGGGCAGAACTTTGGACCCAGGGAGCCTGTTCAGGGCCTTCCACTGGATGGATCTGGACGACATCACACCAGAATACTTAATAACTTGAAGACTTAAACCTGGGGAACGCTGGGTACTTCAGTTAATATATAGTATATACACGGGGAGCGCACAATAAGTATAAAAACACCTTTACCAATATAAATTGAAGTAAAAGAATACAAACATATGGGGCAGATATACTAAGCTCTGGAGAGTGATAAACTACCAGCCACTCAGCTCCTTAAAAAAACAGCCTGTAACATGACAGTTAGGAGCTGAGTGGCTGGGAGTTTATCACTCTCCAGAGCTTAGTACATCTCCTCACCACACAGCGGAACGTGGTCAGAGGACGCGAAGCAAAGGGGAGGTGTGATGACTTATCAGCCGGAGACAACTTACAGCAGATATAGATCACTGACACACGTACAGGAAGACTACACACGTACAGGAAGACTACACACGTACGGGAAGACTACACACGTACAGAATGACTGCACACGTACAGAATGACTGCACACGTACAGGAAGACTGCACACGTACAGGAAGACTGCACACGTACAGGAAGACTGCACACGTACAGGAAGACTGCACACGTACAGGAAGACTGCACACGTACAGAATGACTGCACACGTACAGGAAGACTGCACACGTACAGGAAGACTGCACACGTACAGGAAGACTGCACACGTACAGGAAGACTGCACACGTACAGGAAGACTGCACACGTACAGGAAGACTGCACACGTACAGGAAGACTGCACACGTACAGAATGACTGCACACGTACAGGATGACTGCACACGTACAGGAAGACTGCACACGTACAGGAAGACTACACACGTACAGGATGACTACACACGTACAGGATGACTACACACGTACAGGAAGACTACACACGTACAGGATGACTGCACACGTACAGGAAGACTACACACGTACAGGAAGACTACACACGTACAGAATGACTACACACGTACAGGATGACTACACACGTACAGGATGACTGCACACGTACAGGATGACTGCACACGTACAGGAAGACTGCACACGTACAGGAAGACTGCACACGTACAGGAAGACTGCACACGTACAGGAAGACTGCACACGTACAGAATGACTGCACACGTACAGGATGACTGCACACGTACAGGAAGACTGCACACGTACAGGAAGACTACACACGTACAGGATGACTACACACGTACAGGATGACTACACACGTACAGGAAGACTACACACGTACAGGATGACTGCACACGTACAGGAAGACTACACACGTACAGGAAGACTACACACGTACAGAATGACTACACACGTACAGGATGACTACACACGTACAGGATGACTGCACACGTACAGGATGACTGCACACGTACAGGAAGACTGCACACGTACAGGAAGACTGCACACGTACAGAATGACTGCACACGTACAGGATGACTGCACACGTACAGGAAGACTGCACACGTACAGGAAGACTGCACACGTACAGGAAGACTGCACACGTACAGGATGACTGCACACGTACAGGATGACTGCACACGTACAGGAAGACTACACACGTACAGGAAGACTACACACGTACAGGAAGACTACACACGTACAGGAAGACTACACACGTACAGGAAGACTACACACGTACAGGATGACTGCACACGTACAGGATGACTGCACACGTACAGGAAGACTACACACGTACAGGAAGACTACACACGTACAGGAAGACTACACACGTACAAGATGACTACACACGTACAGGATGACTACACACGTACAGGATGACTACACACGTACAGGATGACTACACACGTACAGGATGACTGCACACGTACAGGAAGACTACACACGTACAGGAAGACTACACACGTACAGAATGACTACACACGTACGGGATGACTGCACACGTACGGGAAGACTGCACACGTAGGGGAAGACTGCACACGTAGGGGAAGACTGCACACGTAGGGGAAGACTGCACACGTAGGGGAAGACTGCACACGTAGGGGAAGACTGCACACGTAGGGGAAGACTGCACACGTAGGGGAAGACTGCACACGTAGGGGAAGACTGCACACGTACAGACTGACTACACACGTACAGACTGACTGCACACGTACAGGAAGACTGCTACACACGTACAGGAAGACTACACACGTACAGGAAGACTACACACGTACAGGAAGACTACACACGTACAGGAAGACTACACACGTACGGGAAGACTGCACACGTACGGGAAGACTGCACACGTACGGGAAGACTGCACACGTACGGGAAGACTGCACACGTACGGGAAGACTGCACACGTACGGGAAGACTGCACACGTAGGGGAAGACTGCACACGTAGGGGAAGATTGCACACGTAGGGGAAGACTGCACACGTAGGGGAAGACTGCACACGTAGGGGAAGACTGCACACGTAGGGGAAGACTACACACGTAGGGGAAGACTACACACGTAGGGGAAGACTGCACACGTACAGAATGACTACACACGTACAGACTGACTGCACACGTACAGACTGACTGCACACGTACAGGAAGACTGCACACGTACAGGAAGACTGCACACGTACAGGAAGACTGCACACGTACAGGAAGACTGCACACGTACGGGAAAACTGCACACGTACGGGAAGACTGCACACGTAGGGGAAGACTGCACACGTAGGGGAAGACTGCACACGTAGGGGAAGACTGCACACGTACAGACTGACTACACACGTACAGACTGACTGCACACGTACAGGAAGACTGCTACACACGTACAGGAAGACTACACACGTACAGGAAGACTACACACGTACAGGAAGACTACACACGTACAGGAAGACTACACACGTACGGGAAGACTGCACACGTACGGGAAGACTGCACACGTACGGGAAGACTGCACACGTACGGGAAGACTGCACACGTACGGGAAGACTGCACACGTACGGGAAGACTGCACACGTACGGGAAGACTGCACACGTAGGGGAAGACTGCACACGTAGGGGAAGATTGCACACGTAGGGGAAGACTGCACACGTAGGGGAAGACTGCACACGTAGGGGAAGACTGCACACGTAGGGGAAGACTACACACGTAGGGGAAGACTACACACGTAGGGGAAGACTGCACACGTACAGAATGACTACACACGTACAGACTGACTGCACACGTACAGACTGACTGCACACGTACAGGAAGACTGCACACGTACAGGAAGACTGCACACGTACAGGAAGACTGCACACGTACAGGAAGACTGCACACGTACGGGAAAACTGCACACGTACGGGAAGACTGCACACGTACGGGAAGACTGCACACGTACAGAATGACTACACACGTACAGGAAGACTGCACACGTACAGGAAGACTGCACACGTACAGGAAGACTGCACACGTACAGAATGACTACACACGTACGGGAAGACTGCACACGTACGGGAATACTGCACACGTACGGGAAGACTGCACACGTACGGGAAGACTGCACACGTACGGGAAGACTGCACACGTAGGGGAAGACTGCACACGTAGGGGAAGACTGCACACGTACGGGAAGACTGCACACGTACGGGAAGACTGCACACGTACGGGAATACTGCACACGTACGGGAAGACTGCACACGTACGGGAAGACTGCACACGTACAGGAAGACTGCACACGTACGGGAAAACTGCACACGTACAGGAAGACTGCACACGTACAGGAAGACTGCACACGTACGGGAAAACTGCACACGTACGGGAAGACTGCACACGTACGGGAAGACTGCACACGTACAGAATGACTACACACGTACAGGAAGACTGCACACGTACAGGAAGACTGCACACGTACAGGAAGACTGCACACGTACAGAATGACTACACACGTACGGGAAGACTGCACACGTACGGGAATACTGCACACGTACGGGAAGACTGCACACGTACGGGAAGACTGCACACGTACGGGAAGACTGCACACGTAGGGGAAGACTGCACACGTAGGGGAAGACTGCACACGTACGGGAAGACTGCACACGTACGGGAAGACTGCACACGTACGGGAAGACTGCACACGTACGGGAATACTGCACACGTACGGGAAGACTGCACACGTACGGGAAGACTGCACACGTACGGGAAGACTGCACACGTAGGGGAAGACTGCACACGTAGGGGAAGACTGCACACGTAGGGGAAGACTGCACACGTACAGAATGACTACACACGTACAGGACGACTACACACGTACAGACTGACTGCACACGTACAGACTGACTGCACACGTACAGGAAGACTGCATTAAGGCCGCACCTCTGTGAGGGCCGGTTCTGCCTCATCTCTAACCAGGATCACACGTTTTATTATCAGGTGCTACAAAGTATCCCGTCACTCTCACAACTATTACTGTGGGGTCACTGAAGTGTCCACTCACATCTCACACGATTATATTTGGCGATGGAGGTGCGAGTGAGCTAAGGACCTCTGATCCCGGCTGGACAGTCCCAGAATAATGTATAAGGGATAATATGCAGAAAGCTGAAGCGTATGAAGCCGGATTCTGATCTGACTGAGACCAGAGCATTGTGGTCAGCACACGGATCAGACATTACAGCAGAATAGTCTGTGGTCACCGATGGCCCCACACGCGGCGTGACGGCCTGACACACAGGGCACCGGCTGCATGAAGGTAACACGGTTCTGCTACATACCAGGCTGAGCAAGTGGCACAGGAAGACTGCACACGTCAAAATACTCATGGCTAATACATTACTACATACTGCAGACTGGCACTTCAAATGCGCATTGTTAATAAACATTCATTTATTAAGGACATAGAAAAAAATAAATAAAACTGTAAAATACACTATATACTGTATACATACCACCCGGTATTCCCTGATTGGGAAAGCAGGACACATTATATACACCCTGCCCCCCATCCCCTATAGTCACCAGACTTTGGGGCAAGTATCAAGGGGTGATAGCCCCAGCGTATTCGCAGAACTAAGGGCTTATTCCCACTTCTCATCATGTAAGTAAAGGCATTCGTGGAAATATCCAATGATACAATAATTAGACCACTATAACCGGCTATGACTTAATAAGTGACTGAAGGGCCTATATATATATAGATCCATATCGCAAGGGATATTTTAATGTTGAATGATTATATCCAGAGGAGTTTCTAGAGAGGAGGGGGTCCGTGTGCAATCTCCGACACGGGCCCCCTCCTCTCCGCCCGGCAGCGCACTGAGCTGTGCGCAGCCAGCGCCGGAGTTATAGACTCTGGGCACTAGAGTGTACCCAGAGTCTATAGTGTATGCACAGGTCACCGGGAAAATGGCCACGGCGGCCGTTTTCCTTGTACTGCGCATACGACGGGAAAATGGCCGCAGCGGCCATTTTCCAGTCGTTTTACAGCGCTGGACCCCCGCGCCGACGTGGGACTCCGGAGATGTAAGTAATATTATGGGTGCAGGGTGTGCGGTGCCGGGTCCCCATGGACACAGGGGCCCGTGTTCCCCGCACATCCTGCACTCATTATAGATGCGCCCCTGATTATATCCCCGTAATGTACAAAGGCGAACTCGCAGGAACCGGTGTCCCTGAAAGTTATAACCCCGGCAAATTGTAGAACTCTGTGAAAGACTTCTCCTGTGGAAGCTGACACCGCGCATGTGTACAGCGCCAGCTACCACTGCCGGCCGCAGGAGAGGGATCGGAAGATCTCTCTCCTGCTCCTGGAGCCTCCAGAGGTTTAAAGCAGTTTACACCACCTGAAGATGGTATAATCTGAGCTTCAGTGGAAATGAGTACACATTTATACAAAGATGGTGTAAACTGGGGCCAAACGCCGAAAAGCTTTGCTTTTTGGAGTTTAGTACATAGGGGTCAGATCATAGTCTCCATTAATAATAACGGGGACTGCGATCAGCTTTGCTATTTAGCACTTTGCCAGAGATTTCTGTGATACTGTATCTCCTGGTTTGTGCAATTAGTACATAGGTACAATTCATAAAATTATGCAGAAACTGCAGTTTCTACATCATTTTATGAAAAAAGCCTCATACATAGCCCCTTAGGAACCCCTTGAAGACAAGTTGAACTAGCATTAATGTACTAGTGTAAGTGAGGGGTTTATATAGGGCTCTCTGAACAGGCATTGGTTGCACAGATCATGTGGAAACAAATTGCTCACTGGTTGGACAAATCCAGAGTCAGCTGACCAAAGCAAGATATCGACGCCCATGCAGCACAGGTCTCAGGAGAAACTCCATTACCCAGAGACACAGGAAAAACTGACCGCCAAGAACATGGCAGCTGATGAACTGGCAGCGATGGGTATGGTAAGAGGGTCTGGGAGCATACATGCCTACTCTCCTGGAAGTCGCGGGAGGCTCCCGATTTTTCGGGTAACCCCCCGCACCCCCGGTGTTCCTGCTTACTTCCTGCTTACTTCCTAGTGAAGTGAGCATAATGGGGAGAATTTCCGCAGAGATCGCGGGTCTCAGTGTAGGGGGAGGGGCTCAATGACGCCATTTAGCACAAATCAAGTCAATTGTCTCCGTCCCGTTTAAATCTGCGCACTCACAGCAATTTACCACGAGGGGGCAGGGCGTCTTGTTCTGCCCCCCATTGCCACCCAGTCTGGGAGCCCGCTGTGTGACAATTACACAACGGATGGCATCAGAAGAACCATTAAATTCATCCAACAATGCCCTTACCCTACTGATAGGTATACACGGCGATTGCCTGATTTCCAAGCATATGTGTATTGTGCAATGTGTAACTGCAGAGCCTCTGTAGCCCCATAAATACATTATGTTGATTATATTGGTTAGAAAATGTAATTTTCTCAAAGTTATTAGTATTATTTATGGCTGTGATGCAACTTCCCCGAGGGGTCCACCCAGTGCACATCAAGGCCTATAACACTGGTTGAACAATGGCGGCCTCAGTGATGTCACAGACTGTCCGTGTTATGATAGTTTGAACAATGGCGGCCTCAGCGATGTCACAGACTGTCCGTGTTATGATAGATTGAACAATGGCGGCCTCAGCGATGTCACAGACTGTCCTTGTTATGATAGGTTGAACAATGGCGGCCTCAGTGAGGTCAGACTATGTTATGATAGGTTGAACAATGGTGGCCACAGTGAGGTCACAGACTATGTTATGATAGGTTGAACAATGGCGGCCTCAGTGAGGTCACAGACTATGTTATGATAGGTTGAACAATGGCGGCCTCAGTGAGGTCACAGACTATGTTATGATAGGTTGAACAATGGCGGCCTCAGTGAGGTCACAGACTAGGTTATGGTAGGTTGAACAATGGCGGCCTCAGTGATGTCACAGACTAGGTTATGGTAGGTTGAACAATGGCGGCCTCAGTGAGGTCACAGACTATGTTATGATAGGTTGAACAATGGCGGCCTCAGTGAGGTCACAGACTGTCGGTGTTGGTAGGTTGAACAATGGCGGCCTCAGTGAGGTCACAGACTAGGTTATGGTAGGTTGAACAATGGCGGCCTCAGTGAGGTCACAGACTATGTTATGATTATTTGAACAATGGCGGCCTCAGTGATGTCACAGACTGCCGTGTTATGATAGGTTGAACAATGGCGGCCTCAGTGAGGTCACAGACTATGTTATGATAGGTTGAACAATGGCAGCCTCAGTGAGGTCACAGACTATGTTATGATAGGTTGAACAATGGCGGCCTCAGTGATGTCACAGACTGCCGTGTTATGATAGGTTGAACAATGGCGGCCACAGTGAGGTCACAGACTATGTTATGATAGGTTGAACAATGGCGGCCTCAGTGATGTCACAGACTGCCGTGTTATGATAGGTTGAACAATGGCGGCCTCAGTGAGGTCAGACTATGTTATGATAGGTTGAACAATGGCGGCCACAGTGAGGTCACAGACTATGTTATGATAGGTTGAACAATGGCGGCCTCAGTGAGGTCACAGACTGTCGGTGTTATGATAGGTTGAACAATAGCGGCCTCAGCGATGTCACAGACTGTCCGTGTTATGATAGGTTGAACAATAGCGGCCTCAGTGAGGTCACAGACTATGTTATGATAGGTTGAACAATGGCGGCCTCAGTGAGGTCACAGACTATGTTATGATAGGTTGAATAATGGCGGCCTCAGTGAGGTCACAGACTGTTATGATAGGTTGAATAATGGCGGCCTCAGTGAGGTCACAGACTATGTTATGATAGGTTGAACAATGGCGGCCTCAGTGAGATCACAGACTATGTTATGGTAGGTTGAACAATGGCGGCCTCAGTGAGGTTACAGACTGTCGGTGTTATGATAGGTTGAACAATGGCGGCCTCAGTGAGGTCACAGACTAGGTTATGGTAGGTTGAACAATGGCGGCCTCAGTGAGGTCACAGGCTGTGTTATGGTAGGTTGAACAATGGCGGCCTCAGTGAGGTCACAGACTAGGTTATGCTAGGTTGAACAATGGCGGCCTCAGTGAGGTCACAGACTATGTTATGATAGGTTGAATAATGGCGGCCTCAGTGAGGTCACAGACTATGTTATGATAGGTTGAACAATGGCGGCCTCAGTGAGATCACAGACTAGGTTATGGTAGGTTGAACAATGGCGGCCTCAGTGAGGTTACAGACTGTCGGTGTTATGATAGGTTGAACAATGGCGGCCTCAGTGAGGTCACAGACTAGGTTATGGTAGGTTGAACAATGGCGGCCTCAGTGAGGTCACAGGCTGTGTTATGGTAGGTTGAACAATGGCGGCCTCAGTGAGGTCACAGACTAGGTTATGGTAGGTTGAACAATGGCGGCCTCAGTGAGGTCACAGACTAGGTTATGGTAGGTTGCATCCTAGTTCCACAGATCTTGTGACTGTTCCCACTTTATGAAGTGACCACTTTCATTTCCAGTCTCAGACAGAGCTAACACCACAATTACATTGCTTTATAAGGGCTCAGCAAATGCTAGAACCATACAATCAATATCTTTTTACGTTGTGCCGGTTACTTCAGATACAGACATAAACCTAGAGGCAAAAGAAATCCTGAAATCAGGACATGAAGAATGTAACGTTACACATCTCCCTGAAGGATTAGTGGCTGATGTCCCTTGTTCCATGTTCATTAATTGTATCCTCCAGGGATTCTCTCTCTACTGACCAAATATCAGACTATATCCATGACAGTGACAGGACCCCAGATGAGCCAGGAGGGAGATGCGGATATACCAAGCATGGAGACATAATTAGCCAGCGACGTCCTGTATGCCCGCTATGGCCGACACTGCCCATTTGTGTCAAGGTGTAAGAGTGATACCCAGTTACAACGCGGCAGACGGATATTCCCCAGATACAGGGAGAAGTGTTTATTATATTTTTATTCCCTTAGAGAATGCGGTTACTTCAATTATACTGTACGTCAAGGCTGAAAATATCACCAAGTGGCAATATTAGTTACGGAAAACACAGCGCATTAGTGGGTGGGTCTGTGTGCCAGCCTGTTATACCCTAATATTACTACATACTACAAGATACTCACATTAAATACATCCTAGGACTACTAAAATATTTACATATGTACTAAGGCACAGACATCTATCACCTGCCTGCCAGCAGAACAAAACCTGTCATTATTTTTAATTACTAGTATTTCTTTCATACAGAATATACTACCTGGGACGTCATGGCGACTGTAACCAGGAAACTCGGCAGAGATGGGAAGACAAACGCGGCCCAGGGTACAATATGCTCAGACCTGGTGTATTTCCAGTGTTTATAATAAATAAAGGTGCAGTTACCAGCATAGGTGACAACGCTTCCTCCATTAGTGTAAGACAGGAGCCCTGCATAGGTGACAACGCTTCCTCCATTAGTGTAAGACAGGAGTCCTGCATAGGTGACAACGCTTCCTCCATTAGTGAAAGACAGGAGTCCTGCATAGGTGACAACGCTTCCTCCATTAGTGTAAGACAGGAGTCCTGCATAGGTGACACCGCTTCCTCCATTAGTGTAAGACAGGAGTCCTGCATAGGTGACACCGCTTCCTCCATTAGTGTAAGACAGGAGTCCTGCATAGGTGACAACGCTTCCTCCATTAGTGTAAGACAGGAGCCCTGCATAGGTGACAACGCTTCCTCCATTAGTGTAAGACAGGAGTCCTGCATAGGTGACAACGCTTCCTCCATTAGTGAAAGACAGGAGTCCTGCATAGGTGACAACGCTTCCTCCATTAGTGTAAGACAGGAGTCCTGCATAGGTGACACCGCTTCCTCCATTAGTGTAAGACAGGAGTCCTGCATAGGTGACACCGCTTCCTCCATTAGTGTAAGACAGGAGTCCTGCATAGGTGACAACGCTTCCTCCATTAGTGTAAGACAGGAGCCCTGCATAGGTGACAACGCTTCCTCCATTAGTGTAAAACAGGAATCCTGCATAGGTGACAACGCTTCCTCCATTAGTGTAAGACAGGAGCCCTGCATAGGTGACAACGCTTCCTCCATTAGTGTAAGACAGGAGTCCTGCATAGGTGACAACGCTTCCTCCATTAGTGAAAGACAGGAGTCCTGCATAGGTGACAACGCTTCCTCCATTAGTGTAAGACAGGAGTCCTGCATAGGTGACAACGCTTCCTCCATTAGTGTAAGACAGGAGCCCTGCATAGGTGACAACGCTTCCTCCATTAGTGTAAAACAGGAATCCTGCATAGGTGACAACGCTTCCTCCATTAGTGTAAGACAGGAGCCCTGCATAGGTGACAACGCTTCCTCCATTAGTGTAAGACAGGAGCCCTGCATAGGTGACAACGCTTCCTCCATTAGTGTAAGACAGGAGCCCTGCATAGGTGACAACGCTTCCTCCATTAGTGTAAGACAGGAGCCCTGCATAGGTGACAACGCTTCCTCCATTAGTGTAAGACAGGAGTCCTGCATAGGTGACAACGCTTCCACCATTAGTGTAAGACAGGAGCCCTGCATAGGTGACAACGCTTCCTCCATTAGTGTAAGACAGGAGTCCAGCATAGGTGACAACGCTTCCTCCATTAGTGTAAGACAGGAGCACTGCATAGGTGACAACGCTTCCTCCATTAGTGTAAGACAGGAGTCCAGCATAGGTGACAACGCTTCCTCCATTAGTGTAAGACAGGAGTCCAGCATAGGTGACAACGCTTCCTCCATTAGTGTAAGACAGGAGCCCTGCATAGGTGACAACGCTTCCACCATTAGTGTAAGACAGGAGCCCTGCATAGGTGACAACGCTTCCTCCATTAGTGTAAGACAGGAGTCCTGCATAGGTGACAACGCTTCCTCCATTAGTGTAAGACAGGAGTCCTGCATAGGTGACAACGCTTCCACCATTAGTGTAAGACAGGAGTCCTGCATAGGTGACACCGCTTCCACCATTAGTGTAAGACAGGAGTCCTGCATAGGTGACAACGCTTCCACCATTAGTGTAAGACAGGAATCCTGCATAGGTGACAACGCTTCCTCCATTAGTGTAAGACAGGAGTCCTGCATAGGTGACACCGCTTCCTCCATTAGTGTAAGACAGGAGCCCTGCATAGGTGACACCGCTTCCTCCATTAGTGTAAGACAGGAGTCCTGCATAGGTGACAACGCTTCCACCATTAGTGTAAGACAGGAGTCCTGCATAGGTGACAACGCTTCCACCATTAGTGTAAGACAGGAGTCCTGCATAGGTGACAACGCTTCCTCCATTAGTGTAAGACAGGAGTCCTGCATAGGTGACACCGCTTCCACCATTAGTGTAAGACAGGAGTCCTGCATAGGTGACAACGCTTCCACCATTAGTGTAAGACAGGAGTCCTGCATAGGTGACACCGCTTCCTCCATTAGTGTAAGACAGGAATCCTGCATAGGTGACACCGCTTCCTCCATTAGTGTAAGACAGGAGTCCTGCATATTGTAGGTAGAACTTCAATCAAAAAACTAGTACAAATATTGCAGAAACAATCACTTGTCTGTGTCACTAGAAGCTTTATATAAAGTAAAAGAACTTGAATTTAAAAACCTATTTATTTTTCCAATGGGCACCATTGTGGTTTGGAATAATATTGTCCTAAGTGGATTTCTGCCCCATTGCCCTCTGTGACGTACTGTGGGGCCCATCCCTGCCTGATATTACCGGATATTTTTGTGCATTACCTCCTGTACTAAGTGTAGAATAAGCCACACGATACACACGCTGCCGCTGAACGGCTCATTGCAGATTTATCTCCGCACGGCATTTATCAGACAGAGCACGGAGCTGACACACGCAGACAGATCTGTGTTGGTTTTTCTACAGAAACAAACAATTTTATTCACAAGCTGAAAATTCAATTTTCTGGCAGATTAGCTGTCATTTTGCCTCGCACATTGCGCAAGCAGCGAGCTGCCATGTTCAGGCGTTGTGTAAAATCGCCAGAAGGAAGATCCAGAGGGAACCTGGGGGTGCAGTAATTTTTCCTCACGATGAGGAACCGATGGTCCGTGTGCTGTTATGTACAAACATCAAACCTAATGCTTCTAATCCGCTGTCTGGGCCGCTGTATACTGGGACATGCAGCATGTAACCGCGTTATATTGCAGCATTACCAATAAGTATTACGCTTGTTTGCACCTTCGGACGAGTTTAACTGGTTTGAGTCACGTTATTCTATTTTGTAGACAGGTTATAATATAATAGCATGTACAGGACAGGACAGACAGTGGTCCGGAGGTCAGCCATGCTGACAGGAATACACCAGCGCCGCCATGTTCCGCCCCTGCAGACACAAGATGGCTACAGCTCTGTATCCAAGGAGCACTTACAGCATATGCCGAATCCAAGAGCAACTAAGGAAATAAACACTACCTGATGATATAGAGGCAGGGCTAGAAAGCACACACTGATCATCTCTGCTACAGCAGATGTCTTAGGTGCCAACAGATTTCTTCTGTCTCTGAGTTCATATACTTCAAAATATATTGATCATTGAGAAGACTGATTTGAGCCAAGTGTCCTGGTGTCTCCTCTGATCCCTATACTGCGCCAGTGATGGCCATTGGCTGCCATGGCAACACAACCTGTCTACTCTGCACCGGCATCTATACACTGTCACCAGGGAAAGTGACTGATGTACTATAATATATAATGGCTGCCATGGTAACACAACCTGTCTACTCTGCACCGGCATCTATACACTGTCACCAGGGAAAGTGACTGATGTACTATAATATATAATGGCTGCCATGGCAACACAACCTGTCTGCTCTGCACCAGTATCTATACACTCTCACCAGGGAAAGTGACTGATGTACTATAATATATAATGGCTGCCATGGTAACACAACCTGTCTACTCTGCACCAGTATCTATACACTCTCACCAGGGAAAGTGACTGATGTACTATAATATATAATGG
The DNA here is from genome assembly GCA_031769625.1 of Taudactylus pleione. NCBI lineage: Eukaryota > Metazoa > Chordata > Amphibia > Anura > Myobatrachidae > Taudactylus > Taudactylus pleione. The sequence continues at coordinate 1,826,076 of JAUIMM010000046.1, read as the reverse complement.
CTGCCATGGTAACACAACCTGTCTACTCTGCACCAGTATCTATACACTGTCACCAGGGAAAGTGACTGATGTACTATAATATATAATGGCTGCCATGGTAACACAACCTGTCTACTCTGCACCGGCATCTATACACTCTCACCAGGGAAAGTGACTGATGTACTATAATATATAATGGCTGTTACCGGATGCCAATCACAAAGTTGGTGCAGTTATATGTTAACATTTCCATGAGGGTTAGTGTTAGGCTCAGGGTTAGGCTCAGGGTTAGGCTCAGGGTTAGGCTCATTGTTAGTAGTACACTATATACAGATTGTCAACAATACATCAGTGAGGACATGACAGGATTGTTGACATTCTCATGTTGACCTAATGAATGCCGACATAACATAGCTGTTGGAAATGCGTGTGTACAGCTGGCGCGGTGGTGTAGCAGGGTTATGTACACACCAGCAGATGCCTCATCACTACACACAGCCCAGTGGCATAACCACCATGTTGGTTTGCTGAAGGATATGTGATGTACAGCTGTGATACAGCTCACCCCCGGCGCTGACCGCATACAGCTTGTGGGTGGCGCTGCAGGATGCTGGAACAGCGATAATTACAGCTCAGTACGCCAGGTCTCTCAGAGTCGTCAGACATCTCTCTCCCACTGTGTCACTCTCTCACAGTAAACAAGATGGAGCCGCACATGCTCAGTACTGACCTCAGCGGCCATCTTGGATCAGGGAATGAAGGTTCCCTGGAGGTACATTAGGCATGGAGTCTGCGAAGTAGCACACGCCACAATACTGAGCCCTCATGATCAGTGCGGTATCACTGAGATATAAAACAGATCATGGACAGGCTGCTCATGTCATGTATGTGATACTCATGTCACGTATGTGCTGCTGATTAGGCTGATAATCTAATTGCTTTGTTTCCTATAACAGCCGTTCTCTCCCCCCTGTAAGATGGAGAATCTGCCTCGGGATGGTCACAGCCTGACATGACCAGAGCCCCAGGTGCCTCACACCTCCTACCATTAGTATATGAGGACTATTCACAGCACCTCGAATCTCCCGGAATTCCTCTGGTGGTCAAACTTTCAGCTTTGTGGCTCCAACTCTATGGAAGTCGCTTCCCCGCACAGTTCCAGAAACCTCCTCTCTCTAATCCTTCATACACTGACTCAGGACTGTCCTGTGTACTCAGCTCCCTTCACTCATCTTCCTCTCTCTAATCCTTCATACACTGACTCAGGACTGTCCTGTGTACTCAGCTCCCTTCACTCATCTTCCTCTCCCTAATCCTTCATACACTGACTCAGGACTGTCCTGTGTACTCAGCTCCCTTCACTCATCTTCCTCTCTCTAATCCTTCATACACTGACTCAGGACTGTCCTGTGTACTCAGCTCCCTTCACTCATCTTCCTCTCTCTAATCCTTCATACACTGACTCAGGACTGTCCTGTGTACTCAGCTCCCTTCACTCATCTTCCTCTCTCTAATCCTTCATACACTGACTCAGGACTGTCCTGTGTACTCAGCTCCCTTCACTCATCTTCCTCTCTCTAATCCTTCATACACTGACTCAGGACTGTCCTGTGTACTCCGCTCCCTTCACTCATCTTCCTCTCTCTAATCCTTCATACACTGACTCAGGACTGTCCTGTGTACTCAGCTCCATTCACTCATCTTCCTCTCTCTAATCCTTCATACACTGACTCAGGACTGTCCTGTGTACTCAGCTCCCTTCACTCATCTTCCTCTCTCTAATCCTTCATACACTGACTCAGGACTGTCCTGTGTACTCAGCTCCATTCACTCATCTTCCTCTCCCTAATCCTTCATACACTGACTCAGGACTGTCCTGTGTACTCAGCTCCATTCACTCATCTTCCTCTCTCTAATCCTTCATACACTGACTCAGGACTGTCCTGTGTACTCAGCTCCCTTCACTCATCTTCCTCTCTCTAATCCTTCATACACTGACTCAGGACTGTCCTGTGTACTCAGCTCCATTCACTCATCTTCCTCTCTCTAATCCTTCATACACTGACTCAGGACTGTCCTGTGTACTCAGCTCCCTTCACTCATCTTCCTCTCCCTAATCCTTCATACACTGACTCAGGACTGTCCTGTGTACTCAGCTCCATTCACTCATCTTCCTCTCTCTAATCCTTCATACACTGACTCAGGACTGTCCTGTGTACTCAGCTCCCTTCACTCATCTTCCTCTCCCTAATCCTTCATACACTGACTCAGGACTGTCCTGTGTACTCAGCTCCCTTCACTCATCTTCCTCTCTCTAATCCTTCATACACTGACTCAGGACTGTCCTGTGTACTCAGCTCCATTCACTCATCTTCCTCTCTCTAATCCTTCATACACTGACTCAGGACTGTCCTGTGTACTCAGCTCCCTTCACTCATCTTCCTCTCTCTAATCCTTCATACACTGACTCAGGACTGTCCTGTGTACTCAGCTCCCTTCACTCATCTTCCTCTCTCTAATCCTTCATACACTGACTCAGGACTGTCCTGTGTACTCAGCTCCCTTCACTCATCTTCCTCTCTCTAATCCTTCATACACTGACTCAGGACTGTCCTGTGTACTCAGCTCCCTTCACTCATCTTCCTCTCTCTAATCCTTCATACACTGACTCAGGACTGTCCTGTGTACTCAGCTCCATTCACTCATCTTCCTCTCTCTAATCCTTCATACACTGACTCAGGACTGTCCTGTGTACTCAGCTCCCTTCACTCATCTTCCTCTCTCTAATCCTTCATACACTGACTCAGGACTGTCCTGTGTACTCAGCTCCCTTCACTCATCTTCCTCTCTCTAATCCTTCATACAATGACTCAGGACTGTCCTGTGTACTCAGCTCCCTTCACTCATCTTCCTCTCTCTAATCCTTCATACACTGACTCAGGACTGTCCTGTGTACTCAGCTCCCTTCACTCATCTTCCTCTCTCTAATCCTTCATACACTGACTCAGGACTGTCCTGTGTACTCAGCTCCCTTCACTCATCTTCCTCTCTCTAATCCTTCATACACTGACTCAGGACTGTCCTGTGTACTCAGCTCCCTTCACTCATCTTCCTCTCTCTAATCCTTCATACACTGACTCAGGACTGTCCTGTGTACTCAGCTCCCTTCACTCATCTTCCTCTCCCTAATCCTTCATACACTGACTCAGGACTGTCCTGTGTACTCAGCTCCCTTCACTCATCTTCCTCTCCCTAATCCTTCATACACTGACTCAGGACTGTCCTGTGTACTCAGCTCCCTTCACTCATCTTCCTCTCTCTAATCCTTCATACACTGACTCAGGACTGTCCTGTGTACTCAGCTCCATTCACTCATCTTCCTCTCTCTAATCCTTCATACACTGACTCAGGACTGTCCTGTGTACTCAGCTCCCTTCACTCATCTTCCTCTCTCTAATCCTTCATACACTGACTCAGGACTGTCCTGTGTACTCAGCTCCCTTCACTCATCTTCCTCTCCCTAATCCTTCATACACTGACTCAGGACTGTCCTGTGTACTCAGCTCCATTCACTCATCTTCCTCTCTCTAATCCTTCATACACTGACTCAGGACTGTCCTGTGTACTCAGCTCCCTTCACTCATCTTCCTCTCTCTAATCCTTCATACACTGACTCAGGACTGTCCTGTGTACTCAGCTCCATTCACTCATCTTCCTCTCTCTAATCCTTCATACACTGACTCAGGACTGTCCTGTGTACTCAGCTCCCTTCACTCATCTTCCTCTCTCTAATCCTTCATACACTGACTCAGGACTGTCCTGTGTACTCAGCTCCCTTCACTCATCTTCCTCTCCCTAATCCTTCATACACTGACTCAGGACTGTCCTGTGTACTCAGCTCCCTTCACTCATCTTCCTCTCTCTAATCCTTCATACACTGACTCAGGACTGTCCTGTGTACTCAGCTCCCTTCACTCATCTTCCTCTCTCTAATCCTTCATACACTGACTCAGGACTGTCCTGTGTACTCAGCTCCCTTCACTCATCTTCCTCTCTCTAATCCTTCATACACTGACTCAGGACTGTCCTGTGTACTCAGCTCCCTTCACTCATCTTCCTCTCTCTAATCCTTCATACACTGACTCAGGACTGTCCTGTGTACTCAGCTCCATTCACTCATCTTCCTCTCTCTAATCCTTCATACACTGACTCAGGACTGTCCTGTGTACTCAGCTCCCTTCACTCATCTTCCTCTCCCTAATCCTTCATACACTGACTCAGGACTGTCCTGTGTACTCAGCTCCCTTCACTCATCTTCCTCTCTCTAATCCTTCATACACTGACTCAGGACTGTCCTGTGTACTCAGCTCCCTTCACTCATCTTCCTCTCTCTAATCCTTCATACACTGACTCAGGACTGTCCTGTGTACTCAGCTCCCTTCACTCATCTTCCTCTCTCTAATCCTTCATACACTGACTCAGGACTGTCCTGTGTACTCAGCTCCCTTCACTCATCTTCCTCTCCCTAATCCTTCATACACTGACTCAGGACTGTCCTGTGTACTCAGCTCCATTCACTCATCTTCCTCTCTCTAATCCTTCATACACTGACTCAGGACTGTCCTGTGTACTCAGCTCCCTTCACTCATCTTCCTCTCCCTAATCCTTCATACACTGACTCAGGACTGTCCTGTGTACTCAGCTCCATTCACTCATCTTCCTCTCTCTAATCCTTCATACACTGACTCAGGACTGTCCTGTGTACTCAGCTCCCTTCACTCATCTTCCTCTTTGCTGTTCAGCTTATTTTGTGTTTTAAATGCAAATGTAAAGTACTTTGAGACCTATTGGGAGAAGAAGAGTACTATATACTGTAGATACCATTATTATATAAATACAGACAGAGAAGCATAAAAACACCTTCAGTTACCACACATAACATACATAAATGCACATTAAAGGGAGCATCTAAAGCTGCATACACACAACGATTCTGTTACCAACGATTTCATGAACGATTATCTGTCAGATTTTTTTAAAGTGTAATGAACGATTTTTGTAACTTCCCTTAATGAAAATCGTTCAGTTGGTCAGTCAGAATGAACTACAAACGGGAACGCACATGAACGATAATCGTTCATCGTCAGAACTGAACAATTTTTTTCAACAATTGAACGATAACGTTAAAGCGTTCAAAAAATTGTTACGTGAGTATGCACCTTTATTAGTAAATAGTTTGTCATAATCAGTAAAACATACTGACATCTATATACATAAGCAAGAAAGCTTGTCTGTCTGTCTGTCCTTTATGTTTTTTACCTAGCTCCAACAAATTTGGCATGATGGTGTAGTTTGACCAGGATAAGTTTTTTTGCCTAGGTTTGAACTTCGTCAGGGACACACACTGTCACACAATCCCTAAAAATGGGGACTGGCTCCAGTGGAAATTGCCAGTTTGTTGAGAAAGCTACAAAAACTATAATTTTATCCTTAGTCCGAGCAAACTTGATGACTCATGCAAGTTCATATTAAATCCAGAGCCTGTGTGTGTGCAGGCAAGTGCTTAACTATAACTATGGGCCGGGAAACAGTCGGGAAGGTTTAGGGCACCTGGGGGGGACTTAGGGTTAGGCACCTCCCCAAGAGGTTAGGATCAGGCTAGGGGAAGAGGGGGTTAGGCACCCTCGGGGGGGGAGGTTAGGGTTAGGCACCCCCAGGGGGACTTAGGTGTAGGCGGCGGGAGAGGGGGGGGTTAGGTTTAGACACTTGGGGGAAAGGTTAGGCACCCCTAAGGGAGGGTTAGGGGATAGAATAGGTTAGTTTATCCTTAGCTTCCGACATTCGGGACTTCCACCTGTGTCGGGCTGCCGGGATTTGCAGCCGGCGGTAAATCATACCGAATCCCTGTGGGCCACATAGCAAGATCTTAAAAGCCCCCCCCCACCCAAAAAACATACATTTGCCCCCATACAGAGCCCACTCATGTTATGCCACACAGACCCCATTTAGGTTATGGCACACAGGGCCCATTCAAGCTATGCCACACAGTAGTACTCCTTACACTACACAGTAATGCCCATTACCCATTATACCACATACAGTAATGCCTTTTACAGATTATGCCACATAGTAATAGTGCTCCATATAACACATTATTCCAGACAATAGTAATGCCCCTTACCCATTATACCACACACGGTAATGCCCTTTACAGATTATCCCACATAGTAATAGTGCCCCATATAACACATTATTCCAATGTGGCATAATCTGTAAAGGGCATTACTGTGTGTGGTATAATGGGTAAGGGGCATTACTATTGTCTGGAATAATGTGTTATATAGGGCACTATTACTGACAATAGTAGTGCCCCTTACACATTATGACCCGCCCAGCAACTCACCTTCCAGTGCCATCACCAGCCAACAGGTGTGGATTTGGGGCCAGGCCGCCAACTGTCAGGCAGCAGCAGACATGGACAGACACTACCGGCGCAATTTGAATCTGGTGCCGGCCTACGAGCTCAGATTGCCTCGCCACCGACGGCGCTGTCTCTCCATGACTGACCACCACTGATTACAGCTGGTGGGCCGGCATCAAATGTACACCACTGACGACCCCCCAGGGCTCCCAATGGACCGGCCCACCTTGTGTGCATGACTGGGTGCAGGGGGAGTGGTGGGCCACAGAGGCAGCTCGGGCACCATAGCAGCCGCACCACTTGCACCCACGGTATTTACGCCACTGTTAGCATGAATGTTAGCAAGCAGTGGGGTCCTTTTGAGGATCAATGGAATGGGGTTATAGGTGAGGACAATGAAATGGGGTTAGAGGTGAGGACAATGGAATGGGGTTATAGGTGAGGACAATGAAATGGGGTTAGAGGTGAGGACAATGAAATGGGGTTATAGGTGAGAACAATGGACTGGGGTTATAGGTGAGGACAATGGAATGGGGTTATAGGTGAGGACAATGGAATGGGGTTAGAGGGGAGGACAATGAAATGGGGTTATAGGGGAGGACAATGAAATGGGGTTATAGGGGAGGACAATGAAATGGGGTTATAGGGGAGAACAATGGAATGGGGTTATAGGTGAGGACAATGGAATGGGGTTATAGGTGAGAACATTGGACTGGGGTTATAGGTGAGAACATTGGACTGAGGTTAGAGGGGAGGACAATGAAATGGGGTTAGAGGGGAGGACAATGGAATGGGGTTAGAGAGGAGGACAATGGAATGGGGTTAGAGGGGAGGACAATGGAATGGGGTTAGAGAGGAGGACAATGAAATGGGGTTATAGGGGAGGACAATGAAATGGGGTTATAGGGGAGGACAATGAAATGGGGTTATAGGGGAGAACAATGGAATGGGGTTATAGGTGAGGACAATGGAATGGGGTTATAGGTGAGGACAATGGAATGGGGTTATAGGTGAGAACATTGGACTGGGGTTATAGGTGAGAACATTGGACTGGGGTTAGAGGGGAGGACAATGAAATGGGGTTAGAGGGGAGGACAATGGAATGGGGTTAGAGAGGAGGACAATGGAATGGGGTTAGAGGGGAGGACAATGGAATAGGGTTAGAGGGGAGGACAATGGAATGGGGTTAGAGAGGAGGACAATGGAATGGGGTTAGAGGGGAGGACAATGGAATGGGGTTAGAGAGGAGGACAATGGAATGGGGTTAGAGGGGAGGACAATGGAATGGGGTTAGAGGGGAGGACAATGGAATGGGGTTAGAGGGGAGGACAATGGAATAGGGTTAGAGGGGAGGACAATGGAATGGGGTTAGAGAGGAGGACAATGGAATGGGGTTAGAGGGGAGGACAATGGAATGGGGTTAGAGAGGAGGACAATGGAATGGGGTTAGAGGGGAGGACAATGGAATGGGGTTAGAGGGGAGGACAATGGAATGGGGTTAGAGGGGAGGACAATGGAATGGGGTTAGAGAGGAGGACAATGGAATGGGGTTAGAGGGGAGGACAATGGAATGGGGTTAGAGGGGAGGACAATGGAATGGGGTTAGAGAGGAGGACAATGGAATGGGGTTAGAGGGGAGGACAATGGAATGGGGTTAGAGAGGAGGACAATGGAATGGGGTTAAAGGGGAGGACAAGGTGAACAAATAAAGGCTGCGGGTGTACTTCAGGGTCCAGTCTTCAACCTGGGCAAAGCCGGGTAACCTAGTTAGTTGGTCATATAGTAAATTCTCGGCATATCCACATTGTATAGGGCCCTAATTCACCATGTTACTGTGTGTAACACGCTACATTACACACTCATTGTATAGTAGTGTATTACTGTACATGTGGAAATACATGTGGGAATACAGACGTGTAAAGATGGATATGACCCGTTACATGCTACATTGATACCAGTTCTTTATTAACATTCAAAAGTTATCAAATAATTATGAAAGGTGAAGTGGCGGCTGAACAGCGCAACGTGGTATTGATGTAATCCTAAAAACATGGATGACATAACCATATAAGATACCTACGTAGGCATAGGTCAGCATGTGAAGTGCATTGTGGGAAAATAGTGTGCGCACTCATGTAAAATTAAGAGCGTGTCTTTGTTAAATTATTACGGTTGAGGCTGGTGTGATAGTGAAGATGTAGAAAATGTTGTTAGTTTAAATAACATTTACAGCAATTATAAATATATGACCCTATGAAAACTACTGCAATAAGAATTATTTTATTCGTGTTACATATTGTGGAGATAAAACAAAATCTATTACCGTTGCAATTTATCAAGAGGATAGACCGGCCCAGAGCGGTAAGAGTTAATTTGCTGCTTTGCCGGCCTGGTCTCTGGGGACATACGTGAGCCGGCGAGCCAAACATACTCATCATTTAGTCTATCAAATTGGTTCTGTTTTCAGCTGCAAATTGGCCAAAAATGTCTGTCGTTAAATAATTTGTGTTGCTTAGTCTTAAAGCCTTCCTGCTATCATTTATAAGAGATGTGATTGAGATTAAGTAGAGTTTCACGCTTTAATTGGCGACTTGGAGAATTCTGCTACAGTTTAGAGAGCGTTGTTTCTATAAAGTGGATTATAAAAGGCATCTGAATTGCCGGCGGCCTGGGAGGGCGGAGGATGAAGAAGAATATTGTAAGACTCCTTTAGGAAATGGGGAACACAGAGTGAGATGCTCTTCTGCAACGTCTTGTGCCGACCTCTGCTGCAAAGACGCTCATAGCAATTGGATCTGCAGCGTTACGCGGCTGGCATACACCCAAACATTATCACAGCCCCAGTCCCAATACGCCCAAACGCAATTCTGGTCTGCCGCATTCAGTACACGCCCATTTAATGAAGACCCACCCACAGAGACATGGACACTTAATGATACAAAAGAAACTCCAGGGACATCAAGTGTGGACTAAAGAGGGGAATATTTCATTTAATACATTAAAAATGTAAAATAATACATGTGAGGCAGAAAAGAATGAACGCAGAACGCAGAACGCAGAACGCAGAATAACGGATGGTAAATTGCCATCAGCAACTGAGGGGCCTCAGAGCTCGTCTACTGCTCTGGCGAATTGTCCGGGAGACTCGGTCAGTCCTACAGCGTCCTGGGGTCAGCAAGCAATTCTCAGCGTCACCGGCCTACACAGGGAGCAGAGATGGCAATCTAATAACTCATACCTAGCCCCCCACATCTGCAGTACACAGGTAAGGCCGCACCTAGCGTTCTGGAGGCTCTATCAATGAGACGTGACTGAAATACATACAATCCAACTGAGGGCTACATGAATGAGCTGCAGGAAAGAGGCACTAGGGGGTGCGCACAGGCAGGAAAGAGGCACTAGGAGGTGAGCACAGGCAGGAAAGAGGCACTAGGAGGTGAGCACAGGCAGGAAAGAGGCACTAGGAGGTGAGCACAGGCAGGAAAGAGGCACTAGGAGGTGAGCACAGGCAGGAAGGGAAAGGATTTCTATAACTGGGAGGGGTGAGGTGGCGCGTGGGTGGTAGATGTCTCTTACAGCCTCCCAGCGCACACAGAAAAACGCACAGGGGACAGGACTATTGTCAGGACAGGACGTAGTTAATATGCCGCCGTTCATGATGCTGACCGCCGAAATCCCGAAGCATGAATCTCAAACCACGGGCATAAGACTGGCGTCAGAATCCCGACACCACGAACGTTAGTGTAGCGGGTAAGTATACCTGGGGGGAGTGGTACCACTATAAAACCCTTACTAAGAGCTCCCAGCGGCATGTCTGCACGGGTTCCCAGTCAGGACAAAGTGCTTGCGATGCAGCGAGCTACCAAAATTAAGCCTGCGAGCTTCCGGTAGCTCGCCAGCAATGGGTTGGCATCCACTGGCCTGGTGAATTGGGGTGGTGGGTTCGGGGAAACCCCTATGGCCTAGTGTATAGGAGTGTAGTATTCCTGCTCTTCCAAATCATCTGAAACAAGTACACCAAATGAAAAAGGATAACTCAATAAGGTAGTGGTATTTATTTAAAGGATAAATATGACATTATACTGTGTAAGTATATATCCATATATATATCCCAATTAGCTCTTCCTTGGGTAGTAGCTCAAGTAATCTACTGGTATGCACTTGGTTAATAGCTCCTATATACACCGTATAACAATAGCTCCTATATACCGTATAACAATAGCTCCTATATACACCGTATAACAATAGCTCCTATATACACCGTATAACAATAGCTCCTATATACACCATATAACAATAGCTCCTATATACACCATATAACAATAGCTCCTATACACCGTATAACTATAGCTCATATACACCGTATAACAATAGCTCCTATATACACCGTATAACAATGGCTACTATATACAATGTATCTTAAAATAATATAGTTAAGGGACATTTCTGAGTATACTAAGTACTGCAATAGGCATGTAATAGATACTCAGGGGTCTATGTACCAAGCTTTGGGTAGAGATAAAGTATCAACCAATCAGCTCCTGTCACTTTACAGGCTGCGTTTGAAAAATGGCAGTTAGGAACTGATTGGTTGGAACTTTATCTTTCTCCAAGGCTCAGTACCCCTCAGTAATAAAGGTTCTACAAGACCCTGATCTCTTCCCCAATTGGAGTATTCTCCACTAAATATTCCGAATTGAACTCGGCAGCTCATGTAAGCCCCATTCTTATCCCTAAGTCCATTCTCCGCAGCCTGAGACACCTACTGTCCCGCTCTCAGCGCAACTTCCTCCAATGTCAGTGCGAGATGTGACTCTGTGTCCGGTCTCTATGGCAACACAGCGACTGTCACTGATCCAGACACTGAGCTGTCTGCGTATTAACCCCGTCACTGCCACATGTCCCACAGGAGCCGCAATGGGGTCACATACCGTACAGAAAACAGTGAGTATAATAGGAAAACCATTCATATGACAAGGAGAGGGAGCCAGGCATTGGTGAGGGGCTGGGGGTGTGACATGGGATCAGCGTGCTCCTCTGGTGGGCACGTGAAGCCACAAAGCCGATCTCTTATGGTGGGTACACACTAGAAGATATGCTCCCTGAGCGATATCGTGTAGTGTGTCCCCGGCAGGCTGTGCTCAATGTCGTTCTTGACCTTGAGCACAGCCGCTGAACGATATCATTCAGCGCCGGGCTCTCTCCCCCTTTCCCTGACATGCAGCAACCTGACGAGATCGTCAGGTTGGCCTGCATGTCAGCCCGATGAACGATGATGAACAACCCGCGGGAACGCGCGTCGTCGTCATCGTTCATCTTTTTGGTGTTAAAAATGGACGATAAAGTGGACGACTGAACGATAACGATACCGTTATCGTTCAGTCGTCCACTTTATCGCCCAGTGTGTACGCACCATTACTCACTGAGCCATGAATGGTTATTACAGTCACACAGCAGCAGTGAAATTAGAGCTCTTACAAACTCAGCCAATGTAACAGAGTCCGAGAACAAAGTAACAGAAGAAACTCGGCCAATGTAACAGAGTCCAAGAACAAAGTAACAGAAGAAACTCGGCCAATGTAACAGAGTCAGAGACTAAAGTAACAGAAGAAACTCGGCCAATGTAACAGTCCGAGAACAAAGTAACAGAAGAAACTCGGCCAATGTAACAGAGTCTGAGAACAAAGTAACAGAAGAAACTCGGCCAATGCAACAGAGTCTGAGAACAAAGTAACAGAAGAAACTTGGCCAATGTAACAGAGTCCAAGAACAAAGTAACAGAAGAAACTCGGCCAATGTAACAGAATCCGAGAACAAAGTAACAGAAGAAACTCGGCCAATGTAACAGAGTCTGAGAACAAAGTAACAGAAGAAACTCGGCCAATGTAACAGAGTCAGAGACTAAAGTAACAGAAGAAACTCGGCCAATGTAACAGTCCGAGAACAAAGTAACAGAAGAAACTCGGCCAATGTAACAGAATCCGAGAACAAAGTAACAGAAGAAACTTGTATGTTTTATAGACTCAAAAAATTCACAAATTAAAATCTCATTCAGATGTTTTCCATTTTGAAGATAAAACGCGACCAATGTGAGAGATCACTGCTAAACTCCCACATATTCTAACCTCTCACCCGATTACATTTGGCCCATAGTATGAACATAACACAGTAAAGAAACTATAGACATAATACTAAGGTATAATGAAACCAGTGACAGAAATCCCCCAACAATCTGATGAATAGATCTCATTCCTCTATAGCACTAATATAAATCCCACAACATAAATAATACTGGTGTATACACGGAGCAATGATCACATTACTCATTGCTAATGGTAATTACCGCAGATTTGGCGGCATCAGTTCTAATCCTCTTACCCTGGGAACTATACTCCCCACTGCGGCAAATGCTACCAAACTCAATCAATGACATTTGTTTCTATTTGATGTTCTGCACCTGCCTGGTGGTGGGAGGATTTATAATGTCATTAAATCTTAAATTACAGCCTCAGATTTGGGAGAGGTATCCCTGTGAGAGGATGGATGAGCGTGGCGTAGGCACTCTGCGGTGCGCAGGACTCATTACATAGGGACCTCCTGGCAGCATCCTAACCGTCCGCTGGTTGTGAGAAATGCTGAAGGAACTTTGCTGTAAAGAGAAACTAGTTAAGGCTGATGTGGCTACACTGTGCGTTAGAGGTGGCTATACGGTGCGTTAGAGGTGGCTATACGGTGCATTAGAGGTGGCTATACGGTGCATTAGAGGTGGCTATACGGTGCATTAGAGGTGGCTATACTGCGCATTAGAGGTGGCTATACTGCGCATTAGAGGTGGCTATACTGTGCATTAGAGGTGGCTATACGGTGCATTTGCATTTGGAGCAGCTGATACATTACTTTGCCGGCCTTCGCACTCCACATCAAGGCTGAGGTGGCCAAATTGTGCATCAGCTTTGGAGCAGAAGAAAAAGACCTTTGCTGGCTACTGCATCTTATTTTGCTCACAAACAGGACACAGCAGTGACGAAGCAGCCGCCCTAATTGCATCTTACGGCGGCCAGCCACAAGCGGCATGTCTCTGGACTTATGTGAGTACCCTTTAGCACTGACGAGTGCGGGGAATGTAAGTTTGCAGTGAGCTAAGGACAGTACTGACGGGGAGAATAGCTGCAAGTGGAGCTGCAGTCAGGTCATTTCTTCTGTCCTACACGACCAGGAACATAGCAGCAAGTCACTATACACCTTCCCAAGCTCCCATCTATACGTTCTGGGCCAGCGTAAGTACATACCTACCAGTGACTTTTGTAGGTTTGCTGGAATATTTTTTCTAGTGATACATTTACATCAAGTCAGCTGCTCTAATAACAATATTAAATTGGATATTCATCCGTGTGAGTTGATTTTGCACAGTTACTGCTGAAAAATATTACGTCCATATTTATGTCCCTTTGATTGAAGGCTTTTTTAACTTTATATTCTACATGTTATGCAATTATTAATGGATATTAAATTTATTTGTACAAAAACCATGACTTGTATTTAGCGTGTTAGTATTGGCGCTCCTATTACATTACATGTTGTGTTTGTAGCTGTTTTCAGCAAAAAAAAAAGAGAGAATTGGCAATTTCTCCTGGGAGCAGCCTCAACCATAAGTGGCGACTACGTTATTACTTACTCTGGTTGTAAGAAATGTAAGTGAGAATATTTAGCGATTCCATCAGAAAGGTAATAATGAAACGTCCGGCTAAACAGCGTCCCACCGCAGCCTACTCCTCCTGCTCTGCGCAGCACAGGACAGGACAGGCTGCTGGTTATCACTGTACAGCTCCCATGTAAGTAAATATAGGTATGTGCTGTATGCCGCAGCCGATTGGAGTAAGGATTGGCCAATCAGCTGTTGAATACACTGCACAGCACCCTCCTTGGTGCGTAAAGAGCAATACAATGCCTGACAGATTGCATGAGGGCCTGGGGGAGGCCCCACTGATAGACTGCACAAGGGCCTGGGGGAGGCCCCACTGATAGACTGCACAAGGGCCTGGGGGAGTCCTCACGTATGGAGTGTACGAGGGCCTGGGGGAGACCCCACTGATAGACTGCATGAGGGCCTGGGGGAGGCCCCACTGATAGACTGCACAAGGGCCTGGGAAGTCCAGACTGATAGACTGCACAATGGCCTGGGGGAGTCCTCATGTATGGAGTGTACGAGGGCCTGGGGGAGGCCCCACTGATAGACTGCACAAGGGCCTGTGGGAGTCCTCATGTATGGAGTGTACGAGGGCCTGGGGGAGGCCCCACTGATAGACTGCACAAGGGCCTGGGGGAGGCCCCACTGATAGACTGCACAAGGGCCTGGGGGAGGCCCCACTGATAGACTGCACAATGGCCTGGGGGAGTCCTCACGTATGGAGTGTACGAGGGCCTGGGGGAGGCCCCTATGATAGACTGCACAAGGGCCTGAGGGGGTAACTGAACAAAGATATCCCCTGTATCACATTCCCTGGGGCCGCTGTGATGGGATTACATATCTGTTGGCAGCAGTAGATTATAACTCCATTGGCTCAACGCAATCAAAAAAAGGCGGTCCGAGAAGACGGTTTACAATGCATGTCCAAGAGCTAACACTCACCAAATAGACAGCCACAGCGCTGACCTACCATTATTACTGTTGTCGTCCACCAAAATAATCTCCTTGAGAAGCTCCCCAGGGGTCCTGTCAATGGCAGAATGGATTGATCTGAGGATCACGGATAGGGCCTCGTTCACAAATATGAAGACGATGCTGACCTGGGGGAGATGCTCTGCGTAGGAGAGATTCTTACATCTGTATGAGAGAAAGGAGAGAAAAATCAGCATGTAGGGGAGTATAGTGTATAAGCTTCTGGCACCTATGCAGGACAGTAGGGAGCCAGGGAGGGGAACCCAAAGGGAGAAGGAGGGAAGACCCATAGCCACTGGCTGCACATGTCATAGTTAGTAAGCAGTGGGTACATGCCACGGGTGAATGCAGCCACTGGGTGCACATGTCATAGTTAGTAAGCAGTGGGTACATGCCACGGGTGAATGCAGCCACTGGGTACGGTGTGAGAGCATTGCTAAGTGCCAGCGTCATAGTCCTCATTATTATGTGATTATCTGCCGTTTCTGTTCTCTCTCAGTACAGATGAAGCTACATCTCCATGTGAGAGCAATCTGTCATTACTTCTGCAGCGTGTTCCTCCTCGTCGCTCTGACTGATTAATATTTATGAATTTCTCATCTGATCTCACTCAATCAGAGGCCGCTCCGAGTCGTTGTATTTTTATATCTACGGTTTGGTTCCGATCGGCGTTGTGTGTCTGCGGCTCAGGGCGGCTTATCACAAGCAGTCTCATTTATCTGCCATAAAAATCAAATATGGCTCTTAGTAGCGATATATTATAAAGACTCGGTATTGACCACTGACTGCTTGTGTGAAGAGAATTATTAAAGGCTTATTCCATATACTGTACAAAGTAATGATGTTATTTTTCATATCTACTTAATACCAGAACATTCAAGGCTGTCATTGTATTTACTAAGCAGATCTGTCCACATACATTTTACCTCTGTGCGTACAAGTCACATTAAACATAACGTGTGGGCACATTTTTACCTTCAAATGCATCTTATTCACAAAGTGACATGAATAGGACACACGAGCAGCTTCTGGTGATTTCAATGATATGCAGCATGTTGTGTGTGTGTGACTGCGGCTGTATCTGCATGCCTATATTCTGTGTGTGTGACTGCGGGTGTATCTGCATGCCTATATTATGTGTGTGTGACTGCGGGTGTATCTGCATGCCTATATTCTGTGTGTGTGACTGCGGGTGTATCTGCATGCCTATATTCTGTGTGTGTGACTGCGGGTGTATCTGCATGCCTATGTTCTGTGTGTGTGACTGCGGCTGTATCTGCATGCCTATGTTCTGTGTGTGTGACTGCGGCTGTATCTGCATGCCTATGTTCTGTGTGTGTGACTGCGGGTGTATCTGCATGCCTATATTCTGTGTGTGTGACTGCGGGTGTATCTGCATGCCTATATTCTGTGTGTGTGACTGCGGGTGTATCTGCATGCCTATATTCTGTGTGTGTGACTGCGGGTGTATCTGCATGCCTATATTCTGTGTGTGTGACTGCGGGTGTATCTGCACGCCTATATTCTGTGTGTGTGACTGCGGCTGTATCTGTATGCCTATATTCTGTGTGTGTGACTGCGGCTGTATCTGCATGCCTATATTCTGTGTGTGTGACTGCGGGTGTATCTGCATGCCTATATTCTGTGTGCGTGACTGCGGGTGTATCTGCATGCCTATACTCTGTGTGCGTGACTGCGGGTGTATCTGCATGTCTATATTCTGTGTGTGTGACTGCGGGTGTATCTGCACGCCTATATTCTGTGTGTGACTGCGGGTGTATCTGCATGCCTATATTCTGTGTGTGTGACTGCGGGTGTATCTGCATGCCTATATTCTGTGTGTGTGACTGCGGGTGTATCTGCATGCCTATATTCTGTGTGTGTGACTGCGAGTGTATCTGCATGCCTATATTCTGTGTGTGTGACTGTGGGTGTATCTGCATGTCTATATTCTGTGTGTGTGACTGCGGGTGTATCTGCATGTCTATATTCTGTGTGTGTGACTGCGGGTGTATCTGCATGCCTATATTCTGTGTGTGTGACTGCGAGTGTATCTGCATGCCTATATTCTGTGTGTGTGACTGTGGGTGTATCTGCATGTCTATATTCTGTGTGTGTGACTGCGGGTGTATCTGCATGTCTATATTCTGTGTGTGTGACTGCGGGTGTATCTGCATGTCTATATTCTGTGTGTGTGACTGCGGGTGTATCTGCCTGTGACACTGTAATAAAGCATTTCGCTTTACGAATAAGATGCATTTGAAGGTAAAACATTGAAGGAAAAGACGCTCTGTGCTACAGTCACGTCACACCATGGCACGACTAGAGGGGCTGTTGAATGCGCAAGGAAGTAAGAATTATGTGAACACATCTGTAACTCTCCTAATCATATCAATACCTGCCCAATAATGTCCAGCAGGACGCCATTACCAGCCAGCGATGGACTAACTGGAAGTCAGTAATAATAGAGCAGACTTTGGGGAGGACGGACAGCGCTGCTTCCTGCCTGAGAGAGACGAGTGGGGGGCTGCACATTGTAGTTAGTCAATCAGCTAATTTGTTTGTAATTAGATAACAAAATCATTACCCCTGACCCACATTAAACTGAAAGCTGATACATTGTATATAATTGTATTTTCTACTGAAATATGCAGTGTCAGAGACTTTATATTAATAAATCCATTACATTGAAACCGATGGAGAACATTTCTGAAAAACGCTGCCCTGGCAAAATGGAGATGTCACCGTAACTGACGTAGGAGCTTGTATCCTGTAAGAAATGATTTGCAACTAGAGCTGCCCAGGTTGAAGACTGGACCCTGATGTACTCCAGCTGCCTTCATTATTTACATTGTCCTCACCTATAACCTGGATAACTATGTACATTAGGAGTAAGTGACAGTACAGGCAGCGTAGTCTCATACAGTGTATAATGGGGAATATCAGGAGCAGACTGATTACATTGTCCTCACCTATAACCTGGATAACTATGTACATTAGGAGTAAGTGCCAGTACAGGCAGCGTAGTCTCATACAGTGTATAATGGGGAATATCAGGAGCAGACTGATTACATTGTCCTCACCTATAACCTGGATAACTATGTACATTAGGAGTAAGTGACAGTACAAGCAGCGTAGTCTCATACAGTGTATAATGGGGAATATCAGGAGCAGACTGATTACATTGTCCTCACCTATAACCTGGATAACTATGTACATTAGGAGTAAGTGACAGTGCAGGCAGCGTATTCTCATACAGTGTATAATGGGGAATATCAGGAGCAGTGATTACATTGTCCTCACCTATAACCTGGATAACTATGTACATTAGGAGTAAGTGACAGTACAGGCAGCGTAGTCTCATACAGTGTATAATGGGGAATATCAGGAGCAGACTGATTACATTGTCCTCACCTATAACCTGGATAACTATGTACATTAGGAGTAAGTGCCAGTACAGGCAGCGTAGTCTCATACAGTGTATAATGGGGAATATCAGGAGCAGACTGATTACATTGTCCTCACCTATAACCTGGATAACTATGTACATTAGGAGTAAGTGACAGTACAGGCAGCGTAGTCTCATACAGTGTATAATGGGGAATATCAGGAGCAGTGATTACATTGTCCTCACCTATAACCTGGATAACTATGTACATTAGGAGTAAGTGACAGTACAGGCAGCGTAGTCTCATACAGTGTATAATGGGGAATATCAGGAGCAGTGATTACATTGTCCTCACCTATAACCTGGATAACTATGTACATTAGGAGTAAGTGACAGTACAGGCAGCGTAGTCTCATACAGTGTATAATGGGGAATATCAGGAGCAGTGATTACATTGTCCTCACCTATAACCTGGATAACTATGTACATTAGGAGTAAGTGACAGTGCAGGCAGCGTAGTCTCATACAGTGTATAATGGGGAATATCAGGAGCAGTGATTACATTGTCCTCACCTATAACCTGGATAACTATGTACATTAGGAGTAAGTGACAGTACAGGCAGCGTAGTCTCAAACAGTGTATAATGGGGAATATCAGGAGCAGACTGATTACATTGTCCTCACCTATAACCTGGATAACTATGTACATTAGGAGTAAGTGACAGTGCTGGCAGCGTAGTCTCATACAGTGTATAATGGGGAATATCAGGAGCAGTGATTACATTGTCCTCACCTATAACCTGGATAACTATGTACATTAGGAGTAAGTGACAGTACAGGCAGCGTAGTCTCATACAGTGTATAATGGGGAATATCAGGAGCAGTGATTACATTGTCCTCACCTATAACCTGGATAACTATGTACATTAGGAGTAAGTGACAGTACAGGCAGCGTAGTCTCATACAGTGTATAATGGGGAATATCAGGAGCAGACTGATTACATTGTCCTCACCTATAACCTGGATAACTATGTACATTAGGAGTAAGTGACAGTACAGGCAGCGTAGTCTCATACAGTGTATAATGGGGAATATCAGGAGCAGTGATTACATTGTCCTCACCTATAACCTGGATAACAATGTACATTAGGAGTAAGTGACAGTACAGGCAGCGTAGTCTCATACAGTGTATAATGGGGAATATCAGGAGCAGTGATTACATTGTCCTCACCTATAACCTGGATAACTATGTACATTAGGAGTAAGTGACAGTGCAGGCAGCGTAGTCTCATACAGTGTATAATGGGGAATATCAGGAGCAGACTGATTACATTGTCCTCACCTATAACCTGGATAACTATGTACATTAGGAGTAAGTGACAGTACAGGCAGCGTAGTCTCATACAGTGTATAATGGGGAATATCAGGAGCAGACTGATTACATTGTCCTCACCTATAACCTGGATAACTATGTACATTAGGAGTAAGTGACAGTACAGGCAGCGTAGTCTCATACAGTGTATAATGGGGAATATCAGGAGCAGACTGATTACATTGTCCTCACCTATAACCTGGATAACTATGTACATTAGGAGTAAGTGACAGTACAGGCAGCGTAGTCTCATACAGTGTATAATGGGGAATATCAGGAGCAGACTGATAACATTGTCCTCACCTATAACCTGGATAACTATGTACATTAGGAGTAAGTGACAGTGCTGGCAGCGTAGTCTCATACAGTGTATAATGGGGAATATCAGGAGCAGAGTGATTACATTGTCCTCACCTATAACCTGGATAACTATGTACATTAGGAGTAAGTGACAGTACAGGCAGCGTATTCTCATACAGTGTATAATGGGGAATATCAGGAGCAGTGATTACATTGTCCTCACCTATAACCTGGATAACTATGTACATTAGGAGTAAGTGACAGTACAGGCAGCGTAGTCTCATACAGTGTATAATGGGGAATATCAGGAGCAGTGATTACATTGTCCTCATCTATAACCTGGATAACTATGTACATTAGGAGTAAGTGACAGTACAGGCAGCGTAGTCTCATACAGTGTATAATGGGGAATATCAGGAACAGACTGATTACATTGTCCTCACCTATAACCTGGATAACTATGTACATTAGGAGTAAGTGACAGTACAGGCAGCGTAGTCTCATACAGTGTATAATGGGGAATATCAGGAGCAGTGATTACATTGTCCTCACCTATAACCTGGATAACTATGTACATTAGGAGTAAGTGACAGTACAGGCAGCGTAGTCTCATACAGTGTATAATGGGGAATATCAGGAGCAGTGATTACATTGTCCTCACCTATAACCTGGATAACTATGTACATTAGGAGTAAGTGACAGTACAGGCAGTGTAGTCTCATACAGTGTATAATGGGAATATCAGGAACAGACTGATTACATTGTCCTCACCTATAACCTGGATAACTATGTACATTAGGAGTAAGTGACAGTACAGGCAGCGTAGTCTCATACAGTGTATAATGGGGAATATCAGGAGCAGTGATTACATTGTCCTCACCTATAACCTGGATAACTATGTACATTAGGAGTAAGTGACAGTACAGGCAGTGTAGTCTCATACAGTGTATAATGGGAATATCAGGAGCAGTGATTACATTGTCCTCACCTATAACCTGGATAACTATGTACATTAGGAGTAAGTGACAGTACAGGCAGCGTAGTCTCATACAGTGTATAATGGGGAATATCAGGAGCAGTGATTACATTGTCCTCACCTATAACCTGGATAACTATGTACATTAGAAGTAAGTGACAGTACAGGCAGCGTAGTCTCATACAGTGTATAATGGGGAATATCAGGAGCAGACTGATAACATTGTCCTCACCTATAACCTGGATAACTATGTACATTAGGAGTAAGTGACAGTGCAGGCAGCGTAGTCTCATACAGTGTATAATGGGGAATATCAGGAGCAGACTGATTACATTGTCCTCACCTATAACCTGGATAACTATGTACATTAGGAGTAAGTGACAGTACAGGCAGCGTAGTCTCATACAGTGTATAATGGGGAATATCAGGAGCAGAGTGATTACATTGTCCTCACCTATAACCTGGATAACTATGTACATTAGGAGTAAGTGACAGTGCAGGCAGCGTAGTCTCATACAGTGTATAATGGGGAATATCAGGAGCAGTGATTACATTGTCCTCACCTATAACCTGGATAACTATGTACATTAGGAGTAAGTGACAGTACAGGCAGCGTAGTCTCATACAGTGTATAATGGGGAATATCAGGAGCAGTGATTACATTGTCCTCACCTATAACCTGGATAACTATGTACATTAGGAGTAAGTGACAGTGCAGGCAGCGTAGTCTCATACAGTGTATAATGGGAATATCAGGAGCAGTGATTACATTGTCCTCACCTATAACCTGGATAACTATGTACATTAGGAGTAAGTGACAGTACAGGCAGCGTAGTCTCATACAGTGTATAATGGGGCATATCAGGAGCAGTGATTACATTGTCCTCACCTATAACCTGGATAACTATGTACATTAGGAGTAAGTGACAGTACAGGCAGCGTAGTCTCATACAGTGTATAATGGGGAATATCAGGAGCAGACTGATTACATTGTCCTCACCTATAACCTGGATAACTATGTACATTAGGAGTAAGTGACAGTGCAGGCAGCGTAGTCTCATACAGTGTATAATGGGGAATATCAGGAGCAGAGTGATTACATTGTCCTCACCTATAACCTGGATAACTATGTACATTAGGAGTAAGTGACAGTACAGGCAGCGTAGTCTCATACAGTGTATAATGGGGAATATCAGGAGCAGAGTGATTACATTGTCCTCACCTATAACCTGGATAACTATGTACATTAGGAGTAAGTGACAGTGCAGGCAGCGTAGTCTCATACAGTGTATAATGGGGAATATCAGGAGCAGTGATTACATTGTCCTCACCTATAACCTGGATAACTATGTACATTAGGAGTAAGTGACAGTACAGGCAGCGTAGTCTCATACAGTGTATAATGGGGAATATCAGGAGCAGACTGATTACATTGTCCTCACCTATAACCTGGATAACTATGTACATTAGGAGTAAGTGACAGTGCTGGCAGCGTAGTCTCATACAGTGTATAATGGGGAATATCAGGAGCAGTGATTACATTGTCCTCACCTATAACCTGGATAACTATGTACATTAGGAGTAAGTGACAGTACAGGCAGCGTAGTCTCATACAGTGTATAATGGGGAATATCAGGAGCAGTGATTACATTGTCCTCACCTATAACCTGGATAACTATGTACATTAGGAGTAAGTGACAGTGCAGGCAGCGTAGTCTCATACCGTGTATAATGGGGAATATCAGGAGCAGACTGATTACATTGTCCTCACCTATAACCTGGATAACTATGTACATTAGGAGTAAGTGACAGTACAGGCAGCGTAGTCTCATACAGTGTATAATGGGGAATATCAGGAGCAGACTGATTACATTGTCCTCACCTATAACCTGGATAACTATGTACATTAGGAGTAAGTGACAGTACAGGCAGCGTAGTCTCATACAGTGTATAATGGGGAATATCAGGAGCAGTGATTACATTGTCCTCACCTATAACCTGGATAACTATGTACATTAGGAGTAAGTGACAGTACAGGCAGCGTAGTCTCATACAGTGTATAATGGGGAATATCAGGAGCAGACTGATTACATTGTCCTCACCTATAACCTGGATAACTATGTACATTAGGAGTAAGTGACAGTACAGGCAGCGTAGTCTCATACAGTGTATAATGGGGAATATCAGGAGCAGAGTGATTACATTGTCCTCACCTATAACCTGGATAACTATGTACATTAGGAGTAAGTGACAGTACAGGCAGCGTAGTCTCATACAGTGTATAATGGGGAATATCAGGAGCAGTGATTACATTGTCCTCACCTATAACCTGGATAACTATGTACATTAGGAGTAAGTGACAGTGCAGGCAGCGTAGTCTCATACAGTGTATAATGGGGAATATCAGGAGCAGACTGATTACATTGTCCTCACCTATAACCTGGATAACTATGTACATTAGGAGTAAGTGACAGTACAGGCAGCGTAGTCTCATACAGTGTATAATGGGGAATATCAGGAGCAGACTGATTACATTGTCCTCACCTATAACCTGGATAACTATGTACATTAGGAGTAAGTGACAGTACAAGCAGCGTAGTCTCATACAGGGTATAATGGGGAATATCAGGAGCAGTGATTACATTGTCCTCACCTATAACCTGGATAACTATGTACATTAGGTGTAAGTGACAGTACAGGCAGCGTAGTCTCATACAGTGTATAATGGGCAATATCAGGAGCAGTGATTACATTGTCCTCACCTATAACCAGGATAACTATGTACATTAGGAGTAAGTGACAGTACAGGCAGCGTAGTCTCATACAGTGTATAATGGGGAATATCAGGAGCAGTGATTACATTGTCCTCACCTATAACCTGGATAACTATGTACATTAGGAGTAAGTGACAGTGCAGGCAGCGTAGTCTCATACAGTGTATAATGGGGAATATCAGGAGCAGACTGATTACATTGTCCTCACCTATAACCTGGATAACTATGTACATTAGGAGTAAGTGACAGTACAGGCAGCGTAGTCTCATACAGTGTATAATGGGGAATATCAGGAGCAGACTGATTACATTGTCCTCACCTATAACCTGGATAACTATGTACATTAGGAGTAAGTGACAGTACAGGCAGCGTAGTCTCATACAGGGTATAATGGGGAATATCAGGAGCAGTGATTACATTGTCCTCACCTATAACCTGGATAACTATGTACATTAGGTGTAAGTGACAGTACAGGCAGCGTAGTCTCATACAGTGTATAATGGGGAATATCAGGAGCAGTGATTACATTGTCCTCACCTATAACCAGGATAACTATGTACATTAGGAGTAAGTGACAGTACAGGCAGCGTAGTCTCATACAGTGTATAATGGGGAATATCAGGAGCAGTGATTACATTGTCCTCAACTATAACCAGGATAACTATGTACATTAGGAGTAAGTGACAGTGCAGGCAGCGTAGTCTCATACAGTGTATAATGGGGAATATCAGGAGCAGTGATTACATTGTCCTCACCTATAACCAGGATAACTATGTACATTAGGAGTAAGTGACAGTACAGGCAGCGTAGTCTCATACAGTGTATAATGGGGAATATCAGGAGCAGTGATTACATTGTCCTCACCTATAACCTGGATAGGTATGTACATTAGGAGTAAGTGACAGTACAGGCAGCGTAGTCTCATACAGTGTATAATGGGGAATATCAGGAGCAGACTGATAACATTGTCCTCACCTATAACCTGGATAACTATGTACATTAGGAGTAAGTGACAGTGCAGGCAGCGTAGTCTCATACAGTGTATAATGGGGAATATCAGGAGCAGACTGATTACATTGTCCTCTCCTATAACCTGGATAACTATGTACATTAGGAGTAAGTGACAGTGCAGGCAGCGTAGTCTCATACAGTGTATAATGGGGAATATCAGGAGCAGACTGATTACATTGTCCTCACCTATAACCTGGATAACTATGTACATTAGGAGTAAGTGACAGTACAGGCAGCGTAGTCTCATACAGTGTATAATGGGGAATATCAGGAGCAGTGATTACATTGTCCTCACCTATAACCTGGATAACTATGTACATTAGGAGTAAGTGACAGTACAGGCAGCGTAGTCTCATACAGTGTATAATGGGGAATATCAGGAGCAGACTGATTACATTGTCCTCACCTATAACCTGGATAACTATGTACATTAGGAGTAAGTGACAGTACAGGCAGCGTAGTCTCATACAGTGTATAATGGGGAATATCAGGAGCAGACTGATTACATTGTCCTCACCTATAACCTGGATAACTATGTACATTAGGAGTAAGTGACAGTACAGGCAGCGTAGTCTCATACAGTGTATAATGGGGAATATCAGGAGCAGAGTGATTACATTGTCCTCACCTATAACCTGGATAACTATGTACATTAGGAGTAAGTGACAGTACAGGCAGCGTAGTCTCATACAGTGTATAATGGGGAATATCAGGAGCAGACTGATTACATTGTCCTCACCTATAAACTGGATAACTATGTACATTAGGAGTAAGTGACAGTGCAGGCAGCGTAGTCTCATACAGTGTATAATGGGGAATATCAGGAGCAGTGATTACATTGTCCTCACCTATAACCTGGATAACTATGTACATTAGGAGTAAGTGACAGTACAGGCAGCGTAGTCTCATACAGTGTATAATGGGGAATATCAGGAGCAGACTGATTACGTTGTCCTCACCTATAACCTGGATAACTATGTACATTAGGAGTAAGTGACAGTGCTGGCAGCGTAGTCTCATACAGTGTATAATGGGGAATATCAGGAGCAGTGATTACATTGTCCTCACCTATAACCTGGATAACTATGTACATTAGGAGTAAGTGACAGTACAGGCAGCGTAGTCTCATACAGTGTATAATGGGGAATATCAGGAGCAGACTGATTACATTGTCCTCACCTATAACCTGGATAACTATGTACATTAGGAGTAAGTGACAGTACAGGCAGCGTAGTCTCATACCGTGTATAATGGGGAATATCAGGAGCAGACTGATTACATTGTCCTCACCTATAACCTGGATAACTATGTACATTAGGAGTAAGTGACAGTACAGGCAGCGTAGTCTCATACAGTGTATAATGGGGAATATCAGGAGCAGACTGATTACATTGTCCTCACCTATAACCTGGATAACTATGTACATTAGGAGTAAGTGACAGTACAGGCAGCGTAGTCTCATACAGTGTATAATGGGGAATATCAGGAGCAGTGATTACATTGTCCTCACCTATAACCTGGATAACTATGTACATTAGGAGTAAGTGACAGTACAGGCAGCGTAGTCTCATACAGTGTATAATGGGGAATATCAGGAGCAGACTGATTACATTGTCCTCACCTATAACCTGGATAACTATGTACATTAGGAGTAAGTGACAGTGCAGGCAGCGTAGTCTCATACAGTGTATAATGGGGAATATCAGGAGCAGACTGATTACATTGTCCTCACCTATAACCTGGATAACTATGTACATTAGGAGTAAGTGACAGTACAGGCAGCGTAGTCTCATACAGTGTATAATGGGGAATATCAGGAGCAGTGATTACATTGTCCTCACCTATAACCTGGATAACTATGTACATTAGGAGTAAGTGACAGTACAGGCAGCGTAGTCTCATACAGTGTATAATGGGGAATATCAGGAGCAGACTGATTACATTGTCCTCACCTATAACCTGGATAACTATGTACATTAGGAGTAAGTGACAGTACAGGCAGCGTAGTCTCATACAGTGTATAATGGGGAATATCAGGAGCAGTGATTACATTGTCCTCACCTATAACCTGGATAACTATGTACATTAGGAGTAAGTGACAGTACAGGCAGCGTAGTCTCATACAGTGTATAATGGGGAATATCAGGAGCAGACTGATTACATTGTCCTCACCTATAACCTGGATAACTATGTACATTAGGAGTAAGTGACAGTGCAGGCAGTGTATTCTCATACAGTGTATAATGGGGAATATCAGGAGCAGTGATTACATTGTCCTCACCTATAACCTGGATAACTATGTACATTAGGTGTAAGTGACAGTACAGGCAGCGTAGTCTCATACAGTGTATAATGGGGAATATCAGGAGCAGTGATTACATTGTCCTCACCTATAACCAGGATAACTATGTACATTAGGAGTAAGTGACAGTACAGGCAGCGTAGTCTCATACAGTGTATAATGGGGAATATCAGGAGCAGACTTATTACATTGTCCTCACCTATAACCAGGATAACTATGTACATTAGGAGTAAGTGACAGTACAGACAGCGTAGTCTCATACAGTGTATAATGGGGAATATCAGGAGCAGAGTGATTACATTGTCCTCACCTATAACCTGGATAACTATGTACATTAGGAGTAAGTGACAGTACAGGCAGCGTAGTCTCATACAGTGTATAATGGGGAATATCAGGAGCAGACTGATTACATTGTCCTCACCTATAACCTGGATAACTATGTACATTAGGAGTAAGTGACAGTACAGGCAGCGTAGTCTCATACAGTGTATAATGGGGAATATCAGGAGCAGTGATTACATTGTCCTCACCTATAACCTGGATAACTATGTACATTAGGAGTAAGTGACAGTGCAGGCAGCGTAGTCTCATACAGTGTATAATGGGGAATATCAGGAGCAGACTGATTACATTGTCCTCTCCTATAACCTGGATAACTATGTACATTAGGAGTAAGTGACAGTACAGGCAGCGTAGTCTCATACAGTGTATAATGGGGAATATCAGGAGCAGACTGATTACATTGTCCTCACCTATAACCTGGATAACTATGTACATTAGGAGTAAGTGACAGTGCAGGCAGCGTAGTCTCATACAGTGTATAATGGGGAATATCAGGAGCAGACTGATTACATTGTCCTCTCCTATAACCTGGATAACTATGTACATTAGGAGTAAGTGACAGTGCAGGCAGCATAGTCTCATACAGTGTATAATGGGGAATATCAGGAGCAGACTGATTACATTGTCCTCACCTATAACCTGGATAACTATGTACATTAGGAGTAAGTGACAGTACAGGCAGCGTAGTCTCATACAGTGTATAATGGGGAATATCAGGAGCAGTGATTACATTGTCCTCACCTATAACCAGGATAACTATGTACATTAGGAGTAAGAGACAGTACAGGCAGCGTAGTCTCATACAGTGTATAATGGGGAATATCAGGAGCAGACTGATAACATTGTCCTCACCTATAACCTGGATAACTATGTACATTAGGAGTAAGTGACAGTGCAGGCAGCGTAGTCTCATACAGTGTATAATGGGGAATATCAGGAGCAGACTGATTACATTGTCCTCACCTATAACCTGGATAACTATGTACATTAGGAGTAAGTGACAGTACAGGCAGCGTAGTCTCATACAGTGTATAATGGGGAATATCAGGAGCAGACTGATTACATTGTCCTCACCTATAACCTGGATAACTATGTACATTAGGAGTAAGTGACAGTACAGGCAGCGTAGTCTCATACAGTGTATAATGGGGAATATCAGGAGCAGACTGATTACATTGTCCTCACCTATAACCTGGATAACTATGTACATTAGGAGTAAGTGACAGTACAGGCAGCGTAGTCTCATACAGTGTATAATGGGGAATATCAGGAGCAGTGATTACATTGTCCTCACCTATAACCTGGATAACTATGTACATTAGGAGTAAGTGACAGTACAGGCAGCGTAGTCTCATACAGTGTATAATGGGGAATATCAGGAGCAGTGATTACATTGTCCTCACCTATAACCTGGATAACTATGTACATTAGGAGTAAGTGACAGTACAGGCAGCGTAGTCTCATACAGTGTATAATGGGGAATATCAGGAGCAGACTGATTACATTGTCCTCACCTATAACCTGGATAACTATGTACATTAGGAGTAAGTGACAGTGCAGGCAGCGTAGTCTCATAGTGTATAATGGGGAATATCAGGAGCAGTGATTACATTGCCCTCACCTATAACCTGGATAACTATGTACATTAGGAGTAAGTGACAGTGCAGGCAGCGTAGTCTCATACAGTGTATAATGGGGAATATCAGGAGCAGACTGATTACATTGTCCTCTCCTATAACCTGGATAACTATGTACATTAGGAGTAAGTGACAGTGCAGGCAGCGTAGTCTCATACAGTGTATAATGGGGAATATCAGGAGCAGACTGATTACATTGTCCTCACCTATAACCTGGATAACTATGTACATTAGGAGTAAGTGACAGTACAGGCAGCGTAGTCTCATACAGTGTATAATGGGGAATATCAGGAGCAGTGATTACATTGTCCTCACCTATAACCTGGATAACTATGTACATTAGGAGTAAGTGACAGTACAGGCAGCGTAGTCTCATACAGTGTATAATGGGGAATATCAGGAGCAGTGATTACATTGTCCTCACCTATAACCTGGATAACTATGTACATTAGGAGTAAGTGACAGTACAGGCAGTGTAGTCTCATACAGTGTATAATGGGAATATCAGGAGCAGACTGATTACATTGTCCTCACCTATAACCTGGATAACTATGTACATTAGGAGTAAGTGACAGTACAGGCAGCGTAGTCTCATACAGTGTATAATGGGGAATATCAGGAGCAGTGATTACATTGTCCTCACCTATAACCTGGATAACTATGTACATTAGGAGTAAGTGACAGTACAGGCAGCGTAGTCTCATACAGTGTATAATGGGGAATATCAGGAGCAGACTGATTACATTGTCCTCACCTATAACCTGGATAACTATGTACATTAGGAGTAAGTGACAGTACAGGCAGCGTAGTCTCATACAGTGTATAATGGGGAATATCAGGGGCAGTGATTACATTGTCCTCACCTATAACCTGGATAACTATGTACATTACGAGTAAGTGACAGTACAGGCAGCGTAGTCTCATACAGTGTATAATGGGGAATATCAGGAGCAGACTGATTACATTGTCCTCACCTATAACCTGGATAACTATGTACATTAGGAGTAAGTGACAGTACAGGCAGCGTAGTCTCATACAGTGTATAATGGGGAATATCAGGAGCAGTGATTACATTGTCCTCACCTATAACCTGGATAACTATGTACATTAGGAGTAAGTGACAGTACAGGCAGTGTAGTCTCATACAGTGTATAATGGGAATATCAGGAGCAGACTGATTACATTGTCCTCACCTATAACCTGGATAACTATGTACATTAGGAGTAAGTGACAGTACAGGCAGCGTAGTCTCATACAGTGTATAATGGGGAATATCAGGAGCAGTGATTACATTGTCCTCACCTATAACCTGGATAATTATGTACATTAGGGGTAAGTGACAGTGCAGGCAGGACGTGTGCTGTTGAGCTCCTGACTTCCATAGGAGTGTCAAATTACAGCCAGCGGTTCTGCGGGCTTCCCCAGGAAAGATGCGCCCTCCTGGGGCAGGGAAGGGGAAAGGTCCCTTGCAGAAGGGATCGTGGACCCAACCTGTGAGGACATAAAACTACCTTGCAGCTGGACACCCAGGCGGAAGATCGGGCTGATGCTTCCAGCCAGCCTGAGGTGCTGAAGCGGGAGAGCGTTGGCGGGAGCGCGGCGGCCGCGAGGCAGAGGCAGCCGCGAGCGGGATTCCCTGAACTGCCTGTGGATGCTCCCCGTGGTGAGGTAACCACGGGTAGAGCGGAGGCAAGCAATGCCGATAATCCACAGGGCAGTGCAGAGGGGGAGACTGTAGCCCCTATGCTCTCAGCAGGGGAAGAGGAGGATGAAGAAGAGTCCCCTGTCTCCAGCGGAGAAGAGGACTATGTTGCACGGCTGGACCTAGAGGAGGCTGTTGTGGAGGCGAGAAGGCTCAACACAAAAATTGGGTACACAAAGAAAAAAAGAAACAAGGCTCATACCTGGGAGAAACCGCGGCTCCGGGGGTTGATTGTAGAACTCACTGACACCCTGGACAGGGTGAAAGAGAGAGTGAAGACCCTGAGGCAGGAGAGGCGGAGGATAGCCGCTTCAAGTGAACTGCCAGCGAACCTGACAGCGGGGGAGCTAAGTGCAGCATCCCAGGAGGAGAACCCCTTGATGATTGAAATCAAGCGGTTAGAGGAGGACGGCGGTGTGAGGGGGACCCCGAGTGTGTGCGCTGTTGCGGCAGGTGATCCAGTCAAGGTGGAAGTCGGGACGGAGATCCTGGGGAGCAGCAGCAGCAGCGGTTTAAACATACCTGTTCCCGGTGATGAAGCAGCAGCAATGAGAGAGCCTGACGCTGGGGGAGTATCTGGCGTCCAAGGTCCTGATGGCAGCGGTGGTAGCGGAGGTGCGGAGGTTTCCAGTGAAGCTGGTGGTCTGGAGCGGCTGATCGTGAAGGGCGTCGCGGCAGAACAGCAGGTAGGTGGAGGAGTGGGGGACCCCCGTGGCACGGTGGAGAGGTCCGCTTGGATTGCGGAGGGTGTCTCCACCGTGCTAGGGGATGTTTTCCAGGGTCTGAATACCTCTGCTGTGATTCCGATAGGTGGGCAAGGGCGCCCGGTGCGGACCGGGGGAGAGGGGACGAGAAGGGCGCAGGCAGATGTGGAGACTGGTTTCCCTATTGGGCCAACGGGTCCTGTGGTTTCCTCAGGGTCCGTGGTGGCTACGGGGACAGTTAAAGATACATTGAAGTTGGCAAGTAAAACAAAATCTGGTAGTTTGGCGCAAGGAATGCCATGTATGGTGAAGGAACTATTACAGCCCAAGGAAAGGGCCCTGCTGGATATAATGTACGGGGAGTTGGAGACCCCAGCAAGGGTTAAGGCTGCTTTAGAACTTATTGGTAAAAACCAAGCACAGAAAGAGATGAGCGGCAGTGACATTAATAAAGGAGCATCTACGTCTGGTTTAAATAAGACTGATGTGGGGCAGCATGCTGGGGCTGGTGATTCCATGAATGGACAAAATATGAACAAAAAATCTTATGCTGGTGTATTATCAGGGGAGAAAAGTGAAGGGAGGAAATTTTTCTCCAGAGTTGAGAGCGGGAAGGGAATAAAGAGAAGGAACGTAATTCAGTTCAAATGGGAACGGGAGCGGGAGGTACCGGGGAAGGAAGTTTTTTTAAACATGCTATTTACATTGAATATCTCTGCTATGGATCTGTTTGCATGTATTCATCCCCCCAGGTCGAGAGACTTTGACGTTAGTTTTCAAATTAATTATGGTATGCAAAAGTTTTGGGGTATGTGGATGACTGAGAAAACTGAGAAACCGTATTGTGATTACGTTGCAACGCTGATTTCTAGGCAGGATGTTGTGAAACTGACAGTACTAGTCCGGAATGAATCAATTCCGGAAAATGATATTAAATATTGGTTGTCTAGGCACTGTGAGGTTCTGTCAGGGTTAACGAAAATAGACTATACAAAAGGGGTGTGGGGAGGTGCCTATATGGTCCAGGTGAGAATTTTAAGCACGGCTTTTGGGGCAAACCATTTACCATCTGCCACTTATATAGGAAGGGACAGAATCCAGGTATTCTATCAAGGCCAACCTAAAACGTGTTTTAGATGTGGAGATACACGTCATTTGAGTGGAGACTGCGGTGTAACCAAATGTACACTGTGTGGGAAAATAGGGCATACTTCAAGGATGTGTAACAATGTCAGATGTAACTTGTGCGGGCAGGAGGGACATCCATACAGCAGGTGCCCAGAGGCAGACATATGTGAGGAAGTAGGGTCAGAACAAGAGGTAGAGGTAGAAGGTAGGAAGGTAAGAGGGTCGGTGGAGGTTCAAGAAAGGAGGGTAACGAGGTGGAGGATAGCGGAGCAGAGGAAAGAAGAAAGTAAGGTGGAGGAAGGGTTTCAGGAAGTTAAGAAGCAAAATAAGAAGAAAAGGAAGGTGGACGAGGGTCTAGTGTTGGCAAATAGATTTGATGTGTTCTCAACAGATGAGGAAGAGGAGGGGGAAATAGTAAGACAGAAGGGGGAGTTAGTTTTTTCTCCTAAAGTAGCTAGAAGGAGGGTGAAGAAAAGTGGTTTGAAAGAGAGTGTGGGGGAAGGATCAGGGACTGGGAAAAGAAGGAAGGAAGGGGAGATGGAGGAAAAAAGCCAGGGGAAGAAGGGCAGGGCGGAAGAAGAACCGCAAGAATTAGAATGGGATGAAATGGGAACAGAGCTGCAGGGTGAGGTAAGAAGAAGGGAAAGTCAAGTGGCAGAAGGGGAGGAGGAGGAGGCTTTCCCTCAAAAAAGGAACGAGGAAGGAATTTATGTAGATCCTGTCGAGGAAGTTCCTCAAGGGTCAGTAGTCCCTAAGCCTCCAGATCCAGGAGGGCTGGGAGTGGTGATGTGTGTTGGGGATGGGGAGGGGGGTGGTGATGGTGATGGTGATGGTATGAGAGTGGAGGGTGTGGGGGAGGGGGATTCCCCTAGGGAAAAGTAAAGAAAAGGTAAGGTCGGTTCTGCTTTCTATAACTTAGAAACATGGATCCCCAGCCCATACGATGTGCCACGATTAATGTGGCTTCCGTTATTTCCGATCGTGCTCGCTTTATGGCCTTTGATTTTTTCAACACAGTTGAGGTTGATTTTTTATTTTTGCAGGAGACAAGGATAAGTAAGTTGGATGCCCTCCATAGGATTAAGAGGGAGTGGAGGAGGGGTCCATCTTACTGGTCTCTTGCGGCCGAGCCGTACGGTGGGGTGGCAGTGCTTTTTGCTGACATGGTAACCATACACAAGGTTATAGAGTTACAGGTAGGCAGGTGTATCATTTTGGATGTCACTCTGAGGGGGCACGACCTAAGGTTGATTAACATCTATGGTCCTCAAAAGCCATATGATAGGAAGTGCCTCTTTAGAGAGATAAAACCATTCCTCTTCACAGCTCAGCAAATTGTCTTTGGAGGTGATTTTAACACCGTGATTCGGCCTAAGGACAGGGGAGGCGCAAGGACAACGTTGAGCTATGATTCAAATTATTTAGTTAGGATGATTAGGGAGGCTGGTCTGGTCGATGTGCATATTCGCCATTTCCCAGATCTCACCGGGTACACATATTTCAGTGGTAGTCGTAGGTCAAGAATAGATAGGTTTTTTGTTAAGGAGACTCTGAAGACCTTGCCTCCTGAGGTAAGGTTGGTGGAGTTTTCGGATCACTGTTTTCTGAGTGTAACCTTGAATGCGGCACAATCCCTTCAGAAGGGCAGGGGGATGTGGCGTCTTAACTCAGACCTCCTAAAGGAGGAGGGAGTTAGACAATCCTTTAGAGATTTCTTCCAGGCACAGGAATCGCTGTTGGAGGCAGGATGGAGTAGATCGGAGTGGTGGGAGGAGGTCAAAAAGAGAACTCGGAGTTTCTTTAGGCGATCTGTAGCGAAAAAGAACTTGAGAAATAATAGTTCCTACTATTTTTTGAGAAGGAAATTGGACCTCTTAATCTCTGAAGAGGGAGATAGTGGGGAAATCTCCAGAGTGAAGGCTCTGATGAAAG
Source organism: Taudactylus pleione (assembly GCA_031769625.1). NCBI lineage: Eukaryota > Metazoa > Chordata > Amphibia > Anura > Myobatrachidae > Taudactylus > Taudactylus pleione. The sequence goes on along the minus strand of JAUIMM010000046.1, from coordinate 1,791,449 downwards.
ATTTTCAGTACAACCGGTTGGCATCTTTGGTTTTGGAGAGGGATTATGGGAATTACCACTCACCAGATCCCTACCAGAACTGTAGGATGACGTCTGAGATGAGAGAGATCAGAGGTTTGCGTGATAACCAGGGTACCCTTCAGGAAACAAAGGAGGGTATTTTGGGGGTCATTGTGGACTATTACTCTGACCTTTTATCGGAGAAATCACTTATTAGAGAAAGGATGGAGGTGTTTCTGAGGGGAACGCCTGGGCTTGTGAGGCCTGATGTCTCTTTCGACTGCTTGGAGAGTGATATAGGGGTAGAGGAGGTGAGGATAGCGATTGAAGGGTTATCTGTTAAAAAATCTCCGGGGCCGGATGGGTTAACGTCAGAGTTTTATAAAACATTTTCAGATATTTTGGCCCCGCGCCTTGTGGAAGTGTTTAATGAGTGTTTGGGTGAAGAATGTCTTCCCCCTTCCATGAGGTTGTCTGCACTTATATTGCTCTCCAAGGGTAAGGATCCCCTGTGTGTTGAGAATTGGCGCCCCATAGCTCTTCTCAACACAGATAGGAAGATTTTGGCAAAAATAATATTTAACAGACTGACTGAATTCACAGAATGGCTGCTTTCAGCCTCTCAGCATTGTACGGTGAAAGGCCGTAGTACCTTTAGTGCTGTCCTTGGTGTCCGGGAGGTCATTGAGCGGTGCCGTGCTGAGAGGTGGGGAAAGTATTTGCTAGCATTGGATCAATCCAAGGCTTTTGACAGAGTCAATCATGAATACCTATGGAGGGTACTGGAATGGTATGGATTTCCAGCGAGGGTGGTGAATTGGCTAAAAACAATATACAGCAAGGCCGAAAGCTTCCCACTTGTGAATGGTTGGGTGGGTGCTACTTTTGGTGTAGGTTCTGGGGTTCGTCAGGGGTGCCCCTTGAGCCCTCTTCTGTATGTATTTGCTATTGACCCCTTTATAAGGAGGTTATGGTGCAGTGGAGGGGGTGCAGCTGGGCCCTGGACCTGCACTGAAGGTGGTAGCCTACGCTGATGACGTCACGGTGTTTCTGTCTGAAGAGGCAGAGGCACGGCGGGTGGAAGAACTCATCAGGATGTATTCTGAGGCATCGTGCTCCAGGATAAACCAAGAGAAGTGTGAGGCTTTCTGGATGGGGGAGGAAGGGACAGAATTTGACCTTCCGGACAACCTCCCTCGGGCCAGTCCACAGATAAAAATTCTAGGCATTTATTTCAACCACGGTGATTATGGCACCCTAAATTGGGAGAAAAAGTTGGAGATTGCATCCAGGAAGGTAGCTGTTTGGAGAAGATGGAAGTCTTCCTATAGGGAAAGGGTTGATTTATGCAAAACCTACTTGATTCCAGTGTTTCTGTATGTCAGTTATGTCTGTTTTTTGCCTCAGTCCATGTGGTCCAAGATGAATTCATTGTTTTTCCTGATGTTTTGGGGAAATGGGATGAATATTATCAAAAGAGGCATCACCTACAAATTGAGGGAAGAGGGAGGCCAGAGTATGGTCAACCCCGTAGTATTTTTTGTGACAACTTTTTGTAAGCTAAACATAGGGAGTCTGTTTTTAGAGACTCCCCCTCAATGGGTAGAAGGTCTCGGGGAATGGGCGTTTCCCTTTCTCAAAGAATGGATGGAGGGAGGTCGAATTAAGATACCCCGAGTTAGGCGAGGCTACCTCCCGATCTATGTGGTCCTGTGTCTGAAAGTGATGAGACGGTGGGGCTTGGAGGTTGGTGATGTGAGAGGCTTGGCCAGGAGGGAGATGGGGCTAAGAATTCTGCAGAACTACTTCTATGTTCCACTGGCCCTAAAGGATTGCCCGGGTGAGATGTGTTCGGAGGGATTGGCTCTGATTAATTCTCAGAGGATTCCTCTGAAATTTAGAGACATCGCCTGGCTCTCCTTCCATGGAAGGCTTTATGTTAGAGGTAACCTTAAAGTAAGAAGTGCCGATGATCGTGGTTGTCTACGTGAGGAGTGTCTAGGGGAGGAGGAGACGATGGACCACTTCTTCTGTAAGTGTCCCTATAACATAGAGGTTTATAAAGGAGTTTCAAGGCGCTTGCGTATCCCTTGCCTTTCGGGGCTGAGTTACCCTGAATGGGCTTATGGGGCATTCAAGGGGTATGGTAGATTTGATTTGTGCACTATTTTTTTAGTTAGCTTAGTAGTACGGTATTACACATGGAACGCACAGTGTCAATTGGGTATTAGGGGTAAAGTCCTTCCCTGGATATCGGTTGTTGGGGAAATCTTGCATGAGGTGAAGCGGATGATGGACATGAACAAAGGAAGAATGGACGCCGTCAGTTGGTCACGGTTGTGGCGACATCTGAGGCCCCCTTGAATGGGTAGCGAAAGTTCGGTCCTGAGTCCTTGGTAACTGGTTTCTGTCGTTTCCTGTCATTCATTTTGTATTAACTAAATTACAGAGGAATGCTTTACATACATCTGGATGATTGACTTACCTTTTCGATACTTGGGTTGGTGATGGTGGGAGGAGTTGGTGGTGGAGGGTGAGAGGGAGGGGGGATGGTCATTGGGTGTGAAGTTGGGGGCGGTGAAGGTAGGAATAAGGGTTATTGACATAAGGTATTGAGATGCATTGTTGATTTGATGGAATATATATTGTATTATATGTAAATATGTAAATACTGTAAAAGTGTTTTATGTATAAATTATACGGTTGCATTTTGTGTAATAAACACAGACAGTACAGGCAGCGTAGTCTCATAGTGTGTAATGGGGAATATCAGGAGCAGACTGATTACATTGTCCTCACCTATAACCTGGATAACTATGTACATTAGGAGTAAGTGACAGTACAGGCAGCGTAGTCTCATACAGTGTATAATGGGGAATATCAGGAGCAGTGATTACATTGTCCTCTCCTATAACCAGGATAACTATGTACATTAGGAGTAAGTGACAGTGCAGGCAGCGTAGTCTCATACAGTGTATAATGGGGAATATCAGGAGCAGAGTGATTACATTGTCCTCACCGATAACCAGGATAACTATGTACATTAGGAGTAAGTGACAGTGCAGGCAGCGTAGTCTCATACAGTGTATAATGGGGAATATCAGGAGCAGTGATTACATTGTCCTCACCTATAACCTGGATAACTATGTACATTAGGAGTAAGTGACAGTGCAGGCAGCGTAGTCTCATACAGTGTATAATGGGGAATATCAGGAGCAGACTGATTACATTGTCCTCACCTATAACCTGGATAACTATGTACATTAGGAGTAAGTGACAGTACAGGCAGCGTAGTCTCATACAGTGTATAATGGGGAATATCAGGAGCAGTGATTACATTGTCCTCACCTATAACCTGGATAACTATGTACATTAGGAGTAAGTGACAGTGCAGGCAGCGTAGTCTCATACAGTGTATAATGGGGAATATCAGGAGCAGACTGATTACATTGTCCTCACCTATAACCTGGATAACTATGTACATTAGGAGTAAGTGACAGTGCAGGCAGCGTAGTCTCATACAGTGTATAATGGGGAATATCAGGAGCAGACTGATTACATTGTCCTCCCCTATAACCTGGATAACTATGTACATTAGGAGTAAGTGACAGTGCAGGCAGCGTAGTCTCATACAGTGTATAATGGGGAATATCAGGAGCAGTGATTACATTGTCCTCACCTATAACCTGGATAACTATGTACATTAGGAGTAAGTGACAGTACAGGCAGCGTAGTCTCATACAGTGTATAATGGGGAATATCAGGAGCAGACTGATTACATTGTCCTCACCTATAACCTGGATAACTATGTACATTAGGAGTAAGTGACAGTACAGGCAGCGTAGTCTCATACAGTGTATAATGGGGAATATCAGGAGCAGACTGATTACATTGTCCTCACCTATAACCTGGATAACTATGTACATTAGGAGTAAGTGACAGTACAGGCAGCGTAGTCTCATACAGTGTATAATGGGGAATATCAGGAGCAGTGATTACATTGTCCTCACCTATAACCTGGATAACTATGTACATTAGGAGTAAGTGACAGTACAGGCAGCGTAGTCTCATACAGTGTATAATGGGGAATATCAGGAGCAGACTGATTACATTGTACTCACCTATAACCTGGATAACTATGTACATTAGGAGTAAGTGACAGTACAGGCAGCGTAGTCTCATACAGTGTATAATGGGGAATATCAGGAGCAGTGATTACATTGTCCTCACCTATAACCTGGATAACTATGTACATTAGGAGTAAGTGACAGTACAGGCAGCGTAGTCTCATACAGTGTATAATGGGGAATATCAGGAGCAGTGATTACATTGTCCTCACCTATAACCTGGATAACTATGTACATTAGGAGTAAGTGACAGAACAGGCAGCGTAGTCTCATACAGTGTATAATGGGGAATATCAGGAGCAGTGATTACATTGTCCTCACCTATAACCTGGATAACTATGTACATTAGGAGTAAGTGACAGTGCAGGCAGCGTAGTCTCATACAGTGTATAATGGGGAATATCAGGAGCAGACTGATTACATTGTCCTCACCTATAACCTGGATAACTATGTACATTAGGAGTAAGTGACAGTACAGGCAGCGTAGTCTCATACAGTGTATAATGGGGAATATCAGGAGCAGTGATTACATTGTCCTCACCTATAACCTGGATAACTATGTACATTAGGAGTAAGTGACAGTGCAGGCAGCGTAGTCTCATACAGTGTATAATGGGGAATATCAGGAGCAGTGATTACATTGTCCTCACCTATAACCAGGATAACTATGTACATTAGGAGTAAGTGACAGTACAGGCAGCGTAGTCTCATACAGTGTATAATGGGGAATATCAGGAGCAGACTGATTACATTGTCCTCACCTATAACCTGGATAACTATGTACATTAGGAGTAAGTGACAGTGCAGGCAGCGTAGTCTCATACAGTGTATAATGGGGAATATCAGGAGCAGACTGATTACATTGTCCTCTCCTATAACCTGGATAACTATGTACATTAGGAGTAAGTGACAGTGCAGGCAGCGTAGTCTCATACAGTGTATAATGGGGAATATCAGGAGCAGACTGATTACATTGTCCTCACCTATAACCTGGATAACTATGTACATTAGGAGTAAGTGACAGTACAGGCAGCGTAGTCTCATACAGTGTATAATGGGGAATATCAGGAGCAGACTGATTACATTGTCCTCACCTATAACCTGGATAACTATGTACATTAGGAGTAAGTGACAGTACAGGCAGCGTAGTCTCATACAGTGTATAATGGGGAATATCAGGAGCAGACTGATTACATTGTCCTCACCTATAACCTGGATAACTATGTACATTAGGAGTAAGTGACAGTGCAGGCAGCGTAGTCTCATACAGTGTATAATGGGGAATATCAGGAGCAGTGATTACATTGTCCTCACCTATAACCTGGATAACTATGTACATTAGGAGTAAGTGACAGTACAGGCAGCGTAGTCTCATACAGTGTATAATGGGGAATATCAGGAGCAGACTGATTACATTGTCCTCACCTATAACCTGGATAACTATGTACATTAGGAGTAAGTGACAGTGCTGGCAGCGTAGTCTCATACAGTGTATAATGGGGAATATCAGGAGCAGTGATTACATTGTCCTCACCTATAACCTGGATAACTATGTACATTAGGAGTAAGTGACAGTACAGGCAGCGTAGTCTCATACAGTGTATAATGGGGAATATCAGGAGCAGACTGATTACATTGTCCTCACCTATAACCTGGATAACTATGTACATTAGGAGTAAGTGACAGTGCAGGCAGCGTAGTCTCATACAGTGTATAATGGGGAATATCAGGAGCAGTGATTACATTGTCCTCACCTAGAACCTGGATAACTATGTACATTAGGAGTAAGTGACAGTGCAGGCAGCGTAGTCTCATACAGTGTATAATGGGGAATATCAGGAGCAGTGATTACATTGTCCTCACCGATAACCTGGATAACTATGTACATTAGGAGTAAGTGACAGTACAGGCAGCGTAGTCTCATACAGTGTATAATGGGGAATATCAGGAGCAGTGATTACATTGTCCTCACCTATAACCTGGATAACTATGTACATTAGGAGTAAGTGACAGTACAGGCAGCGTAGTCTCATACAGTGTATAATGGGGAATATCAGGAGCAGACTGATTACATTGTCCTCACCTATAACCTGGATAACTATGTACATTAGGAGTAAGTGACAGTGCAGGCAGCGTAGTCTCATACAGTGTATAATGGGGAATATCAGGAGCAGACTGATTACATTGTCCTCACCTATAACCTGGATAACTATGTACATTAGGAGTAAGTGACAGTACAGGCAGCGTAGTCTCATACAGTGTATAATGGGGAATATCAGGAGCAGACTGATTACATTGTCCTCACCTATAACCTGGATAACTATGTACATTAGGAGTAAGTGACAGTGCAGGCAGCGTAGTCTCATACAGTGTATAATGGGGAATATCAGGAGCAGTGATTACATTGTCCTCACCTATAACCTGGATAACTATGTACATTAGGAGTAAGTGACAGTGCAGGCAGCGTAGTCTCATACAGTGTATAATGGGGAATATCAGGAGCAGTGATTACATTGTCCTCACCTATAACCTGGATAACTATGTACATTAGGAGTAAGTGACAGTACAGGCAGCGTAGTCTCATACAGTGTATAATGGGGAATATCAGGAGCAGACTGATTACATTGTCCTCACCTATAACCTGGATAACTATGTACATTAGGAGTAAGTGACAGTACAGGCAGCGTAGTCTCATACAGTGTATAATGGGGAATATCAGGAGCAGACTGATTACATTGTCCTCACCTATAACCTGGATAACTATGTACATTAGGAGTAAGTGACAGTACAGGCAGCGTAGTCTCATACAGTGTATAATGGGGAATATCAGGAGCAGTGATTACATTGTCCTCACCTATAACCTGGATAACTATGTACATTAGGAGTAAGTGACAGTGCAGGCAGCGTAGTCTCATACAGTGTATAATGGGGAATATCAGGAGCAGTGATTACATTGTCCTCACCTATAACCTGGATAACTATGTACATTAGGAGTAAGTGACAGTACAGGCAGCGTAGTCTCATACAGTGTATAATGGGGAATATCAGGAGCAGACTGATTACATTGTCCTCACCTATAACCTGGATAACTATGTACATTAGGAGTAAGTGACAGTACAGGCAGCGTAGTCTCATACAGTGTATAATGGGGAATATCAGGAGCAGTGATTACATTGTCCTCACCTATAACCTGGATAACTATGTATATTAGGAGTAAGTGACAGTGCAGGCAGCGTAGTCTCATACAGTGTATAATGGGGAATATCAGGAGCAGACTGATTACATTGTCCTCTCCTATAACCTGGATAACTATGTACATTAGGAGTAAGTGACAGTGCAGGCAGCGTAGTCTCATACAGTGTATAATGGGGAATATCAGGAGCAGACTGATTACATTGTCCTCACCTATAACCTGGATAACTATGTACATTAGGAGTAAGTGACAGTACAGGCAGCGTAGTCTCATACAGTGTATAATGGGGAATATCAGGAGCAGTGATTACATTGTCCTCACCTATAACCTGGATAACTATGTACATTAGGAGTAAGTGACAGTACAGGCAGCGTAGTCTCATACAGTGTATAATGGGGAATATCAGGAGCAGACTGATTACATTGTCCTCACCTATAACCTGGATAACTATGTACATTAGGAGTAAGTGACAGTACAGGCAGCGTAGTCTCATACAGTGTATAATGGGGAATATCAGGAGCAGTGATTACATTGTCCTCACCTATAACCTGGATAACTATGTACAGTTGGAGTAAGTGACAGTACAGCCAGCGTAGTCTCATACAGTGTATAATGGGGAATATCAGGAGCAGTGATTACATTGTCCTCACCTATAACCTGGATAACTATGTACATTAGGGGTAAGTGACAGTGCAGGCAGCGTAGTCTCATACAGTGTATAATGGGGAATATCAGGAGCAGTGATTACATTGTCCTCACCTATAACCAGGATAACTATGTACATTAGGAGTAAGTGACAGTACAGGCAGCGTAGTCTCATACAGTGTATAATGGGGAATATCAGGAGCAGTGATTACATTGTCCTCACCTATAACCAGGATAACTATGTACATTAGGAGTAAGTGACAGTACAGGCAGCGTAGTCTCATACAGTGTATAATGGGGAATATCAGGAGCAGACTGATTACATTGTCCTCACCTATAACCTGGATAACTATGTACATTAGGAGTAAGTGACAGTGCAGGCAGCGTAGTCTCATACAGTGTATAATGGGGAATATCAGGAGCAGTGATTACATTGCCCTCACCTATAACCTGGATAACTATGTACATTAGGAGTAAGTGACAGTGCAGGCAGCGTAGTCTCATACAGTGTATAATGGGGAATATCAGGAGCAGACTGATTACATTGTCCTCTCCTATAACCTGGATAACTATGTACATTAGGAGTAAGTGACAGTGCAGGCAGCGTAGTCTCATACAGTGTATAATGGGGAATATCAGGAGCAGACTGATTACATTGTCCTCACCTATAACCTGGATAACTATGTACATTAGGAGTAAGTGACAGTACAGGCAGCGTAGTCTCATACAGTGTATAATGGGGAATATCAGGAGCAGTGATTACATTGTCCTCACCTATAACCTGGATAACTATGTACATTAGGAGTAAGTGACAGTACAGGCAGCGTAGTCTCATACAGTGTATAATGGGGAATATCAGGAGCAGACTGATTACATTGTCCTCACCTATAACCTGGATAACTATGTACATTAGGAGTAAGTGACAGTACAGGCAGCGCAGTCTCATACAGTGTATAATGGGGAATATCAGGAGCAGTGATTACATTGTCCTCACCTATAACCTGGATAACTATGTACATTAGGGGTAAGTGACAGTGCAGGCAGCGTAGTCTCATACAGTGTATAATGGGGAATATCAGGAGCAGTGATTACATTGTCCTCACCTATAACCTGGATAACTATGTACATTAGGAGTAAGTGACAGTACAGGCAGCGTAGTCTCATACAGTGTATAATGGGGAATATCAGGAGCAGACTGATTACATTGTCCTCACCTATAACCTGGATAACTATGTACATTAGGAGTAAGTGACAGTGCAGGCAGCGTAGTCTCATACAGTGTATAATGGGGAATATCAGGAGCAGACTGATTACATTGTCCTCACCTATAACCTGGATAACTATGTACATTAGGAGTAAGTGACAGTACAGGCAGCGTAGTCTCATACAGTGTATAATGGGGAATATCAGGAGCAGTGATTACATTGTCCTCACCTATAACCTGGATAACTATGTACATTAGGAGTAAGTGACAGTACAGGCAGCGTAGTCTCATACAGTGTATAATGGGGAATATCAGGAGCAGACTGATTACATTGTCCTCACCTATAACCTGGATAACTATGTACATTAGGAGTAAGTGACAGTACAGGCAGCGTAGTCTCATACAGTGTATAATGGGGAATATCAGGAGCAGTGATTACATTGTCCTCACCTATAACCTGGATAACTATGTACATTAGGAGTAAGTGACAGTACAGGCAGCGTAGTCTCATACAGTGTATAATGGGGAATATCAGGAGCAGACTGATTACATTGTCCTCACCTATAACCTGGATAACTATGTACATTAGGAGTAAGTGACAGTGCAGGCAGTGTATTCTCATACAGTGTATAATGGGGAATATCAGGAGCAGTGATTACATTGTCCTCACCTATAACCTGGATAACTATGTACATTAGGTGTAAGTGACAGTACAGGCAGCGTAGTCTCATACAGTGTATAATGGGGAATATCAGGAGCAGTGATTACATTGTCCTCACCTATAACCAGGATAACTATGTACATTAGGAGTAAGTGACAGTACAGGCAGCGTAGTCTCATACAGTGTATAATGGGGAATATCAGGAGCAGACTTATTACATTGTCCTCACCTATAACCAGGATAACTATGTACATTAGGAGTAAGTGACAGTACAGACAGCGTAGTCTCATACAGTGTATAATGGGGAATATCAGGAGCAGAGTGATTACATTGTCCTCACCTATAACCTGGATAACTATGTACATTAGGAGTAAGTGACAGTACAGGCAGCGTAGTCTCATACAGTGTATAATGGGGAATATCAGGAGCAGACTGATTACATTGTCCTCACCTATAACCTGGATAACTATGTACATTAGGAGTAAGTGACAGTACAGGCAGCGTAGTCTCATACAGTGTATAATGGGGAATATCAGGAGCAGTGATTACATTGTCCTCACCTATAACCTGGATAACTATGTACATTAGGAGTAAGTGACAGTGCAGGCAGCGTAGTCTCATACAGTGTATAATGGGGAATATCAGGAGCAGACTGATTACATTGTCCTCTCCTATAACCTGGATAACTATGTACATTAGGAGTAAGTGACAGTACAGGCAGCGTAGTCTCATACAGTGTATAATGGGGAATATCAGGAGCAGACTGATTACATTGTCCTCACCTATAACCTGGATAACTATGTACATTAGGAGTAAGTGACAGTGCAGGCAGCGTAGTCTCATACAGTGTATAATGGGGAATATCAGGAGCAGACTGATTACATTGTCCTCTCCTATAACCTGGATAACTATGTACATTAGGAGTAAGTGACAGTGCAGGCAGCATAGTCTCATACAGTGTATAATGGGGAATATCAGGAGCAGACTGATTACATTGTCCTCACCTATAACCTGGATAACTATGTACATTAGGAGTAAGTGACAGTACAGGCAGCGTAGTCTCATACAGTGTATAATGGGGAATATCAGGAGCAGTGATTACATTGTCCTCACCTATAACCAGGATAACTATGTACATTAGGAGTAAGAGACAGTACAGGCAGCGTAGTCTCATACAGTGTATAATGGGGAATATCAGGAGCAGACTGATAACATTGTCCTCACCTATAACCTGGATAACTATGTACATTAGGAGTAAGTGACAGTGCAGGCAGCGTAGTCTCATACAGTGTATAATGGGGAATATCAGGAGCAGACTGATTACATTGTCCTCACCTATAACCTGGATAACTATGTACATTAGGAGTAAGTGACAGTACAGGCAGCGTAGTCTCATACAGTGTATAATGGGGAATATCAGGAGCAGACTGATTACATTGTCCTCACCTATAACCTGGATAACTATGTACATTAGGAGTAAGTGACAGTACAGGCAGCGTAGTCTCATACAGTGTATAATGGGGAATATCAGGAGCAGACTGATTACATTGTCCTCACCTATAACCTGGATAACTATGTACATTAGGAGTAAGTGACAGTACAGGCAGCGTAGTCTCATACAGTGTATAATGGGGAATATCAGGAGCAGTGATTACATTGTCCTCACCTATAACCTGGATAACTATGTACATTAGGAGTAAGTGACAGTACAGGCAGCGTAGTCTCATACAGTGTATAATGGGGAATATCAGGAGCAGTGATTACATTGTCCTCACCTATAACCTGGATAACTATGTACATTAGGAGTAAGTGACAGTACAGGCAGCGTAGTCTCATACAGTGTATAATGGGGAATATCAGGAGCAGACTGATTACATTGTCCTCACCTATAACCTGGATAACTATGTACATTAGGAGTAAGTGACAGTGCAGGCAGCGTAGTCTCATAGTGTATAATGGGGAATATCAGGAGCAGTGATTACATTGCCCTCACCTATAACCTGGATAACTATGTACATTAGGAGTAAGTGACAGTGCAGGCAGCGTAGTCTCATACAGTGTATAATGGGGAATATCAGGAGCAGACTGATTACATTGTCCTCTCCTATAACCTGGATAACTATGTACATTAGGAGTAAGTGACAGTGCAGGCAGCGTAGTCTCATACAGTGTATAATGGGGAATATCAGGAGCAGACTGATTACATTGTCCTCACCTATAACCTGGATAACTATGTACATTAGGAGTAAGTGACAGTACAGGCAGCGTAGTCTCATACAGTGTATAATGGGGAATATCAGGAGCAGTGATTACATTGTCCTCACCTATAACCTGGATAACTATGTACATTAGGAGTAAGTGACAGTACAGGCAGCGTAGTCTCATACAGTGTATAATGGGGAATATCAGGAGCAGTGATTACATTGTCCTCACCTATAACCTGGATAACTATGTACATTAGGAGTAAGTGACAGTACAGGCAGTGTAGTCTCATACAGTGTATAATGGGAATATCAGGAGCAGACTGATTACATTGTCCTCACCTATAACCTGGATAACTATGTACATTAGGAGTAAGTGACAGTACAGGCAGCGTAGTCTCATACAGTGTATAATGGGGAATATCAGGAGCAGTGATTACATTGTCCTCACCTATAACCTGGATAACTATGTACATTAGGAGTAAGTGACAGTACAGGCAGCGTAGTCTCATACAGTGTATAATGGGGAATATCAGGAGCAGACTGATTACATTGTCCTCACCTATAACCTGGATAACTATGTACATTAGGAGTAAGTGACAGTACAGGCAGCGTAGTCTCATACAGTGTATAATGGGGAATATCAGGGGCAGTGATTACATTGTCCTCACCTATAACCTGGATAACTATGTACATTACGAGTAAGTGACAGTACAGGCAGCGTAGTCTCATACAGTGTATAATGGGGAATATCAGGAGCAGACTGATTACATTGTCCTCACCTATAACCTGGATAACTATGTACATTAGGAGTAAGTGACAGTACAGGCAGCGTAGTCTCATACAGTGTATAATGGGGAATATCAGGAGCAGTGATTACATTGTCCTCACCTATAACCTGGATAACTATGTACATTAGGAGTAAGTGACAGTACAGGCAGTGTAGTCTCATACAGTGTATAATGGGAATATCAGGAGCAGACTGATTACATTGTCCTCACCTATAACCTGGATAACTATGTACATTAGGAGTAAGTGACAGTACAGGCAGCGTAGTCTCATACAGTGTATAATGGGGAATATCAGGAGCAGTGATTACATTGTCCTCACCTATAACCTGGATAATTATGTACATTAGGGGTAAGTGACAGTGCAGGCAGGACGTGTGCTGTTGAGCTCCTGACTTCCATAGGAGTGTCAAATTACAGCCAGCGGTTCTGCGGGCTTCCCCAGGAAAGATGCGCCCTCCTGGGGCAGGGAAGGGGAAAGGTCCCTTGCAGAAGGGATCGTGGACCCAACCTGTGAGGACATAAAACTACCTTGCAGCTGGACACCCAGGCGGAAGATCGGGCTGATGCTTCCAGCCAGCCTGAGGTGCTGAAGCGGGAGAGCGTTGGCGGGAGCGCGGCGGCCGCGAGGCAGAGGCAGCCGCGAGCGGGATTCCCTGAACTGCCTGTGGATGCTCCCCGTGGTGAGGTAACCACGGGTAGAGCGGAGGCAAGCAATGCCGATAATCCACAGGGCAGTGCAGAGGGGGAGACTGTAGCCCCTATGCTCTCAGCAGGGGAAGAGGAGGATGAAGAAGAGTCCCCTGTCTCCAGCGGAGAAGAGGACTATGTTGCACGGCTGGACCTAGAGGAGGCTGTTGTGGAGGCGAGAAGGCTCAACACAAAAATTGGGTACACAAAGAAAAAAAGAAACAAGGCTCATACCTGGGAGAAACCGCGGCTCCGGGGGTTGATTGTAGAACTCACTGACACCCTGGACAGGGTGAAAGAGAGAGTGAAGACCCTGAGGCAGGAGAGGCGGAGGATAGCCGCTTCAAGTGAACTGCCAGCGAACCTGACAGCGGGGGAGCTAAGTGCAGCATCCCAGGAGGAGAACCCCTTGATGATTGAAATCAAGCGGTTAGAGGAGGACGGCGGTGTGAGGGGGACCCCGAGTGTGTGCGCTGTTGCGGCAGGTGATCCAGTCAAGGTGGAAGTCGGGACGGAGATCCTGGGGAGCAGCAGCAGCAGCGGTTTAAACATACCTGTTCCCGGTGATGAAGCAGCAGCAATGAGAGAGCCTGACGCTGGGGGAGTATCTGGCGTCCAAGGTCCTGATGGCAGCGGTGGTAGCGGAGGTGCGGAGGTTTCCAGTGAAGCTGGTGGTCTGGAGCGGCTGATCGTGAAGGGCGTCGCGGCAGAACAGCAGGTAGGTGGAGGAGTGGGGGACCCCCGTGGCACGGTGGAGAGGTCCGCTTGGATTGCGGAGGGTGTCTCCACCGTGCTAGGGGATGTTTTCCAGGGTCTGAATACCTCTGCTGTGATTCCGATAGGTGGGCAAGGGCGCCCGGTGCGGACCGGGGGAGAGGGGACGAGAAGGGCGCAGGCAGATGTGGAGACTGGTTTCCCTATTGGGCCAACGGGTCCTGTGGTTTCCTCAGGGTCCGTGGTGGCTACGGGGACAGTTAAAGATACATTGAAGTTGGCAAGTAAAACAAAATCTGGTAGTTTGGCGCAAGGAATGCCATGTATGGTGAAGGAACTATTACAGCCCAAGGAAAGGGCCCTGCTGGATATAATGTACGGGGAGTTGGAGACCCCAGCAAGGGTTAAGGCTGCTTTAGAACTTATTGGTAAAAACCAAGCACAGAAAGAGATGAGCGGCAGTGACATTAATAAAGGAGCATCTACGTCTGGTTTAAATAAGACTGATGTGGGGCAGCATGCTGGGGCTGGTGATTCCATGAATGGACAAAATATGAACAAAAAATCTTATGCTGGTGTATTATCAGGGGAGAAAAGTGAAGGGAGGAAATTTTTCTCCAGAGTTGAGAGCGGGAAGGGAATAAAGAGAAGGAACGTAATTCAGTTCAAATGGGAACGGGAGCGGGAGGTACCGGGGAAGGAAGTTTTTTTAAACATGCTATTTACATTGAATATCTCTGCTATGGATCTGTTTGCATGTATTCATCCCCCCAGGTCGAGAGACTTTGACGTTAGTTTTCAAACTAATTATGGTATGCAAAAGTTTTGGGGTATGTGGATGACTGAGAAAACTGAGAAACCGTATTGTGATTACGTTGCAACGCTGATTTCTAGGCAGGATGTTGTGAAACTGACAGTACTAGTCCGGAATGAATCAATTCCGGAAAATGATATTAAATATTGGTTGTCTAGGCACTGTGAGGATCTGTCAGGGTTAACGAAAATAGACTATACAAAAGGGGTGTGGGGAGGTGCCTATATGGTCCAGGTGAGAATTTTAAGCACGGCTTTTGGGGCAAACCATTTACCATCTGCCACTTATATAGGAAGGGACAGAATCCAGGTATTCTATCAAGGCCAACCTAAAACGTGTTTTAGATGTGGAGATACACGTCATTTGAGTGGAGACTGCGGTGTAACCAAATGTACACTGTGTGGGAAAATAGGGCATACTTCGAGGATGTGTAACAATGTCAGATGTAACTTGTGCGGGCAGGAGGGACATCCATACAGCAGGTGCCCAGAGGCAGACATATGTGAGGAAGTAGGGTCAGAACAAGAGGTAGAGGTAGAAGGTAGGAAGGTAAGAGGGTCGGTGGAGGTTCAAGAAAGGAGGGTAACGAGGTGGAGGATAGCGGAGCAGAGGAAAGAAGAAAGTAAGGTGGAGGAAGGGTTTCAGGAAGTTAAGAAGAAAAATAAGAAGAAAAGGAAGGTGGACGAGGGTCTAGTGTTGGCAAATAGATTTGATGTGTTCTCAACAGATGAGGAAGAGGAGGGGGAAATAGTAAGACAGAAGGGGGAGTTAGTTTTTTCTCCTAAAGTAGCTAGGAGGGTGAAGAAAAGTGGTTTGAAAGAGAGTGTGGGGGAAGGATCAGGGACTGGGAAAAGAAGGAAGGAAGGGGAGATGGAGGAAAAAAGCCAGGGGAAGAAGGGCAGGGCGGAAGAAGAACCGCAAGAATTAGAATGGGATGAAATGGGAACAGAGCTGCAGGGTGAGGTAAGAAGAAGGGAAAGTCAAGTGGCAGAAGGGGAGGAGGAGGAGGCTTTCCCTCAAAAAAGGAACGAGGAAGGAATTTATGTAGATCCTGTCGAGGAAGTTCCTCAAGGGTCAGTAGTCCCTAAGCCTCCAGATCCAGGAGGGCTGGGAGTGGTGATGTGTGTTGGGGATGGGGAGGGGGGTGGTGATGGTGATGGTGATGGTATGAGAGTGGAGGGTGTGGGGGAGGGGGATTCCCCTAGGGAAAAGTAAAGAAAAGGTAAGGTCGGTTCTGCTTTCTATAACTTAGAAACATGGATCCCCAGCCCATACGATGTGCCACGATTAATGTGGCTTCCGTTATTTCCGATCGTGCTCGCTTTATGGCCTTTGATTTTTTCAACACAGTTGAGGTTGATTTTTTATTTTTGCAGGAGACAAGGATAAGTAAGTTGGATGCCCTCCATAGGATTAAGAGGGAGTGGAGGAGGGGTCCATCTTACTGGTCTCTTGCGGCCGAGCCGTACGGTGGGGTGGCAGTGCTTTTTGCTGACATGGTAACCATACACAAGGTTATAGAGTTACAGGTAGGCAGGTGTATCATTTTGGATGTCACTCTGAGGGGGCACGACCTAAGGTTGATTAACATCTATGGTCCTCAAAAGCCATATGATAGGAAGTGCCTCTTTAGAGAGATAAAACCATTCCTCTTCACAGCTCAGCAAATTGTCTTTGGAGGTGATTTTAACACCGTGATTCGGCCTAAGGACAGGGGAGGCGCAAGGACAACGTTGAGCTATGATTCAAATTATTTAGTTAGGATGATTAGGGAGGCTGGTCTGGTCGATGTGCATATTCGCCATTTCCCAGATCTCACCGGGTACACATATTTCAGTGGTAGTCGTAGGTCAAGAATAGATAGGTTTTTTGTTAAGGAGACTCTGAAGACCTTGCCTCCTGAGGTAAGGTTGGTGGAGTTTTCGGATCACTGTTTTCTGAGTGTAACCTTGAATGCGGCACAATCCCTTCAGAAGGGCAGGGGGATGTGGCGTCTTAACTCAGACCTCCTAAAGGAGGAGGGAGTTAGACAATCCTTTAGAGATTTCTTCCAGGCACAGGAATCGCTGTTGGAGGCAGGATGGAGTAGATCGGAGTGGTGGGAGGAGGTCAAAAAGAGAACTCGGAGTTTCTTTAGGCGATCTGTAGCGAAAAAGAACTTGAGAAATAATAGTTCCTACTATTTTTTGAGAAGGAAATTGGACCTCTTAATCTCTGAAGAGGGAGATAGTGGGGAAATCTCCAGAGTGAAGGCTCTGATGAAAGATTTTCAGTACAACCGGTTGGCATCTTTGGTTTTGGAGAGGGATTATGGGAATTACCACTCACCAGATCCCTACCAGAACTGTAGGATGACGTCTGAGATGAGAGAGATCAGAGGTTTGCGTGATAACCAGGGTACCCTTCAGGAAACAAAGGAGGGTATTTTGGGGGTCATTGTGGACTATTACTCTGACCTTTTATCGGAGAAATCACTTATTAGAGAAAGGATGGAGGTGTTTCTGAGGGGAACGCCTGGGCTTGTGAGGCCTGATGTCTCTTTCGACTGCTTGGAGAGTGATATAGGGGTAGAGGAGGTGAGGATAGCGATTGAAGGGTTATCTGTTAAAAAATCTCCGGGGCCGGATGGGTTAACGTCAGAGTTTTATAAAACATTTTCAGATATTTTGGCCCCGCGCCTTGTGGAAGTGTTTAATGAGTGTTTGGGTGAAGAATGTCTTCCCCCTTCCATGAGGTTGTCTGCACTTATATTGCTCTCCAAGGGTAAGGATCCCCTGTGTGTTGAGAATTGGCGCCCCATAGCTCTTCTCAACACAGATAGGAAGATTTTGGCAAAAATAATATTTAACAGACTGACTGAATTCACAGAATGGCTGCTTTCAGCCTCCCAGCATTGTACGGTGAAAGGCCGTAGTACCTTTAGTGCTGTCCTTGGTGTCCGGGAGGTCATTGAGCGGTGCCGTGCTGAGAGGTGGGGAAAGTATTTGCTAGCATTGGATCAATCCAAGGCTTTTGACAGAGTCAATCATGAATACCTATGGAGGGTACTGGAATGGTATGGATTTCCAGCGAGGGTGGTGAATTGGCTAAAAACAATATACAGCAAGGCCGAAAGCTTCCCACTTGTGAATGGTTGGGTGGGTGCTACTTTTGGTGTAGGTTCTGGGGTTCGTCAGGGGTGCCCCTTGAGCCCTCTTCTGTATGTATTTGCTATTGACCCCTTTATAAGGAGGTTATGGTGCAGTGGAGGGGGTGCAGCTGGGCCCTGGACCTGCACTGAAGGTGGTAGCCTACGCTGATGACGTCACGGTGTTTCTGTCTGAAGAGGCAGAGGCACGGCGGGTGGAAGAACTCATCAGGATGTATTCTGAGGCATCGTGCTCCAGGATAAACCAAGAGAAGTGTGAGGCTTTCTGGATGGGGGAGGAAGGGACAGAATTTGACCTTCCGGACAACCTCCCTCGGGCCAGTCCACAGATAAAAATTCTAGGCATTTATTTCAACCACGGTGATTATGGCACCCTAAATTGGGAGAAAAAGTTGGAGATTGCATCCAGGAAGGTAGCTGTTTGGAGAAGATGGAAGTCTTCCTATAGGGAAAGGGTTGATTTATGCAAAACCTACTTGATTCCAGTGTTTCTGTATGTCAGTTATGTCTGTTTTTTGCCTCAGTCCATGTGGTCCAAGATGAATTCATTGTTTTTCCTGATGTTTTGGGGAAATGGGATGAATATTATCAAAAGAGGCATCACCTACAAATTGAGGGAAGAGGGAGGCCAGAGTATGGTCAACCCCGTAGTATTTTTTGTGACAACTTTTTGTAAGCTAAACATAGGGAGTCTGTTTTTAGAGACTCCCCCTCAATGGGTAGAAGGTCTCGGGGAATGGGCGTTTCCCTTTCTCAAAGAATGGATGGAGGGAGGTCGAATTAAGATACCCCGAGTTAGGCGAGGCTACCTCCCGATCTACGTGGTCCTGTGTCTGAAAGTGATGAGACGGTGGGGCTTGGAGGTTGGTGATGTGAGAGGCTTGGCCAGGAGGGAGATGGGGCTAAGAATTCTGCAGAACTACTTCTATGTTCCGCTGGCCCTAAAGGATTGCCCGGGTGAGATGTGTTCGGAGGGATTGGCTCTGATTAATTCTCAGAGGATTCCTCTGAAATTTAGAGACATCGCCTGGCTCTCCTTCCATGGAAGGCTTTATGTTAGAGGTAACCTTAAAGTAAGAAGTGCCGATGATCGTGGTTGTCTACGTGAGGAGTGTCTAGGGGAGGAGGAGACGATGGACCACTTCTTCTGTAAGTGTCCCTATAACATAGAGGTTTATAAAGGAGTTTCAAGGCGCTTGCGTATCCCTTGCCTTTCGGGGCTGAGTTACCCTGAATGGGCTTATGGGGCATTCAAGGGGTATGGTAGATTTGATTTGTGCACTATTTTTTTAGTTAGCTTAGTAGTACGGTATTACACATGGAACGCACGGTGTCAATTGGGTATTAGGGGTAAAGTCCTTCCCTGGATATCGGTTGTTGGGGAAATCTTGCATGAGGTGAAGCGGATGATGGACATGGACAAAGGAAGAATGGACGCCATCAGTTGGTCACGGTTGTGGCGACATCTGAGGCCCCCTTGAATGGGTAGCGAAAGTTCGGTCCTGAGTC
This sequence comes from Taudactylus pleione, assembly GCA_031769625.1. Lineage (NCBI taxonomy): Eukaryota > Metazoa > Chordata > Amphibia > Anura > Myobatrachidae > Taudactylus > Taudactylus pleione. The sequence continues at coordinate 1,771,755 of JAUIMM010000046.1, read as the reverse complement.
CTTGGTAACTGGTTTCTGTCGTTTCCTGTCCTTCATTTTGTATTAACTAAATTACAGAGGAATGCTTTACATACATCTGGATGATTGACTTACCTTTTCGATACTTGGGTTGGTGATGGTGGGAGGAGTTGGTGGTGGGGGGTGAGAGGGAGGGGGGATGGTCATTGGGTGTGAAGTTGGGGGCGGTGAAGGTAGGAATAAGGGTTATTGACATAAGGTATTGAGATGCATTGTTGATTTGATGGAATATATATTGTATTATATGTAAATATGTAAATACTGTAAAAGTGTTTTATGTATAAATTATACGGTTGCATTTTGTGTAATAAACACAGACAGTACAGGCAGCGTAGTCTCATACAGTGTATAATGGGGAATATCAGGAGCAGTGATTACATTGTCCTCACCTATAACCTGGATAACTATGTACATTAGGAGTAAGTGACAGTGCAAGCAGCGTAGTCTCATACAGTGTATAATGGGGAATATCAGGAGCAGAGTGATTACATTGTCCTCACCGATAACCAGGATAACTATGTACATTAGGAGTAAGTGACAGTACAGGCAGCGTAGTCTCATACAGTGTGTAATGGGGAATATCAGGAGCAGACTGATTACATTGTCCTCACCTATAACCTGGATAACTATGTACATTAGGAGTAAGTGACAGTACAGGCAGCGTAGTCTCATACAGTGTATAATGGGGAATATCAGGAGCAGAGTGATTACATTGTCCTCACCTATAACCTGGATAACTATGTACATTAGGAGTAAGTGACAGTACAGGCAGCGTAGTCTCATACAGTGTATAATGGGGAATATCAGGAGCAGACTGATTACATTGTCCTCACCTATAACCTGGATAACTATGTACATTAGGAGTAAGTGACAGTACAGGCAGCGTAGTCTCATACAGTGTATAATGGGGAATATCAGGAGCAGAGTGATTACATTGTCCTCACCTATAACCTGGATAACTATGTACATTAGGAGTAAGTGACAGTACAGGCAGCGTAGTCTCATACAGTGTATAATGGGGAATATCAGGAGCAGACTGATTACATTGTCCTCACCTATAACCTGGATAACTATGTACATTAGGAGTAAGTGACAGTGCAGGCAGCGTAGTCTCATACAGTGTATAATGGGGAATATCAGGAGCAGTGATTACATTGTCCTCACCTATAACCTGGATAACTATGTACATTAGGAGTAAGTGACAGTACAGGCAGCGTAGTCTCATACAGTGTATAATGGGGAATATCAGGAGCAGTGATTACATTGTCCTCACCTATAACCTGGATAACTATGTACATTAGGAGTAAGTGACAGTACAGGCAGCGTAGTCTCATACAGTGTATAATGGGGAATATCAGGAGCAGTGATTACATTGTCCTCACCTATAACCTGGATAACTATGTACATTAGGAGTAAGTGACAGTACAGGCAGCGTAGTCTCATACAGTGTATAATGGGGAATATCAGGAGCAGACTGATTACATTGTCCTCACCTATAACCTGGATAACTATGTACATTAGGAGTAAGTGACAGTACAGGCAGCGTAGTCTCATACAGTGTATAATGGGGAATATCAGGGGCAGTGATTACATTGTCCTCACCTATAACCTGGATAACTATGTACATTAGGAGTAAGTGACAGTACAGGCAGCGTAGTCTCATACAGTGTATAATGGGGAATATCAGGAGCAGACTGATTACATTGTCCTCACCTATAACCTGGATAATTATGTACATTAGGGGTAAGTGACAGTGCAGGCAGGACGTGTGCTGTTGAGCTCCAGACTTCCATAGGAGTGTCAAATTACAGCCAGCGGTTCTGCGGGCTTCCCCAGGAAAGATGCGCCCTCCTGGGGCAGGGAAGGGGAAAGGTCCCTTGCAGAAGGGATCGTGGACCCAACCTGTGAGGACATAAAACTACCTTGCAGCTGGACACCCAGGCGGAAGATCGGGCTGATGCTTCCAGCCAGCCTGAGGTGCTGAAGCGGGAGAGCGTTGGCGGGAGCGCGGCGGCCGCGAGGCAGAGGCAGCCGCGAGCGGGATTCCCTGAACTGCCTGTGGATGCTCCCCGTGGTGAGGTAACCACGGGTAGAGCGGAGGCAAGCAATGCCGATAATCCACAGGGCAGTGCAGAGGGGGAGACTGTAGCCCCTATGCTCTCAGCAGGGGAAGAGGAGGATGAAGAAGAGTCCCCTGTCTCCAGCGGAGAAGAGGACTATGTTGCACGGCTGGACCTAGAGGAGGCTGTTGTGGAGGTGAGAAGGCTCAACACAAAAATTGGGTACACAAAGAAAAAAAGAAACAAGGCTCATACCTGGGAGAAACCGCGGCTCCGGGGGTTGATTGTAGAACTCACTGACACCCTGGACAGGGTGAAAGAGAGAGTGAAGACCCTGAGGCAGGAGAGGCGGAGGATAGCCGCTTCAAGTGAACTGCCAGCGAACCTGACAGCGGGGGAGCTAAGTGCAGCATCCCAGGAGGAGAACCCCTTGATGATTGAAATCAAGCGGTTAGAGGAGGACGGCGGTGTGAGGGGGACCCCGAGTGTGTGCGCTGTTGCGGCAGGTGATCCAGTCAAGGTGGAAGTCGGGACGGAGATCCTGGGGAGCAGCAGCAGCAGCGGTTTAAACATACCTGTTCCCGGTGATGAAGCAGCAGCAATGAGAGAGCCTGACGCTGGGGGAGTATCTGGCGTCCAAGGTCCTGATGGCAGCGGTGGTAGCGGAGGTTTCCAGTGAAGCTGGTGGTCTGGAGCGGCTGATCGTGAAGGGCGTCGCGGCAGAACAGCAGGTAGGTGGAGGAGTGGGGGACCCCCGTGGCACGGTGGAGAGGTCCGCTTGGATTGCGGAGGGTGTCTCCACCGTGCTAGGGGATGTTTTCCAGGGTCTGAATACCTCTGCTGTGATTCCGATAGGTGGGCAAGGGCGCCCGGTGCGGACCGGGGGAGAGGGGACGAGAAGGGCGCAGGCAGATGTGGAGACTGGTTTCCCTATTGGGCCAACGGGTCCTGTGGTTTCCTCAGGGTCCGTGGTGGCTACGGGGACAGTTAAAGATACATTGAAGTTGGCAAGTAAAACAAAATCTGGTAGTTTGGCGCAAGGAATGCCATGTATGGTGAAGGAACTATTACAGCCCAAGGAAAGGGCCCTGCTGGATATAATGTACGGGGAGTTGGAGACCCCAGCAAGGGTTAAGGCTGCTTTAGAACTTATTGGTAAAAACCAAGCACAGAAAGAGATGAGCGGCAGTGACATTAATAAAGGAGCATCTACGTCTGGTTTAAATAAGACTGATGTGGGGCAGCATGCTGGGGCTTGTGATTCCATGAATGGACAAAATATGAACAAAAAATCTTATGCTGGTGTATTATCAGGGGAGAAAAGTGAAGGGAGGAAATTTTTCTCCAGAGTTGAGAGCGGGAAGGGAATAAAGAGAAGGAACGTAATTCAGTTCAAATGGGAAGGGGAGGGGGAGGTACCGGGGAAGGAAGTTTTTTTAAACATGCTATTTACATTGAATATCTCTGCTATGGATCTGTTTGCATGTATTCATCCCCCCAGGTCGAGAGACTTTGACGTTAGTTTTCAAACTAATTATGGTATGCAAAAGTTTTGGGGTATGTGGATGACTGAGAAAACTGAGAAACCGTATTGTGATTACGTTGCAACGCTGATTTCTAGGCAGGATGTTGTGAAACTGACAGTACTAGTCCGGAATGAATCAATTCCGGAAAATGATATTAAATATTGGTTGTCTAGGCACTGTGAGGTTCTGTCAGGGTTAACGAAAATAGACTATACAAAAGGGGTGTGGGGAGGTGCCTATATGGTCCAGGTGAGAATTTTAAGCACGGCTTTTGGGGCAAACCATTTACCATCTGCCACTTATATAGGAAGGGACAGAATCCAGGTATTCTATCAAGGCCAACCTAAAACGTGTTTTAGATGTGGAGATACACGTCATTTGAGTGGAGACTGCGGTGTAACCAAATGTACACTGTGTGGGAAAATAGGGCATACTTCGAGGATGTGTAACAATGTCAGATGTAACTTGTGCGGGCAGGAGGGACATCCATACAGCAGGTGCCCAGAGGCAGACATATGTGAGGAAGTAGGGTCAGAACAAGAGGTAGAGGTAGAAGGTAGGAAGGTAAGAGGGTCGGTGGAGGTTCAAGAAAGGAGGGTAACGAGGTGGAGGATAGCGGAGCAGAGGAAAGAAGAAAGTAAGGTGGAGGAAGGGTTTCAGGAAGTTAAGAAGAAAAATAAGAAGAAAAGGAAGGTGGACGAGGGTCTAGTGTTGGCAAATAGATTTGATGTGTTCTCAACAGATGAGGAAGAGGAGGGGGAAATAGTAAGACAGAAGGGGGAGTTAGTTTTTTCTCCTAAAGTAGCTAGGAGGGTGAAGAAAAGTGGTTTGAAAGAGAGTGTGGGGGAAGGATCAGGGACTGGGAAAAGAAGGAAGGAAGGGGAGATGGAGGAAAAAAGCCAGGGGAAGAAGGGCAGGGCGGAAGAAGAACCGCAAGAATTAGAATGGGATGAAATGGGAACAGAGCTGCAGGGTGAGGTAAGAAGAAGGGAAAGTCAAGTGGCAGAAGGGGAGGAGGAGGAGGCTTTCCCTCAAAAAAGGAACGAGGAAGGAATTTATGTAGATCCTGTCGAGGAAGTTCCTCAAGGGTCAGTAGTCCCTAAGCCTCCAGATCCAGGAGGGCTGGGAGTGGTGATGTGTGTTGGGGATGGGGAGGGGGGTGGTGATGGTGATGGTGATGGTATGAGAGTGGAGGGTGTGGGGGAGGGGGATTCCCCTAGGGAAAAGTAAAGAAAAGGTAAGGTCGGTTCTGCTTTCTATAACTTAGAAACATGGATCCCCAGCCCATACGATGTGCCACGATTAATGTGGCTTCCGTTATTTCCGATCGTGCTCGCTTTATGGCCTTTGATTTTTTCAACACAGTTGAGGTTGATTTTTTATTTTTGCAGGAGACAAGGATAAGTAAGTTGGATGCCCTCCATAGGATTAAGAGGGAGTGGAGGAGGGGTCCATCTTACTGGTCTCTTGCGGCCGAGCCGTACGGTGGGGTGGCAGTGCTTTTTGCTGACATGGTAACCATACACAAGGTTATAGAGTTACAGGTAGGCAGGTGTATCATTTTGGATGTCACTCTGAGGGGGCACGACCTAAGGTTGATTAACATCTATGGTCCTCAAAAGCCATATGATAGGAAGTGCCTCTTTAGAGAGATAAAACCATTCCTCTTCACAGCTCAGCAAATTGTCTTTGGAGGTGATTTTAACACCGTGATTCGGCCTAAGGACAGGGGAGGCGCAAGGACAACGTTGAGCTATGATTCAAATTATTTAGTTAGGATGATTAGGGAGGCTGGTCTGGTCGATGTGCATATTCGCCATTTCCCAGATCTCACCGGGTACACATATTTCAGTGGTAGTCGTAGGTCAAGAATAGATAGGTTTTTTGTTAAGGAGACTCTGAAGACCTTGCCTCCTGAGGTAAGGTTGGTGGAGTTTTCGGATCACTGTTTTCTGAGTGTAACCTTGAATGCGGCACAATCCCTTCAGAAGGGCAGGGGGATGTGGCGTCTTAACTCAGACCTCCTAAAGGAGGAGGGAGTTAGACAATCCTTTAGAGATTTCTTCCAGGCACAGGAATCGCTGTTGGAGGCAGGATGGAGTAGATCGGAGTGGTGGGAGGAGGTCAAAAAGAGAACTCGGAGTTTCTTTAGGCGATCTGTAGCGAAAAAGAACTTGAGAAATAATAGTTCCTACTATTTTTTGAGAAGGAAATTGGACCTCTTAATCTCTGAAGAGGGAGATAGTGGGGAAATCTCCAGAGTGAAGGCTCTGATGAAAGATTTTCAGTACAACCGGTTGGCATCTTTGGTTTTGGAGAGGGATTATGGGAATTACCACTCACCAGATCCCTACCAGAACTGTAGGATGACGTCTGAGATGAGAGAGATCAGAGGTTTGCGTGATAACCAGGGTACCCTTCAGGAAACAAAGGAGGGTATTTTGGGGGTCATTGTGGACTATTACTCTGACCTTTTATCGGAGAAATCACTTATTAGAGAAAGGATGGAGGTGTTTCTGAGGGGAACGCCTGGGCTTGTGAGGCCTGATGTCTCTTTCGACTGCTTGGAGAGTGATATAGGGGTAGAGGAGGTGAGGATAGCGATTGAAGGGTTATCTGTTAAAAAATCTCCGGGGCCGGATGGGTTAACGTCAGAGTTTTATAAAACATTTTCAGATATTTTGGCCCCGCGCCTTGTGGAAGTGTTTAATGAGTGTTTGGGTGAAGAATGTCTTCCCCCTTCCATGAGGTTGTCTGCACTTATATTGCTCTCCAAGGGTAAGGATCCCCTGTGTGTTGAGAATTGGCGCCCCATAGCTCTTCTCAACACAGATAGGAAGATTTTGGCAAAAATAATATTTAACAGACTGACTGAATTCACAGAATGGCTGCTTTCAGCCTCTCAGCATTGTACGGTGAAAGGCCGTAGTACCTTTAGTGCTGTCCTTGGTGTCCGGGAGGTCATTGAGCGGTGCCGTGCTGAGAGGTGGGGAAAGTATTTGCTAGCATTGGATCAATCCAAGGCTTTTGACAGAGTCAATCATGAATACCTATGGAGGGTACTGGAATGGTATGGATTTCCAGCGAGGGTGGTGAATTGGCTAAAAACAATATACAGCAAGGCCGAAAGCTTCCCACTTGTGAATGGTTGGGTGGGTGCTACTTTTGGTGTAGGTTCTGGGGTTCGTCAGGGGTGCCCCTTGAGCCCTCTTCTGTATGTATTTGCTATTGACCCCTTTATAAGGAGGTTATGGTGCAGTGGAGGGGGTGCAGCTGGGCCCTGGACCTGCACTGAAGGTGGTAGCCTACGCTGATGACGTCACGGTGTTTCTGTCTGAAGAGGCAGAGGCACGGCGGGTGGAAGAACTCATCAGGATGTATTCTGAGGCATCGTGCTCCAGGATAAACCAAGAGAAGTGTGAGGCTTTCTGGATGGGGGAGGAAGGGACAGAATTTGACCTTCCGGACAACCTCCCTCGGGCCAGTCCACAGATAAAAATTCTAGGCATTTATTTCAACCACGGTGATTATGGCACCCTAAATTGGGAGAAAAAGTTGGAGATTGCATCCAGGAAGGTAGCTGTTTGGAGAAGATGGAAGTCTTCCTATAGGGAAAGGGTTGATTTATGCAAAACCTACTTGATTCCAGTGTTTCTGTATGTCAGTTATGTCTGTTTTTTGCCTCAGTCCATGTGGTCCAAGATGAATTCATTGTTTTTCCTGATGTTTTGGGGAAATGGGATGAATATTATCAAAAGAGGCATCACCTACAAATTGAGGGAAGAGGGAGGCCAGAGTATGGTCAACCCCGTAGTATTTTTTGTGACAACTTTTTGTAAGCTAAACATAGGGAGTCTGTTTTTAGAGACTCCCCCTCAATGGGTAGAAGGTCTCGGGGAATGGGCGTTTCCCTTTCTCAAAGAATGGATGGAGGGAGGTCGAATTAAGATACCCCGAGTTAGGCGAGGCTACCTCCCGATCTACATGGTCCTGTGTCTGAAAGTGATGAGACGGTGGGGCTTGGAGGTTGGTGATGTGAGAGGCTTGGCCAGGAGGGAGATGGGGCTAAGAATTCTGCAGAACTACTTCTATGTTCCGCTGGCCCTAAAGGATTGCCCGGGTGAGATGTGTTCGGAGGGATTGGCTCTGATTAATTCTCAGAGGATTCCTCTGAAATTTAGAGACATCGCCTGGCTCTCCTTCCATGGAAGGCTTTATGTTAGAGGTAACCTTAAAGTAAGAAGTGCCGATGATCGTGGTTGTCTACGTGAGGAGTGTCTAGGGGAGGAGGAGACGATGGACCACTTCTTCTGTAAGTGTCCCTATAACATAGAGGTTTATAAAGGAGTTTCAAGGCGCTTGCGTATCCCTTGCCTTTCGGGGCTGAGTTACCCTGAATGGGCTTATGGGGCATTCAAGGGGTATGGTAGATTTGATTTGTGCACTATTTTTTTAGTTAGCTTAGTAGTACGGTATTACACATGGAACGCACGGTGTCAATTGGGTATTAGGGGTAAAGTCCTTCCCTGGATATCGGTTGTTGGGGAAATCTTGCATGAGGTGAAGCGGATGATGGACATGGACAAAGGAAGAATGGACGCCATCAGTTGGTCACGGTTGTGGCGACATCTGAGGCCCCCTTGAATGGGTAGCGAAAGTTCGGTCCTGAGTCCTTGGTAACTGGTTTCTGTCGTTTCCTGTCCTTCATTTTGTATTAACTAAATTACAGAGGAATGCTTTACATACATCTGGATGATTGACTTACCTTTTCGATACTTGGGTTGGTGATGGTGGGAGGAGTTGGTGGTGGGGGGTGAGAGGGAGGGGGGATGGTCATTGGGTGTGAAGTTGGGGGCGGTGAAGGTAGGAATAAGGGTTATTGACATAAGGTATTGAGATGCATTGTTGATTTGATGGAATATATATTGTATTATATGTAAATATGTAAATACTGTAAAAGTGTTTTATGTATAAATTATACGGTTGCATTTTGTGTAATAAACACAGACAGTACAGGCAGCGTAGTCTCATACAGTGTATAATGGGGAATATCAGGAGCAGACTGATTACATTGTCCTCACCTATAACCTGGATAACTATGTACATTAGGAGTAAGTGACAGTGCAAGCAGCGTAGTCTCATACAGTGTATAATGGGGAATATCAGGAGCAGAGTGATTACATTGTCCTCACCGATAACCAGGATAACTATGTACATTAGGAGTAAGTGACAGTACAGGCAGCGTAGTCTCATACAGTGTGTAATGGGGAATATCAGGAGCAGACTGATTACATTGTCCTCACCTATAACCTGGATAACTATGTACATTAGGAGTAAGTGACAGTACAGGCAGCGTAGTCTCATACAGTGTATAATGGGGAATATCAGGAGCAGAGTGATTACATTGTCCTCACCTATAACCTGGATAACTATGTACATTAGGAGTAAGTGACAGTACAGGCAGCGTAGTCTCATACAGTGTATAATGGGGAATATCAGGAGCAGTGATTACATTGTCCTCACCTATAACCTGGATAACTATGTACATTAGGAGTAAGTGACAGTACAGGCAGCGTAGTCTCATACAGTGTATAATGGGGAATATCAGGAGCAGTGATTACATTGTCCTCACCTATAACCTGGATAACTATGTACATTAGGAGTAAGTGACAGTGCAGGCAGCGTAGTCTCATACAGTGTATAATGGGGAATATCAGGAGCAGTGATTACATTGTCCTCACCTATAACCTGGATAACTATGTACATTAGGAGTAAGTGACAGTACAGGCAGCGTAGTCTCATACAGTGTATAATGGGGAATATCAGGAGCAGTGATTACATTGTCCTCACCTATAACCTGGATAACTATGTACATTAGGAGTAAGTGACAGTACAGGCAGTGTAGTCTCATACAGTGTATAATGGGGAATATCAGGAGCAGACTGATTACATTGTCCTCACCTATAACCTGGATAACTATGTACATTAGGAGTAAGTGACAGTACAGGCAGCGCAGTCTCATACAGTGTATAATGGGGAATATCAGGAGCAGACTGATTACATTGTCCTCACCTATAACCTGGATAACTATGTACATTAGGAGTAAGTGACAGTGCAGGCAGCGTAGTCTCATACAGTGTATAATGGGGAATATCAGGAGCAGTGATTACATTGTCCTCCCCTATAACCTGGATAACTATGTACATTAGGAGTAAGTGACAGTGCAGGCAGCGTAGTCTCATACAGTGTGTAATGGGGAATATCAGGAGCAGACTGATTACATTGTCCTCACCTATAACCTGGATAACTATGTACATTAGGAGTAAGTGACAGTACAGGCAGCGTAGTCTCATACAGTGTATAATGGGGAATATCAGAAGCAGAGTGATTACATTGTCCTCACCTATAACCTGGATAACTATGTACATTAGGAGTAAGTGACAGTACAGGCAGCGTAGTCTCATACAGTGTATAATGGGGAATATCAGGAGCAGAGTGATTACATTGTCCTCACCTATAACCTGGATAACTATGTACATTAGGAGTAAGTGACAGTACAGGCAGCGTAGTCTCATACAGTGTATAATGGGGAATATCAGGAGCAGACTGATTACATTGTCCTCACCTATAACCAGGATAACTATGTACATTAGGAGTAAGTGACAGTACAGGCAGCGTAGTCTCATACAGTGTATAATGGGGAATATCAGGAGCAGTGATTACATTGTCCTCACCTATAACCTGGATAACTATGTACATTAGGAGTAAGTGACAGTACAGGCAGCGTAGTCTCATACAGTGCATAATGGGGAATATCAGGAGCAGTGATTACATTGTCCTCACCTATAACCTGGATAACTATGTACATTAGGAGTAAGTGACAGTACAGGCAGCGTAGTCTCATACAGTGTATAATGGGGAATATCAGGAGCAGTGATTACATTGTCCTCACCTATAACCTGGATAACTATGTACATTAGGAGTAAGTGACAGTGCAGGCAGCGTAGTCTCATACAGTGTATAATGGGGAATATCAGGAGCAGTGATTACATTGTCCTCACCTATAACCTGGATAACTATGTACATTAGGAGTAAGTGACAGTACAGGCAGCGTAGTCTCATACAGTGTATAATGGGGAATATCAGGAGCAGTGATTACATTGTCCTCACCTTTAACCTGGATAACTATGTACATTAGGAGTAAGTGACAGCGCAGGCTCATACAGGCAGATACTGATCCATTACAACTCGTTCGACGATTTGTGGTCCTGTCAGCGTCTCGGGCTGTAGACACTTGGTTGATAGATGGATGAGGTCATGCATCTGCGAGCGTGGCAGTCTGTCCATTTGGAACACCCAGCGGTGGACCCGTTGGGCACGAACAAAGGTGGTGACTCCCAAGCGAGTTAGGATCTCCTGTTTTAATTTTTTATAGTCCTTTGCATCAGCCAGGCATAAGTCGTAATAGGCCTCTTGTGGCTCCCCAGACAAAAAAGGTGCCACCAGACTTGCCCACTGTTCCTTGGGCCAACTCTCCCTTTCTGCGTTTCTCTCAAACGCTGTGAGATACGTCTCCACATCATCGCCCGGGGTCATCTTTTGTAAAAAGTGACTGGCGTGGACGGAGCGAGTGTTGGTTGGAGGGTCAGCGGAAGCATCTCCAGTCTGGGCTACTAGGTGTTGTACCGGCTGTTCTCCGCTAAGGCCTGGCGGGTTTCCTCGTTGGTGAGATGTTGTTGCCTCTGGGCCGTCTCCAAGGCCAATAGTTGCACCTGGGTGGATTCCTGCTAAGCTGCTGTAGCTTGGAGCAAGGCCTTAACAATGTCCTCTATTTTGTCCCGGGGTGTAGGTTGGAAGCAGAATCTGGCTCCTCTAAGCATCTGCTGATGCCACCTCTATGGAACTCAAAGGACACAGGTTTTTTTTTTTTTTTTTTCCACACTGACAAATTGGGTGTCTGTCCCTTTAAACGAAAAGTTTTCCTCTTGCTGCACCTTTCAGTGTGTAGTTGCCCGCATTCTCCACCCTATGTGACATTCAGTCGGGTTAGGGGTCCCTCTCATGGATGGACTCCTTCCTTACACACACAGCAGCCGGGAAACAGCACACCAGTCTGGATGCGAGTACAAGCTGGTCGGCGCCAGTCTTTATTAGAAAATATCAGAAATTACATAAAGAAAACAAACATAAATCCTAGCCCTGTCTGGGCTCTAACTGCACAAGTGATTTCCCTCACTACAAGAACCTGGCAGGGCCTAATACCCTCACCAGCAACAAAAGCACAGCACAGTCCTCACTGCTAGGATTCCAAGTGTCTCTGAGCAAACTCCCTGCCTGCTCCCCAGGTGAGACCCTCAGCCCCAAACAAACCAAGCATATCTTAGCCACTCTCAGCTGGAAGCCCTAATGAGCCTGTTACCAGGCTGAAAGGCCCAAAACCTGGAGTGGCCGTGGGTGGAGCCCTCCCTCTCCTCTCACCCACACCCCCAGGTCCCAAACCGGCTTTTCAAAAAGCCAAAACTCAAGCTCGCTTCACTGCAAACTTTCTCCTGGGAGTTTTAAAACACATAGGACAGGAATCTCGGGCAAACCCGTATCTATCACTGACCACTTTACCAGTGATCCTATCACACTCTCCATGGATAGCTAACTCTCCCAGACTCTATACTTTACTCTATAATTTACCCCCGAGTGTAAAATAGGTCTTATTATGCTACGGGACAAGCAGTATCTCAGCAGAAACAGATGCCTATGTCAGTCTGTCTAATTCAATAAACTGTAACACTATATTTAATTTTTTCAGTTACAATAATTATATTTGATGCATTTTATATTAGTTCAAAATTATATCAATAGAATGACAATAAAAAGTGCATTGTTACAATGTAAAACTTTGTACAGCTTGTGCTAGATGGCGCCTCCTGAATGACACAAGGCACGGTGGTCATGGGAAACGCCGCTGCTCAGCCGATCTGCGACTAATATTAGAATGAACATAACATTGCGAGCAAATGATACATTTTATTTTACGCTCTCCCCTTTGTCCCTTTTGTTTGCTGAAAACTAATTTACTGCCAGTGTCCTTGTAGGCGATAAGACTTTTTTGGCAGAATACCAGCTCCTAGGAACAAGTTTGTACAAGTCAATGGGACATTTAAAGTGGACCCGTAAGTTACACACAGCGGAGGAAGCTATTTCTGTGCCCTGGAGCGATATTCAGACAATCAATTCACCTTGTGTGTCATGGCGGCAGTGACGCCGCTACTTCCTAAAGGTCGGATAGGCGGCATCCTCTACAATATTGGTTCAGTCCAGAAAATGGCGGCAGTGATAGCAACACTAACTCTCCAGCACAAGGTAGACTGGAGGCTCATGTGGAGGGACTGGTGGAGAGGACCTGTTGTCAATATACATGGCCCCAGCAAGGGTAAAAATAAAGATGTCGCCCAGACACAACTCTGGCGCTGGCAACATCCCTCATCTGTATACAGGAGCATCAATATAAGGGTCAGGGCTGAAGGGTGGTTACTGACGGCTTCTTCCATGCACAGTACAGTAGTCTCCTGGGTCCTCACCATAGGACCTTGCAGGGGACATAGGGGAAGTTGTACTAAGCCTTGGAGAGAGATAAAGTACCAACCAATCAGCTGCTAATTGTCACTTTACAGGCTGTATTTGAAAATATGACAGAAGCTGATTAGTTGGTACTTTCTCTCTCCACCGGCGTCTCTCTCTCCGCAAGGTGTCTCTCTCTCACCACTTTCTCTCTCTCCCTCTCCAAGACTTGGTACATCTACCCCTTAGGTTTTTTTCACAAAGCATCGGGTTGTAATACCCAGCGCTAATGATTGTGTTTATGCCCAATATTTAAAAGGGCAATGCTTTTAACTGAAAGACTCAGCTAGTAAAAGCATTCCCCTTTTAAATATTGGGCATAAACACAATCAGAAAAGCTTAGTAAATAAACCCCTTATTATAATTATCATCATCCTTTATTTATATGGCGCCACAAATGTTCCGCAGAGCCTTACACAGTACAGAAATAAGTGTAAAAGAAACCAGTGAGTTACAGTACAGTACAATGCCGGACAAGGACACGGTGTATACACATTACTGTATCAGCGATTATATCACTCACACTAAGCAGCAGGGAGTCAGCAATCAGGTGTTAGGTGCCCTTGTGGGGAGTAAGGAGTAGAGGAAGGTATAAGTAAGGAGGAGCTCAAGAGGGCAGAGGGCCCTGCTCGTGAGAGCTTACATTCTAAAGGGGAGGGGCAGACAGACAGGGGTGACACAGATGGGGTACATAGTGAGGAAGGAGCATGGAGCAGGGGGTTAGGATATGAGCTGTGGAATGTGAGGGGCAGACAGACAGGGGTGACACAGATGGGGTAGATAGTGAGGAAGGAGCATGGAGCAGGGGGTTAGGTTATGAGCTGTGGAATGTGAGGGGCAGACAGACAGGGGTGACACAGATGGGGTAGTTAGTGAGGAAGGAGCATGGAGCAGGGGATTAGGATATGTGCTGTGTAATGTGAGGGGCAGACAGACAGGGGTGACACAGATGGGGTAGATAGTGAGGAAGGAGCATGGAGCAGGGGGTTAGGATATGTGCTGTGGAATGTGAGGGGCAGACAGACAGGGGTGACACAGATGGGGTAGATAGTGAGGAAGGAGCATGGAGCAGGGGGTTAGGATATGAGCTGTGGAATGTGAGGGGCAGACAGACAGGGGTGACACAAATGGGGTAGATAGGGAGGAAGTAGCATGGAGCAGTGGGCAATCACAGGTAAAGGCATGGTGACATCATGGGGAAGGCATGGTGACATCATGGGGAAGGCATGGTGACATCATGGGGAAGGCATGGTGAAATCATGGGGAAGGCATGGTGAAATCATGGGGAAGGCATGGTGAAATCATGGGGAAGGCATGGTGAAATCATGGGATAGAGGCTGTTTGGGATTGCTGGTGCCTCATATTGCCCAGAGAAGTGGGAGTCTGGGATAGGAGGAGACTTCTCTCCAACCTTTATGAAGTGACAGATAACTAGGTGACCACCTCTATTATAACAGTTCCTGTGGAAAATATGGAGGGATCAGAGCTGGGCAGGTACTTACCCTGCCGGCCGTAGCTCTGGGAGAGGCCTGTCCAGAGGTAAGCGGTCACTCAGATAAGCATTGTAACCATAGTACTGGAACTGTTTTAGCGCAATCCTTCTGTTCTCCGGGCTGAGGTCCTGACCCCAGTGTGTAAAAAGGGAGGAGTCCGTGAAGGGTTCCACCGCGGCGTCTTCCATCTTCTGCGGGGCCTCTGTAAAACCAGGACACAAGGATTTACTCTACAGCTCAGTCAACTTAACATCAACAACTGATGAAACTAATTAACAGTGACAATGCCCCGGCCCCCTACTCTCAGCGGAGGCCCCATTCCTGGGTGTGAATGTAAACCATATAAAAGGGAACTCACTAGACCTAATGACAACAATGAGGTATGAGGCACTTTGTCCTTCCCACCTCTGCTGCTCATAGACAACACAGTGGACGCCAGAAGAGGTCAACGTCAATCATTTGGAAGTATTGCAGCAAGGACACGGAGACAAAATGTGCCGACACAGGTTACCCTCGCAATTGGCCTCCATGTTTCTGCTGCTTGGGGAAGGGGGGGGTATTATTATTATTAGAGAGCTAACTGCAACCCCTAACTATTTGTGTGATAAGACCCAAGAGTTGTAATCCATAGTGACCATCAATTACAGGGGCAGCTATGGACCAGCCTGATTACTATTGTATCAGGCTTACCTTAGCCGAACTGACAAAGCATGCTGGGTATTATCTTATGGGTGCGAGGGTCTGCAGTGTAATGAATATTATATCAGGCTTACCTTAGCTGACCTGACAAAGCATGCTGGGTATTATCTTATGGGTGCGAGGGTCTGCAGTGTAATGAATATTATATCAGGCTTACCTTAGCTGACCTGACAAAGCATGCTGGGTATTATCTTATGGGTGCGAGGGTCTGCAGTGTAATGAATATTATATCAGGCTTACCTTAGCCGAACTGACAAAGCATGCTGGGTATTATCTTATGGGTGCGAGGGTCTGCAGTGTAATGAATATTGAATAAGGGCGCACAGCGATTGTTTTGGAAGAACTATAGGAATTATAATGCATTAGTATGATGGGTGCTCTGTGCTGATCCCCAGGAATAGGTGGAATAGAGGGAAATTCCTGCCCTCCTGACGGTACTGAAGCCCCCAGCATGGCAGCATGGCAGAGCTACTGGTGCATTATTCTCCTAACAAGTTCAGGAAAATAACTAAACTGAACATAGATCCTGAATAATCTTCATATTTATATGGATATCTGCATGTGCGATATTCCAGCAAGTACTAAGCCTCTCAATGCCATTCATTTAAGGGGTGCACTTAACCACTGAGCCGCTTATGCTATAAAATGTGCTCCCTTCTAAGAAATATCTTATTACATAACCACAACACATGGTCCAATCCTAGATCAATAAGTAATGTTAGAGCCCGTCTGCAGTCTTGTTACATTTCCTGCTGTCCACGGGCCGAGATGTGCAAAACAGCAATTATGTATCCTTTAGTCATGATCGGCTATTACATGGCTGCGTGTCCTGACATCATTATTACATGGCTGCGTGTCCTGACATCATTATTACATGGCTGCGTGTCCTGACATCATTATTACATGGCTGCGTGTCCTGACATCATTATTACATGGCTGCGTGTCCTGACATCATTATTACATGGCTGCGTGTCCTGACATCATTATTACATGGCTGCGTGTCCTGACATCATTATTACATGGCTGCGTGTCCTGACATCATCATTACATGGCTGCGTGTCCTGACATCATCATTACATGGCTGCGTGTCCTGACATCATTATTACATGGCTGCGTGTCCTGACATCATTATTACATGGCTGCGTGTCCTGACATCATTATTACATGGCTGCGTGTCCTGACATCATTATTACATGGCTGCGTGTCCTGACATCATTATTACATGGCTGCGTGTCCTGACATCATTATTACATGGCTGCGTGTCCTGACATCATCATTACATGGCTGCGTGTCCTGACATCATCATTACATGGCTGCGTGTCCTGACATCATCATTACATGGCTGCGTGTCCTGACATCACGATATGTCTGTAACCAATTACTCAGTAGCAGCGAGCATCTAAAAGTCATTACACTCTTTGTGAAATTGCATATTTGCGTTATACAGCTGAACTAGTATCAATTCCCTAATGTGATTACAGCCTAAACAAGGTTAGATTAGCATATGTGATTTTCTGGAAGGAAGATGATGGTAAAATTGGGTACATGCATTGATTTCTGAGCTTTAAATTCAATAAAATGTGGTCATCAGCAGACAGAGATGAGGAAGGCGGCACTGCAGGTCTGCGTCAGGACTAAAGGCTCCCATACATCAGCAGACAGCGATGAGGAAGGAGGCACTGAAGGTCTGTGTCAGGACTAAAGGCCCCCATACATCAGCAGACAGAGATGAGGAAGTCGGCACTGCAGGTCCGCGTCAGGACTAAAGGCCTCCATACATCAGCAGACAGAGATGAGGAAGGCGGCACTGCAGGTCCGCGTCAGGACTAAAGGCTCCCATACATCAGCAGACAGAGATGAGGAAGTCAGCACTGCAGGTCTGCGTCAGGACTAAAGGCTCCCATACATCAGCAGACAGAGATGAGGAAGGCGGCACTGCAGGTCTGTGTCAGGACTAAAGGCCTCCATACATCAGCAGACAGAGATGAGGAAGGCGGCACTGCAGGTCCGCGTCAGGACTAAAGGCTCCCATACATCAGCAGACAGAGATGAGGAAGGCGGCACTGCAGGTCTGTGTCAGGACTAAAGGCCCCCATACATCAGCAGACAGCGATGAGGAAGGAGGCACTGAAGGTCTGTGTCAGGACTAAAGGCCCCCATACATCAGCAGACAGAGATGAGGAAGGCGGCACTGCAGGTCTGCGTCAGGACTAAAGGCTCCCATACATCAGCAGACAGCAATGAGGAAGGTGGCACTGCAGGTCTGCGTCAGGACTAAAGGCTCCCATACATCAGCAGACAGAGATGAGGAAGGCGGCACTGCAGGTCTGCGTCAGGACTAAAGGCTCCCATACATCAGCAGACAGAGATGAGGAAGGCGGCACTGCAGGTCTGCGTCAGGACTAAAGGCTCCCATACATCAGCAGACAGAGATGAGGAAGGTGGCACTGCAGGTCTGCGTCAGGACTAAAGGCCTCCATACATCAGCAGACAGAGATGAGGAAGGCGGCACTGCAGGTCTGCGTCAGGACTAAAGGCTCCCATACATCAGCAGACAGCGATGAGGAAGGCGGCACTGCAGGTCTGCGTCAGGACTAAAGGCTCCCATACATCAGCAGACAGCGATGAGGAAGGCGGCACTGCAGGTCTGCGTCAGGACTTACTCCCCTTCCCAGAAAGACCATTAATAGCTTTTAACCCATTAGGCTCATGTCATGCATGTTTTACATTATAAAAGTGAGATTTTACCATAGAAAATGCTATTTTTGAACATCTCACAAAACAAATTATTATGTAAAACAATGAATTAGGAGCAATATTGCTCCTATAGGTGCTTGAAATGTTCCTCCCCAGAGTTCCCACCATTAACCAAGATCCTAAAAGGAGAATAAACTGCAGCATCTCATGATTAACCCATCAGGGACACAAACAGCGTGGAGCTATACTCTATGGCCTCCTACTGTACAGATCACAGTGCTCACACCATCAGGGACACACAGAGCGTGGAGCTATACTCTATGGTCTCCTACTGTACAGATCACAGTGCTCACACCATCAGGGACACACAGAGCGTGGAGCTATACTCTATGGTCTCCTACTGTACACATCACAGTGCTCACACCATCAGGGACACACAGAGCATGGAGCTATACTCTATGGTCTCCTACTGTACAGATCACAGTGCTCACACCATCAGGGACACACAGAGCGTGGAGCTATACTCTATGGTCTCCTACTGTACAGATCACAGTGCTCACACCAATCAGGGACACACAGAGCGTGGAGCTATACTCTATGGTCTCCTACTGTACACATCACAGTGCTCACACCATCAGGGACACACAGAGCATGGAGCTATACTCTATGGTCTCCTACTGTACAGATCACAGTGCTCACACCATCAGGGACACACAGAGCGTGGAGCTATACTCTATGGTCTCCTACTGTACAGATCACAGTGCTCACACCAATCAGGGACACACACAGCGTGGAGCTATACTCTATGGTCTCCTACTGTACACATCACAGTGCTCACACCATCAGGGACACACAGAGCGTGGAGCTATACTCTATGGCCTCCTACTGTACAGATCACAGTGCTCACACCATCAGGGACACACAGAGCGTGGAGCTATACTCTATGGCCTCCTACTGTACAGATCACAGTGCTCACACCATCAGGGACACACAGAGCGTGGAGCTATACTCTATGGTCTCCTACTGTACAGATCACAGTGCTCACACCAATCAGGGACACACACAGCGTGGAGCTATACTCTATGGTCTCCTACTGTACACATCACAGTGCTCACACCATCAGGGACACACAGAGCGTGGAGCTATACTCTATGGTCTCCTACTGTACACATCACAGTGCTCACACCATCAGGGACACACACAGCGTGGAGCTATACTCTATGGGCTCCTACTGTACAGATCACAGTGCTCACACCATCAGGGACACACAGAGCGTGGAGCTATACTCTATGGCCTCCTACTGTACAGATCACAGTGCTCACACCATCAGGGACACACAGAGCGTGGAGCTATACTCTATGGTCTCCTATTGTACAGATCACAGTGCTCACACCATCAGGGACACACAGAGCGTGGAGCTATACTCTATGGCCTCCTACTGTACACATCACAGTGCTCACACCATCAGGGACACACAGAGCGTGGAGCTATACTCTATGGGCTCCTACTGTACAGATCACAGTGCTCACACCATCAGGGACACACAGAGCGTGGAGCTATACTCTATGGCCTCCTACTGTACAGATCACAGTGCTCACACCATCAGGGACACACAGAGCGTGGAGCTATACTCTATGGCCTCCTACTGTACACATCACAGTGCTCACACCATCAGGGACACACAGAGCGTGGAGCTATACTCTATGGTCTCCTACTGTACAGATCACAGTGCTCACACCATCAGGGACACACACAGCGTGGAGCTATACTCTATGGCCTCCTATTGTACACATCACAGTGCTCACACCATCAGGGACACACAGAGCGTGGAGCTATACTCTATGGGCTCCTACTGTACAGATCACAGTGCTCACACCATCAGGGACACACAGAGCGTGGAGCTATACTCTATGGTCTCCTATTGTACAGATCACAGTGCTCACACCATCAGGGCTTCCGCTTCACCTACAGATTGGCCAGTGGATGAGTTAAGGGACTATTTAAATGAAATGTAACATGAGGCGATGGCAGCAGCTGCCCAGTCCTTGGAGCAGCCCCGGCATTCAGCGTTCTCGCTTGTCAGTCTATGCATGCAGCAGACAGAGCGCTCAGTGGTGTTTAAATGATCTGAAACCACCCACAATTCCGCCCAAGGTGACCATGAAACTGTATCAAGAGCTGGTGCTGAATTCAAACAGAGATGAAACAGTCCCTAATCTGCCTAAATCTACCCCCCCTCTGCCCATAGGCATAAGAAGTGCCACGGATTACAGCAACGGGGTCACTGCGCTTTTCCAGGACCTACATTAATTAATATGCAAGACAGAACATACTGCATGGCACATTAATCTGCAGCACGGGACCATCTCCTGGGCACGGGACCATCTCCTGGGCACGGGACCATCTCCTGGGCACGGGACCATCTCCTGGGCCGGCTACATCTTGCTGGAGGAGTGACACTTGGTGACATTATATATTTCAATGTGTTTGCATTAAGTAAAGTTTAGCCCAGATAAAGTCTGGATTTCACTAATTTCCCCAAAGTCTTTCATTTCCTCTTTCATGTGCGAGAGCTGCGATGCGGAGTCCCTGGCTAACTGCGCCGTTCTGCCGGAGCGGAGGAACACAAATTGTACAAGGAAGTGATTGATGTCAATATTACGCTCCATCAGCTTTTCATTAGGAGACACTCCAGGCAGATCGTGCTAAAGTGTCGCTTTTATAGACAATTCTGCCACGTGCCAGCCCTGAAAAGTAGATATTTGGAAAAGTCAAACTATGGATTTATGGACTCTGAGATGCTTCATCCCTTTAATTTCAGAGTCTGCAGTTTGCGGCTAGGATAAGTGCACCGGTCACCTACCTACACCGCAGGCGGACATTCTGCAGCAGAAACAATATTGCTGGGGATGTGAACACTCATTTGATTGGATGTCACCAAACAATCACAGACCTCACAATAGTTGTCCCTGTATCAGTGAAACATTCCAGAATTCATGACCATGAAATTTGTGTCCCATTGGGATAAGGGGGCTCATTGTTACAGCGTGGGCCGATTGGAGTAGCCGATATGTATTATATAATTATTATTATCCTTTATTTATATGGCACCACTTTGTTCCGCAGCGCCTCACCAAGTACATTAACAAATTAGCAAAACTCGTAAAACAGCGACTTACAGTACAAAACAATACAGAATAAGAACATGGTATATAAACATTACTGCAGCTATCATAACACTCAAAAAAGCAGCAGGGTGACAGCAACCAAGTGTTAGGTCCCTTGTGGGGAGTTTTGAGTAGATGATCATATGAGTGAGGGAAGGAAAGCACATAAGGGAAGAGGGCCCTGCTCGTGAGAGCTTACTTTCTATAGGGGGGGGGACAGACAGAAAACACAGATGGGGTAGACAGGGAGGAAGAAGCATGTAAGCAGCAGGTTAGGATGAGGGCTGGAAGGCTGTGACGAAGTAGTGGGGTCTTGAGAGCCCGTTTGAAGATTTGTAGAGAGGTGGAGAGTCTGATAGGGAGGAGAGAGTTCCAAAGGTAGGGAGCAGCAAGATCAGGGAGGCAGGATTGGGAGGAAGTGATCAATAGGCAAGAGAGGTGGGATGTATTTATAGGACAGGGAGGGAGATTAGTGTGATGTCGACGAAGGTAATAAACTTATCAACCAGACCTGGGGGTCCCATTCTATTAATGACATTATACAACATGGAAAACAATCCTTTAACACATTATTAAATGGACTTCATGGAACGGGTCTCGCGACCAATAGTTGTGATGAATTCTGAAGCCAAATCCAATCACATGACCAAAAAAATATTCCAACAATGACGGATCTGATAGATCTACTGTATATAGAGACAGCAGCTCGGCTACAGGACGGAGGGGAATATAATGACTGATCTAATAGATCTACTGTATATAGAAACAGCAGCTCTGCTACAGGACGGAGGGGAATATAATGACGGATCTGATAGATCTACTGTATATAGAGACAGCAGCTAGGCTACAGGACGGAGGGGAATATAATGACGGATCTGATAGATCTACTGTATATAGAGACAGCAGCTCGGCTACAGGACGGAGGGAGAATATAATGACGGATCTAATAGATCTACTGTATATAGAGACAGCAGCTAGGCTACAGGACGGAGGGGAATATAATGACGGATCTGATAGATCTACTGTATATAGAGACGGCAGCTCAACTACAGGACGGAGGGGGAATATAATGACGGATCTGATAGATCTACTGTATATAGAGACAGCAGCTCGGCTACAGGACGGAGGGGGAATATAATGACGGATCTGATAGATCTACTGTATATAGAGACAGCAGCTCGGCTACAGGACGGAGGGGAATATAATGACTGATCTAATAGATCTACTGTATATAGAGACAGCAGCTCGGCTACAGGACGGAGGGGGAATATAATGACGGATCTGATAGATCTACTGTATATAGAGACAGCAGCTCGGCTACAGGACGGAGGGGGAATATAATGACGGATCTAATAGATCTACTGTATATAGAGACAGCAGCTCGGCTACAGGACGGAGGGGGAATATAATGACGGATCTAATAGATCTACTGTATATAGAGACAGCAGCTCGGCTACAGGACGGAGGGGAATATAATGACTGATCTGATAGATCTACTGTATATAGAGACACCAGCTCGGCTACAGGACGGAGGGGAATATAATGACGGATCTGATAGATCTACTGTATATAGAAACAGCAGCTCGGCTACAGGACGGAGGGGAATATAATGACGGATCTGATAGATCTACTGTATATAGAGACAGCAGCTCGGCTACAGGACGGAGGGGAACATAATGACGGATCTGATAGATCTACTGTATATAGAAACAGCAGCTCGGCTACAGGACGGAGGGGAATATAATGACGGATCTGATAGATCTACTGTATATAGAGACGGCAGCTCAACTACAGGACGGAGGGGAATATAATGACGGATCTGATAGATCTACTGTAAATAGAGACAGCAGCTCGGCTACAGGACGGAGGGGGAATATAATGACTGATCTGATAGATCTACTGTATATAGAGACAGCAGCTCGGCTACAGGACGGAGGGGGAATATAATGACGGATCTGATAGATCTACTGTATATAGAGACAGCAGCTCGGCTACAGGACGGAGGGGGAATAAAATGACGGATCTGATAGATCTACTGTATATAGAGACAGCAGCTCAGCAACAGGACGGAGGGGAATATAATGACTGATCTGATAGATCTACTGTATATAGAGACAGCAGCTCAGCTACAGGACGGAGGGGAATATAATGACGGATCTAATAGATCTACTGTATATAGAGACAGCAGCTCGGCTACAGGACAGAGGGGAATATAATGACGGATCTGATAGATCTACTGTATATAGAGACAGCAGCTCAGCTACAGGACGGAGGGGGGATATAATGACTGATCTGATAGATCTACTGTATATAGAGACAGCAGCTCAGCTACAGGACGGAGGGGAATATAATGACGGATCTAATAGATCTACTGTATATAGAGACAGCAGCTCGGCTACAGGACAGAGGGGAATATAATGACGGATCTGATAGATCTACTGTATATAGAGACAGCAGCTCAGCAACAGGACGGAGGGGAATATAATGACTGATCTGATAGATCTACTGTATATAGAGACAGCAGCTCAGCTACAGGACGGAGGGGAATATAATGACGGATCTAATAGATCTACTGTATATAGAGACAGCAGCTCGGCTACAGGACAGAGGGGAATATAATGACGGATCTGATAGATCTACTGTATATAGAGACAGCAGCTCGGCTACAGGACGGAGGGGAATATAATGACTGATCTGATAGATCTACTGTATATAGAGACAGCAGCTCGGCTACAGGACGGAGGGGAATATAATGACGGATCTGATAGATCTACTGTATATAGAGACAGCAGCTCGGCTACAGGACGGAGGGGAATATAATGACGGATCTGATAGATCTACTGTATATAGAGACAGCAGCTCGGCTACAGGACGGAGGGGAATATAATGACGGATCTGATAGATCTACTGTATATAGAGACAGCAGCTCGGCTACAGGACGGAGGGGGAATATAATGACTGATCTGATAGATCTACTGTATATAGAGACAGCAGCTCGGCTACAGGACGGAGGGGGAATATAATGACGGATCTGATAGATCTACTGTATATAGAGACAGCAGCTCGGCTACAGGACGGAGGGGGAATATAATGACTGATCTGATAGATCTACTGTATATAGAGACAGCAGCTCGGCTACAGGACGGAGGGGAATATAATGACTGATCTGATAGATCTACTGTATATAGAGACAGCAGCTCGGCTACAGGACGGAGGGGAATATAATGACTGATCTGATAGATCTACTGTATATAGAGACAGCAGCTCGGCTACAGGACGGAGGGGGAATATAATGACTGATCTGATAGATCTACTGTATATAGAGACAGCAGCTCGGCTACAGGACGGAGGGGAATATAATGACTGATCTAATAGATCTACTGTATATAGAGAGAGCAGCTCGGCTACAGGACGGAGGGGAATATAATGACGGATCTGATAGATCTACTGTATATAGAGACAGCAGCTCGGCTACAGGACGGAGGGGAATATAATGACGGATCTGATAGATCTACTGTATATAGAGACAGCAGCTCGGCTACAGGACGGAGGAGGAATATAATGACGGATCTAATAGATCTACTGTATATAGAGACAGCAGCTCAGCTACAGGACGGAGGGGAATATAATGACGGATCTGATAGATCTACTGTATATAGAGACAGCAGCTCAGCTACAGGACGGAGGGGAATATAATGACTGATCTGATAGATCTACTGTATATAGAGACAGCAGCTCAGCTACAGGACGGAGGGGAATATAATGACGGATCTGATAGATCTACTGTATATAGAGACAGCAGCTCGGCTACAGGACGGAGGGGAATATAATGACGGATCTAATAGATCTACTGTATATAGAGAGAGCAGCTCGGCTACAGGACGGAGGGGAATATAATGACTGATCTAATAGATCTACTGTATATAGAGAGAGCAGCTCGGCTACAGGACGGAGGGGAATATAATGACGGATCTGATAGATCTACTGTATATAGAGACAGCAGCTCAGCTACAGGACAGAGGGGAATATAATGACGGATCTAATAGATCTACTGTATATAGAGACAGCAGCTCGGCTACAGGACGGAGGGGAATATAATGACTGATCTAATAGATCTACTGTATATAGAGAGAGCAGCTCGGCTACAGGACGGAGGGGAATATAATGACGGATCTGATAGATATACTGTATATAGAGACAGCAGCTCGGCTACAGGACGGAGGGGGAATATAATGACGGATCTAATAGATCTACTGTATATAGAGACAGCAGCTCGGCTACAGGACGGAGGGGGAATATAATGACGGATCTAATAGATCTACTGTATATAGAGACAGCAGCTCGGCTACAGGACGGAGGGGAATATAATGACTGATCTGATAGATCTACTGTATATAGAGACACCAGCTCGGCTACAGGACGGAGGGGAATATAATGACGGATCTGATAGATCTACTGTATATAGAAACAGCAGCTCGGCTACAGGACGGAGGGGAATATAATGACGGATCTGATAGATCTACTGTATATAGAGACAGCAGCACGGCTACAGGACGGAGGGGAATATAATGACGGATCTGATAGATCTACTGTATATAGAAACAGCAGCTCGGCTACAGGACGGAGGGGAATATAATGACGGATCTGATAGATCTACTGTATATAGAGACGGCAGCTCAACTACAGGACGGAGGGGAATATAATGACGGATCTGATAGATCTACTGTAAATAGAGACAGCAGCTCGGCTACAGGACGGAGGGGGAATATAATGACTGATCTGATAGATCTACTGTATATAGAGACAGCAGCTCGGCTACAGGACGGAGGGGGAATATAATGACGGATCTGATAGATCTACTGTATATAGAGACAGCAGCTCGGCTACAGGACGGAGGGGGAATAAAATGACGGATCTGATAGATCTACTGTATATAGAGACAGCAGCTCAGCAACAGGACGGAGGGGAATATAATGACTGATCTGATAGATCTACTGTATATAGAGACAGCAGCTCAGCTACAGGATGGAGGGGAATATAATGACGGATCTAATAGATCTACTGTATATAGAGACAGCAGCTCGGCTACAGGACAGAGGGGAATATAATGACGGATCTGATAGATCTACTGTATATAGAGACAGCAGCTCAGCTACAGGACGGAGGGGGGATATAATGACTGATCTGATAGATCTACTGTATATAGAGACAGCAGCTCAGCTACAGGACGGAGGGGAATATAATGACGGATCTAATAGATCTACTGTATATAGAGACAGCAGCTCGGCTACATGACAGAGGGGAATATAATGACGGATCTGATAGATCTACTGTATATAGAGACAGCAGCTCAGCAACAGGACGGAGGGGAATATAATGACTGATCTGATAGATCTACTGTATATAGAGACAGCAGCTCAGCTACAGGACGGAGGGGAATATAATGACGGATCTAATAGATCTACTGTATATAGAGACAGCAGCTCGGCTACAGGACAGAGGGGAATATAATGACGGATCTGATAGATCTACTGTATATAGAGACAGCAGCTCGGCTACAGGACGGAGGGGAATATAATGACTGATCTGATAGATCTACTGTATATAGAGACAGCAGCTCGGCTACAGGACGGAGGGGAATATAATGACGGATCTGATAGATCTACTGTATATAGAGACAGCAGCTCAGCTACAGGACGGAGGGGAATATAATGACTGATCTGATAGATCTACTGTATATAGAGACAGCAGCTCGGCTACAGGACGGAGGGGAATATAATGACGGATCTGATAGATCTACTGTATATAGAGACAGCAGCTCGGCTACAGGACGGAGGGGAATATAATGACGGATCTGATAGATCTACTGTATATAGAGACAGCAGCTCGGCTACAGGACGGAGGGGGAATATAATGACGGATCTGATAGATCTACTG
The DNA here is from genome assembly GCA_031769625.1 of Taudactylus pleione. Classification (NCBI taxonomy): domain Eukaryota; kingdom Metazoa; phylum Chordata; class Amphibia; order Anura; family Myobatrachidae; genus Taudactylus; species Taudactylus pleione. The sequence goes on along the minus strand of JAUIMM010000046.1, from coordinate 1,744,543 downwards.
TATATAGAGACAGCAGCTCGGCTACAGGACGGAGGGGGAATATAATGACTGATCTGATAGATCTACTGTATATAGAGACAGCAGCTCGGCTACAGGACGGAGGGGAATATAATGACTGATCTGATAGATCTACTGTATATAGAGACAGCAGCTCGGCTACAGGACGGAGGGGAATATAATGACTGATCTGATAGATCTACTGTATATAGAGACAGCAGCTCGGCTACAGGACGGAGGGGGAATATAATGACTGATCTGATAGATCTACTGTATATAGAGACAGCAGCTCGGCTACAGGACGGAGGGGAATATAATGACTGATCTAATAGATCTACTGTATATAGAGAGAGCAGCTCGGCTACAGGACGGAGGGGAATATAATGACTGATCTGATAGATCTACTGTATATAGAGACAGCAGCTCAGCTACAGGACGGAGGGGAATATAATGACGGATCTAATAGATCTACTGTATATAGAGAAAGCAGCTCGGCTACAGGACAGAGGGGAATATAATGACGGATCTGATAGATCTACTGTATATAGAGACAGCAGCTCAGCAACAGGACGGAGGGGAATATAATGACTGATCTGATAGATCTACTGTATATAGAGACAGCAGCTCAGCTACAGGACGGAGGGGAATATAATGACGGATCTAATAGATCTACTGTATATAGAGACAGCAGCTCGGCTACAGGACAGAGGGGAATATAATGACGGATCTGATAGATCTACTGTATATAGAGACAGCAGCTCGGCTACAGGACGGAGGGGAATATAATGACTGATCTGATAGATCTACTGTATATAGAGACAGCAGCTCGGCTACAGGACGGAGGGGAATATAATGACGGATCTGATAGATCTACTGTATATAGAGACAGCAGCTCGGCTACAGGACGGAGGGGAATATAATGACGGATCTGATAGATCTACTGTATATAGAGACAGCAGCTCGGCTACAGGACGGAGGGGAATATAATGACGGATCTGATAGATCTACTGTATATAGAGACAGCAGCTCGGCTACAGGACGGAGGGGGAATATAATGACTGATCTGATAGATCTACTGTATATAGAGACAGCAGCTCGGCTACAGGACGGAGGGGGAATATAATGACGGATCTGATAGATCTACTGTATATAGAGACAGCAGCTCGGCTACAGGACGGAGGGGGAATATAATGACTGATCTGATAGATCTACTGTACATAGAGACAGCAGCTCGGCTACAGGACGGAGGGGAATATAATGACTGATCTGATAGATCTACTGTATATAGAGACAGCAGCTCGGCTACAGGACGGAGGGGGAATATAATGACTGATCTGATAGATCTACTGTATATAGAGACAGCAGCTCGGCTACAGGACGGAGGGGAATATAATGACTGATCTAATAGATCTACTGTATATAGAGAGAGCAGCTCGGCTACAGGACGGAGGGGAATATAATGACGGAACTGATAGATCTACTGTATATAGAGACAGCAGCTCGGCTACAGGACGGAGGGGAATATAATGACGGATCTGATAGATCTACTGTATATAGAGAGAGCAGCTCGGCTACAGGACGGAGGAGGAATATAATGACGGATCTAATAGATCTACTGTATATAGAGACAGCAGCTCAGCTACAGGACGGAGGGGAATATAATGACGGATCTGATAGATCTACTGTATATAGAGACAGCAGCTCAGCTACAGGACGGAGGGGAATATAATGACTGATCTGATAGATCTACTGTATATAGAGACAGCAGCTCAGCTACAGGACGGAGGGGAATATAATGACGGATCTGATAGATCTACTGTATATAGAGACAGCAGCTCGGCTACAGGACGGAGGGGAATATAATGACGGATCTAATAGATCTACTGTATATAGAGACAGCAGCTCGGCTACAGGACGGAGGGGAATATAATGACTGATCTAATAGATCTACTGTATATAGAGAGAGCAGCTCGGCTACAGGACGGAGGGGAATATAATGACGGATCTGATAGATCTACTGTATATAGAGACAGCAGCTCAGCTACAGGACAGAGGGGAATATAATGACGGATCTAATAGATCTACTGTATATAGAGACAGCAGCTCGGCTACAGGACGGAGGGGAATATAATGACTGATCTAATAGATCTACTGTATATAGAGAGAGCAGCTCGGCTACAGGACGGAGGGGAATATAATGACGGATCTGATAGATCTACTGTATATAGAGACAGCAGCTCGGCTACAGGACGGAGGGGGAATATAATGACGGATCTAATAGATCTACTGTATATAGAGACAGCAGCTCGGCTACAGGACGGAGGGGGAATATAATGACGGATCTAATAGATCTACTGTATATAGAGACAGCAGCTCGGCTACAGGACGGAGGGGAATATAATGACTGATCTGATAGATCTACTGTATATAGAGACACCAGCTCGGCTACAGGACGGAGGGGAATATAATGACGGATCTGATAGATCTACTGTATATAGAAACAGCAGCTCGGCTACAGGACGGAGGGGAATATAATGACGGATCTGATAGATCTACTGTATATAGAGACAGCAGCTCGGCTACAGGACGGAGGGGAATATAATTGACGCATCTGATAGATCTACTGTATATAGAAACAGCAGCTCGGCTACAGGACGGAGGGGAATATAATGACGGATCTGATAGATCTACTGTATATAGAGACGGCAGCTCAACTACAGGACGGAGGGGAATATAATGACGGATCTGATAGATCTACTGTAAATAGAGACAGCAGCTCGGCTACAGGACGGAGGGGGAATATAATGACTGATCTGATAGATCTACTGTATATAGAGACAGCAGCTCGGCTACAGGACGGAGGGGGAATATAATGACGGATCTGATAGATCTACTGTATATAGAGACAGCAGCTCGGCTACAGGACGGAGGGGGAATAAAATGACGGATCTGATAGATCTACTGTATATAGAGACAGCAGCTCAGCAACAGGACGGAGGGGAATATAATGACTGATCTGATAGATCTACTGTATATAGAGACAGCAGCTCAGCTACAGGACGGAGGGGAATATAATGACGGATCTAATAGATCTACTGTATATAGAGACAGCAGCTCGGCTACAGGACAGAGGGGAATATAATGACGGATCTGATAGATCTACTGTATATAGAGACAGCAGCTCAGCTACAGGACGGAGGGGGGATATAATGACTGATCTGATAGATCTACTGTATATAGAGACAGCAGCTCAGCTACAGGACGGAGGGGAATATAATGACGGATCTAATAGATCTACTGTATATAGAGACAGCAGCTCGGCTACAGGACAGAGGGGAATATAATGACGGATCTGATAGATCTACTGTATATAGAGACAGCAGCTCAGCAACAGGACGGAGGGGAATATAATGACTGATCTGATAGATCTACTGTATATAGAGACAGCAGCTCAGCTACAGGACGGAGGGGAATATAATGACTGATCTAATAGATCTACTGTATATAGAGACAGCAGCTCGGCTACAGGACAGAGGGGAATATAATGACGGATCTGATAGATCTACTGTATATAGAGACAGCAGCTCGGCTACAGGACGGAGGGGAATATAATGACTGATCTGATAGATCTACTGTATATAGAGACAGCAGCTCGGCTACAGGACGGAGGGGAATATAATGACGGATCTGATAGATCTACTGTATATAGAGACAGCAGCTCAGCTACAGGACGGAGGGGAATATAATGACTGATCTGATAGATCTACTGTATATAGAGACAGCAGCTCGGCTACAGGACGGAGGGGAATATAATGACGGATCTGATAGATCTACTGTATATAGAGACAGCAGCTCGGCTACAGGACGGAGGGGAATATAATGACGGATCTGATAGATCTACTGTATATAGAGACAGCAGCTCGGCTACAGGACGGAGGGGGAATATAATGACGGATCTGATAGATCTACTGTATATAGAGACAGCAGCTCGGCTACAGGACGGAGGGGGAATATAATGACTGATCTGATAGATCTACTGTATATAGAGACAGCAGCTCGGCTACAGGACGGAGGGGAATATAATGACTGATCTGATAGATCTACTGTATATAGAGACAGCAGCTCGGCTACAGGACGGAGGGGAATATAATGACTGATCTGATAGATCTACTGTATATAGAGACAGCAGCTCGGCTACAGGACGGAGGGGGAATATAATGACTGATCTGATAGATCTACTGTATATAGAGACAGCAGCTCGGCTACAGGACGGAGGGGAATATAATGACTGATCTAATAGATCTACTGTATATAGAGAGAGCAGCTCGGCTACAGGACGGAGGGGAATATAATGACGGATCTGATAGATCTACTGTATATAGAGACAGCAGCTCGGCTACAGGACGGAGGGGAATATAATGACGGATCTGATAGATCTACTGTATATAGAGACAGCAGCTCGGCTACAGGACGGAGGAGGAATATAATGACGGATCTAATAGATCTACTGTATATAGAGACAGCAGCTCAGCTACAGGACGGAGGGGAATATAATGACGGATCTGATAGATCTACTGTATATAGAGACAGCAGCTCAGCTACAGGACGGAGGGGAATATAATGACTGATCTGATAGATCTACTGTATATAGAGACAGCAGCTCAGCTACAGGACGGAGGGGAATATAATGACGGATCTGATAGATCTACTGTATATAGAGACAGCAGCTCGGCTACAGGACGGAGGGGAATATAATGACGGATCTAATAGATCTACTGTATATAGAGACAGCAGCTCGGCTACAGGACGGAGGGGAATATAATGACTGATCTAATAGATCTACTGTATATAGAGAGAGCAGCTCGGCTACAGGACGGAGGGGAATATAATGACGGATCTGATAGATCTACTGTATATAGAGACAGCAGCTCAGCTACAGGACAGAGGGGAATATAATGACGGATCTAATAGATCTACTGTATATAGAGACAGCAGCTCGGCTACAGGACGGAGGGGAATATAATGACTGATCTAATAGATCTACTGTATATAGAGAGAGCAGCTCGGCTACAGGACGGAGGGGAATATAATGACGGATCTGATAGATCTACTGTATATAGAGACAGCAGCTCGGCTACAGGACGGAGGGGGAATATAATGACGGATCTAATAGATCTACTGTATATAGAGACAGCAGCTCGGCTACAGGACGGAGGGGGAATATAATGACGGATCTAATAGATCTACTGTATATAGAGACAGCAGCTCGGCTACAGGACGGAGGGGAATATAATGACTGATCTGATAGATCTACTGTATATAGAGACAGCAGCTCGGCTACAGGACGGAGGGGAATATAATGACGGATCTGATAGATCTACTGTATATAGAAACAGCAGCTCGGCTACAGGACGGAGGGGAATATAATGACGGATCTGATAGATCTACTGTATATAGAGACAGCAGCTCGGCTACAGGACGGAGGGGAATATAATGACGGATCTGATAGATCTACTGTATATAGAAACAGCAGCTCGGCTACAGGACGGAGGGGAATATAATGACGGATCTGATAGATCTACTGTATATAGAGACGGCAGTTCAACTACAGGACGGAGGGGAATATAATGACGGATCTGATAGATCTACTGTAAATAGAGACAGCAGCTCGGCTACAGGACGGAGGGGGAATATAATGACTGATCTGATAGATCTACTGTATATAGAGACAGCAGCTCGGCTACAGGACGGAGGGGGAATATAATGACGGATCTGATAGATCTACTGTATATAGAGACAGCAGCTCGGCTACAGGACGGAGGGGGAATAAAATGACGGATCTGATAGATCTACTGTATATAGAGACAGCAGCTCAGCAACAGGACGGAGGGGAATATAATGACTGATCTGATAGATCTACTGTATATAGAGACAGCAGCTCAGCTACAGGACGGAGGGGAATATAATGACGGATCTAATAGATCTACTGTATATAGAGACAGCAGCTCGGCTACAGGACAGAGGGGAATATAATGACGGATCTGATAGATCTACTGTATATAGAGACAGCAGCTCAGCTACAGGACGGAGGGGGGATATAATGACTGATCTGATAGATCTACTGTATATAGAGACAGCAGCTCAGCTACAGGACGGAGGGGAATATAATGACGGATCTAATAGATCTACTGTATATAGAGACAGCAGCTCGGCTACAGGACAGAGGGGAATATAATGACGGATCTGATAGATCTACTGTATATAGAGACAGCAGCTCAGCAACAGGACGGAGGGGAATATAATGACTGATCTGATAGATCTACTGTATATAGAGACAGCAGCTCAGCTACAGGACGGAGGGGAATATAATGACGGATCTAATAGATCTACTGTATATAGAGACAGCAGCTCGGCTACAGGACAGAGGGGAATATAATGACGGATCTGATAGATCTACTGTATATAGAGACAGCAGCTCGGCTACAGGACGGAGGGGAATATAATGACTGATCTGATAGATCTACTGTATATAGAGACAGCAGCTCGGCTACAGGACGGAGGGGAATATAATGACGGATCTGATAGATCTACTGTATATAGAGACAGCAGCTCAGCTACAGGACGGAGGGGAATATAATGACTGATCTGATAGATCTACTGTATATAGAGACAGCAGCTCGGCTACAGGACGGAGGGGAATATAATGACGGATCTGATAGATCTACTGTATATAGAGACAGCAGCTCGGCTACAGGACGGAGGGGAATATAATGACGGATCTGATAGATCTACTGTATATAGAGACAGCAGCTCGGCTACAGGACGGAGGGGGAATATAATGACTGATCTGATAGATCTACTGTATATAGAGACAGCAGCTCGGCTACAGGACGGAGGGGGAATATAATGACGGATCTGATAGATCTACTGTATATAGAGACAGCAGCTCGGCTACAGGACGGAAGGGGAATATAATGACTGATCTGATAGATCTACTGTATATAGAGACAGCAGCTCGGCTACAGGACGGAGGGGAATATAATGACTGATCTGATAGATCTACTGTATATAGAGACAGCAGCTCGGCTACAGGACGGAGGGGAATATAATGACTGATCTGATAGATCTACTGTATATAGAGACAGCAGCTCGGCTACAGGACGGAGGGGGAATATAATGACTGATCTGATAGATCTACTGTATATAGAGACAGCAGCTCGGCTACAGGACGGAGGGGAATATAATGACTGATCTAATAGATCTAATGTATATAGAGAGAGCAGCTCGGCTACAGGACGGAGGGGAATATAATGACGGATCTGATAGATCTACTGTATATAGAGACAGCAGCTCGGCTACAGGACGGAGGGGAATATAATGACGGATCTGATAGATCTACTGTATATAGAGACAGCAGCTCGGCTACAGGACGGAGGAGGAATATAATGACGGATCTAATAGATCTACTGTATATAGAGACAGCAGCTCAGCTACAGGACGGAGGGGAATATAATGACGGATCTGATAGATCTACTGTATATAGAGACAGCAGCTCAGCTACAGGACGGAGGGGAATATAATGACGGATCTGATAGATCTACTGTATATAGAGACAGCAGCTCAGCTACAGGACGGAGGGGAATGTAATGACGGATCTGATAGATCTACTGTATATAGAGACAGCAGCTCGGCTACAGGACGGAGGGGAATATAATGACTGATCTAATAGATCTACTGTATATAGAGAGAGCAGCTCGGCTACAGGACGGAGGGGAATATAATGACGGATCTGATAGATCTACTGTATATAGAGACAGCAGCTCGGCTACAGGACAGAGGGGAATATAATGACGGATCTAATAGATCTACTGTATATAGAGACAGCAGCTCGGCTACAGGACGGAGGGGAATATAATGACTGATCTAATAGATCTACTGTATATAGAGAGAGCAGCTCGGCTACAGGACGGAGGGGAATATAATGACGGATCTGATAGATCTACTGTATATAGAGACAGCAGCTCGGCTACAGGACGGAGGAGAATATAATGACGGATCTGATAGATCTACTGTATATAGAGACAGCACCTCGGCTACAGGACGGAGGGGAATATAATGACGGATCTAATAGATCTACTGTATATAGAGACAGCAGCTCGGCTACAGGACGGAGGGGAATATAATGACGGATCTGATAGATCTACTGTATATAGAGACAGCAGCTCGGCTACAGGACGGAGGGGAATATAATGACTGATCTGATAGATCTACTGTATATAGAGACAGCAGCTCAGCTACAGGACGGAGGGGAATATAATGACGGATCTAATAGATCTACTGTATATAGAGACAGCAGCTCAGCTACAGGACGGAGGGGAATATAATGACGGATCTAATAGATCTACTGTATATAGAGACAGCAGCTCGGCTACAGGACGGAGGGGAATATAATGACGGATCTGATAGATCTACTGTATATAGAGACGGCAGCTCAACTACAGGACGGAGGGGAATATAATGACGGATCTGATAGATCTACTGTAAATAGAGACAGCAGCTCGGCTACAGGACGGAGGGGGAATATAATGACTGATCTGATAGATCTACTGTATATAGAGACAGCAGCTCGGCTACAGGACGGAGGGGGAATATAATGACGGATCTGATAGATCTACTGTATATAGAGACAGCAGCTCGGCTACAGGACGGAGGGGGAATAAAATGACGGATCTGATAGATCTACTGTATATAGAGACAGCAGCTCAGCAACAGGACGGAGGGGAATATAATGACTGATCTGATAGATCTACTGTATATAGAGACAGCAGCTCAGCTACAGGACGGAGGGGAATATAATGACGGATCTAATAGATCTACTGTATATAGAGACAGCAGCTCGGCTACAGGACAGAGGGGAATATAATGACGGATCTGATAGATCTACTGTATATAGAGACAGCAGCTCAGCTACAGGACGGAGGGGGGATATAATGACTGATCTGATAGATCTACTGTATATAGAGACAGCAGCTCAGCTACAGGACGGAGGGGAATATAATGACGGATCTAATAGATCTACTGTATATAGAGACAGCAGCTCGGCTACAGGACAGAGGGGAATATAATGACGGATCTGATAGATCTACTGTATATAGAGACAGCAGCTCAGCAACAGGACGGAGGGGAATATAATGACTGATCTGATAGATCTACTGTATATAGAGACAGCAGCTCAGCTACAGGACGGAGGGGAATATAATGACTGATCTAATAGATCTACTGTATATAGAGACAGCAGCTCGGCTACAGGACAGAGGGGAATATAATGACGGATCTGATAGATCTACTGTATATAGAGACAGCAGCTCGGCTACAGGACGGAGGGGAATATAATGACTGATCTGATAGATCTACTGTATATAGAGACAGCAGCTCGGCTACAGGACGGAGGGGAATATAATGACGGATCTGATAGATCTACTGTATATAGAGACAGCAGCTCAGCTACAGGACGGAGGGGAATATAATGACTGATCTGATAGATCTACTGTATATAGAGACAGCAGCTCGGCTACAGGACGGAGGGGAATATAATGACGGATCTGATAGATCTACTGTATATAGAGACAGCAGCTCGGCTACAGGACGGAGGGGAATATAATGACGGATCTGATAGATCTACTGTATATAGAGACAGCAGCTCGGCTACAGGACGGAGGGGGAATATAATGACGGATCTGATAGATCTACTGTATATAGAGACAGCAGCTCGGCTACAGGACGGAGGGGGAATATAATGACTGATCTGATAGATCTACTGTATATAGAGACAGCAGCTCGGCTACAGGACGGAGGGGAATATAATGACTGATCTGATAGATCTACTGTATATAGAGACAGCAGCTCGGCTACAGGACGGAGGGGAATATAATGACTGATCTGATAGATCTACTGTATATAGAGACAGCAGCTCGGCTACAGGACGGAGGGGGAATATAATGACTGATCTGATAGATCTACTGTATATAGAGACAGCAGCTCGGCTACAGGACGGAGGGGAATATAATGACTGATCTAATAGATCTACTGTATATAGAGAGAGCAGCTCGGCTACAGGACGGAGGGGAATATAATGACGGATCTGATAGATCTACTGTATATAGAGACAGCAGCTCGGCTACAGGACGGAGGGGAATATAATGACGGATCTGATAGATCTACTGTATATAGAGACAGCAGCTCGGCTACAGGACGGAGGAGGAATATAATGACGGATCTAATAGATCTACTGTATATAGAGACAGCAGCTCAGCTACAGGACGGAGGGGAATATAATGACGGATCTGATAGATCTACTGTATATAGAGACAGCAGCTCAGCTACAGGACGGAGGGGAATATAATGACTGATCTGATAGATCTACTGTATATAGAGACAGCAGCTCAGCTACAGGACGGAGGGGAATATAATGACGGATCTGATAGATCTACTGTATATAGAGACAGCAGCTCGGCTACAGGACGGAGGGGAATATAATGACGGATCTAATAGATCTACTGTATATAGAGACAGCAGCTCGGCTACAGGACGGAGGGGAATATAATGACTGATCTAATAGATCTACTGTATATAGAGAGAGCAGCTCGGCTACAGGACGGAGGGGAATATAATGACGGATCTGATAGATCTACTGTATATAGAGACAGCAGCTCAGCTACAGGACAGAGGGGAATATAATGACGGATCTAATAGATCTACTGTATATAGAGACAGCAGCTCGGCTACAGGATGGAGGGGAATATAATGACTGATCTAATAGATCTACTGTATATAGAGAGAGCAGCTCGGCTACAGGACGGAGGGGAATATAATGACGGATCTGATAGATCTACTGTATATAGAGACAGCAGCTCGGCTACAGGACGGAGGGGGAATATAATGACGGATCTAATAGATCTACTGTATATAGAGACAGCAGCTCGGCTACAGGACGGAGGGGGAATATAATGACGGATCTAATAGATCTACTGTATATAGAGACAGCAGCTCGGCTACAGGACGGAGGGGAATATAATGACTGATCTGATAGATCTACTGTATATAGAGACAGCAGCTCGGCTACAGGACGGAGGGGAATATAATGACGGATCTGATAGATCTACTGTATATAGAAACAGCAGCTCGGCTACAGGACGGAGGGGAATATAATGACGGATCTGATAGATCTACTGTATATAGAGACAGCAGCTCGGCTACAGGACGGAGGGGAATATAATGACGGATCTGATAGATCTACTGTATATAGAAACAGCAGCTCGGCTACAGGACGGAGGGGAATATAATGACGGATCTGATAGATCTACTGTATATAGAGACGGCAGCTCAACTACAGGACGGAGGGGAATATAATGACGGATCTGATAGATCTACTGTAAATAGAGACAGCAGCTCGGCTACAGGACGGAGGGGGAATATAATGACTGATCTGATAGATCTACTGTATATAGAGACAGCAGCTCGGCTACAGGACGGAGGGGGAATATAATGACGGATCTGATAGATCTACTGTATATAGAGACAGCAGCTCGGCTACAGGACGGAGGGGGAATAAAATGACGGATCTGATAGATCTACTGTATATAGAGACAGCAGCTCAGCAACAGGACGGAGGGGAATATAATGACTGATCTGATAGATCTACTGTATATAGAGACAGCAGCTCAGCTACAGGACGGAGGGGAATATAATGACGGATCTAATAGATCTACTGTATATAGAGACAGCAGCTCGGCTACAGGACAGAGGGGAATATAATGACGGATCTGATAGATCTACTGTATATAGAGACAGCAGCTCAGCTACAGGACGGAGGGGGGATATAATGACTGATCTGATAGATCTACTGTATATAGAGACAGCAGCTCAGCTACAGGACGGAGGGGAATATAATGACGGATCTAATAGATCTACTGTATATAGAGACAGCAGCTCGGCTACAGGACAGAGGGGAATATAATGACGGATCTGATAGATCTACTGTATATAGAGACAGCAGCTCAGCAACAGGACGGAGGGGAATATAATGACTGATCTGATAGATCTACTGTATATAGAGACAGCAGCTCAGCTACAGGACGGAGGGGAATATAATGACGGATCTAATAGATCTACTGTATATAGAGACAGCAGCTCGGCTACAGGACAGAGGGGAATATAATGACGGATCTGATAGATCTACTGTATATAGAGACAGCAGCTCGGCTACAGGACGGAGGGGAATATAATGACTGATCTGATAGATCTACTGTATATAGAGACAGCAGCTCGGCTACAGGACGGAGGGGAATATAATGACGGATCTGATAGATCTACTGTATATAGAGACAGCAGCTCAGCTACAGGACGGAGGGGAATATAATGACTGATCTGATAGATCTACTGTATATAGAGACAGCAGCTCGGCTACAGGACGGAGGGGAATATAATGACGGATCTGATAGATCTACTGTATATAGAGACAGCAGCTCGGCTACAGGACGGAGGGGAATATAATGACGGATCTGATAGATCTACTGTATATAGAGACAGCAGCTCGGCTACAGGACGGAGGGGGAATATAATGACTGATCTGATAGATCTACTGTATATAGAGACAGCAGCTCGGCTACAGGACGGAGGGGGAATATAATGACGGATCTGATAGATCTACTGTATATAGAGACAGCAGCTCGGCTACAGGACGGAAGGGGAATATAATGACTGATCTGATAGATCTACTGTATATAGAGACAGCAGCTCGGCTACAGGACGGAGGGGAATATAATGACTGATCTGATAGATCTACTGTATATAGAGACAGCAGCTCGGCTACAGGACGGAGGGGAATATAATGACTGATCTGATAGATCTACTGTATATAGAGACAGCAGCTCGGCTACAGGACCAAGAGGGGGAATATAATGACTGATCTGATAGATCTACTGTATATAGAGACAGCAGCTCGGCTACAGGACGGAGGGGAATATAATGACTGATCTAATAGATCTAATGTATATAGAGAGAGCAGCTCGGCCACAGGACGGAGGGGAATATAATGACGGATCTGATAGATCTACTGTATATAGAGACAGCAGCTCGGCTACAGGACGGAGGGGAATATAATGACGGATCTGATAGATCTACTGTATATAGAGACAGCAGCTCGGCTACAGGACGGAGGAGGAATATAATGACGGATCTAATAGATCTACTGTATATAGAGACAGCAGCTCAGCTACAGGACGGAGGGGAATATAATGACGGATCTGATAGATCTACTGTATATAGAGACAGCAGCTCAGCTACAGGACGGAGGGGAATATAATGACGGATCTGATAGATCTACTGTATATAGAGACAGCAGCTCAGCTACAGGACGGAGGGGAATGTAATGACGGATCTGATAGATCTACTGTATATAGAGACAGCAGCTCGGCTACAGGACGGAGGGGAATATAATGACTGATCTAATAGATCTACTGTATATAGAGAGAGCAGCTCGGCTACAGGACGGAGGGGAATATAATGACGGATCTGATAGATCTACTGTATATAGAGACAGCAGCTCGGCTACAGGACAGAGGGGAATATAATGACGGATCTAATAGATCTACTGTATATAGAGACAGCAGCTCGGCTACAGGACGGAGGGGAATATAATGACTGATCTAATAGATCTACTGTATATAGAGAGAGCAGCTCGGCTACAGGACGGAGGGGAATATAATGACGGATCTGATAGATCTACTGTATATAGAGACAGCAGCTCGGCTACAGGACGGAGGGGAATATAATGACGGATCTGATAGATCTACTGTATATAGAGACAGCACCTCGGCTACAGGACGGAGGGGAATATAATGACGGATCTAATAGATCTACTGTATATAGAGACAGCAGCTCGGCTACAGGACGGAGGGGAATATAATGACGGATCTGATAGATCTACTGTATATAGAGACAGCAGCTCGGCTACAGGACGGAGGGGAATATAATGACTGATCTGATAGATCTACTGTATATAGAGACAGCAGCTCAGCTACAGGACGGAGGGGAATATAATGACGGATCTAATAGATCTACTGTATATAGAGACAGCAGCTCAGCTACAGGACGGAGGGGAATATAATGACGGATCTAATAGATCTACTGTATATAGAGACAGCAGCTCGGCTACAGGACGGAGGGGAATATAATGACGGATCTAATAGATCTACTGTATATAGAGACAGCAGCTCAGCTACAGGACGGAGGGGAATATAATGACGGATCTAATAGATCTACTGTATATAGAGACAGCAGCTCAGCTACAGGACGGAGGGGAATATAATGACGGATCTGATAGATCTACTGTATATAGAGACAGCAGCTCGGCTACAGGACGGAGGGGAATATAATGACTGATCTAATAGATCTACTGTATATAGAGACAGCAGCTCGGCTACAGGACGGAGGGGAATATAATGACTGATCTGATAGATCTACTGTATATAGAGACAGCAGCTCGGCTACAGGACGGAGGGGAATATAATGACGGATCTGATAGATCTACTGTATATAGAGACAGCAGCTCGGCTACAGGACGGAGGGGAATATAATGACTGATCTGATAGATCTACTGTATATAGAGACAGCAGCTCGGCTACAGGACGGAGGGGAATATAATGACGGATCTAATAGATCTACTGTATATAGAGACAGCAGCTCGGCTACAGGACGGAGGGGAATATAATGACGGATCTGATAGATCTACTGTATATAGAGACAGCAGCTCGGCTACAGGACGGAGGGGGAATATAATGACGGATCTGATAGATCTACTGTATATAGAGACAGCAGCTCGGCTACAGGACGGAGGGGAATATAATGACTGATCTAATAGATCTACTGTATATAGAGACAGCAGCTCAGCTACAGGACGGAGGGGAATATAATGACGGATCTGATAGATCTACTGTATATAGAGACAGCAGCTCGGCTACAGGACGGAGGGGGAATATAATGACGGATCTGATAGATCTACTGTATATAGAGACAGCAGCTCGGCTACAGGACGGAGGGGAATATAATGACTGATCTGATAGATCAACTGTATATAGAGACGGCAGCTCGGCTACAGGACGGAGGGGAATATAATGACTGATCTAATAGATCTACTGTATATAGAGACAGCAGCTCGGCTACAGGACGGAGGGGAATATAATGACGGATCTGATAGATCTACTGTATATAGAGACAGCAGCTCGGCTACAGGACGGAGGGGAATATAATGACGGATCTAATAGATCAACTGTATATAGAGACGGCAGCTCGGCTACAGGACGGAGGGGAATATAATGACGGATCTGATAGATCTACTGTATATAGAGACAGCAGCTCAACTACAGGACGGAGGGGAATATAATGACGGATCTGATAGATCTACTGTATATAGAGACAGCAGCTCGGCTACAGGACGGAGGGGAATATAATGACGGATCTGATAGATCAACTGTATATAGAGACAGCAGCTCGGCTACAGGACGGAGGGGAATATAATGACGGATCTAATAGATCAACTGTATATAGAGACAGCAGCTCGGCTACAGGACGGAGGGGAATATAATGACGGATCTGATAGATCTACTGTATATAGAGACAGCAGCTCGGCTACAGGACGGAGGGGAATATAATGACGGATCTGATAGATCTACTGTATATAGAGACAGCAGCTCGGCTACAGGACGGAGGGGAATATAATGACGGATCTGATAGATCTACTGTATATAGAGACAGCAGCTCGGCTACAGGACGGAGGGGAATATAATGACGGATCTGATAGATCTACTGTATATAGAGACAGCAGCTCGGCTACAGGACGGAGGGGAATATAATGACGGATCTGATAGATCTACTGTATATAGAGACAGCAGCTCGGCTACAGGACGGAGGGGAATATAATGACTGATCTGATAGATCTACTGTATATAGAGACAGCAGCTCGGCTACAGGACGGAGGGGAATATAATGACGGATCTGATAGATCTACTGTATATAGAGACAGCAGCTCGGCTACAGGACGGAGGGGAATATAATGACGGATCTGATAGATCTACTGTATATAGAAACAGCAGCTCGGCTACAGGACAGAGGGGAATATAATGACGGATCTGATAGATCTACTGTATATAGAGACAGCAGCTCGGCTACAGGACGGAGGGGGAATATAATGACTGATCTGATAGATCTACTGTATATAGAGACAGCAGCTCGGCTACAGGACGGAGGGGGAATATAATGACGGATCTGATAGATCTACTGTATATAGAGACAGCAGCTCGGCTACAGGACGGAGGGGAATATAATGACGGATCTGATAGATCTACTGTATATAGAGACAGCAGCTCGGCTACAGGACGGAGGGGGAATATAATGACTGATCTGATAGATCTACTGTATATAGAGACAGCAGCTCGGCTACAGGACGGAGGGGGAATATAATGACGGATCTAATAGATCTACTGTATAAAGAGACAGCAGCTCGGCTACAGGACGGAGGGGAATATAATGACGGATCTAATAGATCTACTGTATATAGAGAAAGCAGCTCAGCTACAGGACGGAGGGGAACATAATGACGGATCTGATAGATCTACTGTATATAGAGACAGCAGCTCGGCTACAGGACGGAGGGGAACATAATGACGGATCTGATAGATCTACTGTATATAGAGACAGCAGCTCGGCTACAGGACGGAGGGGAATATAATGACGGATCTGATAGATCTACTGTATATAGAGACAGCAGCTCGGCTACAGGACGGAGGGGAATATAATGACGGATCTGATAGATCTACTGTATATAGAGACAGCAGCTCGGCTACAGGACGGAGGGGAATATAATGACGGATCTAATAGATCTACTGTATATAGAGACAGCAGCTCGGCTACAGGACGGAGGGGGAATATAATGACGGATCTGATAGATCTACTGTATATAGAGACAGCAGCTCGGCTACAGGACGGAGGGGAATATAATGACTGATCTGATAGATCTACTGTATATAGAGACAGCAGCTCGGCTACAGGACGGAGGGGAATATAATGACTGATCTGATAGATCTACTGTATATAGAGACAGCAGCTCGGCTATAGGACGGAGGGGAATATAATGACGGATCTGATAGATCTACTATATATAGAGACAGCAGCTCGGCTACAGGACGGAGGGGAATATAATGACTGATCTGATAGATCTACTGTATATAGAGACAGCAGATCGGCTACAGGACGGAGGGGAATATAATGACGGATCTGATAGATCTACTGTATATAGAGACAGCAGCTCAGCTACAGGACGGAGGGGGAATATAATGACTGATCTGATAGATCTACTGTATATAGAGACAGCAGCTCGGCTACAGGACGGAGGGGAATATAATGACTGATCTGATAGATCTACTGTATATAGAGACAGCAGCTCAGCTACAGGACGGAGGGGAATATAATGACTGATCTAATAGATCTACTGTATATAGAGACAGCAGCTCAGCTACAGGACGGAGGGGAATATAATGACTGATCTAATAGATCTACTGTATATAGAGACAGCAGCTCGGCTACAGGACGGAGGGGAATATAATGACTGATCTGATAGATCTACTGTATATAGAGACAGCAGCTCGGCTACAGGACGGAGGGGAATATAATGACGGATCTGATAGATCTACTGTATATAGAGACAGCAGCTCGGCTACAGGACGGAGGGGAATATAATGACTGATCTGATAGATCTACTGTATACAGAGACAGCAGCTCGGCTACAGGACGGAGGGGAATATAATGACGGATCTAATAGATCTACTGTATATAGAGACAGCAGCTCGGCTACAGGACGGAGGGGGAATATAATGAGGGATCTGATAGATCTACTGTATATAGAGACAGCAGCTCGGCTACAGGACGGAGGGGAATATAATGACGGATCTAATAGATCTACTGTATATAGAGACAGCAGCTCGGCTACAGGACGGAGGGGAATATAATGACGGATCTAATAGATCTACTGTATATAGAGACAGCAGCTCGGCTACAGGACGGAGGGGGAATATAATGAGGGATCTGATAGATCTACTGTATATAGAGACAGCAGCTCGGCTACAGGACGGAGGGGAATATAATGACGGATCTGATAGATCTACTGTATATAGAGACAGCAGCTCGGCTACAGGACGGAGGGGAATATAATGACTGATCTGATAGATCTACTGTATACAGAGACAGCAGCTCGGCTACAGGACGGAGGGGGAATATAATGACTGATCTGATAGATCTACTGTATATAGACACAGCAGATCGGCTACAGGACGGAGGGTAATATAATGACGGATCTAATAGATCTACTGTATATAGAGACAGCAGCTCGGCTACAGGACGGAGGGGGAATATAATGAGGGATCTGATAGATCTACTGTATATAGAGACAGCAGCTCGGCTACAGGACGGAGGGGAATATAATGACGGATCTGATAGATCTACTGTATATAGAGACAGCAGCTCGGCTACAGGACGGAGGGGAATATAATGACTGATCTGATAGATCTACTGTATACAGAGACAGCAGCTCGGCTACAGGACGGAGGGGGAATATAATGACTGATCTGATATATCTACTGTATATAGACACAGCAGCTCGGCTACAGGACGGAGGGGAATATAATGACTGATCTGATAGATCTACTGTATATAGAGACAGCAGCTCGGCTACAGGACGGAGGGGAATATAATGACTGATCTAATAGATCTAATGTATATAGAGAGAGCAGCTCGGCCACAGGACGGAGGGGAATATAATGACGGATCTGATAGATCTACTGTATATAGAGACAGCAGCTCGGCTACAGGACGGAGGGGAATATAATGACGGATCTGATAGATCTACTGTATATAGAGACAGCAGCTCGGCTACAGGACGGAGGAGGAATATAATGACGGATCTAATAGATCTACTGTATATAGAGACAGCAGCTCAGCTACAGGACGGAGGGGAATATAATGACGGATCTGATAGATCTACTGTATATAGAGACAGCAGCTCAGCTACAGGACGGAGGGGAATATAATGACGGATCTGATAGATCTACTGTATATAGAGACAGCAGCTCAGCTACAGGACGGAGGGGAATGTAATGACGGATCTGATAGATCTACTGTATATAGAGACAGCAGCTCGGCTACAGGACGGAGGGGAATATAATGACTGATCTAATAGATCTACTGTATATAGAGAGAGCAGCTCGGCTACAGGACGGAGGGGAATATAATGACGGATCTGATAGATCTACTGTATATAGAGACAGCAGCTCGGCTACAGGACAGAGGGGAATATAATGACGGATCTAATAGATCTACTGTATATAGAGACAGCAGCTCGGCTACAGGACGGAGGGGAATATAATGACTGATCTAATAGATCTACTGTATATAGAGAGAGCAGCTCGGCTACAGGACGGAGGGGAATATAATGACGGATCTGATAGATCTACTGTATATAGAGACAGCAGCTCGGCTACAGGACGGAGGGGAATATAATGACGGATCTGATAGATCTACTGTATATAGAGACAGCACCTCGGCTACAGGACGGAGGGGAATATAATGACGGATCTAATAGATCTACTGTATATAGAGACAGCAGCTCGGCTACAGGACGGAGGGGAATATAATGACGGATCTGATAGATCTACTGTATATAGAGACAGCAGCTCGGCTACAGGACGGAGGGGAATATAATGACTGATCTGATAGATCTACTGTATATAGAGACAGCAGCTCAGCTACAGGACGGAGGGGAATATAATGACGGATCTAATAGATCTACTGTATATAGAGACAGCAGCTCAGCTACAGGACGGAGGGGAATATAATGACGGATCTAATAGATCTACTGTATATAGAGACAGCAGCTCGGCTACAGGACGGAGGGGAATATAATGACGGATCTAATAGATCTACTGTATATAGAGACAGCAGCTCAGCTACAGGACGGAGGGGAATATAATGACGGATCTAATAGATCTACTGTATATAGAGACAGCAGCTCAGCTACAGGACGGAGGGGAATATAATGACGGATCTGATAGATCTACTGTATATAGAGACAGCAGCTCGGCTACAGGACGGAGGGGAATATAATGACTGATCTAATAGATCTACTGTATATAGAGACAGCAGCTCGGCTACAGGACGGAGGGGAATATAATGACTGATCTGATAGATCTACTGTATATAGAGACAGCAGCTCGGCTACAGGACGGAGGGGAATATAATGACGGATCTGATAGATCTACTGTATATAGAGACAGCAGCTCGGCTACAGGACGGAGGGGAATATAATGACTGATCTGATAGATCTACTGTATATAGAGACAGCAGCTCGGCTACAGGACGGAGGGGAATATAATGACGGATCTAATAGATCTACTGTATATAGAGACAGCAGCTCGGCTACAGGACGGAGGGGAATATAATGACGGATCTGATAGATCTACTGTATATAGAGACAGCAGCTCGGCTACAGGACGGAGGGGGAATATAATGACGGATCTGATAGATCTACTGTATATAGAGACAGCAGCTCGGCTACAGGACGGAGGGGAATATAATGACTGATCTAATAGATCTACTGTATATAGAGACAGCAGCTCAGCTACAGGACGGAGGGGAATATAATGACGGATCTGATAGATCTACTGTATATAGAGACAGCAGCTCGGCTACAGGACGGAGGGGGAATATAATGACGGATCTGATAGATCTACTGTATATAGAGACAGCAGCTCGGCTACAGGACGGAGGGGAATATAATGACTGATCTGATAGATCAACTGTATATAGAGACGGCAGCTCGGCTACAGGACGGAGGGGAATATAATGACTGATCTAATAGATCTACTGTATATAGAGACAGCAGCTCGGCTACAGGACGGAGGGGAATATAATGACGGATCTGATAGATCTACTGTATATAGAGACAGCAGCTCGGCTACAGGACGGAGGGGAATATAATGACGGATCTAATAGATCAACTGTATATAGAGACGGCAGCTCGGCTACAGGACGGAGGGGAATATAATGACGGATCTGATAGATCTACTGTATATAGAGACAGCAGCTCAACTACAGGACGGAGGGGAATATAATGACGGATCTGATAGATCTACTGTATATAGAGACAGCAGCTCGGCTACAGGACGGAGGGGAATATAATGACGGATCTGATAGATCAACTGTATATAGAGACAGCAGCTCGGCTACAGGACGGAGGGGAATATAATGACGGATCTAATAGATCAACTGTATATAGAGACAGCAGCTCGGCTACAGGACGGAGGGGAATATAATGACGGATCTGATAGATCTACTGTATATAGAGACAGCA
The DNA here is from genome assembly GCA_031769625.1 of Taudactylus pleione. Lineage (NCBI taxonomy): Eukaryota > Metazoa > Chordata > Amphibia > Anura > Myobatrachidae > Taudactylus > Taudactylus pleione. The sequence goes on along the minus strand of JAUIMM010000046.1, from coordinate 1,723,089 downwards.
GCTCGGCTACAGGACGGAGGGGAATATAATGACGGATCTGATAGATCTACTGTATATAGAGACAGCAGCTCGGCTACAGGACGGAGGGGAATATAATGACGGATCTGATAGATCTACTGTATATAGAGACAGCAGCTCGGCTACAGGACGGAGGGGAATATAATGACGGATCTGATAGATCTACTGTATATAGAGACAGCAGCTCGGCTACAGGACGGAGGGGAATATAATGACGGATCTGATAGATCTACTGTATATAGAGACAGCAGCTCGGCTACAGGACGGAGGGGAATATAATGACTGATCTGATAGATCTACTGTATATAGAGACAGCAGCTCGGCTACAGGACGGAGGGGAATATAATGACGGATCTGATAGATCTACTGTATATAGAGACAGCAGCTCGGCTACAGGACGGAGGGGAATATAATGACGGATCTGATAGATCTACTGTATATAGAAACAGCAGCTCGGCTACAGGACAGAGGGGAATATAATGACGGATCTGATAGATCTACTGTATATAGAGACAGCAGCTCGGCTACAGGACGGAGGGGGAATATAATGACTGATCTGATAGATCTACTGTATATAGAGACAGCAGCTCGGCTACAGGACGGAGGGGGAATATAATGACGGATCTGATAGATCTACTGTATATAGAGACAGCAGCTCGGCTACAGGACGGAGGGGAATATAATGACGGATCTGATAGATCTACTGTATATAGAGACAGCAGCTCGGCTACAGGACGGAGGGGGAATATAATGACTGATCTGATAGATCTACTGTATATAGAGACAGCAGCTCGGCTACAGGACGGAGGGGGAATATAATGACGGATCTAATAGATCTACTGTATAAAGAGACAGCAGCTCGGCTACAGGACGGAGGGGAATATAATGACGGATCTAATAGATCTACTGTATATAGAGAAAGCAGCTCAGCTACAGGACGGAGGGGAACATAATGACGGATCTGATAGATCTACTGTATATAGAGACAGCAGCTCGGCTACAGGACGGAGGGGAACATAATGACGGATCTGATAGATCTACTGTATATAGAGACAGCAGCTCGGCTACAGGACGGAGGGGAATATAATGACGGATCTGATAGATCTACTGTATATAGAGACAGCAGCTCGGCTACAGGACGGAGGGGAATATAATGACGGATCTGATAGATCTACTGTATATAGAGACAGCAGCTCGGCTACAGGACGGAGGGGAATATAATGACGGATCTAATAGATCTACTGTATATAGAGACAGCAGCTCGGCTACAGGACGGAGGGGGAATATAATGACGGATCTGATAGATCTACTGTATATAGAGACAGCAGCTCGGCTACAGGACGGAGGGGAATATAATGACTGATCTGATAGATCTACTGTATATAGAGACAGCAGCTCGGCTACAGGACGGAGGGGAATATAATGACTGATCTGATAGATCTACTGTATATAGAGACAGCAGCTCGGCTATAGGACGGAGGGGAATATAATGACGGATCTGATAGATCTACTATATATAGAGACAGCAGCTCGGCTACAGGACGGAGGGGAATATAATGACTGATCTGATAGATCTACTGTATATAGAGACAGCAGATCGGCTACAGGACGGAGGGGAATATAATGACGGATCTGATAGATCTACTGTATATAGAGACAGCAGCTCAGCTACAGGACGGAGGGGGAATATAATGACTGATCTGATAGATCTACTGTATATAGAGACAGCAGCTCGGCTACAGGACGGAGGGGAATATAATGACTGATCTGATAGATCTACTGTATATAGAGACAGCAGCTCAGCTACAGGACGGAGGGGAATATAATGACTGATCTAATAGATCTACTGTATATAGAGACAGCAGCTCAGCTACAGGACGGAGGGGAATATAATGACTGATCTAATAGATCTACTGTATATAGAGACAGCAGCTCGGCTACAGGACGGAGGGGAATATAATGACTGATCTGATAGATCTACTGTATATAGAGACAGCAGCTCGGCTACAGGACGGAGGGGAATATAATGACGGATCTGATAGATCTACTGTATATAGAGACAGCAGCTCGGCTACAGGACGGAGGGGAATATAATGACTGATCTGATAGATCTACTGTATACAGAGACAGCAGCTCGGCTACAGGACGGAGGGGAATATAATGACGGATCTAATAGATCTACTGTATATAGAGACAGCAGCTCGGCTACAGGACGGAGGGGGAATATAATGAGGGATCTGATAGATCTACTGTATATAGAGACAGCAGCTCGGCTACAGGACGGAGGGGAATATAATGACGGATCTAATAGATCTACTGTATATAGAGACAGCAGCTCGGCTACAGGACGGAGGGGAATATAATGACGGATCTAATAGATCTACTGTATATAGAGACAGCAGCTCGGCTACAGGACGGAGGGGGAATATAATGAGGGATCTGATAGATCTACTGTATATAGAGACAGCAGCTCGGCTACAGGACGGAGGGGAATATAATGACGGATCTGATAGATCTACTGTATATAGAGACAGCAGCTCGGCTACAGGACGGAGGGGAATATAATGACTGATCTGATAGATCTACTGTATACAGAGACAGCAGCTCGGCTACAGGACGGAGGGGGAATATAATGACTGATCTGATAGATCTACTGTATATAGACACAGCAGATCGGCTACAGGACGGAGGGTAATATAATGACGGATCTAATAGATCTACTGTATATAGAGACAGCAGCTCGGCTACAGGACGGAGGGGGAATATAATGAGGGATCTGATAGATCTACTGTATATAGAGACAGCAGCTCGGCTACAGGACGGAGGGGAATATAATGACGGATCTGATAGATCTACTGTATATAGAGACAGCAGCTCGGCTACAGGACGGAGGGGAATATAATGACTGATCTGATAGATCTACTGTATACAGAGACAGCAGCTCGGCTACAGGACGGAGGGGGAATATAATGACTGATCTGATAGATCTACTGTATATAGACACAGCAGCTCGGCTACAGGACGGAGGGGGAATATAATGACGGATCTGATAGATCTACTGTATATAGAGACAGCAGCTCGGCTACAGGACGGAGGGGGAATATAATGACGGATCTAATAGATCTACTGTATATAGAGACAGCAGCTCGGCTACAGGACGGAGGGGAATATAATGACTGATCTGATAGATCTACTGTATATAGAGACAGCAGCTCGGCTACAGGACGGAGGGGAATATAATGACGGATCTGATAGATCTACTATATATAGAGACAGCAGCTCGGCTACAGGACGGAGGGGGAATATAATGACTGATCTGATAGATCTACTGTATATAGAGACAGCAGCTCGGCTACAGGACGGAGGGGGAATATAATGACTGATCTGATAGATCTACTGTATATAGAGACAGCAGCTCGGCTACAGGACGGAGGGGGAATATAATGACGGATCTGATAGATCTACTGTATATAGACACAGCAGATCGGCTACAGGACGGAGGGGGAATATAATGACGGATCTGATAGATCTACTGTATATAGAGACAGCAGCTCGGCTACAGGACAGAGGGGAATATAATGACTGATCTAATAGATCTACTGTATATAGAGACAGCAGCTCGGCTACAGGACGGAGGGGGAATATAATGACGGATCTGATAGATCTACTGTATATAGAGACAGCAGCTCTGCTACAGGACGGAGGGGAATATAATGACGGATCTAATAGATCTACTGTATATAGAGACAGCAGCTCGGCTACAGGAAAGAGGGGGAATATAATGACTGATCTGATAGATCTACTGTATATAGAGACAGCAGCTCGGCTACAGGACGGAGGGGAATAATGACGGATCTGATAGATCTACTGTATATAGAAGCAGCAGCTCGGCTACAGGAAAGAGGGGGAATATAATGACGGATCTGATAGATCTACTGTATACAGAGACAGCAGCTCGGCTACAGGACGGAGGGGGAATATAATGACGGATCTGATAGATCTACTGTATATAGAGACAGCAGCTCGGCTACAGGACGGAGGGGAATATAATGACTGATCTGATAGATCTACTGTATATAGAGACAGCAGCTCGGCTACAGGACGGAGGGGAATATAATGACTGATCTAATAGATCTACTGTATATAGAGACAGCAGCTCGGCTACAGGAAAGAGGGGGAATATAATGAGGGATCTGATAGATCTACTGTATATAGAGACAGCAGCTCGGCTACAGGACGGAGGGGAATATAATGACTGATCTGATAGATCTACTGTATATAGAGACAGCAGCTCAGCTACAGGACGGAGGGGAATATAATGACTGATCTAATAGATCTACTGTATATAGAGACAGCAGCTCAGCTACAGGACGGAGGGGAATATAATGACTGATCTAATAGATCTACTGTATATAGAGACAGCAGCTCGGCTACAGGACGGAGGGGAATATAATGACTGATCTGATAGATCTACTGTATATAGAGACAGCAGCTCGGCTACAGGACGGAGGGGAATATAATGACGGATCTGATAGATCTACTGTATATAGAGACAGCAGCTCGGCTACAGGACGGAGGGGAATATAATGACTGATCTGATAGATCTACTGTATACAGAGACAGCAGCTCGGCTACAGGACGGAGGGGAATATAATGACGGATCTAATAGATCTACTGTATATAGAGACAGCAGCTCGGCTACAGGACGGAGGGGGAATATAATGAGGGATCTGATAGATCTACTGTATATAGAGACAGCAGCTCGGCTACAGGACGGAGGGGAATATAATGACGGATCTAATAGATCTACTGTATATAGAGACAGCAGCTCGGCTACAGGACGGAGGGGAATATAATGACGGATCTAATAGATCTACTGTATATAGAGACAGCAGCTCGGCTACAGGACGGAGGGGGAATATAATGAGGGATCTGATAGATCTACTGTATATAGAGACAGCAGCTCGGCTACAGGACGGAGGGGAATATAATGACGGATCTGATAGATCTACTGTATATAGAGACAGCAGCTCGGCTACAGGACGGAGGGGAATATAATGACTGATCTGATAGATCTACTGTATACAGAGACAGCAGCTCGGCTACAGGACGGAGGGGGAATATAATGACTGATCTGATAGATCTACTGTATATAGACACAGCAGATCGGCTACAGGACGGAGGGTAATATAATGACGGATCTAATAGATCTACTGTATATAGAGACAGCAGCTCGGCTACAGGACGGAGGGGGAATATAATGAGGGATCTGATAGATCTACTGTATATAGAGACAGCAGCTCGGCTACAGGACGGAGGGGAATATAATGACGGATCTGATAGATCTACTGTATATAGAGACAGCAGCTCGGCTACAGGACGGAGGGGAATATAATGACTGATCTGATAGATCTACTGTATACAGAGACAGCAGCTCGGCTACAGGACGGAGGGGGAATATAATGACTGATCTGATAGATCTACTGTATATAGACACAGCAGCTCGGCTACAGGACGGAGGGGGAATATAATGACGGATCTGATAGATCTACTGTATATAGAGACAGCAGCTCGGCTACAGGACGGAGGGGGAATATAATGACGGATCTAATAGATCTACTGTATATAGAGACAGCAGCTCGGCTACAGGACGGAGGGGGAATATAATGACGGATCTGATAGATCTACTGTATATAGACACAGCAGATCGGCTACAGGACGGAGGGGGAATATAATGACGGATCTGATAGATCTACTGTATATAGAGACAGCAGCTCGGCTACAGGACAGAGGGGAATATAATGACTGATCTAATAGATCTACTGTATATAGAGACAGCAGCTCGGCTACAGGACGGAGGGGGAATATAATGACGGATCTGATAGATCTACTGTATATAGAGACAGCAGCTCTGCTACAGGACGGAGGGGAATATAATGACGGATCTAATAGATCTACTGTATATAGAGACAGCAGCTCGGCTACAGGAAAGAGGGGGAATATAATGACTGATCTGATAGATCTACTGTATATAGAGACAGCAGCTCGGCTACAGGACGGAGGGGAATAATGACGGATCTGATAGATCTACTGTATATAGAAGCAGCAGCTCGGCTACAGGAAAGAGGGGGAATATAATGACGGATCTGATAGATCTACTGTATACAGAGACAGCAGCTCGGCTACAGGACGGAGGGGGAATATAATGACGGATCTGATAGATCTACTGTATATAGAGACAGCAGCTCGGCTACAGGACGGAGGGGAATATAATGACTGATCTGATAGATCTACTGTATATAGAGACAGCAGCTCGGCTACAGGACGGAGGGGAATATAATGACTGATCTAATAGATCTACTGTATATAGAGACAGCAGCTCGGCTACAGGAAAGAGGGGGAATATAATGACTGATCTGATAGATCTACTGTATATAGAGACAGCAGCTCGGCTACAGGACGGAGGGGAATAATGACGGATCTGATAGATCTACTGTATATAGAAACAGCAGCTCGGCTACAGGACGGAGGGGAATATAATGACGGATCTAATAGATCTACTGTATATAGAGACAGCAGCTCGGCTACAGGACGGAGGGGGAATATAATGACTGATCTAATAGATCTACTGTATATAGAGACAGCAGCTCGGCTACAGGACGGAGGGGAATATAATGACGGATCTGATAGATCTACTGTATATAGAAACAGCAGCTCGGCTACAGGACGGAGGGGAATATAATGACGGATCTGATAGATCTACTGTATATAGAAACAGCAGCTCGGCTACAGGACGGAGGGGAATATAATGACGGATCTAATAGATCAACTGTATATAGAAACAGCAGCTCGGCTACAGGACGGAGGGGGAATATAATGACGGATCTGATAGATCTACTGTATATAGAGACAGCAGCTCGGCTACAGGACGGAGGGGAATAATGACGGATCTGATAGATCTACTGTATATAGAAACAGCAGCTCGGCTACAGGACGGAGGGGGAATATAATGACGGATCTGATAGATCTACTGTATATAGAAACAGCAGCTCGGCTACAGGACGGAGGGGAATATAATGACGGATCTGATAGATCTACTGTATATAGAAACAGCAGCTCGGCTACAGGACGGAGGGGAATATAATGACGGATCTAATAGATCTACTGTATATAGAGACAGCAGCTCGGCTACAGGACGGAGGGGAATAATGACGGATCTGATAGATCAACTGTATATAGAAACAGCAGCTCGGCTACAGGACGGAGGGGGAATATAATGACGGATCTGATAGATCTACTGTATATAGAGACAGCAGCTCGGCTACAGGACGGAGGGGAATAATGACGGATCTGATAGATCTACTGTATATAGAAACAGCAGCTCGGCTACAGGACGGAGGGGGAATATAATGACGGATCTGATAGATCTACTGTATATAGAAACAGCAGCTCGGCTACAGGACGGAGGGGAATATAATGACGGATCTGATAGATCTACTGTATATAGAAACAGCAGCTCGGCTACAGGACGGAGGGGAATATAATGACGGATCTAATAGATCTACTGTATATAGAAACAGCAGCTCGGCTACAGGACGGAGGGGGAATATAATGCTGTTACATATGATAATTATGTTTTTATTTTATTTTTTAAGCATTTTCTCTACGAATACAAAAAAAAACAGAATATTCAACACAACAAGCATCATGGCGGCAACATAATCGCCTCAGCCGTCAGAGACGAGACACAGATTCCGTGCTGCAGGCGGAACCTCTCTGCTCTTCCATGGGCTCATTGTCTGATCTGTAAGGCGCTGTAGGCGATGATGAGCGACCGGACGCAGCTCAGGGGCGGCACCTCTAAGCCTCACAAGGGACATCTCAGTAATAAAGGAAAACAATATACATTTAATACAATAGGCAGCTGTAATAATATATCAGCAGGCGTGTAACACACGTGTGAGAGCTATAACATACAGATCTGACAATGACGCAGAAAGACGCTGGGGCCACATGTCGCCCATCAGTGTATAAAGGGGCCACATCTGACCTTTCTTGGATTGTTACTAGAGGTTTATGAGTTTATAAAGCATCATTCCCACATCTATAAATGTATCTCTGCGACACTAATGCAGGAATAGGAAACACCCGACCACACTGCAATAGTTACTGAGGGTCATCTACTCTAACAATTTGCCCCAGACACTGGAGGATCATCCATTAAGCCACCTCGGGGCCAGCAGGGGTGAGTGTCCCAACCAGTATGGTAATGGGGCCCAATTCCAGCTGCAGGCCCAGGGTAGCGGATGAGCTGATCATGTGACATCCTAGGGCGCCCGTGTCCTGTAGCTAACGCTCACTGCCTGGGGTGTAGCACCAACCTCTCTGTCTCCACACGCACGTCCACATCATCTCACTGTACGTTACTGCCCAACAATGTTCCATAGAAACCAATGTACAGTTACTAAAGACATAAACTAGTCATAGAGGTCACATATGCCCAGACGCAGCGCGCACAGAACCAGCAGACGACTTTTATTCCATGGATCAGAGGATATACCGTCACATTGGAGACAGCAATGTCATTTGCCTTCGCTTGTTGTCTGCATAATCTCCGCTCTGACTGACACATTTAATTAGCGCTGAACACAATCCCCTTCCCCGCACATACAATCCCCCCCATGGGAATGATGTGACTTTCAGGGAGTTTATTACACAACTGAAGTTTCCATCTGATCCCTGATACAATGTTACTGAGCGAGCGCCTTGTAGTGGGAGCGTCGCTGCTTTATCGCTGAACAAAAGTAAACACATTCTCCGTGCACTAATGTAGTAACATCATTACCGTTTCTAATTAGAATAAGCACATTAAGTAATTAACTGTCAAACTGTAACGTAAGGGAGCTCTGCAAAGTAATTACTAGAAACTTATCTCAACCCCGCAAAGCCTAAACCTAGAACAGAAGTTTTACTCTATGTATCAATTACAAAGAACTTTGATTGGCTGATTTTTTTTCTACCAAATCGCTGCCCTCGTACGCCCTGTTATGGCCCAACAATCGCATCTACTCACTGTGCCCGCGGGACGGGCAGAGAGAATGGGCAGATGTGGTTGTCACTGGGTAAAGCTGGCTACAGGACAGTACATTATAGTATGTCTTATTCCCATGTCACCCATCATGCATTGCGATCTGAACCCTCCCAGCACCCCCCGCAGCGCACGCGTCACTCAACGCATGCGCAGAAGCACTTCTGGATCATAAACCCAGAAGTCCTTCCATGCAAAGGAAACCTCTTACCAAGAGCGCTGTCCTTTGTGACTTTATTCATGCATATGGCGTTATTTACACAATGCGATGAGTGGCGGGATGCGTTGTATGATAAATGCAATGCCTGATGCACCGCGCCCCAGAAGAAAGACAGACTAAAGCTTCCACTCATCTCAGTAGGACTGAAGGTTCTGAAGTGACATGAAGGAGATTAAACCATGAGGTGTTTCTCTGAGTGTTGCCTCTTTAATGTATTCAAGCTTTTTACCCATTAAGATCTGGTTTACCCTCTATATGTCACTGTTGTGTATGAATTTACTGCATTGGTTCAGCTCACTCAGATGAAGACCACAAGCAGCAATAATATGGAATAATACCAGGGGAATTCCCTGATAATTGGCTGTTATTAGAAGTCTCAGCGCCGGGCCTGTAGTCACAGAATAATAAAATAAAAAGTGTTTTTTAAAAAAAAAAAAAAAACATTTGGTTTGATAACCAGCGACCCCCTGTCTGACAACAGTCACATCCCCCTCCTCCTAGTCACACAGCCCAGGAGACATCATAGGAACTAGGTGCAGCCTCTGTGCCCATTACCGAGAGCAGAGACAGTTATTGTTCTGAAAAGGTTTCTTGCAAATCACAGAACTGTACTTAAATATCTGTATATTTCCTCACACACACAACTAATGTCACACACACACACACACACACACAACTAATGTCACACACACACACACACACACACAACTAATGTCACACACACATATATATATAACTAATGTCACACACACACACAACTAATGTCACACACACACACACAACTAATGTCACACACACATATATATATAACTAATGTCACACACACACACAACTAATGTCACACACACACACAACTAATGTCACACACACACACACAACTAATGTCACACACACACACACACAACTAATGTCACACACACACACACAAAACTAATGTCACACACACACACACACACAACTAATGTCACACACACACAACTAAAGTCACACACACACACAACTGTCACACAAACACAACTAATGTCACACACACACACACAACTGTCACACATATATACACAACTAATGTCACACACACATATTTATATAACTAATGTCACACACACACACATATATATATAACTAATGTCACACACACATATATATATATAACTAATGTCACACACACACATATATATATATATAACTAATGTCACACACACACACACATATATATATAACTAATGTCACACACACACACATATATATAACTAATGTCACACTCACATATATATATATATATATATATATATCTAATGTCACGCACACATATATATATATATATATATATATGTGTGTGACCTTAGTTATATATATATATATATATATATATATATATATTTGCATGTGTGTGTGTGTGACATTAGTTATATATATATGTGTGTGTGTGACATTAGTTATATATATATGTATGTGTGTGTGTGACATTAGTTATATATATATATATTAGGGATGAGCGGGTTCGGTTCCCTGAGAACCGAACCCACCCGAACTTCGGGGATCCGGGGCGATCCGAGCCCAAGCTCGGATCTCCCTGTCTGCCCCGGATCCCTCTCCCGAGGCAAAACCTCGAGATCTGCTGTCGGATCTCGAGGTTTTGCCTCGAGCGGCCATTTAAAAAAAAATGCCTTTGCCTTTAATGGGCAAAGTGCTGATTGGCTGACAGAGCCGTCTGTCACGGCTCTCAGCCAATCAGCATTATGGTGCTCATTTGCATGTAGCACGGACTCGTGAGATCCGTGCTACATGCATCTGTGTGATTGACAGTGACACAGAGCACAGATGGGTCAGTGAGACCCGTCTGTGCTGCTGTGTATTTCAATGACACAGATGCACGCACGGACCAGGAGATCCGTGCTACTTGCATCTGTGTCATTGACACAGAGCACTAACGGGTCCGTGAGACCCGTCTGTGCTGCTGTGGTAAATAAAAAAAAAAAAACCTGTGTAAAAAGAGAAAAAAATGGCGTCCTCCCCCCCAAAAAAAGAGCAACCAGCCCCGGGCATTAGTGACCCAGTGCTGGGTGTGCTTAAATACAGGGGACAAACGACATAGGGGTCCCCTGTACTTAAACACAACCAGCACCGGGCTAGTCAGAACCAGAGCTGGTTGCCAAAATACGGGGGACAAACGACGTAGGGGTCCCCCGTATTCTGCGCAACCAGCTCTGGGCTCTGATCCGGTCCTGGTTCTGGAAATACAGGGGAAAAAAATGAGTAGGGTTCCCCTGTATGTTCCAGAACCAGCACTGGACTTTTTCTAGCGGGGGGCTGATGCCACAGCCAGGGGAGCCCTTTCACCGGGCCCCCCAGCCGCAGCATCAGCCCTGACCGCTAGTCAGCCCAGGCCGGGGATCCCTGGAGAGCTGGGGACCCCCCCAATAAAGGGGTCACCCTCTCCAGGGCACCCCAGGCCCAGGCTGATAGCCCGGGGCTATCCCCGCCACCCCTGGTGGCGGTGGGTGGCGGGTTGATTGTGTGGTGTGGTGTAAATAAAGAATATCAAACATTGTATTTACAAGTAGAACTGCAAGTCCCAGCTAGCCTGCCCCGCATGCTGGTACTTGGAGAACCACAAGTACCAGCATGCAGGGCATTAAGGGCCCACTAGTACCTGTAGTTCACCTGTAAAAAAAATGTTTAAAAAAACACAGGACACACACACCGTGACAGTATAAGTTTATTAAACATACATACACACACACACATGTACACATACTCACCTATGTAACCCTGTAGCATCGGTCCACTTGTCCGGTAAAGTATCCATAGGGGACCTGTGAAAAAAAACATACTCACCATCTCCTATGCGAGGTTCTGTCCTCTTCGTTCCAAAGTAGGCATCCCCGGACTTGGCAAAAAAAAAAAAACGAAAACGCGATCCACGAACTTAGTACCGTTCTATAGAACGGTACTTCCCGAATGAGAGCTTAGCGGCGGGGTATCACCATGGAAACCCCGCTGCTAAGCGTTCATTGGCTGAGAGAGGCCATCTCCCGTCTCTCTCAGCCAATGAACGGCTCCCTCCATTGTAGTCAATGCTGGGAGCCGCAAGGTTATTAAAGTTTACCCTGCGGTTCCCACCATTGACTACAATGGAGGGAGCCGTTCATTGGCTGAGAGACGGGAGATGACCTCTCTCAGCCAATGAACGCTTAGCAGCGGGGTTTCCATGGTGATACCCCGCCGCTAAGCTCTCATTCGGGAAGTACCGTTCTATAGAACGGTACTAAGTTCGTGGATCGCGTTTTCGTTTTTTTTTTTTGCCAAGTCCGGGGATGCCTACTTTGGAACGAAGAGGACAGAACCTCGCATAGGAGATGGTGAGTATGTTTTTTTTCACAGGTCCCCTAGGGATACTTTACCGGACAAGTGGACCGATGCTACAGGTTACATAGGTGAGTATGTGTACATGTGTGTGTGTGTATGTATGTTTAATAAACTTATACTGTCACGGTGTGTGTGTCCTGTGTTTTTTTAAACATTTTTTTTACAGGTGAACTACAGGTACTAGTGGGCCCTTAATGCCCTGCATGCTGGTACTTGTGGTTCTCCAAGTACCAGCATGCGGGGCAGGCTAGCTGGGACTTGCAGTTCTACTTGTAAAGACAATGTTTGATATTCTTTATTTACACCACACCACACAATCAACCCGCCACCCACCGCCACCAGGGGTGGCGGGGATAGCCCCGGGCTATCAGCCTGGGCCTGGGGTGCCCTGGAG